>JAMYCR010000014.1:0-1397089 GCA_028830335.1 Eucera pruinosa
CCGGAGGAGGTGGAGCGAATTTCGCCCGTGGCTACCGCCTCGTGGCGGCAACCCTCCAGCTTCGGGCGGCGGCTGCAGCAA
This sequence comes from Eucera pruinosa, assembly GCA_028830335.1. Taxonomy (NCBI): domain Eukaryota; kingdom Metazoa; phylum Arthropoda; class Insecta; order Hymenoptera; family Apidae; genus Eucera; species Eucera pruinosa. The sequence goes on from JAMYCR010000014.1 coordinate 82, forward strand.
CCTCCTTGGGGGTTGCAGAGTCTTCCAGGCTCTTATGCGGCAACTCTGCGCTCCTTCGTTGGCCTGGCGACCTCACCCCCATACTGTCTAACGCCGCGGACATTTTGGCCGCCAATTTATGGCCTTAGCAGCGCCGTCTGGTCCCGGCACTTCCAGGACGAGCGCACCGGTCACCCCCTTCCGTATCTTTAGGGAGTCAATGCCGACCTCCGCCAGATTGACTTAGCCCTTGCGGTGGCCATCGCCTCGGCGTATGTAACCTTGCCCCCCGTTGGGACCGTCACAGTGACGGCCGCCATGCGTGGGGGGCGAGGCGGGCAACGGCTTCTTTGCCGGAGCCTTCCCAGAGCCCTGTTTGCCCCTACCGCCAGTCGCAGCACCCTGCTTATTGGCAGGGTTGGCAGGGGACTTTGGGGTGGGGGTTCGCAATTTGGCGGCGGCAGCGGTGTCGCGGCGCTCTTTCCGCCCCACCACCTTTGCCCACTCGTCCTTTCCGGTCTTAGGCTGAGCCGCGTTGTCTGCGCCGGTGCTGCTTCTTTGCGGCACGTGGTCCGGCCGCTGGTTTGCCCTGCTGCGGCGTTTTGGTGGCCGCCGTACTCGCAGCGGCCGCCGCTGCCTCTCTCTGTCGCCGCTTCTGCCTCTTATTCAGCTTAGAGGCTTTCTGCGCAGGAGCGGGGGTCGCCGCCGTGTTGGGGGCCTCCCGCAGTGCCTGCTCCCTCTTAAACGACGCCAGCTTGGCGTCGATAAGGGAGCTAATACGGTCGAGGATATTATCCCCAACCGGCTCCACCTTCCGGACCACTGCCGGAGGCTGGCGTGCAGGGCTGGCTTCCTCCAGCGCCAGCTCCTGCATTTCTTCCCGCGCTGCCTCTATCCTAGTGGCCAGCGGCATTGGCGGCGGTGGCGTCCGCGGTCGCTGCTTCTGCCGCCGTGACTCCACTATCTCACGGAGCCTGGCCATCTCCGCCCTCAATTCCGCCATCTGGCCGCGGAGGGTATTGTTCTCCGCCTCCAGCTGGCGTGTGGCGTCCGTGGTTGATCGGACGGCCATCTCCGTTATTCCGGTCCTTGTGTTCAGGGCTATGATACGTAGCCGCCTGGCCAGGTTGCCCTTCAGTCCTTTGGACACGGAAGATACTTTGACGACCTCATCCATTGCCTCGAGGACGCCTGCCACCAGGTCCACGGTGGGTCTCTGGCGATACTCCTTCGCCAATTCAGCTTCGTCGGGGAGCGGGATACCACTCTTACCCGGTTTTGGTGGAGGCAACGAGGGGTCGAGAATTGCCTCAACCTCACGCACCTCCATCTCCGCCTCGTGAGCCTCCACATATCTGCGTTTGGCCTCCGCCATGCCGACGTACTCGCCGGTTGTTGGCGGCCTGCCCCTCTTCTTCGACGAAGAGCGGCTGCTTGGCCCCGACTGGAGCGAAGCGAAGGAGCAGTCTGACTCCTCGCCCTCGTCTGAACAGATGGGAGCGGGAGGAAGCCTCCTCCCACTCCTTGTTCGAATTCCCAATATGGGGCTGCCCTCCGAACTGGGCCCCGCCTGGGTGAGGTCGACCACGGGAGACCGGTCCCGGTCCCCGTTGCTCGCCCTCGACTGGGGCCGTGACGAAACGTCACAAGCACCCTCCATGTTGCCGCTGGATACTCCAGCAGCCACCTCCCTCTCGCCTCCTTCCACCACGGTTTTTGTGTTTATTAAAGATTCCATAACAGATCCCACGAGCGTGGTCGGAAATAAACGTCGCCCGGGCAGAGCCGCCTTACCCGGGGAAGGCTGATACGCCCGGGGGGTCGCCAGGTACCCCGGGGTTGGTCGCTAACGACTGGTGCACCCACCAGCCACGTCTGGCGCTTACTCCAGACGCACCCTCTTCACCGCGTGCCGCAGCTTGGGGCTAGGGATTTTTTTATAGAGGTTGTCATCCTCGCGGGCCGGCCAGTTAAGGCAAGCCCCCGTTCCAGTAAAGCATGACCACTGGTTTACGGTGTAGGTGCTCGGGTACTCCGGGTTCGCTACCCGTACCGGCCGCATGACTGCGGCTCGGCCCCTGGAGGTCCCCTCCCGACTGCCACTCGCTCTTTCGAACTCCAGCCCGACCGAAGTCGGTCCAGAGTCACAGGGAGCCCCACGAGAAGGTGAGGCGAGTGGTCTTGACCAGATTGGGCCCCCAACTTCACCGAAATTCCCCTTCCTGGCAAGGCACGTCCCACGCTCACCGGGCTGCAATACCCGTATACGTGCTAGCGCCTAAACCGATCAAGGGAACATCAGTTCCATCAGAGTTTTCGCCCAGCCCGGGGGTCTCCCCGTCCGACCTCAGGTGGTCGTAGGGTTGTCCCGGTACTGGGTGTCAGCGCGCTCCAGCCTCATGCTCCCAAAATATAGAAGCCTCGATCCTAGTCGACCACAAGCCCCACACCAAACCCGCCCCACCAGGCCCCCCCGGCAACAACAACCGCTGCCGCGGCACTGCGGAAACGTCCAGCAAGCACTTGATCAGAGCACCGCCGTTCGAACCACGAGTACCGCCATCCTCGGAAAGCGAAAAACTCCCGTGGCTGCCAACGACACGCGGACCGGACGGTCACCCATCCCAAACGTGATCCGCGCCTAGGTAGCTTAACTTCAGTGATCTGACGGGAACTGGTGCATCGTACCTAGCCATTGTCGTTGACAACCCAAACCTAACCCAAACCTAACCCAAACCTAACCCAAACCTAACCCAAACCTAACCCAAACTAACCCAAACCTAACCCAAACCTAACCCAAACCTTTTTTTTTTTTTTTTTTTTTTTTTGAGAGGGGAGAGGGTGGGGAAAATGCTTTACGCACACTGAGGTGACTATACGGTCACCCAGTAGTGTGGGACTCCCGTTGTTATGGATTCTAGCATTATGGTATACCCACTAAAAACCCCACCTCTGTCTCAAGCTCCTGTCTCCAGTATTTAAGCAGGGTGCCCTCTCCCAGGTCCTAAGCCTATGTAGGTATTACAGCTGGGGGAGGGCCCTGGTTTCTCACTGACATATATCATGCCCTATATGTCATTACCTCCTCCTGTTCTCACGGAGAGAAATCACTTCTAATCCTCTTGAGTCAGTCTATACAAATCTCCTATGTATGATTGTCGTCATATCACTTGAATGGTTAAAAATCGCAGGTCATCGTAATAAAAATGTAAAACATATACCAGGTAACACAATAAAATAAATACTATATGTCACATAATATAAAATAGTACACTCATAGAGGTAAAATAAGTTAAAATAAATATACGTCACAAGGAATAAATAAATAAATCAATAGATAGGTAAAATTGGTAATTAGCGTTTATATTTTAGGTATCTGGAGGTACGCATTATAGCAGTACCCTGCGTTTCCCATATCTCTAAATCCTAATACCAGGCAGGCTGGCTAGCTGTGGGTCCACCCGCCTGAACGGCCTTTGCCTATTTCTCTCCTCGGTCTCCTTGTGTGTCAACACCATTTTGATATATTTAATTATTATATCTCTTTTATCTTCTTTTTCCAATATCTTGATTATATTCTCGGGTGTGACAAGTTCACCCACATCGTTGTGCATTGTCTCCCTATCTTCTGACCATCTACCACAGTGGAAGAATGCATGCTCCACGTCGTCTGGGGCTATGCCACATAACCAACAATTATCCGTTTCAGATTTCCCAATCTTCTTGAGATATCCATTGAAAGCTCCGCAGCCACTTAGGAATTGCGATACGTGGAAATCCGCTATCTTAGGTCCCCACATCCACCAATGCTTTATCTGTGGTATTAATCTCCTTGTCCAGGCGCCATGTTTTGCAACCGTCCATTCAGCTTGCCACTTGCTAACTGTGGCTATCCGCTCGTTGATCTTAATTCTGTTTTTAACAGCACTCTCTACATTATCGGCAGTGCCACGTGCCTCGCTGATTTTCTGGAATATCCTCTTTCTCTCATCCAGCAAGAGCCTCCATGGAGGATAACCTGCGATGACACATAGTGCGTCATATGATGTCGACCTATACGCTCTTGTCAAGCGCGTCAACATCATTTTATGTATAGAGCGGATACGCTGCTCATTCCAGGCTATTGATATAGCATCCGACCATATCGGAGACGCATAAGTTATAATGGACTCAATGACTCGATGGTATAGTAACCTTGCTTGGTATCCTCCGCCATTTGTATTGGCCATGAGCCTAGACAGTGCTCCCGACATTTTGACGGCTTTTTCCCTAGCCCTCTCTATATGGGCTCTATAGATTTGGTTGGTTTCAAATAAAACTCCAAGGTACTTAACTATTTTGCTTGTATTGATCACAGTTCCTTCGTGGTGGAAGGAAATACCACGACTAATCTTTCTACCTGTTAACAGGATAGCCTCAGTTTTTTCATACGCTAATTCAAGCCCTTCTTTTTTATACCAGCTGCTCAGCATTGAGAGGGTGCGGGTAGCCTTATCTCGTATGCGGTCCATGTTGCAGTCTGTCACTACGACAGCGATGTCGTCGGCATATCCAATTAACGAGACACCATCTGGAAGTTGCATCTCGAGTAGGTCATCATAAACCAAATTCCATAGTATGGGGCCCAGGACCGAACCCTGGGGCACCCCACCATGGACAGGTATCGCATGCCAACGACCACCAGCATGATACACAATCCTCCTGTCTCGTATGTAGTTCGCTACTATGTTCTCCAGTTTACTGGATAGCTTCTTCCTGATGACCATTGAAATAATACTATCTGCGGAAAGCGTATTAAACGCATTCCGCACATCTAGAGTTATTAGTAAGCAATGCATTGCCCGCTTCTTCGCTCGGTTCCATGTATCTACAAGCTCTTGTAGTGCGTGTACAGTGGACTTGCCCCTGCTAAAACCATATTGGTTCTTCGCAAAACCACAACAGGCCATTATTCTATTCTTAATAACGTTCTCTAAAACCTTCGCCAGATTGGATATCATACATAATGGCCTCCAATCTTTGGCGTCTCTCGAGGGTGTATTCTTTTTAGGCAGAAGCACAAGTCTGGCAGCCTTCCATGCATTTGGGAAATAACCCAAACTATAGCACGGTTGAAAAGCTCCACTAGATGTTCGAGAGCGCATTCGCATATAGTTTTGATGACATCCAGTGTGATGCCATCAAGCCCAGGTGCCTTCTTAGGTTTAATCTTTTCCACGGCAGCTAATATCTCCTCTGCCTTGATGACATCACATTCTATCTCAGTTATATCATTTGCCCTGGGCGATTCCGGAAATACTCTAAGGTATGTAGGTTTTTTGGTGATGAAGAGTTTCTCCACCACACTCCTGATCTCAAGAGCACCCAGCTTCATAGGGGGGTGTGACGGTCGTATCATGCTCAAGACGATCTTATAAGGACGTCCCCATGGGTCAGCATCTATTGTCCTTAATAGCTTGCTCCATGCCTCCTTCTTGGCCACACGGATCGACCTATTTAAATTTCTTTTCGCAACCCTGTGCTCATTCCTAGCCCTTTCTATCTCCAGGGTATTCTGCTTCTTATAACACCTTTGGAGTCTGCGTCTCGTTCTGTATGCCTCTCTTCTATATCCTTTGATCTCGTCATTCCACCAATATACCCTGGGCTTCCCAGCGATATATGATGGAATGACGGATTTTGATTCCTCGATCATCTCATTTATACACTCAACGTACCTGTCAATTTTATGTATATCATTGAGCTCGGGTAGGTCATCATAGAAGCAGTGTTCATACAGTTTCTCGAAATATATCGGGTCTCACTTTACCCTGTATTATATTTGGACCAGGGCCCAATTCCCCATTATTACCATTGCCCATCGTACCACATTTGATATTATGTACCACGTATAGGTGGTCTGAGGAGGTGTGCCTGTCGAGTATCTCACTATTAGTTATGCGCTTGAAGGTCTTCCTGTCACAGAGTAAAATGTCTATCAACGATCTGCGACCTCTATGTTCGTATGTATATTCCTTTCCAGCGCTTTTAGCCGGAATCAGATTTCTTTTCAAGCACATCTCTAATAGGATAGCACCACGGTGGTCCAGTTTTTTTTTTTTTTTTTCAGGGGCCTTGGCATTAAAATCACCTAGCGCCATGAAGTTCCTGTCGGATACTTCTTGCGCCAGCGCATCCAGTGCATCCACGTATGCCACAAAATTTGCCATTTTCAGGTTGGGGGATAGGTAGCAGCTGACAACGACATCGCCATCGATCTCAACTGCCACCCATCCCTCCCCCTGTTCAACTTGACGGATAGAGTCAAATTTGAGGGCTCCTCTTGGTGTAACCCATAAGGCCGCACGACCTGTCTTATCACGATACCAGTTGTCACGTATCTTATATGGTTCGCTAACTGCGATAATGTCGATTTGTAGCTCATCTGCAGTTCTATCCATCATATCCTGGGCCAATCTAGCATGGTTCAGATTAACCTGAAGGATTTTAAAGCCTGCCCCTATATTAGTACCCATCCTATACTTTGTACTACCTTCTTGGTGTATTGCTTATCTCCTTTCTCTTAGTATCGGCCGCGAACCTGATATATGTCGGGCATCGCAGGCCCCCTGACATGTGGCCTTCTTTATTGCATAGAGCACATTTCATAGTGTTACTGCATTGTGCAGCATCATGGCCGTCCTCGGCGCACCTACGACAGGACTTACTTCTGTCTGGGCCCTTGCAGCTCCTGGCCATATGGCCATAACCCCAGCACCTGAAGCATCTCATCATCTCGTCTCGTATCCTTATTTGGCAATCGCTCCAGCCAACTCGTAGGCTACCACTATCTGACAATTTCATGGCCGGTTTGGAGGGCATCGTCACTGTGACATGCTGCCTGTTATTTGCCGCGGGGCGAAGCGACTTCACCTCTATTGTGTCAGGCTCACAATCAGGAGTTCTAGCCATTATCGCGCTCTTCACATCCTCAATTGTGACGGTACTCTCCATATTTCTGACATGTAGGGTCTTCATAGGACCTCTACTTTTGTTCCTGGTTGCCGTTACCCCATCTATTTTATTGTTAATTAGTGTACCGAGTTTATCAGCATCGGTACGTGTGCCTTTAACTATTAGGATCATATCCCCCTTCATGGTAGACCTGACCCCTTTGACGGTAATATTTTCCTGTGTCAGGTCAATATGATTTTTAAGTGTCTTGAGGGTATCCGCGAATGATTTCCCTCCTCCTCGTATCGTAAGGACTTCTTCATTTCTTACTTTATTCTCTTTTCTGCGTACACGGGTCCATTCACCCTTATGACCCCTGTTCTCTCCGTCTGTTATCAGTATTATCTCTTTGTTAGTGTTAGAGAATACCGCCTCCATAATTTTTCTAGGCATATCCTCCTGCATGCCCACAGGTACACTAACAACTACCCGTTCTCTCTTATTCACTACCATAATATTTCTAAGACTAACCGCAGCTTTATATATATTTTCAGCCAGAGGCACCTCTTCCTGAGTTTCTGATACTATTAAATGGTAGTAGTATCTATCTGTTCGCCTTATTCCGCCGTCCTTGTCAGGAAACACCAGGCTGTGTAAGACATAGGCAATCTCGCCTACTTTAGCCTCCTGTCCCCTCAGTACCTCGTCGTCCTTTTGATTGTCGCCGGTCTTCTTTCTGGCATTGAGATCATCGCTTATCCTCTCCGCCATCATTTTTGCGCGGTCTATTGTGCTATCGTTAACCTCGTTAATTTCCCTAATTAGCCTAGTTCTCCTATAAACTCTTTCAGGCCACACCTTTTCGTGGATTTTAGAGAAATCCTCGTAATCCCCACACTTCTCTATTTCTTCGGGTTGAACCTCTGAGATTAGGGTACCCTCACCAGGAGTTTGTGTACCCATTTCCCGAAGCATGGGTCTTTTGTCTCTTTCTACTTCTTTCTGCTTACCTTCTTCTCGACTCGTGCCAGAGCCTCTATTTCTAACAAGGTTAGCCCTTTGAACCTCGTTTACCGCTCTTACGACTTTCGCCATACTTTGTTTGAGATCAGCATTAACCTTCAGTAGTCTCGTAAGTTGGTGCATTTCCCTCACTCTGTCCGCAAGGGCTTTCACCACGGAGTCCATACTATCCTTCACCTGCTCGGCTGAGTCTATCTTTATGGTTCTTTTCCGCTTTGACGTTTGTACTGGCGAAGTCTCTTCGTCCTCCAGTAAGTCAACGGTCTCAATGTCAGAAGCGCTTTGTCCACCTGCTTCAGATATCGAGTACGACCTCTGCAGCACCTTGCTTGGACTCCTCTCCAGCCTTCGTCTAGGCTGGAAGGGGTTCATAGGTGGGACCTCCTGTCTGTCATTGTTTCGCACAGTAGCTGTTTCTACCACGCCAGCCTGTTTGCTCACTGGCTGTGGCTCACGGTCGTCAGATAACGATCCGAGGGGGCCCGCTCCACCACCACCCATCGGACCGGTACTGGGGCATCCGAACTCCCCTGCACCGTAATTTTTTCCCTTATTGGTTGTACTATCCATATTTAATTAGTTAAATTTCGCCAGGTCGTCAACGGTAAATCCATCCAGTGTGTACCACGTCCCTTTTCGCCCCCTGTTCCGACAAGCCGAAGCCAGACAGCACAGGGGCCCAGCAGCACCGCGAGGAGGCAGGGTACGTGGATTTTGCCGTCTGGAGCCCACCAACTTCGCCGAAGTTCTCCGCACCAGGTAAGTACCAAGGTAAGTACCCAGATATAGGTAGAACATCAGTTCCATCGGGGTTTTCGACCTACCCGAAGGTAGGAAGTCCCCAGACAGCCAGCGCTGCCAACCTAACCCAAACCTAACCCAAACCTAACCCAAACCTAACCCAAACCTAACCCAAACCTAACCCAAACCTTTTTTTTTTTTTTTTTTTTTTTTTTTTTTTTTTTTTTTTTTTTTTTTTTTTTTTGAGAGGTGGGGAAAATGCTTTACGCACACTGAGGTGACTATACGGTCACCCAGTAGTGTGGGACTCCCGTTGTTATGGATTCTAGCATTATGGTATACCCACTAAAAACCCCACCTCTGTCTCAAGCTCCTGTCTCCAGTATTTAAGCAGGGTGCCCTCTCCCAGGTCCTAAGCCTATGTAGGTATTACAGCTGGGGGAGGGCCCTGGTTTCTCACTGACATATATCATGCCCTATATATCATTACCTCCTCCTGTTCTCACGGAGAGAAATCACTTCTAATCCTCTTGAGTCAGTCTATACAAATCTCCTATGTATGATTGTCGTCATATCACTTGAATGGTTAAAAATCGCAGGTCATCGTAATAAAAATGTAAAACATATACCAGGTAACACAATAAAATAAATACTATATGTCACATAATATAAAATAGTACACTCATAGAGGTAAAATAAGTTAAAATAAATATACGTCACAAGGAATAAATAAATAAATCAATAGATAGGTAAAATTGGTAATTAGCGTTTATATTTTAGGTATCTGGAGGTACGCATTATAGCAGTACCCTGCGTTTCCCATATCTCTAAATCCTAATACCAGGCAGGCTGGCTAGCTGTGGGTCCACCCGCCTGAACGGCCTTTGCCTATTTCTCTCCTCGGTCTCCTTGTGTGTCAACACCATTTTGATATATTTAATTATTATATCTCTTTTATCTTCTTTTTCCAATATCTTGATTATATTCTCGGGTGTGACAAGTTCACCCACATCGTTGTGCATTGTCTCCCTATCTTCTGACCATCTACCACAGTGGAAGAATGCATGCTCCACGTCGTCTGGGGCTATGCCACATAACCAACAATTATCCGTTTCAGATTTCCCAATCTTCTTGAGATATCCATTGAAAGCTCCGCAGCCACTTAGGAATTGCGATACGTGGAAATCCGCTATCTTAGGTCCCCACATCCACCAATGCTTTATCTGTGGTATTAATCTCCTTGTCCAGGCGCCATGTTTTGCAACCGTCCATTCAGCTTGCCACTTGCTAACTGTGGCTATCCGCTCGTTGATCTTAATTCTGTTTTTAACAGCACTCTCTACATTATCGGCAGTGCCACGTGCCTCGCTGATTTTCTGGAATATCCTCTTTCTCTCATCCAGCAAGAGCCTCCATGGAGGATAACCTGCGATGACACATAGTGCGTCATATGATGTCGACCTATACGCTCTTGTCAAGCGCGTCAACATCATTTTATGTATAGAGCGGATACGCTGCTCATTCCAGGCTATTGATATAGCATCCGACCATATCGGAGACGCATAAGTTATAATGGACTCAATGACTCGATGGTATAGTAACCTTGCTTGGTATCCTCCGCCATTTGTATTGGCCATGAGCCTAGACAGTGCTCCCGACATTTTGACGGCTTTTTCCCTAGCCCTCTCTATATGGGCTCTATAGATTTGGTTGGTTTCAAATAAAACTCCAAGGTACTTAACTATTTTGCTTGTATTGATCACAGTTCCTTCGTGGTGGAAGGAAATACCACGACTAATCTTTCTACCTGTTAACAGGATAGCCTCAGTTTTTTCATACGCTAATTCAAGCCCTTCTTTTTTATACCAGCTGCTCAGCATTGAGAGGGTGCGGGTAGCCTTATCTCGTATGCGGTCCATGTTGCAGTCTGTCACTACGACAGCGATGTCGTCGGCATATCCAATTAACGAGACACCATCTGGAAGTTGCATCTCGAGTAGGTCATCATAAACCAAATTCCATAGTATGGGGCCCAGGACCGAACCCTGGGGCACCCCACCATGGACAGGTATCGCATGCCAACGACCACCAGCATGATACACAATCCTCCTGTCTCGTATGTAGTTCGCTACTATGTTCTCCAGTTTACTGGATAGCTTCTTCCTGATGACCATTGAAATAATACTATCTGCGGAAAGCGTATTAAACGCATTCCGCACATCTAGAGTTATTAGTAAGCAATGCATTGCCCGCTTCTTCGCTCGGTTCCATGTATCTACAAGCTCTTGTAGTGCGTGTACAGTGGACTTGCCCCTGCTAAAACCATATTGGTTCTTCGCAAAACCACAACAGGCCATTATTCTATTCTTAATAACGTTCTCTAAAACCTTCGCCAGATTGGATATCATACATAATGGCCTCCAATCTTTGGCGTCTCTCGAGGGTGTATTCTTTTTAGGCAGAAGCACAAGTCTGGCAGCCTTCCATGCATTTGGGAAATAACCCAAACTATAGCACCGGTTGAAAAGCTCCACTAGATGTTCGAGAGCGCATTCGCATATAGTTTTGATGACATCCAGTGTGATGCCATCAAGCCCAGGTGCCTTCTTAGGTTTAATCTTTTCCACGGCAGCTAATATCTCCTCTGCCTTGATGACATCACATTCTATCTCAGTTATATCATTTGCCCTGGGCGATTCCGGAAATACTCTAAGGTATGTAGGTTTTTTGGTGATGAAGAGTTTCTCCACCACACTCCTGATCTCAAGAGCACCCAGCTTCATAGGGGGGTGTGACGGTCGTATCATGCTCAAGACGATCTTATAAGGACGTCCCCATGGGTCAGCATCTATTGTCCTTAATAGCTTGCTCCATGCCTCCTTCTTGGCCACACGGATCGACCTATTTAAATTTCTTTTCGCAACCCTGTGCTCATTCCTAGCCCTTTCTATCTCCAGGGTATTCTGCTTCTTATAACACCTTTGGAGTCTGCGTCTCGTTCTGTATGCCTCTCTTCTATATCCTTTGATCTCGTCATTCCACCAATATACCCTGGGCTTCCCAGCGATATATGATGGAATGACGGATTTTGATTCCTCGATCATCTCATTTATACACTCAACGTACCTGTCAATTTTATGTATATCATTGAGCTCGGGTAGGTCATCATAGAAGCAGTGTTCATACAGTTCTCGAAATATATCGGGTCTCACTTTACCCTGTATTATATTTGGACCAGGGCCCAATTCCCCATTATTACCATTGCCCATCGTACCACATTTGATATTATGTACCACGTATAGGTGGTCTGAGGAGGTGTGCCTGTCGAGTATCTCACTATTAGTTATGCGCTTGAAGGTCTTCCTGTCACAGAGTAAAATGTCTATCAACGATCTGCGACCTCTATGTTCGTATGTATATTCCTTTCCAGCGCTTTTAGCCGGAATCAGATTTCTTTTCAAGCACATCTCTAATAGGATAGCACCACGGTGGTCCAGTTTTTTTGAACCCCAGGCAGGGGCCTTGGCATTAAAATCACCTAGCGCCATGAAGTTCCTGTCGGATACTTCTTGCGCCAGCGCATCCAGTGCATCCACGTATGCCACAAAATTTGCCATTTTCAGGTTGGGGGATAGGTAGCAGCTGACAACGACATCGCCATCGATCTCAACTGCCACCCATCCCTCCCCCTGTTCAACTTGACGGATAGAGTCAAATTTGAGGGCTCCTCTTGGTGTAACCCATAAGGCCGCACGACCTGTCTTATCACGATACCAGTTGTCACGTATCTTATATGGTTCGCTAACTGCGATAATGTCGATTTGTAGCTCATCTGCAGTTCTATCCATCATATCCTGGGCCAATCTAGCATGGTTCAGATTAACCTGAAGGATTTTAAAGCCTGCCCCTATATTAGTACCCATCCTATACTTTGTACTACCTTCTTGGTGTATTGCTTATCTCCTTTCTCTTAGTATCGGCCGCGAACCTGATATATGTCGGGCATCGCAGGCCCCCTGACATGTGGCCTTCTTTATTGCATAGAGCACATTTCATAGTGTTACTGCATTGTGCAGCATCATGGCCGTCCTCGGCGCACCTACGACAGGACTTACTTCTGTCTGGGCCCTTGCAGCTCCTGGCCATATGGCCATAACCCCAGCACCTGAAGCATCTCATCATCTCGTCTCGTATCCTTATTTGGCAATCGCTCCAGCCAACTCGTAGGCTACCACTATCTGACAATTTCATGGCCGGTTTGGAGGGCATCGTCACTGTGACATGCTGCCTGTTATTTGCCGCGGGGCGAAGCGACTTCACCTCTATTGTGTCAGGCTCACAATCAGGAGTTCTAGCCATTATCGCGCTCTTCACATCCTCAATTGTGACGGTACTCTCCATATTTCTGACATGTAGGGTCTTCATAGGACCTCTACTTTTGTTCCTGGTTGCCGTTACCCCATCTATTTTATTGTTAATTAGTGTACCGAGTTTATCAGCATCGGTACGTGTGCCTTTAACTATTAGGATCATATCCCCCTTCATGGTAGACCTGACCCCTTTGACGGTAATATTTTCCTGTGTCAGGTCAATATGATTTTTAAGTGTCTTGAGGGTATCCGCGAATGATTTCCCTCCTCCTCGTATCGTAAGGACTTCTTCATTTCTTACTTTATTCTCTTTTCTGCGTACACGGGTCCATTCACCCTTATGACCCCTGTTCTCTCCGTCTGTTATCAGTATTATCTCTTTGTTAGTGTTAGAGAATACCGCCTCCATAATTTTTCTAGGCATATCCTCCTGCATGCCCACAGGTACACTAACAACTACCCGTTCTCTCTTATTCACTACCATAATATTTCTAAGACTAACCGCAGCTTTATATATATTTTCAGCCAGAGGCACCTCTTCCTGAGTTTCTGATACTATTAAATGGTAGTAGTATCTATCTGTTCGCCTTATTCCGCCGTCCTTGTCAGGAAACACCAGGCTGTGTAAGACATAGGCAATCTCGCCTACTTTAGCCTCCTGTCCCCTCAGTACCTCGTCGTCCTTTTGATTGTCGCCGGTCTTCTTTCTGGCATTGAGATCATCGCTTATCCTCTCCGCCATCATTTTTGCGCGGTCTATTGTGCTATCGTTAACCTCGTTAATTTCCCTAATTAGCCTAGTTCTCCTATAAACTCTTTCAGGCCACACCTTTTCGTGGATTTTAGAGAAATCCTCGTAATCCCCACACTTCTCTATTTCTTCGGGTTGAACCTCTGAGATTAGGGTACCCTCACCAGGAGTTTGTGTACCCATTTCCCGAAGCATGGGTCTTTTGTCTCTTTCTACTTCTTTCTGCTTACCTTCTTCTCGACTCGTGCCAGAGCCTCTATTTCTAACAAGGTTAGCCCTTTGAACCTCGTTTACCGCTCTTACGACTTTCGCCATACTTTGTTTGAGATCAGCATTAACCTTCAGTAGTCTCGTAAGTTGGTGCATTTCCCTCACTCTGTCCGCAAGGGCTTTCACCACGGAGTCCATACTATCCTTCACCTGCTCGGCTGAGTCTATCTTTATGGTTCTTTTCCGCTTTGACGTTTGTACTGGCGAAGTCTCTTCGTCCTCCAGTAAGTCAACGGTCTCAATGTCAGAAGCGCTTTGTCCACCTGCTTCAGATATCGAGTACGACCTCTGCAGCACCTTGCTTGGACTCCTCTCCAGCCTTCGTCTAGGCTGGAAGGGGTTCATAGGTGGGACCTCCTGTCTGTCATTGTTTCGCACAGTAGCTGTTTCTACCACGCCAGCCTGTTTGCTCACTGGCTGTGGCTCACGGTCGTCAGATAACGATCCGAGGGGGCCCGCTCCACCACCACCCATCGGACCGGTACTGGGGCATCCGAACTCCCCTGCACCGTAATTTTTTCCCTTATTGGTTGTACTATCCATATTTAATTAGTTAAATTTCGCCAGGTCGTCAACGGTAAATCCATCCAGTGTGTACCACGTCCCTTTTCGCCCCCTGTTCCGACAAGCCGAAGCCAGACAGCACAGGGGCCCAGCAGCACCGCGAGGAGGCAGGGTACGTGGATTTTGCCGTCTGGAGCCCACCAACTTCGCCGAAGTTCTCCGCACCAGGTAAGTACCAAGGTAAGTACCCAGATATAGGTAGAACATCAGTTCCATCGGGGTTTTCGACCTACCCGAAGGTAGGAAGTCCCCAGACAGCCAGCGCTGCCAACCTAACCCAAACCTAACCCAAACCTAACCCAAACCTAACCCAAACCTAACCCAAAACTAACCCAAACCTAACCCAAACCTAACCCAAACCTAACCCAAACCTAACCCAAACCTAACCCAAACCTAACCCAAACCTAACCCAAACTAACCCTAACCCAAACTAACCCAAACCTAACCCAAACCTAACCCAAACCTAACCCAAACCTAACCCAAACCTAACCCAAACCTAACCCAAACCTAACCCAAACCTAACCCAAACCTAACCCAAACCTAACCCAAACCTAACCCACCCATGGAGGTACCTAACCGCGCCTGAGGCGTGCCTGCACGTCCTTACCGACACCTAACCCACCCTGGGAAGACCCAAACATTGTAGGGACTGACCTAACAGACGTGACCTTCGCTTGAACAGGCATAACCCACCACGGAAAGAACCTAACCCAGACTGGAGCGCACATAACTGCTCTATACTTCGCCTAGATGCAACTAACCCACGCTGGAATTGACCTAATCAAGTCTTAAGTGTACCTAACCGACTTACTCTACGTCTACACACACCTAACCCACTCCAGAAGGTACCTAACCGTGCCTGAGGCGTGCCTGCACGTCCTTACCGACACCTAACCCACCCTGGGATGAGCCTAACATCTATATGAGCTGACCTAACCGACGTAACCTTCGCTTGAACAGGCCTAACCCGCCACGGATTGAACCTAAGCCAGTCTAGAGCGCACATATCCGCTCTATACTTCGCCTAGATGCACCTAACCCACGCTGGAATGGACCTAATCAAGTCTTAACTGTACCTAACCGACTTACCCTACGCCTACACACACCTAACCCACCCATGGAGGTACCTAACCGCGCCTGAGGCGTGCCTGCACGTCCTTACCGACACCTAACCCACCCTGGGAAGACCCAAACATTGTAGGGACTGACCTAACAGACGTGACCTTCGCTTGAACAGGCATAACCCACCACGGAAAGAACCTAACCCAGACTGGAGCGCACATAACTGCTCTATACTTCGCCTAGATGCACCTAACCCACGCTGGAATTGACCTAATCAAGTCTTAAGTGTACCTAACCGACTTACTCTACGTCTACACACACCTAACCCACTCCAGAAGGTACCTAACCGTGCCTGAGGCGTGCCTGCACGTCCTTACCGACACCTAACCCACCCTGGGATGAGCCTAACATCTATATGAGCTGACCTAACCGACGTAACCTTCGCTTGAACAGGCCTAACCCGCCACGGATTGAACCTAAGCCAGTCTAGAGCGCACATATCCGCTCTATACTTCGCCTAGATGCACCTAACCCACGCTGGAATGGACCTAATCAAGTCTTAACTGTACCTAACCGACTTACCCTACGCCTACACACACCTAACCCACCCATGGAGGTACCTAACCGCGCCTGAGGCGTGCCTGCACGTCCTTACCGACACCTAACCCACCCTGGGAAGACCCAAACATTGTAGGGACTGACCTAACAGACGTGACCTTCGCTTGAACAGGCATAACCCACCACGGAAAGAACCTAACCCAGACTGGAGCGCACATAACTGCTCTATACTTCGCCTAGATGCACCTAACCCACGCTGGAATTGACCTAATCAAGTCTTAAGTGTACCTAACCGACTTACTCTACGTCTACACACACCTAACCCACTCCAGAAGGTACCTAACCGTGCCTGAGGCGTGCCTGCACGTCCTTACCGACACCTAACCCACCCTGGGATGAGCCTAACATCTATATGAGCTGACCTAACCGACGTAATCTTCTCTTGAACAGGCCTAACCCACCACGGAATGAAACCTAACCCAGTATGGAGCGCACATAATCGCTCTACACTTCGCCTAGATGCACCTAACCCACGCTGGAATGAACCTAATCTAGTCTTAACTGTACCTAACCGACTTACCCTACGTCTACACACACCTAACCCTCGCCTGAAGGTACCTAACCGTGCCTGAGGCGTGTCTGCACGTCCTTACCGACACCTAACCCACCCCGGGAGGAGCCAAACATCTGTAGGAGCTGACCTAACCGACGTAACCTTCGCTTGAACAGGCCTAGCCCACCACGGAATGAACCTAATCCAGTCTGGAGCGCACATAACCGCTCTACACTTCGCCTAGATGCAACTAACCCGCGCAGGAATGGACCTAATCAAGTCTTAACTGTACCTAACCGACTTACCCTACGTCTACACACACCTAACCCACCCCTGAAGGTACCTAACCGTGCCTGAGGCGTGTCTGCACGTCCTTACCGTCACCTAACCCACCCTGGGAAGAGCCAAAGATCTGCAGGAGCTGACCTAACCGACGTAACCTTCGCTTGAACAGGCCTAACCCGCCACGGATTGAACCTAAGCCAGTCTAGAGCGCACATATCCGCTCTATACTTCGCCTAGATGCACCTAACCCACGCTGGAATGGACCTAATCAAGTCTTAACTGTACCTAACCGACTTACCCTACGCCTACACACACCTAACCCACCCATGGAGGTACCTAACCGCGCCTGAGGCGTGCCTGCACGTCCTTACCGACACCTAACCCACCCTGGGAAGACCCAAACATTGTAGGGACTGACCTAACAGACGTGACCTTCGCTTGAACAGGCATAACCCACCACGGAAAGAACCTAACCCAGACTGGAGCGCACATAACTGCTCTATACTTCGCCTAGATGCACCTAACCCACGCTGGAATTGACCTAATCAAGTCTTAAGTGTACCTAACCGACTTACTCTACGTCTACACACACCTAACCCACTCCAGAAGGTACCTAACCGTGCCTGAGGCGTGCCTGCACGTCCTTACCGACACCTAACCCACCCTGGGATGAGCCTAACATCTATATGAGCTGACCTAACCGACGTAACCTTCGCTTGAACAGGCCTAACCCGCCACGGATTGAACCTAAGCCAGTCTAGAGCGCACATATCCGCTCTATACTTCGCCTAGATGCACCTAACCCACGCTGGAATGGACCTAATCAAGTCTTAACTGTACCTAACCGACTTACCCTACGCCTACACACACCTAACCCACCCATGGAGGTACCTAACCGCGCCTGAGGCGTGCCTGCACGTCCTTACCGACACCTAACCCACCCTGGGAAGACCCAAACATTGTAGGGACTGACCTAACAGACGTGACCTTCGCTTGAACAGGCATAACCCACCACGGAAAGAACCTAACCCAGACTGGAGCGCACATAACTGCTCTATACTTCGCCTAGATGCACCTAACCCACGCTGGAATTGACCTAATCAAGTCTTAAGTGTACCTAACCGACTTACTCTACGTCTACACACACCTAACCCACTCCAGAAGGTACCTAACCGTGCCTGAGGCGTGCCTGCACGTCCTTACCGACACCTAACCCACCCTGGGATGAGCCTAACATCTATATGAGCTGACCTAACCGACGTAACCTTCGCTTGAACAGGCCTAACCCGCCACGGATTGAACCTAAGCCAGTCTAGAGCGCACATATCCGCTCTATACTTCGCCTAGATGCACCTAACCCACGCTGGAATGGACCTAATCAAGTCTTAACTGTACCTAACCGACTTACCCTACGCCTACACACACCTAACCCACCCATGGAGGTACCTAACCGTGCCTGAGGCGTGTCTGCACGTCCTTACCGTCACCTAACCCACCCTGGGAAGAGCCAAAGATCTGCAGGAGCTGACCTAACCGACGTAACCTTCGCTTGAACAGGCCTAACCCGCCACGGATTGAACCTAAGCCAGTCTAGAGCGCACATATCCGCTCTATACTTCGCCTAGATGCACCTAACCCACGCTGGAATGGACCTAATCAAGTCTTAACTGTACCTAACCGACTTACCCTACGCCTACACACACCTAACCCACCCATGGAGGTACCTAACCGCGCCTGAGGCGTGCCTGCACGTCCTTACCGACACCTAACCCACCCTGGGAAGACCCAAACATTGTAGGGACTGACCTAACAGACGTGACCTTCGCTTGAACAGGCATAACCCACCACGGAAAGAACCTAACCCAGACTGGAGCGCACATAACTGCTCTATACTTCGCCTAGATGCACCTAACCCACGCTGGAATTGACCTAATCAAGTCTTAAGTGTACCTAACCGACTTACTCTACGTCTACACACACCTAACCCACTCCAGAAGGTACCTAACCGTGCCTGAGGCGTGCCTGCACGTCCTTACCGACACCTAACCCACCCTGGGATGAGCCTAACATCTATATGAGCTGACCTAACCGACGTAACCTTCGCTTGAACAGGCCTAACCCGCCACGGATTGAACCTAAGCCAGTCTAGAGCGCACATATCCGCTCTATACTTCGCCTAGATGCACCTAACCCACGCTGGAATGGACCTAATCAAGTCTTAACTGTACCTAACCGACTTACCCTACGCCTACACACACCTAACCCACCCATGGAGGTACCTAACCGCGCCTGAGGCGTGCCTGCACGTCCTTACCGACACCTAACCCACCCTGGGAAGACCCAAACATTGTAGGGACTGACCTAACAGACGTGACCTTCGCTTGAACAGGCATAACCCACCACGGAAAGAACCTAACCCAGACTGGAGCGCACATAACTGCTCTATACTTCGCCTAGATGCACCTAACCCACGCTGGAATTGACCTAATCAAGTCTTAAGTGTACCTAACCGACTTACTCTACGTCTACACACACCTAACCCACTCCAGAAGGTACCTAACCGTGCCTGAGGCGTGCCTGCACGTCCTTACCGACACCTAACCCACCCTGGGATGAGCCTAACATCTATATGAGCTGACCTAACCGACGTAATCTTCTCTTGAACAGGCCTAACCCACCACGGAATGAAACCTAACCCAGTATGGAGCGCACATAATCGCTCTACACTTCGCCTAGATGCACCTAACCCACGCTGGAATGAACCTAATCTAGTCTTAACTGTACCTAACCGACTTACCCTACGTCTACACACACCTAACCCTCGCCTGAAGGTACCTAACCGTGCCTGAGGCGTGTCTGCACGTCCTTACCGACACCTAACCCACCCCGGGAGGAGCCAAACATCTGTAGGAGCTGACCTAACCGACGTAACCTTCGCTTGAACAGGCCTAGCCCACCACGGAATGAACCTAATCCAGTCTGGAGCGCACATAACCGCTCTACACTTCGCCTAGATGCAACTAACCCGCGCAGGAATGGACCTAATCAAGTCTTAACTGTACCTAACCGACTTACCCTACGTCTACACACACCTAACCCACCCCTGAAGGTACCTAACCGTGCCTGAGGCGTGTCTGCACGTCCTTACCGTCACCTAACCCACCCTGGGAAGAGCCAAAGATCTGCAGGAGCTGACCTAACCGACGTAACCTTCGCTTGAACAGGCCTAACCCGCCACGGATTGAACCTAAGCCAGTCTAGAGCGCACATATCCGCTCTATACTTCGCCTAGATGCACCTAACCCACGCTGGAATGGACCTAATCAAGTCTTAACTGTACCTAACCGACTTACCCTACGCCTACACACACCTAACCCACCCATGGAGGTACCTAACCGCGCCTGAGGCGTGCCTGCACGTCCTTACCGACACCTAACCCACCCTGGGAAGACCCAAACATTGTAGGGACTGACCTAACAGACGTGACCTTCGCTTGAACAGGCATAACCCACCACGGAAAGAACCTAACCCAGACTGGAGCGCACATAACTGCTCTATACTTCGCCTAGATGCACCTAACCCACGCTGGAATTGACCTAATCAAGTCTTAAGTGTACCTAACCGACTTACTCTACGTCTACACACACCTAACCCACTCCAGAAGGTACCTAACCGTGCCTGAGGCGTGCCTGCACGTCCTTACCGACACCTAACCCACCCTGGGATGAGCCTAACATCTATATGAGCTGACCTAACCGACGTAACCTTCGCTTGAACAGGCCTAACCCGCCACGGATTGAACCTAAGCCAGTCTAGAGCGCACATATCCGCTCTATACTTCGCCTAGATGCACCTAACCCACGCTGGAATGGACCTAATCAAGTCTTAACTGTACCTAACCGACTTACCCTACGCCTACACACACCTAACCCACCCATGGAGGTACCTAACCGCGCCTGAGGCGTGCCTGCACGTCCTTACCGACACCTAACCCACCCTGGGAAGACCCAAACATTGTAGGGACTGACCTAACAGACGTGACCTTCGCTTGAACAGGCATAACCCACCACGGAAAGAACCTAACCCAGACTGGAGCGCACATAACTGCTCTATACTTCGCCTAGATGCACCTAACCCACGCTGGAATTGACCTAATCAAGTCTTAAGTGTACCTAACCGACTTACTCTACGTCTACACACACCTAACCCACTCCAGAAGGTACCTAACCGTGCCTGAGGCGTGCCTGCACGTCCTTACCGACACCTAACCCACCCTGGGATGAGCCTAACATCTATATGAGCTGACCTAACCGACGTAACCTTCGCTTGAACAGGCCTAACCCGCCACGGATTGAACCTAAGCCAGTCTAGAGCGCACATATCCGCTCTATACTTCGCCTAGATGCACCTAACCCACGCTGGAATGGACCTAATCAAGTCTTAACTGTACCTAACCGACTTACCCTACGCCTACACACACCTAACCCACCCATGGAGGTACCTAACCGCGCCTGAGGCGTGCCTGCACGTCCTTACCGACACCTAACCCACCCTGGGAAGACCCAAACATTGTAGGGACTGACCTAACAGACGTGACCTTCGCTTGAACAGGCATAACCCACCACGGAAAGAACCTAACCCAGACTGGAGCGCACATAACTGCTCTATACTTCGCCTAGATGCACCTAACCCACGCTGGAATTGACCTAATCAAGTCTTAAGTGTACCTAACCGACTTACTCTACGTCTACACACACCTAACCCACTCCAGAAGGTACCTAACCGTGCCTGAGGCGTGCCTGCACGTCCTTACCGACACCTAACCCACCCTGGGATGAGCCTAACATCTATATGAGCTGACCTAACCGACGTAATCTTCTCTTGAACAGGCCTAACCCACCACGGAATGAAACCTAACCCAGTATGGAGCGCACATAATCGCTCTACACTTCGCCTAGATGCACCTAACCCACGCTGGAATGAACCTAATCTAGTCTTAACTGTACCTAACCGACTTACCCTACGTCTACACACACCTAACCCTCGCCTGAAGGTACCTAACCGTGCCTGAGGCGTGTCTGCACGTCCTTACCGACACCTAACCCACCCCGGGAGGAGCCAAACATCTGTAGGAGCTGACCTAACCGACGTAACCTTCGCTTGAACAGGCCTAGCCCACCACGGAATGAACCTAATCCAGTCTGGAGCGCACATAACCGCTCTACACTTCGCCTAGATGCAACTAACCCGCGCAGGAATGGACCTAATCAAGTCTTAACTGTACCTAACCGACTTACCCTACGTCTACACACACCTAACCCACCCCTGAAGGTACCTAACCGTGCCTGAGGCGTGTCTGCACGTCCTTACCGTCACCTAACCCACCCTGGGAAGAGCCAAAGATCTGCAGGAGCTGACCTAACCGACGTAACCTTCGCTTGAACAGGCCTAACCCGCCACGGATTGAACCTAAGCCAGTCTAGAGCGCACATATCCGCTCTATACTTCGCCTAGATGCACCTAACCCACGCTGGAATGGACCTAATCAAGTCTTAACTGTACCTAACCGACTTACCCTACGCCTACACACACCTAACCCACCCATGGAGGTACCTAACCGCGCCTGAGGCGTGCCTGCACGTCCTTACCGACACCTAACCCACCCTGGGAAGACCCAAACATTGTAGGGACTGACCTAACAGACGTGACCTTCGCTTGAACAGGCATAACCCACCACGGAAAGAACCTAACCCAGACTGGAGCGCACATAACTGCTCTATACTTCGCCTAGATGCACCTAACCCACGCTGGAATTGACCTAATCAAGTCTTAAGTGTACCTAACCGACTTACTCTACGTCTACACACACCTAACCCACTCCAGAAGGTACCTAACCGTGCCTGAGGCGTGCCTGCACGTCCTTACCGACACCTAACCCACCCTGGGATGAGCCTAACATCTATATGAGCTGACCTAACCGACGTAACCTTCGCTTGAACAGGCCTAACCCGCCACGGATTGAACCTAAGCCAGTCTAGAGCGCACATATCCGCTCTATACTTCGCCTAGATGCACCTAACCCACGCTGGAATGGACCTAATCAAGTCTTAACTGTACCTAACCGACTTACCCTACGCCTACACACACCTAACCCACCCATGGAGGTACCTAACCGCGCCTGAGGCGTGCCTGCACGTCCTTACCGACACCTAACCCACCCTGGGAAGACCCAAACATTGTAGGGACTGACCTAACAGACGTGACCTTCGCTTGAACAGGCATAACCCACCACGGAAAGAACCTAACCCAGACTGGAGCGCACATAACTGCTCTATACTTCGCCTAGATGCACCTAACCCACGCTGGAATTGACCTAATCAAGTCTTAAGTGTACCTAACCGACTTACTCTACGTCTACACACACCTAACCCACTCCAGAAGGTACCTAACCGTGCCTGAGGCGTGCCTGCACGTCCTTACCGACACCTAACCCACCCTGGGATGAGCCTAACATCTATATGAGCTGACCTAACCGACGTAATCTTCTCTTGAACAGGCCTAACCCACCTCGGAATGAAACCTAACCCAGTATGGAGCGCACATAATCGCTCTACACTTCGCCTAGATGCACCTAACCCACGCTGGAATGAACCTAATCTAGTCTTAACTGTACCTAACCGACTTACCCTGCGTCTACACACACCTAACCCTCGCCTGAAGGTACCTAACCGTGCCTGAGGCGTGGCTGCACGTCCTTACCGACACCTAACCCACCCCGGGAGGAGCCAAACATCTGTAGGAGCTGACCTAACCGACGTAACCTTCGCTTGAACAGGCCTAGCCCACCACGGAATGAACCTAATCCAGTCTGGAGCGCACATAACCGCTCTACACTTCGCCTAGATGCAACTAACCCGCGCAGGAATGGACCTAATCAAGTCTTAACTGTACCTAACCGACTTACCCTACGTCTACACACACCTAACCCACCCCTGAAGGTACCTAACCGTGCCTGAGGCGTGTCTGCACGTCCTTACCGTCACCTAACCCACCCTGGGAAGAGCCAAAGATCTGCAGGAGCTGACCTAACCGACGTAACCTTCGCTTGAACAGGCCTAACCCGCCACGGATTGAACCTAAGCCAGTCTAGAGCGCACATATCCGCTCTATACTTCGCCTAGATGCACCTAACCCACGCTGGAATGGACCTAATCAAGTCTTAACTGTACCTAACCGACTTACCCTACGCCTACACACACCTAACCCACCCATGGAGGTACCTAACCGCGCCTGAGGCGTGCCTGCACGTCCTTACCGACACCTAACCCACCCTGGGAAGACCCAAACATTGTAGGGACTGACCTAACAGACGTGACCTTCGCTTGAACAGGCATAACCCACCACGGAAAGAACCTAACCCAGACTGGAGCGCACATAACTGCTCTATACTTCGCCTAGATGCACCTAACCCACGCTGGAATTGACCTAATCAAGTCTTAAGTGTACCTAACCGACTTACTCTACGTCTACACACACCTAACCCACTCCAGAAGGTACCTAACCGTGCCTGAGGCGTGCCTGCACGTCCTTACCGACACCTAACCCACCCTGGGATGAGCCTAACATCTATATGAGCTGACCTAACCGACGTAACCTTCGCTTGAACAGGCCTAACCCGCCACGGATTGAACCTAAGCCAGTCTAGAGCGCACATATCCGCTCTATACTTCGCCTAGATGCACCTAACCCACGCTGGAATGGACCTAATCAAGTCTTAACTGTACCTAACCGACTTACCCTACGCCTACACACACCTAACCCACCCATGGAGGTACCTAACCGCGCCTGAGGCGTGCCTGCACGTCCTTACCGACACCTAACCCACCCTGGGAAGACCCAAACATTGTAGGGACTGACCTAACAGACGTGACCTTCGCTTGAACAGGCATAACCCACCACGGAAAGAACCTAACCCAGACTGGAGCGCACATAACTGCTCTATACTTCGCCTAGATGCACCTAACCCACGCTGGAATTGACCTAATCAAGTCTTAAGTGTACCTAACCGACTTACTCTACGTCTACACACACCTAACCCACTCCAGAAGGTACCTAACCGTGCCTGAGGCGTGCCTGCACGTCCTTACCGACACCTAACCCACCCTGGGATGAGCCTAACATCTATATGAGCTGACCTAACCGACGTAATCTTCTCTTGAACAGGCCTAACCCACCACGGAATGAAACCTAACCCAGTATGGAGCGCACATAATCGCTCTACACTTCGCCTAGATGCACCTAACCCACGCTGGAATGAACCTAATCTAGTCTTAACTGTACCTAACCGACTTACCCTACGTCTACACACACCTAACCCTCGCCTGAAGGTACCTAACCGTGCCTGAGGCGTGTCTGCACGTCCTTACCGACACCTAACCCACCCCGGGAGGAGCCAAACATCTGTAGGAGCTGACCTAACCGACGTAACCTTCGCTTGAACAGGCCTAGCCCACCACGGAATGAACCTAATCCAGTCTGGAGCGCACATAACCGCTCTACACTTCGCCTAGATGCAACTAACCCGCGCAGGAATGGACCTAATCAAGTCTTAACTGTACCTAACCGACTTACCCTACGTCTACACACACCTAACCCACCCCTGAAGGTACCTAACCGTGCCTGAGGCGTGTCTGCACGTCCTTACCGTCACCTAACCCACCCTGGGAAGAGCCAAAGATCTGCAGGAGCTGACCTAACCGACGTAACCTTCGCTTGAACAGGCCTAACCCGCCACGGATTGAACCTAAGCCAGTCTAGAGCGCACATATCCGCTCTATACTTCGCCTAGATGCACCTAACCCACGCTGGAATGGACCTAATCAAGTCTTAACTGTACCTAACCGACTTACCCTACGCCTACACACACCTAACCCACCCATGGAGGTACCTAACCGCGCCTGAGGCGTGCCTGCACGTCCTTACCGACACCTAACCCACCCTGGGAAGACCCAAACATTGTAGGGACTGACCTAACAGACGTGACCTTCGCTTGAACAGGCATAACCCACCACGGAAAGAACCTAACCCAGACTGGAGCGCACATAACTGCTCTATACTTCGCCTAGATGCACCTAACCCACGCTGGAATTGACCTAATCAAGTCTTAAGTGTACCTAACCGACTTACTCTACGTCTACACACACCTAACCCACTCCAGAAGGTACCTAACCGTGCCTGAGGCGTGCCTGCACGTCCTTACCGACACCTAACCCACCCTGGGATGAGCCTAACATCTATATGAGCTGACCTAACCGACGTAACCTTCGCTTGAACAGGCCTAACCCGCCACGGATTGAACCTAAGCCAGTCTAGAGCGCACATATCCGCTCTATACTTCGCCTAGATGCACCTAACCCACGCTGGAATGGACCTAATCAAGTCTTAACTGTACCTAACCGACTTACCCTACGCCTACACACACCTAACCCACCCATGGAGGTACCTAACCGCGCCTGAGGCGTGCCTGCACGTCCTTACCGACACCTAACCCACCCTGGGAAGACCCAAACATTGTAGGGACTGACCTAACAGACGTGACCTTCGCTTGAACAGGCATAACCCACCACGGAAAGAACCTAACCCAGACTGGAGCGCACATAACTGCTCTATACTTCGCCTAGATGCACCTAACCCACGCTGGAATTGACCTAATCAAGTCTTAAGTGTACCTAACCGACTTACTCTACGTCTACACACACCTAACCCACTCCAGAAGGTACCTAACCGTGCCTGAGGCGTGCCTGCACGTCCTTACCGACACCTAACCCACCCTGGGATGAGCCTAACATCTATATGAGCTGACCTAACCGACGTAACCTTCGCTTGAACAGGCCTAACCCGCCACGGATTGAACCTAAGCCAGTCTAGAGCGCACATATCCGCTCTATACTTCGCCTAGATGCACCTAACCCACGCTGGAATGGACCTAATCAAGTCTTAACTGTACCTAACCGACTTACCCTACGCCTACACACACCTAACCCACCCATGGAGGTACCTAACCGCGCCTGAGGCGTGCCTGCACGTCCTTACCGACACCTAACCCACCCTGGGAAGACCCAAACATTGTAGGGACTGACCTAACAGACGTGACCTTCGCTTGAACAGGCATAACCCACCACGGAAAGAACCTAACCCAGACTGGAGCGCACATAACTGCTCTATACTTCGCCTAGATGCACCTAACCCACGCTGGAATTGACCTAATCAAGTCTTAAGTGTACCTAACCGACTTACTCTACGTCTACACACACCTAACCCACTCCAGAAGGTACCTAACCGTGCCTGAGGCGTGCCTGCACGTCCTTACCGACACCTAACCCACCCTGGGATGAGCCTAACATCTATATGAGCTGACCTAACCGACGTAACCTTCGCTTGAACAGGCCTAACCCGCCACGGATTGAACCTAAGCCAGTCTAGAGCGCACATATCCGCTCTATACTTCGCCTAGATGCACCTAACCCACGCTGGAATGGACCTAATCAAGTCTTAACTGTACCTAACCGACTTACCCTACGCCTACACACACCTAACCCACCCATGGAGGTACCTAACCGCGCCTGAGGCGTGCCTGCACGTCCTTACCGACACCTAACCCACCCTGGGAAGACACAAACATTGTAGGGACTGACCTAACAGACGTGACCTTCGCTTGAACAGGCATAACCCACCACGGAAAGAACCTAACCCAGACTGGAGCGCACATAACTGCTCTATACTTCGCCTAGATGCACCTAACCCACGCTGGAATTGACCTAATCAAGTCTTAAGTGTACCTAACCGACTTACTCTACGTCTACACACACCTAACCCACTCCAGAAGGTACCTAACCGTGCCTGAGGCGTGCCTGCACGTCCTTACCGACACCTAACCCACCCTGGGATGAGCCTAACATCTATATGAGCTGACCTAACCGACGTAATCTTCTCTTGAACAGGCCTAACCCACCACGGAATGAAACCTAACCCAGTATGGAGCGCACATAATCGCTCTACACTTCGCCTAGATGCACCTAACCCACGCTGGAATGAACCTAATCTAGTCTTAACTGTACCTAACCGACTTACCCTACGTCTACACACACCTAACCCTCGCCTGAAGGTACCTAACCGTGCCTGAGGCGTGTCTGCACGTCCTTACCGACACCTAACCCACCCCGGGAGGAGCCAAACATCTGTAGGAGCTGACCTAACCGACGTAACCTTCGCTTGAACAGGCCTAGCCCACCACGGAATGAACCTAATCCAGTCTGGAGCGCACATAACCGCTCTACACTTCGCCTAGATGCAACTAACCCGCGCAGGAATGGACCTAATCAAGTCTTAACTGTACCTAACCGACTTACCCTACGTCTACACACACCTAACCCACCCCTGAAGGTACCTAACCGTGCCTGAGGCGTGTCTGCACGTCCTTACCGTCACCTAACCCACCCTGGGAAGAGCCAAAGATCTGCAGGAGCTGACCTAACCGACGTAACCTTCGCTTGAACAGGCCTAACCCGCCACGGATTGAACCTAAGCCGGTCTAGAGCGCACATATCCGCTCTATACTTCGCCTAGATGCACCTAACCCACGCTGGAATGGACCTAATCAAGTCTTAACTGTACCTAACCGACTTACCCTACGCCTACACACACCTAACCCACCCATGGAGGTACCTAACCGCGCCTGAGGCGTGCCTGCACGTCCTTACCGACACCTAACCCACCCTGGGAAGACCCAAACATTGTAGGGACTGACCTAACAGACGTGACCTTCGCTTGAACAGGCATAACCCACCACGGAAAGAACCTAACCCAGACTGGAGCGCACATAACTGCTCTATACTTCGCCTAGATGCACCTAACCCACGCTGGAATTGACCTAATCAAGTCTTAAGTGTACCTAACCGACTTACTCTACGTCTACACACACCTAACCCACTCCAGAAGGTACCTAACCGTGCCTGAGGCGTGCCTGCACGTCCTTACCGACACCTAACCCACCCTGGGATGAGCCTAACATCTATATGAGCTGACCTAACCGACGTAACCTTCGCTTGAACAGGCCTAACCCGCCACGGATTGAACCTAAGCCAGTCTAGAGCGCACATATCCGCTCTATACTTCGCCTAGATGCACCTAACCCACGCTGGAATGGACCTAATCAAGTCTTAACTGTACCTAACCGACTTACCCTACGCCTACACACACCTAACCCACCCATGGAGGTACCTAACCGCGCCTGAGGCGTGCCTGCACGTCCTTACCGACACCTAACCCACCCTGGGAAGACCCAAACATTGTAGGGACTGACCTAACAGACGTGACCTTCGCTTGAACAGGCATAACCCACCACGGAAAGAACCTAACCCAGACTGGAGCGCACATAACTGCTCTATACTTCGCCTAGATGCACCTAACCCACGCTGGAATTGACCTAATCAAGTCTTAAGTGTACCTAACCGACTTACTCTACGTCTACACACACCTAACCCACTCCAGAAGGTACCTAACCGTGCCTGAGGCGTGCCTGCACGTCCTTACCGACACCTAACCCACCCTGGGATGAGCCTAACATCTATATGAGCTGACCTAACCGACGTAATCTTCTCTTGAACAGGCCTAACCCACCACGGAATGAAACCTAACCCAGTATGGAGCGCACATAATCGCTCTACACTTCGCCTAGATGCACCTAACCCACGCTGGAATGAACCTAATCTAGTCTTAACTGTACCTAACCGACTTACCCTACGTCTACACACACCTAACCCTCGCCTGAAGGTACCTAACCGTGCCTGAGGCGTGTCTGCACGTCCTTACCGACACCTAACCCACCCCGGGAGGAGCCAAACATCTGTAGGAGCTGACCTAACCGACGTAACCTTCGCTTGAACAGGCCTAGCCCACCACGGAATGAACCTAATCCAGTCTGGAGCGCACATAACCGCTCTACACTTCGCCTAGATGCAACTAACCCGCGCAGGAATGGACCTAATCAAGTCTTAACTGTACCTAACCGACTTACCCTACGTCTACACACACCTAACCCACCCCTGAAGGTACCTAACCGTGCCTGAGGCGTGTCTGCACGTCCTTACCGTCACCTAACCCACCCTGGGAAGAGCCAAAGATCTGCAGGAGCTGACCTAACCGACGTAACCTTCGCTTGAACAGGCCTAACCCGCCACGGATTGAACCTAAGCCAGTCTAGAGCGCACATATCCGCTCTATACTTCGCCTAGATGCACCTAACCCACGCTGGAATGGACCTAATCAAGTCTTAACTGTACCTAACCGACTTACCCTACGCCTACACACACCTAACCCACCCATGGAGGTACCTAACCGCGCCTGAGGCGTGCCTGCACGTCCTTACCGACACCTAACCCACCCTGGGAAGACCCAAACATTGTAGGGACTGACCTAACAGACGTGACCTTCGCTTGAACAGGCATAACCCACCACGGAAAGAACCTAACCCAGACTGGAGCGCACATAACTGCTCTATACTTCGCCTAGATGCACCTAACCCACGCTGGAATTGACCTAATCAAGTCTTAAGTGTACCTAACCGACTTACTCTACGTCTACACACACCTAACCCACTCCAGAAGGTACCTAACCGTGCCTGAGGCGTGCCTGCACGTCCTTACCGACACCTAACCCACCCTGGGATGAGCCTAACATCTATATGAGCTGACCTAACCGACGTAACCTTCGCTTGAACAGGCCTAACCCGCCACGGATTGAACCTAAGCCAGTCTAGAGCGCACATATCCGCTCTATACTTCGCCTAGATGCACCTAACCCACGCTGGAATGGACCTAATCAAGTCTTAACTGTACCTAACCGACTTACCCTACGCCTACACACACCTAACCCACCCATGGAGGTACCTAACCGCGCCTGAGGCGTGCCTGCACGTCCTTACCGACACCTAACCCACCCTGGGAAGACCCAAACATTGTAGGGACTGACCTAACAGACGTGACCTTCGCTTGAACAGGCATAACCCACCACGGAAAGAACCTAACCCAGACTGGAGCGCACATAACTGCTCTATACTTCGCCTAGATGCACCTAACCCACGCTGGAATTGACCTAATCAAGTCTTAAGTGTACCTAACCGACTTACTCTACGTCTACACACACCTAACCCACTCCAGAAGGTACCTAACCGTGCCTGAGGCGTGCCTGCACGTCCTTACCGACACCTAACCCACCCTGGGATGAGCCTAACATCTATATGAGCTGACCTAACCGACGTAATCTTCTCTTGAACAGGCCTAACCCACCACGGAATGAAACCTAACCCAGTATGGAGCGCACATAATCGCTCTACACTTCGCCTAGATGCACCTAACCCACGCTGGAATGAACCTAATCTAGTCTTAACTGTACCTAACCGACTTACCCTACGTCTACACACACCTAACCCTCGCCTGAAGGTACCTAACCGTGCCTGAGGCGTGTCTGCACGTCCTTACCGACACCTAACCCACCCCGGGAGGAGCCAAACATCTGTAGGAGCTGACCTAACCGACGTAACCTTCGCTTGAACAGGCCTAGCCCACCACGGAATGAACCTAATCCAGTCTGGAGCGCACATAACCGCTCTACACTTCGCCTAGATGCAACTAACCCGCGCAGGAATGGACCTAATCAAGTCTTAGCTGTACCTAACCGACTTACCCTACGTCTACATACACCTAACCCACCCCTGAAGGTACCTAGCCGTGCCTGAGGCGTGTCTGCACGTCCTTACCGACACCTAACCCACCCTGGGAAGAGCCAAAGATCTGTAAGAGCTGACCTAACAGACGTAACCTTCGCTTGAACAGGCATAACCCACCACGGAATGAACCTAACCCAGTCTGGGGCGCACATAACTGCTCTATACTTCGCCTAGATGCACCTAACCCACGCTGGAATGGACCTAATCAAGTCTTAAGGCTTTTTGGCGCTAAGTTAGCGAGCGATCGTACAACAAAATACAACGCACAGTGATCGAGGTACACGTTACTTTGACTAGATGTAAGTATCGGTATGCTTCTCCAACTTGGAGCCATATTACGAACAGCAGCAGACTCTACTGACACTTTGTTAAAATGTTTGTGTCTTGCAAAGGGATATTTAACGCGCGAAATATAAACACTACTTTACTGTACGCAACGCTAATTCTTCTAACATTCACCCAGAAGTAGGCAATTAAAAGCAAGTATAGAAATCGCGAGCAAATCAAAAACAATTTACTATCCCCCGAAAGAACCAACGAGCTTCGCAACGCGCTTGCATGCGCAACAAAACACTACACCCGCGCGCTCTATCATGCGACTCACACTCACGTCGAACCGAATGCGAAATTGGAACGCGACTTACACGAGACAATGAAATCGTTTTCGAGACCGAAGCGAAATTGGCGCTGCTTTGCGGAGGATCCAGCACAGCCTAGTAGTCGGATCGCAAGAATCCCTCTACATCGAGAGCAGAAGAGGACCACTGATCCCGACTAACAGAAAGTTAACATTACGTTAACCCCAGCGACAACAGGAGGCCGTACTGCGTACAGGAGACAGAGATGCTTACGATCCAGCCTACAGAGCCTTGCACCCCTATCGAATTGCTTCGATAGGGGCTGCAGATCCTCGCATCGCAAACGCCACTTCACCTCGATGCGAAAGGGATGGACAATGACTCGAAGCGCGAACGAAAGTCGATTGCGATTAGGAATGAGATTGAGATCGTATGACACAACGACTTACCAAGCATACAGTTCGATTGTCCATTACTACCCTCGAACAGCGCGGCTGTTCGAGAACTAGTGCGTGGCGAGTATCTCGAAGGGATCGAGCGATTGCAAATTGATAAACGCGAGCAAGAATCGGGATGAAAGATATTATGTACTTTAAAAAAGAAGTTATGAGAAGTTAAGACTTTATGGCTCCAAGTTGGCGAGGCGATCGTAGAACAAACGGCGTGCACAGTAATCGTGGTACACGTTACTTCGACTAGACGTAAGAAGCTTATAAGTGCTTAGAATTACACGCACGCCGCCCACGATGAATCTTCTATCGATGATTTCGAAGTTACGCTGTTAAAGTGAAGTTAGTAGACCGCGAAATAAATTAATAATAGACAAAAGTAGTGAATAGAATAGAATGTAGGTACAACAAACGAGAAATAAAGTAAAATGTTAGCAGAATGAAATATATAAATTAATAGAAGACAAACGTAATTAATAGAACAGAATGTTGATGCATCAAACGAGAAACAGAGTAAAATGTTAGCAAAATGAAATATATAAATTAATAGAAGGCAAACGTAATTAATAGAACAGAGTGTTGATACAACAAACGAGAAACAAAGTAAAATGTTAGCAGAATGAAATATGATCAGAATAACGTATAAATTAAATGAAACATAAATATAATAACGTAATAAACGTTAGTGGTAGCACCTGAAACACAAACATTGTACATGCACAGATATATCGAACGTAGTGGGTTAAATTTAATCTTGAGTCTAAGAGAAATTAGTAGAAGGTGGGTGGTGGGCTAGCCCCGGTGGTCATCTCTGGTCATCATCTAGCTAAAATTTGAATCAGTGATAGAAGGATCGGATCCGATCCCTTCGGGAGCACCTGAAACAGTAAGAGCGCGCGACGGCCTTCCGCTGCTTATATAGGCAAGGGAAGGTCACGTGACTCCTCTTCTTTGGATCACGCGTGGCAAGAGACCGTTTTCGATTTTTCGCAATTTTTTCAGTACAATATGCGAAGATTTATTAATTTTTATATCGTTACTATACGTTTGCGCTCTCAGTAATTTATTGTAACAATGAATACAACACGTTATACGTTTCGCGCAAATAAAAGACACATTTACAGGAGCACGGTGTTAGTTTTCGATATAGAGAAACATTATACTGCTGAGCGTATGATTTACGGTATATACGTTTACGTGGCAATACGCGTACAACTATTAAAGCGTGCGTTGATGTTTTTATAATGCTATTACAGCGGTATGCTCTCGAGAATTTGTCGTAGCGATGAATGCACCAACTTATATATTTGCTGCAACTAAAAGATACATATGCAGAGGAATACCGTTAGCGAAACGTATTAATTTACGTTTTGCACATTTACGTGCCTGTTAGAATCAAAGATGATAAACACTCTCGTTCAGAGGTTCTGGGGTAAGTGCCGTGGGGTTCATCACGCTCCTCTTACCAGAAGGTACGTCACCTTCCCCACTCCGTGGCCAGATCCTTCGAGAACACCCTTATCGCCCTGCACGCGCCACGCAGCACCATGACGTCAGGTCATCGGCCACGAGGCACGGTTTCTTCGACGATCCTCAAAAGAAGGGCATCGAACTCTAACCATAACATCCGCGACTCTTAGAATTCGTCGCGGTCCTAGCTATCGGTTACCACCGATCCTTTACTCGATGACAGACATAGATTCTCGACATCGGTCGCTTAAGACCCTTAAAGCATAAGTCGAAGCCCGAGGGTACAATGACCCTGAGACGCGCATCACCCTTGCACACGGGTTGACGCTAACATGCCATTACGCGTATAGTCATCGAAATGTAGTTTTTATACGTTTCGTACGTTTTAACATAGCCCTGTATGCCGTCGGGACGTTCGCGCAACAATGAACGTACGACGTTACATATTTCTAGCAAGTAAAAGTTACGTTTGTTATATCACGGTACTAGTTATCCATATACATAGATCTATTTCATACCCGTGAACGTATTACGTTAAGCTTTGTACATTCAGTTATCGATACAAATATAGTTATTAGAATATAAGAACATAGATATTATTTTCGTTAGATTTCGTGCATATTAAACGCTTCGGCTTATACTACGCGAATCTTCGCATCCGGCATTGTTACACTGCAACACGATATCCGAACTTTATCTCTATAGTACATTTTATTCTACGTTTACCGCAAGTATGCGCTCTTGAGAATTAGTTGCAACCATAACTATAGTACTCTGTGGAAGACAGAATGTCGTGTGAATGTTTCGACCAGAGCGATTGCTGAGCGAACGGTGTTGTGTTCGGATAAGATTGGCTGAGGCATGACTGAGAAGTGTTTGGGATAGAGCGATTGAGTTGACGTGTGGTCGAAGAGTGCGTAGTCGCGCAAGGTTTCGGGTGAACGTGATTGATTAGGTTCTACGAATGTATATGACGAGTGAGAGGAGCAGAGAGAGATAAGGAGAAAGAATGAATGCGTGGGTAAGGGAGTCGAGAAAGAGAGTCGAGTG
Organism: Eucera pruinosa; assembly: GCA_028830335.1. Classification (NCBI taxonomy): domain Eukaryota; kingdom Metazoa; phylum Arthropoda; class Insecta; order Hymenoptera; family Apidae; genus Eucera; species Eucera pruinosa. The sequence goes on from JAMYCR010000014.1 coordinate 35,503, forward strand.
TGAGAGGATGTTGCCGGTGAAACGAGAGTTTTTTTTCTGTGAGATTGTGCGTTGACAGTGTTATTAATAAACTAGTACTTATTCAAAAGCTAAGTTTCTTTTTCCTTCCCTTCTCGCACCTTACAACAACACACGAGGGATTTACCTTAAAATAATCCCTACAGTACGTTGTACTGTTCTTAGTTTTATAATATTTCGTCTTCGTCGCTTAACTTTAAAGAGGAAGACAGGAAGGCGCGCGAAAATATGTAAAGAGTAACGCGTAGGACTTTCGTACTTCAATTTATTGAATTTTAATCATCGATACAAGCTACCTATTCATTTTTACATATGCAAAATGATCGACGTTAACGTAAAGTATAATATTCGCGAATTTAGAACAGATTTATAGAAAGAAATCGAGTCGAATAAATGTTGAATTTCGAAGCAGTTTCGCGACCGAGTGCTGACGCATCTCCCCACTCTCGCAGCTCGGCTGGCGCATGAGCCGAGCGGCCCTGAGAGCGAGCCACGCGACGTCATCAGTCGAGTTTGGATCGCTGCAAAGACAAGACGAGTTAAAGATTTGGCACATGGTACGTACGTTTCGCCTATTCACGCATTCCGTCGGCATTTTAAGCGTCCTTTTTCTATACACTTTTAATAGTATTTCTACTTTCACGCGTATTTTAATTAATACACGTTCTTTTCCTCTTGCTACGTGAACCTTGAATAGAATTTTTTATTACTCATTTGCTTGCTTTCGTCTAACGCGAAGTTAATAGTTGCGTGGACACCAGGTGCTTCTCTAATACATTTGTTTTAATTTACGATTTATATTTTCTGTGTTCCAGATGCCTACGCCTAATCGAGAAACGGTCTACTTGATGCAGATTTGGTAATATTACGTGGTTCTAACGTCGGTAGACGTAACAATACGTCGTTAATACCATTGTTAACAATTAACTAATTAGTGGGTAACTTTCCATATTTAATTCGTCTTTCAAAATTTTTCATTTACTTGTACTTCGTTTGCAGCTTCCGAGTTAAATTGGGAGGGATAGGATCGTTTCTTTGGTTTACTTCTAAAACAAACGTCTCGACAAATCGGTACGTTGTAGTGGAGTCATTAAATCGTGCTAAAACCTATTAAATCGTACGAACATTGTTTGCAATTATCGATCGAAAGTGGGAGGGATATACGTATTGTTTCTTTGGTTTACTGTTAAAGTTCATGTCTCGACAGATCGTAAATTTGCAGCAGAGTAATCGGATCGCGCTACCACGTGTTAACGTAAACGAAAGATCGAAGCAGTCTTTATATTTTGCTGTATTTCGGTCGCGTCTTACACGTAGTTCATAGTTTAATCGATAAAATTGACTAGAAAAGCTTTGGCTGGCAAACGCGTGCTGGCCGAACTTGTAAACAAAAAACGTGCCGCGACCTCGGGCGGCTCGAGAATGTTTACGTTTCGAACTTGTTCGCGCAGCTGACTTCCGAGAATTCGTGACTCGCGACCGGCACAATTTACTTGAGAATTTCGATAACGAATTTCATTGCATAGCTTTCGCGTTTCTGCTCGTAAATTTGATTATATCTTTGGTATTCTTGTCGTACATTCTTACGCATAATATAATATACAACATTTATAGTATAATTTATGTTTGTTTGCTAGCAGCTTCTACTGTGTCTTCGATATTTTTGTATTATATTCTTATACGTAATACACTATTCTTGTATTATATATAAGAATATAATATAAAGATATATGGACATGCGTATCTCTCGATGACGTAGATATATATCGCGTAGAGTTGAGGTATTTTTCGTAACAAATGCTCGATGATAAGAGAAGAATAATAAGAAAATATGGTGTTTTATTTCGTACCTACCCACCCTTTCCTACTAATTAAGTTGTTCTTTCAGAATTTGTGACCGCGCGCAATGCGGTTGTAGAGTCAGTGCTTGTTTCGATGTAAAACTAGTTTGATTTTTTAAAGAGCACAGCTGCTCTAAGTAGATTCATATACATTTAATACGAACTCGCGGAAGTAGAGTCAGTGTTTGCTCGCCAAATATTATTTGAACAATAGAGTTAGTCGTTTATTTTTCCTTTTTTTTCTGCTTCTTATTATTCATATTCGCGCGTAGAGTCAAGCTTCGGCTGTTGGCAGACGATCTCGCTGGGCTTCTGAAGTCCGCAATGTAAGTATCTTTGCAATTAACGTTCATTTTCACGAATTAAGAAATATAGAAGCTATTAAAAACTTGTAGAATTCCTCGTTGCTATTTAATTTTTGTTGAAGTAAGAAATAGAGTGATTTTCCAAATATAGAATTTGTTAAACTTTCACGTCTTTAACCTGAAGATTGCCAAATAATCGATAAGTAATGTCTCGAAGAATAAATTGTAATCTTCTCCGGATCTCTTCTCTGTTACAGGTCTTCCACAGATCTTCTTGTCCTTGGGACCACAGGACATGGCATCGCAGCTTCACGGCTTCGCGACATCATTTTCATTTTTTTATGTCCTCAAGGCTTCTCGACTCCACGACATCACGGCTTCGCTCGATGACGATGACAGCAGGTTGTCATCCGCCTGGCTGCAGCAGATGACAGCGTAGTCATCTAATGGTAAGTCGCATGCACTTTGAATTCCTCCGGTCACTCACGCATGCCGAGGACGAAAGGTCCGAATCGGCACGGTTGACTGGTTGTATACGTAGATTTTGCATAAACGAGTACAGTGACCATACCAGTATACGATCGTATACCCGTGTATCATTTTTATTTCTTGTATGTATTGTATTTATTAGACGAGGCTAGGTCTTGTTGCGCTCGCGATTTTAAATATTTCCGTATGCTAATAAAAGAATTCGAGTCAATTGTAGAGTCACTTAGTAGGAATTTATTTTTAAATATCGATGCACTTCAAAGTAGAGTCAACAGAAATTCCACAAAGATATTTATTAAAGTGGAATGCTCGTATGTATGAGCACGTTATAGTTTTTAGTTATATTTGTAGATTTATTCATTGCACAAAGTAATGAGGAAATGTGTTTGCATTGCATTTGAGTACACGCACGTATAGGCGAAATATTTTATCAGAGTTCCTTGCTTGAATCGTAATTCGTAAAAGAATTGAGTAATATATTGTTTCGCGGTTCATAGTAGCTTCAATTCGATTTAAGATACAGAGACACATTAGATATCTCTTTTCTCGTACAAAAACGATGGCAAATAAAATGCGCAAGAAGACATTTCGCGATGGGTAGATTTCCGAGTCGAAGTCGAAAACTTGAACGCAATGTTATGTTAAAGTTACGAAGCTTTGGTATGGGAGTCGCCCAAGGGATTGCAAGTTAGAGTCCCTTGTTCTATTTTATCAACGTGTTCTTAACTTCAGTTCAGAGTCCCTTGTTAACATTTATTATTCTTAACTTTAATTTAGAGTCACTTGTTCGCGTTTCTTATTCTCAGCCTCGCGTATTTAAATTCACGTTGCATTAGAATTTTCTCGCTTTATTGTTTTGCAAGTAACGTAGCTTCTTTTCAATGTAACGAGTAGAGTCTGTTTGCATTAAACGCATTGGAAAAGTAGAGTCACAGTCCGTTAGCCGATTACGTATGTCGACAAGTTTTTTAGCTAGGATTTTCAGCGTCGGTTCGTGCCGTTTTGCCGGAACCCCGCTCACGTGTTCAGGTGCTACTTGAGCGGGTGAAAAGCACGTGGCACGATCTTTTTTTTTTATTATTTTGATATTTGTGTGGCGGATGATCGTGGGTAGCGTATCGTGCACGACGTCGCTTCCACATTGTGTGTGTGTGTGTTAGGCTGTGGATTTGCGTCGTTTTTTGCTAATGTTAATTAACTTAAAATCGATTGCTAATCATAAACTAAATGGTACGAAATATATTATTACGTACACGTTGCACGAATGGTAGCAAACCATTTATTACAAATTCAGTTGACACGTTCTCGTTGACGTGCTTGACAAATGTCTCAAGCGTTGTTTAGAATTTTCCTATTGAATTACACGTTTGATTAGTGCCGGAAATATATTTTACAATTTTTCTATTGAATTACATTTACTTGCGAAATGCTTGAAATATATTCGAATATATCGAGTTAGATGCATTTGAAATTGCATAATATAATACGCAATGGTCGCTACCCACGTCAGACGATTTCAGGATTTTTGTTTACTTTAGAGTGTGTGTGAAATGTATGTTGAACTCGGGTGTCGGAGGCGTCCCGGGACGTTACTCCCTAGTTTAGGTTTTTGCACCCGGGTGGTATGCGTGTGATCCGCTGGGTGGGGGGGGGGGGTGTATGCCTGTGTTTGTGTGTCTGTTTGCCATTTTTTAAATATAGCATTAGGTAGGTAGGTAGCATACTTTGTGGAATGTGTGTTACGTTTAAGTAGGTAGGGCCGGGCAGGTTGACATATGGTCTCGGGTCGCGAGTTTCATATCTAATGGGGGGGGTGCGCGTGTCAACCTGTTTCAGGGAATCTGATTTGAACATCGACGGCGAGCTGATCTGACCTGGAGAATGCAGGTCATTTCTGGTCTTTGCCAATGTCGATCTTTCGAATCCGGCGATCTTGAATCGTCACGCGGACGCGGTCGCGATCTGCACGAAACGAACGTATATACTCACTGTCAGCTCGAGGTTCGACACGTTTGCACGAACAAGGATGCTGAGAATTCTTAGATTAGTTTCTTAGAATTCTTAGTCGTTGGTCGCCTGCGTGCTATTTCACTTCTTCGATATGCATTTTTATTCCATTTTTCTGAGTCTCTTTCTGGGTTGCTTTTCGAGAACCTCGAGCTTAAATTCATGTCCCTGCGGGCATGGCGCCCGAAGAAAAGAAGAGGCCCGACAAACTGTCGCGAAGAGGGCAGCAACGAATGGCTGTTCATTTTTTCGGTTTACGAAAGAATGGATGGTCATTACTCTTGTTACATTGTCACTGTACTCGTTATTAGATTTGCATGCGTAGTGTTTTCAACTTGCACATCTGGGCTCCGCGTACTTTTTTACGTAGCGTTGCGAGAACGTACGCACGGGTTGACATAGCGTTGCGGATCAAAGAAAGTGCAAGCTGATATTAGAGTTGCGAATGAAAAAGTCACGAGTTTGCATTAGCGTTGCGAAGATACGATTATCGTGATTGATTTAGCCTTGCGATGTATGAAAATGTTGCGCGTATTCTTAGCATTTCTTAGTATCGCGTTCCACAGTTTCATTGAGATTAGCATCGTAATATATTTGATAGCGTTGCGATAATATCGATCGCGTCTTCTAATTGTAAGCACCGCGATTAATCTGAGCAGCTTCCGTTACACGAAAATAGTAGCTTCCATTGAATGAATTAAAATGTTAGAGTTGCGACACATTTGCATCGCGCGTGTTTAGCTTTGCAGTTAGCGTTGTGCCACGCACGAAATGATCGCGTTTTGCACGTAGCGTTGCGTATATGAGAAAAAGGCCTACGATGTTCCACTGAGATGGTGGATCTCAATCATCGATGGACCATGGACGACTCAACGGCAGCTGTGCATTGTACACGCTGCACCTGCGTTATTAGTGTTGCGCTTTGAAAACGAATAGGTGCGTAGATTAGTCGTTATGATTTATTAGCGTTGCGTTACAGGGTCAACGAAGCGTCCAGGAATGGACGCTTGCGCGACGTTGCCTTTTTCTTTCCTCTTTGATTAAAGATAAACTGAGTAAAGTAGCTTTTGCAATAGAATGAAGCACCTTTCGCGATTTGTTTGTTGAATTTGCTACTTGACAAGTAGATTGAGTAAAGTAGCGTTGCGAAGAAGAAGAATATTCCACTCACGGGTTGATCGGTTTCACGAGTGGATGATTACGATTTTTGGATGGCCCTACTCGCCATTCGATTCATTTTCATTTCCATTTAGCGCTCTTCGGGACTGCTATTTTATTTTCTTGTGGCGCTTTTCAGGGCTGCTTTTTTCATTTTCCTCTAGCGCTCTTCAGGGCTGCTATTTCGTTTATGTTATTTCTGTGACACTTGTGTCAGATTTATCGTTTTGTTGTTCATCGAACATTTGCGAGCCGTAAATAAATACGAAATGAAATGATACGTGTTTAAAGTAGTTTACATCTTCAGGAGGAGAGAATTCGAGTAACGATTCGCGATATAGCGATTCAGAATTCGGAATACTAGTAACAGTTAAAGTACAATACGGAGTAATGCAAGTCGAGTAGAGTTGCGCATAGTTTATTTAAAGTTTCAATTAAAATACGGTGAGCATTCTTCGAGTCCATAGGCCGTGCTATGATTTTTCGCTATTGAAATTACTTTCATTTAAAGTTCGCCATCGTATTTATTCCTTGTCCTAGAAGTAGAGTAAAAAGCAGGGGAATTTTCTTCGAAGTTGGTATTTCGGAACGTGTGACACAAAGTCCCGTAAGATGTTAGCATTGACTAAGAACAGGATAGACCACTGATCCAATGCGTCTCTTGTCACCCGCTCATGAGCCCCAAATCCGTTTTCATTTTTACCTTTTCGATTGTCTAAAATGTATAACTTTTGCATTTACTCTTACATTTTGTATATTAAAATACTTTAAAAGTGTTTACATTCTTTGTCAGATAACAAAACGAAAGATATTCTTCCGAAAAGTCTGAATTGTTAGGTTATCGGTATTTCAGAGCATGTGACACAAAGTCCCATAAGATGATCGGTCTATCCTGTACCTCGTCTGTGATGTTAGGTCTATTCTGTGACTGCAGTTAGTAAGTGCTGATACAAAAGGCACCAGTTTTATCGACACTTGTTTGTCTGTTTTTACCAACTTGGATAATCCGATTCAACATAGTTGCTAAACTCTCCGTTCTAAATCGCATGATGGCGTAAAGTCGATACTCCTCTGATTACGAGACATAAATTTTCCTACGTTCAACTATCTATATATTAATAGTTAGTTCGTGGTCGAACGTCACAATAACGAGGTTCAGTGTAGTTGGTGTAATTGCAGTAAGCTGTTGCATTCTTCGCGCTTGTTACGTGTTTTTTCCTCTGCACTCGGCGAATGAATATATATTGGACGCGAAGCAGCTGTGTAACGCATTGCGTGTTCCGTGTAACACGCAAATCTTGTGAATTTTCTACACGTCGGCAACAGGTGTCTAACACGTCGCACATGTCTCGCTTTGACAGCCGCTATCGTGTATTTAGTCTTGCGAATTAAATCATTTAAAAGCGTCCGCCGCGTAATAGAATCCTCTTAACTTCGGGACTTCGAGTCATGCTAAAGAGGATCAATAAGTGCGTGCGTTTGAACGAAATTTCGCGTTAAAAGGGACAACAGGTGCACATCGCTGTAATCAACTGTACACGCAAAACATGGAATACGATTATCTGATTAAATTCTTGGCCCTCGGCAATTCTGGGGTGGGAAAAACTAGTTTCCTTTATCAATATACCGACGGCACCTTCGAGTCCCGTTTTATATCCACCGTTGGCATCGACTTTAAAGAAAAACGCGTGGTAAACAATTATCTTGTTATTAGTTTGTTTCTTTGTTACGCTTAGACTGCGGATTTTTATGCAAAGTTAGTAGTTTTAGTGATAAGATAGAATTAATGAGACCGGAACTGAGTTCCTATCCCCTTAAAGTGGGATAGTTTGTACTTCGCGTGTGTTCGCATATTGCGGCTATTTTATGGTTTTTTTTGTAAATTAACGTTTAAAATTGTTATAAATATGTAAAAATCCATAGTCTAGTTGTAGTATTATTAGATTGTGGATGTTTATGCAGATTTATAGTATTTGTAACAGAATTAGGCGAGTGGAACTTAAGTAATTCTCGTCTCTTCGAAATTTAATTACTACTATCGCAAATATACAATTTACTATTTTAAGTATAAATAACTTAAATATTATTGCTATTGCAAATTAATTGTTTAAAAGAATTGTAAAAGGTGAACTTGGAGAGTTTTATCTTTTCAAAATTTGGTAGCTTTTGTTTTACTTTGGATATCTTGTATATTTTTGTACATTATTCACATTTCGTGTTTTTGTGCATATTTAAATGTGGCATAAATACATCAAAATTCATGTCCTAGTTATATTATTAGGCTTATTATGTAAACTTAAAGTTTTATTTAAATAGAGATTCCATCCCATCAAAATTTACTAGCTTACATTTTATTTTCTATATTTTCTATATTTTTACATACTTTTTTTCTATGTTTAAATTTACCATAAATGCATAAAAATCCACAGCCCAATTATATTACCATTGGCTTGCAGATTCATATTTTTGCAAGCATAATTAAGGAAATAGGACTATAATAGAGATGTATTCTACTCCCTAAACATAGTACCTCCTTTGTCTTCAATGTTTTGCATATTACATGCATTGTGTAGTTTTTTATACCTTTAAATGTCCCACAAGTACATAAAATTCCCCAATTACATTCGGTTCAGTTATATTATTACTAAAATGTAGATCTAGTAATAGATTCATACTAGAATGTAGATCTAGTAATATATTCATACTAGATTGTAGATCTAGTAATAGATTCATACTTTTATCGACAAAATTCAGTCAATGGAAGATAAATAAAATTTCCATTTCCTCAAAATTCACTAGCTTTTACTTTGCTGTGAATATTTTATATATTTCCTTCCCTTTTGCACACTTAAGTTTCTCATAAATGCATACAAAATCCTCAATAATAAGTTACATTACATTACAAATAGAAGCAGGTGCTTACGTAAGGCAGAAACTGTGTGTTTCGCTCCATAAAGGTCTCTATAAAAATGTGTTGTTTGCCTAAAGTATGTATATAGAGTGGACATGTATGATCGAAATGTGGCCACATATGTGTAAACGTCTTTAAGACGCATATGTTACTATTTACAAGCCAAGATGATTAATTATTACAGATATACCAGACAGCGAATGGTAGAACCCAACGCGTACACTTGCAGCTGTGGGACACAGCTGGTCAAGAGCGGTAACAATTACTATACTAATATCTATTTGGCAATTTACACGATGCATATGAAACCTTTATAGTCGTACTTTGCTATGCAAAATTTTTCAAATTTCTACTACATACTTATTATACCATCATTCGCGTTAATATGATATATATATAAGAGAAAATCTAATTGTAAGCTTAAGCCAATATTAATTTTCATAGCGGAATAATGGTAGATTTAATCATTGACCAAGTATAGGATAGACTATCCTTTGTTACGTACAATCATTAGTTTAATACCTGGCGTCCTCTTCATTTGAGTGTTACATGCGGTATTACTATAATAATTTAGTGTAGACGAAGACTACGACGGAATTGTAATGAAATATTGCGATACGCGGTTGTTTTCGACATACGTGATCCGTAACATTCAAATCTATAATAATATATATATAGGTATATACTCGTGGACAAACGAATAAGACACTTTGACAATTGCTCAGATCAGCGCTTATGCGAAATAAAGTTATTCATAGTTAACCGATAGTTTGGTAAATTAAACAAATATCCACGTTAAATCAAACGAATATAATTTCGCTTGGACGAAATTGTAAGACGCTATCTTTGGTAATTAAAGAAATATATATAACTAATCAGAAGTAGGTTTCACATTTTTCCGAATGGCTTATAGGTAAATATACTATTTCGCGCGCTGAATTTGGTTAACTTTGAAACTTTAAACTAGTCTAGCCAGACACGAAATTTATGATGTTTTCTATAAATTAGTAGTCTATCCTGTAGTTGGTCAATGATCTAATGCTATTATTCAGAAGCGATTCCATGCCTATTAATATTCAGGTTCAGAAGTCTAACTACCGCCTTTTACCGGGATTCCATGGGTTTCCTTCTAATTTTTGATCTGACCAATGAGCTGTCCTTTCTTGAAGTTAGGAATTGGCTGGAACAGCTTAGGGTACATTTATTAACATTATTAATGTAAAAATTGTTCTCTCGAGACTTATGAATGAACGATGATTTGAGTTAGTCTCTCTCTACCTCTGCAAATTGAATTCCCTGAATTATTCGTGTTTTACTTGGTTTCATGTGTGTTGCATGTAGCGTAGAAAGTAGAAATAATTCCTATGGGGATACGAAAATATATTGTTATTCAAATAAATTGTGCATGTAAAATAGATAACATTTTATTTGGTTGCATGCTATTTAATAAATAATTAGTAGATAGAATTGTATTATTATTGGTAGTGTTAATAGTAATTTAACACGTTCGCTATCATCGTGTTTGGGAAAAATTCGTGCGGTTTTTCTGTGAAAAATATATTCGAATCGAATCTTTTATGGCGTCTGGCAAAAATAATATAACAGCGGTGGTATTATTCAAAAATTTCGAGCATATTTTACTTTATATAGAAACTATATGAAATAGTTCTACACGTTCACATTGTTCGAACAGGTGTTTTTTTAATCCGTTTCTATGTTTCATTTGCAATAAGTCACATGAAAGGACTGTTAAATTATGGGAAACCTAATATAATTGCTTCTAATCAATCGGTATGTATTTTCTATTAATTTTCCATTTTAAAACTTTGTCGTGTCGAAAACACTAAAATATTAAATGCAATTTTTACGCGATGGTTGAAATAGTAGTTAAAAATCACAATCGAAGTTTAGTAAAAAGTAGAAAAGTAGAGTGCTAATTTTATACAGAATATTATACATAAACGTGTGCATCGAATAAAAAGAATTTCATGAATGTACACACGTAACCCTTTCGCTACAAAGGACGTATATATACGTGTTGAAAACGTGGATAATCGTTCGTTAAAGTACGCCGTCATTTTTCTTTTAATCATAGTGGAATTTCTATTATCATTAGTATATAATATACTTGAATTAACGATAGCAAATATCAAAACGTTTGCGCGAATGCTATTTTTAAATTAATAAAAACTACTCCGCGATTTGTGTATTCGAAACGCGTTTAAATTTTAAGCTGCCGTAGCGAAAGGGTTAAAAAATTGCAATACAATTTCCGTGTCGCGTAAGCGATACATGGTAGCGAACGTGTTGATAGTAGACAGTACATATTTCTTTACATAATTTGTCAAAATGAATCATTCTTATATGGTATACATGTCGTTTGCGCGCAAACGCTCAAACTATCGTTCGACAAAAAGAATCAAATGCGAGTTCTTTCGTTTCGATATTATATTATATTATATTATATTATATTATATTATATTATATTATATTATATTATATTATATTATATTATATTATATTATATTATATTATATTATATTATATTATATTATATTATATTATATTATATTATATTATATTATATTATATTATATTATATTATATTATATTATATTATATTATATTATATTATATTATATTATATTATATTATATTATATTATATTATATTCTATTGCAAGAGAGAATGAATAAGTATTATTATATAGAGTCGTCTCGAATACTTGTTGCAAGCTTTTTTCTGTAACTCTCTGTGCGCGAAAGCACGTTTCTGTGTTCCACGTCGGGAATCGGTTCCTCTCAGTTTTGATCGTTTCATTCATGTCTGTACACGTGTAGACCCACGCATATTGCGAAGATCCAGACATAATTCTCTGTGGAAACAAATCCGATCTCGAAGACAAACGGGTTGTTAGTGAACATAAGGCACGGGAATTAGCGGAGAAGCATGGGTAAATAAGAATAATTAGTACATGTCATTTATTATTGTACGTCCCTTGTCAAATCGCGTTTTACGCCATTAGGACGGATGTCCCAATTACTGTCAGTGCCCCTATAATCGTCACTTTAATCATTTCATTTAATAGCGAACGAACGTACGAAGAATCGAGATTGACAACATTTTAATACTAAATTTGGATTTTATCTTTATGTAACAACACATGGACATTGCATATATGTTTATATGTAATATTTAAAGGTAAATATTAGGAAGTTAATTGTGTCGTTTGAGCATAGAAACGCAACTTGTGTAGTGTAAGTAAAAGGTATGGAAATTTGTATAATTTAGTAAAGGCGATGCGTTTACGATTTATCTTCTATCTGTCGTACAAACTGTACTAGGCCTATATACGTACAGATCATTTCCATTTAAGTGTGTACTTTTCAAATGACAGTAAGAGGGACGTTGGGCTTTGTTGTATATTTTCAATGAATTGGGAATTAATACATCGTATTTAACGTATAAAAAATCATCGTAAGTAAAAGAGATGTTAGCTAACGTTGTGCTGAACACCGGAACGATTCGTAGATTAAATAGCTTTTGAAATAATGAAATGAAGTTGCTTAAAGCTGTATGCTTAAAGTGGCGGTAATTGGGACATCCACCTTAACTCATTGTCAGCCTCGTCCTCGTCGCCTTCCTTTTCGATCTCGTACGAACCAAATAAATAGAAACGTTCTACGTTTTACCTATCATAATTACATCAAAACCAAATCCAAGACCAGTCATCTACCTACTAATCGTGTCACACTGCTCCACTCCATTGATCTAAGAAGATTAACAAGAAGATTGCCATGAAAATTGAGCTTTACACTATTCGAAACTTCCGGAAAGTTTTGTTGAAAGCGATCATTCGAAAATTCATTTGAATACGATGAATTAAGACATGGTTATAATATTGTGATTTGGTGGCATAAATTCTGTATTATCGTTCTTTTTGTACGAGTAATTTAACATTAGAATCATCGACAATTAAGATGTACACTGATAAGTAGAATGCAGATCTTTATGCAAATTCGTATTTTTATTAACGAGATTAAAGGATCTGAACTGAAATAAAGGAGTGCTTAAATATACTAATTTCTATCGTATTTTAAACATCTTGTACACATTTGCATATCCCATGTATTATGTGCATTTTTAACGCTTAAGTTTCCCATAAATGCATAAAAATACGCAGTCTACTCATAAGTATCCGGATTTAGGTACATTTATACGCTTATGAGCAAAATTAAAGGATGAAAAAACTCCGATAGAAAAATGGTTAATCTTTAAAATGCTATAACTTCGTAAAGAAGCATCGTACGATGATCGATTTGAAATAATTGGCATGCAATTGAAAGGATTGTCGGTAAAATACTGGAAGTTGAAAAGATTGGCGTGGAATTGTAAAGATTGGCACGGAATTGAAAAGATTAACCCATCGTGTACACTGTGTCGAACTCTATGTGACATTTTATATGTTACCATTTTTCTTAATCCGATTTAACCTCGTGAAATGAATTCTGAACGAAATCTGATACAACATTCGATCACATACAGATCCGTAAGATTCGCGTACCAATTTCGAAGCTGACGAACGATAACAAATGGTTAAATATGGAATTAAAAGGGTTGACATAAAATTGAAAACGTTATCGATAAAGTAGCGGAAGCCTCGAATAGTGTGAGCTGCAAGAAAACGGCTCGCAAGATGGCGAATCTGAATGAAGCAAACTGTGTGTGTGTACTCCTCAGCTTGGTGTACTTGGAAACAAGCGCAGCCACAGGGCAAAACGTGGCACGTGCCGTGGAGATACTTCTGGACCGAGTGATGCGCAGGATGGAGACAACCGTGGACAAATCTCTACTGCCTCACCAAAGGCTCTTACGATGCCACGATCGCGAGACACCGCCTCCGAGAAGTTCCTGCTACTGCTGACACTGTCCCTACGCCTAGCTGAATCATTTGCATGCCTCGCTTTGCATTTTATTCGGCTAACAAAGGGACCGGACTGGCTTCTATTCGAATCTCCTATCGTTTCAATCTTCCAATATGTACTTACGCGTGTGCGTGTGCGGTAAAATATCGACGAGTACGTAAAAACGAAGGCTGAATATCCGAGTTGCCTTCGGTATTTAGCCGAGTGTCTGTACGTAAGCGTTCAGATTTTTCCCTAGCAAAATAGTAATACCTAGTCGATTATTTTACGACTCGAAACTCTCGAGACCTAGATAAATAAGACTATCGTCGTGATTTGAATTTATTTCATTGATATTCCAATCGAGCTTGCGTTTAAAATTTGGGCTCATTTCAATCGGCACGATTTCACCGATTTATTATAGGTAATCGTTTGTGTTTTGGGGAAAAGTGAAACTATTTTTACTAGGATTTTTCATATTTCCATAACTTCCTGCAACAGTGGATGTATTCTAAATAATTATTTCTTCAAGTTTTTTCGTTTATTTAAATTATACTTACATTTAAGCTTCACTTCAATGTATTCAGTAACTCGATTTTCTACGAGGAATTTGTCAAAATTTTAATTCCTCATAAACTTAGTATTTATTTCGTATTCATTTCGAGATACAATCCTTTAGTGTACGCAAAATTTACATAAAACAAAGAAGAGGACAAAAGAAAAATGAAATGAAATGAAAGGGGAAAAAAGTATTCAAAGTTTCGAAAGTTTTGAGTTCCGAGTTTCGAGAGTTTCTATAATTGCGAGATATTGCAAAGTTTCGCATTCGAGTTTCGCGAATTTAGAAATTAGATTTCCACTCATCTTTACTTCTTTCGATATTTCCCATCGAGTATTTTGGTATTGAATTGTTTGAACATCACTAATAGTATCGATATCAGTTTAATCACTATATAAGAATCTTTTATACAGCGATTGATATTTTACTGTACAACTACACGAAGTAATTACCTTGTAAATTACAGTCTCGCAAATTCGCGCGTTGTTGTTTCTGAAATAAAAAATAAAGGATCCGCGTTGTTTCACGTAGTGGTGGGACAAATTCAGAGACATACTTATGAATACCAATGCGTATCAATTCCCGAATATTCTGACAATGGTATCGAACGCGTACCAAAATCATCCGTACGCGGCATTGGTAAAATACGTTTGATGACATCTCACGCAGTCGCGATCCAAAACAAGTCCATGGTATTCATGGAGATATGAATAAGACAAAGAAAAGCGTGTATCAGTGATGATTAATGATTTGCTGTACGCGTTTAACTAATTTCAATAGGCGAAATAAAATAATTTTCTCATTCACATCAACACGAATTTACGAATTAATTGATGAAAATATCGGTGAATTTCAGTATAAATAATAAAGAGTAAGATAGAAATGATATACGGCGACGGTAGAGGATAAAAGGTTGATCATCACTGGCTTATGTTATTACACGTTTCGCTGTACAGATTTTGTTCGAATCGTATTCGGGCCTTCGATAATTATATTCGAATAGGTATGAAAGATAATACAATTAATACGTATCGATACGATGGTTACGTGTTTTCATTACATCTCGAATCGTTTGCAGACGTATCCGTGCATGAGATCGATACGAAAATATCAATATCAGTATAAACATGTCTCTTAGTCCCATCACTAGTTTTACGTATTCACGCGCACACTGTCGTCTTCCATTTATTAACTGTTGGCTTCCCTCGGTACAAAAACTAATGTCTCGTTGCAAGTTGTGAACGTGTGTACCTTCGACGTGTTATATTTTCTCTGTTACAACACCGTTTACCTGTTGTTATTACTGTCGTACGCACAACGTGTTCAATATTGTCGTGGTTCTCCGTTCACTCGCCAAAATGAAACAATTGTGATACGATAGCGTTGCGAATCAGGGGTGAAACCGTGAACGATTTTCGACTATACACCCCCCCCCCCCACACACACACACGCGCGCGCGCATATATATTAAGTATTTTTGATGCTGTTATTCTGTCCAAACCAAAGTAAACCTAGTCGTTAAGTATATCGCGCTGAGAATACAAAGTGTATGCGTCTCTATTGCAACGTTTGTACTGCCGTTAATCGGATGCAGATCGTTCCTCTCCTTGCCAACTGTTGAAAAATATTGTATCTACGCAGAGAATATGTGTGTGTTAATCCTCTCCTAATCATTACACGGGAGCAGTAATTTATGCACGTCGTGAATATGTGTTGTTTACCTTCAATTTTTACACCAGTGAGTTACGAGATCGAGAGACGTTTAACGCTAGACTTACGGAACTCGAATTTGACGGATTTTAGATTCCATATTTAAAGTTATAGAGACCATGATTATTATTTTTCGGTGGTTCACGTTAACTTTAATCGATGCAATGGTAGGAGTATGTATTCTAATTGGACCCCCTCCCTCTTCAACCTTTTAATTTCGAATATTTATATGAGGTATATTTATTTTTCCGAAAGTCTGTCAAATTACGCACGTAGTGTCCGTAAACCTAGTGTTAAATATACGAGATGTCGTTTGCAATTAGCGTTGCAAAGGGTAACAGGATAATTCTACGTGAAAAAAGGAATCAAAAAAACAGAATAGGATTTTTGCCTTCGAAGCTTCCGTCTCGAGAAAATCGAGTTCGAAGGTTCGCAAAATGAATCGCGTCCCGATCTAATCGAATTTATGCATATTCCATGAAAATCTTCAAGTTAAGTTTTCTCCGAAACGAACTCTCGAAGAAAGAAAACGTTACTCTACATTTTTTATTTATTTTTGTACGTAGAATCTTCGTGTTGCCGCTTGCATCGATAATTTTAACCTTTTAGCTATAATGCGCCAATACAGTGGCATTCCGCTAGTTCATCTTTTAAAACGATACGTAATTATAGTGGCTTAGTTTATATCGTTTCGAAAGCCGTGTATATTTCTTGTGGGAGATGAAAATGTCTTTCTATGTTTCCCATTTGCATTTCTCTTCTCGCAATGTTACAGTTTATTCAGTTGCGCGTTTATATTAACAGGAACACGAGTAAAGGTATACTAGAAATGGTGAAACACCGATAGTAACGTCTTCACAGCTTCGTGATTAATTTCGGTAAAAGGTAGCTAAAAGGTTGACAAAGCATCGTTAAGTACGGTATAAATATAATGGGGCGCGAATTTTTCGGATAACCTAATAATAATCAGCGCAAGTGGTTAATACGAGTAACCGTATTCGTTGAGAGTGAATGCAGAATAGGCTAACAACTTTGGCAGTGAAGTTGTATCGTTGTATACATAGGGAAAATTTGTAGCACCGCGCAAAGTATTGCAAAGAAAATGATGGTTGAAAGTTTGCGCTCGTGGAAAGGTATAATACTTATGCTCTCGTGACGTTTCTCTTAGCGCAGAAATTGCGCCAGGTTGTTTGAAATGATAGAGATATTCCGAGTTATTAGCCCATCCCGAGTATCGTGTCATACGTGGACGTAATAAAAGAAGATTGCACCAGTCTTATCTGTCCCGGCGATATTCCTCCGCTCGTCGTCAGCTCGCTACGATCTCGCGATACAAGCGAGACTTGGCGAGTGAAAACGCTCGATCATATTAGGCTAGTGGATTTTTGATCTAACTTTTAACTATATCGATCGACAAAAATATCGATCTGGAGATTTTGCGTTCAAATTAACCCCTTGGCCTGCAATAACGTGTCACGGCTAGTTCTGTGATTTGCAGCGCGGACTCGATAAAAAGAAATATTGTTTATTAACCTGTTAACTGTGGATGACGAGTTAACGGGTCTTACGGCTTACTAATGTTTCGGATATAACCATTCCACTTTCTCAGATATTCCTTACTTTCCAAAGCATCTTTATATTGCTATCAGAAACACGTTATTTTATATTTAAAGCTGCTCTAAATAACATTAATTCCTGTTTATTTTCAGTTTTATTTCTGCGCGTAAAGAAGATTCGGGTTGAAAAATTTCGCAGCTAACAGGTTAAGGTAAAATTTTAATTTAAACTTTAATCTTAGCCTCGTTTTACAAGCTTTGGAGGCTGTAAAATAGAAATTCCTACGATTTGTACTTGACGCGATATACTATGTTGTTCGAAAAATTCTTTCCGTTATTCGTGTGCTCGATTTTACTGGGTAAAATAGCATTCGGTGATTTTGAAAAAGTCACGCCTATTAGGCTTCTCGGGAAATGGAGGAAGTTATAAAAAGTATAATTTAATAAATTGCACTGTTCGTGAAATTATACGCGCATTTAATACCTGAGAAGGAAACGGGAAGGACTTTTGGGACAATAATAAATGAATAAAAACAGTGATCAACTTACGCTAGCGTGTGTGGGTAATAAAATAATTGTATGGCAAGGGGTTAAGAGAGAAATGCAATAATTTGGCCGGTGTTCGTGTGTCGATGTGTGACTGTGTGCGTTTTTTCGAGACTTTTCAAGACTTGCGAATTTTCCAAAGTATCGGAAGTTTAAACCGAGGCGCGCAACAAGCGCCCCGACATCGCGTATACGTACTTATTCTTCACACTACTTGTATTTCGCGAAAATTCCTCCTCGGATTTTCTGCAATTCCCTTGAAGACCTCGCAGAGTAAATATAAACGCTTCACGATCCAGCTTACACGAGCTTTTATCAATTTATTCGACAACCGCGAATCCTCAGCTGGTAAAAAGTATAAAAGAACGCATGTGAGATTTCTGTAAACCAAAATTAGAAAAGCAACGGCTTCGTTAAAAGTTCCGCGGTAGTTTGAACTTGAAAAATAGCAGGGTGATCATATTTTTGTTAGTTAACCTAGCAGATTACCGTTCATTTCAAAATGAAAACTTTTCGAACTATCGAAACGTACACTATCTATAAACAAATTTGGGCTGCGTGGCATTTTAACCCTTTCACTTTTCGCAAAGCGTTTTTTCTATATTAAAGATGATTATAGTGATCAAGCAAAATTGTACATTAGTTACGAAAGCTGGCTGAACGTAATAGCACAGTTTAATATTCCTAGAGTATATAAAGAAAGAATAAAGAATATAGTAATTTAAATTTCGATATTATTGGATAGTAGTTGAAAATTTAATCTACTAGGTGTACCAATGTGTAATCCTACTTTTGGTTTAATTCGGCGTTCACTTTGAACAAAATTAAATATCTACTCTATCTTAAAGATAGTTGTTATCGTTTTATACTACTTTGTTGCATTTTTCGTACCTGGAAGAAAATTTCTCTTATCAGTACACCCAATACAAATTTGTCAATAAAACAAAAATATTATTGGAAGATTCAACATTGCTTTTGTATTTCTCGCTATCGTAGCGAAAGGGTTACAATACGCAAGTTGCAAGTAAATTTGCACCACAATCGAACTGCCTTGCAAATGAGAAATAGCGTAGAACGTTGCAACAAGTTTCTTTTGCCAGTTGGGGATCGAGAAACCGCGTGTAACTTGCATAAAAGAAAGCATTTGATCAGCGCGCAGAGGTGACCGACAGGTGTTGGCTGGATTGTTTCGCATACGGCTCGGAAGCAAAGCTAAAGCGATCGAACGGCAAAGGCTGGAAGGCTGGAAAATATCTCGAGCATTAGCCGGAGAAACTTTGTTTCATCAATAACAGGGAAAAACAGGCGCAACTAGGGGAGGCTCGGTGAGGAAACTTGGGCGTGAAAACTTCCTTTATGGAAGTCCGATCGAAGTTTCTGACCGGGCTGCTCGGCTTATTAGCCGAGCTATTTTTACGCAACGTTATTGTTTATACGAGTAAGGTAATCGTTGGTAATATCGAACAGCTGATTTTCAAAGCTTAACGAAAATAGAGAACGCCGTCTTTTTTAACCCCTTGCCCTACGATTATATTATTACCTACGTATATTAACGTTTATTAACGTACATTAACCCTTTGCCCTACAATAACAATACACTCGTTCTCTGAATTATGACACAGGTTGAAGAAAAATGCCTACTACTAAGGATCAAATTTAGCTTGAACACTAATTTTCATTTTCTATCATAAGATTGGGTGTTATTAAAGACAAATTGTGTACAATATTGAAACGATTTGTATGTGACACGATACGAAAGTAGTAGTCAACTAATGGTAGTCTAAGTAGGTAACAAAATAATAGTAGAGCAAGGGGTGAACGTACATTTAACGTATATTAACGTTAGTTGATTGCTGCTTCGATATCAATTCACGGTATGTATTATACAAATCATTGAAATATTATCGGCTATTATTAGTTGACCCTTTCTAGGTGTTTCATTTATTTTTCTTACTTACATATTACGTTGAATACGAACACTTACGCGACCAACTATTAAACAAAAGATAGAAGGAAACAAATATCTTTTAGGTACTCAATATTTTTTCGATGTAGCAGCTTATCTTCGTTAAAATATTCAACTATTCAACTCGCCTGTTAGAAACTTTTGCACATCGCGAAAAAAATGAAACGTTTCTTTTTCAATGATCGATATTCTACATACGTTCACGTGTCAGTATGTTCCGATATTGTTTATAAGGGACTCGTATACAAATTCGCTATTTCACCCCTTGCTATATTCATTTTTCAATTGCTGAAAAGTATAACTTGAGTATTTGCCGCTTTAACACCGTATCGGGTATAAAACATTGATATACGACGCGTAATTTGCATTCCATAAATATTAATCTCATAGTTTCGTAATGTATTTGTGTTAATATTGTAATTTATTCGGAATGCAGCGTGCATTTGTTGTATTTAGGCCTATGTATAATTTGTTTCACGAGCTACACTCGTTATTTTAAGACAAAGGGTTTTAATTAGGGCGATCTTACAAAGTTTCATATTACGAGCTGTTCCACATTACCTATGCTTACCCTACGCATGCTTTTTAAGCTCGCCATCGGGTAAAATCCATTTTTATGGACGGCAATTGATATCTCGCAGCGCCTGCGGGGATTACTGCGATCGTTTTACGATTGTCGGTGAGAGGAGCTTTCGCTGATTGTAAGATGGGAAAACCTGTACGTTGAATATTTCTATGCGCACATTCTTCAGATAAACTTGACGAATAAAGGGTAGAAATTGTAAAAACGAATACGGCGATTTCATTTTATAGCTCCGTTTCTGGGCTTTTTTCCTTCCCAGGTTTTTTTTTTTTTTTTTTTTTTTTTATTAACTGAACCGTCGAAATGCTACACGAAAATGCAATAAATCGCAATAGCACATCCGTACGTAAATGTTTTTCATTTGTATTCCGTTTTTTCTCGTTGCGAGAACAAGTTTCGATCGCGTCCGCAATTTTGAGCAATCGCAATTCCAGTTAACTTTTGATGGATGAAAATCTTCCCGCATCCAAGTAAAATTCGTATCTGTTTTACAGGTGAAAGCCCAAATTATTCTCATTATTTTCATTAGTTTCATCTTTCGTAGGTACCGAGATGAAATTTCTAATCGCGTCCAAAACTTGAAGTAATTAGAATGCCAGATAATCCTTAACCCTTTCGCTACGAAGGACGTATATATACGTCCCGAAAAATTGGCCAATCGCTTGTTAAAACACGTTTATACTTTTCTTTAAATCGCAGTAATATTTCTATTACTATTGGTACGTATTACACTTTCAATAGTAATATTTACCTAAATACTTGCACAATGCAATATTTAAATTAATAAAGGCTACCTTCATTTACAAGCCAGAAACGCTTTTAAGTTTCAAGGTGCCGTCGTAACGAAAGGGTTAATAAATGAAAAATTTCTGCACCTGTAGTTTCTCCAATTGTAATCCTGTTCTCCGCATACGTTCGTACTTTTCTCTTATATTTGAGACCTCCAATTATTCTCATTATTCTCATTTCTCTTACCGAGAACGAATTCAAAATTGCATTTATAATCCTTACTAAAGCTTATTTTACAGAGAAAACTTCAAGGAATACGTTAGTACTGTTTCGGATTTTTAAAATCGTCACCTGGAACCTCAATTCGCAACATAAGAGTTTGTTTCTAAGTTGTAATATTAATTTACTTGCTAAGTAAAATCGTTTGCAATTATTCTTTCGTTCTTTAAGGGAAGTTAATTCGCATATCGAAGTGTTGTGTAGGTTCCATTCGAGTTAAGAGACAAGATCGCATTGTTAAAAATGATTAGAAAAAGCTAGGCGCCAGATGGAAGATGTTTCTTAAATAGAACAGGTCCGTATTTGGTTAGGCATAGGCGGTAATCGTTGATCTCGTTAGAAAATCATAGCGGTTATACTTACAATGTATCCACAATATATCTAGCATATTACAATTGTAAATTGACGAAAACCAAAGCAAATAAACGAAGAAACTAGGCTAACTAAACTAAACCGCCCATAATTTTGCATAGACTACAACATATTTCAATTTATCTTCATCTTTCAGTCTCCGTAACTATCCTCATTAGTATTACTCTCGTCGTCGAGTGCACCAAACATAAGGGAATTATACGCGGACAGTTTGAAAGCTGTTCCCGCACACAGAGCCGATATTTAAGTTTCGCTTTGCTCCTGATGAAAGCTCGACGGCCAATCGAACGATTAGGCTTTCGTAGCTTTGTCCCCGGCAACGTGTCCCCGTTCATATCGGTAACGACCACTTTGAGACTACCAGTTAGGCCCCCCTCTCTCTCTGTGTGCCTCCCTAATTATTACGCGGACCCTCGAGTTCATTTGATAGCGGCTAGACAAAGCGATGGAACCGCGGCTCAAAGGACCCACGACTATCAAAAGGACGCTATTTATCGGACCATGGTCTCCTTCGCCAGACATAGCCGTCTCTTTCCAACGACCCCTGTACAGCTGTCTCTGTTTTCATCCCCCCTTCCCTGAACCCTTCTCAGTGTTGGTTCACGGTGCTCCGACGCGTTCCAAATTTCCTTCAAGGTGAGGAGAAGTTTCTCAGTGGCGGTGTCGAGAACTTGGAATCGGAAGTTTCGCGGAGACATCGCGATGAAATGGCCTGGTCTTGTCGGATATTCCTCTTCGTGGCACTGAAATTTTGCACTGTCGACGGATGCAAACGAATGGATTTTAACTCTTACGTTTGGCGATTTTTGCCTACGCGTACGCTTACCGACAAACGTGAAGAAACAGGGTAGTCACGTACGAATTTTTGAGTATCCTTTCGCTTCTAACAAGATTCGTAGCTTGGAATTTGCAGCAGCGTGAAAATATAGTATTACATACATCGATAAGTAATAATCTTCTAATTTCGATGCGCCGTAGCGAAAGGGTTAAAGGAAATCTGACAGAGGATCGACACCTCGTTAACACGACTACCCTCGTCGAGACCGTTAACCGGTTCAACCGGAAGAGTTAATTCGCGCGCGTAGTTTACGTTGTCGCTGCCATCGCGAGCATATTTGTAAGGGAATTTTCGCGAGCACGGTGAGCGATAATGTTAGCCAGCGTTCCAGTTTCAGCCTGGCTGCTCCGACAAGCGAAGTTTCCATTCCGAGCACAGCGTCGTCAGTTGCAAATAAACCAGGGAACCGATGGGCGCTATCAAAAGCAAGACCGGCCAAGAAAGCAGAAGTTTCCGGTCCAGTTTCCGTTTGCGTATGATCGCAATATTACGTCGAAGAAACTTGCAAGCTTTCTCGAAGCTTCGCGATACGGGGAAATAGTCAGCGGCGATGGCAAAGACAATGGGGAATTGCAGAAAATCGGATTAACTCGGGGCCAAACTTATGGCAAAGTTGGCTTGTTGACTAAACGTGATCGGCGGGGGAGATGAAGGATGTACAGTGGAAGCTCGATTATCCGAGGTAACGGAGATTGGGTAGATGTACCGATTACTGCCACTTTAAAGTTGGCGCGTAACTTTGTTCCAGTTTCGGGTGTAATATTGTTCAACGTCTCCCTTATTTATGAACATTTCTTTATATGTTCATTATAACGAATGAATTACTACGTAATGTCCCTATTACTGTCGCTTGAAAGCTTCTCGTTTAAATAGAAACACAATTTTCATTTTTCAGAATAAATGGCGCAGAATATTTTCATATTTTGGACAAATGTGAGAACTGTGATATGTTAACGATAGCTTACGTAGGCATAGTAGGTAAAAAATTGTAGGACAAGGAGTCCACTCCACTCGCTATCCATGTAAACACATATTTATATAATGAATTTGATAACGAATGTGAATAACGGATAGATACAATTACTCGGGTAATGTATACACTTATTGACAGAAGTTAAGAAACATTGTAATTATTTACGAAGCTTTACGTCGTCGTTCGCTTTTGAGATACATGGATTTGAATTAAAAGTAGACGAACTTATTACTCATCGATGTATGTAATACTATGTTTTTATGCTACTGCAAATTCTAAACTACGAATCTTGGAAGCGAAAGGATACGCAAAAATTCGTAAGTGACTACTTTGTTTCTTAACTTTTGTCGGTAAGTGTAGGTACCCTTTTCCCTTAGCTATTTTATTTTAAAAATTGCACATACAACACATAAGTAGAACGTAATATTTCCCATGAACGGTGTTACACGTAGCTATGCTTCTATTATATATAGATATTATATACCAAGTATCTCGAGGGATCACTGTACCTCGAATAATACGGAGTCTCCGTTTTAACCGTTTGCCTTATAGCGTACCTAACGAGTTACATTCGTAAATTATACTCTAATTGCAACAAGAACAGAGTGCACCGTTTCCTAAGTTTAATTTCAATTGCAATGATAGTTTCCACCTGCAAGATTAAAGACTACGAAGTACATTAAAAATGACGTGTAATACTTTAGCGTTTTACGTTAAAGTAGCAAATATCGAACGTCCGAATGAGATGAGCGTTCGGGATATTGGTAAGACAAAAATCTGTGTCTGTATTGGGATAAATGATGGGTGGACGGAAGAGGCGCGTATTTCACCTTGGCCTCGCGAAACACGGAATCCGTGTTCCGGTTACGCGAGCCGGAGGCAAAAGATGTTGCTCGCGTGGCAAGGTCTGCAAGTTGTTAGAGTCTCGTGTCTTCGCTCGACTTGTCAGACGGGTCGTGGAAAGGGGAACAATTTCAGTTAGATATTGGCCAGCCAGATAAAACGAAATTACCCGGCGACCTCGAGCATCGCTGGACCTTACGAATCGTGCCCGTTTTCTGGGTCACTGCTGCCGCTACTCGCTGATTTATAACTTCCGCTTGATACTTCGTCGCGAGTCGAGGTGACGTACGACGAGCACAAGAGCAGAGGTGAACGGTCGCTACTGTGCAGCTTCGATCGGGGATTACTAAATTTTCATTATTCCACGAGTTTCTTCTGGCCACCTTGGCTGCTTTATATCGGGGAAATTGGGGTAGAAAGTTAGCATAAATGGGGATCGGTAATTTTTGTTACTTGGTTTTACATTCCTAATGAGATTTTCGGGTGTTTTGAGAGCTTTAGATTAGACAAATTTGTGTAGAAAGTTAAAAGAAGGGGGGTAGGTAATTTTTGTCGCTTGGTTTTATATTCGGAAAGAAATGTTGGGGTATATTTAGGATCTCAGATCAGTAAAATTGGCATGGAAAATGAATACAAAGGGGGATAATTAACTCCTGTTGTCTGTTTTTATATCCAAGGCAACATTTCAATTATTCGCCAACTCTTTCTTTATTCTTGAACCTCTTTAAGCAAGGAAAATTGGCACAGAAAGCTAACAGCAAAGGGTGTAGTTAATTTTTGTTGCCAATTTAATTCTCACCAAATGTGGAACTTAAAATCTCGTAGCATCTTTGGCTCGAATAGTGTCTGAAGACGCGAAATGACGACTGCAACATAGAAGCATTGCCAAGGCATCGCCAAGGCATCGCGTCAGTCAGAGAGAGAGCCGCTATTAATACGCCGCTACGAGTATCGAAAGCTTGCGCCCCGATTTCCCCAACTATAGATCTCTTTCAAGCTGAAAGCATTCAAATCTCCCACGGTATTTCTACTCTCCTGTTACTCGAAAGGCATTCCAGTGAAAGAACATAGCGAAATCCATCACTTTTGCTTCCTATCTTGCTCCAATTGTCAGCTATTCTCGGCTAGGAAAACTTTTCCTAGCATTGTGTAATCCTAATAACTTTGCCGTAGAAATATTAGAAACGGCGAATTAAAATTCTATTCTTCCATTGTTTTCCTTGTTTAGTATTTCTATTATTATTATTATTATTATTATTATTATTATTATTATTATTATTATTATTATTCTATATTGCTGTTAGCGTTGGAATAGGATACTAGGATGCCATAAAGCTCGAAATACCATCATATTCTGTCCCGCGCACTTGTCGTATTTGTTTAAACGTTTCGTTATCCTTCTGTTTCCTTGCGAACACAGAAGCAGAGTTATTGGAAGCGTACGAAACCGAGTTGGTAGCATTATTCCACGTCTCTGTATCGATCTTCGTCTACTTCCTCTTTCCGACTTCTGCGCTTCTGCTATCGAGAGGTATTTTTCATCAAGAATGCTCTAACTCGACTTGCAATCTCGACGAACGTCTTTCAGACTTTCGCGAATTTTATTAACCCTTTCGCTACGGATACGTGAACTTGACTCTTTTTTATGGTTGCGTCGTATTTTTTACAAGATCCAGCTAATAAAATAATCGTAGGGCAAGGGATTAAGAAATAAGTTGCACTGTATGTTTGCAGCGACCAAACAAGTCATATCAGATCTAGCGTTAATGGGCGAATTTAATAACAATACAGCATTTAATATACGTAGAATTAGAAATTCCTCGCAACCTTGCGAATTAACATTTTTTCGCGTGCGCGTTTGAAATTGATTGAAAATGTTCGTTGCACGGCAGAGAAATATAGTAGATGTAGACGATGATTCGAACGAACGGAGGAGCAACAATGTGATTAGCGAGTGAGAAATTCTTGCGCCTGTGAAAAGTAGAAAAGCTATCGCGCTCTTGGAACAACACGGGCGAGACGCAATCAAGCCTGGGCAAATTGTCTGTTTGGTCGCCGTGGAAAAACTAAATTCCCCGCTCGAAATGGAGCAGATAAACCGTTGACAAATTGCTCGTATCGAGCTGCTGCGGAAATTGCTGCGTGCACGAGAAGCTTGAAAAATTAGACATTGCTTGCCCGGAAGTTGCTGCTCCGCCGGCAATCGCCTCTACTTATCTCTGACATTTCGTTTCTTTGTCATCTAACGGAAATAGGAATAGCATTGCAAAATTATTAGTTTGAGGGACGGTAATCAAATGATCGGTTCAAGATGCCGGCAAATTAAAGTGGCAGAAATGAAAAGATAAATTGTAACGTATTAGAAAGCTTGATATTCGACAGCAAATTTCGCGCAATAGGTATTAAATTCGTTAGATATCGAAATAGTATATTAAGTAGTTACGTATATTCGTTGATATATGCATGCTAGCATAGAAAGCTATCAACTTCTTTTCCATTCCCGCTAGCTTTAAATCTCAATTATTACGTTGTTCGAACTCTTGCGATACGAGTAATCTTCATTTTTCTTGGTACTCGAAAAGGTTTACCCCCGTTAATAAATAATAAATAAACGTTTTAATAAATCTGCTTCTTCTACGGTGTAGAGATAATGGAAAAGATCTCGGAGGAGGGGAGAAAATGTGCGATATCGGAGATAAGCACGTATTAGAAACGGTAAGCAAAGAACAACTCTTTGTCACATATTGGAATTTCAAAGAATCCTTTCAATGCAATAAGAAATATTTTAGACACGCGAAGCTTTAATAAGCCGCGCATACAAAAAGGAATATTCAGCTTTTTGAAAGCGTGTGGGTGGTACCGTCTTAGGCAAAAAACGAGAGAAATATCTTGCACTCGCGCGCGCTTAGACATTTTTATCCGCGGATAGAAAGTTCTACGTTCACCTCTTCTGTCTGAAACAATGGTAATTCAAATTGCCCGGGGGATGTAAAGCGCGCTTAGGCGAGGCCGCAACTTGGCCTCTTTTATAGTACTTTTTATCGTCTTTAGTAGTCGCGATCGCCAATGGGCGGATATCATGCGAGCGCGTTTCGTTCTCCCGTAGAACTTTTCTATCCCCCATTGTGTCCCGGCGATCGTGGCGCGGATTTAGCGGAAAGAAAGAGGCGACCAACGGCATCCGGAAGCAGCTGCTGGCCGCGTCGTTTACGATTCCCCGGGCTACCCTAAAACAAAGCGGAAGTGGAATAAGAAGTAGCCGATCTCTCGTTGCTGCAACTTTTCTAGAAGATCGTTGCAAAACGCGATCGTGAGACTTTTTCTGGATCGTTTCGCGGCGTCGAAAGAGCCTGCCGATAAGGATAACGATCCCGTCGGAAACGTGACGTTAATTGCAAGAGTTTCCTCCGCGCCCTTTCTGCTAGCCCAGATCTTTCAATTCTCTCGCTCGACGATCGGCCGCTGACGAAAACCGGCGAATCTTGAATTGTTTCCTACGAGGCGAGAATAATTTCTCATTCCGTTTAAGTGTTTGCCTTTCGACGGTGCGTCGTTGCTTTTCACGGGTCCGGAAATTAACAGTTTGCAATCTAAATGCTTGCAGCGACGGCAGTGGAATATCGTAGAAGCGTTGGACAATTGTTTGATCGAATAGAGAGTAGGTGAGATTTCTATTGAAAAGGGAACATGGAAAAGTATTAGGCTGCGATTCTAGTTTGGAAAGTTCGTAGCGATATTTGCGGAACACTTAATAATAATCAACGATAACGCAAAGTGTCTCTCACTCGCAACGTTCCTATCTCTCTGACTTCTCTCTTTTTCGACTCTCGCACCCACGCTTTCCACGCACTCTCTAGCCTTGCACGCATTCATTCTCTCTCGCTGATCTCATTGTCAGACATTGATAAGACCCAGTCAGTCACGTTCACCCTGCTCCGTTCACGCGCCGAACTCCAGAGACTCGGTCCCAAACGCTTCAGTCAGGCGCCGCGCCGGTTCCTAAACATTCACGCGACATTCTGTCTTGCACAATAGCAAACCATCGTTGCAAAATTTCGTTTGCAATCGAGAGGCACGAATGCGGAGGGTGGAATGTTTGCGAAGCGATAAAAAGGCGGCAAATGAAGTAGCCGGGCGAGTGGATGGAAGAATATTGGTAGACGATTCTCTTTGTGCAAAGGTGGAAACACTGTTTGGCAGGTATGCAGGCGGAAAATACAGAACAGAATCGATTAACGGAGCACACCGCGCCGGTGTGGTGACGGATCCTTTTTCAAACAGGAATAAAGCTACGCGCCGTTCGTTCTGCTGAAATAATAATTCCCTCCGCCCGTTTAGATTGAATTTGCATTAGCGAACAATGCGCCTCCGGGGCTCGAACTATACTCTCGAAATTTCCCCCTCGATCCACAATATAATTCGATCGCTCGGCTAGATTTAAATCTACGCGTGGTTCGACAGCTACCGGAAGTTTCGTCGCAGCAGAGGGGGCATGCTTTTGTTTGCGCGAGTGAAAAATGATCGGCGTGCGTGTATAGAAAAATTCCGCTATTTGCATATCGCCCATCGATAGGAAATCGCTTAGCATCGATGGGAAAACATATTTTTTTCCTCTCCGAGAAGGGAAAACAAACCGGAAGCTAGCCGGAATATTCGCGTTCCGCTTACAAGCTAAGAACTAACACGGAAAATTTCTACTCGACAAGATTTTTATCGCGAATCGGCAAACGTTTCGCGATCCTTGCCGGGTCAATATTTTCACAG
The DNA here is from genome assembly GCA_028830335.1 of Eucera pruinosa. Classification (NCBI taxonomy): domain Eukaryota; kingdom Metazoa; phylum Arthropoda; class Insecta; order Hymenoptera; family Apidae; genus Eucera; species Eucera pruinosa. The sequence continues at coordinate 64,854 of JAMYCR010000014.1, forward strand.
GATACTCTTGAAATATCAAAGCTCGGCTATTTCTCGCTGGTAGGGAAAAATTGCGTGGAAAGTTTGCCCATACGCCTGGTGGAATTTGTAGCGGGGGAAAAAGAGATCAATTGTCGGGATCGTGCAGAAACCACAGAGATGATTCGATTCGATCCGATCCGATTCGATTCGCGTTTTTTAATCCACTCTCGGAGGGAAGCGCAGCCTCTGGCTCGTTTCAATCGCGCGTATTATGAATTCGAAACGCGAGCCAGCGAGCGTGAAAGCGCATTAACAGATTTTTAATTAAATCAGGCAAAGTGTTTCCCGTCCGTGGTGTGACTTGGCCGTAGCGATCGCAAACGGGCAACTTTGCCTTTTCAAATAACATTCCAAAGCGCAGAGCCTCCATCCACGCGATTAAGCGTTCGAGTCTCGAATTTGATTCGCGAATCAGTCGACGACTTTTCCACCGCTACACGAGACTATTCAACTCTTCTTCCAACAGCAGGCGAACAGTTAGATTACGAATTATTACTACCGCGGGAACCATTCTGAAAGCCGGCTTTGAGCTTTAATTAGCTTTCTGGCCGCACTCGAAACGTCAAACGAGTTCATTATAATTAGACCGCGGATATTTATGCGTTTATGGAGGATTTAAAAACGCGGAAAGGCACAGAATCCTGTGCGATGCGGAAAAGTGTATCAAATATGAAAAGTAACCCACTTGTTCCAATATTTACAGGCTGGAATTAATCCTTTGATTGGACTTTGCGAGACCTCAAAGCCTTCGAAAATCGACATTTCTCGAAACTCTGAATCCTCATTTTTCTTCCTTTTCTTTAAACCTAATGAGTATCGATTTAATCTGGAATTAAAATCTCAACGAATACCTTTTACGAAACCGCGAATCAGCCATCTAAACTTCATCGAGTCAATAAGCGGAAAAGCTTGGCGAGATAATTATTCAGTTTTGCGTCTATGTCTTATTCTCGATTGAAGTGACGCAAACTTTATTCGATTATTAGATTATTAGTTTATCGGTTAAATAGATTCGCGTCTCGACAATATTCTCGTTATTCATACAGGGTATTATTTACCTAGGTTTCGGAAGTTTCAAATTGTTTCGAATATTTCATTCCCAGTTTTATGAGTTCTTCAACCCCTCAACTATGAAATAGTTCTTGGTCCCCCTTAAATAATTTGAGCAGTTCCTTGTATTTTATAAAATCGATACATCATCCTGGTAATTTAATTCGGTATAATATAACCTAAAACATAAAGATTTACCTCGTGTCGCCATAGTCACGAATGGATGTTTCTTCTGCTTTAAATAATTATTAATTCGTTCCCGTATAAAGAAATTTGGCTGCATACATTAAACGTATGAAAAATAAAATTTGCAAAGGAACGAAATTCGTGGACTCATCAATTAATTTGTTATTGCGAAACGCTTGTAGTTTAGGGTTAAGTAAAATAACGACGATGCCTAGCTGTTTCATTCCATCCCCATTCAATTCTTTTTGATGTCGCTTCTGCTCAACGCCGCGGAAATATTAATAAAAAAAGTACGCGCTTTAGTTGTTGCAAGAGTAGAATTTTCCCCTTTTAACGGCTGTTTCAAGCCTTCCGCCTAGTTTCTCTTCAATCCACGAATCAATGGACAATCTTGCAGGCGAGTATCCTTGGCGAAGACAATCGAGAAAGAGAGGGAGGATCGATGCATAGAAGTCGCGTTACAAGGGAAAGAACTGTGTTCTACCTTGGCTGGCAGCCCTCCCCTAGTTTCTGCTTCGATCGATATTCATTCCCCTCTGTCCCCGGAGACAATGCGATGCGCTCGATTGTTTCACCGGAGATTGTGAAACACGAGAAACTGGCTAGGCTACGAGGAAGCTACATACTCGAAGAAGAAGCTTGGACGAATCGCCTAGGATAGCGGTGGCAGAAATTCAGAGACATCCTTATGAATACCAACACGTATCAATTGCTGATATAAAGGGTTATCCAAAAGTACATAGAAAAGTAGAGAAAAGAGGTGGAAATGCTGAAGGCGGTACCAAGCTCGAAATAGCAAACACGTTGCGACATCGACGGGGAAACTTGACGCGAACTTTCGAGATCGTAAATTGCATGCAAAACGGAGGACAAATCGAATAGGTGGAATATCGCGTGAAAGTCGTTGGTACCTGAGAAAGCAGGGAAAAGGCGTTTGGAAAAACAGAAGCGAAAAGGGACTTTGCAGAGGTCGACCAAGTAGAAACGCCTCGAGTTTACCCGCTGCAAGTTCCGCTGAATCGAACATTCCACGAAACTCCTCGCGACTTGCCAAGGAATTTAAAAGTTCGCCGAAAAGTCCGGAGACCTTAACAAGCAAGCCTGCGAGGGTCGGTTACCTGATACACGCCACCGAAAGCACGTTCACATTCCGTTTAATCGAATCCTGCGCCAGCATTTCGTCCACCAAACCGCTGATTAATGTATAGTGGATATTTGTGCAAATACGCGTTCTATACGCAATACAAAATCACGCACTGTTGGTTAACGTTGCAATTGATCCTCGTGAATTGAACAAAAGTGAAATGTTTATTATTTCTTGCGATAGGTAAGATCTAAAATGAGTCTTTAGTTATTGGCTGACACAACCTGAAATTCACCCTTGCTTATATTATATAGAATGGCTCTCCTGTCCTAAAAATAGCTCTCCTCTAAAATTGGACTGGGCCAAAAATGGGCGATCGACAGATTAGTCAGGTTACGGTAAGAAGGAAATTTACCTATCGCAATTCTAAGAGGCGAGGAAACGCTTCGGGAAGCAAAATGGAGGAAGATCGAGAGAAGAAGAACGTCGAAGAAGGGAATAAATATCGGCATCGATGTTAACGAGGTCGCGAGAGGGGCGTATCTCTCATCCAGATCAAGACGTCGCTGGAAATGCCCAACTGTTCAGGATTCCAATAGCTCCTCTCGAAGGAGGCAAAGTACCTTCCCCGCAGCAGACTAGAGAAGGATGCAGCAGGGGAGGACGGTGAACATTTTAATTTCGCGGGAATCATATTCACGAGTTGGATCGCAGCGAGTTCTGGCAAAGGTAGCCAGTTCGAAGGCACGCCAGGCCGTTGCTAGATGGCCACGGCAATTCCATTTGTCCCATTTCGAAGCGAAATAGCTTATAATGTCGAAATAAAATGCCCCAAGGACCGCCCTCTGGGTCGCGGCTCTGCTCCACCGCCGATGAAAGCCATGCAAAAGGAACATGGCTCCGGGATATGGAAATCTCTCGCGATTCTCTGCCACGGCAATTCCGTCGAAAATCCCCTATTCTACTCCTTAACGACGCCAGTTTCTTCGTTACGCCGCGATTTCTCGCTCGTCGCGTCGGTGATTCGCGGTAAAATTGTGGCGAGTAAAGAGCACTTGATCTTCGGAATCGCCAGATTCCAGATGGATTTCCGCTGATGCGATGGGGATACTTGGAAGGCGACGATTCACGGCTCGAGGGGCATGTGGTGGCAAAGTGGAACAGTTTGTTAACCCTTTGCCTTGTGATACACTCGCGATGCTATAATTTGTTGTATTAAAGGTTTGCAACAAGTTTCCAGTCGATATCGCAACGTGTCCACCATTTCGAACTCAGAACGCGTTTGTGACTTTTCTATTCGTAGCACGAAATAAAACTTAACTCCCCAGAGAGTGCGTATCCTCTATTTAATTACATTACCGTATTAGAACCGTGTCGCACGTTCGAATGTTGGCGATCAGTTAAGGACTCCTCTTGCGACTCATTTTCTCTTGGAATTTAATTACCTAAATTTACAAGCGTGTGTCGTTTATTAAGAAAATTCCCTGCGACAATATTGCGTTAACACGTTGGTCGGGTTTTTTGGCGTGTTAATAAATTGAACGGGGTAACCGGCGACTCGCGAGTCGTGATAATCCATCGTGGAGTGGTCTCGTTGCGGCGACCCTTCATTTTAATTCTGCCTTCCGTTCCGACGTCGCTTGCCTAGCTGTTAAAACAGTAAACGTCTCGTGTCCGCGAGGGCAAAGTGCAAATTCAACTGTTTCCACCTATTCCGCCGTATGAGAACTCTAAATGTGAGCCGCGCGCGAAAGCTTCGGTCATTCGTATTCAGGTGAACCGCAACCCGCTCGCTGACGTTACACACTTCCTTCATATCCGCCGACACTTTTAATCTATAAATGACCGGCAAACGGCACAACATAAGCGAGTACACTTATTGTTAGTCCACAAATTAGAGTAGCTGTCCCAATTTGATTGTACGTTAATCCTTTCCCTGCGACACCTCAACATTCAAAAGCATTCTTGATGCACAGATAAGGAGAATTTGAATTACTTTATGAACGGTACGCGTGCAAGTTTATTACTTTAGGAATGGTAGGCAAATTTATTACTTTGGTGTAATGACTTTTTCAAATAATTCACCATTATCGATAGTATTAAATTCATCAAGCAGCTTCAACCTCTTTATATTCGTTCACGGTACATCTCATTCAGTGTTACGTTTAATTAATCAGTGGCTAGGAAACTTGTTGGCTACGTAAGATCGACAATTTCATACGGTGTCAACCTAATAGTCCCCTTATTTCGAATAAAACTCTTCGTTTCGCAGCACGCTATAATTTCCTTATTCTTTCACTAGTAGCACAGCGTTACAGAAACGCTGCTATTAGCCTCCAACTGTGTTCCAATCTAAATGACCTAATCTAGCTTAATTACGGTAATCCAGCTAATCTCGCGGCATCGCTCAAAATTTCTAATTCCTGCCCGAAGGAAAATTTGGTTCAACGGAAGGCGAAGATTCGTATAGTTGCCGGCGACTAATTCCAGATAAAGCATCCTCGTCGCCGAACAGTTCTCCGGTAGCACATACGAACATAAGTATATCAGATCTGGAGCTGAACGCTAGCTTATTTTCCGCCGCAGAATAGCGGGATAGACGGTCGGGAAAATTAGGTTCGGATCGTAAAGGGGCGGCGAAGATAAGAAACCGCGATTTTCGAGCGAACGAATAGCCGGTGCGCGCAAACAATCGATAAGTAATCAATGCCCATCGTTGCTCGGGCTTCTTTGTTGCTCCTCTTCTCGCTCTATATCCTCTCCGCCTCTCAATTCCAATGCGATTTTAACACAGGAAATAGCCCTGGCGTCGATAACTGCTACGCGAATCTTCGTTTTGCTCGAAGATTACAGCAAATACGTCTAACGCGCGGAGAAATCCTTTGCTGGCCGGTGATAACAAATTCACGATTCGGTTCAGCGCCACGCTAATGCGAAAACGTCTCTTTTTGTTAATCCTGTCAGTGCTGAGTAAAATGATAACGCGCTGCAATTATCCAGAAGCGATTCTAAATAGCATAAAACACTCGCAAGCGCAATTGAATAAATAGGACTTTGACGAACATCTATTTCACCCTTTAAGTATTTCAATCCGTGCTTTACTTTGAGTGTTTAGTGTAATTTTGTATATTACGCGCATTCCGCGTCTTTTTGTAAACATAATAGATTTCTCATAAACGTATAAAAATCTGCAAACTCTAATTACGAGTTATTGCAGAAGAATGCGACAATTTATTCGTCTTTAATTCTGTACGGAATTTATGATTACGCGTATTATTAATTCTAGGCCTGATTTGTATTAGGTTTAGGCTTGATTCGCATTAGTTTCAGGCTTGATTCGCGTTAGTTTTAGGTTTCGTTTAAATTAATCGTGTTATGGAACGGTTGATCGGTACATCGTTTGTGATTTGAATGTCTCCATGTCTGAGATGATTTGAGGAGCATTCATATTTGGATTTTCAAGTGTCCGTATCGTAGGAGGAATCGGAATAAGACGCTCGAGATTTGCAATTGAAATACGCTAATCGAGTTACGCGACGGAGGTCATTGAAAAGGTTCGTTGCTTAATTAAGTCGTAATTTCGCATCCATGGAATCGAAGCGCGAAACGGCGAGAAAAAAGGAGGGGAGAAATGGCCGAGAAGAGCTGTCTCCCTGAAACTTCTTCCATCTCGTTTACCCTTCTCTAACATTGACGTTGATCACCTTCCAAGGATAAACGAGTTTCCCTAATGAAGAGAACAATTAGACGTGCTTTGCAAGGAATTGTAAAAATGTTGAAGAATTAAAAGATAGCAAGGGCAGCTTTTTGAATCTTTGAATCATGGGATCTTTGCAATCTTTGGATCTTTGGATCGTGGAATTTTTCAATCATTGGTCCTTGAATTTTCCAGTCTTCAAATATTTCAATCTTCTAATCTTTTTAATCTTTCAATTCCTCCGTCCTTAAACTATGCAATCTTTGGATTTTTGAACCTGTGAATCTTTGAATCTTTGAATCTGTGGATCTTTGGATCTTTGGATCTTTGGATCTGTGAATCTTTAAATCCTTAGATCTGTGTATCTTTGAATCAAGATCTTTCAGTTTTCCAATCCTCGGATCTTTGGATCATTGAGTCTTCGAATCTTCGGATCGTAGAGTCATTGAATCTTCCAACCATTAGTCTTGCAATCTTTGGATGGACGAATTTTTAAATCCTCGAATCCTTCAGTATCTAAATCGGTATTCTTGTGTCGTGGTGTGTTAAAACACCATAGAAATCCCAGGCGTGACAAATTCCGTGAAACAGAACATCTTAATAACGCAAAAGGAGGTTTCCAGGTGGTGTGATAAATCAGCCGACGCCGCGCCATAATCGTATTCAATCGCGTGGTCGGGAGTACCCTCCTAGAATTCTCGATATTCGCGTGCATTTGCGGAAACGTATCGCCGAGGCGCACTCTGAAATCTTAAGCAGCCGCAAAAATTCCATGTCCGGTAGTCCAGAGCTTCCGTCAACTTCCCTCTTGAAGTTGCTCCGTGCTCGAAATCGTTAAACATCGATTAAATGGCTCGTTTCTGCACCAGCACTCTGCTACACGTCCGTGGCGGCAGATTGTAGTAGTAACAAAGTTGCAAGTCTCGTTACATTCGGACCAGAACTTTGAGTGTGCTTTCATAATGATTAAATCGCGGGATATTTACAAACGCAAGACAAACATTTGCCATGCGAAGTAAAATGGCGTCCAACTAACTAATTAATGTCATTTAATTGCGTCGAAAAAAAGTACATACTGGAAAAAGATTATTCTTCTACTAGTATGTGGGAACTAGTAGTATGAGAGCGTATTCGGTCAGACAGGTCTTATGAACATGAAAGTTTCATTCTTGCCTTAATTCCTAACTAAAATCGTTCTCAATTAATTCGGTAGTATATATTGTATTTTTGGTTGCCCTAATCAAATAGAAATCTAAATCTGTATTGAATTTTGAACGATACCGATTTGTAACTAAGTAAAATCATTCCTAATTAATTTGGTAGTACAGATTCTAACTGTGGTCATCCCAATAGGAGTGAAAACTAAATCTGTATAGTAATTTAAACACTATACTTGAAACTTGTAACTATTTCAAATCCTTCCAAATGAATTCAGTAGTATTGATTTTAATTCGGATTGGCCCAATGGAAGTGGAACATAAATCTGTAGAGAATTTTAAACGATATAAATTCCTAACTAATTCCAACCCTTTCTAATTAATTTAGCAGTGTATCTTTTAATTCTAGTAGCCCCCATTGAATTAAACCTAAATCTTATATAACATACAATTTTAATCCACCTAAAATTTCCAACTAATTGCCAAATCTAATTCGCTGATCTTAGTTGTTTCTAAATAATTCCCCATCTTGCGTTCAGAAAAGTGCAACGTTTACTTTCAGTATCCCATTCTAACTATCCATAAAACTTTCCATATACCTCGAATCTTCGATTCTTTTTCCTCCGATCAAACTAACTTCCCCCCACTCGAATCATCAAGATATGAAACATTTGCCACTGCAATTGCCTCGCAATTGCGACCCCTTACTCCCTTTTTACGCCTCTACCGAATAAAATCTTGATCGCAAGGATGGGGAGCGGGAGGGCAACATTTATCAAGCACCGAAAGCAATCCTTTTTCTTTGGATGGTAGCTCGGGGTGGTAGGGTGAAAGCGGTCGTTTGACAGAGTCGCAGGGGCTGGAAACGGGTTTACCGATGCGCAGCGATGTGGAGAAACGGGAGAATTTTGGCAGTCTCCGGTGCGCATAAAGTGCGCCGGGTAAAAACGCTTCCGTCGGGACCATATTTCACCGATACTACTTATTCCGCGGCCCGCGTGCCATCGTTCTTCCCTGGAACTCGCCGCGCGGAAATTATATGCGGGATTCACGCCAGCGATAGTCCCCTCGGCCATCGAATACACGTTCCGCCGCGAATTAATGCCAAATTCCGTTCACATTCGGTGATTTTTACGCACGGCGCGTCGATTAGGGACAAAAGTACAAAAAACCGACTCGATAATGCAATTCGTAACATAGCATTCAAGCTTGTTCGCGCATCGAAGCTGATTCTATTATATTAATGCTTTTATCCAAAGAATTAAACTACAGTTTTTAAATATACGGATCTTCCATATCGGTCTACTCTTTATACTGGCAAATTTATAAGCATGCGAAACAATAAATCGTAAAAAGAAAGTATACGAAATTATCGTTCCGACGAATTGATACTTTGCAAAATTGTTTAGAAGGTTAAACTCATTGTTTAAAGGTACGCAATGTTTGTTCGAACAATTTCCTTCTACGTCTCATCGTTTTCGAGATATCGAGAAAACTGTGTGTTTCTCCGCCACCTTTGAGGATTGATTTCATCGATTTCATCAGGGTCAATTCGTTCTCCAAGAACTGCATTATATGTAAGTTTCGTTAGAATGGGCGATTTACGCTTACGTAATGTTTCTTTTTACCTCGACGCATGGTGCATCGCATTGTGCATCTAACTGACCGCGTAGGAATGCGAAAGCTGCTTGGTTTCTTCGTGCTGTAGGAAATTCGTGGCGTGGATGCCCCGGAGGGTAAATTTCGGTGGTTTCGATCGCCTGCAGCCGAGAGGAGTTTGCGGTTTCCCTTTTTCCCTACCTCCCTGCCCCTCCGCCCCTCTTTTCTTATAGTGGTGTATCGCGCTTTTTTGCGGAAGCCTCGATTTGGAAAGCGCGGAAAGAGGCGGAATCGCAGGAAAATAGAAAAGCAATCTCTATCGCTGTAGTTTTGTTTACCCGCGAACTTGATACTTTTTATGAACCCGCGTTTTTCGCAGTTGTCGGATTATAGACGCGAAATTGGTTTCCTATGGCACGAAATTCGTGCACGAGATTTGCTTGAAAAAACGAAACGAAAAAAAGGATACTGAAAATGGATACGATTAGTAGACGTTAATTTTTAGATCCATGCGTGAAAGTTTCAGTCGCGTTTTGCAGCATAAAATCATACGATATGATGTTTTAGATAGTTTGATAGTAAGCTTGTTAACAAAACTACGGATCTTTATGCAAATTCAGCTTTGTATTTTACAATTCCAGTTTAATTAAAGTTTAATATTAAAAGATTTAGTTTAATCTAATTTAGGTACAAATTGGTTCTACCATTTAAATATTGCAAGATGCATTTTACTTTGGATATTTTATAGCGTATGCTATATGTATAAATATGTATAAAATATGTATAAAATATGTGTAAAATATGCTGCAAGTATTGTGCAGTTTTTTGCATATTTAAGTTTCCTATAATTGCACAAAGATTCATAAGATATATATTGATATATTGACATATTGATATATTGATATGTTGATGTGTTGATATGTTGATGTATTGATATATTGATGCATTGATATACTAATATATCGATATATCGATTATAAATATGTATAAAAATGCGTACCATAATTTTAATTAAAAAAAAATAGACGAAAAATCTAATAAATTCTCTGTCGTGGAAAAAAATACAATTGGCTGAATTCATGAAGGGTTGGCGGAATTTCGTCAAATGTAGCATTATTTCACGAGCAACTTCGTTACCGAAGACATAACTTTTCGTTTGATTGTTTGCCATCCGGCAGCAGTTGGCGCCGCTGCAAACACGTTTCGTTACCTGGCCACCGGCTTAATTCACTTACCTGGGCCGAAAGCTTAATTGTATGCGTTAGTTTCCGTCCCTTTTGGACGCCACTAACGATCGAGCATCGAATGATAATTCTTAGCGTACGCTTTGTTAACCACCTTCTAGTTTCAACCCTTTCCATTCTAACGTCGGCTATAGTCATTAATGGAAATTACGAACCAGTGGAATTAGTAGTTCACGTGCTAACTATGCGACGTCTATAGTGATAAAAAGTTTGTCTCTTTCTAGGTTGTGCACAATTACTATTTTCCTGAATAATTTTGCGTATAGTATTTGTTGTTTGGTAATTCTACGACTATCAGGAGGTTCTATAATTCCATTTCCTAAAACGTTTCCAACAAGTTCGAAATCCAACAAAAATCATTCTCGCTACCAACGTGCGCCATAAGTAAAGGGTTAATCCAACCAGCCGATTTTATTCGCCTATCCCGCAACGACATATTTTGTCCCCTGTTTCGCAAAGAATTTTATTCGCCATTCAATACGGGCCGAAAATGCGTTGTTTTTGTTTAACGTCGCACGTCAGCTGTCCGCTTCACGTCGATAGCAATTACACGGTCGGAATTGGTCGATGCAATCGAAACTTGTAAACTTTTTGACCGGTCGACGACTGTGAATTCGCGATTTAACCGAAGCGCCGCCACGCCACGCCACGCCACGCTTTATGCAACGTTGATTCGCGCGGTTGCACGCAATTTTTTCGCGCCACCCTATCGGTTGGCATTCGAAATAAACTCCCGTGTAAACGGAAGCTCTTTCATTTCGCTTTTTTAATTCACTAGAAAAACGAGATTCCCCGGCTTGTTTCCCCTGTAACGCGATTTCACACGGCGACGAATTTTCCAACAGCGCCCGATCATCGCTTTCAATTGTCCCATTAATCACCGTCACGCAGACGTTTCGCAGTTCACTTTCTTCCTTTCTTTATTTCGATCTCGTCCCTCCTCTCTCTCTCTCTCCCTCTCTCTCACGGAGAAAGAGAGTTTCAAACGAAAATGGAAATTGCGATCTACATAACAATGCGGACGTAGCGCAAGAAAGAATCTCCGAATCGAAGGGCGAAGGCGAGTATCTTCCTTCGATGTTAAATTTCGTTTCGATTTGTCACTGTCTCGCCGCTTTGTCGGCAGCGGGAAGAAGTCGCAATGGAACGGGGAAACGTCATGTAAAATTCCTCGCGTCGCGTCGCTTTCGCTTCGTGAATCCATGCATTCTTCAACGAACGCGTCACCTTCGCCATTTCTCCGCCGTTGTTTATTCAGTTATATTAAGCGAGCGTTGCCTGCTGAAAGGTAAATAGTTAAATTGCCAATCGAATCAATTTGCGGAATTTTAACCCTTTGCGGACGAGTATCGGCGAATAGCCGCCGAGAAACCTTTCGATTTTCTGGATAAATGTCGATTTTCGAAGCCACAATTAATGGCACTAATAGTGAAATTCATTAAGCGTTATTTATACTTTATACTTTAACGCACGAAGCTGTGAGTTTGCGTTTGGTTCATCAGTTCTTGTGCTTAACGGGGAAGAAATCTTTGATACATAAAAATGTAGCGTAAATTGGTACATAGAGATTATATCGTTAGTAGACTGCTAATGTTTACGCGAATAACTTGATATTTTTATTAAGAGAGTTCAAGGAATGGGATTTAAGTAAAAGGTTGTTTTATTTTGCAAATATAATAGCTATACTATAGCTTCAGATTTTGACAAATAAAATTGAAGTAACACGATTTAAATAAGGGGTTGTTCCACCCCCTAAATACTATAATATGTATGTATTTTACTTTGAATGTTTCTGTATTTTCTAATACCGTTTGTATCCTGTAACTTTGTACGTATTTAAATTTCCTATAGACGCATAATGATCTGCAGTTTAATAGTAACACATATTTACTTTGCATACTTTACATCTTATGTATTTTATTTGCATATTTAAATTCACTATAAATGCATAGAAATTCGCAGTCCACCAATGAGTATACGAATGTACCTTTTCAAATAGATCGCAGCTTCGCTTTGAAACTCTCGAGTGGAGACGGATTAATATCGTGGTGAAGTAAAATGGACCATTTGGAAGTGGTTAATAGAGGGCCAATATTAATTCGTATTTCGTGTGCATCTGGTCACGCTGGATCCTCGGTCACTTCCGCTGATGCGCACAATCCACGGCGGTACTCGTTAAGATGCCAACAGTCTCTGTTTGTTGGGAAACTTCCAAATCAACTTTGATAAGCCGGCTCCTCGACTTGGAACAAAGTTGCCAACGAAACCTGAAAATGTATGAGCGCTAATTCCGTATTCTTCGCCGCCGCGAAAGATTTATTATTTCTTCCTTGCTTATGTTGTCTTCCCTTCCTTCTACGTATTGCTACTTCTTTGTAAAAAAATATGGAGAACACTGGCAAGCTGAGAACAAAGAGAGAGAGAGAGAGTTAGTGGTCAAGCAAAAGGATGAAACACTATGTGGAACTTGTTAGAAGGACCAGAGATTCAAGGGACAACTGCGGAGAGTAGAATTAGCGTAATTTGTGGTCTCGAGCACCCTTTAAGTTAACACTTGCGGCCATAGAAATTCGTGTGCTTGTATAGGGGAGTTGCGAGTTGCACAGTTTCTCTCCGCTTAGAATTACACATTCCGCCTTTCACCACCTATGTACACACATATGTACGTTCGCTCGTGCAGTTTTCTTTCCAATGCGCCTTTCAACTCGCTGCGAACTTGCATGTAAGATTTAAGGTCGCGGCGAGTTTGATAATTAGAATTAGAAATTCCTCCAGAAGGATAATCTTTTTGGAAATATGGAAACATACATTTTCGTGCATTTTCTTCTTCACTCCTGTGAATTTCAAATAAATCGCAAATGCAGGTATTAACATTGATGCTTAGGTTTTACAATCTTCGATTCGTTACAGGATTTGTGCGGAATATTTGAAAATGTTGAATTGGCAATCATAAATTTCATAATATCGAAAGTTTGCGAGTTTGAAATGAATTACAAGTCTACCAAAATTGCCCAATAATTTATTCGCACGTTCTTTGAACCTTGCAAATGTAAAATAAATTGCAAGAGCATTGAAATTAATTAAAATTTCATTCGATCATTCCTTGCATCTTGTAAATTGTAAAATAAATGACAAATATGCTAAAATTAATGCCCAGATTCTAAAATCTTTGAATCGTTGCACGATTGATACTTTCAAAGCCTAAACTTTGCAACCCTAAATTTCATAATTCTTAAATTCTTTCACAGGTATGCTTGTTTCGTTGTTCTAGTAATTATCTATCGAAGTAAGAATTAATTTGCTAACATTCGTAGCTTCTTTTATCCACTTTCACGAAGAAGAACAGGTTCTAACAGAAACCAATAGTCTTCATTTCTAGTTTAGATTAGTTTATTAGCGGCCCAAAAACAAACATTTCCACTTCCGCTTTAAATTTGTAGATTGTAGCAATGATTAGGTGCTTTTCATCGATATATTATAATTTCACATCGGCTAGCCAACATTCGTATGTAAACGATTAGGAATCTTGGACATTTTAACCAATGAACGCTAAAGTAATAGTGGTAGCTCAGCACTTGTAACATTGCAAAGTGAAAAATTTCATATCGGTTGTCGGTTTGTTGGCACGCAAGTCTCCGTTTGACAATTTCGTACGACTCGGAATATGAAGCTCCGGTTGAAGGTAGGAGAGATAGCGAAGGAAATATTTATCAAGGCAAGCATTGGATTCGTATTGACCATCACGGTCTGACGCGTATCTGAATTTCCTTCAGATTGCGAGCAAACGTAGCATCGCGGGGCGTGTTTACACGAGGAAATCGGGGACGGCCGGAGTTGTAAGGCGCACCGCAAAACCGCCACCCCAACGACCACCAGGATACCTTATCTCATCTGGTCACTGTTAAATTATCCAGACCGGGAACGAGTCCCTGTTCCCTCATCGCGGCATCCCCAACTCTCTCACGAAACACGGAATAACAGATCAAAGGACAGGGATAGTTACGTAGCCGGATAGTAACAAGGATGACCATTCGGAGAATTGCCACCGAGATACCTGTACAACGAGATTTCAGGACAACGGTGGGCAAACGCGGCTCTTCGTTCAGTTTAGCGCGGCTTCTATTCAAAACTTCAATCCGTCTCTTTATTTTTATTATTCAAATTTCGAAACGATTCGTTTCTATTCTCTTCCTATTAACCCTTTCGCTCGGGCCATTAACCTGTTAACGGGGGAATTCTTCGGTTAGAATCATCTTTCTACGAGGAAACAAAAATGAATGAGAATTGATATTGCTCTGGGGCATTTTAGTTGCTGCGAATGCGAGTGTAGAATAAAGATGCTTTAGAAAAGAAGGAATTTCTGGAAAAGTGAAATACTATGTCTAAAACATTGGTAACGCATAAGACGAGTTAACTCGTCATCCGCAGTTAACATGTTAAAGTCGTTGAGAGAGCAGTAGCGAAAGGGTTAATCTTCCATTTTCTTTGAACGACCCGAAAAATAAACTAATGCAATAGTGGGACGAGAAAGGAACCAGGAAGCAGAAGGGAGGGGGAGAAATGGAATGAAATTACAGGGCTGCAGGTGCTTTCGGGATCTCGATAATGTCAAAGGCCAATGGCGTACTGCTGGTCGGAAACTGCTGGTGAAATATCGCCCATGGGCCACGTGCTCAACTTGGAATATATCATTCGCGACTACTTACCGAAGCTGGCTCGCGCGGATCTCGTAATTCTTCGACCATCTCGGGGCTATCCAGAAGGGACGAGAGTTTTCAGTGAGCACGATTCATGAGCGTACTTCGCTCCGATCGAGGGATGCAGGAAAATCCTTTCCCGACAAATGTGCAGTTCTCGTGCTGACGGCGAGTGGAACCGAATCGAGAGGGGATATTCTTTTACTGCCAGCTGGTCGGGTTTGCAATTAACCCTCTGATCCTTTCCACCATCTCTTCCTACGATACCTCTTGCGTTCCCCTTTTTCAATTCGCGTTACGAATTTCCTGAGCGACCCCACGTTTCGCGTTTGCAATTTAAGCGGCGATTCAAAATTTACAGTCTTCGTTAGTAGCAGGAGCCGGCAATATTGAAAATATATATGCACGCTTAATGTTCGAACCAAAAATTTAATTACCCCAATTTATTATAATGCACGAAGGAGCCCCGCAAGTAACGCGTCTCCCCACTCACGCCTTATCGCATTGTCACGTCACCCATTCCACCGTCACTCTCGGATTTTCCCCCTCCGTATATATCCGCCGCCATACTTCCCCAAAAATATTTTCAATGTTAAAACGACGGCAGCTTCTCGCGTCTGCCAAATTTCGCGGAAGAAACTCGTTGCGTAAAATGAATTGCGGAAAAAATTGATTCAAATTCGTAGCGCCTTTTGAACTTAGTATCCTTTTTGGAAAAATGATTACCTTCGGTTCTTCGCTCTACCGTTTGGTTTAAGAAAATGTCAGTGAAATGTCTTTTCACCTGTGTCAAAGTAGAGACTCGAAGCTTCAAAATGAGTCCAAGTAGAATGTTGCACGATTTTTGTTTAGCAAAGTTATGGTAGTTGAAAGATGGGTAATTTTTCAATAGAAATTTCTCGTTGTTCCTTTAATTTTGCAGAGAAGCGATTGTATAAATTTAAATTTCCATTTCTATTTTTATACAGGATGGTAAAATGAAAAGGACGAAAAAGCAATATTTTGGCCGAATTGATTCTATTATAAGATCGTTTATTTTTGAAACATCCGAATCGTGGAATTGTGGGTGGCTCGCGTTGCAAATCTCCGGGCACGTCGCTTCCACCGATATCGAATACCAATCACGCTAATGATTCTAACAATCAAAATCATATTTGCTTGTAAACAATATGTAAATTAGCTCGCGACACGACACGAAACGCTGCAGAGGACGTAGGGTGTTTTGGGGTGCGGGTGGGCGGCACAACAACAGCGGAAACATTAACCGTAGTCATTCATAAATATGCAGGAATTAATTACAACCCGTAAATGAGAGCATCCACGATAAACCATATTCACGTTGCGAATTAAAATGGCGTAAGTTACGTTTTCGAAAAACGTGCGCTGCAAAAATTCATCGAGCTTTAAAACATAAACTCTATGGTTACTCGGAAAAGTATTCGATTATTTAAACACGTTTCGCGATCTTCGTTTATTTTAGAATATATTGTTCAAAATAAGGCTTCATAATTTTGTTAAGGTAGTCTTTTTGACGTTGAAAGCAAATTTTGCATTATTCCTTTATGGATACATAATTATTAGACGGCAGATCTTTTGGAACATTTAATCACTTTCGTCTTCAGATTCATTTTGTATCTTGCATTTTATTAATTTTGTACTTTACGTATTTCAGTTATTCTGATTTGCAAAGTACCCATTTCATTTGTACTTTGGTTCCTTTTCTGTACAGTCCACTCTGAGACGATATTATTCTTTTCGTTCGTGTACATTGAAGGATTTATCCCGTTTATATGAAATAAATACATAAATAGGTTCCGCCTTCAAAATATTACAAGATGCAATTTGTTTTGAATATTTCCTATACCTTTGTGTATTGTTTATATTCTGCACGTTTTTGCACATTTAAATTTTCCATAATCGTATACAGATCTGCAGTCTAATGATTGTACGCAATACTTGCCGAATACTTAACATGGGCTATATAATACTTTTGTGACTATACTCGTATACGTATATCTATAAGAAACAACGCGCAAGAATAGACTACTTCCTATATTCGAGAACTGAATGCAATTCGATTGAAAGTCCAATATTTAACCCAACTGTATCCGTAACTTTAAGCAGCAAGGATTAAAGCAGCTGCAATTTGCGAATCTCCCACGATTCTCCTCGCGATTGTTTCATCGAAAGAAACAAAGGGAAAGTGGTTGCACTGCGTGTCGCGATTCGCTTGTGGGGAAGAAACGGTGGTTTTTAGGAAGAGATTGGGGAAGATTTGCGGCCGGCCACTAGCGTTTTCATGAAGCTCCGAAATCGGGGCAGGTTCGCAGCAGCAAATAGGCGTTAAAAATGTTAAGTCGGGATTATGCGAGACACTTATTGCTCGCAACTTTTATCTGACACTTATGAACACGCTGCCGCGGAGACGGCGCGGCGGTGAAAAGCGACGGGGATAAATCGTGGCGGGGCTAAAAAATAGAAACGCCAGAAGGGGCGAGCGGCTCTCGTATTCGCGAGGGCGCTACAAAAACCGTAATATCTTTCTTGTAAATTCAACTTTAATTAAGCAGCCTTTAATTAAGTTGTAGCGCCCCTCTGTTCGATGCGACGCAGCTTTTCTCCCCGTACACAGCGGCTCGTCAAGTTATTTGGATACTTATTAGGGTACTGGAAGAATTGTATGAACATGTACGAGGATTGAAAAATGTTATGCTGTTACAGAAAAGGACTATCGGTGGTCGTTACATCGTAGCGAGTGGCCATATTATTATGGGCACTTCAAAATGATCACTCTTTTGACGTTTAATTAATTACGCTTGGGATGAAACACGCTTTTGTTAGAAAAAGTATTGTTATGTTTTTGGTAATGCGTAAGAAGGATTTTGTAGCTTCTGTAAAGTATTTTAAATTTGTGAAAGTAACAGTATCGATATTAAAGGATCATCAAATTTTCGTCACAAAATTGCTGTGCTTTCAACTGCTATAACTTTGCGATGAAAACTCGTGCGTAATTTTTAATACGTATTATGAAAAACGTAGCACTATTTTTTGTATTAAATTAGGTTTCATCTTAAGCGTATTTTCGTTTCCATTCTTCTTCGAATTTTCTAAATGATAATATTGAAGTGTTCATTACAATTCGATCATCCATCATCGACGATCACAAGGTACGAATTACGTATAATATTTTAACGCTTTGCACTCGATATAGCGTTATAATAAAAAGATCGTCGAAATTTCAGCGAATAATCTTGGAAAAATTCGTAAGCCAAGGGGTTTAAAATAGAAAAAAATACCTTGCCCACAATCAGTCGCTGCGCGTTCATTTTTCTCACGTATCTCGCGCATCAGCGAGAGAAAGAGACACAAAAACACGAATATATACACGCGAAATCAATACCGGCGGCATGTTGCGTTTCTCTGACGAGCAGCATATATGTATGAATATTGCAAATTTCAAGGACTCGCGGATCGAAGGAAAGTAGTTTGGCACATGAATGTTAAAGATATGCGCGACTGACAATGAGAAATATGCATAAAGTATACCTGACGCGGAAGTACAGCCGCGTAGAACTCGGGATCGTTCTTCCGTGGCGAAATTGTTTAACCCATTTACTGCCAACTGCGAGATACGTGCCCATAATTATGAAAGTGGTCTAAGTCAAAATTGAACAAAAATGAGTTTATCAGTAATGTGAAACTAAATTAATTCAACGTACGTTTTACTATATTGTCAAAAAGAAACCGTTAAATAGTGCTTGTTCGGTCAACATTATATAGAATTCATTTCAGTGTTAATTATGAAAGTGGTCTACATATATGTATGTCGAAACGAGAAATATATGACTTAGACCACTTTCGTAATTATGGGCACATGTCTCGTAGTGTTGTTTTCATTGTCAAATTACTGTAAATGCCATTTCGCTACTATATCTGTAAGTAAATACTATTAGATTTTGTGAAATTTCACGTTTTCTTTCAAATAAAACCTTGTCGCCGAGGGCGAGACGCTGAAAGTTTGCCTGCCATTGAACGGGTTAATTGAACAGGCGTATAGTATGTTGGGGTTTGGGTAGAAATTTCCAACGTTCGCTTCGTTCATTCGACATTTGTTTCCGCGTCGGAATACCTCCGATTCCTCGAATGCTTGCCGGCTAACGGAACGCTCGCGCAGCGTGAAAAATTTACAGCACGCTTTTGTCGACGCTAAATTTTTCACCCCTTCTCTATTCGCTTCTTTTCCCTTCTTGCGAGCTTCGGTATCTTCTCGTCTCCGTTCGTTGTCGCTTTCTGAGAGATACAAGATTACCGCGTGCCATTCTGCAACGGAAAATCCTTGCCCGGATGGCGAAGATTAGCATTTAGAGGCTACTATTTCACTTGACTTTGGCTCAGGTAACTCACCACCCTTTCTTTGCTCTTCCCAACGCGCATTGGAACGCTGCGAGGCATCTTCGAATTTCTTCCTTTTGGTCGAATTTACCTTGCGCTCTTCGAAAACGAAGGGAAATGTGGGGAGTACAGTAAAATCTTCCATACATGAATTAATAGGGGACGCAAATGTTTGGCTGAAGGATTTTTTTCACAATAAGAGAATCACTTTTGTTTATTTATTTATCTATTTACGGGATAAACCGTTTGGTACGTGAAAGAACAGAAAACTTATACATAGGTGGTAGACAAACAAAGAAGAAAGGAGAAACGTACAAAAACAAAAAAGGTGAAATATATATTGTGATGAAAACGACACGCAATCCGACATGATCGCAATTTTAAAGGTAATATTGACTGTACAAAAATATTCATTGTTGCGTGCAGAGCATTTACATTCGTAATCATTCGATTGATAGAATTTTCTGGTTTCTCAGAAATGCATTAGGATTGAATTTTTGTAGCGTTCGATATTAGCTTGGTGTATACGAAATTTTTCGAAGCTTTAAGATTAGTAAGTGTTCGGATTTTAAGATGGTTAATTGTAGTAAACCATATTAAAGAAGCAGAAATTGTTTGCAGTGTGTTATATTAAGAAATGTCCATAGAATTCTAATCCCTGGTCTTTTTTATAAACTAGCTTCGATAGTATCATGCGTTTGTAATGTTCGAAAACGACACTAATTATTATAAGACCTGATACAATTGAAGGAATTTTAATTCGCTTAAACTTTGTAGCATAAATCGTCTGGGTTTCCAATCGGAAATATATTTAAATCAGCCTTTTATTGCATTCGGCAAAAATATCGTAATAAATTTAGCGTTTCTTTTGCATTGTTAAATAAAATAACATTTAAAGAAATTTTGCTTCGTTCAAATGTCGTACACTAAATCCACGAGAACTTGATTCGCCTGTTTATCCGTTTTGACGCGAGTTCGCGTAGTTTTTGATTCTTGTCACTGTTATCGATTATGATTACTTGGATTGTTATTGGATAATGTGATCGAGAACAGTTGCAAATAGCGCGCATTGCACGGCACTATTAACCCGATTTACCCTTCGGTAACAATATTCCATGTTATAGTAAATTTGATCCCCGGGCTCGTTAATACTCGACTTGTACTACTGGCAACGCCCTTTTAACATTACATAATCGCATCAAGTTACAAATCCCGCTGTAAATTGTAATCCCAGTACAGTGAATTAAACGTAATCCACCCGGGAGACGCTGCGTAGTAAATCCACTAATTTAGAGACGCGATACTCGTCAGCTGTAAGCTTGACCCGCGCTACTCATACCATCCTGTTACCAAAAGAACAAAACTGTTACTCGATCGTTTAATCCCGCGGTATTAAACAATATTTAACTAACCTAACGTTGCCTTATGTTTCATTTAAACTCGATTCGTTGTAATAATTTGATCACCGCGCCTTTCTACTTTCGAGTTTCGTTGATAATCGACTTCTACTACTGGCGATAGCTTCTTAATGTTCCATAATCAAGTGCAAATTGCACTGCACATCCTAATAATCGGAATGCGGGTTTTCATGCAAATTCACGTTATTATTATTGAAATTAAAGAAGTTGGAAATTAACAAATTAACAAATTTATGTTGGGACTTATCTCACCCCTAAATAAAGCAATTATTGTTGAAATTAAGGAAGTTAGAAACGAACAAATTTAAGTAGGGACCCATCTCGTCCTCTAAATAAAGTAATTTGTACTTTACTTTAGTTATCTTTTATATTATAGACTTTTTCATTTTTTGCATATTCAAGTTTCCCATAAATGCACAAAAGTCCGCATTCTAGTAACGATTGTTCAGCGAATTAAATCACTATAGGCTTTGCATCGTTCACCTAAATTTCTCAATTTGCTAATTTGAAGAAATAATTGTTTTCTTCGCTGTATTTATACTTTACTTATACTAACGATTTAATTTCATTCCCATAAGAAGAAAACTACGGCGCGACGATTTAGTTTCGTGGCGTTAAACAATATTTAACTGACCTAACATTGCCTTAGATTCGATTTAAACTCGATTAACTGTAATAATTTAGTCACTGCGCCCATATACCTACAAGCTTCGTTAATAATCGACATACACTACTAGCGCCATCCTCTTATCGTTGCATAATTGCATCAAGCATAAATCCCGTTGCAAATTGTAATCCTCCTTCACTGAATTGCTGCCCAAATATCCTTGCACCGCTCACCTAAGCTTCTCAGTGATCAATTTAAAGAAATAATTGTCTTGCCGGTCGCACGTTATGCTCCGTTTATGTGACCGTTTCAATCCAATTGGCATGCGAGGAAAAGCTTGCGACGCGACGATTTAGTTCCGCGGCATTAAACAATATTTAACCGTAGGCAACGTTGCCGGATCGTGGCTTAGACTTGATTTAAGCTTGATTCAGTGCAACGATTTAGTCAGTGCGCCGTCACATGCCGTAGCGTTTGCGCTCCAGTCACGCTCCACAGCTTTGAATAACATTTGAACGTACATAGACCGGTGTCGTAACTGGGCCGGCAGCGTAAACCAAGCCTAAGGGGTCGTTTACTGGTTCAATTTCGAAACGGTGCGAGGCAGGAAAATTCCTCCACTCCATTCGACGTTGCAGATTTACAGTCGACGTATAGACACGCGCCCGGAAACGCGCGATTCCATCGCGCCGCTCTCCTCATTCGACCAATATATACCGAGTTTCTGCGCGAAATCGCCACCTTTATACGCGGCCCCGCTATTTCGCTAAGGAAGCCGGATTTTCGGGCACAAGCTGAAGCTCCATTTTAACCGGAAATCAGCTTTCTCGCCCTTCTTTCCCCCCTTTCCCTAAACAACCACCGAAGGATAGGACAAATGCTGCTGCGGGAGATTCGACGTTTCTGCACGTGGAAATTTTATTTATTTATTTATTTATCTATTTATTTATTTATTTATTTAGTTGTTCGTTTGTAAACGGGCCAGGTGGCTGATTCTTTTATACAAGCTTATGTTATGACATAACGATATTATTAGAAGCCGTGTTATTGTTTAGATTTATGCGGTAGATTGTAACCAGATTTCATGTGCGGCCTGCTACCTTTAATTAGTTTCCCTGTTCTTACATTTTCTGTTGGCGATTGTCAGCTCTGTTTTCTTTTTCATTGCTATTGCTATTACTATTATCATTGTGTTGAATTTTTGTAATAAAATCAGAAGGGTATTTTACCCGTTGATACTAGGGAATAAATGATACGTGTATATATATGTAGAATCGCAAAATATGTGCGCAAGAAAGCACATTCAGGTTTTAATTAAAATCACACGTGTCACATAAGAGATCAAAGTTTGTTGATAGCTGATTTGTTTGTTATGTTACGTAGATTATGTGAGGGGATAGTTGTAAGTAGTTACAAGTGATGTATGTTAATTTCGAGACAGAAGGAAATGGTAAAAACAGGGAAGCGAAACATTTTAATCCTGAAGGAAACCAATAAAGTATACTACTACTAAGGCACTACTGAGGCATACGTTTTCGTTCGACGAAATCAACGGTATTTTCTCGTGCGTCGAAAGTATTCTAGTTTAGTCTAGTATTCAGGAACATTTAGTATTGCTCATAATTATTCGAACAATGGAGATTATAATATAAAAGATAAGCGAATCTTCTGTGCTACTTTTAACACTCTTCTTATTAAAGTAATCAACGCTGCTTTTTTATCGTTAACCGATTAGGTAGATTTATGTATCTTAAGTCTAAGTTGCTAGAAACTTTCAAGCCTCTGAATCTTCGCACTTTCCCTATCTTATGCAATGAATTTAAGCTTCGAAACATTTTTAATAGTACGATTTAGCAACGATTCTAACACGTTTCCACGTCTCTTACAGGAATTTAAAGTATTACATATTTCCAAACAGGAAAAAGTCGTCTTCAACTAGCTTCGTTTTAAACGAACAGAGAATCGAACCGACGCAAGTGAATACAAATCTCAAATCTCGACTTCTGAGGTAATTTACACGTGTCTCCATAGCAGCACCAACGAAGTGCAACGGGTTAACAACGAAAGAGGTTAACCCGAACCTAGAATAGCATCGATATGCCGAAGAAGCAAGGCCCTCGCGTGCAACGAGGCCAAAGCAAAAAGCCATCGAAAGCACCTCGCTTCTAAATCCGGCCGAAACCTTTACCATAAATACACGTCGAGAGTTGCCGGTGGACTCGGCCAACGTACTCGTCGATCCGTAACGCGTTGCCCCGTCGGCGTTTTGCGCGTTCCCCCTTAAACCCCCCTTCCTGTCTCCTATCGGTAGGAGTTGCCTTGCGATAAATCTCCTCTTGCGAAAACGAGGCTTCCCTATCGATGGGTTTGGTCGGGTTGGGGGGGAGGGTGGAGCCGTAGCGTCGTAGAAATCGTGACAACGTGCAAACGCCGACGGGCCGCGATTATTATTTTAATGGCGGCTTAACTCAGGACAGGGAACAAAGGCCGTGGGGGCCGAAATCGCCGGGCTATCAGTTACCGGGCGCGTCGATAGCACTGGGTCAAATATATATTCGAAATATATCCTCCCCCTCGCAGCAGCGCCCATTGCCGACCAGATATATCGAGAACCACGTTCAACCAGTCCATTGTGCGGACATTCGCCCCGTCCGTTATTGCTGCTCCGGCTCTCCCTCCCTCTCTCTCTCTCTCTCTCTCTCTTTCTCTCACATCCCCTTTCGCTTCGCCGTGCTACTCCTCTCCTGTGTATGTACATCTCATATACAGACGCGTCATCTGCGATTTACTCGGGCACAGATCAGCCGAGGCAATGTTCTCCTCTATGCCAGGGGGCACGATTGCGCCAGGGGTGTGTCTGAAGGCTAGCCGGGGGTTTTGCGCTATCTGGGTGCTTCGTTTCTCACCCCTGTTTCGCCTCGTTTCGACGTTTTGGTAAGGGGAATGGGTGTACGTGGATCGAGTAACCCTTTAAACCATGCTTTGTTTGTTTCTAATGTTTTAATGGAGGGCAAGTTTAGGGTTGATATTTTTGGCTGCTTTTCGTTGTGGCTTTGATCGCGGTGGGATGTTTGAGGCATACATTTTGATAGGAACGGTTGGTGTAATTAGAAATACACGCGTAGATTGTATCGATTCACTTTGGAATTGTAGTTGCTAGCTTTAAAGGTTTTTCTTGTTACACTCGTAGTCAAATTAGGAGATGGAAAAGTGGTCAATGTTTGAAGCGATGCAACTTTGTGAAGAAGTATCGTACGACGATCAGCTTGGGCTCATTTAAAAGCTTAAAGTATCTACTTTTACATAGGTGAACAGATATTTTTTGAAAATTTTCTTACTTCGGAGACTAGGGCCATAAACTGAGGGTAGTTTTTGTTCTTAAAAGTTTGATAAGTTCAATGGACTCTAGGTATCTTAATAATTTTTTTTGCCATTGATTTGGCAATGTATTTAAACAGGAAGGTTTTCCCTTTATAACGAGCCCCTAAAAGTCGATGTACGATTTTTTGTTGCCATGTTATCAAATTTTTAATGACAAGTAAGCCACCGATATTCGTATGACTCTAAGTACACCAAGACGTGGTTGCATAATCGGACTTGCACTTCATGTACACGTATTTTTCCAAAAACCTCTGTTACCCTGTGTGAACGTAGAGACTTGGAGCTTTAAAATGAGCCAAAGTTGATCATCGTACCCTATTTTTTTACAAAGTTGTAGTAGTTCAAAGTCGACAATTTTCCCATCCCTTAATTTTGCTCCTGAGTGTATTAAAATCCCTCAATTTTCAAGATTTCACCCAAACAGCCATCTTCCGTTTATCGATATCTCTCTTCGTCGATCGTGAACGAAGAAATCCTATCGAGTTAACCGCTCGGCAAACAATTCGTATTTTCGCTTTTGCGGTGACAACAAAATCGTCGCGAAAAAAAAATTAATTAAATCGCATAGATTGAAAGTTGTCGAACCATCGTGTTCCCATCTGCATGTAGGAGAGCGATCGGTTAAAAGGGTTATGGCTGCCAATTTTGACCCAAAAAAGGGACGAAATGGAAGGGGCGAACGAGAGCTTTTGATAAAGCGACCGATGAATTATTGACGCGGAGAAAACGGTCGCTCGTTCCGTACGAAAAAGCTCGTCGACGCAATAAAACGTCGCCGGCCCTCGTTTCCGGCGAATGCCGCAGGAAACGCGTCCGCCGACACGCTTTCGCGAGCACAAACGACAAACTCCCCGGCCTGCGTGATTCATTTGCCGCTGATAGGAAACGTTTGCGTCCCCACTAGCAACGCTGGTTAACGAATGTCCAACGATGATCGAACGCATCGAAAACCGCGTTCCAACGATCGATGTAATGCAGTCGCATGGAATTCGACCACGTCGCGAGATATTTATCCCCTTGGCGTACAACAATGAGTCGTACTCGCGACACGAATTATCGCGTTGATTTGATAAAAAGGATTCTACTCCGCAACAAAGTTAACCTGACCATGCGATATATGTGATTTATTTAAAGGCAAACATTTAAAACAAGACCTATTATAACTCTACGCTTCTCAAGTGGAATTATGTTAGGCAAGTGCATGATATGTTCAAAATAACGTGATACTGTACTCAGCCAGGTTTTTTGCTCAATGCCAAATTTCGATGGCTAACTAAAGCCACCTGTAATGTATATAGGACTTAATAAGGGATTATAGTCACTCCTACGATTAGCATCAAAAGAGTTGGAAGCAAAAATGCAAAGGGTTAATCCGTTGCCTTATAACGACGAGTCACTCTCGTGGTGTATATTACTTTCCAAACGCAACCAACATAGACCGCATTTGCAGTGAATCTTAATTTCAACCGTAACAACAATTTCAGTTCACAAGCTTGAAGATTGTCGCGTGTAAATTCCGTATAACGTTTCAACGTTTTGCATACGTGACAGCGTATCGTAACAATAAATAGCTAACGCAACGAAATACGACCCACGAAAGATTCGTAAGGCGAAGGGGTTAAGAAACGCATCGATGCTTGGGAAATTTTAGCGTTATCAATGACGTATCTTGGAGGAACGAGCGCAGCGGGACCAGTCGAATTCGTGGAAACAATAAAAAATGTGCAACGTGAACTGTCAGGATGCCATATTTCAGTAGCCAGGCGCTGCGAAATAATAAACATTTTTCAAACCTGTCCACGTTTTCGCTCGCCGGGATAACAAAAGGGGTCATAGCAAAAAAATAAATAAATAAAATAGCCACCGCCGAAAAGATCGAATCGAGCACCGGTAGCATCGTTCGCCATCGGTATTTCCGCTTCGACAGAGTAACGTTGGCGAAATGTTAGCGACGGAAAAAATATTCAAGAGGGGAGGGCACAAAATGCTATGCCGAGAATCGACGAGCCGAACACGAATATATCCATATACGCGCCTAGAGATAGAGAAGAGGGGGAGGATATTGGAAGGCGCATTCGGAATGTGGCCGATGACAAGAAGCTTTCGATATGGCGCTTAATGGCGGTCGCAATCGCAATCCAATGGCGACTGCAAGTGTAACTTCGGGAATCGTGCTGTTGTTACGGTGCGGAGTTTTGGAAGTTTGTCAGTATCGGGGCTCAATGAGCTGTATCACCTAATTACGGCGCAACCATATCGGATTCGACGCCACTATAACGCGGTCTGCCGCCACGCGACACCTATTCCGACCTTTTTCCACTGCACGCTCTGATTAATCGTCGACCATACTACTAGCTACCGTACTATTGGGTCGTTACATTATTTCTGTCGTGTCATTTATTAACGCATCGATTGTCGCGGCGATTTTAGTTGTTTCGACAGGATACGTTATAATTATGCGCGTATTGTCATTTATTTGATTATAAAAGAATGTACATAGTTGTGTAACTTTTCTACGATACTTCCGTTACTATATAAGGCTGCTCGTAGTATTAAAATCGGTGAGTATTCCAGAAATGTGCTTGTTTACTCGATTCGAATGATTTAGCGATAGATGCAGCGGGCCGCCTGATTAATCGTTGACCGCACTACTTGCTGCCATGTTAAAATACATTCTCCTATTTTGGAGAGCTCATAGAATCCATTGTTTTTAAATTTGTTGACAATATAGAACACGTAGAATATAGGGTCTTTCATTAAAATCAATAAACCTTTTTCTTATTCTTTCTTCACCGCGCCGTCTGACTAATCGTTGACCTCACTACTTGCTGTTATATTAAAAGGCATTTTTCACTATTCATTCTAAGTATGGAGTTTTTCTGATTAGGTTTATTTGTCGAACCACCGTTGAATGATCGATACAGAATTATTCTACAATCTCTCGTGTTCTTATGGCCAAAGCCATGATATTTTGAGCAGGTTTTCTTGCTTTACGTTCTAATTTAGGCTCGTGTAATGAAGTCGCCCACGTCTGGTTCTTTTCCATGATTAATTTAAAGGCTTAAATTCGACAATGCTAAGCAATGAAAATAACAATACAAGCACGAATCAGTTATGCCAAGTTTACCCTTCACCATGACGTGTTACGTAATGCTAACTAGACAAAAGGTAATTGGCAAACTTTTCACTTCCGTTAATTATAATAATCTCGATCTCCAGTGACTCTTTATTAACATTAGGCTTAGCGTGAGATGATAAATAGTAAATGTACAAATATTCGAAATTAGAAGCTTGAGGAGGGAGGAGGTTAATTAGAATACATATTCTTACCATTGCATCGTTTAAACTCAACATAAACTACTGAAAAATGATATTTCTCGTCTCTGTTCACTTTTGTTCGCTTTATTATGCTTTCTCGTTTCATATTCCCCGTACAAAAAGGGCTAATGTCCGTTTACGAATAAATAATAATGATAATAATAATAATAAAATTGTCTAATCGGTTGACTTGGAAAAACGCCAACCGAATGCTCCGCGTCTTTATCATCCGCGGAACATTTATGACACGCCCGTGACATCTCGCCTATTATTCCCACTGAAAACGATTAATCTTGCCGAGGTTAAACGCACCGGCCAGAGGAGGAAGGAATGAAATTTCCAAGGCAACTGCAGCAGTTTGAATTAATTGTCGTCCGAAAGAACGTCGGCCGTTTTTGCGCTCGATCGCCGCCTGTCATTTGCAAGGGACATTGAAGAAAGCCTCCAACGACGGACACAGAGAAGAAGAAAGAGGCAGGGAGAAGGGGGTAGAAAAGATTGAATCGAAAAGGAACGACGACGGCTGAAAGAGTTTGCATAAATTCATTTCCACGGAATCCTTTCGTACGTCGTCGGATCTTCGATTATATGAAACGGGGCCGGATTATGATCGATTAAATGGACGGTGAAGGGGGGGGGGGGGGGGTACGAAATGAATGGGGAATCGGGGGGGGGGGGGGGGGGTACATGCATACACTGGCGACGTTGGAGCGCGTGAATGGGTGATTTGAGCATTTCAGTGCCTATTTGAATCCAGACGACAAACGCAGAGACGCAAAGGACGCCTGAAAGGATTTTAATTACTCCGATTTCAAATTACCCGATCAATCTTTTGTATGCGAATTTTAAGTGGATTTGGTGGTTAATATTTTCTAGTATTATTCCGAGAAAGATTATTCTTACGCTTCCGCTTGTAAAACAATTCTTGGATCATTTCTCAGCTGCGTAGGTTAACGAGAAAAGATTATGCAATGTTTTAGTATTATGCTGGGAAAGATTATTGTTACGCTTTTGCTTGTGAACGAGTTTTTCGATCATTTCTTAACGAGAAAAGGTTGTGCAATTCTTTAGTATTATTCCGAGAAAGATTATTGTTACGCCTTTGCTCGTGAACGAGTTTTTTCAATAATTTCTTGGCTACGTTGGTTAACGAGAAAAGATTATATAATTGAGAAGTTCGTAATGAAAATAATCTTGGTGGAGAGGTTTGCAACTTCGTGATTTAATCGGATGCTGTTCTTTTGTAATGCAATTGTGGATAGTAGTCTAGGAAATTGCGTAATATGACGAATAGACTGCGAATTTTCATGCGTTTACTGGAAAATTAACAGTGCAAGAAGATACATAATGCGTGTTACATCGAATATCCTAATTTCTAATTAGAAGTTTCTAATTTCTAAAAACGGCAATGATTCCGTATCTTTCAAGTATCGTTTTCTTCTTTCCATTGTGTTTCTCCTATTGTCATTTGTTTTTTCTGTAATGAATCTTATTTGTTGCTATTCGTCGCTTTGCTCAAACCGTTTCTGATCGACGGTTACTTTTATTTTTGTCTCTGTAACGCAAAGGGTTCGCCCCGTTGAAATTGAACGACAAGTAAAGAAATACATAAATTTAATATCGCCGCAACGAAAGGGTTAATAGGTTCACCTTTTATCGCGATACTTATTCACGATCGTTTCGAAAAGGGGTTGGTCCACACGGAAGTTTCGACGACTAAATAAGGAAAGAAAAGAAAAGGAATTTCGCCGTTCGGGTTCGTTGCGCTCGAAGAGGGTGCAATAAACGAGGAGATTTTCAACGGAACGGCCGGCCGACTAACGAACCGAAGGTTAGTTTTGCCCCGACCGGCCATTAGCGTGGCTTTTTTTTCGAGCCGCGTGATAACTCGCGATACGATCGAGGCGAAGAAAAACGATACGGTGGTCGCGCGGTTATTGACACGCTATTTACGTGTCACGCCGTGAGCAATAATGCGGCCGAATGCGTTATGGCGCGGTATCGATTCAACCGATTTACGGCGACGTTTCCCAATCCGACCACCCCTTTTACGATCAGCCTGATTGTTTCCACTCAAATCCCATCCACCACTTTTACTATTATTCCGGCGAAAATTGGTTACGTTTAAATCGCTGAATAACTTTGCGGGCTGAAGGAAATGTTTTTAGAATGATCATATACCTTGAAGCGATCGTGGTTTTATCGTTGTTCGAGCAGAAGGTGTTCATTTTTATATATTTGGGTCGAAATGGGAGATTTCATGGGAGATGAAGTCTTTTTTGGTACTGTTTCTTTTATTATTATCTCATTGTCAGCAAAAGTTGGCAATTTTCAAAAGAATTCCTTTGGAAGTAGAATGAAATGCTTGCAAGGGGATGAAAATATAATACTTGTATCGCAATTTAATCACTGTGATTTGCCCAATCAAACTTTATAAGAAACTTACATGAGTAGAAAGAGAATATTACAGAATGCAAATAGTATTCGAAGATATGAAAAATACTGGAAGTAAAATAGCAGCTATGCAATTTAGAAAGTGCAACAACCCCTTATTTAAATTTCAGCTATTTAATTTCATTGCAAAATGTACGCATTTGCATAAACACCTGCGGTGTGCGAAAATGAATAGCAGAATTATACATATATAAAGAATGGACGAGTACGATCATAGTTTGGCATTACTACAGATGTATGGGAAGAAACGGAGAAAAGTAATGACAGAAAACTGGCATAAGAATGAGTTAGCATGTGGAGTTGCGCTCACGGTTTAATGCCGTTGCGTCGGCCATTACGGTATCGAATTTTATCGTGCACGTCTGCAGGCTTCACGGTTATGCTCGGCAAAAGATGCTCGCCTGAAATACAGCCAGCTGATAGGCTTTACTGTTACGAGAACATGGAGGGGAATACGTGAGTACCGCGGCGTGACTTTTACGATCGCCTGGATGAAGTGGTAAAACAGACTGCCGCCACTCTTTCCCTCGATTTTATGACAATAAACTCTTATCGAGTAAAGGGCTGCCTCGACGCGACGCGTATCTGCCTTTTTTCCTACCGTCCTGACAAATTATCCGACCACTTCTTCAACGTTGCTCCCTTTAACGCTAAATTTACGAAACTCGACGACTATTCGCGAAACACAATTTTAGTCTGCGATTATGGGACATTTTTTCTTTCTAGCTTTTATTCGCGCACAAATTATGAAAGCTACCGAAGCTTCGTGACGTCGTATCGAATATTCATCAGCGCGGAAAAATACGTATGTGAGATAGCGTTTTAAAATGTTTTAATAAATTACCTATTCGCCGTTTTATTTTAAAACAATCGCTGATTTATCAACGATATTAAATTCAACGAGCTTCGCGCTCTGAATCCGTGCAAAATAAGTATCATTCAATGTTAGTTTTCATTCGACGCGAATAAATAAGAAAATGCAGGCTGCGTAAACTCGATTATCATTTTTCTTCTTTGCGTTTAATCCTGTAAATTTTGTTCATTTTGCACGTATTAAATTGTCGCGTATTAAATATTCAATTTGCCGCCATTTATTCATCATTTGATTTTAAATCAATCGTCGATTTGCCGACGATATTAAATTTAACAAGCATCGCGCTTTAACTTCATACAATATAAGCGTCATTTAATATTACTTCTCATTCGTGAATAATTAAAAAAAATCAAGCTGCATAAGCTCGATTGTTATTTTTCGTTGCGTTTAATTTTACACATCTTTTCTTTCTGCAAACATTCGATTGCTTTTCGTATCGTTTAATTAACTTTACCCACTTTTAATTCATCAATGATTACAAAAATCCAAGCCGCGCAAAATCGATTACCGTTCTTCTTTCCTGCATATTTTTACTTTTCCCGGTATCCGGTATTGCTTTCGGTATTCCTTTTAATTTGCCAACAATTCGAACGCGTGGAGGCGAGCGCGCAACAAATTATCCCACGTGCGGCAAGCAAATATTAATCGAGACTTTTGGATATCCGCGGGACAAATAATTCTACCGTAGACTAATAAAAATGCGAGGGCGCAAATTTTTTTCCCCATTCGCTCTCCATTCCCAAAGGATTAAAAAATCAATAGCGGGGGATTTTGCAAATATTTTTCATTCCACGGTAAAAAGGTGTATCCGCCCGTTTCGCGTTAATATTCAATAGTGAATCGTGCAAAAACGTGTGTTCCCCTACACGCACAGCGCAATACAAAGAATACACTCACACGCGGAGAAAGAAATATGTAGAAGCGTGAATCGATGGTGCTTCGCTTATTAACCCTTTCACGAGTGCAGAATTTTGTTTAGCCATGTAAAAATAGTTTTATTGTATATATATGTACACATTTGATTGCAGGTGTTGATATGGAAGACGAAAAACATAATAAAGATAATAATGGAACATTGTAAAATTCGTTTCTATCAAATAGAGCACAAAAGCATAGTTGAAAGGGTGAATTGAAAAAGATGTGAAAGCGGACATTTGTATTGACTATAATGCGTAACACGAACGCAATTTAACCACCTTCACTCCTGAATTTTTTCTTTTTTTACCTACCAACAACTCGTTAATTAATTTACAAAGTAGATGTAGAAAGAGGATCTAAATAAAATGTTGCATTGCAACAGTGCAAAGTGTGTAACGAATATATTCTTCATTTATATGGAGTAGTCAAGTAGTAAATAAATAAAAATGTATTACATGTTGGAAGAAACGTGATGTCGAGCCGCTCTCGCTTAAATGATTAAAGTGTCTATTTGTATAGGAGCAATCGAGAAGAAGCAACAAAAAAGTGATCAACACTGAAAAAATACGGTATTATAACCCACTTCCTGCAACATTTCAACATATTGTTCGATTAAAGATAAAGATCACTTTAATTAGTTCCATGAAATAGTATATTTCCTTTTGCTTCTTTTAGCCCGTTAAGAGGAAACATTTTAACCCGAAATCGGGTTAAGAATGAGTCGAGTCGAACATCGAGTAGCTGAGAAGTTAGGAATCTCATCGTGAATATTCTCGACGCAGACACGCGCGACGACGAGTTGATTTCGAAACGCGTAGCATTTTGAAATGCAGCGCGCTCGAATCGTGCTGTTTCTCTCCCGTATTTGCATTTCGTTCGACGCGGTGATTTCGATCGTCGGCTCGTGTGTGTTCGCTTAACTTCGCCTTCCGGCGCGCACGTTTCGCCCACGTGTGAACTCCACAATCAACATACTTTCCGTCCTCGCCACGCGCGAGTGTGACCCAGAATTTCAGAAATACGATAAAGTTGACGCGCACACACAAACGCGGAGCAGAGCAGCGGTTAGTTTTCTGCCCGAATGATCGCGAAAAATTCTTCCTCCGTAATCAGTTCTAACAGTAGGGAGAGAAAGAGGGGAAACGTGGAAACGAAAGAGCCGAGAGGAGGAATTTTTGCATATCCCTCTTTCACGGTGTCGCTCGCGTGAAAGGGAACATCGGGACCACGATGTTTGAAAAGCTTCCGGGGATTCTCGAATCAAGCTGGCAAGCTTCCTTACGCCAGACATCTCGTCGTTCCCTTTAAATCCCTCCGACTGGAATCTTTTTAAAATTGCCATAATAAATGCCGGCTAAATAGAGCTCGCGAACACGTATTGGGTCGCTCGGTAAAATTCGTTCCGACGTTTTCGACGTACAGTCGCTGAGCGAAGCTTGAAAAGTCCAATGTTGCCGAAAACTCGTTAACGTGAGTAATGTACGAATATATTAACGCGAGAAATATCCGAAATCAGTACAGTATGCGCGTTGGAGAAACAAGTTGCAATCGATCGAAGAAAATAGGAAATTTGAAGAGCGCGTGGAAAAAAGGAATGGAAAATGTTGGAAAGGTAGAAAGTTGGCTGGTCGCGAAGGGAGAAGGTTGAAATATTGCGAGAGCTGCCTTTGGCGCGCATTAAAATCAGACAAATCCCCGATAAGAAGCTTTCATCCTAACCGGGGAGTTTCAATCGTCATTGACTTTGGCTATTGGTTCGGGGGGGAGTTTAACGGCGGAAAATTCGCGCGAAACTTGGATTAGCGAAACGAGGCTGGGAGACGTAAAACGGAAAACGGAAAACGGAAAACTCCTTATCGCAGCCACGGCTATTCGACAGACAGTTTGTCACCAAGTTCGCTGATGTTTTAAAGGATAATGGCCCAGGGAGAGTCACGTGGAATCGCGTCGTTGCGCCGCGATTTTTCGCTTCACCTTCTCTCTTCCATTAGAGAGCTTTTCTCCGCGCGATACAATGGCCAAAGAAATTCTACAAAATGGAAAATTGCGCGCCGGTAACAACGCCTTATTGCTTTCTATACCCGTGAAATTCCGAGAATTCGTTAAACGGTTTCGACCGTGATGGCGTGCGCCAAGAATTCGAGATTCTTTCGACTGAATTCGAGTCCTTCGGTTAGATTTTGCTCCGCGGAGATTCCAGTTAAACTTTTTTCTTTTTTTCGATACTATTAGCCGTTCTCGTAAGCTGCTAGAATTAATTTTGATTGAAAAATTGCAAGTATACCGAATGAAATCTCAGTACAGACGTGATAAGCTAAAGAATTAAGTTGATTCGATGGAACACTTGATTTTAGAATCTTGCCAAGAATTGAGGAATTTATCCTTTTGAATAAAATCAAGGCGTTGGAACAAAGAAACTAAGAAAGAAAGTAAATAAAGTCAATATTAAAGAATTTAAGATGCGCACAGTCTGCTTAACGACGAATCACCGATTAAGTCATTTCGACCTGGCAGCGGTTGCAGTGCTAAAATTGCCGCAGAACTGAACGACGAGGGTTAACTTCTGTGCCGCTACGTGAATCGCAAAGGTTAATTTGGAGGCAAAGTGGGGCTTGGTCGGCATTCGAGACGCGTCTGCGTCATTTCCCACACGACTGGAAACCGCGAGCACCGAAACGTTTCGTATCCTTAGAACGGCGCGGCGGCGCGCTGGATTATGAAGACGACACATCGTGTTTCCGGGACCACGCGTCACGTGACCTGCCTCTGAGTACGAGTTCCGTTGGCTGCAATTAACCCCTTCTGCATTCTCACATCTCACCGGGGAACACAAGAGCGTCGCAGCCTAGAAACGAGGAACAAGGACGTAACGCCGCGGCGTGTTTGATCCAGAATACGCCTTTAATATGCGATATACCCGGGCAACGGCAAGTTTTCGTTGTTCTAACATTCCCTTTGACCGTGTCTCGCTTGGGGAAAACCGGAAGTTGACTTCCACGGCGAGCGTAATTTGTGTCGCATACGATTAAAGAGTCCGCCCGCGTTCGCTGCTAGAGAAAGAGAGAAAGAGAGAGAGAGAGAGAGAGAGAGAGAGAAAGTAAAATTTGGGAACGTTGCGCAACGCAACAAAGAGCATTTCCCACGGGCGAGGCACAAGCAAACGCGCACGGTCGAATTCATCGTGGTAAAATGTGTAATAACGAAGAATTAAGCATCGGTCCCATAATACGGAGGAAGAATTTCCCGTGCTTTGTACACGTATCGCTGTTTCGATGCTTCTTCTACTGGTGTCCGCGAATTACCACCGAGTCGCTGGGGAGCTGTTCGTCTTGGATAATTCGAGGAAATAGCTTCGTCGAGCAAGAATGATAACTGGAGAAACGAAAACTATGAATTGGGTAGGTGTTCCAATTAGTGACACTTGAAGCTTGTCGCGCAAATTCGTTTCATTTGTTTAGAATACGAATCGTTTCGGTTTGGAGCGCAACATTAGTCAGCATCTGTTTTATTTGTGATGATTTTCTTTGTATGTTAAATACGATGTACCGATTATATTAATTGACCGAAAGTATATAACAAAGTCCACGGTCTAATAGAATATTGATATTAGAGTAAAACGCGACGAGTTCCGTAGACCTAGTGTTAAGATAGGATATTATTTCCTTCACGTATCTTGCGCCTCTAAGCAATCTCTTAACATGTTTCGCAATTTTTATTCTGCTCCTAGAGTTGTTGTAGTTAGGGTAATCGTATAGGAAGAGCTGTTCATAGAAATTTCTGCAAGAAATGAACTTATAGTGTTCTATTATCGGTGAATTCTTCGATCGAAATACTTTTGTCTCTCCGTTAAGTCGAATTTAAGGGCATCCGGTATAGTTACTTCTCACTCGCGTGTTTCGGGGAAATAACCAGCCGCAGGAATCTCTGCGAAACTCGTGTAAATCTGTGGCGAACCGTTGACCGAAGCCGCAGAAGGGTTATCCGAGGGCGGGAGCTTGTATTAATCTTAAAATACAGCTTGGAATAGGTCCGCGCAATCCGATCCAAGTCCTCCGGTTCAATCCACTGGCGTAAAAAAGAAACGTTCGCTCGTAAAAGCTGGTTAATATCCGGGGATATTCGAAGATTACTTTATAGCCCAGTAAAATACTGGATTCAAAAATCGTCGCGCCGCTAAGTTGCGGAATTTTTATCAAATTCGTTGTCGCCGCTGTTGCAGCGAGAATTGTGCTTATGCAGCTGCGCAAGAATCGGTTTTTAAAACATTTACAGATGCAATTTCGTTTCGCATTGAGAGGCTAATATTATTTCAGTGGCGATGCGTGAGATTAATCGTGCAGACTTTTAATACGGGATTAAAGAGACAATAAGAATATATGCGGATAATTCGAATTTTAATTGCTTTTTTTAAATCAATCTTTTCTGCTTAAAAGCGTCTCTGTTTATAAAATTCTCTCACTATACCGTAGACACTACGAACAACTTATTTTCCTCAACGAATATAATAATTACGATCTTCGATATAACTTCCGAGGCAACGTCAAAGGATTCTGCGAAGACTAAAACAATGCTAAAACAGAAGACCAAAGTATACTAAATAAATAAGAATGACCGAACCTATGTTTCTATCACGGATTTTACTTGAATTACAGCTATTTAATTAAATACTGAACGGAACCTAGTAGGATTTTAATCGCTGGCAAAATTAATGCCGCTTAAAAACAGGGATCCAAAATCTGAAGCTGTAATTTAAAGACACCGAATTACCATCAATACCAAATAAAATTGCTTCCACTTTCCCAGCAACGATTCAACTTACTTCAGCCATTTTTCCCCTGCTAATTGCAAGAGGAACTCGATTCGCATTTTTATACGCTGCAGAATCGCGCGAGAATAACAATCGCGATTCTTCTCGGTAGCGTTCCTCCCGTCGACGTATAAAATTGAAGACCCAGATAAATATTTAGCGAGCAGTTAGCGGCACGGCGTTGAAGCGGGCGGAAGAAAGCAAACTGCTATCCTGCAGGCTCCATTGATCATGCTATCCGTGTGTATCCAATGGCAACGGGGACTCGCAGCGAAGCTGGACACTCGACAAAAGGAAAGCAGTCGATTCCCAAGGTGGATTCCACGCCAATCGAGTGTTTTTCCCCATCGTGTCAAGGGTCCACGTGTCTTCGAACGGCAGCAGAAAACTCTCCAGGCGCCACTTCATCCTTCGCCGGCATGGCAAAATACGCTTGAAAAGTTCCGCGCGATCTCCTAAACGGACCTAGTCGCAATCGATCCTCCATTTACTTAACCCTTTGCCTTGTAACGAGTTACA
Organism: Eucera pruinosa; assembly: GCA_028830335.1. NCBI lineage: Eukaryota > Metazoa > Arthropoda > Insecta > Hymenoptera > Apidae > Eucera > Eucera pruinosa. Next base: position 102,277 of record JAMYCR010000014.1, read on the forward strand.
CTCGTGATTCCAGGTGAGGACTGCTCGCGTTAAAGACACGCTGTATTCTTTAATAAACTTCGATTCACTTCATTTCAATTCGTAAGATCGTCAGATTGAATTACGTACGATATTTTAACGTTTCATTGTACTTCAATAATAAGGAGGAGTTAGCTGGACGAATATCCTCGATGCAAGCACGGTGCTTTTAATTTCTAGTGGAGGTGGATAGATCGGAGAATTGGCAACGATTCGCAGGTAAAGGAAAGCGGAAGAAGCAATTGAATTTCAATTGGGACGGTTTTCAGAGCAGCTGGTGTCTTCGGGCCAATGCTTCCTCCATCCATAATGCCTCCTCCGGTAATCAATTTTCAATAACACTTCAATTTTTGCCGCTGAGTCGGCAGAAACCCCGCAACAATAACTCCGTTCGCGTGGGCAGCCCTTGGATTTCTGGCTTTTGCGCCTCTCGCGATTGCTATTGAATCGATTGCAACTTCTTTTAAATTTGCAACTTTGATGCTAGGAATTTGTTTTGAGATTATTGTAAAGGCGAATAGGAAGGTTTATTTGTAGGAAAATCGATGATTACTCCTGTGTCGGCTGATATACGGAGCTGTTCTACTTAACACGCGTAGTTTCTTTGTTTATTTGCTTTGCATTTTATTAATTTACAATTACAGTATGCCAGATATATTGTAGATACATTGTAAGTATATATGTAGAAGATTTTAGGTGAAAACGCTATGAATTTCTAAGGGGATCAACGATTACCACCTATGTCTGACCAAATACGGACCTGTTCTACTTATGAAACACGTTCCATCTGGCGCCTAGCTTTTTCTAATCATTTTTAACAACGATAATATTTTTCTTCAGAAGGGAAATATTTCTTTCTTAAGTAGAACAGGTTCGTATTTGGTTAGACATAGCGATAATCGTTGATCTCCTTAGAAATTCATAGCGTTTTCACCTCAAATCTTCTACGCGTATACTTCCAATGTTCTTTTATATCTTCCCTATTACTTACTTTACACCATTTCGTTTAATATACATTAAACAAGTACATAGGGAACATTGAGTAAAATAATTTCATCTATTCCTCAAGAATTCGTCCCTCGAATGGTTAAACGCGTCTGAAATTGTTAAAGAATGAAGGAACGTTTTCTAGACGACAACGTGGCGCTTTACGTTCACAAAATTGATTATTTCCACGCGTTGAACGCACTCGTCAAACACGGTTAAAGGGCGAATCAATTCTCGCGTCAGTTTCCGTGCTTTCTCCGTCCGTGAGCAAAGAACCGCGTTTCACGGCTCGCATCTCGAAACATCAACGTTGCAGAGAATTTCCGACGGGAGGCGAGCAGAAGTTTACACGCGAGAGCACCGACCTCCGTATTCTTGCATCGGCTTCAAAATAGATCCCGTTCCTTTACGAGGCAGGAAAGATGATACCGCGTACACTTCCGGCCGTTATCGAGGTTGCAGGACGCTAGCAAATTAAATTCGTACCGTGGCAATCCTCGAGTATCGCGTGTACAACAACGCCGGACGAAAATCGGCCACGTACAAACTTATAATATACAGAGTGAACCACGTAACTTAATCTCAGCTTAATGTTCTAGATTTCTTTAGTTCTGTTTCTACTTTTTCGACGAATCGACCAACAACTCTTAGTTTCCTCCTACTAATCATTGTATTAATTTATATATATACCAAAGAATTTTTCGACCCGCATATAATAATAATAATAATAATAATAATAATAATAATAATAGTAATAATAGTAATAATAAAAGAAATTTATTCCGTTACTATAAGTCCGTTGAGAAACTATATTTTGTCTGGTATATCTAGATTTAGGTATATCTAGGTTTAGGAAGAGCTTTAAGGTGAGTATAATGCAGCTCTTGCAACCAACCTTTGTCAGCAACTCATTTACCGTACGAATGCAAAAGATTTAATTTAGCGAGACGAAAACGTAGAATCAACCCAAAAACATCTCTGACCTACGAAGACCGTGTTATAGACACCTTAAACTATCCGAGGGAAACCACTTCGAGAACATTGAAAAGAATAAATTCGAAATATTTCGTATACTCGTCTCAGAGCTCTCCCTAAGCCACGATACGCTAAACGAAAAATAGTTTGAACGGGCCATTAGTAGGAGAATAAATTAAGTTGGCGAAGTTACGTGGCTCGCCAGAAAATGAAACGAGGGAGACGAAGCGGTGTATCTAGTTGCATTTATAAAATCCGACCCATTGTCAAGAAGTATCTTTTACGAGGAGACGCTAAAGCGTCCAAGTTCCGATAACAGGCGTTTCGCGTGTCCTATTTTATAGGAGCAGCGTCATATTTCTTCCGATGCGTCCCATATGCCGGCCACGTTCGCCTCTCGTAGCGTGCTTCTGTCCACTTCGTTCCACGAATTCTTTTCGTCGCCCCGTTAAATGGTCGTCGGTATACGAGGGAATCCCTCGATACGGTGATTTATCCTTTAAAGATCTTAGCAAATCTTGCGAAGTCGCATGTCGGAAGTCGAAAGAAGTCGAAAGACAGGGAAGCTCCTCGTTCAATCAGTAAATTCGGTTCACTTAACGGTTCACCTACGCGATTTTGATCTAATACCGATCAGCGAAATCGTCCATCGGCAACTGTGAATGTACTTTTTTTTTAACAAACCGTCGTAGAATAGAAATGAGGTTTTCATTCCTTTACGTAGGAATAAACCGCGTCCTCGAGGTGTTGCCGCGAAATTGTAGTGAGATTTACGACCCCGCGAAACCTCATGCTTACAGCATCCCTTGACGCAACAAAATTGATCGAATACTTCCATTTTATTATACTTTTCATTTAACGTCATAGTATAACATTTCTGGGACACGCTTAATGCACAACTTGCGTTCGTGTATTAATATTGTTCGGTACTTGATTACCTTAAGGAAGCTGTGCGCAAATTAATTATATGACTAAATTTCTCGAGTCACCGGGGTAAATGTACCCTATGCGGGTGTAGCGAACGGGCATCGATACGAATAGAATTAAGCTTGCAGAGATACGGATTTAAAGGAGAATCTAATTTGAAGTAGCGTATTATCCGGAGGATATAACGGTTGCCCGTTGATCGGCCAGCATTAAACGTCAAAGTATGAAACGCATTTGCTGCGAACGACTATATTTACCAGCGCTGCACGCGGTGCTCCGAATGATGCAGGAGTTCATGAAATATGCAAAACCGGCCCCGTAAATTATTCCACGCAATTTTCGAGGCTTTTATCACGAAGGGCCGATTACCTGAAACGCGCGCGCGCTCCTCTCCACGCGTTCTTAATAAATCCACCGTGCGCGCACAGATTTCGTCGCGATTAATTATTGCCCTTCTCGTGTAAATTCCACTCCGATATTTAGATTTCAACGTTGCGCTTTAATGTCGGCTAAATATTTAATGCACGATTAACCAGTCGAATTTTATTTGAATCGCCAATCGCGGTGTTAATCGATTCATTTTCTTACTCTACTCGTTGATCGCGGCTACCTATTTAATTCATAATTTACAGTCGTTAACTGCAACGAAGAGTTCTTCTTTCGCCTTAATCAAGCATTAATCGGTTCTTGTAAAAAGCGGATCGTTGAGTGGTTAAATTTACAGTGGCTCGAAGTAAAACTCGGAGACTTAAGTAGCGTTCGTAATTGTTTCGGTAACATATCCAATGCAAGTTCTTTTTACTTTATACAATATATGTAATGTAAGTTCATATAACGGTTACAAAAGTTGATGGTTGATAGAAATGCTTGGAAATCCAAAAGCTTGGAATTTCAAACGCTCGGAAATGTAAAAGCTTGGAAATTGAACCGTTTAAAAATCTGAAAGCTTAGAAATTGAAAAGCTTGGAATTTCAAACGCTGAGAAATACAAAAGCTTGGAAATTCAAACGCTTAGAAATGCAGAAGCTTATCAATCGCTCCTTAAAACGTTCAAATATAAATCTGCGAGTTTCACTTTAAGCCACTGTAGTTGTAAACTCCGGACAAGGATATTTTTAACGAGGGGGTAAAAGCTTCTGCAGTGCTACCTGTATTCCGCCGCATAATCGAATGAAAATTATAGCAGTCGAAGAAGAAAGGATAGTCTAGCAACGATAATACGGGAGACAAGGATCCACGATAAATCCTCTTTCTCGAATTACGCCGTTTTGCGCCGCCATTATACCGTTGTGCCCGCGTTAAACGCGCAATGAAACTGTTTCAACATGCACGCGGCACGGTCCGAGCTTAAAAACTTTGCCGTGCAGCCGTGGAGAAGCGTATTCGAGACTCGGATCGGCGGATCAGATTAACAAGCGAATCCGAGGTTGGAAACACAGAGCGGAAGCGAGTGGAGTATCGTTTCCTTTCCGGCTGGGTTACACACGCGAGATGCATTCGGGATAGCAGCTCTAAAATCCATCCTTGCCACGGTTCGCTAAATCATGTTCGACCAGCGAAAGTGGTCGCCAACGATTCGCTTTTGCATCCACCTATTACTTTACGTTCACACTCGCGAATGCCTAAATGCGACTGGTTCATTATTTACTATTTATTATTAGTGAACGGGTAATCGAAATCTCTTGACGACAATACAGTTTCGACACAGATAAATTAAGAATGCGTCGATGGAGTAGAAGAAATTCATTATTGTTATATACATTTTAACCATTGGAGCTAGAATCATTTATTAGTTCCCAAAAATATATTTTATTTCGATGCATCAAACGTGGGTTACTATTTAGAAAACCCATTTACTAAATAACTTTATTTTTCTTCAAACCTATTTAGAAAACTCAAAATAAGAAGCGAAGATCATGCATCCCAAAATAAATTTACCCTTGCACTTAAATAACTCGACTAATTAAGCGTTGACGATTAATCGAAGCTCCTTATTTTATCGCAGTCGAATTTTTCCTTTTTCGAAGCGCCTAAAGGCGCCAATAGTATTCAAAGGGTTAACAGAACGAAACGACGGATGGCGCGTTACGTTGCTTCATTAAATTTTCGCATCGGGCGTCGCTGCTTCGCCAGGATATTTGTGCAGCGCGTTTGAAAGCCTGCCGAACGTTTATTCGAGTATAATACGCACGCTTCGTTCAGCCACGCGAGGAATCGCCAAAGGAAAGAGGCGAAGGAAGTTGAGAGCATCCGGTGCTCGAAATAATCATTGGTACGATTATTAATCGCGTCCGGTATTGGGGCAAGTTAGAAGGAAAATGGCGCAAAGTATACTTTGCTGGCAAAAGTAAAGATTTACCCGCTCGCCATTTCGGTTTGTTATGAATGCTAATAAGCCCTGCTCGTTTTCAACTCTGGCCAATTATCCGCAGAACCCAATTGGACGGACGCGACGGTGACGTTCTCGACGAGAAAACGAACGCGTTTCTTGCAATCACGTCACGCACAGTGGTGGAAGTGTCGAATTTAGTTGGACGAAATTTTCGTAGCATAATTTGTAGATTAGACTGTGCAAGTAGTTGACTGCACACCGGCGAATGATCGCATTAGGCAAGGAAATGGAAATTGTAAGCGTAGAAAGAAGCAAATACTTTTTATAAATAAATTTTCGTCATAGAGTCGTTTGTACTTGTCAAACTTTTTATTATAAAGAGAAGATTAGAGTAGATGTCCCAATAATTGTCACTTTAATTATAGAATTTGTACATTTAGGTCGTTCAACCGAGTTTCTCTTCTTTTGGTGTTCGCGTTAATATTCATAGTTAAGCTATTGATTTTGAGCCAATTATCTGCTACAAAGTTTATAGGTAATGTCTTTTCAAGTTCCTATATATATTTTTTTTATCATGTTTCATATGGTTCCTAAGTTGTAATATTTATATTCTGAAAAACATGGCCGGAGACGAAAGCGCCATATCTGTATTTCCGTGGCATATTATCAAATATTGAAGTTTGTATCGCAAACTAAAATGGACGTCGATACACCGACACTGTTGTAAGTTGCAACACGATATTGCTGTAATTCTCAATGCGGTTCGTTCTCTTCTGGGATGAAATATTTTTTAAAACAACCAATAGAATTCTTGCGAAAATTGTCGGTATGGCGGAAAAATTGATCCGGGGTTTCGGTTCGGTTAATTGTTTCATCGGGCGCGCTCAATGGAATCCATCTGTCTTTTCTGCGAAATTTCACCGCGCAATTAAAATGTCTGTATCCATTCGACAATGGTCTTCGAAGCTAAACCCTGCCACCATAAATTTCCGCCTGCTATTCTTTCGAATTTTTCCATGCGCGGCTAATTGGAACGACAGTGAGCCGCGTTTCGGAAAAAAGCGAATATCTCTGCGAAATAGCTTCGCCTTTTCCAAAATTTCTCCGCGCGTTCAATCAAATCACCCTACGTGCATTTTTTCCGTGTACAGTGCGGACGCGATACGCGTTTTATGTTACTATTTCATCACCTCCCTCCCCCTCTATTGGGAACAACTCTTGATTTTTGAAAATTTTGTTACGTTCAAAGGGGTAGAGTGAAAAGCTTGTCGCTTTAAGCAACTTCATTTAGTTATTTTAAAAGTTACTTAACCTACGATTGGTGTCGGTATGGATCAAAACATTAGTTAACGTCTCTTTTATTTACGATGATTTTTTTGTATGTTAAGCACGACGTATTACGTTCTAATTCATTGGAAATATATAACAAAGTCCAATGTCCCTCGTACTGTCACTTGAAAAGTCGTCACTTAAATGGAATTTAATCCTTACATATATTAGCCTAATTTCAAAACTTGTTTACTTACGATTCTTTGTGCACAACTTTTCTATTAAATAATTTAATTGAAGGTGGCAGTTATAGGAACAGTGACAGTACGTGGGTCAGAGACCAGAAACTGTATACGCATCTGGTATTTTTTGCCGAGCCAAGTTTCCCATAAATGCAGTCTATTTATCAGCGGCGAAATATTGGCCAAGAGGAAGAGCAGATTCGATGCTGGCCGGTATTCGCGGGAGGAAATGGATGCCGGCCGCGTAAACAAGAAACACCATTATCCGCTGGCCAAGGAAAGACGCCGTGCGAGGAGGCGTTAAACGGCAGGGCCGTGTTTTTTGCCTTTCTCGCGAGGTCTTCAATTTCCCTCGACCTGGCAGCAGAGTAGGAAAACACCTTAACGACGCGACGCCGGAAGTGTTTCTTCTACGCCGCGTCCGAGCACACGAACGTCGTTAGTCAGAGATCGTTGTTGCATGAGAATTTGTCTGGCCAATTCACCGTGCGGTCTGGTGGAAAAATATCGCGAAGGAAAAGTCACGTATCGGCGACAGAGGGATTTCGTTTGCTATTGCCCCGAGAGCGTTTAGTCTTCTCTGCGACGAAGCAAAAAGGGGATTGGCGCCGTTCGAGTGCGATGAAATAGTAGACCGGCGCTACGATCGTAATTCGATGGCTCTTTCGATGTTTCTTGGTAGCTTTGGCTGACTCGCGGTTCACTCGTTCTACTCGAATACCGATTGCAACGCGGTTCAAGGAGATGCGAGTTTAAGGGAGCAAGTTTAACGTTGACGATAAATAAATTTGATTCTACTTTTTGTTATGCAAAATATGGATTACAGGGAAGTGATTGATACAAATTTTCTTGACGTTGCTTTCATCGACTATAAATTTCGTTCAGCACAGATTGCGTTGACTACAGATTTCATCGACGACAATTTTAACTGACACTGCTTTCATCGACTGTACATTAAACCGACTATAAATTTCGTCGACTACAGATTTGATCAACAACAATTTTAACTGACAAGGGATTTCATCGACTACAGATTTCATCGACGCGTTTAACTGACAAGGAATTTCGTCGATTACAGATTTCATCGACTACGACACGATAAGTTTGCATTGGATTTTATTTCTCTCGCAATAGTTTAAGAAAACAAATTTCTATAAAGGCTTGATTCTAAAAGGGTGAATTTGGAGTTAATATAAATTCGCACGGAATAATCCTTCTCCAATTTCACGATATACAAACGAATTTAACGTTGATACCGTCGAAAATGCTACGAACTTTCCGGGGAATCTATTAAAATCCCCTTTTTTTCGTGAAATCAAGTCTCATTCATCATCCTCTTTTACGCGAAATGATAGTCACGATTTATGCGTTTATGCATTTATGTATTTATGCAAAAGGGTGAATTTGGAGTGCAAAACTTGTACATACTTTTTATATACGTCCATATAATTTTGTTCCATTTATGTAACTCTATTCCCGGCTTCATTATTGTTCGATCTTGGCTTGAAGTTTCCTCGACAGTGTGTTAATATTTCCTCCCGGTTCCATTTAGTTCTGTCAGGGCGAATGGAGCGAAGTTTGCCCGATTCTTTACTCGATCGGTCCGCCGCCGCCGCCGCCGTTCTCGATCGGAACTTGGAGCAGCCACTGTGCCAGCTTTGTGGCCCGAGAACGATAAAGTTGCCCGGCGTTCGGCAACTTCGGGAACCGTGTGCGTCCAGCTACACACGGCCGATGTAATTTACAACGTGACCCTTCCCGAATGACTTTCAGATATGCTTTACCGCAGCTCCGCTCACCTTACACGGCCTTAAGACCCCATAAAAATCGAGTTTCTATGCTACGCGCCTTCCTATCCACCCTTGCCTCCATCTTTTGCTAAGCTAACACTCCACCGAACAATTCGAGCTACAATTTCGCTGCTTATTTCGGTTGAAACAGACCAAATATATTTTTAATAAATAATTTTAGTCCGTAGAATCATTTCACGTTGATGGCACAATTATTTGGTTTTGATGTGAGAAATTTTCCCGCGAATTTTGCTTGCATTTTCTTCAAAATAGGATATAATGCAGAGTAGGGTAGATTAGGGGTAGTTTAAGTCATCATCCTACTGGTTTTCGAGTTGTATAAAAAATACCAGCCTTCTTGTCATCGAACTTGAAGTCACTTTTCTCTTTTCACGAATATTTGTCATCTTTTTAATTTGTATCTTGCAACCTATTTCCCGACGTGAAATATAACATAGAATATAGCAAATTAGAGGGAGGTTAAGTCATCGTTTTGTGTTGTTGTTCAATTTATTTGAAAAATGCCAGCCTTTATATCGTAGGACTTGAAGATACTTTTCTATTTTCGCGAAGCAATGCAACCGCCTATCGAAGAAAGGCCAAGTTTAAGGATATCGCATCGAAAGCCTGCACTTTTCTGTTTCTTCTCCGATCGTGCCTCTATAAAGAGCTGATGTGGGATTTTTCTATGGAAAATGTCAGCCGGAAGGAGTTGCAAAAGCTGCCACGGTTTGTACATTTGCCATTATTGGCGAACGCGATAACTTTCTGAATTCCTGGGGCAAGCTTAAGCAGTGTGGAGGGATGTGTTACGCGGAATAGCAATGACAAGTGGGCCAGCGCTAGCCGTGAATATTTATGAGCCACTTTATAGAACGTTTCGACGTTTGTTACGCGTCGCGGCGCCGTTTCGGGCTCAAATAATAATGTTGGAGTGCGGCCATATTACGAGCGTCCGAGGTACGCCGTATTTTACGAATCCGCACACGGATTACTATCCGCTACACACAGCCAACTTATCCGGCCGCGTATTTTTCAAAAATTGGCCGTGGCTTCTGTTTATACGAAACCTGTAATCTACATTATGTTATTTAAACCGCATCGAACGCGACGTGAATAGCCAGCGATATGATCGCCAATGTAAAATGGCAATTCGTATTCACGACCTGTGTTTGTTTGCCTTCCGCATTTTTCGCTAAACGCCACGATGATTTTTCCACCTTACGTCCCCGTCGTCGCGAAAAACTGAGTCGTGAATTTTAAGAAGGCGCAACTTTCTTTTGTTATTTCCCATAAAATTTCTTTTATAATTTTCTCCGAACTTCTTTTATTATTTCTTCTAAATTTCGTTCGGTGTTTCCTTCAAATCTTCTTGTATTACTTCCTGCAAAATTCGTTTATTATTTCCCCCAAACTTCGATTATTATTCATTTCAAATTTCCTTCAAGCTTCTATCGTTATTTCCTCAAAATTTTTTCCATTATTTCCTCCAAGTTTCTTTTACTATTTCCCCCAAATTTCTTTCATTATTTCCCCCTAAATTTCTTCTATTATTTCGTCCAAATTTCTGCTTTAGTTCAATTTCCTCCATTTTTCTTCCTCAATCAAAGAACAAAGGAACAAATCGCCAAAAATACAAGGCAATTTAACACGCTTCTCTCCTTCTCTCCGTCTCAACCAGCAACGCTACTGTGTCGCTTACGTGAAACCATAATTGAAATGCCTTGTATTAAGCATCTATCCATCATTTCTCCAAACACTGACTAATTGTAAGAAGAAACACAGCACCGTAGCTCGCAGCGTAGCTGCGCAGAGCACAGAAAGAGAAAAGAAAAATGGTGGCTGCAGATTTCTAAGTGGACGAGATTTCAAGGAGAAAAGCGGGAGAATCGGATATTTGACGAGTCGCCAGGTCAAGCCTCCCTTTCATCAATTTCTTTATAGTGAAAGGGTCGTGAACTTTATAGTGGTCGCTCGAAGGAACGATGATAGGAAAGCGGCTCTTCGCTGCGGAAAAATAACGTCGCACAGTGGTTCGAAGGAGGAAGAAAATTTAATTTTTTCAGTGCTAAGGAAGAAGTAGCTTTCTCTAATAAAATTTCACAATAGAATACTTGATGCATCAAAGCCAATAAAAGTTTTCGGAAAATATCTTGTATTTGTGCGAAATACAGGGTAATATGGAAGTTGGAGTATAGAACAGATGCTACTTTTAGCAGAAAACATAATGTTAAGATTGCATGTAGCTGGGAAATTTAATAAAAGAGAGTTGTAATGTTATTTATATACATAAATAATTATTTAATTACAATTATTTATATAGATAAGAATGAAGCATGCAACATACATACATCCCTTGCATTGCATAGGTGCTGCTATGGAGGCACGTATAAATTTCCTCGGAATTCTGGATTCAAGATTTTTATTTACTTTCGTTGGTTCAATTCACGTTTCTTATGGGACGAAGCAAATTAAAGATATCTCCCCCGTAAAAGCGCGTTGGAGTTACAGCTAGATCGTCGTAGGTTAACAGTAGATTTACGAACATCGATAGCATCATTTTACAGGTTTCTTGAAATTATACATATTCACTTTTAATTAATTTTAATTATCAATCCCTATGAATAATTTTAATTTCTTGAAGTTATACATTTTTACCTTGCATTATACACAAATACTCCAAGTGACACAATGAGGTAAGAATGGAATGAATCACGATATGTATTCATATATTCGCACCAATCTAAGTCAACGTAAATTTCTAAGGTAACGATACTTACGATTTCTGTAACTCGAAGGATAAAATGCAAGATTCGTCGAATTGACGTGTTCCGTAAATTGAATGATGAAAAGGTTTACGAGTCCAATGAGTTAAACAAAAGATTCCTTTACCGTTGCTAGTGAAACACAAGTTTTATAAAAGCGAAGGCAGCTTCTGAGCGCAGCGAAATTCTTCGACTCCGGCAAAAATCTCGACTTCTGTTGTCGTCGGCTGGACAACAATTCCCGTGGAACAACTCGCGGATTCGATTGCACCGCGAAATTGAAAAACGATTGCTCGAAATTTACTTTTTTCCACGCTGTCGCGGCGAATCTAATGGAGGCATCGAATTTTTGCAATCTACAAGCTTGTGTTTCCACTTTCGTGCAACTCTGCGCAGCGAATTCTACGCGATAAATTCGGCGAAAAATTCGGTCGAATGCGGATGAAGCGAAAAAATTTGATTCGAATGGGGTGCAGAATGAAAAAGAACCGCGACATTTGAAACGCGTAGAAATATGCAAATCTAATGGAGGGAAGGAAATGCAAAAATGATTCTTTAACGTGGGAAAATATTGCGGTTTGTTCGCAAAGTTCCCAGCGATGTTTGGGGAACATTTAAAAGCGATACAGAGCAATGAATATATTTTAATATTGTAATATTATAATATTTTACTTTATATATATTTGATATTTATACCGCGGCGCGATATTAGAGTAATGGTCTACGAGGGATTAGTACAATTAGAAATTCACGCGTAGTTTACATCTGCAAAATAATTAAGGTGAAGTAGAAAACGAGAAAAAGTTATATTGCTGTTAAAATAAGCCTTCAAGTATTGTTCTATACTGGTAAATTGGGAAATTAATTTATCTACGTACGTGTATATGTAATACGTTCAGCTTTTCAGCTATAAAATAAGACTTGGTTTACAGAACTTTTTCCGTAACCATTTAGAAATGAATTTATGTTGTATCGTGTAAAATTTGCTGGGCGTTAATTAAGGCAAAGAAAAACATTCGCATAATTTGATCGTCTTATATGAGAGAGTAATATAAATAAATATATGTATATATATTTAATAAAATTATAAATAATGTTACAAGACATAGTGTTTAGAAAGTTCATAGGGCTCGATAAAAGTGTAGCTGCACGCTCGAAAATTAGAAAACCGTATCTCGAAGCGAACGCGAATAATGTAATTCACGGGTCGATTAAAAATGCCATGGAATCGCGGAAAACGACGTACACGGCAAGCGCAAATAAAAGCAGGTAACGAAGGGCTTTCTTGCGCGTGATAGCTGCAATTCAGCCGCGTGTGACATTAATTAATGCATAAATGTTGCGAAAGGCGAAACATTGGCGGTGTGTTGGCTGTATGGATGCACGGGGTTTGATTAACGAATCGTTGTCCAGCCTCTGCTTAACAATTCGCCGAGTATCGGTTGCTTTATTGATTTTAAAAAATAAATAGAACGCTCTGATGGAATAATTGCGCGTAAACACGCCGCTGCATTGGTAATGGTGTCCGTCGCCAATCAACCAAGGAATAAATATTACGCTCTGTTAATATCCCGATATCGCCGATCGAATGGAATTCATGAGCGGAGAATAATCAGCCAGCTAATTCACTGATCAATTATTCAAACATATCACCCTTTGATTAAAAATCCCAAATACACTCGCCTAGTCTCGTAGCGGAATGCGAACTTGTTGCATAATGAATTCCTTTCGCTCTGCCATTTTATTAACGAGATCCCTCTGCAATTTTTAAGTTGGCCAGTTGTTCGACAATTAAACTAACCATTTCGCTACAAGGGACGTACGTACATATGTATATGCAGTGGCTGCTATAAGTTTCCAGTTAGGTTATAATTCAGCCTCACTTTTAATTCCGGATCGATAGAATTCCTTTCACGAGCAATTTAATAAGATGATAATTTGTTAGATGTAATAAAACGATTTGTTTTAGACAATGGGCTTTTATTATCAGGCATTCTCCGTTTTATTAATGCAATAAAGGCTGAAAACTTACGGCAATCACTGTATATAGGGTATTCGAAAAATGAACAACGAGGAATAATTAAATTAAATACCGTCATTTTGTTGCATAAGATATTTGGTATTTTCGTAAAAATTGGGCAACCATTTGTTGAAACAGTATGAATATGTCTTCTGCAGCATAGCATTATTTCTATTATCAGTTCATGCAAGTCCAATGTCCTTCGTACTGTCACTTGAAAACTTTTCACTTAAATAGAAACACGTTTTCACGTATATTAACACGTCAATTTGTGTAACAGATACAAGACGTAGAGTTAACGTCGCGCCTTACCGAATTATGTCACGTTCCATACTTTATAATTACATTGATCAAGTTTCAATGTTCAACGGAGCACACTTACCTCCTAATATTTCGTTATAAATATTAAGCGTAAACGAATATACAATGCCTACGCGTTGTTACGTGAGCCCACGTCCGTAGTATGAAGATTTCTTCACTTACGATTCCTTATACTCTACTTTCCTATTAAATAAACGAATTGAAGTGGCAGTTATAGGAACAGTAACAGTACGTGGGTCATTTAGCCTATTTTTTCGCACAAGTCAACGCGACGCATTGAAAGTGCTCGACAAAAGGTTTCGCGTTATTGGCGGAGCGTGGACGTGGCAGGATTTGCTGGTCGCCGGTGCAGGCACGCGGGCAGGCCTCTTTTCGCTGACGGTTGCGTGGAAAATACAAAATAAACAAATGCACGCGTGTAGCACGGGTTCACGGGAATGGAGGATCAAAGGGAATCGCGCGTGGATTCGTCGGTTGAAAATGTTTTTCGAGCGCATCCCTCCTGTTGGTTGGTCGAAACGGCGCTCTCGCCACCGCACTATTGTGCTCATTATCGATGTATCGACACCGGCCCCGATTTACATGTGTTAACGGCGACCCCAAAATCGACCAACGCGCCAGTAACACAGCCGTCCCCGCGCAATTAATCCACGATTCAACTCACCGAATTCCACTGCCAATTCCGCCCTTTTTCCACCTCAAAATCGGCCCCCTCGTAATTGACCATTTTTTCCTGCGATTAATGCACGCTTGCGGGAGCTCCAAGTATTTTTAATATGTTGTGAATTGGGTAGGATAATAAGTTAATAAGATAATAAGTTGTGGTCAATGTTAGGGTTTTTGAGGTTTTAAGGGTTGAAATTTTGGGGGTTTGAAGATTTAAGCTTTGGATTTCGGGGTTTTGGGGTTCTAAGCTTTGGAATTTCGAGGTTTTGAGTTTAAGGTTTGAAATTTTCGGGACTTGGAGTTCTAAGCTTTTTCTTCAAACTTCAATTTTGTAAAATCCAGAGCTTTTGGGATGTCTCGAGCTTTTAAACTCGTAACTTTACGTAAAGTTTACCGAATCTATGCATTTATGAGTTCTAGCCGAGTTGTAACAGATAGGCATTTAATTGCATAAAATATGAGTGGCCTGGTACAATGAAGTGCACTGGTAACACGGTGTCCTCCGCTAATTTGCAAAGTCAATAATCTGAACTTTGAACTAGGTCGGACGAAGCGCAGCGCGAGCGAAGATGGACTCTAACAGAGTTACCAATTCCGCTGAATTCAGCCGGAGGGCTCGCTCGAATCATATTCCATTGAACGGCTTAATTCCCTCGGCGACATTAATATAAATCACGATTCATAAACAATTTCCAACAACAACCTATCCAGTTTCATTTCTCTACACTTCTATCAGATGTATCGAAAGCCTTCGTTATTTAATCTCCTTTTATTTGTGTCTAAATAATTCCAAACCTCCAAATTTCAAAGATTCGAATCCCTAAACCTCCAAACTTCAAATCTTGTTGTCCCAAAAGCCCCAAATTTCAAAGCTTAGAATCTGAAAAACCCCAAATTTCAAAGCTTCAAATGCCAGACTCCTAATTCCATAGCTTGAGGTCTCAAAAAGCGTAAATTTGAAAGCTCTGGTGTCCCAAGCCCTGAAATTTCAAATCTTAGTATAGCAAAACCCCGAAATTTCAAATCTTAATGTAGCTACACCCGAAAGTTCGAAGGAAGCTTGAAGTTTCCTTAGCTTTGCATGCATTGCAATTAAAAATACGGTAACGAGAGAGAGGAGTATTCGTGTTCGAGTTGGTCGTTGGTTTTTTCGGGAACGCTTCAGATTAATTGCGGACCAAGTTCCCTGGTCGCTTTATCTGACAGCCTCCTTTCCGCAGCGAGCTAGGGGTAATTTTAATTCGCGAACAATCATTAAGGAACACTTCATATCTGCGAAGGAAGTCGGAGCAAGCGACGTCGATCATCAGAAGTTGAATCGATTACGACTGCGATTAATTAATCAGGGAAATCCGTCGTACGAGGGTCCGGTGATCAAACTTCGCAAATGCTTGTTGTTGGAGAGCAACGAGAGCTGTCTTCTCCAACTAAATCACGATTTTCTAGGACAGGAGCAAGCTGTAATTAAGACGAACAGCCACCAGCTCCGTAAGGAGCCTCCATAAGAAGATTTCTTAAAATCCAACTTGCAGGAATAAAAAAGAAATCGCGTTATTCTTTGACCTACGACACTGAAACTGTGATAAATACTGTTTAACCCTGTCGCTGCGGTAGATTTCAATTCCAAATGCTCCAAAATATTATAGATCGTGTAATCTTTCATTACTTTAATTAAAAATAATACAGAAGTAGTTCTAATATTAGATTGACAATTGTAGTCGATTTTAGTATCGAAAGGATTTCTTAATCATGCCAATCATATTCATATCGCAAAAAGGCACTACTATGTAGCACTTTATCCGCGAACATTTCGATCTCCGTCGCGAACAAAAATCAAAGGGTTAAAAAACATTTCGCTGCCAAGAGAAATGAAGGGATCGAAGAATATTTCGCAATACAGATATCAAAGAGTTAAAGAACATTTCGCTCGTATGATTCTACCGGTGAAAGGATATTTCTCTAGCAGCGATCAAAGGGTTAAAGAACATTTGGACGATTCGCAGGAATCAAAGGGTTAAAAGAGGTTCCTCGTCGGTTCCTTAAATAAATTTGCCCGGGAAGCACGTGGGACTGTTACACGGCGAGTAAAAGGATCGTCGGCGTTTTGTTTGAGAAGAACTTGCGCAATCAGCGGCAAACGTAAGACTCGCAGCCGTACAACGGTCGCAAGTAGAATTCAACGATGGTTCTCGGTAAGAATAGGTTGCAGCTGCCCTTATCGTTCACCGATACTACCACCAACCGCGTACACGTTCTCGTACGGTCGAAGGCAAAGCGAGCTTTTGTTGAGAATTTGTGGTTTGGGTGGGAAACTGCGCGCGACGCGACGCGACGCGACGCGACGTGTGAACGGTCTCGTCGAAAAAGAAACTCTTCTTCCGCGCCCGAGCTGCGCGCGTGCTTCTCTCTGCACACGTGTGTGTATGTACGCGTTGGTGAAATCAAGATTTCTTTCCGAGAGGGAGAACTCTTGGAGTGTCAGCCAGGGGGATAGAAATGTAGGTCCCAGCCAGAAGAAACACGCGAACGTATCAAAGAACGTTGACACGTTGCTTATCTATTCTCCTCGTCGCCATTCACCGCGGCACAGAATCTTTCCAAAAATGTGTATCGTTGGAAAATATTCACGCGACTCGCTGGTGAAATATTGCAAAGGTGGACGGATTTAGGCTAACCGATTAGAAACTTAGGGGATGAAATCTTGCAGATATCAGTTGACTGCGGATTATTATTATTACGTGTTTATGGGAAATTTAGACTTCTCTCGAATAATACGTTTCGTTTTAAGAGCTCGCGATCGGTTTATAAGCTCGTTAAACATCGGAACCAATGATATGTTCATTCTTTTGCTTAAATCAGTTCTTTATTTATTTACTCGGCCACTTCATTCTAGCGCGATCTTTGAAACACTTTTAATTCAGTCGCGTTTACGCTTTCGTAAAATAATTCCAACATTTTAAAACAAATTTCCAGACTTGATATACCAAAACCTTCAAATTTCAAAGCTTGGAAGAAAATTGCCAAACTTAGAAGCTTGGAATATCAAAATCTGCAAATTTCCAAACTTAGAACTCCGAAAATGCGTTGGTCAATTAGGAATAGATATTGATCCATCTTCCTTGTCAGTACGTTGCAAAATACTAGCTATTAACGGAAAAAAGGGAGGATGAAAAAAGAAACTAGTAGTAGTGAAAGAGGATCATACCTCATCCATTTCTGAAATTGATTTTCTCGTTCGCCGTGTTTGGTCTGGTTGTTTCGTCCATTTTTCTCTGTTCCACCTACCCTCCTTTTATCGTCGACAAACCCTATCAGCCACAGCTGATGAGAATTGGTTTGCTTCGCACCATTCGCTTCGTTTCAGACGAGCAAACGGTCGCGCCCTACCACACAGTCGATACTTGCAACCGGTGCTCAGTCTTTAAAGAGTTTGCACTTGTTTCCCCGCTGATTACTTCGACTTATCCTGATAACACGGCGCTGATAAACTGCCGAGAAAATGAATATCGAATAGATATCGGAGGATTAACTTTAAGCAGTCCATTTTCGTGCTTTTTGGGCGTCGACATTTTCATGGCAGAGATTAGTAGGAACTTGCAATTTTCACATTAGAATTTTAACCCTTTGCCGTATAATGACGAGCTACAAGCGTGACGAATGTTATAATTTAGATGGAACGAAGACACACTTATCTAATAATTCCAATATTTCGTTGTCCTATGTTTGACACAGTATTATAGTAATAACTAGCTAATGTTCCAAGATATAGTCTGAGAAAAATTCGTAGGAGAAGGGGTTAAGCTTGCAGGATACGAAGGGTTGAATATTAATATTTATATTAATAGTCATTTTTATGGTTCGGAAGTTGGGATCGTAAACTTTGAAATTTGGGGGTTTTGGGATTTGAAGCTTTGAAATTCTGTACCTCGAAATTTGGCGGTTCTGGGATTCGAAGCTTTGATATATGAAGATTTTGAAATCGTAAGCTTCGAAAAGTTGAAGCATTTGAGATCCCAAGCTTCCTACCCCACAATTTTTAGACTCCATAACACTTTAAACCTGAATTTGAGTGCTTTTCTCTTTCAATCATCAGAACTTGTCTTTTCTACTTGCTAAATTCCCCGTTTGCAAGCTTTTAACCTCACACTCGAAAGGTCAGTGGCTTTCTCGAATCTCGCAGCAACAAATTCCGCTTTCCCCATAGCCTTCAAATTATTTCAGAAGTTTACGAGAGCCACGGACGTGGTCTATATCGGCCAGTCGAAAAATACGAGCCGGATGCAATGGCCGGGGCTGTTTTGTATTCAGTCCGGTTGATCGGCCAGCCTGGAACCTCTTACTCGTTGAGTTCTGTAACGAAAAGCAGCCGCTGCTATTTACTCGACGCTTCGTTTCCTCGTTTTCCCCCCTTTTCACCGAGGTGTGTCCACGCCAGCTGGCGTAAAAATAAAATAAACAGCCCGTCGGCCGACGAGCAACGCTATTGGTCAGCAAGGAGGTCCGCTACAACGAAATTGCCGTTTTCCAACGCTTCTGCCAAGAGGAAACCAACGGACAAAGATAAAAGGAAAATGACAAAAACGAAGAAGAATGCCGGAGCAAATAAAAAAATGTATATATGTATGTATATAGAGAGAGAGAGAGAGAAACGAGGAATCAACGGTTATAAAAGAGTCGCTCTGCAGATGAGCTTTTTTATACACCGCAACGCCAATCGACAAGCTTTTTCCGGCTATACTTTAACCAATTAACGCCCATAGATAACTTACTCGGCCTGCAATTATAAACTGTATAGAAATCTTGAAACTTGAGTGAAATTAAAGATGCAACTTTAATTGGTTTCGATATCGCGGATTGTTTCGAATTTATTCGGTTTTGCGATAAAGAAACGCCATTGAAATAATTATTAACCCGTTGCACTATAACAACGGGTCATACTCGTGCTACGAATTATTTATTTATTTATTTATTTATTTATTTATTATTATTATTAACTCTGTGAACAATAATGCTATGAATTATTATGCTATAGATTTAACAAAAACGCCAAATTTCGAAGCTTGAGATCCCAGACTCCTAATTTCATAGCTTGAGATCTGAAAAACCGTAAATTTGAAAGCTTCGGAGTCCCAAGCCCTCAAATCTCAAATCTTAGAATAGCAAAACGTCCAAATTTCAAATCTTAGCATAGCAACAGCCGAAAATTCGAAAAAGGCTTGAAGTTTCCTTAGCTTTGCAGCAAAGCGTGGGATCCCAAACTCTTAATTTCAAAGCCTGGCTTCCCAAGATTCCCAAATTTGAAATTTTTATTACAGTCGAACGGATCGCGAGAAGAAGAAGAAGAAGAAGAAGAAGGTTTCCGGTTCTCCCGTCTTGGAGGAGGTCTCTCGTGCCGTTGGCCGAAAATTCTTTCGCGATGCCGTCAGATTTGGCCCCGTCACGTTTCCAGTCGACCAGCGTTCCGCGATTCGATTTGCAGAATGCTCGGGAGAAAAGTCGGTTATCGGCCTGGCTGACCAACACAATGGGCGACCCAGATTCCTTGCAATTCCTACGGCCACTTGCCGTCCTCGGCTGTGTGCTCGGCCGCGCCTCCTGCTACCGGAAACGGCACGCTGTCGAACGCCCTCGCCGAGGAAATTGCTTAGCCGCGCCACCAAAATATTTATTCGACGAATTTTCCTCGAAATAACGCCGTCTTTCATCCTGTCCGCTTGTTTCCCCTTTCCGCCAACGGATACGTTCACAATAAACTTCGCTACAATAAACTCTCGTCACCCCTTCTTCCTTTCAAATAATTAATTCGCGTTGTTTGCCATTCTGATTATTCCTTTCCCCCTTGCTACTCGTGGTTAATTAGACGGGGTGAACGTTGCGTATCGTTGGGAGCTTACGAGGTGATTAACTGGCGAATAGGCGGCGAATTTTTGTGCATTTATAATTGGGGAAAATTTAACTCCTTCAGTGCTATGACGTCGCATATAAGCAATTTTAGATACGATACAATTAGAGTTCATAAATTCGGGCCTTTTAATACAATGATACGATATATATTTAAATATATATTTAATACGACAATTGGTGCAGAATGTTTCGTCAAATATGAGCTCGGAAACATTGTAGTAATTCTATCACGGATTTAACTACTTACAATAGTCTGTAATAATTGATTTCATTTGTCATTTTTTCTGGTCCTTTTCGCGTAGTTTGTTTCCTGCATTAATTTAGTCGCTCGAAAGTCGAACAAATTTACTAACCAAAGTGA
This sequence comes from Eucera pruinosa, assembly GCA_028830335.1. Taxonomy (NCBI): domain Eukaryota; kingdom Metazoa; phylum Arthropoda; class Insecta; order Hymenoptera; family Apidae; genus Eucera; species Eucera pruinosa. Next base: position 122,854 of record JAMYCR010000014.1, read on the forward strand.
CAATTCAGTCCAACACTGATTATACTCCTCGGTAATAAAATTTAAGTACCTGTTAAAACGTGGAGTTGATCCAGTTTGTCTTTTAAGGAGTTCAATTGTGAAAATATGCCAAACACGAACGATTTTATATTCATGTAATACCAATTCTATCAGAGTAATCAGTCGAATCGTTCAAAAACCAAAGTAATTACTTCAATTCAATGCCAATTATTAATCATCTATCTTGACAACAAAACCGAGGCACTTGTAAACACGCGCAGTTGATCACTTTGATCCATTAAGAATATAATTACGAAGATACGCCAAACCCGAACGACTTTCTATCCACGTGCAATTGCCATTGCATAAGGTTATCCAAAATAGACTATAGGAACACCTACCTTCACTTTTTTTCTTTCCCTTTCTGCTTTACCATTTTCTAATCTGTTTTTTATACTTACTATCTTCGTTCGTTCTCGTTTCAATTTTTATTTTTTTTCACCTCTATTTTACTAACAAACATGGCGTTTGACAGATGTTCTCATTCAACATCCTAAAGGTACTTTTGGATAACCCTATACCAACCACCGAACTGCCGCTGAATCGCAATTGCTTCTGACAAAAAAACTGAATAATCGCTTCATCCTAATTCGTTCCACAAATCGTTCGAAAGTTGCCCGGTATTTAGAAATCGCCGAAGCTTTATTTGTAAAAATTGCTGCACTAGGAGTAGAGCAATCGTTCGCAGCGAGGGTTTTAAATTGAAAAACGATTCCGACGTAACGAGTGACTGTGCTGCGGTGGACGTTAATACACGAGATTTTTCCAATAAACCGTCGCGTTTTTACGAGGAACGAGCCTAGTCGTTGGGCCGCCGCGCCGTCGCGCCGATGAACGGGAAATGATTTCCCATGGAGCGGGGCTGAAAATTTCGATTCCATAAATTGGGCGGAGGGAAGGGGGTGGAAATGTTCACATTCACGTCATTCTCGTTGCTTGCTGTAATTTACGCGCGCGTACACACACGCGCGCATAAACATGTTCATCAAAATTACGCGCTCACACCGATGTAGACGCGAATACGTTGAGTGGTGAAAATTTATGCGGGTCCAAATGAGCCACGCCTAATCGTAATTATTCGCTTCGTTTCTCTTTATTTTGATAATCCGCGTGCAACCCTACCTCGGATTACGCGAACCGCCACAATTTCGTAGCAGCAATGTTCAGTGCCTCGTTCGAAACGATCAAATGACTTTCATTCGTTCCTTTTTATTTGCGTTTTATTCATTCCTAATTAATGCAACTAACCTTATTATATTAGGTTAGTCCTTTGCATATGATATCTAATAATATTGAACGAATTTTTGCGCAGTTATTAAGAACGCTGTCTGTTAATTGCACTTAAGGCAAGTTCAACGAAAAACGCCTAGCATTGAGGACGAAATTTAACTCGAGCCATAACTTTGGCTCCGTGTTACAAGATTGCAGTTCATTAAATAAATATTGCCTACAAAATATTCCATTGTAATCCTTTTTGGAAATCAATAAACATCTGTCTATTGCCTATAATATTGGAACGATTTGTACATGACACTGCTGAGCTGAAGGCAGCATACAGAGGTAATAAAATAATCGTAGGGCAAGGGGTTGAAGAATCGAGTCGCCTAATTTAACCGTTCGCAGAGGCAGTAGGATGGTATATGCAGTACACGGGAAGCAAGGAAGTTGAAGCGAAAAGGGGCTCATAAAGCCCTTGATCAAATAGGGGCAACTTTCAATCAGGAGTGGGCTTGAGTCTACAGAAGGAGGGAGGATGGCTACCCTCTTTAAGAGTGAAACACAATTCGCGTTACCAAGAAGTCGTCGAAAGTTCCACTTTTTATCGTTTGCCAGGTAAGTTGGCCGCGTTGCATCGCGCGGAGATTAAACCCCCGGCCCCGGCTCCAATTGAAACACAGCGGAACCCGTGAACGCGGAAACTTTCTAATTGATATTCACTCGCCCCCCCCCCCCTCTCCACTCTTGTGAAAAGGGCAGCGAGCTAAAAAGAGGAAGACGCGTAGAAGGATTTTCCTTTGGCCAATTCCGCGGCTCGAATCATTGGCGCGCGATGGAAAATTGCACTTTAATTCGCCCGCCTATCGGAAGCTGGAGGGAAAGTCTCGTTACCTTAATTCCGACTGCAATCCGGGATATGCTCGACGAAATTACTGGCGAGGCTTAACGATAACGCTGCGATGAAACTGTCGACGAATAAGAGGTAGAAGCTCTCTGTTGGACTTTGCGCGGAGCTAAGATCGAGTTAGGCTAATAGACGAAGCTTTCCGAGTCTTTTTAGATTAGCCTAATTGCTTGTTTCATTCGTTTCTCTATTTTTAGGCGTTTCTTAACCTTTTCGCAACGGTGAAGCTAGCCATTGATGTGCTAAAGCTGTACAAGAGAATTCTACTCGTGCAGTCAATCAGTTGCAAGAGTAGATTTTAATACACATTTTGAATTACATATATTATATCTACATATGTCTTGGACTAATAAAATTACAAGTAATTAGAAGTAAAAAGTATTGGAATTACAAGTAAAGAAGATTGGTGGATGACGCTTCGTAAAATAGGTATTTCCTAATTGCACGAATAAAATTATCTTCTAAAAGTATTGAGGAAACTATTTAATTGTCCGCTTAATTGTCTACAGATTTCGTTTCCTAAGTCGATGTTCCATATTCCATCCACGCTTCGAAAATCGTTTAACTTCTAATCTAACATAAGCCTTGCAAGCATAGTAATGGAGAATTTTATTCTTTCGAATCGATTGTCGGAACGAATTCGAATAATTAACGTTCTACGATATTCTTAAGCGTCTATTCGTATCGAATAAAGCAGCGCGGGTAGGAGTTGAAAAATTGGAAGCACGGTAGGTCCGAGAGACGCGAGAAACTGTCTTGTTCCGGGCGAAATTTGTAATATCAGAAACTGTCGCGGAAGCTTGTAACATTGTCCCGAGGGAGCGGCTCGGTCCCTCGTTATTCCATGTGTTTACGTTCAATAACGTAAACGCCGGCTTCCCCGGGAATTCTTTATTCAATCGTAAAGTTGGAGAGCCGCAGCGAGATGAAACGAACGCTCGGCTGCTGTCGCTTTGCATAGGCAAAAGCCTTTAAAATGCAAACCGAAGCTTTAATACGCGGACTTTTCGATAAAAAGAAAAGGGCGAAAGAAATTTTCTATCGTTACGAAGTCGAAGCAAAACGTTATTCGTGTTATTAGACTGCGAACTTTTATGCGTTTGAAGGGAATTTTATGGGTGCACGTCGCGAAATAGTCGTAATGCGCGTAAACATATACATTATTAGTTTATTATTTATTTACTCCGTTCGCCTTTCGATTTCATTCAGAAAACCACGCAATCTCATATTCAACATCGTAGTATAAAAGTATAAAGACAGTAATATACAATAATGTATGATATACGATGTGTATAATACGAATATAAAAATGTAACAAGGCTCAGGATTAATTTGTACACTTAAACAATACTTATCATACTGAAAAATGAGCATTCATTGAGATGAGAATGCATTGGCAACCGTTTGTCAATTGTAACCTGTTTTTATAGAAACTTTTCGCCTTTCCGTTGAAAACCTCTGTTAATCCACGTTTCACATCTTCCTAGCTGGATCATTTAAATGATGCTGTAATCATTGAAACACTTTGCTGTATATGTAATAGGAAATGAAAGGGAAAAAAGCGTAGATAAGAAACAAAGTCAAACGAATGAATAAAACAGTAATTTAGTTTGCGAAAAAGCTTAAAGCAGCTACTTTTTAAAAGTCCAACGATTAGTTTCGGAAGCTAGAAGCACATTTCATCGCAAATACTTTGCATAAAATTAGTCTGCAAAATGAACAAGGCATATATCAGAAAAAGTGGCATTATTTTCGTCTCGTCTAATATTTGTACGATCGTTAGACTTGCTGTCCGTGTCTGTGCAATATTACTCGATAGATTTCAGAAGAATTCGGTTGCTTTGCGTTCAGTCGATTGTTGATAATTTGTCGCTATTTTAAAGAGAAGAACGAGAAGGAAACGTGGATTGCAGAGGAAAGATTGGGGAGGGGGAGGAGAAATTCAGACGCCGACGAGGAAATAAACGGCAAATAAGAGACGCACGGCAAACACAGGCTGGCTTTTGAGCCCCACGGCAAAGACAATTTAAGCCACTTCTGGTCCGCGTCAAAGGCGCCCTCCGACTGTGCTTTTCATCGCGTTTCCCCAGGTAAATTAAAAGAAACACGCCCGTACCGCTCAAGAAACGCAAAACCGCGATGAGGTGCCAGAAAACGTTCACAAATTCCGATAAATGTACAATCTGACAATTTGCAACGATAGAAAGCTTGGCTTTGCGATTAATAATTCGATGACGAGTGAATGAGTTCAAAGACAATTATACTTCAGAAGGCGACAGACTTCGAAGAGGCAATTGGAGCTAGGAAGAAAAGGAATATTCGCGCGTAGTCAAACGAAAGAGGTGTAGAAAATTTGAGGAGCTTCGAACGAACGTTTTCAGCTTCGGAAAACATTCGAAGATCGCAATAAATATGCAGTTTGACACGTTACGATAAATGTGAGTGGAATAATTCGAAGGAAATTTGACTATTCAAAATTCCACGACTACTAATTCGATTAATATGTAATTGAAATAATTTCTACGATTCATAATTCAACGAGTTTCGAAGAAACATTTCTGCCCAATAGAAAACTTTCGCAGATTGCAATAAATATAATATATAGTCAAACAATTGGACGAATTTTCAAGATCAATAACGAGTGTGAAAGAAACGTTTCTGGATACCAGAGAACGTTGGCAGATTGCAACAAATATACAGTCTGCCAATTGGAAATGAATTGCAAGTGGAATAATCGAGAGAAAAGTATGCTCTGATTAATGTTACCAAAGAACGGGCAGCAAACTTCAACGGGGAATTGGAAATGCGAAAGGAAAAGAATATTGGCGCGAAATGGAAGGAAAGTGGGTGGTTTTGGTGTCCCGTTGCAGGGGGCGAGACCTTTGCCGGGGCACAGGAAATTCAATGAGCCTCGAACAAACATTTCCGGTTCCGTAACGATGCATTCGAGGGAGCAGACGGCGCATGCAAAGTCGAGCATTTCGTGAAATAGAGGTGGCGGCTTTGTGTGCCCGGGCACAAAGAGAATCCCGACGGCTGTGAGATTACGTAAAACGACACGTGTCTGTCTCGTTTCTCGATCGTAACCGCTTGCCGTTCACCTCTTTCTCCAGAGATATTCGACCTGCTTCTTTGCTCTCCTCGTTTCCTCCACGTCGCACGGAATGGGCCCAAGGGCCGCGCTTCAACACTGCACAAAACTAGCCTACCTTAGGGTAAATGTACCAATTCCTGCCACTTTCATAATATTGTACCACGTCTCCTCTATTTATGAACATTTTCTTTAAATGTTCAATGTGATTAATTCATTGCTACGTAATCGGAAAATGTACAACAAAGTCCACGGCCCTTCGTACCGTCGCTCGTCAACTTTTCATTTAACGGTTTACGTCCTTCTTTTTATAGCGATCGAGCAATTGGGACAATTGCCAGTGATCGGTTTCGCGTTTATAAATAAAATTTAAAAAATATTGAATTCCGCGCGTCTTTAAATTTCCAATGGATCGAATGAAATGCTTGATGGTAATGCGCGATATAAAATGGGGAAGAATTGGAGAGGGAGAGGGGGTTGCTGGTATTTACGAGCGATTGCATGAGAAATTGAACGCGTAACCCAATATGGTACGCGCGTACGTACACACAAGGTCCGAGCGAAAATTAATGCGGCGAGCATTATTTTCATAAAACCGGGGCGAACGCGCCAACGCTACACGATGCTCGGCCAATAGCAGATAATTAATATTTATTCACTATTTGCCGTGAAATAAACACCGCGCTCGAGTCTTGCCGTCTACGAAATCAAATACACGCGTTTCCATGCTCCATTTACCTTTACCGTCCGATTCGTTGCTCCATTTCTTTTCTCTCGGTCATTCTGATCTATTCATAAATCTAATTTCGTAGCTAGGTTTCGTTGATTTGCTGCCCAGTTAGTCTTGTCTGCGACGCGCAAAGTATTCGAACAAAAACCTCTCTCAGAAAGCGGATAAGATTAAAGCCTTAGTCATTTGGCTCGCAAACGAAGGAGGCAATAAAACAGGAGAAGCAAGTAAAAAATATTGGGCTCGTCCGATTAATAGCACACAATAATCGAATCGAATAATAGCACGATAGAATTATGGCACAGATCCAACAAAAACGTTTATCGCTGTGCACGAAATTTCTATCGAACTCTAATTTTAGCGTAGTATTATATGTAGGATCGAAGGTTAAAACATAAAAATTGCCAGCATCGGGCAAACGATTTGTTCGCGACTTATGAAAGCACGAATGCGATCATTTAACGTTAACGTAATTAGGTAAGAAAATAATCGTAGAACAAGGAGTGCTCAACTTGCTTAATCCTGCTTTTCAACTATTTTTGCGCCAAGTTCCATTCGAAAGTGCAAAACCTCTCTCTTAAATTGTGACGGATAAAAGATTGCGATCTCGATAAGAAGAGCGCGGCTGAATTTTTCAGCTGGTTCGAGATAGACCGCGTGCACGATTAAACAGCGTGCTGGGCTGTGTAATTGAGCAGACAGAGAAGATGGAAAGAGAAGTGGAATGAAGCGGGGGTAATGTCCGTTGACTACGGCTGATCCCCTTTCCTACAATACGTCAAACATCGATAACGTTAATCGCGCTCTTGGAAAGGTAATCGCGCCTACAACCGATAACTGCCGCGAACGTTTCGATAGTCTAATTTTACGGTCGGCCCGATCTCGTTCCGAATAATGGCCAACGGCAACGCGATAAATCTACCCGCGCGTATTATAATGGATTAATATAATTCAATAAAATGGACCCGGCGCAGAGCTCGTCCGCCGCGATTAATGCGCCCCGTTCACATTCCCATGCGTTACGATCGCGCCGCGTCGCGCCGCGCAAGCCCTCGAATAACAACGAATAACGCCCTAGCCCGCCGCGGCCACTCGTTACAGTAACGCCATTATGCGTGCCCGATACACACGCGAACCGCTATCCGCCCTCATTTCCACCTGCCGGCCCTTCCCTTCTTTCACTCGTCCCGATCACCATACACGCGTTCATCTCTTAACGCTGCATCCGGCAAACCTGTCGATTCGACGGATATCAGCTTTCGTAGTTTTCACTTACATACTTTCGGAGTTACAGGAATGATAAATAGACACTATTACGGGCAACTTAGGTTGGATCGAGTATGTTATATCAAGTATATCAACTGTCTATCACTACATTCCAGCTGTGGCCGATGATTCGTAATATGGATCCTCATTGCGCGGTGCATTACTAGTCGGTTGCTTTCAAAATTCGTTTCGTTCTTTTCCTAAACATTAAGTGCGCAAAACTGCGTAAACAATGAAATTTATTAAAACAGGTAGATTTATTTTGCTCGTAACATCTTGCCATATCTTTCCACGCTCTTTCAGCGCTATTTTCAAAACCAAACTAATTCTGCTTACCAAAGTAGAACATATAGAAAAGAACCTCTGGGACAACCTAATATTCTGACGCTTTCAGTAGCATAGCGTAGCATATGTCCGAGCGATCCGGAATAATTAGTACGAGACGTTAAAGAAATATACATTTCGAAATATCGCGTCTACTAAAACGTGCATATTAATACTACGACACGAGAAACATATACGCCTTAATAAATCATAAAAATGAATCCAGAGATGTTAAAATTGCCTCCCACCGAAAGGATTAACATCTCCCACGCTGCAATACAAAATTCTGTCTACATAGCAGCCTCGATTCGAAAGATTCTGTGACAGATCGTGAATTATTTCTAGGCATATTGCCGGTGATTATTTCCCCTGGAATTTATTAACATTCACGAAGGCAGTAATGGCGCAGTTTGTGCATTGGTTTGTCGCGTTTAATCCATTTTCATAAGCGACAAGCCGAAAACACGTCCGGCGTTGCGCAATAACAATATCGATGATTTTCATTGAAATGGAAATGCCGGGCAACAGTAGGCGTGATTGCGAAAATACGACGACGCCGGCCTGCTAGTGCATAATCGCGCGTAATCGGCCAGAAAATGTGCGCCACCGTCCCGGAGAACTAAAATTACGAACGCCTAAAAACCGGACGAACGGCCACGAGTTTTCATCAACATACTTTCGTTATATCGCACCTTATATATACTTTCGAGTGCGGACCATGGAGAGCGTTTCCTAGCGTTCAACGTCAGTGCGCGTACACGTTGCGGAAAAGTAGTCATATCTCTGCTTCTGCACGTGCGCTTCCGATCGGCGAGTAGTCAAATTAAAGGGCTCGATTGCCCCTACAAGACGCATGTAGTCTCATCGCAGTAGCACTTCCGGTTCGTGTTTTATCAGCGATTCTTTCCTTATACTACATTCTTTATATACACTTTCGAGAGCGCACCGTGGAGAGCATTTCCCGGCGTTCCCCGACCGTGTTCGTCCATATTTCCGAAATCTCATCAGACCTCGCCCCGGGATTTTGTTTGGTTTGGGTTAGGTTTGGGTTAGGTTTGAAATTGAAAATTATCCGGAGCTTATTTATCGCGCGCATAGAAAGAAAATAAAGGCAGCGAGACAAAAGTAAAAGTGGCTACAGACTACTGTGTATATGAGTTCTATTTTTTGACGGATTATATGTTACATGATAATGCGAACTATGGTAAAAGAATAATATAGAAAGTAGAACTGGGACACTTATCATTGGACACGTATTATTTTATATATAGACTCGTATTGATTGAATTATTCGAACGAGCGCGAAAGCTGATGGACGTTTCTGTTCATAGAAATGCTTGCAATGGAAAAGCTTGGAAATCTAAAGGCTTGGGAATTAAAATGCTTGACAATCCAAAAGCCCGGTAATCGAACCGCTTGGAGGTCCGAAAGCTTCATTAGGATTCTAAAGTGTTGGAAATTCAAACGCTTGTCAGTCGCTTCTTAAATCATGAAACTATCCGCCGAGTTTTACTTTGAGCCGCTAAATGTTCTCGCGATAAGAACGCAGAAAATATGCAAGGAGCATAATATGCATCGCGTGCATCATATGCAGTATGCATTACGTGCAAAATAAAACCATATATTTCAAAGCAAATTTCAGTTCACGTGCCCAAACTTTATTCGTTTTCTATTAACCCTTCCATAAACAGGCCATCGTTTACTAAAAGAGTACGTATATCTTTTGTCTAACTTACACGTAGTATTATTTCTATTGTCATTCATATATATTATACTATAACTGTTTACTACTGTATAGTTTAGCGATTAATGTGCAACAGCCCTTAAATTGGTATTAAATGCGACCGAGTATGAGAATAGAATAAGGTCAAATCAAATTTCTATGTCCAAATATGTATAAAACCAAATCCTTTTCTTAGCTCTTGAGGCAGAAAATGAACTACAACTATAATACTATAATGCTAGCATATACTACAACTATTCAGAGTATTCAAATAAATACTTGTAGCATTTCCATATTAATAAAGAGTGCTGCCATTTATGCACTGAATAAAAATGCCTGCAACTTTTAAACGCAGCAGCGAAGCGGTCAAAGTACGCATTTGCATAGAGCATCCGCTACATTTTCGTTACGATTAATCAATCGTTATATAGCGTTGATTTGAAGCTTCGGAGAAACGACGTTTCCCATGCGCCAACCTAACAATTTCTCTCCCTCTGCATCTTTTAATTAACGTAAAAAAGAAAAAGATCGCCGGTAAAGATTACGCGATGTGAAAAGGCAACGTTACTCGCGTTCCGTGCGCCGCGGGGCTTCTTTAAACTAATTAATCGCTAATTTAATTGCATAAATGGTAACAAACGACGCCGCTACACGAATAGAGGCTGAGGGGGGAGGGAAATTGAGCAGCGCGGCGGCACGAATTGCATTTGCATACGCAGCCGTAGTAGGTGGGCAGCGTGATGGGGTTGCCGGGGACAAAAAATGCACTCGTCCTATTTCCATCTCCTTTAACAAGGCCAGCGTGTCACGAAAATAGGCAATAACAAACCGTGGACGCTGTGCACTGCGCGCACACCTAATTCCTACTCTCCTCTAACGAGGTCGCTCTATAATTTATTACTTATTTGTTTCCGCGTGAGATACTCTTCGGTTTGCGTGAATAGATGAACGAATATGCGTGAGTGGTATTATTAACCCTTTTGGGTACATTCGACCACGGAGACTCGTCGTGTATTGTTTAACATTCTTGTCGCGAGCAGAAGAAACGACGCAAGGGTTAACAAATAATCAACGCGAGTTACGCTAAGGCTTGCCCACGAATTCAACCACGACAGAGCGAAATCTCGTTACAAAATTGCCACTCTATGATAGAAATATCGCGCCTTTAATCGCGCTAAAGCGAATTCGCACCGATACCGATGCCCGCTTTACGGTCCCCGAAACGTTGAAATTGCCGTTCGAACGAAAAGGGCAATTTGGCGAAGGAAATGGTGGGGACGCGTCAGGCAAATTCATCAAAACCCGGACTACGTATTCACGAGGCCAGCGTTAATAAACGACAGTGGACGATTTACTTTGCCGGCCGTCGCACGGTTCGAACGGCCGCGTTATAAATAATGGCCGGAAGCATCGAAGCCCTGGTTCGCTATCGCAGCTGAACGCAGGCCCATTGTTAACCTTTCGCAGGCCAGAACAAGCCCGGTTCGCTCCGCTGGGACGATAGCGTGCAGTTCTCCAAGTGCACCAATTAATAAGGAGTGCGGCACGCCGTTAGAGCGTGCAGTGTAACTGCACTCCTAGCAAGATACCTCGAGCCACGCTGCAACGAGCATCGAGTTGGCGGAGAAAAGGCCGGCTATGTACTCGACCCTCGCCGCTCTATACCCTCCCAACTCGCTGCACGAGCAATTGTATTAGAGAACACCGCTATCCTCCCTCCTACCCCCGACAATATCATTTCTACCCCTTTTTTTTCTCAGCCCGCCGCGCGTTCTTCCGCGTTTTTGCGCCACCCCCCTGACTTTTGCGTTCCTCCCATTGTTTCCTGCATTTTTGTTCTCTTTCTTTTGCTCCTGTTGCCCGATGCTTGCTTGTTAAGAAGCAGCCGGGAAACTGGCGGAACTGACGGCGGGAATTTCGACCTCTAGTCGATGGAATTATCCTGGTAACGCTGCTGCAAACGACTCGCTGCGAATGTTTAAAGAACAGCTTGCCGAAGTTCTTTTCGTTTGAGAATTAGAGGTTGCAGGTGCGTTATTGGTGAGAGTGTTCGTTGTAATTCATGTTTCCTTTAACTCTTTTGCTTATAGCAACGAGTTACACTCGTGGCTTAGCCATGGCTTATCGTTTCGGCGTGCTTTGATGCTTCGACTGTTTTGACTGCTTTGAATTGATTGTCCAATATACGAACCTTCCGTACCAGCAACTTAATAGAAAACACCCATAATCCAGCGATGACTGGAAAACAAGCAAGACGTGGAAATTCTCGTGGCCTAGAATCGCGCGGAGTCATAACGCGTAGTATACTCGTGGCACAATAGGGGAGCAAGTGGAACGTTGAAGTCTCGCTATGATTTCTAGAAGCCGTGAACGCGAGGAACAAGCGGAAGCAACGCGGTTGCTTAAGAAGACGCGGATCTCAATAATTCGAAGGGCGGAAAATGGATCGTCTCTTAACGCACAGCGGACGTATAAGTAATTCTCAAGTTCCATTAACGTTGAATCCAGAAGATCTATCGCCGTTGCTATTTTACCGTTCGCGGCTTCTCCCGCTGCATAATGAATAGCCGCAGAAACGAGACAATAGGGTGTAATTTGGTAAACGGCCGAGGCTCGCGTGACGAGAGCCGCACACAACCCTCGCAGGTCGTTACAACGAACCTTATACCGACCAAATTCAGACGTATTCCGAATGGATTGTCGTGCGCCTGCAAACGAGCGTTTCTCCGCAATCGTCTTCGTTTCGTTCCGGTATATGCCACCGTTTCCGGCCCATTTTCTACTCCCTTAAGAGACTGGGTCAAGGAAATGGAAGCATTCCAAATCAGATTACGTCGCCATACGTCGAGCATTTAAAACCGTTTCCATCATCCGACGTTCTTAACCGTCCCGACGAGAATTTTACGAGCTAAGTGCTACACACTTTTAAATCAACCGTTCGAATCAGATTTCTAACACGATTTACCGTTGGGCGAGCAAAGTTATTCGTTCCGGTTAGCATGATAGTATATTATGGTGTATTTTCGAGTTCTGAGGTTTACGGTTAAGTTAAGATAGTTGGGTAATTTATTTTTATGTTACTGAGGCTTGTTGCTCTTTGTTTAGGTTCGACTGTATTTTTAACGCTTTTCTTGCCCGCGTATAAGTAGCTGATAAAATAATCGTAGGGCAAGGGGTTAAATATTTGATAATACTATGCATGCACGTGTTACGCCTATTTTGTACCTCTTTGCTCATTTACATTTCCCGTGAACAAACCAAAAGGAATAATCGAACACCGTACGACTATCGGTAATATTTTATTCATCCTAATAGCTAATTTATTTTCCGAGACCCGTAAAGCAATTGGATTGGACACCATTAGCCGCAGGTTTAATCAAATTATAACAGTGTTAGCATGTAATACCAGGATCCGAATGCAGCGTTAATCCTTTTACGACGTGAGTGACTATTAACCCCCTCGACGTGGCCAGTAATTGATGAAAAGTGCTATCGGTCGACCAGAATATCGATAGTCTCGAATATCGAAAAAATCTCTCGCATAGTGCCCATTACTTCCTACACTGTTTTTCTTTTCTTTTCTTTTCTTCTTAAATCTATATCTATAATCTCTATCCTGTTTTTCCCCCTAATTATAGATGAACGTCGCATCAACGCCTTGGTTATTAACAACGGCGATGTTTAACCGTTAGCTTTGTTACATTGTTGGACAAATGATCTTTGAATCTTTGATGCAACGAAGTACGTCGTCGATGAAGATTATCATTTCGATCAAATCCCCCTTCTTTAAACTCCCAAAACTCTCGCCACTTCGGGTCTGATCTCTTAGCAAAAGTAATGGGGCCAGAAATTGTGAAAAGGAAATAGCAGAAAATTGCACAGAATTGCGTGTAATCGTTGCTGCCCGACGAAAGTCGACTTCTGACTATTCTCGAGCAGCATCCCCGCGAAGGAGGGACTCGTCAATGGATCACGGGAGCATTGTACGTGGCATACTCTCTCTTTCACGCCAGAGAAGACACGGCGCGTGACCCAAATCTCAAATACTTCCTCAGGGTTTTGTCGCGAGATACACTATCGACGGAAAGTTAGGATTTCTCAAGACTGTATCTTGCGACGCGAATTGAGCATCGATATACGAAGAGCCTCGTTAATAGCTAGAAGTAACGGAATGTTCGGTATTACGAACCACAGTAGGATCTCGATTAATCGATTACGAACCAGTAGCTTAATTAATACTTACATGTACAGCTGCTTTTCTTCTAAATATCCTAAACAGTTGTTTTAAATTCCGAAGAAGAAATTAGGCTTCAAATTATTGAACATCTTCGATGTTTATTGAACATCTTCGAACAGCTTCGATTATCCCACTTTTCTACCACCAATTAGTTTCTATCTAAAATCTACTTATTATATTTATTATTATATATAGTTGTTAATAGAGCAGGGTGTTAACTCCGCTGCTCCTAACGTAGGCTCGGATATTGAGGGAGAGGGATTAAGTAATCGTGCGAGAGTCTTCTTTTCTGTTATTTTTATAAATAAAAGGCCGACCAGAAACCGTCGGCCAAAATCAAAACTCTCTCACGATTACTTGATCCCTCTCCCTCAATATCCGAACTTACGTTAGGAGCAGCGGAGTTCGTTAACACCCTGCTCTATTAACACAAGCAGAACTCGTGTTTCGCGACCGATAAATAATTTCGGGAAAATGCACCATCTTTTAACGATAGTTAATACCTAATAATGTATTTCGATAATACCTAGTATGTAGTATTATTTATATACGTGTAGGGTAATAGTTTGGTTATTTTTATCCTTACTAGCCATTATTATTGTTTAAGAGGCACAGTGCTTCGAAACTTTCTGTCGATATTGTAGCTGTCGGTGTGTAGGGGTTGCTGGGTGTCTGGCGAGGAACGCCACCCACGAGCCACCCGTTGGAAATGCACAACAATGGCAGGGCCACGGGAACGATGTCTGAGAGGTCCTCGCGCATAAAAGCCGGCTGGTCTCGTTAAAGTCTGTTGTTCGAGATATTGGTCGCGCATACATTAAGAATAGACCCTGTGATGAACAATCATTGAGAATCTTGAGCCCTTTTCGCCTTTCCCGAACAATCTCAAGCATTCTCGACCAATATTCGTTCAACTCGCGATGATCAATTGCGCTAGTCAATTAAAGTATTTGTTCGACTCGTGATGATGAATTTTAATATCAATTAAAATACCGGTTTCTTCGATTCGTGACGATCAATTGTAACAGTCGATTAAAATACTCGTTCGATTCGTGATTACCAATTGTACAATCAATTAAGAAGTTGCAATTTTTCACTGTCTGTTCCTATTTTTGGTACGACATCCCAAATTTTCAAAGATTGAGACAGAAGAAAAATTTGTTTAGACATTTAAGTTGCCGTAACTTCGTAAGAAAGCATCGTACAGCGATCAACTTAGACTCATTTTAAAGCTCGAAGTCTCTACTTTCGGATAAGTGGACAGATCTTTTTTTAAAAATATTTTACTTTGAAGAGTAGAGTGAAATACTGAAGGCGGTATTTTCGTAAAAAGTTTCATTAGTTCAAACGACTCTATGGGCTTTAATAATTTTTTCATGGGACTCATTTTACCTTGATTCTACAGAATAAAGTATCCCCTTTATAACGAGCCCCTAAAAATCCCCGTACTATTTTTTCTTGCCAAGTTATCGCATTTTTAATGAAACATGGGCCACCCCTCGTGATGTACCTTAAATCACGCGAGTATCATTGGCACGATTCTTATTCAAACTGCAATAACTCGCCAAAAAATACCGTACATCAACTTTTAGGGTCTCGTTGTAAAGGGTAAACGTTCCTCTACAAAATCGCTATAAAATGAAGCGCGAGAAAAAATGATTAACATCTATGGCGTGATTTAAATTCATCATACTTTAGCGAAACTACCTTCAGTTGAGAAAGACCTCTATTGAAATAAAGAAATAATGATCGGGCGTATTTGCATCGGTAGAAATTGCGTTGCTTAACGTTCAAGGCATGCACAAGGTGGATCAAAGCCCTAGGGGATATTGCCTTTGGATACACATTAATCCTTTTCGTCGAGCAATCTCTTTTAGGGTGCCTTAATACGGTTTAGCCCCGACAGTGGTCCAATTTATTTTAACAGACGTACAAACCGCTGGTGGCTATGCTTACTGTCCAGAGCCAGGCTCTCGCAGCGGGTAGCTTCTTATTAATAGCCGTGCTTAGAATCCGAAGGTCCCTTGTAGCACCTTGTACTTTGCAAGGGTTAACAATAGGTACCGGATGCAATGCTGTAATGAGAGACCATCGCAGGACTTACGTAACACGGCGAGCGATGTACAAGCGGATGTTGCAGGAAACTCTATCGCAAAGTCGACATACGACGAATGAAAGTTGAAAAGGACGCTTTGGCTCCATTGTTGCGAAACTTACTCGTATTTTTCTAGCGATATTTTCTGTAGCGGTGGAGAAAGATTAATCGTTACACTGTGGATTTTTAGACGAATTCGTGTTCTTAGTATTGTGATTTTTAATATGAGAGGTGTGTATTTACTTAAATCTATTTGCTACGGCACTTTCAAATTTGAATGCGTTTCGGATACGCAAATTAGAGTTGTTTTTATTCGTTTAGATATAGCATGCGAAGTATTTAGGTATTTGGTATTGTTAATTAAAGTGTATCATGTGATTATAGTAATATAAATTCTACTATGACTAAAGAGAAAATGGCAGCGTGTTTTAACAAATGATTATTCTTGTATTTACGACGTATATAATATAAATACTTTGACTATTTTATATATGATTGCATGTTACGTGCCTTTGGTTTATTTTTACGAGCTCGAATTTGCCACAGTTACTAACTAAAGAAAGAAAAATTATTAATAAAATATAAAGTAAGTATTTTGAAGTATTATTGATGTAGTTTTGCTACGAAACAATCAGAAGCCAAAGGGTTAAACAGAGTTTCGTTTCTAAATAAAATTCAATATGCATCGAGGTTTCGGGCAACCTGTGTGCATACTGAAACACGGTACATGCATCAATTCTTGGATTTCATAATGCAAATTACAATTTATGCAAATTAATATTCGCCGATCTAATCGCAGTAATTTGCATCGCGAAACCCGAAATTCGGTACATTGATGTATTGCATTGTTACATTTTTCAATACGAGCAATTAGCTTTAGCTTACAGTTGTAAACAAATAGACATCCACTGTTCGTGTACATATACTTGGTCCAGACACTGTACAATACATACTTCTACCTGAAATATACAAAAGGTTCCCAAAACTTCCAAAAGATTCTAAAGGATTTCCAAACTTCCACCTTTTTCGCATTAAAATTCCAATTGAAAGCAGTCGAAATTCAAACCTCACTCACAAATTTTCTACTGCAGCTTTTCGATTTACCTTCCATCGATAGAAAGGCTGAAGTCTTCCCTTCAAAATGCCGTTTGGTTAATGCCAATATCTTAAGTCGTTTCTGAAATATCATCGTTCGAAGACAACCGTTCCAAAAAATCGCCAATATTCTGCCCACGTTTCGCATTGCAATCCCAATTAAAAATACTACAGATTCAAATCGCGCTCACGGATCTTCTGCTGCAGCTTTCTTAATCTGCCTTGAACTGTTGTAAAGGGTGAAGTCTCCTCTTTAAAATGCCGTTTGGATCATGGCAATATCTCAATCCGTTCCCGAGATATCACAGGTGAAAGACGACCGTAACTTTCGCGCGGTTTACGCTGCCGTCTCGCTCACGCGCTAGGACCTTTCATTCATCCTTTAGCGTAACTGACCTACCTCAACATGTAGTACTATGCGCACGTCAATTTTTACTACGCGTTACGCAAGGCTAGGAAAAAATGTAGGTCACGCCATTCACGCGCGCCACTTCTCACAAAAAGTTTCGTATCTCGGGAACCGATTGAGATATCGGCATGAATCAAACGGCATTTTGAAGGGGACACTTTCGGCTATCTCTCAGCGTAGCTACGTTTAAAAATTTATCGTTCTTTCGGATGTTTCGTGCGATTAAAGTTCAAGTTTGGTTATTACAGCTAGGGAGAGGTGCTTTTAACATTCGTTTCCCTTTCAGGGTGTATTAAAATGACGAATAGAGCGCGGAATTTTATGCAGCTGCGTTTAAATAAGTGGAAGCTTGATGGTGATTTGTTACATGCTTTAAGTATTATTATATTTATTATACTGGTATTATCATGTTTCATTGTACATTGTGGATGTTTTGCAATTTTGTTACACATTTAACTTTCGTATATATGCATCGAAATGCGTAGGCTAAGGATAAACAAAGGAATAGAGGCACTTTAAAAATAGTTTGTTTAGCTTACCGTAGCTTCTTTTACATTTCCACTGCTAAATATTAAAAAAACGTAATGTATATAATATAGCGTAATACAATATAAGATATTATATAATATAATATAATAATATAGAATTAAAAACAAGAATATGAGAATATAAGATACAATTGAAAATACAAAATATTTTATACGTAACAAATTCTTATAGTAATATTACGTATAAGTTGTTGAACATTCAAATTGCCACGTTCAATAAAATATTTGAGTCTCTTGATGCACCAAAAATATATCAAATTACGAAGAAATTAATATCTTAATTAATCTCAGGCTACTTTTTTCATTAATTCTGCTTTAAGTTAATAATATACCTACATAATATTAAAAGTGAAACAATAAACGCTTTTTCTACTCAGAAAAATTCTTTAGGAACGTGAACATCGAATCTTCTTTATGCAAAGAGAAGAAGAAGATACATTTTATTTATTTCAATTTTCCACTTTACTTTAAAATGCGATTAAACGTGTTTTGCTCCGGAAACAAAAGCGTTCGCTGCTCAAAGGGTTAATTTCGCAGTGCTTTAAGTTACTCGCGCTTCAGCGCAGCGTATATTTACCGTACCGTTAGTATACTTTACTCTTTTTCAACGCTATTTTTATCCCAAACCAACGAATCACCATTTTCACGAAAAGTCTCGCTTCGTTTTTTTCCTTCTCTGTAAAAAAAATAACAATGCATCACGTGTGCACGTGTAGCTGGCTTATGTGTGCCAGTTAGGCGAACTTTCCCGAGTTAACCCTTTTGCACTCGCAAACTTTTGTAATAGCACGATCCACCTGTAACTGCAACACGCTTTCCTCTCACTCTTGCGCGAGGACTTGCAGCGTTATGCGTTTCCAAAAGCGTCAATTTGCGTTCGCCTTGAAAAGAAACGGAAATTCAATTGGCGTGGACAAAATTAAAGAAACTTAAACTTTAAACTTTAATTTTTCGAGGAAATTGCAAAGAGTTAATTACGCTTGCTAATTGCAATCCGGGATCCGGTGCTGCAGTGTTAATGTACAGATTTTACAGATCTTCTTTCACAAGCAGCTTTGAATCACGCTGCTTTTAGGTTAATCCTATATAACGTCGCGTTAGTCCTTCGCTGGAAGCTGCAAATAATTTAATTCGACGTTGTTTCAGGTCCCCGGAAAAATCCAATCAGAAAGTTTCCTTTCGCTCGCTCTCGCAGCTTAATCTTTCTTAATTACAAAGCCAGCGACTCCGTTTCATAACCAATATTTCCCTTAAATCCTTCAAAGCATTTTTTACCCCCTGTTTGCAACGGTCTTTAACGACGTGGTTTTTTCTATTACGCTTTGTGTATCTCAATAAATTTCCCATTACGCGTCGTTGGACCGCGGATTTTTACGCAAATTTATATTATTGTCGACAGAGATAAACAAAAGGAAGCTAAATAGAATTTTCTTCCACAGAAGAGAACTGTTTTATTAAACGTGGAAATAAAATGAGTAACGCTAGAATTTTTAATACTTACTGCGGAAATTCTCACGAAAAAATATAACGTAAATATAAATTGCGGTTTCAACTCAACGCACGCGTATTGAAATAATTTCCTACTACAGAAATTTCTCGTTGCGAAGGAAAATTTTGGCAACATAATTATTTGTCACCTACGTTGTTGCTTTTCGCGGTGAATTGTAAAACGTGCTAGTATTCGTAGATAGGGTCAATGATCTACGTCCTGTCGCTATTCCTATAACTGCCACTTGAATTCGTTTATTTAACAGCAGAGTAATGTATAAAGAATCGCAATCGATCTTTATATTAACGACGTTCTAAAATAGTTAACGAAAGTTACTCGAAGCGCGAACCGTAAAGTGGCAGTGCGTGGTACATTTACCCTAGAACTGAAAAATAATAGTTATAGAATCTAGATATATCTGATATCGGTTCTAAAAAAACCGTAGCCGAAAGTGGCGTAACTGTGAACATATCGATATAGTATAAATCAATACCCTCGTAGTCTGTATGCTAATTAGACGTCACGCGACATCTTTGTACGATTACCTTTACGTATTACGTTTTAGGATATTCCTTTTAAGAAGCGAACTGCTCACTGCAGTTAAAGAGATTCCTGTGTGATAAGACGTGTTCTTGTATTTAGATACGATACAGTATCGTTAAACCAGTGCATCGGTTAATTGTTCGGTGAAACCTATCGCTTATAATTTGTGAAGGGTGCTACTTTTCGTAACGCGGGTCGTCGCTCCGATCTGTGGTTCCTCGGTTATGCGGATTAATCGCGGGCGAGTTGAATGATTCAACATAGATGGATCGGTTGGAAGCGTGTCGCATTGAAGCGGGCATTATTGGAGCGAGCAATTCGATATATCCCCGGAGCGGGTTGTTTTGGTTTCGACGTGCCAGATCGGAACTGATTGACGCTCTGGGATATACTCGGCCTGACCCGGAGTTAATTACGGAACCTAAGCGAGCCACAAGCTCGCTCTAAGCTGCTTCCATCGAGTCCCCATTATAATTAATTAATTAGCCGTATGAGATGTGACTTAATGGATCGTCTATGGTACGCGCCATTCGAATACCATTCGCTTTTCGCGTCCCGTCGATTAGTTATTTACCGCATTCACGAATCGTCTCCGTCGACGTACTCACCTTTAATGGTCCGGGATCTTTCGCAAGGAAATGATTGCAGCTTCGGGCTGGCATAGTTAGCCGCGAAGCGAATGTTAAAGGTAGGGATAGGAAACGAATTTTGATCAGTACATTCTTCTGATAGTTTAATGTATTCATTTTTTTGTATATTAATGGATTATTACCCGTGGAAGAATACATTTATTAACAACATTTAAGAAACATGGTACGTATTTGCGAAGCTTTACGTCGTTATTCGCTTTTGAAATACATGGATTTGAATTAAAAGTAGACGAACTTGTTACGTATCGATGTATGTAATACTATGTATATTTTTATGCTACTGCAAATTCTAAGCTATCAATCTTAGAAGCGAAAGGATACGCAAAAATTCGTAAGCGACTACTTTGTTTCTTAACTTTTGTCGGTAAGTGTAAATAAATAAATAAGATTGGAGAAATATAAATGTTTGGATGCTTTGTGGAATAGATTACGGTGTGTTATTACTGTAGGGATGGAAACAGAAATAATACAATATTGTAAAGAAATAATATAGCTATGCTTGAGAAATAATTGTGCAATCTTTGAGGTCGTGAGGTTTATTAATATAAAAAGAGGTTTATTAATAAACTGCGGATCTTTATGCATTTATAGTGACTTTAGATATGCAAAACGGTGTCCAATGCACATAATGCGTAAAAAGATATGAAATATCCAAAATAAGATACTTGTTACAATATTTGAAGGTTGCAATTGATCTCCATTTTGGTTCCTTTCCCCCTAATTGTGATTGCACGAATATGAACTTGCATAAACATCCACAGTTTAGTTACTAGTATTCGGTGACCCACGAAATTGATCATCTTATTCAACTAAACTGTAATCTGTGAGTGTAACATTTTTAACACGTGTTTAACCCCTTGCCTTCTAACAACGAGCCACGCGGAAATTATAAGTCCAATAATAATAAAACACCCTGCACGTATCAATGAATTTTAACTTCAATTCCAATCACACCTCGAATTCGTGAGATCGAGGATTTCCAAATACAAAATTCTTTATACTATTTATAAAGGCTGTAAAGCTCTGTAATATTATGATACAATGAAATATGAATTCTTTGTAACGTCTCGCATTATTGGCAGTGATATCAGCGAGTATCGGGATCTATCTTGCTCGCGTTAGCTGGATTATCTTGCAATTGAATCCTTGATTGGAGCATGTCTGCGCGGCGATTCAATCGGCTAGTGTAAATCTAACCCCAGCGTCGTATGTCTTCGACCCTGTCAAGGCAAGTTCAATAGTCGAAATCACAGGAGGGAGGGAAAGGGGGCGAGGGGGGAAGGAGGAAATCCATGTGACACGTCGATGATAGGTTTGAAAATGAACGTCACCCGATCGCACGCACAGATTTTGGTGTATTTCTTTTTATTAACCGAAAGCCTATGCTATAATAAAGAATGCTATGTGTATACATATCTTCTATCTATATACAATAAATCCATCATCTTCCGCAACGTCACCGTGGTGTATAACACATTTTGGCAACTCGAATTCTCCGTTCTCTCGTTTCTTGGCAGGAGTCACGCTCGGTTGCGTTTAGTTGAGAAAAATTTCCGTATGCCGGACGATCCACGACACGCGGAATACACGAGAGTACAGAGAGAGAGAGAGATAGGGAGAGAGAGAGAAAGTGTGTGATAGAAAGAGGGAGAGAGAGAGAGAGAGAGAAAGGAGAGAAAACCGAGCAGCTTTAGGATTTGCTGGCGGCTTTCTGGTGGTCTTAGGAAAGAAACGTTTCAACGAACTCCACACGAGCCTTCTAAAGACTCTCTTAATTAACTTTAGTGCTGATCGTCGGGACTATCGATTAGAGTAAGTGTAATATTGCTTGCGCAGCACTAGAAACAATCGCGGCCACGAATTACAAAAGTAACGTAAGTTTCAGTTTTCTTTCATATTCGAATGACGGAGATTGGAAACTTTTTCGCTAACTCCAGGATGGAATTCAGTAGACTTTAATGAGTCGCGGATTTTGATGCATTTATGGCAAATTTAACCGTAGAAAAAAAATATACGATTCATATAATACGTAAAAATGTGTATATGAAATATTTAAAGCCAAAGCAGCGATTGTTACATTTAGTGGGTGAACCTAATTTTGTATTTAGGTTTGTTAATGTTAATTTGCGGAAAGATGCATTATATGCGGGATACGCAAAGTTGTATGAAGTATCTAAAGTGTATATTATAATTAGACTGTGAATTTTTACGCATTTAAGGGGAATTTAACCGTGGAAAAAAATACAGGATTCATATGATATGTAAAAATATATGAAATATTTAAAACATAGCACTCAGTGGGCCTTATGTTGTTCATTTAAATTTGTCATTAACGCGTAAACATTCGCAGTCTAATTATAACACTTAGAAGTAAAATAGATCTCTGTTAAAGCCCAGTTCCTTTAATTGTGTTGGTAAAAATAAGAATTTGCATAAAAATTTCGTCCTATTTTGAAGAGCCAATCTTTTATGGGAGCAAAAATATTTGAACAATGTACCGTCTACTTTTTTAAAACAATTTTCTGCTATATTAAATGACTTCGTCGTTCCATCCGTGAATAAATTTACATTTTCTTCGACGAGAAACTCGTTTAAAGGAATTTATTACGTTTCTAGTCTTCGAATTTTTGTCTGGGTAAAGAATTTCATTAGGATTCGAAAGTGGCGATAATCTATTACAATAATATAGCTAACAATATTAGCCTATTTTATTATTCCTCCCCTTAACCGTTTGAGTGCTGTAAACGCAAATAACTATACGATAATTAATATTTCTATTTTACATACGCGACACGAATAAATATGATCAACGTTTGGAATAAATATTACAGGAAAGTCGAATTTGCAAACGGATATTTAAAATAAACCACGCGTTATTATATTTAAAAATGAAACAGATCTTTGTTAACATCCAATTCCTTTAATTTCCCCGGCAAACATACGAATTCTCATGAAAATCCGAACGAATTAAGGATAAATACCCCGTTTAATGGTACCCAAATAAACAGCCATTAATAGCCACTTTAATGTTCAATTTTACATACAAAAGTACCTTAAATGCTTTTAAATGAAACTCGCCGCGTACTCAAGGATTTATTAATCAACGACTGAAGCGCACTTCTGTCGTTTTGCAATTCGTGGCTTCGATCTCTCGCGGATTTATACGAACATCGCGGTGTTCCGTTTAAGTCGCCGTAATATTATTTACAAAAATTCCTCACATGTGTATCGTACATACATTTGATCGACGTGATACGAGCATCGAGACGATGATGGTACTTTTGGATGAGTTCTCGTGGAGGGGGAAACAGGAGAGGGGGGAGGAAGATTGGAGAGACGGTATTTAAAAAATCAGTCTTCGCAGGAGAGATTCGAACGTTCCAAAAAGGGGTCTTTTGCATCGTTGTTCGGTTCGCGCGCGCATTTTTATTCGTGTTCATGGTCGACGAAGAAGATACCTCTGTGTTATCTGTGTGTTAACCAGGGCTTGAAAACTGTCGTACGAAAGATTTAGGCTCTTCGAATAGTTAGGAAGAACTTCTACTCTGAATAACTTACAAAGAACTTAAATTTGGGACTATATCGGTTTAACAAAATTGCCCTACAATTATTTGATTAGCTAGGTATCGAACTTGTATTATTTAAGCTTCTATAACCCATATTTAATAAATCAAATAATAAATAAATAGTTTGCCCAATTTTTGAGAACGTATGTATACGTCTATAGTTGCGAAAGGGTTAATAAATATATTACGTTCTTATTGATATTAGCAAGCTTCTTTTAACGTAACATTAGGATCAATACTTTACACACGTTTTCCTTTTTACTTTGCGAATACGATAGAAGAATAATCAACGTCTGATCCGAAGTTCTTTAAATAATAGTATAGAAATTTTATAGGTATGAGAATTTACATAGCGAACATTTGCATTACGTATGTTACTATAAAAGGCCGAAAATTGGTACAAATTGGAAGTATTAGGTTCTTCGTAACACGTATTCAGAATCAAAGTTTCTCATAACAGTTTCAACCGAAGCTTTTTATACAACAGTGTGAAGCAGTTAATTTTTGAGCCCCGCTGTTAACTAACTCGGTGAATTTGTTTATTCTTTAGTTTCTCTGAGCAATACCTGTCCATATCGAGTCCCTTTCGAAATTGAAACCGCGCCTCTCTTCCGTCTCTTCAAACTTTTGGCACACACGTGATTTCTCACATCGTCGTCGCACATCATCAGCTGTTTTTTTTTTCTTTTTTTCTTTTTGGCACTTCGATTAAATTCCTAAACGCACTCCCATAATTCCACGTCTAAAAAAAACCGAGCCTCCTCAAGTCTGTCCTGTAAAGAAGTCTTCGAACTCGTCTTCAATCCACGAACGAGAAACTGTCAAAACACTCCCGTGGAAAAACCAAAAAAACAACAGAAACGCGCGGTCCTCGAGGTTTTCGTTAGCCAAAAATGCCCGTGCAGCTCGGCGACGTTTTCATCTCGATCGCGCGATTCTCAGCCTCTTTTCGAGACTCTTTCGGCTTGTGCTACGAGTTCAACGGAGTTGTTCCGATGTTGCTGATGAAACTCGGGCACGCGTTGTCCGCCCTGTCTCCGCTTTGCAGCGAGAAATGCCTGTAAGACATGTACGCCTGCGGATTCGACGAAAGGGGCTGGTCTCTTTTCTCCGTCGACCTTTGCTTCTTCATCTTCATGTAGCCCAGAACGGAGATCAGCACCACGAACACTACGAATCCCATGCAACTTCCGACTATCAGGCCTAGTCTTCTAGTGAGGATGTTCGCGAGACCGCCTCGATCGCTCATAGTTCCGTCGCCGACTATTGAATCGGGAGCGTCTAGAGTTCTGACTTCGGTGCATTGGCTGGTGAGAGAGTTTATCATCGCGGGACGAGCCGAGCCTTCGATCACGTCGTCGTGTGAGGCGTTCCATTGCCAGGAACCGATGTCCTCGGGGATCGACGTGCCCCAACTGCCCAGACCCAACACGCAGATCAGGTAGCGGGTGTCCGAAGCTAACTTCGTCAGCCGCACGGAACGTGCCTTTGGGTCCAGCAGCTTCCCCCGTACCTGCCGGAGAAATCGGGCAAATTGAAATGTAGCGGGTGAAAGTAAAACTCGGACAGTTATAGGCTAAACGATTAATCGCGTTAAACGTACCACTTGCGTTCGTCTACTAATTTTGTTCGGTACTTGATTACCTTAACAAAGCTGTGCACAAATTAATTATATGTGACTCGATTTCTCGAGTCACCGTAAGTTACCTCATTTTATTACATTGTCACTATTCACAAATTCTTATGTTCCATACATGAAGCATGAAGTCACATCTTTTTAGAAAACTAGAGAGAAATAGGCAGTTAAATGTACAGTGAAACTAAATCGCACTTTGGTTTCTCATGGTAAAAAAGCTAATCTTTCGTAACGTGGCGAGGATGGAAGGATAGGTGGATCGATGCTTTTGGAAATTGGGTGCGTTGGTAAAGGAAGTTGAGAAGAGACACGTATGGGGAATATATCATAGAGATGCGTAGCAGGGGCTGGAAATGATGGGGTGCTTGGATTTATGAAGCTTGGACTTTCGAATCCCCTTCATAAATTCTACCCAAGTGATTACCGATATATCGAAGTTTCTGTTAAATCGATGCTTAACTTCGTGACGCGTCAAGTAATTATTTTCTTGGTCGTTTGTCGAAATACTTCAACGATATTTCCATACGAACTACGTTGAATGGAACGAAGCTCGGCGAATAAATACGGGTTGATTTCTTTACGCTTCATATTTTCTAATATATTAAGCAACCCCTTTTTATGGAGACAATGAATAATGAGCTATCCCAGACAGTATAATTGTTTGGATTTATGAAGTTTGGTTCGTAAATTCTCTCGCGTGATTTATCGAACCTTTTATTAGTTTGATGTACAATCCTGTATCTCCTTATTTCTTCCTTTGGCCTTTGTTTTCCTCCACAATTTATCGAAACGCGGAGACAATACCTTCAACAATATATACGCGATTGTCTGAATCTACGAAGTCTCGGATTCGATTCCTTTTGCACGATTCATTAATTAGTTAAGGTTTCATTAGCTCAATCCTTTGCGGCTTAAATTACTTTTGGATGGTGTCATGTAATTCGCCTTTAAGTTAATACTTCAATATATCTATACTGGTTCGTATTAATATATCTATATTCAGTATGATGTACTGTATAGTCTACGTTCGATCACCATTAAACTGTGAACGTTTATACAAATTTATGTTGTTGCCGACCTAACGACAGGAAGTGAACCTTAGAGACTTGTTTCCTCTTCTAAACATTGTAACTTTATTATTATATACTTTGTATGCTTTTGCATATTACGCGGGCTTTGTACTTTCTCGAACAGGTCAATTCTCCGTAAATATATAGATCCACCTCTGTATCAACCCAATATTCAATCACCGAACGAAGACTCAAATAGTAAACTTCCCCATAAGTGTAAGTCTCCAGTCTAATCGCCATTAAATATCCAAAGTTAATTTCACAAATTTCTCTATCAATCCGTTATTTAATAACCCAATGAAAATTCCCAAATAGCCAAACTTCAGCTAAATATAAGAATCCGTAGCTCAAATCATCACCCAGAATTCTCTGTATCAACCCACCATTTAATGATCGAAGGAAAGCGTATGATTTGAGGACGGGTGGTGGAAAATGTATAGAGCATTCAGCGCAGAAGCGCACACGTACCTCGTCCACGTTGTCCAAAGCGTGATAAGCCACTTGGTAGCCGTGGAGGCCGGAGTGGTTTCTACTCTGCCAGGACACGAGAACCGAGAACGGTTGAATATCCTGGATCGCCAGCTTCAGGATCAACGGAGCAGAGCAGAATTCGTGTGGATCCAGGTCTAGGAAAACCAGACCCTGCAGCTCTGGCGGCTGCTGGCATTTCAGTAGACCATCCTCCACGTCGCCGACTCCGACGCCGTTTCTTCCTCGACCACGGCCACCTCCGACCCCACTAACCAGCTTCTGGTGGTCCCTCAACCATTCCCACAGCTCCTGCGACTCGCATCCACAAATCAACGGATTCTCTGCGGGCGGGCGGACATCCATTTGCAAATATTATTTACAATTGTGGCTGGTTCGTTTATAATTGAGCAACTCTTGAAGGCGGCCAAATTTACGCATTCCGTGCCATCGAATTTATGGCGAAGGAAGGGAATGGAATGCGTTGAAGGCGAATCGAAGTTGCAAATTTTGAACACGGTACAAATTCATTAACCCCTTGCCTTACAATTTATTAACACTAGGTTTACGGAACTCGCCACGTTGACGCCGTTCAGATTTTATATCTAACATTATAGAGACCATAAATAGTATTTTTCAGTAGTTTATGTTAACTTTACGTAACGCAATGGTATGAATATGTATTCTACGCGACTCTCTTCATCCTCAACTTTCTACTTTCGAATATTTCTATCAAGTATACGTATTGTATTTTTCCGGAAGCCTGTCAACGTATGCACGTAACGTCCGTAAACCTAGTGTTAACTACTATACTTACGTAAGTTATCATCAACGGATCACAGTCCTCATATTTATGAAAAATATTAATACATTCTAGGTAATTTGCGTTTAGTTATTCTTAATCTTCTAAAGGGACACCAAAACTAGGATAAGAATAACGCTTTATTGCGAACAGACCTTACGTTTAATGAATTTATGTGTAATTCGTGGCACGAGTGTGACTCGCCATTGTAAGCCAAGGGGTTAAGTAACATATTAGTTGAGGTATTTTCAAAGCTTCGAATACTTAAGCTTAGAAACATCAGACCTTTGAATTTTCCAGCGCGCGAATTTTCAGAGCTGCAAGTTTTCAAAGATGCAAATTTTTAGAGCTCTGAATTTTCAACGCTGCAAATTTTCAAAGCTTCGAGTACACAGAGCCTAGAATTTTCGGAGCTTCAAATTTTCAAAACTGCGATCTGTCTAAAAGTGAAGCAGAGCTGTATTGAAATTTCTGTCTTCAATTACTGGCGCTATAGAAGCATCGATTTGCGGCAGCACGTGGACACAACAAGCACGTCGACACTGTGTCCATTAAATTTGGAAATCTTTCGGGTTGAAAGCGTCCGCGATTGGAAAGGGTGGAACGGGAGAGGATTAGGGGAAGCAGACGGGCGAACACTATACTTCCGTAAAGGACTAGTTTGCGGACTTGAGAAGAGAGGATGAGAGGGAATGGCAAAGCGTGTTTGATTGTGCCCGATGTTGAGTATCGATTCGAGACGATTGTACGTGACCAGCGATATGATTGGATTTCCAACACTGCTAACTCTATTTGGATCGATAGTTTCCATACGTATGTAGTATAGAATTATTCCCCGGCTCTGGAACGTCGCGCCGCGCTCGTTGAATAAAAGTTACGCGACCAAATGAAACATTGCCACCGCATTAACTCTTTCCCGATTCTTGTTTCGTTTCTTTTTCAACTTGCACGTAGGTATATTTCTTTCGGCGCCATTGAACGATTTTTCCGAGCGATATCTTCCAATCCTGTTACTCGAAGTAAAATTATTGAGCAGCTTTCTAAACGAAAGGTCTAGGATTCGATTCCCTTTTTGGTAAATTATGTTTAACCCTTTCGTTAAAGGGGACGCATGTATTATTAGTTGAACGTTTGGGATCGCTATGAATTTTAAGAGGAAAAAGGAATTTTAAGATATGTTACCTAGGTTAATTCTTTAATTAGAAATTTATGAAAATAAGGGGAATTGATACTGATAGCTACGCTACGAATCTTTGCGCAAATTCATCTTTTTATTAACAAGATTAAGGAAATGGAAGTTAGTTAATCTTTAAGAGACGGTAACTAATATTTTACTTTTAATAAAATGAACACCTGGTAATTGTTTGCAAGCTATGGTCTAATCGCAACAAAAACCCTATACTTTTCAATCAACTTTACAGACCATTCTAAAAAGATAAAGGAAGATGTCGAGAGCGCAATGGTTCCCTATTTTCTTAACAAATATGCATGATGCGCCAAATGTTCTACACTCACAATCAGTGTTTAACGAGAATACGAGAAGAATCTTTCGGACGATCTAACGTTAAGTCGAAGGAAAAATTCGCGCGGTCTTGTTTCACCGCTGCAAATATCACGTCGAAACGACGAAATAAATAAAGCATGCGTTACCTTCGGCACGAAGGCTTCTAATTTGCGTCTCGAGAGGCCTGAACGCGTTCAGCGGAAGGTTCTCCAAATAATTCCTACTGAGATCCAACAGCCGCAGCTTCTTTAGCGGTCTGAACGCTTCGCTGGAGATGGCGTTGATCCAATTACCATAAAGATGCAGCTCAACCAAGCTGACCAGGTTCTTGAACGTCACCTTGCCCACAATTCCAATCTGATTGTAGGAGAGGTCCAATATCTGCAAGGATTTCAAGTCTTCCGGGAACTCGTCCAGCTCCTTGAGAAGATTATGGGTCAGATTGAGGATCCTCAGATGTTCCATCCCTTGTAGCCTCTCCTTCGGCAGTATGTCCAGGTTGTTCGTTCCCAGATGCAGCGTCAGAAGGTTCGGCAAGCTTCTAAATGCGCCCGGCGACACCCTCGAGATCGAATTCTGGCTCAAGTACAAATGCAACAGGGCGGGGAACGCCTCGAAGTCCTGCGACGTGACAATACTAAGATTCGTCCCGGAAATGTGCACCTCTTGAAGAATAGGGTATTTCGATTCCGATGGAAGAACGTGGATCCTGTTCAGTGGATTCCTGGTCAAGTTTAGCCACGTCAAACCCGGCAGATTCTGCCCGGATAACGCGACGGCTGGAATTTGTCGGAATTTGTTCTCCGAGAGATCCACTCTGCGCAGCATCGAGGAGTGGGCGAAAAAGTTAGCTGGCAGGGCGTTCAGGTGATTGTGGCTCAGGTCCACGGAGATTAGGCGAGAAAGG
The DNA here is from genome assembly GCA_028830335.1 of Eucera pruinosa. Lineage (NCBI taxonomy): Eukaryota > Metazoa > Arthropoda > Insecta > Hymenoptera > Apidae > Eucera > Eucera pruinosa. Next base: position 153,168 of record JAMYCR010000014.1, read on the forward strand.
TTGGCCGTGGCGAAGCCGGACATCGTCTCGATTCGATTATGGCTCAGGTCCAGCTCCCTGAGGAACTTTAGACTCGCGAAGCTGGCCACGTCCACGTTCACGATTTCGTTGTGAGACAGCGTGAGGATCTCGAGGTTGGACGCGTTAGCCAACGCTGAATACGGGATATCCTGGAACCTGTTGTGGTCCAGGCGGATCTCTCTGAGAGACAGAAGCCTGTCGAAGATCCCGGGGGGAAGATTTCTCAAGTGATTCTTGTTTAAATGCAACCGCGCCAGGTTTCGATTCAATACGAAAATGCTCTCGGGCAGCTGTGAAATCTCCGCTTTGTCCAAATATAATTGCTGCAACGATGGTAAACCGTTCAGGCTGTGCTCCAACATCTGACTGAAGTTGTTCCCGGATGCTGCAAGCTTCCTCAGACCAGAGATGCTCAAATAAAACAGAGCGGAGCCTGTCAGAAGATTTTCGTCCAAGTTTAAATCGGACAATTTATTGAGCCCTCTAAAAGCGCCGCTTTCCACGCTTGTAATCGAACAGTTCTTCAAATTCAGGGTTACAATTGGCAATCCTTCTTGGAAGATGGCGTCGTGTAGCACCGCCAGATGATTGTTAGCGAGATCCAACACTTTCAGCTTCTTTAAAGCGGTCAAAGCGTACGGATCCAATCTTCTCAAGCCGTTATCTTGAAGATACAACTCTTCCAGCTCGTGCAGCTCGGAAAAAGTTTTGGCAGTGATGTGACTCAGCTTATTCATGCTCAGTTCCAAGTACTTTAACGCCTGCATCGGTTGAAACGCTCCGTCCTCTATCCTGGATATCGAATTGTTCGTCAAATATAATCTCTCGACCAGCAACAAGTCCCTAAAAAGCGGCGCCTGAAGGTGCGTCAATTTGTTGTGCCCCAGCCACATGATTCTAACCGAAGCTTGCCCGCGCAGCGAGTCGTTATGCAGCACGGCCAAGCCATTGCTGTCCAATTGAATGGACACCAAAGAACTTCCTCCGGACGAGGATTCCGTGGCGGACAATTGAAACACGTCTCCGAGAACCGTCAACTGATTGCCCTGCAGATTCACGTGTTGCAAGCTGTTCAAAGTCCTCAACGCCCCAGTCTCCATATCCGTAATGGCGTTATTCTGAAGATGCAACTCCAGCAACGAGGGCAACGGTGAAAAAACGTCGCGCTTCACTTCGGTGATGTTGTTGTCCTGCAACCGAAGCTCCCGTAGCTGATGCAATTTGAGAAAAGTGCCCGGCTGCAGCTCGTGGATCTTGTTTCCGTCCAGAGACAGCGACGAAAGGTTCTCGCAGTGCTCGAGGAACTCGCGCGGCACCTTCTCGATGTAATTGTTGCTCAAATGCAATTGGGCCAATTGCTTGAGGCTGGCCAAGCCCCTCGCGTCGATTCTTCTGATGGCGTTCTGCTGCAAGTACACAACCGCGAGGCTCACGCTGCCTACGAACGCATCTCCGGGGATCTCTAGAATATTATTCTCCGCCAAATAGAGTTCTCGAAGCTCGGGAAGCCTGGCGAACACGCCGCCGATGTAATGAATGTGATTATGGCTGAGTTCGATGTTGCGCAGCCTCTCGTTCCCTTTAAAAGTCGCCACGTCTAGGAACACGATTTTGTTGTGGCTCAAATCAATCGATTCTAATTCCCTCAGAGACACGAGCGCGTCTTTGTGCACGCTTTCTATGGAATTATAGTACAGCGAAAGGGTGTGGAGAATGGGGCAAGGTCGAAAACAGTCCTCCGCGAGCTTCTCGAAGTTATTGCTACTCAGATCCAGAATCAAGAGGGAGCTGAGAGAACTGTAGCCGTCGTCCGGAAGCTCGGAGATCTCGTTCCACGCGAGTCGAAGAGACGCTAGGCTTTCTAATCTCCTTAAAGGCGCCATGGGGAATAATTTCAGCTTGTTCTCGGTCAGATCCAAGTCGCTTAAACTGTCCTCCAATCCGGCGAACGCGTATTCGGAGATTTTCGAGATCTGGTTGCCTTTCAAAGTCAGCTTCATCAGCTTCAGCCCGTAGAAACAGTAGGAGGACAGATCTTGGATCAAGTTGGCCTCCAAATCGAGCGCGGCTAATTTGCGCAAGTCTGCCAACGATTTCTGAGGCACGTGAGGCAAGCGGCTGGAAACCAGGGCCAACGATTCGAGGCTGTCTTTGAGATTTGCGAACGCAGCCTCGCTAATTTCACGCAACGACGAGTGGGAGATTTGGAGGTGCCTGATTTGAGAGCCTGGTGGGAAGCAACTGTCCTTCAACTCCTCCACGGTCTTGTCCAGCTCGTAAACGCTCAACGACTGCACCATCGTCCCTGCCCCTGCAAACAGGGTCGTAAAGGGCACGGCCGTTAATTTTATTAAGTCGCCCCCTCACCCCGCTGCCGATAACACGCGCAGGTTTAGATTTGGCAGCATTGGCCCGGGGAATGTTCGCTGGGCGAGTTTATAGGCGGTGTAAAGGATAATGGGCTTCCTTGAAGATGCCACCCGTTACCTAACCCTCGCAGTAAATCGTGGAATAGGCAGATAAAAGGCTACATTGTAATAAAGATACGCTCCCGACGTCGAATGTGAGCTCTATGGGGAACTTGCGTCGAGCTACGGGTTGATTCAATAGTGGGTGACTTTAACCCTTTTCCGCATGAGTGTGAACGAATCGAAGAGTTCGTCGGTTTTTACGTGACCGTGTTTGTATTTTTATGGTTAGCTTTACGGTTGTAATACAGGGTGGCCACTGAATGGCTGAACGATATAGAACAAAAATAACTTTCACAAACACGTGTTTTTTCTTCTTTTTTTTTAATTTCTTTATTATTCTATTTGGAAATATGATTAACGGATACTTTCCCGTATTACGTGTAAAGGACAACATCCCCCGAATCGCCATCATTTTCCTGCTCACGAATACGGACGCTTGTGAGAAATGAATTGGCACGAGAGCGATGAATTAGCACAGAGAAGAGTATCACAAATAAATCTGTGATAAGAACCAAAGAAATTTAACCGTTGATATTTGTTTACATTAAAGAAAATTCTGTTCAGCCAGTTGAATCGGCCGTACAGAGTACGATGCTTTTCTTCGCTTAAAAGAGAATGATTTCTACGGGATAAAACAAGTATATTATTTTTACTTTATCGTAATGCGATATGAATGGGTCGAAACAATAGGCTACGAAGATCTAATTATCGCCAAGACCACGTAATTGAATCAACCAGTATCCCCCGCCTGAAAAATGTCCACCGTTTATCCAGCCGATGGCCAAGTGTCCCATTAAACGCTAATTGATGCAGCTTGTTCCGCCGAACTCGACATTGTTATCCTGATTATAATAACAATCTCCCGAAGCGTGTTCCTCCCCCGAAGCCGTGTTTCCCGATGTAGCTCGTTTCGTTAACGAATGAAAATTGGACTGCGAGAGGAGGGGCCAGGCGTATCGAAAAAGTTTTTACGAGCAAACTTGCATTACCCGGTGCAAGCTTCTACGTTCGTCCGCCTTCCACGAACGACAGCTCACGCGGCAACGTTTGCATTAGGTTTCAGAAGCGTTGTACTCACCAGTCGCGCTTAGTATGCCTTGCAGAGTGCTCCTCAGGGTCTCCTCCGTGGCTCCGGCGCATTCCAGGAAAAGACCGTCCTCGAAATTGTAACAGGGACAGCCGGGAATGGTCTCGGGGGGAGGGCACTCGGCTATCTGACCGACGACCCCCGTCCACGCGAAATTCTGGATCAGTAAAAGCTGTAGGAGAACCCTTAACGCGTGTCGCATCGCGATGCAAGGGAATCTTCCCCATGACTCCCTCATTGCATTCCTTAATTCGTCACTGCGTCCTTTCTTTAGGGGCGACTCTACTGCAATCAGACAATTGAACGGCAATTTATTTTACGTATAAATACACTTAACGCGTTTGGGCTAGTTTTCCATTCAACCCCTCAATTGTTAACCTTTTGCCTTGTAACGACGAGTGTAGCTCGTGGACCAAACGCAACAAATGCACGCTGCATTTCTAGTGAATTAGAATTTCACTTCTAAATGTATTATAGAACTGTAAGATTGATCGTTTGTCGAATGCAAGTTACGCGTAATATATCAATGTTTTATATCCGATACGGTGTTAAAGCAGCAAATGTTCAGCTTAAACGTCTCGACAATTGGAAAATTGATAGGGCAAGGGGTTAACCCTTTATTTAACCATTTGCGCTTCGAAACGTGTTTAATCCATTCGCTGCGGCGTTTTAGAATTACAAAATGTTCTTTCTATTATTACGATATTAATTTGTAATATTACGATAGCAGGACGGCTACGAATATTTGCGGATGTAAAATATGAAACAGAGTTAATGTAAAGGTGTAAAGCTGTTATTTTTGTAACAATTTTACAGTACTAATTGTATACAAGAGGAAATCCATTAATAATAATAATAGTAATAATAATAATAATAAAGTAATACGGCATGGTAATAAATTTGTAGACTTGCCAATCAGCCGAGTAATAGGCTTCCAGCAGATAAAGTATTAATAACGAGGCACTCCCTATGTTTTTTCACTTACAATTAGCCGACATCCTTTTGTCAACTAACTTTCGCCAGAAATGGAATGATAAATGCTAGCGGAAAGAAATGAAAGGAGAAACGGCGCGCGTAGTGGCGAATCGTGCGTTTCCGGTATACGAAAACCGGACGCCACACAGACGGGGAGCACATTAGGAATCATCGACAACGTCACCGCGGGTGACTATTTAACTGATCCTCTTGATAGGATGTTTCCTTGCAAAATTATTAACAATGGATCGAGCCGAGCGAGCATCGAGCGGAAACGCGTGTTAAGACACCGCGCGCGCGCGCTCTCTCTCTTCCCTTTCCGGTTTCCGTTCACGATCCACCCTGCATTAGCTAATTAGCGTTTAATTAGTAGAAGCTGCAACGCGACACGACAGGCTGAAAACCGTCAACCTGCTTCGCTATAATTATCCGGTTTTTGACTCACCTTTCTTCCCTTCGACCCGAGAACATCTCGCGGCGCTACAAACTCTTCCATCTATAACTGGATGCGCGAGGATATCTTTTGCGGGCGTAAACGAAGGAGATACGTTTGTAAACGACAGTATGCGATTTTTGGAGTTCTGGTTACGGAAGCGAATATTAATTTGAGGATTAGCACAATTTCGATTGGCCTCTTCTATACGCTTCGAATTCTCAATTTTAATCTGCCGTAGCGAAAGGGTTAAGGATGGTGACAAAATTCTAGTTTCATCGAATATTGTGCAACAATTGTAAATACTTTGAAAGCTCCAAGTATGTTGAAAAATTCTGATAAATAAACGCTGATAAATTAGGGGGAAAATGTAGGCTCCCCCGTCGCGTTTTAACGCGATGTAAATAGGAAGAAAGATGGGTATTGCCTTGCGGAGGTATGCAATTTCTAAAAACGTCAACGAGCAGATAAGGGGTGACGTTATCATTAAGCTAACAAGAAGATTATTAAATCGCAGCCGCGTTGCGCAGCCATTCAGTCTCGTTATAATTAAAAGACAGAACACGAAGACACCGTAATGGCAGCTCCTCTCTTCTTAATATTTTCCAGCCCGATGACGACGTCGAAGACAGATACGAACAGAGATGAGGTGGGCAAGGGGGAAGAAATATCGTGAAAAGAGGTTGTAGACAGTACTCTTATTATCGGACTGGTTCATTATCGTCCGGAACCCTGCATCGATCGCCATAATTGACGAAATACAGCCTCCACCAAATATTCTTCTCTGCAAAGAATATTTTTTTCCTTCTTTTCGAATATCTATGGATATTCCTTTTCAATTGCGCGCTATCAAATTTATACTATTAATTTGGCAATCGATTTAACACGGTACAGTAAAGCCTTCGCGTATCAGAATATTTTGTTATCTGAATATAACGTTACGTATGTAATTTAGCAGGCAAAAAATGATGGGATTCATAGATGCTAGAAACACCTAGTGGATATCGTGGAATAGAAAAGAAGCTTCAATTTGTTGGACAGTGTTATTGTTGTAGGTTATCAATGAAGAGACGTTTTAACTTTGTTAATAATGTATTGTACACAGTAAAGCCTCACGTATCACAATATTTTGTTGTTCGAACATAACATTGCATGATTTAGCAGCCAAAAAAAGATGAGATTCATAAATGCTTCAACAAACTGCCGGTTGCATTTAACAGTATGAATAAGTTTCAGTTATTTCAATCTCGTTACTGTATTATTACTCGTTACTTATTTCTGTAAATTAATGCTTCCCCTATTTTTTTCTCGATTATGGCACTTTCGAACTACCGTGCAACAAAAAGTGGTCATTCACTTGCATCAAGAACAGTTATCGATGGTACTCCGAATGCCTATTAGTCGAAAGATTAAGGAAATAGATTGTCAATATGATACGTGTAAGTATACGATGCAGCTGTCTTTCGAATACGGATCTGAAGCATGATCCATGGTTGCAGCAGATGCAGTGGAACGAGGCTGTAGTCTGTGGCCTACGGCGCAGCCGGCATGCATAATTCCGCGATTGTTATTGCAGGAAATCGCTGTATTCAGAATGTGTCTCGCACGGAAACCTCGTGTATCCCGGTTGCGCAGCACGCCGGAAGATCGCTATTTATGTGATACATTAACAGCGTCGGGCCATCTATAACGGGCGAACCGTCCGCGAAAAGCAGAAATTATTTCGTCTCTAGACAGGCTGAACTTTGTTTCGCCTCGCGCGACTGATGAACGAGCGAGACGTGATGGACGATGAACGATTAGGGGGCGGATTCGAAGTTCTGCGAACAATAGATGAATCGGTCGATAATTTTGCTAATGATTAGGAAAATCACGTATGTAGGCGTTAATTACGGGAAATATTATAACATCACTGTAACGGATTTTTAAGCGAGTTCATATTTTTTGTAGATTAACCCCTTGTCTTACAATATTTAGACCGGTGTGCTTGCGTAAGTTATCGTTAACAGATCACAGTTTTCACATTTCTTCGAAATATTACAATATTCTACGCAATTTTTCTTTGGCGATCCTTAATCCTCTGAAGTGAAACTAAAAGTAGAGTAAAAGTAACCCTGTACAGCGAACAGATCTTACGTTTACTAAACTTATTTATTAATACGTGCAACGAGTGCGACTCGTCATTGTAAGCCAAGGGGTTAAATAAAGGGGTGGATTATTCAGTGGAATATTTCACGCGTTCACTGTTGCGATGAATTCTTCATTTTATTCATTTCTGCGGCTTTCTATTCACGCTGCGTGCACCACTAATGATTCGCGTCACTGTGGCTATTATGAAAGGCAAAATATTAAATATACGTAACTTTTAAGTCGATGTTTATGTTTTCCAAAGAAAAACATACGGACGACCTTTATTATGCAGACTTTTTCGACGTAATGTATTGCAAACTACAAATGGTCGCGTCGCTGTTCGCCGAGGCAACCATAATTATAGATTTAGAGGAACTGGGAGTACCGCAAACTTGTTAATTGGTAACTGTACTCGGTAAGTTTAGGGTTTAAGGTGGCGGCGAGTTAGACGTTCACGCAAAGGGAGTTTGCATCTTAAAGTGGTGGACAGCGAATTTCGCCATCATCTCGGTAACTTCAAACCGCGTTAAAATGATGTCAGTACTTAGGTAGATCGCAAAAGCATCAACTTCTTCGATCCATAAAAGCACCGTCTATTTTTTTTATTTTATTTCACTTCTACGGGCAAAAGAAGCCCATTTCATGTAAACAAAGATAACGTAAAAAAGAGCATACGGTGAGCGAGCACGGATCGTTTAACATAAAAAAAGGAACGATAAAGTTCAGACCTAAATACATTAATATTCCGAGAAAAGAAGGTTAATATTTTGACAAGTATAGTTAGCAGTTCTCCTAGCATCTAAAGAAAGAATATTTCGTGAGTTGATGAGGAGTTCACGATTACGGTGAAGCCTCGATAAGGAACGCGACGAAGCGGAAGCTTTCCTCGGGCTTGAAAATTTCGAAAACATAGTTCTGTCTGTTCTTTCCGTAGAATGCGAAAACCGAACGTTGAAGCGAGCTATGACGCGCAAGAAGCATAATTTAGCGAGGAAAAGGGTGTTTTGCGCGATGTGTAGGGCAAGTTTTCGACACGGTGCTAACCCCTAACCACTCGACGCGGTAAATGGCCTACCCGTGTTCCCGTGGAGATTCGTGCGGTCGAAACACAAAAACCGCGGGAAACCGTTCGGAGTTGCAGCTGCATAAAAAACTGGGAACCGCTTATTTCGCGGTTTCCGAAGTGGTTTGCCTCCGCGTAATTTCTTCGCTGCGCTTCGCGACTGCCCAATAACCACCGCAATAACTGCGAGCACCCATTCCTTTCATCGCTGTACTCTCGCCCCGTGATCCAAAAACTATTCGGACATTTTTGCGTAACGGGTTAACGCTAAAACTAGCGGCGATTAAAGTATAGGGTGAGCGACCCACGTACTGTCACTCTTCCTATGACTGCCACTCGAATTATTGTTATTCAATAGCAAAGTAACGTACAAACACTCTAACGTGCCAACACATAGCTATCGTATATTCGTTTACACTTAATATTTGTAACGAAATATTAGGAGGTAAATGTGCTGTTGACTATAATTCATTAAAATATATATATATATATATAATTACTAAAACGCGACCGAACTTGCTACTCACGATTAATGTAACGCAACTCCGTTGCCAGGTCCGAGTCTCCCGTTGTGCGAAGGAAAACTGCGATCCGGAAAGAAGTAACGAACACCTGGCCGAAGTTTCCCCAAGAACGACGCAAGTTGGTCGTAAAAAAAGCTGTACTCTGCTTTGTGCCGAGTTTTCCCCGTTAAAGATACGGCTAGGTGATCGTGAAACGAGGTCGTGCAGGCTATAAGGAAGTTGGATCGCAACGTTGCCCACTCGTGACACGCAAAAAGCGCGGCCTTTGCACCGAGGAGCGTCGTTGCGTTGCTTTTATAGGATTACAAGCGTACGCTGTCCTCCTTTTTCCCCGCGCAACTTTTATCCCAACCCACCCACCCAACCCCTAACTCTGCGAAGTGTAGCGTCTCTAGGTAGAAATTCGCGGGCTTATTAAAGGGAACGGAAATGGAGGTAACGTGTCCGCGTTAATACGCGTCCGACGTAAACGATCACCGAAGATATCGTCCATCAACGACTCCAAGAAGTTCTACTTCAGTTTTCATACGACGATGCTCTCGATCATCGATCATCCTTCTTCCGAGACTTCCGGTTCTTTCTCGATGGGAGAAATTCGGATGGTTTCTTAACCCATTTGCATCGTAGCAATGAATACGCGATCCGCTTTGTAACTCGAAGACTTTCGGTTTTACTTGCAAATTACGCGCAATAATCGAAATACAGTAACGAAATTTGGAGCAGATGTTATACCTTTTATTGATCAGTACGAGTATCTTTAAAATGATCGATACACAGTGATACATTAGAAACATCAGTAATATGAATATGAGTTATCGTACGCGGATGCAAATGGGTTAATACTCGTGTTTAGAACGTGCAGAGTAGTGTATCAATCACTGCCACTTTGTTGTAACTATTTTAACTTGCAACTATTTTAGGGATTACTTAGTCTGAAAATCGTTCCAATTTGGAGCATAGTATCGTTTAACGTCTCTTTTATTTATGAACACTTTTTTATATGTTCACGTATAATGAATCAATTGCTACGTAATTGAAAACGGTACAACAAAGTCCAACGTTCCTCGTACCGTCACTTGAAAAGTTGTCACTTAAACAGAAACAATTTTTACGTACATTAGCACGTCGGTTTATATAACAGATATAAGATGTTCGGTAAACGTTGCGCCTTTAATGAATTATGACGCGTTTCATACTTTGTAATTACGTTGGTTAAGTTTCAATGTTCAACAGCACATTTACCATCTAACATTTCGTTTCCAATATCAAGTATAAACGAATATGTAATGTCTATGCGTTGTTACGTAAACCGAAGTTCAAATTTCGTCTAAAAATTTGTTTATTTACTTCTGCTATTAAAAAAAATAATGATAGCGTCGGTTATAGGGAGTATCTATTACTGTCACTTGAAAAGTTCTCATTTAAATAGAAACACGTTTTCCCGCGTACATTAGCACGTCAATTTTCGTAACAGATATAAAATATATAGCAAACGTCGCGCCTTCACTGAATTATGACACGTTCCATAGTTTACAATTACATTGGCCACGTTTTAACGTTCAACAGCACATTTGCCTCCTATAACCGTATTTGAATAGCACAAATATATGTTTAATTTCCCGAACGGAAGTAAAAGATGCGGAAGCAGGCGGAAAATTTGGATAGCGCGGGCGATGAAAAATAGATGGAATCATTTTTTTTCGCGAATGGATGCTTGAGAAGATACGAGTATAGGCAAGGGGGAGACGGAGTCGTCGCGGGCAAATATTTAAACAGCTGAAAGCGTTTCCGAAGTTGTCGCGACGCATCAATAGCGATCCGAAGCTTTTCCGCGCTCCGCTCGCAATCCTACACGTTTGATGTCGCGAAACAATTCGGTTCGTTCCGCATTTCACCATAGCGTCGCGTCCATTTCAACAATGCCCGGGCGGCCGTAAAACAATACTTTTATCTCATATTTGTTTTGCGCGGCCCGCAATCAGCGCGGGGAATGAGGCTGAAATAGGAGGGAGGGGAGAAAAAGAGAACGCGAAACGATATGGCGGAGGGAGGGGGGAAATAAAAAAACACGGAAGAATCGTAGTAGAATTGAATCGAATCGCGAGAAGACGCGGCTTGGCGCGGCGTCGCGTCGCGCCACCGTGAAAAATGAGCCAGTTTTTATTTTAGAAGGCGAAGTTGGCCGTGTTTGTGGGAGCTGCTCGACCGAAAGCGATTCTACTTCCACGTTTTTACGCATTCATGGCCCCCGCGCAAACTTTCCCCTGTTTTATCGCCGGTTGCTTTGTAAAACCTGGCGCAATCTGAATTTCAAACCGTCAGTTTTTGTCCACCCCCGCGCAGCGATACTCGGGCGGCCGTAAACACCTGCTTCAAGGTTCGTTGAATGAAAGATAACGGAATTTGCAGACTCGACGAAATTTGTTTTTATTTACAGTGGAACGAAATATTTGTCAGTGCTCGATTTAGCGAACTATAGGTGAACTATTATCCGAAGTACGGTAGATGTCCTACGTACTGCCAGCGTCCCTATAACCGACACTTTAATTATTCTCTTTAATAGCAAAGAATCGTGAGTAAAGAAATTTGGATTTTATACGTTTACACTTGATATTTGAAACGAAATGTTTTGGAAGGTAAATGTGCTGCTGAACATTGAAACGCGACCAATATAATTATAAAGTATGGAACGTGACATGATTCAGTAAGGCGCAATTTACTATGTATCTTATATTTGTTACACAAACCGGCGCGTTAATATATTTAAAACGTGTTTCTATTTAAATGAAAAGTTTTGAAGTGACAGGACGAAGGACCGTAGACTTTGTTGTACATTTTCAATTACGTACATACTAATGTATTTATTATATTGAACGTATAAAAATAATGTTCATAAATAAGAAAGATGTTGAAGAATCGTATGCTCGAAACTGGAACGATCTTTACGTTAACGACGTTCTAAAATAGTTAACGAAAGTTACTTGAAACGCGAACGTTAAAGTGGCATTACGCGGTGCATCTGCCCTAGTACATATTATGTCAGTGGAAGAACTGGCAGGACGATTGACGTGATCGAGACGCGGAAGGGACAAGCTTGGAAGTCGATTGCAGTCGCTTAAGAAACTCTTGGCTCGAGAGGATACCGCGGGTATCACCCGTCAGCCAATCGTACGAAGATTAATGTTTAAATTGAAAACGTTCCCCGAATCCCAAGTGAAATCCGCAGCCTTAATCGGCCGCCAGTAAAATAGCCCAGAGTTACACAGCCGGAACGTTCGACGACCGATGGTAAACAGAAAATCATCCGGCCAATGTTTACTCAAACTCGATCGCGTTCGACTCGACGCGTGACGACCTATGTATTTATTCGGTGCCTGGCCATTTGTCCCCCTTCCACTTGCACACTTTCCGTACCAAAGACGATTCGAAGACGTTTCGCTGAGGATTCTCGGTTGGCAAATCGAAGCAAACGTGCTGCGATTCGTGAGTGAAAGCAAAGGAAGAGTGCAAGCTTAGGGTTGAACAAGATTGCACAATTATTCGTTCGAAGCACGCGTGTACATTTTGTGTGGTATACTACGGTATCTTGTCGATTCGCGCAACAATAGTGCGCCGTAATTAATAAGATGGAACATCAAAATACTTATAGATAGATATTTATTGTTTTCCCAATGGATTACAAGTGGATTCCGTTTCTTTAAGTATTTACATTTTTTACTACTTACTAATGCCTAATAGTAACTTACTCTACCCTATCACTCTATTACAAATATTTATATTTATACTGGTTTCATATTAATTAGAGGACCTCTTTTTTATACTTCGAGCTACGAATTTTAAACTACCGTGGTGAAAGGGTTAAAATTGGGGAGGAAAATATAGCGGATTGTGAAATTAATCAAGCCGAGGCATAGTTGTAAATAAATTATCTACGTTTATGAGCTATGCAAATATTAGGCCAGTGCATAAAGTTTTGCGGATTTGCTATAAAACAGTAGACTTTGTTTCTTTACAGGAAATGTACGAGAAAATCGACAAATATTTTCCACGGTTAAATTATTTTAAATATTATAAGGCGCATTATACTTTAAATGGAATTGAATAATATTTCCTGTAGCTGGATATAAAGTCGCAATTCGATTATGAGATTACTTTATTGTTGTATCTAAAAGCAATTGTATATAAAAATAATGAAGTCTCGAATGTTAACGCAGTGGTTGGCAAAAATCTCCGACTAAAGTACAATTTGATTACACTAATAAGATAAATTATTATACTAATAATAGTACGTATCGTAGCTTGTAAAATGTCGTCTTATTAAATTGCTTATCTAAAGCATGAAATAAAATTACTTTGCCCAGAATCTTTTGTCAGTCACCGTATACACGTTAACAATAATTCACGATTTATATTGCGCGTTGAACGCCTCTTAAAACTTTCATAATCAACAATAGTATTTTGCTTAAATAACAAAAACACGATAAACGGGCAAGGGTTTGCGATAACTCTGTGATTATAATACGATAAATCGTGTAACAACTTTTTAACGTAGACAATTTTCGCGATGAAGTCATCCGATGTTATTTCCATGTCCATCCCGGAATTTGCAAATGCGGTTATTTATTATGCAATCTCTGTTTGGCCGTGTTGTAACGCGCGGCGTATTTCCGCGGACAGGATTTTAATGTAATTCCGAGTGGAGTCTGATTTAAATTCTGCAATTAATAATTAAACAGCGGTTTATTTATCAAACACTCGGAAGCGGCAATTAAATTCCCGTAGACAGGCATCGAACAATGACGTGGGGCTCGTGTTTAATTCAAGTAACGATAACTGCAACAGCAACGCCGCTTCGCGCATTCGTGCCACCGGATTAAATTACAATTCATATTCTTTAGAAAATAAATTGTACAAATAAAACTGCGTAAACAACGCCCGTACCAACGATCGATCGGCAAATCCGCCGCGATATAGAATTTCCGGCACGATTCCACGCCAAATCATCGCTCCGGCAATCCCCCCGCGATAAATTCTACGTTGCGCTGCCGGGGATAATCAAAACATTGCGTTACAACATGTTACATGTGTAATGCGGGGGTAAAAAGGACAGAATACCGAGAGAAGAAGATTTAAAGTAAGATTTTGCATCAGATTCGATACGTTAATGCTTCGAGCGTCGCGTTTCTCAATTCTGTGAGATCGTTTCATTTATTCGAACGTGTAAAAACAGTTTTGATGGGTGTTTATGATTATGATGAATAAAAATAATGAGGCCTCATTTTTGTAACCCTTTGCCTTATAATCACGCGTCACACTCGTGACGCGAATTATGTTCCGATTAGAATAAGTATACGCAATATTTATAACAAGGTTTGATTTCACTCGTTTAACTTCTCTTAAATCTTGAAAAGTTAATATAACAACGTATACGATTTCAATATCTTGCATTTGGCGCAAACATGAAGTGTCATAATGCTTTCGTTAACGTGCGTAGCTGCAAATAAATGCATAAGGCAAAGGGTTGATACAATGAATATATATGGCTAAACTAATCCTAATAGGAACCTAACTCATATCCAAACCGAGTCCAATTTAAACTTAATTCAATCCTAAATATTCTAGAACCTAATCTGAATCTAACTTAAATCTAATCCAAACCCAATAAATCCAGGTAAATCTAACCAGAACCTAACCGAAATTCAATCCAAGGCTAAACTAATCCTAATAGGAACCTAACTCGTATCCAAACCGAGCCCAATTTAAACGTAATTTAATCCTAAACCTTTTTTTAAATTTAACCTAAACCTAACCCAAATTTAAACCAAACCTCATGACAATCTAGCCTAGATGTAATTATAATAATTCTTAATAGTTCTTCACCTAAATATCTCTTTCTCTTAAATTCTTCCTCTCGATTTTTCAAAGCTCCAAACCTCGATGCATGCGCATATTGTTGGCACTATTTCCTATCACATTTACCCGAACTAGAATTATCATTGCGAATAGAAGCACATCGATTTTCGTATCCTAACCAGCGCCATTTCATTTACTTCCCTCTCCCCCGAATGAAGCTTTTTTGCTTTCCACGAAGCTTCCGCAAACCAAGATCTCGCAATTGCACGGACCAAGCACTCACGACGATCAGAGAGATCGACTTCTTGGCGGATATTGGCCCGGTGCATCGGCTTTTAACCGGTTTACCTTGTTCTGCCCGGTTCGGGGAAAGGGAGCAAGCAAAGGGTAAGTTCCAGTTGGCCCTAGAAAGAAGAAGCTTCCAATTTCCGCGTTCTCGCGTCCGCCTATCCCCTTTCAAACGTTTTCACTTCGAAGTGATCTTTCGGCACGAAAGGCAAGCGACTCCCCAAGAATCTAAGAAACTGCAGCTTTAAGTGAATTCGAGACCAGAGTAAGATTACCACCTCCCAATTTCATCCCTCTCGCGATTCCTACGCTAACGGGGACAAGAATTCGACTTGGCTTCCAACACCCCGTGGGATCCTTTTTCGCCGCTTTTCGTCGTTCGCCCGAAGCCGAGCAAGCAAACTTTTCCTATCTACGCGAAGCATCTATTCGAGGCAAGCTTGCTCGAGCACAATCCTTCGAGGAGTGGATTTCAGCCACTCACCTTCGAATAGTAGGCTCGACTCGAATAGATCTTCGGTCGACAATGCCGCCCATTTGACCTCAATTGCCGAAGATATCGCGGGATTGTCTTCGCGCCACTCTCCATCCAATCTTCCAGCCACTCTTCAGCAAACCTTCGGATTAACCCCTTCGTTAAGATGAACTTTGAGGCGCGGCGCAAGTCTACGCATCGCTGTTGCAATGAACGCCATCTTGCAAATTAGATTTTTAGAAGAACCTTCTTTATACGAATTCACCCGTTCGTTACTATTAGCGCCTATAGGCGCTGAACAAATTCGTATGTAGCGCGTTATTGATGACTTCTACCGATTCGTTCTGCGTAATTAAAAACATTGTTGGCGTCCTGAAACACTTGCACGTTTTGTTACCTAAAGAATAGGAAAGAGTTAGAAGAAAACAATGGATTCAATGCAATGCAACTTAGTATTCTGACGATTTCAGCGTATTTTTTTATTAAAATTCACCGTAGCGATAGGGTTAAGGGAGAGACGTAAATATTAGGATAATAGAAGCATGAATATTTTGGTACGAAACTTCGCTGCTTTAACCCTTTGAACTTATTGCTTATCGATGTATGTGCTACTACATTTTTATGCTACTGTAAATTCGATGCTGTGAATCTTGGAAGACAAAGGATACGCAAAAGTTCGCAAGTGACTATTTTGTTTCGTAATTTTTGTGAGGAAGTGTACGTGGCTCTACTATATTAATATTTAAAATGAAAAACAAAAGAAACTCGCACTGGTGTGCTGGTAGCGATTTATAGTCGCTTACTAGAACGTTTGCCTTGTAGTCGTCTTTAGCAACGAAAGGGTTAACGATGTCGCCGTATCATCTCTGATCCCAGGATTTACCATATGATATCATCTTCCCTTTGATTTCGCGTCTTGGTTTGAGTTATAAGATCAACAGCCCCGGAGCTTATTTTAGAACAAAGTTGCGCTGAGCGGCAGGGTCGTTTAGTCGGTTTGTCTCTGAAGTGGATCGAGAAATGGGGCTTCAGCGTGTGTGTCGTTTGTCCGAGAATTTCGCAGAGAAACGCTCGCTCGTCTCGTCTCGTCCCGGTCGCGTCCCGGATCAGACACGCGAACTTCATAATTGCGAACGAGCGCAACTGCAGCTTTGAAGTCGCCCATTGCAATCCGCGTGTACCCCTACATATACACCTTTACGATTAATTAAAACGCGAGTCGCAAGTTGCCGGATTTGCGAAGTTTCCGAGTACTACGACTGTTTTGCTGGAGCAAAGGGATGGAAGAATCATAGGCGAATTTGGCGAAGTATCGGGTACAAAGAGGGGATCAAAATCAGCAGGGGGGTCGGAAAAATCATACGGAGTCAAAGCTACGTAGCCAAAGGGTTAATTAAGCGGAGGACAGAGAGATTTTTGAGGATTTGTTAACGGAGTTGAAAGGAAAGCGAAATCCACGGAATCTCTTTCTCAACTGTTCGCTTTCGTTTCTTTGAATAATTATAATGCACGGTGAATCCGAAGAGAAAACGAAGCACAGAAGCACTATGCTATAGATACACATGGCTCGATACATAATTTCTAAATTTCATTCCTGTCAAAAAATAGGAACACCCTAATTTAGTTCTGCTCAATTAATACTTTATGCAGCCTTTAGTGGATCCTAAAAATGTCCATACCTTCTACTTACGGTACAATGAATCACACGGTACATTATAATTTCTACTATACATTGTAAATATAATTGGTGTTATACATATATTGTTATTATATGCCGAATACAAATTCGTAATTTATTGGAAAGACCGCGCATTATGTACTCTAATGTGAACTAATGTAAACCAATGGGTTATCCTGTTGATAGATTAAATAAACAAATAAATATCATAATAAAGAAATAAAAGGAAATACCGGTACAATATCGATATCTTTCATATCGGCGGAAGTCTCCGTAATAAATAGGCGCACTCATGAACCACTGGCGTGGAAATACTTTTGATAGTCTTCCGCGCGTTACTGTAGAAGACACGTTGCTAGGATTGCGCGCGTCAGCGCAGTCTATAAATGATTGTGCGGCCCGTTTTCGTTGCGTCAACTGTCGGAAAGCTTTGGATCCTGTCGATTTTAATCTGACCCAAGCCGGACAAACCGATTTCCTGGGATCAGGAATCGCCGCATTCCAGCCAGGTTTCTATTAATGCAGCCGCGCATCGCGGCTGGTCTTCGTTGCATCGACGGATTAAAGCGTCTTTCTGATAGCGACAGGCAGCTGTCGAACCAGATGAACCGGCCACGGGGAATTCTCGAATTAGCCGAGACGAGTTCTCCGTGTGCTTCTTCCGCTAGCCGATACTCGCCCGGAATACCGGGCATCCGTTCAGATGCTGCCAGCACGATTGCAAACGTGATTTGAATATTCGTCGATGCACTGCCTAGGGACGCGTTTTCCATCTTCCTTGATCTCTCTTTGTTTCGCACGGAGCCGGATAAAAGTGCGATAAAGGAAAGGGATGCACGTGTTGGGGTAGAAATGGAGCTTCTGATGCGAATATGCCGGCTTTCGAATTGCAATCCAAAAGGAATCTAACCTGTACTCGGTTCGAATCTTAGGCAACTTGAGGAGAATTTATTTATTTATTTATTTATTTATTTATTTATTTATTTCAACACACTGGTAAACGCCCAATTTACGGAAACAACTTATTGATAATAATAGTAATCTGTATTTAACGATAGTAGTAATAGTAAGATCGACTGAGATTAAATTAAAAGTGTTAAGATGAAGTTTAGTGGGAAAACTTGTGACGATCAGTTTTTAATCAATTGATGTTTCGTACAAAAAAAATTAGTACTTTTTGGATGCAATGGTTTGAATAAATTTAAGCTGAATTTTAGAAGAATTTAGAGAGAAGCTAATCCAAATTTAATCAATATTCTGAACGATGACGAGCTGAACTTATTAAAATGGTGAAATTTGCTTAAGTCTAACTATGTTGAAGCTAAGCTGATCTTCCCACGAGCTAAAAAGGAATTTAATGCGAGTCTACTTCAAATTGAAATCGAAGCTCCCTTGAAATGAAGTTCAATAGAAGGGCAACATAAAGCAAATTTAATCGGTAGATAAACTGAATGGAACTCAAACTTGTTTCGAACCTAATTCGAACTTAATCCAAATCTTAGCCGAATGTAAGGGAAACCTAATTCAAATATTAGTGGAATCTAATGGGTAACTAATTCAAATCTTTGCGGAATCTAAAGAGAACCTAATCTAAATATTAGCGGAATCTAATGGGAATATAGCTGTAATCTTAATGTAATCCAAGGGGAACTTAACCCATATCTTAGCGGAATTTAACGGGAACCTAACTCAAATCTAAAGCGAATTAAATCTAGCTTAAATCTGAATTGAAGCTAAGCCGTATTTATTTCGAGCCTAAATGCGTCAAACCTATATTGAATCAAACCTAACGCGAATCTAATTAAAATACAAAGGGAATCTCGTCCAAATTGAGCCCATATCTAAACCGAATCTAACTCAAACCTTTCTCGAACTCAGATCGAATCTAACTCGAGTCTATCTTAAACTTCGAATCGAATCTAAATCCAAATTTAATTCGTACCTAACCCGAAGCTAGTCGAAACTTTTCTCGAACATGAGCCGAACCTAACCCAAATTTAATCCAAATTTTATTCGTGCCAAAACCGAATCTGATCCAAATCGAATCTATCGCGAATCTAATCCAAATTTATTTCGTATCTAAGCCAAATCTAACCCAAGTCGAACTTATCGCGAATCTAATCGAAATTTAATCCATACCTAAGCCGAATCTTCCTCAAGCCCAAAAACCAAATCTAATCCAAATCCATCCGAAGACCAGATCGAATCATAATCCGCAGCAAACTTCCCAAAAATATTTACATTCCCTTCCGCTCAAATCTACCCTAGTCTGCCTAATCTCCCCAACTTTGCTCTCAGAGATCCACATGTAGGGGATGCAAATTGCCCGCTTGAAAATTAAGTATGCCAATCGAGGAATTTATACCCACCCTAATTTTCCACTTACCCCGTTTCCTCCCTCTTTGTCTCCCCGCCAATTAACTATTTTCATTTCCTGCAGGATGCTCCAGCGTAGAAGTAAACTTCCACCCCCTATCGATTCAGGATTCGTTTCCTCCTACAAACACCCTTCTTTCCCCTCTCCTATGTGGTCCATGAAAGCGAGCCCTTTTCAAACATCCCCCGCGACTAGCGACGAGACTAATTGTAAGACATGTTCGATACTTTTGATACGTTTATGTTTAGTATCAATCTCGTGTACGATACGCGTGCAAACGATTCGAGATCGAATATATTCTTATTAAATAATAAAACCTCTGCTTTTTTACTACACGATCCAGTTTGAAATTTATGATGCTTCCTATAAATGGATAGTCTATATTGTACTTAAAATTCATAAGTGCAATCTGTCTAACAAGAGATATTTACGAAATGCATTGTATAAAATACAAAAGACAGTGATAATCTAAAAGAAGGTAGTCTCCTGTAGTATGCGTTTACGTGGCGTATGCGTATGCGTATGCGTATGGGTATGCGTGACGTGAATTATAGTGACGGTTCAATAAAAAGAAACTCTACTTGCAACAAAGTTATATGGTAGCTTGATTTATAGTTTCACTTCGTAAGATCGAGAATGACCGATTAAAAATTACACGTAACGTTCGAATATTTTGGAAATGTACAATACCGTATAAAGCCAACGAACAACTAGTACAGTATGCATTGATAATACACAAAATGGTACGCGCAATGGGTTAAATACGTTCTAAAACAATTGAATAAAGTTCCGCGCGAACCTTAAAGTGGCAATACGTGATACATTTAGCCTATGCCTCCGAATTTGTCCCACCGCTACTCGCGACCGTCTCCAGCCTGAATATTGAATACGTTTGTCAAGCCAGGGAGCGAGCGGTTTCACAAAGAAGGCGGGAGGGACGGACGGAAACAAATGGGAGGATATTTGGACGGAAAGTGGGAGCAGTCGATCAAGGAGAGGCCTCTGATGGCCGGTTGGAGGCGAGGGTGGAAACGGCCGGTCTTCCGGATTCCGCGAGTATTGCCACATACGTAACCCCCTTTTCGGTCTCGTTCCCGGAAATCGCTGATCTCCGAACGAGCGAGCGTTCCATCGAACGTCCCTCGCCTAACCTGAAGCAGGCTACCTCCTTACGTGGAATAGTTTCGGCCGCGATAGCTCTCGAGAATTTACTACCCTCGTCGTACGTGCAGTAACTTAAAGGGCGACGCTGGATAGAGAGGGTGGAAGGCAGGAAACACACTCGTCGGTCGAGCGATTTAAAGTTCGCCTGATTCGAGAGTTACTTTCGACCCTTTTTCCACCGCCATCCCGGATACCTTGTCTTTCCCCGATCGAGCTTCCTCTTCATTCCCCGCCGCATTTTCGAAATCGGAATCGCCCCTCGACCACATTGTTCGAAATTTCGGCAACCGTAATATCGGGGCTGCGTTTGGCCGTGCGGATGCGCTGAGAGGATTCTACGAAAGGTTTCACCCCTCTGCTACGGCGCTTAAAAGTAGGAAACATTCTCAACGTATAGATAAAGACAATTTGTACTAACATGGAAACGATACGAGTATAAATATTTGCAAACTCGGAATATCTATTGGAATAACATGTGCAAGTGATAATAGAAACAGCGCTAACTGTAAGTTGTAGAAAAGTTACACGTCTGCTTTTATATGAAGGGTTAAATAACAATATATAAAGTTTTAAACGTCATAAGTGGTATTAAAATACGTGATCTCAACTTGAAGATTAAATAATCCTAACTACACGCCTGATTTATATCAATAGTACTTTTATGCTTTAGTTGTATGTTCAAAAATATGCAGTAGTTTGCTATATGAAAGTAATCTATTTCAAAATTCAAATGTTCCACGCGAGGCAATTAATTAATCGCCACTTTAACGATGCAATATCTCCGCGCAATGTTCATTGGATAAAAAAAATTATTTAAACCAGCCCAGTCATCGTGTATCGTATTTATCGTATCCCGATTCGATTAGCTGATTAATCTTGCCAAAACTGGAAAGCAGCAGCCATTACTTTCGCTCCGCGCCCAATAATTTACTTGAAATAAAATTCGGAAGACCCGTGTCTGGCTCTCGCAGACGAATTGCAAGTTTGCACGCGATTCACTGCTGGTTTTGCGGGTTTTGGATAGGTTCGCGACACGACAGCAGCTGCTACAATTATGCGGCGGCCAATGAACGCGCACGCAGCAGACGGAGAATATTATTTTTAATTAACCGTCTCCCTAACCCGCCGCACCGTTTCCACGGCGTGGTTAATCCGTACCAAGCGACACTATCGGAAATCCGCCGGGCATAATATTATTATCGACGTGCTTATAATTAAAATTCGTCCCCCTTGGTTCGCCATTTTATCCCACACTGCGCTACCATTTCCTTTCGCGCGACGTTTTCATTTCTTTAACCTTCGTCAGAACCTTAACTTTATTTACTCTCCACCGTTGACATTTTCTTGCATTTTCGAAACGTCGCGAAGACTTCTACAAATTTGAAGATCCACTCGAGAGTAGAGTGGCAAAAAACATTCGACGCGTGGATGTTAAAAGTGCCACTGGCGAACTACACATCGATATTTGAAATGATTTTTATTAACGTTGGGAATAGATAGGTTTCAATAAATTGGAAATAGATTTGACTTGAATTATTGATTTATTGAACTATGCACGTAGTGTTACTAACTATCTTAAATAGGAAGACTAAATTTGCCATTGATCTGCGAGACTCTAGTGGTTTTGGATTAACCCTTTCGCTACTGTGGACGTATACGTACGTCTTCGAGAATTGGACCGGCATTTGTTAGAAGCATACACGTATATTTCTTCTATAACGCAATATAATTTCTCGAATCATACTACGGTACAATTGGCTATGTGAAGTATCCAAATATTTACACCTGTATCATTTTTCTATCGATAAACGTCATCGTTACTTGCGCTTGTAGTGTTTCAGCTTTAGCGAAAGGGTTAATAGGCGAACGGTTGTGATTACGGAAGTCCATCTAGTATCCCATTTTATGTGCCGCGTATCTTAAGAATCTATACCGAATACTCTCGGCGAGTCTTGAATTTCACGTTGAGAAATATAGTTGCCTTAGCTTGGCGGGGAATTTTCTTCGCTGCGAAAAAGGAATGCTCGTTATAAAATTTCGCGATGGAATCCAGAAACACTCGGGCGAGCGTTAATTTTTCACGGGGATTAATGGAATTACCGGGTGAAATTTTTGCCAGCTTCGCGGGGAAACGTCCTCGTGACGACAAGCGAACGTCGAACGCCACTCGCGGAAGAATTTAATAAATGAATTGAACGCATCAGCCGCTCGTGGTTCATCTAATAAATTGAATAAACGGCCGCGAGATGCTCGAACCGCTGTTAACGGCGAATTGTGGCGACGAAGCAAATATTCTCATGGAATTCGTTGAAACTCGCTTGCCACACGATTGACGTTGGAATTTCTCTCTTTCTTTTTTCCCGTCCCAGGGCGCATTTGCATTAAGTCGATTTCTTTGGCCAACCATTGATTTATTGCCTTTCAAATTCATTCGCGCTGCTGCAATCGTATAAATTTTCACCCCTGTCGATTAAATGTTTCCAAGTTACGAAGATCGCGCAAAGCTTCTCATAGTCTTTCGCTGCTTTTAGTAAGACAGAACATTTTTTTTTATAAAGTATATCGAATAAGCTTGAAGTAATTAATGTTTCAATTCTCTCGAAGCATTTAATATATTCTATTTACATTGTGAATGCATTCAGGCTTAATTGAACGCGTTCAATTTTATTCGCATCTCCATACTTCATTCGTTTGTTCTTCTTAACAAAGAAACGTTTCTTACATATACGAGGAGAAATTCTTTAAGGAATAAATATTGAATATACTTGAAATACTTAATGGTTCAATTCTTCCAACACAATTAATATACTCGAGTTACATTACGATTATATTTATGTTTAATTTAATGCGTTCAATCATCATCAATCTAATTATTATATGTATTTTATTTTTCTGTTCTTTTTAACAGCGAAACGTTTCTTCTAAGTCGAAAGGAAAATTCCGTATAACGAACATCGAATGCACTTGAATTACTCAATGTTTCAATTGTCTCAATGCGATCAGTATACTCAATTTATTTAATGAGTACACTTGTAGCTTAATTCAATTTGCTCCACCTTACATTCAACGTTCACACGGCTATAACTAAATCTTCCACTTAAATCGTAGTTAATCTATTTCCCAAGACAGAGATACGATTCATCTTCTTCCCTAAAATCCCATGCAATGGAATCTTTATTACATTTATTACTGTTAAAGCTTTATTGCACGATTAATTTTATTAGAATGTCCTCGGGTTTTGGCTTTACTTAAATTCTGTAGCTTTCGTACATCTATCGGGCATCGCACACTTTTATTACGAGAGAAACATATTACGCTATACGATGAAAATAATTGTGCAAATAGAATCGATGAAAATGTAAACAAATGTTGCGTATCTGTACGCAACTTTAATTACTGCATACGTCGAGTTTTGCGAGTCTGTCAATCATACTTTTAGTTTTATCTTTATTCATATGTATTGTGGTATATTTATATAATATACATACATAGAATAGTACATAACGTGTATTATTTTGTATTTATTAATATGCATTAGAAATTGTACGTTGTATTGTATAATTCTATTGCATCAAAGGGTTATTCCGTTTAGGAAATAAATAAATAAATGTTTAATAATAGAGGTTCATCGCATAAATGTGTCACGTATCACAGCGTATGGAATATTATCCAATGAAAGGAAAAATTTCGTCAACGCATGATTTCTGTATAAATAAAATTACAGATTAGCCGGAATTTGTTGCCCGCCAGTGTAAGCAAAGATTAATTCCACCCTCCAAATGAATCAACAATGTTGCGTGCATTGTTGTACATATTTTATGTATTCTACAGTTTTCTACCCTGTTAAATTCCCCACAAAAGCTCGAAAATACACGAAAATGCGTGAAAATTCGCAATAAATTGCACGTAATCTTCGCCTGCAGCGGAAACACGTGAATAGAGGAGAAACATTTGGGTTAAAAAATTCATAAGCGCGTTAGGCGCACGTTTTGGCGCGGAAAGCAGAAACAGAAGGGCGAAACGGTGACAAGGGGGTTCCTAGAGATTTTCTACCACCTCCCACCTTGTTTCATTTCTCGTTAAGTCTTTCCCTCTGTTTTCGCTGCGGCGCCGCGCCGCCGCGTCTACGAATAACAGATGCAATTACCGCGAACGCTGCTCGCGATGGCTCGCATTGTTCGCGAGAAATCACTGTTTAGACTCCGAGAATGAGACTTCTGCTGAGCGCTATCCATTCCGGCATCCGTGAATTTTCCCCTTTAAGAAGAATCCAGTCGCTCGGACTTTAAACATTTGGTATAACAATATATTACACTGTATTATATTTCGTACATTTCCCTCAAATACGAACCCACTAACTTATGCAGCATGCATTGGCACTAAAAGATTGTACGACAAAGGATTAGGCTCATATGTATGAGTGCGAATGAATGGTTGAAATTTCGAATAAATTCCACGGAAGGATCGAAGACAAAGGTGCCGGTTGAACAATTGTTAGGCGTGAAGATGGCGACGTTAATGGAGCGTAAGGAGGGAATTTCTGAGCAAGCGGTTGAATGCAAAGGGTTTAGGAGCGAAGACGCTCGAGGGAGGCGTCGAAGCAGAGTTGCTGGGTTTAAAGGGCAGCTCGAAGGATCGCGCAAATAATTGGTAGGTATCTCATGACCTACTTGTTGTCTGTCCGCGTAAATTGAGCCTGACTGCGCATTAATTGATCGCTGCAAGGCTGATTGCTTCTGCGGATCCGACTGTTTCCAGCCGGTGACTATGGACTGACCGTTCGAGTGTTAAGCGAAGATAAAGGGACTGGCTGATTTAACTGTAATTCCTAAACGATGACGTACACAGTGACTGACGAAACTTTTCCACCAAATCACGATTCTCTATCGATTTCAATTGCGCGTCAACGTAATTTCTTTTGTGACCTAGTATTTGATATTTTTGCTAGAGCCTTTTATTCTCAAGTAATTTATACGTTGTACCTAAATGATACGATAGCGTTATAGTTTGGCTGTAAATGTTTAGCAGCCATTGTGGATTTTTTAAAGTGAGCATACAGGATTGAATGTTGGGAATTACAAGTAGTAGTAACTATTATATATGAAACGAGTTACCAGTTACGGCTAGCCTACTTAATTAAGGCTTAATTTCAATCGACCACGTGGCCCATCATTCTTTTATTTATATTCTGCAACAGAGGATAAGACACTGCTTCTAGAAGATAGCGATTTGATTGTCAGCGTGCTTCAATCTTAATTTAAACGTTATAAGTTGTAGCAAAGTTACCGATATCCAAACCGCGCAGAAGTTATAGTTGCCGAACTGGTCTAGCCAGTTCGGAAGTTCTGCTGTGTAGCAGTAACCGCAACCCGTGGCTCTGGAAACTGGATATAATTAATGGAAAAATTACCGGGCATGATTTGTAGGTCAAAGTTACGTATCACGGTATTATATTCTCTGCCGTGGTAGCAGAGCGGCAACTTTGCGCCGATAACCGCGCGTCTCAGCATCCCCAAAGCTTCCTCAAAATTTACTTCCCTTCATCCACTTATTAATTACGGGCAAACGATACTCGTTCAATATCCGTGTCGTTTATGCGATATCGATTTTTACGTGCCAATAACATTTGTTAGGCTCTCGCGTATTATATTTGGGATGGGACGTGGGTGCGGTATATTAATTATACTGGTGAACCGTAATAAACAATGATATTTATTGTTCTCAACAACTAACCTATAACGGTGTTTGCTAACGCGCGAAGTTAACGTGGCGACTGTTCGGAATGTTCTGTCGTTTTCGTGCTGCTGGAAACTGTCCTTTCCTCCGAGCCGAGGTTCTGTATTTGGAAAACAGAATCGACTTGGGGCTCTCTGTCACGTCGTTGCTACGATCGAATCGCTTATCTTTCGATAATAATCTAGCCTCCGAAAACGAGACTCGAAAGCGAACGTGAATGTTAAATATTCAGGCCTCATATGCAGTATCTCTTGGCAGTTAGATATTTCCTGATACCGGATCCACGAATCGATATCGCGCTTTGTTTACGACTCGCTGTGCCCTGGGTCCTTTTAAACAAAATTGCCTTCCAGTAAAATGCTTCTCTCGTTTAAAATAGGCCATCGCTATAGCGCAGAAACATTTCCAAAACGAAAGCTCCAAATCAGCATCGCTCTATTCCGTTCTATTCTAAATGATCCAAATTAGAATTAGATTATATTGCGTTGGCCACAAAGTTTTGTCGTATTTTAACCCTTTGAAGTTAATCTCAGAAATACTTTGCAGTAAAAGGGTTAAAATATAATTCTAATCGCAATCAATCGTTGCTTCTCCTTTTCGAATGATACTTTGAACTTTCATATGTCTAATTTCTATTCTTACTCGCGTTTTCCAACGTTATTAACCCTTTGCTTCCTCGAAACTTAAGATTTAACATTTCTATTCACTTTCGTCAGTTCAACTCCCATTTCTTTCAAAGCATCGCGAATTAAAGGCAACCTTTCTCTATTCCAAGATACGCAATACTTGAAATTCTCGCGAGATCCTTGGAAAGCCCGTTGGAATTATCTACTATTAAAAACCTATGATTAAATACAGTTACGCGATACTATTGAAAAAGTTTTGCAGCGCAAAGGGTTAATATCTTTTCCCAAATAAAATTCTCCCTCTCGTAGCACCTCACCACTGCATTACAAAAATAATGAGCATCTCGTTTTACAGTTCTCGGTCATTTTCGCGCTCACTCAAAGCGTTAAATGAACGATCCCCGATACTCCGATCGAGTTTCGCCGTTCAAAGATGATTCGATCGGGCGGACGTAAAAGTCGCAATTCGTCCGTTGCCAAAATTGACTAATCCTCCATAGGTTGAATTAAAGTTGAACGATGGAAGTTGGCGGTGATCGATAGATAGGGGTGCGGACTTTTATTTCGCGGACTTTGACGACTCGTTGGCGGTAATAGGGCGACCCAGCCCGGGGCAACGTAATCGATAGCGAACCATTCTTTTCCATTCCTTCATTACCGTGCAATCCACAAAGGATCTGACGCGTCATTAACATCGAAACAAGACGAGTCTCATGAATAAATTCCGCCAGGCCGCCGCCTTCTCTTTTCCGCCAGTCGCGTCTGTTAAACGCTTTTGTTAACGGACTGCCATTTTCGACGACTCTCAATGTACCTCCGCCGTATCTCGCTTCTATCTGTGGCAAAACTATACAGGGTGCCCCTGAATGATTTATTTATTTATCAACCCTTTGCCCTGTAATAACGAGTCACATTCGTGCGCAGATTCAATTAAACCGCATAATATTGTTGTTCTTTATTAATCAGCTTCAGAAGCCCTTTTTAAAGTATAGTTTTAACATGTAGTTATACATGGAACATTTGAGACGATGTACATATCGAGCGGGTATAAATATTTTACATTTTTTAAAAGATGTCACATTGGTGTCAAAGGAATCTATAATCTGTCAAAGCGTAATTCGTTTGCAGCTGTTTATTTCGGTTTCTTAACACATACAAAATAATTACAAATTAAAGAAGTATTCTAGTATAAAGTGCGTCTTTTCTTAACTTTGTTTGGACATTTTTTTTCGAACGAATTATTACACCGTTCGCGGTTAAATTGGCAAGTTTCATTTGTACACGTTTCAACGACGTTTTAAAAATGTTTGGAACAAAGAAAAACGTTCAAATTGCTAGCATTGTATACTTCCAAATATCATCGATTTTCGGTAGATCATGCCATATTGCTAATAACCATTGTAACAATACCAATAGTTTTAAATCTCAACTTTATGCACACCTTTCTTAATGTCAATGAAATATTTTGCGTTCCATGTTTGTGACTTTGTCTGTGTCATCGCTCTTGTATACACATATTCATCTCTAGTACTTCTTGTATATTGTATATACTATTGTATATTTTAAAATACAAGTCATCTCACGGTGTCCGAATTTTCAGTCTCGATTCTCTCGAAAACTAAACGCCAATCGCAAACAAGCTATCCTATACTTTAATGAGGGATTTTACTCGGTGTCCATTTGTACAAATATGTTTCAAGGACACCCTGTATATGTATCTCTCGTTCGAATAAATTCGAAATATGTACAGCTGGGGATGATGATAATTCCATGCTCCGGGTAAAATTGCATCTCTCTCGATTAGAGAGATCCCGTGTCCCCGGGGATTGCAATTATCGATGTAGCAGCGCGGGCGCTGTTATTAATTTTCCTTCGTAATTGCAGAACGAACTAAATTGTTGGAATAACACGAGGGGGCGAGGCAAGTTTCCGCGGAGAATAAGTTTCCAACATGGTAATGATAATGAATAACGAAAAGGAAGGAAGGAAACCGTGCGAGGGGGAGAGAACCGGCTACAAATGTACCACGAAACGACTGAAACTTGCGTAATAATTTGTTTCTGCGCCGCCGTCAAGAAACCCGGCAAATTATTAACAACAATAAACGTAAAAACCATCCCAGCATCCAACGGCACCACCTTTCTTCTCTCTCTCTCTCTCTCTCTCTCTCTCTCTCTCTCTCTCTCGTAACATCTTTTCCCAGGAGAGAAAACCACGTTGCGGGATACAATGATCGGGGATACAAAAGCCTTTTTACTCCGAGCAATCGCTCCGAATGCCACCATGAAACTTACTCTCTCGTCTCCCTCTCGGGTATTTTCCATAACTTGCATTATTCAATATCTGCCCCCCTCCCCCCCTCCTCTTCTATTGGAACAACGGGCATTTTTCTGATACAGAGTAACTCGAAACTCTTCTAGGGAGCAACGGAAATTTTGGAATATTCGTGACGAGTTGCGATCTCGTATTTTGTTCTGCCAAAGGGATTAAATATGACGCGAGCTTGCGAGTAATTGGATTACCGACGGAGTTTTGTTTATTTGGAATTGGAATTTTTGCGAAGCTACGCGTTGCTTGCGGTGCGCAGAAATATGTAAAATAGCCAAAGTAAAGTATAGGTTTGATATCTAGGGTGCAACAGATTGCTACTGAAGTCTTAGATATCTAATTGTATATTTATAATTTGTTGGACGCTTAATAAATTCAGAACGAAGCAAGATTGACGTTGTAGTTAGAAAATGAAGCTACTACTCGCCAATTGTTTATTCCATATAGAATATTAAATTGTTTTAGGGTGATTTAATAACGATTCTGTTTAAAATGTACAAGTTTCATCGCTAACTGGGAAATTAGAGACTTTGTCCACTCACGCGTTTAATTTAAGGATATTCTTGAATATTCCGATGAGTTGCATGTCTATTTTTTTGTTGCAAATGGATTGAATATGACGCGAACTTTCGAGTAATAGAAAAGTGGCTCGATTTCCGGTGTACGTTTGAAGGTTTGAGCCGTGCGATGTCGCGTTCGCGAGATACGCGGCGGTCTGCCTATCGGTTCAGCCATGGCCGACGAGTGGTTCTTTTTGTTGGAGTCTATTTGCTCGTCTTTCACGAGACTGACGCTTTCAATCGGATCCCTTACGCGTAGGCAAATGCACGGTGTCGCGTTGCAGAATGCAACGGGGACCGGCTGCGTTTCCGCTCGAAACGTTATTGCCACCTGAGATCCGACCGGAAGTGGATTCAGAGACATCTAATCCGGTGAGACCGCAGCGGAGTCCCACGACTTTCCTTCGCGCTGCACCGAATTCTCATCGAAATGCAATTTCCAAGCTCCAATAAATGTTCCTTCTCCTATTCGTGGTGTAATTTCAGCGTATAAAACGATGCATGTGTCGAATGTTTATTCCTCCAAGAGTAATTTTATTAAGATCACGGGAAATTGTACTTGCGTAGTAAATGAAAAGCAGGATTCTACTAAACGAGTATGCTAATATGTTAATATTGTTATGCTGACGAACGACTATGGTAAATATTTAAACGTTAAGCGTGTTAAGTTAAACCGACTAGCTGTGAAATTGTTAAAAACGAATAGCCATCGCATATAAATATCGTTTTACAACAAATCGCTACGTATTCGGTTCCCTCCAATTTGACAAGTTAACCGAAAAAATTGACCCGGAACGATGACGGCGCGAGCTTCAATTATTCTTTAATTGGTTTCTCTGTTTGTATCCACGAGGTACGAGAATCGTTGTAGCGATGGAGGCCGGGGATTAATGAGCGGCACAAAATTAACGATGCGGTCCTCGAACAACGATCCCTAGCCGATCTCCGTCTGCGAGTCGTTCTGAATCCCAGCCATCGCGCCGAATAATTAATTTACCCTACTGCGAATAAAACCCGCTCGAAGGAACGCGTAACCTGCAATATTCCACGAGTGCTATCGCATACAGTTATATACATATATGTGTGTATGTGTATGTACATACAGTCCTCTGCCTGTATCCTACATTTCTAAAAGTTTCCTCGCGTACGTTGCCTTCGAGATATATTCGCTTCGGAAGTTGCGAGAGTACGAATCAATAACACCGAAATGTTTATGTTTCGAAGATCGAAGGTTGTGACGCGTAGCACGTATCTGTTTTCGCTGCGATCAACGCTCTTTTCGGTCGTGCTAAGGAGCTCGTTAGTTTACCGGGTGCTTCGGGACGGCGAACACGTCACAGTAATCGCGCTTTGTACGTATTTTGTTCGCGATCGTGCTAGTGTGGTGTATCTGCGTGGATTTTGGAGATAGGCTGATGCTGATCGTCGTAGAGGTAGTTACTTTTAACCCTTTGCACTTTAGGGGTGTCAAAATCAATACATTTTACTTGTTTAGTTATTTATTGGAGAGGGGGGAAAGTAACCGATTTCGTACAAAATTAATAAACGCGAACGGTAAAAGTAGAGAGACGAAATTTGCAAATAGCAACAGAAGATCAAATTATTTTACAATAGGTGTATAAACTACGAAGATTGAGAATAATTTTGACTATTGAGAATTGTGTATCAAGTGCAAAGGATTAATTTTGTATCGCGATATAGATAGACATGCTTCGCCTATTTGCTGCTTCGTTAGATAATTCTTAGCAAAATAATAAATATTAGATAGTTCTAAGCAAGATAATAAATATTGGATAATTGTAAGCGAAATGATTCGTCTCCTGTTCGAAGACACGGATAAAAATACCGATAGCTGTCGAGTTAGGATAATATTCTCGTACTGATTAAACTACACGTTTACCTATATTTTTTTGCATGGGGTTGCATGAAATCGAGGGTGTATTTAAATATAAAACCTGATACACGTCATGAACCGATAGCATAAATCGGAGAGTCTGCGTAGTATTAATAACGAGTATTAATAGTGTTGAGGTTTGCCCGAGCCAGCGGAAATTTCAAGAGCAAGTAGATTAAAGTTGGCGACGCGAGTGGAAGGAGCGTGTAGTAGGTGGAAGCAATACCCACTCTTGTGTTACAAGCGAAGCATGGAACGCGGTATAACTGGCCGTATAAATTAGTAGCTGCTCGGGGAAAGTTACGGGGGCGATCATAATGGACGACGCTTTAAAAGTGCCACCGCGAACTTTCCGTATAAATTAGAACCAAGTTCCCCGTAAACAAGATGCAACGGCCTTTTCCACGCTTCGCTGGAACAATCGGCCGATATTTATCACCGTTTCCCCCAACGCCAAATACTGCCGATCATCCACGCTTTTACGGCATTTTTGTCGCTAAACCCTCTGGGCAAAGTGGACCATTTCGCTTAGCTCGAATCTTTTACGTATCGCTGATCAAACAGTCGTATACTTTGTCCGCTATGAACATTTTTACAGATCCTTTACACGACGATATCTACTTACTCGTGTTCGAATGTGCGACCGATTCTAAACGCATTGCGTACGTTTATCAATTGTCATTGAGCAGAAAGTGTTGTAAACAGCGTGGGTCAATTCGTTTTCATTTTCGAGGTATGAAAGAGAATGCAGGGTAAACCATAAGCAATCAGCTGCATTTAAGCTACTAACTTTTAATCATAGTCATTTATTTGAAACAGTGTTCTTCGTACTGATTTACACTGATTGAAATATAGTAGTTAGTATAGATTTAATAGTAGAGTTTTCACTAGCAAGATTCATAGAGCTAGGCAACAGGAACAATAGATGAACGAGACACTTTGTTGGTTCCTGTTCATGTCCGTGCACCTATTAAAAACATTTATCACGTTCGGTGCGATGTTTTCGCCGGGCTGTGGGACGACACGGGTGCAAATATCCGTTTGTTCGCCCTGTTACGCCCCAAATTTTTCTCAAATATCCCCACGAAAATCCGTGTTCCCCTCCGAAACAAAAATAAAAAAAAAGAACAGCCTACACCTGCTGCGCCGTACGCAGTTTACCAAATACCTAAATTGCCGTAACGTAATTCGCGTAACAACGCTATTCCCCCCTTTTTTTCGCTATCAGTTTTCCGCGAATTCCTTCGCCGATCGATTGGCGCGCGCTCACGCGAATACGAACTGATTTTTAACGCATTGACGACCATAAGCGTACAAGTACGCTCTTCGCGATTGACCATCGATGCTGTAAACGTACTGAATGCAACGACAAATAGAATATCTATCGTAACACGCCTGTGTTCCAGAGGCGAATGAAAATTGCCAATAATATTCGAATAATTCGTACGTACCATAATAAAAATTGACAGTCTTCGCTAGAAGCAAGAGCCAGCAGTATTGAAAATATAATGCACGAATGAGCACCGCAAGTAACGCGTCTGCCCACTCACGCCTTATCGCATTGTCACGTCATTCCACCGTTATTCTCGAATTTTCCCTCTACATATTCGTCGCCATACTTGCCCAAAAATATTTTCAAAAGAAAGCAGCGATCGGCTAACGCTAGCATACGCAAGGAACAAAATAACTGTAGCGCAAGGGGTTGTGAAAAGTGGCGAACGCGTAGTTGCAACGCGTTGGAAGCGCGCACAGAATCGAAGCTGGCCGTGTGTTTCGTTTGCCGAATTTCGAGTTCTTTGTTCGTTTGCGCGCACAAAGCGCCATCGCGCGATACACCGAGCGGCGGGTAGGTAAATACGCGCGGCGCATTACAACGTGTCGCCATAAAATTGCAGCAATTGCGAGCGCGCGACAAAGAGACCGCTCGAATTTACGTGCAACCCTTTACCCGCGACATCGAATAAATTCCCACGGCTGCGACTTCAATCGCGCGTGTCTCTGATAAGCTTATCTGAAATGAAGCTTTCCAAGCTTCGATCTGCGTTGAAATTCCGCCAGTTTCCAGATTAGATTCTCACAGAGGGAGGATAATAAAAAGGTAAAGTAGAGCGGGTAAAATTGGCTGGCCTTTGAAACTTACGGTCAAATTATACAATTTAGTGGCTGTTTAATCGGAGTGCGACATTTTTGATAGAAACTTTCGTCGAAATTAATCGGGCGCGTGTAAATGAATACGCGTGTCGAAAGTAGGTGTGAGTAATTTAGTAATAGGCGTAAAATGCGCCACCGTTGAATATGGTATTATTTAATAGCATGTTTAATATTATATTACGATTCAATATTATATTATATTAATACCACGCCAAATGTATTATGTTACTTTGTATTATATTCAATATTATATTACTTTGTATAATATTAAATATTATATTACTTTATATTATATTAAATATTATATTACATTACATTATGTTTTATTAATACCATATTCAATATTACATTATATTACTTCACGTAATTTCCAACTCCTGTTCTCAATTCGTAATTAATCGATATCTTTCAACGCTATTGAGGCTTGTTGAATATTGTAATGGCATTTATTAGGTGTACCAACAAATAATCCACTATCTTTACTTTATCCAGAGATCAAGAACTCTACGTACAGTGTCCCACAAAAGTAGCGTGAAACATTGCAGAACGAAAGCAATGGTATTTAAAACAGAATAAATATACAGCTATTTTATTAAAAATAAATGCCAAACTTAACGGAAGAAATCAATTATTCATTACTATTATTCTTATATTTAATGTTTAAGGTCACATCGACGGATCAGGATCAGTAGTGAATTATTCGTTGGCACGGCTAGTAATAACAGTTTCTATTCGTTTCTGAATAATCAAGAAATGAAATCGCTTAGTTACTTGCCTCGCAACTTGTACGTCAGTGAACAATTTTATTTCCCTGTTCGAAGCATCGTGTAGGGCAGAAGAACTTGGCACTGTTGGCTCGTAACGAATCAGAAAGGCGATAAATATACCAAAAAAGCGTTGTCAGTCATAGGGGTGTATTCTGGCCATCAGTCATTCGCGTTTTACGACTCGCTGTTACGTCCCTGTTACAGCGTTCCGTTTTATGCAGGGCCGAGGCAATTTCCGTCAGATTTGCTCGCGAAAGAAAAAGCCCCGGGCCTCGTAAACTCTCGAAGAGCCAGCAGAGATAATCGTGAGATCGAGTCTCTGGCTGGTCGCTGCGAAAATTTTCGATCGCCCAGAATTTCCGGACTAGGAAATCGACCTATCGCCATCTTTGCTATCCGATATACAGCGTCGAATCCATTATGGCATCCTTTAACCCCTTCGTTACTGTACAAGATTACAGTCACCTATATATAGCTAAACGCTACTTAAATGCGACCATTTCAATCTATCCAATAATTGATTGAAGTTCTTTTGTTTTCTACCTGTGCCCGAACTAGGAAATAAGCTGTGAATAGTTATCTGTTTGTAGCCAGCACGAAATTCACGCTTCAAAGGGTTAATAACCATTAATGCACCTAGTGAAACCTCTTAAGCTCGGCTTCTTATTTGAAGTTCACTGTTCTGATCCCACGTGGAAGCTCGCCTCCTCTTTGGAAGGGTTTCCCAGACTTTTAGGCGATAATGTAACTCCCTTGGGCTTGCAACCCCTTTAATCCCCGTGCGGTAAGACCAGCAGATCGATATCGCTCGCGATACACAGGCATTTCCATGTAATCGTGAGCGATGGTGAGCTAATTGGCTGCGAACTTAGCGAATTCCACGCAAAGGAGATCCGTAACAGACCGATAGCTTCGCGTGTAATACAACGCATTTGCCTATAATGAAGCTCATCGTAGCCTAACACAGATTTCCTCCTTTCTTCCCCTCCGCGAGGAATATTTAACCCTTTCGAAGTTTCGCTCAACTCGTGTATCGTACGGATTTAACCCTTTAACTTTATGCTTCTCGAAGTATTTAGGCTCAGTTATTTGCCTACTTCAACGAGACGTCAAACGTAAGATACGGCTTCGTTGTACGAAAATATAATTGCAAAATGGTTTTACAAAAGTCTGCGTATTGATTTTGAAAGTCAAGTGTATTCACTTATTTTAGAAAACAAAAGCGTTGTACTTTAACTCTTATAGAATCACAACAGTATGAAAAAAATGACAAAAACAAATCTAGTGTCTCAGAGTTAGTTAATCCTTTCGTTGCGGCTTTTCGATGGCAAAGACTAAAGCCATAAATAACATGTAATTTTTATTAATATGAAACTCGAACAAATATGAATATTTAGATGCTTTATATCATCGATTATAGCGTACTATTTTCGTACGAATAAAACCAGAAACAATACCACGCTATAAAGTAACAATATCGATGCATTCAGTAAACAATTGTCCAATCTTTAGAAGCGTATATACATGCCTTTCGTAGCGAAATGGTTAACGGTCAACGGATTAATCCGTTTCCAAGCAATTATCCCTCTCTTTAACCCTTTTCTGCTAGCCTTGGAGTAGAAAAGAGTCGACAATTGACACATTGAAGCGAGCGTACCCGCATTGAAGCGTCAGGGAACGTCGTTTATTAGAAACGGAATTCAACTTCATCCGGACAGCGCTCGAGAAGGGGTCGAGTTCGTTTCAGAGTCGCTTTTTCTTCGTCTTCCGGTTCGTTCCGCCTTCGCGACGGAATGGAGATGGAAGGGTCGGGTCCATAGGGTGGCAAAGGGACGCGCGAGGCGGGGGGCAGCAGCAGCAGCAGCTAAAGGATAAAGAATCCCCGTGGACGGGTTAAAGTATGGCGTAGTACAAAGAGCCGGGGCAGCTCAGCACTTTCAAAGAAATATCGTCCGGGAGATAGGAGCAAGGGCCGTCGTCGTGTCTTCCTTCCCTCTTTCTTCGAGAAGCCTGGCTCTGCTGCTGGCAAGGCCGGCGAAGAAGAAACATCGATAAAAGAACGCGTGTAGCGGCTGGATACGAATAAAAGAATGACTGAATAATCGATTCGACTGCCTAGCATCCACGCCTAACAGCTCCTTCGCGCGATACGCTTTTTTCGGAATGATTCTGTTATTTTGCGGTATCGATGATGACCGAAGGATGCATTCGTATAGGGTAGATGTCTAAATTGCTGTCGGTGTGCCTATAACCGATAGTTGCATTCGTTTTATTTAATGCTAAAGTAATGTACGAAGTATACGATTCCTACTCAGTCTATTAGCATTAGTCGATCGTCTAATATTTCGTTAGTTCGTCGCGATAATCTCGTTGGTCAGTCAGCGTATCAGTATCAGTTGTTTGGCACAGTAGTTAGTCATCCAAAACCTTTACCCTAGTGCTATTCTTCCACGCAAAGAAAGCATAGCGTGTTTACATTCCCACTGTTGCTGCAGTCCGCTGACTGACCTATGATCACAGGCAGTGATCGCTGTTGACTGAATACGCTGTACGAATGTAAACACGCTGTGGCTTCTTTCCGTGGAAGAATAGTACTTTGCGCAATATCCTATGCAGTCTCCTAGATCGTATATATATGTATATATGAAATACAGACTCCGAGAAACTAGATAGAACTTGTACGACGTCGCTGCACGTTCGTAATAAAATAAAACCTCTTCGGTAGATTTTAAAGCGTTGCACTCGATTTCACTACCCGGAATCCAACAAATCAGTTAAAAAACTGTATCCTGCGAAGGAGCTCGAACTCGTTTCAAGTCGTTGGGGGAGTTGCGCGCATTCGCGGCGATGCAATTCCGAGCCTCGTTTATCCTTCCGTGGACAGTTTAATCGATTCCCCATGGTTTTAATCGCTACCTCCCCCCATCTTTTGTTCCACGGTGCCGACACTCTCCTACGATTCCGAACACTTCGACTCCGATACTACGATGGATGAATAACCGCTTGGGTTCTCGTTTCATTCGTAATCACGCGTTTATTTATGCGTTGGACGACTTTTTTAAGATCCAATTTTCGTAGGAGTCGGACGAGGTAATTTGGCAAATAAAATCGGTGATTATTTGGTGAAGTTTCACCTAATGATTTTAACGATTCTTGGATGCGTTATAGAGGACAAGATTTATATAGTGGTCAGCTTTAGTTTCCGAGATATTCGCAACATTTTTTTCTCACGAGAGAAACAAGAGACCAACCCTACCTTGATCTATAAAAGCTAGTATACACTGTTTTGGTAGTATCAAAGAAGAAAATCTGCTCTTTGAAGTAATACAATTTTCGACAAATTTCTCTTCATCTATGTGAAACTACAGACTTCAAGTTTTAAAACGGGCCCAAGTTGATCATCATACGATGCTTCGTTACGAAGTTACATCAATTCGAAGATTGACCATTTTTCCACCCCCTAATTTTGCTCACAAGTGTAGCATGAATTGAAGCAATAAAATTTCCAATATCATCGCGCAAAAAAACAAAATCTGGCAACTTCCAATTCTCAAGTTTATCACTACGCAACGTTTGTATTTCAATATTAACCCTTCTACTGCGAAGGACGTATATATACGTCGTTAAAAGCCGGGCCATCGTTTGCTAAAGCATTGCATTTGTTTCGCATCGCAATGATATTTAAATTGTTATTCGTATTACTTTACCACCAGCTATCTAAACATTTACCTTTACATTATTGCGAAATTAATCAAAATTCGAATTTGAAGCTGTCGTAGTGGAAAGGTTAACATAAACGGTCAGCCGTAAAATTACGTACTACCATTTATAATCATCGCGTACAAATATTGCACCAGCTGTTGTACGCGAAAGTTTCCATCGCACATATCCGGGATAAACTCGAACGAATCGGTTCCGCGCAATCAAATAATAAAGCAATCATTGGATGGGGTTATTGGTCCATTTGCCGGGCAATGAAAAATGCAGAAGCTTGCTAGCGAACGAAATATGTCCGAGCAGAAGCGCCAGGGGAAGTTTCATTACGCGGCATTCGACGGGGGCGAATTTTTCAAGGGATGCAAGGGGATCTCTCATCGAAAACCTAATACGATGGTAATCAGGGCCGAGACTCCTTCGATTCTTCGGTTTACCAGCTCCATCCGCCAGCAAGAGAACCTTGCAGCGTTGAAAATTTATTGGACTTAACCTACCCTTCTCGTCGTTGCTGTCGCGCATCTTTCGCAGACAGGTTGATATCTTAATAATCCCTACTTGATATGGCTCTAGTCGACCAGCAATCCTGTAAGCGTCTTTGCAGTTTCCCTATTGTGTGCCACGATTTTATTTCGTCGGGATAAACCGCGGGAAACATGCTAATTCGAAGCAGCACCGAGGCGAAGCAGCCATAAATTGGAAACTTAGAGAGACGCGAGTAAAAGTGCGACGCTAAATCGAGTTAAAGTTTCGGGATAAATTAAGAAAATTAAGGAATCGTTCCTTACCATTAGGTTTACGAAACTCGTACCTAAAATTATAGAGACCATAAATTGATATATTTTATACATTAGAATTATTATAAATCGTGAATCTTCTAAAGAAGAGAATCTTTTCTTAAAGAAAATTTATTCATAGAAATTCCCCAAGTTTCACCCACTTGAATATTTTGCATATTAAAATCGGCATCGATCACTAATCTTTCAAAGAACGAAATCATCCCTTAAAGAAACGCTTCGCAAAGAAATCTAGCAAATTTGATCTTCTTAAAGTTGACGTACAATGGAATAATAATTACGGAATATGACGTTCTAAAGAAGAACTCGCGTATCTCGAAAGATACAGGAAACAATAAAAGCGATTAAGTCCGATGACGCGAGCGGATAAAGAAGTAGAAGTGCAATTGTCGCGTGGCGTTTTCCACCCACTCTGACCACTTCTCCCAAGTAGTTAGCCAAGGAACAAACACTATTACGCCCACTGAATCGTAACACACACGCCGGCTTCACGAATCACTGCCACGCCTGTCTGCCAACTCGTCGACTGATCAGGAAGCCTACTCGCCGTCCACAAATTGTTTCGACCAGCCGAATCGATCTCTTCCGCAGCAATCTCCGCGCTAACATTCGTGAAATTGATGTCAAGGCCAGCTCATACGAGCTCCAAATCGTTCGACCAGAACTCTTCTACTCCCTATTCGTCGTACTTGTTAGATCACTGCTATAGATACGATACTTCATCCCAATTTAACTCCTTGCCATATCACTCTTTTTTTTTATTATTAAATGTGGTGAAAACCATATGTTTCCTAAATCAACATTTCAAATTCATCTTCTTGCATTGTCTCTAAATTTGCCTGAAATAAAACCGAACTAGTTTACCAATGTAATATAAGTTAGCTACATACAGTGACTCGCGATCTTCTTTTGCACCCTTCGCGTCTACCGCACAAAAGGAGACCAACGTGTACAAATTGCAGCTGATTCAATATTAAACGTAGCAAAGAATCGTATTTGCTTTTGCTTTTATATTTTACGAAACAACTGCAAGCTTAAATATTTCAAGAAGAAGAAGAATCCTCTTAACGCACGCAGAAACTCGCGTATCTAGAAGCATTCGCATACCGCGTGAATGTACCGTAAGATATTTCCAACAATCGTCGGGAACATATTCGATGCGCTTTCGCCTATTCGTCGGAGTTTTATCGCAAAGTCAATACTTTCAAATGCTTCGGAGTCATAGATAAACGGGAGGTGCGAAAGCTCACCATTTTCCGTCGATCTGTGGACAAACTGATACTTGGGTGTAGCGATAGCGTGAGGTGCTATCGCTGATATTCCATTGTGCTTCGACGTTTTGCGCCAACAATGGCCATCTCCAAGCGTCTGGGGCGACGCGCCTCTAACTCTCGCCGAGGCTGCAAGAGAGCCGTGCAACTTGTACGTATGTATGTATATATACGCGGTACAATATGGACTAGCACGAGCAACGAGGACACTTAAGATTTTCGAGAATGCAGCACGCCAGATCATAAAACAGCGAACGCGACAGGGGTGTTATTAGAGCAGCCATATCGGCCGTTTCGAATACCTTTGCATTGTACAGGCTGTTCGGGAAACGCGGTCGGAAATTTTATGGCATTATAGCCGAGTTAGGCATCGATAGATTCATATTTCGGTGTCGATTGAAACGCAGACGAGGTACAGAGTATCATCCGTTATAATCCTTCAACGTTTAATGGATTTTGTTACTTTACTTGCATATTTCAGATGCAACCTTATTCTGTATTTTACGTCAATGTGAGGTCTATTACGTTTAGTCGACTCTCACCGTGTTAATTAATTACGAAATTCAAGTAAATTGAATTAAATCCAACGTGTTTTTCGTAGAAAAGTGGGCAACTGATTTGATCGATCGTTGAATGAAAAAATGAATCGATTATTATTAATTGCTGATTTTTAAATGGAATTTGAATAATGTTCTGATATAAAAATATGAATGCATTTTAATTTCAAGACTACTGGTAAATTATAAATTGTATATAATATTAAATACATTACACGAGTTTGAAATTTTATTTTAGCACATTGTTACTCAATTATTTATGCGAAATCTTTCTTTTATTGGTACGAATACTTTATATGCAAGATTCGGAATGATTATTCAATTTAATGTATGTATAT
This sequence comes from Eucera pruinosa, assembly GCA_028830335.1. Taxonomy (NCBI): domain Eukaryota; kingdom Metazoa; phylum Arthropoda; class Insecta; order Hymenoptera; family Apidae; genus Eucera; species Eucera pruinosa. Next base: position 194,446 of record JAMYCR010000014.1, read on the forward strand.
GTACAAATAGAAAATGACTGTGTTTCATCTTTAAAGAATCGATTGAAAATACTTGAGCCTCGTTTTTGGAAGAATTCTAATAATTGGTCTTATAAAAGTACTGATGATAATGGGGAAGAGAAAAGGGTTGTTTTCTTCTCAAATGGAAGGCATTCTTCGAACTCGACGCGCTCATTATTTAAAGCGATTCAAAAGAGTCTGAAGAAAGTAAAACTCGATTTAAAGGCACTTAAGGTCCTTAAGCAGTTCGAGTGAAATTCGAAGAAGTATTCTTAAGTTCCTTCCAATGGCTGAAGAAAAGAGACGTATTCCACCTCATCGGTTAATCCTAAAATCAACCCTTATACGCGTTCTATAGAGATGCTCTGGAATATCTTAAGATGCTACTTACAAATATTTAATCATTTTATTCTCAACTAATATATTTAACCCTCTAATCATTTCTGGATTACTTTCAACCCAAATATACTTCTATCTTTGTAAAGAATTTCCCAATTTTGAGAAGAACACAAAGGAATCGTAATTAATACGTAACACTTTAAGATTTAATATCTATGCCGAAGCTTTCTTTTCTCAAAATTGTAAAACATTTCTAAATCAAACGGGATACGATTAAATTAACTCTTTGGCGTCGAGATCAGTATCTTGTATCGATCGTGCATTTGCACACACGTATGCAAACTATTTGTTCAATTAATTTGATCACTCACCAATCCACGGTTAAGGTGCCGATACCGCTCTGCTATTGCTACCTTTATTTGGAAGCTTTTGCTATCAATTGCTACTTTTCTTCTTAGTCGTTTGTTGGATACTCACCCGATTATCTTATTAAGAAAATATGTACTGTTGATAACCAGATATTACCTAGCGCAATGTCCCTTCACAAATACCGTCAGTCATCCTATGCATCATCCTACGACCCCTAGTCATCCTACGTATCATCCTTAGATCCATAGACTCTTACCTATTTCCACGCTATTCCTTCTCCGGCTCCCCTACAAATACTCCAACCTTATATGTATATATTTCCTGAGCAGCCCACAAAATCAGTCTAGTTAACTACTACATTCGAGTGAAAAACTGTCTCGACGACACTCTGTCCAACATCAACGAAACCACTGTTTCTTTGCGGCTAATAGTTGTACTCGATTCCTTTACCCGGGATGCAACGCGTTGAATTTTCCAACCACCGCAGCATTATTCGTGTCTTTAAGCTACTTCATAATGTTCGACAAATTTAAGAGCACCGATAGATGATAGAAAATTCGTACGATTTGCTTGGAAACGTTTAAAACGCAAGAAGTAAAGGAAGGTCAGTACGGATGAGTTCGCAACGCGCACGTCGACGTTTATGTCTCGCGGGGGCGAAAATTCCATTACGGCTCCGGTTTTCGTGCATTTTAAGCGGGGCCCCGGCTCGGTTCGTTTCTCTACATCGTTATCGTGAAAACGGTAAGCGTCGCGACGCCCCGGGGTCGTCATTACGGGCGAGCAACGCGCGATTTCATTACCGACGCCCGACCTTACGCTCCGCAGCCCTCTGCTATTGCACATTGTATTCCACGCGTTATGCAGATGCACTTCCCCTCTGCCCTGCTTTAGAACAGAGATCTCTTGCATTAACTGCGAGAATTTCGGGAGCTTGTCTGTTCTCCGTTGTCCGCACCCGCCAACTTTTTCATTCTTTCGAATTTTCTGCGTTCCTCTGCTACAAGAGGCTCCACGACTACGCGTGTAACCTGAAAGTATGGAATTTGTTTCGAGCTTGCTACGCAAAGTGAACAGCGTACACTTCTTTTTGTATATACGTATTCTTGTGGGCATTTTCAAAGGCTTAGAAAGAGAAGCTTCGTTTCTTTGGAAATGGTTAAAAGTATTACACGTAGAGTTCATATGTTGCTGGATACTTTATTTCGGTTTCTAGTCAAATGCCTGTTGAAGTAGACTTTTAGAAACATATTTTCAAAGTATAGTACTTTCTAATGTTTTTTCTTTTGTTGCAAATTGCTAGCGAATATTATTTACAGTATAATGTAATGTAGTGTGCTTTATTAATGGGTTGAAACCAAGTATACGAAGAAGTTACAAAAAGTAAGTCTGCTTGTGTAACGATAATAATAATTATACTGAGAATTAAATTTAAGTAGAAGCTTGCTTCATCCCTTAAATAGAATAGTATGCGTTATACTTTGGAAGTGATATATATTTTCGCATACTACGCGTTCTTTTTCCATTTCGTGCATACCTAAATTTCCCATAAATGCATCAAAATCCGCAATCTATTTATCTATACGCTCCACGCATTTTATGCATAGAAATTACAACAAATTACACGAGATTATTTCAACTTGTTTGTCACTATCACGCGTTGGACTAGTAAAGAGTGATATATCAGTTTATACGAACTATTTACGTCATAACGATTGCCATAAGCTTTGCCAATAATTGTGAAGCTAACAAACGTGTTTATTTCCGTCGCAGGTTTAACAAACTCGCGTGAATATAAATTCAACTTTGGTCGATCTAACGGAAATGGCGCTGCACAAAGGAGTTTCCGTCCACTCGGACGGGAACGTCGAAATCCCATAGGAATTTCGCAGGGAATTCAAGGAACAACAGTTTGGAAAGATCGCGTCTGGAGTCGATACGCAAACGAGCCCGGAGTTAGTCGATCCGTGGGAAAGTCTGTGTATCGCGGCGGACTACCTTCGAGTTGGAAACGCGCTGCACAATCGTCTCCTGCTAACCCTCGATCGAACTCTGCTCGTAGAAGTTGGCCAGAACGATTTCGAGAACTCGTTACCGCCATTCGACGACCAGTGAGCCACCGGCGAATTCTGATATTCCTCTGGCGTACGAAATGCCAGCAGAACGGTCGCTTTATGGGCTAAGCCTTGACAATATCGCACACAAGTAACGAGAAGGGGTTTGAAAGACTAACAACAAGGTTGGAATGAAATGATTTGCAATCTGTGGCGACGTGCATCGTTTTTTTTAATCCATTATTAGACTTATTCTTGAATTTGGTCTCCTTGTTACTCTCCCTAAACTTTTCAACGCTGGAAAGCGGAAGGAAATTAACTGACGTCTTATTTGTTGACAAAATTCTAATCAATGTATGTAAATAATAATTGCGGATAGACGATAGCTGAACAATTATATAAAATATATAAAAGCGTAAGCGACGATAACGTTTATTAATATAAAAATGTTACAGGTACAAATATTTGGATACGTGGGCCGTAATATAGACACGCGAATGATTTCACAAATTGCATTGCATTGCAGAGAAAATATACAATACGCGTATGCTTCTAACAAATGCCACTCCACCAATTCTTGAAGACGTATACGTACGTCCCTAGTAGCGAGAAAAGGTCAACGCACGTCTGTAAAATATGAAAGAACCTTTGGTCGACGAAAATATCAGGCGAGTTCAATTTGTACCGTAAGAACTCGTTCGAATCATATCCATGTTTATGAACGATGGAAACTTTTGCGCACGCCCGACACTCGAATCCTAAACGGCGAAGGTTTAGCGGAAAGTTTTCACGCGCGATAGGGCCGCGAAGTCGTTGCCTGCAAACGCGCTGTACGAAATCAGATTTCAATATGCAAGCGGCCGCTTCTACGTTTGCCGAAGTACGTGTTTGCGATGGCTTTCATAAAGTCGGTCACGTCGATTCGCAGGCAAAGTTTCCTGTGTATCGCGAGTGCTTCGCCACGCCTCCCCGTAACGCGAAACTTTCCCAAACACTTTCGCGGCTTCTTGATCTTTTTCGCGCCCCCCCCCCCCCCATCCCGTCTCCCCCCAAAACTTCCAGTGGCTGAAAATTGCCCCGCTTGTTGAATCGTCTTCCATTCGCTGGCGCGAGATAGAATTTTAAAAAAAGAGCCGCGGATTGAATCGCTGAGTCGAGCAACAATACAAATCCGAGAGATTACGTTTCGAGATGATAGAGAAAACAGCTTTGGTTTTGCTTTATCCTCGGTATCTTCAATTTTCAAATTAAAATTCCAGTTGAATTTCATCCTTAACCCTTTCGTCGCTATCGGTTCCTACAGGTGTCCAAGGCATTAACGTGTTGCGCGTCATTTATGATTGTTGCCGATTAATTTTGGCAATTGAGAACATTATTGTTGTACGTGAATAAAATAAAATGAAATAAAATAGAATTATTGGGTCTTGAAACGATTGAAATTCTTTGTGAATATGAATTTAACGCTGTCGCTTCGATAAAATTCGAACTCTGATGACTTGTGCGTATTATTTGATCAAAATCTGGCCCAGCGAAAGGGTTAATAGTATTATTAGTTTATAGTATTATTAATAGAAAATCTGAAACCCTATCAACGTTTTCGAGCCACCGTAAAGAAATCAGAAACGCACACTTTAATTGATTAATTATTATTAATCATAATAGTATTTCATATTGCAACGACGTAAATTTGATCATTTTGTTAATTGCACGGTTAACATATCGGTTGAAATACTGCGTGGGTAGGTTTGTGAAGCTGGAGAAATTTAATTAAAGCCAAGGTTTCGATAGTAATTCTTCATTTGTTCACGGAGGATCTGTCCGAGGGAGCAGAAGTCAGCTGTACGGAGCGTTTTAGTTAAGCTTCGGCGATTATTAGAGCACGTGGAACGTTAAATTTTCATGCGATCTCTGTTGCTGCCGGTGGTTCCAGGCTTATCCAACAGGATCGCTCGACACGGGGACGGGGACGGGGAGGGGGAGGGGGAAGTACACGGTGCTTACGTTCCCGTGAACACGCCTGGCTCGCATGCAAAGCTGCGAGCTCGTAAGAGATACCTCGGGCTGCTGTGTAATGAATTGTATGGATCAGCCGTAAAAGTCCCCGCTTCCCGGATGTCCTTATTATCTTATGCAGGATCGTGATACTGAATTTCGCCTTACTACCATACACGGTGCCCGCTGAAAGCGCGAGACCAGCTTCATTTTCGGGGGGCAAAGATAAATTAATATTCAGCGGAGCATAGGAAATCCGTAGCTGGAGCTAGGGCGCGGTTTCGAATACTGAAAAGCCCGCAGAGCGCGCCGCGAGCTTCGAAATTCAACCGGTCAAGCTCCGACGGACGATTCACTGCAAATGAATTCTGCTGGCGACCCAATTATTTCCAATAAAAGTTAAGCTCACCGCGATGTCATACTTTGTTCAAATATTCCCGCATCGAACGGTCGAAATGATTCTTAACCGTTTCGCTGCGCCGCTTTTAAATGAACTCGTGCGTTCTACTCGATTATACATTCCGTAGATTCATAGCGAAACGAGGAATCGATGTACAGAGTCAGTCACGAATGTTTATATACGCATTTTAAGTATCTCGAACAGTTCTTTCATTGTAGTATCTGAAATACAGACATTAGGATATATTTCGGTATAATAAAAGTGGCGTGGAATTTTGTGAAATATAAAATCGCAAGGAAGGAAGGATAATAGAGGAATAGTAGAAGAATAAAAGTTTGGTTCACGTATGTTTTGCCGTAAACAAAGAGGGAAAACATCGTTATCTTTTTGACAATTTGTCTAGCTTTGATTAATGAATAAATTGCCATTCCTGAAGTGATCAAAATTTCTGTATTCCTTTGAAATATTGTATGTAGACTTTCGTGACTGACTTTACGACATTTTAAGAATATTACTGTTCGCCTTTAAAAATTGATACACGATTTTTTCTCACCGCGAGAAAAATTGATAGGCGCAACACGTACAACGTATGATCCCCTAATTGTTTCGAGCGGTGTACAAAAAGGACACAAATCCAGCGATTTGAACCCGCATAAATTCTTCGCCCATGGGCCCTGTTTTCTAAACGTTCGTTACAGTTTTTCAAGTGACTCGTGTAAAACTTCGCCATCGATGGCGGAACGGACAAGTTGCATCGGAACACGCTTCAATTTATAATTTACCGAAACCGCCAGAGTAACTTTGGAGTGGCGCAAACTACCCTTGCTTTGCGGCCCGAGCTCGTCCAAGCTTTCAAAACTTTGCGACGCAGGACAAGATCGTTTTTTTAATAATTATCCGCGACCCAGTTGCCGGCGAAATTCTATAATTCAATATCAACCTCTTTTTTTCTTGCGTTTGTGTGTGTGTGTGTGTGTGTGTGTGTGTCTATCGTACTTCATTTGAAGCTTCGCCAGCCGACTGAATAAGTAATCAACCCTTCGCGATAGTTCAGACATAATTAAAACGGGGAAAGCTCTGCTGAGACTCGAATGCACGAGGCATTTCAGTACGTGTGTCGAGTGAACCGAAAAATTAGAGAAGAAAAGTTTCGCGAACTTTATTTGAAAATTCGTGACCTACGCGTGCGCTAAACTAAACTACATAAATATCGACGTGGAAACGTGAATTATGCTACGCAGAGAATTACAATGATTTACGAAAGAACCACGGTCGAAGCTTGCAATGCAAAATCGTCCACTTTCATATTTTTGTAAATATTCAAGATGTTAATAGGTATTCCTATTGGTCCGCTTGTAATTCTTTGTACGCAAGATTTCCAGCAACTGGTGCACGAAAACTAAACCAGGTCGAAGCCTGCAACACGCTTCAATTTCCAAAATTTCCCCATCCTTTTGTTACGAAACCGAAGCTTGCCGCGCAAAAATTCTGTTGCCCGATTCGCGCTCACTTTTACACGACGACGAATCGCATGCATCCCCCGTTTGTTGTTCCTCCACCGCCACCCGTTCAGATCCCGCGTATTATTTCGGAAAGGGGCGGAGGGAAAAAACCAAAACAATGCAAGCAGCAGGAGGGGTAAAATTGATTCGGCAACGAACGAAACAAAAACAAAAAAAGAAAAATAAAAAAAGCGACGGGGTAAATGGCGGCGGCGAAACGCGAGCAACTCCGATATCAGTCGGATTAATGATACTCGGAACAACAACGAGCCGTGGCGGGCTAATAATGCGGGCAACAACGGGCCAGAACTCCCGGAATTGGTTTATTCTCCGCCGCTCCGGCGGATGTTAAAGTGCACTACATAGATTTCCGTGCGGCCGTTTCGCTTCCTTTCCTCCCCCTCGGGACGGCTAAGTTAATATCTGGTCGGAGGAATCGAATTTACGCGGCAAAAGAAAAGCAACCGAGTGGCCAAGCCAACCCTCCTCCTCCTCCTCCTCCTCCCTTTTTTTCCTACCAGAACTGTATCAAACCGCCATTTTAGTCGTTGCGCTGAAAACTCGTTTCCTATTCCACTCTTTTTCCATTCCGTTTTCTCTGCTCTCGCGCGAACAATCGACGGCGATGCGAGGTCGCGATGAAGAAAATTCCGAGCTATCGGTATTTAATTTAATCGATTAATTAAGAGATTTTACAGTGACGCAAAACACGTAATAAGGTTGCGTATGAAACATGCAGGTGAAGTAGAGAAATTCGTGAAACCTTTAAGAATAGTATGTACACATTGATGGAGATATGATTTAAGGGTTATCGCGGCCATAAATATAGAACTATCTGTATACGAAGAAAGGGAGCAATTGCAGGACTCCGGGTGTTTATGCAGCATAAATATGCAGAAACATATGTATAGAGAATACGCTAATATACGCGAAGAAAAATGTTGTCACTTAAATGGACACGATCCTTTCATATATTATCAATTCACAAATTTAGCGGTGAAATTTGTTTAGCCTCGATTCTTCGTGCATTCGTTCGTTATTAAAGTGCCAATTATAGTCCCTATGATGGCAGCGATTAGGACGTCTACCCTATTGAACTGTAGAACGCATGCCAACCGTAAACTAAAAATTCCAAATCTCTGAAGCAGCATTTTACGCTCGTCCGTGTTATAAACCGTGTTAGCAACGATCGCTGACAATACGCGTTGAAAAGTGTGAATTTGCACGAATATCCGCAGGGTGCAATGATTAATAACGCTTGCAGCCTACGGGGTGGATTAGAATTTGTCTACTAATTGCGTATTTGCGAACGTGCGCGATCGATTTCGGGGAATCCTAGAATCGCGTGAATTTCGCTCACTAAAAGCTGAACGCACTTTTCGAGTGGTGCTTTTCACGCACGTTCGCGAGCCTCGGATTTTCTGCTAATTGAAGCGGACAATACGTTTCGCCGTGGGTATTTTGACGAATTGCCGAGCATCAAAGCGATACGCGAACTGTTCAACCCGCTGCAAAGAAAAAGGCTCGTGACGTTATCGGTGCAAATTACGCGCAATCCTACGCACTCTCTCTTTGCATTCTGTGCAGGCAAAAAATGCCTCGCAATCGAATATTCCTCGCTTCGTTTCTGCGAAATTTATACGCTGCGAATTTAAAAGCCTATCATTTTTGTTAGAAATTAATCGTAGGCGTTGCAGAAGTTTTCATTGTGCATCGAATATTATGATTCGGATGAAATGCTGCGGAAATATTCGATTCGATATCGAAAGGAAATAAGAATATGTTACGCGAAAATAGCAAATTAATTCCTGAAGCGATAATCTCTAAAATAGTTAAATAAAGTTACAGTTGAAGCAATTGGTACATATATCCTGCTACAACGATTGAATATTTTGTACGCATGTTTTCCTTTTTGTGCATTCAAATTGTTCACAAAATCTACTAATTACCATGGACCAGCAGATTCGCAAAAGCTCCTCCGCTAGCATGCAAATTTATATTACATTAAAGAAACTTATCTCGGGTATCCTTTGGCGAAAAAGAAACGCGACGAGAAGAGGATGAGTCGGAAGTAATTGTTTCGATCGCGAGGAGCTTCTATTACCCCGCGTTTTTACCTTAATCCCAGAAGAGGGGGTGGGGGAAGCGACTGTTTTTGCAAGAAATTGTCGACCCTATCTTTGGGTGGCTCGGCGAGAGGCGGAATAGTCTGTAGCAACGGTGGCGTGTCCCAAAACAAGCACGCGGAAATCATCCCCCGAGCGACCGCTCCGAAATAACCGGGTGGCTGAAGTGGCTTCGTCGAATCATCCTATTTTCGCTACGGCCACGGCTTACGGCGATGCTTCCGCCGTTGCCGGTGAAAAACGCGAAATTAACGACACCGACACCACCGTCGCGAACAGCGTTGCGCAAACGAACTAGAAAAATAATTACTTCGCTCCGTGTCCCGTGAATATTAACCCTAACGTAGCCAAAGGCGGATTGATAATTGGCCAGAGAAGCCTAATCTTTGGGCTTTTCATAGAGTATAACCTGCTTAACCCTTTCGCTACCATGGACGTATGTATACACGCTTTCGAGAATTGAATTAATATTCGTTAACCCAAATTACTTATTCCCCGTGACATTTGTTATCCCAAATTGTAATATATATTTTTTACTATAACCCAATATAATTTCTGGTATAATATTACGGTACCATTAGTTACGTAGAGTATCCGAATATTTATACCTATATTATTCTTATATTAATAAACCCTACCTGACGTAAACCACGCGGTTAGTTTTCGCTTCTAAAGTGCTGGTAGCGAAAGGGTTAATTGGCGTAGATTTCCTACGGACAATTTAGAGAATATTCCTGCGATTTGGTTACGAGTAGAACAAATCCTCAAGTGAAGATTGAAGGTGATTCGAGGAGCCGCAGAAACGTAGCGAAAAGACGATTCAGGTGGGCTTCTGTCGACGCAGGAAATGTTCGAGAAACGAAACGGAGAGGGAGAGAGAGAGAGAGAGCTCGTCACGTGGAAGTCAACGAATCTTTGCCTAGCGGTGAAACAATCTCCGCTTCGTGACTTCCATCTCCGTTTTCATCTCCTCCTCGCGATAACTTCGCGTTATCATTATCGAGCGCATTGTTACCGCCCCGTGTACGCCCGTTCAAAATTCACGAAACTGTTTCGCAGCACGGGAAACTATAAATTTCCTCCCTACCGTGTGTGTTTTTCTCTTGAAAGTAACCGTAACGCTTCTGATAGAACCTCTTCAAGTTTACGACGGCAATATAGCTTCTGCTATGGATAATGACAGAATTGTTACAGGAATCTCTGGAATGTCGAATATATTTTACACAAACGCATTGATAAGATAAGAATTCAGCGATGCAAATTAGTTACAAGAAACAAATTGGCTGCGTCAAGTCACACTTTGGTCTTTAACTCTTTCTCCTACGATTTATTACTTGCTACTGTTACTATAATATGACTATTTTATAACCAACTAATAACTATATTATTATTGTATCTTATTACTTACGCATTAGATGATCACGAATTTCATTATTCTTGATCATTTTTATGTGGAAGGAAAACTTTGCTTTGGCAAAGCAGGTATTGTATATAATCATATATCGTATATTATACATATATATGTTGTCCATAATTCATAGCACAAGTGTCACTCGTTATCGTAGAACAAAGAGTGAATGGGTTAATTTAGTCCAACTTAATTAATCCATACTTGATTGACAAAATAGATACATGGGTGGATAAATACAGCGACGTGCAAGAACATTAGACCACGACTCTTATTCGTAATGCAATTTAAACGTGAACGTACGGAAGAAATTGTTTCATCAACAATTGTTTGGACAACGATGATATGGGTCCCTATTTCGCAGCAACCTCCACGATCGGTGGGACCCGGGAAATCAATATTCTTTTGCGTATAATCAATGGTCACGATCATTTATTATATGCCAAACAGTATTGAGCTAATTGGCTGCGAACTAGATCAGGTTCTTTTTCTGTATGGACCACTGCGTCCTAACCCTTTTCCTGCATTATTTCTCTGCATTCTGCAAATCTTTTTCTGCTCGGAGGCGCATATCTCGCTAGCGTGGTTTGTTTCGATGAAAACACGTTTGCTCACAGCGACATACCGTAGCTTCAACCTTTAGTTTTATAGCTTGAATACAATTAGCCAGGTGCGATTTCTCGAATTGTTGGTCGCGATGAAAATAAGCGTGGCCAATGATGTATCCGTGAATCGACCAGCTCCTTGCGATCCCCTTTGCAATTGCCACGTCCGCGTCTCGCATAGATGCTGCTGTATAACTCGCCGCGAAACTCACGCGGGAAAATCTTATCTCTGCCGCCTCGGAATAACGTTCCAATTAAAACGTTTGTTCGGGTAGGAAGTTGGAGGGAACTAATCAGGGCGAATGGAACGCCTGGGGAGTTGCGCAGCGATGCGATTTCCTCTTAAAAGCTGCGAAATAACAATAGTATCGCGGGGGAAGATTGATAGCGCGCCTAATTCACCGGGAACAAACCGTGTTCTCGTGTGTGTGTACGTGTATGTGTGCGTGTCAGTTGGCTGTGAGAACTCGGCGAGCTGGGATTCAAGCAGAGCGGAGATTTTTCCCCGAGGCGTAGCCGCTTCGAAATTTCCACGGAGACAGAGAAAAATAATGCGCGAAACGACATTCTCCGGGCGCATCGGATTACTCGTCACGCTTGGAGCCGAGTCTCTCTCTCTCCTGTGTTTGCATTCGTATAACAACGAAACTGCAGCTTTTCTCTTATTCCGTGGCCCCTTCGCGTTTATATCACGGAACAACGGCCTTCGCTATTATTCCACGTTTATCTCACCTCTCTACGCGTAGATTACGGTCACCGCCTCCTTCGCAATCATTTCTACCCCCTTTTCCTTTCACGACTGCCAACCGAGTCTGTTTCGCTTCCTCCGATCGAAAGATGAACGTTCGTTGCTTCTCCCTTTGCACTCGCGATTTCCTGTCAATTTTCCTTCTTGTAGAAATGAAACTAGGTTCTTCTACTATGCCATCTACTTTAGTTATAACAGTTATTAACGAAATATAAGGAATAACAGTTGCAACAGTTATTCACGAAGTATAGAGAATAACAGTTGCAACAGTTATTAACGAAATATAAAGAACAGTTATTAACAGTATTTTTTGGAACCTATTCAATGTCTGCCTACAATACGCGCCTATAGTACTTGCTTGACTTGGCGTAACCGCGACTATTCGCGATTTTTCATCCCCTGGAAGAGAACTCGTCACGCGGAACGAAGAAACGATCGTCTGCTAGCGTCGCAGAGATGAACGAGCGGAAATCTCGGTCACGTTGATCGAGGACACTTCATTCTTCCGCTCGTTTGTTTCTCCGCTGCGTATCGGAAGTCTGAGTTATTACATCGGGGTCTTCGTCGATGTCAGAAAGCCAGCGGGGTTGAAACAATACTTTCCGCGACGGTTACGGGTCCACGACAAAGTGATCTCGCTGCACCGCACCAGCTTCTATCCTCGCATTATTAAAGACGCAGCGTCACTTGTACCGAGAGAAAACTTTCGCCAAGTTTTGCTTCTTCTTGTGCTTCTTTATCGTACGCTGCTTACCTTTTCTTTACTTTTCCTCCGAAACACGCCGCGAAGTTACGCGGAACGACACCCAAGGGCATCCTTTGCAACGCGCCTACGAATCTTCGCGAAGTAGTCGCAGTTTTATGTCTGACCACTAGTTTGCATATCTGGCTTTTACGTGTTTGTACGTTGCATGGCCGGTTGTATATTATTCGCGTCATTTATTTGGCTTTGAAGGTTTCGAAGCCAGGATTCGATTTTTTTAAAGGGCTGGATTTGCCAGCGTTTGAAGCTTTAAGCTTCTGGGTCTTCGGGGGGGTTTAAATTTGCAAGCTTTTGGATTGTTTGAGGGAGTTAAATTTGCAAGTGCTCGGAATTTTAGCAGGTTTATGTTTACGAGCTTTTGAATTTCTACGGGGTTTAAATTTGCAAGCTTTTGGATTTTTAGAGGGTTCAAATGTACAAGTGTTTGAATTTTTAATGGGTTTAAGTTTGCAAACTTTTTGATTTTTAGGGAGTTTAAAATTCTGAGCATTTGGATTGTTAGAAGGTTTAAATTTACTAGTCTCTGAATTTTTAGAGGGTTTAAATTTCCAAGCTTTTGGATTTGTAAGGGTTTGAATTTTTAAGCACTCGAATTTCCGAGCTTCTGAATTTGTATGCGTTCGCATTTTGATGCAGGTGGATTTTTAAGCGTTTGTATTTCCACGCCTTTGAATTTTCAAGCTGTAGAATTTCCAAGTGTTTTAATCGTTTAAACTATTAGATTTCGAAGCTTTCGCATTTGAAATCCTTTACATTCCGAAGCGTTTGAATTTCCAAACGTGTCAAGTTTTAAGTATTCCAATTTCCAGTTATTTCAATTATCAAACGTTTGAATTTGCAAAGCTTTGAATTTCTCAACGTTACAATTCCCAAACATATGAATTTGCGAGCTTCCCGAATCGAAACATTTGAATTAGCAGCGATGTCCGTGAACTTTATAAGTCGTTTGAATAATTATGGGCAGTACTGCGAATTGCACGCAACTGGGAACCTAAAACCTTAGACTCGCATCTTGCAATGAATGCACTGCTCTGCGAGCGTATTGTGCATCCTAGATGAGTGCATGCAAAGTTGCTTTTCACGTGGAAGGGAAGTAATTTGACCGCGGCATGCTCCTTGGAAAACGGACCATGTTCTTTTCTCACGAATTTCCACCAGAGATGGAGGAACAACACCATTTTCCAAACAGGCAACAATTTTCTCTCCACGCTTCGTACAGAATTTCTTTTACTTACGTATCTCGATAGGTTTATATGAAATGCAACGAAAAAAATTCGAATTATTCAGATGCATTTAAAATAATTACCCAAAATTATCAAGAGTATTAAAAAATTCAAACATCCTTTGATTTAAACTCAAGCACCAAAATCATATCACCGACAAAATTCTTAATCTTTTCTAAGTAGTGAAACATTTCATGTATTAGACCATTTATTTATTAATTGCGGATTACGTACGGTAAAAAAATATCATATGTCAGCGCATAAAAATATACTTCACTTCAATGCACCAAACGTAGGCGATGATTTTCGAAAAACCGTAGCTCTACGATAAACACTTTTAACAACCACACCAAACCCAGCCGCTTTCCATTTTCCCAACCCAAAATTCCCTCTCTCCCAATCTCTTGCCCAATATTTCCTGCCTTTCTCATTTTCGTTTAACCAACCGCCGCCAACGTTGCTACCAGCATCTACCCTCGTGTTTCCGGCTTCCCAAAGCTCTCGCGGCGCAGCTTTTATTCAGCCCGAGCGAGTATCGCAAATCCTCTGAACGTTTCTGAACCGCGACTACAAATAGCGAACGCGTTTGAATAGCCAGCGGAGTCTGACGACGTAAGGCAGGATGAAATACGTACAAGCGCGGCGCGGTTCCTATCTCGCCCGAAGACAGAAAGAAAGAAGGTAAAGAGAGGGTTTGCGGAGGGAGATGCGCGCGGTTATAAAGGTCGGGTAATATTTTAACACGCGCATTGTACTGACGGAATTGTAAAGGAAATAAATTATCACGCCTGGGGGACCGGCCTGCTGGTGTTTCCTCGTGGTCAGAACAATTCCGCGCAGGATCCCTCCTTTCCACCCCCTACGCGTTCCCTTTGTTTTCTCCTGCCGTGGACGTTGCTCGTTGTTTTCCAACGGTGGAAAGTTGCAAAAGAAGAGCGACGCACTCGTAAAAATCGTGTTTTCGAGAACCGCCGCGCCGCGCCGCTTATTCACCGCCGAAATATCACCGAGAAGCTTTTTTATCGCCACCGGTGCGAGCGCGGTGTTCGTAGTAAAGCTCCTTTAAAACGCGACGTAACGGTGGAATTGTTATTTATGGAAAGGCACGCGGTGGCGGCGGTGGTGGCGTCGGCGGCGACTGCGACGAAGGAAACTGGCGATAGTAAAACGAATAATCCTGTGATTTTTATCCCCACGCCGAGTTGGGATATAAAAATCTTCCCTCGCTTCGGATAATCTGTCTTTCGTCTAATGTCCCGGCCAAATGTCGCCCCTATTCTTGGTTTAGAGGGCAGAGCCGCCGTTTGAGCTTCCAGTTGCTAGGCGCAAGCAACCGGAGTGAATTTCGCATGGAATATCTTTCGTTGTAACGATACATTGTTACGGTTGCCTTCCTTTAACGACGGATGTTATTTAGGTGGGCGATTTGTTGTAAAAATGCTTCGGATGTAAATTGTAGCATTGGGTTGCTCGGAAAGTTTGTAACATTTCTTATCGTACTAAGTTCGGTTCCGCTATTAATAGCATTATGATTAATTAAAACGAGAGGCAACTACTTTTTATTAGGCGAAGCCAGACCGTTTAATCAACGCCTTTGCGAATTTCTTTAAAACAATAATATCGACGTACGAATGATTTCAGGAATTACGTTACGTTATACAATAGAAAAAATATACCTTTGCTTTTAACAAAATGCCAGTAAAATTCTTGAAGACGTATATATACGTCCACGGTAGCGAATGGGTTAACGATACTCTTTCCACGCTTATTCGACTGTATCTTTTCAATATAAAATTCACCACGAACTTTCCCTTGAACCAAATACTATGATTTTAAGTCCCAATCTAACTACCCTAGTAATAGACATAAGGGTTGAAATTTTCCTGAAAAGGTTTCATTTGGAAGACCTACTCGCTAACACCTCGCGAATTGACTTTGATGTAGTGATACTCTTGCTAGTCTTATTCGACTACACCTTTTCAATAGAAAATTCTGCACGAACTTTCCCTTCAACAGAGTGCTATGATTGTAGGTGCTCGCGTTAGTCGAATCGAGTCGAGCGAAACGGGAAAAAAAGCATCGCAAATCATGATCGGGGTGGCAACCAGGCTGCAGCCACTCCATTTTCGCGGACAATTTTTTCGGGTTCCATCGAGCGTGAGTTTTATTCCCCCCCCCCCCTCCCCTCTCCCTTTTTTTCAACGCTCGCGCGCGATGATATGAACGGAGTTGGCGAGCAAACCAGGCAGAAACGGGGCGGACGGCGGACAGCGGGCAGCGGGCAGCCCCGAATTTCCAATTCCCCGCGTATTATCCCGGATTACCGTGGCGGACACGGCATTTTTTGAGATATCCGCTGATACCGGTGGAACGCTGCCGGAAGAGGATTAATTCGAGCGCCCTAACCGTATGACGCGTTCGTCACATTTGCCGCTAAGCCGGCAGCCGGCACCTGCGCCCGCGCGAAATTCGATAAATACCGCCAACAGCTCTGTTTCGAGTGGCCGCGAGAATTTTCCGCCCTCTTCCGATCGCGAATATTTCGCTTCGCCGCGATCATCCCCCTCTGTTACGCGGTTCCACTCGGCCGCGTTTTATTTCCACGCAATACCCCTCTATCGACCGCGAAACGAGTCGCCGTTTCACGCCTCGGAAACAAGATGGTGATTCGAGGCTAACTAGAATATTCCCTATATGCAAAACGCCGCGTGGACGAATTCAACGCGTAACGCGGCGCCACGGTTGATAAATAAAAGAGCGCACGTTTAACTTCGGCGCGATTATAGGGGTAGTTTGCAACCAATCGTGCTTCTGCTTTTTTGGAAAGCGTTTGCTGGCTTTGAGATTGGTTTTCGTGATTTTGGAAGAGTCGATCGTAATATTTCGTCATAGAGATATTTTATAATTTCGGGGAAATTTGTTACGGAAAGATTGACGATGGAGTAGTCTATAAAAGTGATAGTTTGGAATTTTGAGAGCTTCAAACATTAATTAACCTTTCCGTTCAACCGATACGTAGTCACAGACTCACTTGGACTGTGTTTCTTTGTACAATTCCACCCTATTATTATCTTTCCTTATATGAAGTGAGATTTTGCCCGTAGAAGTAAATAAAATAAAACAACTAACGACACAGAGCATCCAAATTTTCTGCAAACGGTTGTTGAAGCAGCGTAGCGAAAGACTTAGTAAAAGTCGACAGGGTCGAAATACACATAGCTGCTAACGATGAAGTCTCAACGACCAGACGGTACGATTAGCAAACAAAAGTCTCCGGACTATTCTTCTTACTCCAGGAGCCAAAAATTTATCGAGTCACGGGTGGAGCGGGCGATTGTTGGCCCTTGAAGCATTTCAGACGGCCGTGGAAATCGGCACTCTTAAATTTCTGCCTGCGAATAATGACGAGAAACGAAGAGAGAGAGAGAGAGAGAGAGAGAGAGAGAGAGAGAGAGGCGTGGAATTAATTAGCGCAGAATGCGGCGCCACTGGTTTTTTCTACAGTCAAAACAAACGGAGAAGTTCTCTCTGTGTGTATACGGAGTTGTTGCTGCTGCTGCTGGTTCTGCACGATATTTCATAATTAATAAGCGCCACGGGGATTTGCCTTTTCTTTGTTTACCGTTTCCGTCCACCCTGTCTGGAACGGCCGCTCGAAACAATTCCAATATCGAAAGAAAGGGACCACCCCCTCCCCACCCATTTGCTTGGTAATCAACCCTCGAGAACGTTTCTCTTCATCCTCTACACAGTTGAAAGAGCCTTCGATCGCTATGGAAATTTCAGACGTATTCGCGCGGAATGTATGAAAACTCTGTCTTCTTTCGCGTCTCGCGGAATTTACCGGAAGGAATGTTGCACGGAGAAATTTCTTGCCAGGCTATTACTACTGTATGATACTTTTCTTTATCGAGTTACGGCGCGGCGTAGTTTTGTCGCAGCGAGACAAAGCGATCCTCTTCTATGGAATCGCGGAACTCCGAGCAGAGCTTATTGTTGCTTTGTTGTTGTTTAAAACGAAACATCGAGGTAGCAGAAGAAACTCGGCGCGGATCGTTTAACGCTTCGTGTGCCGCGTCTACGAATTATGGAAGATAATATGACGGAAAAATCGGTCGAAAATGGGAGACGGTTTTATCGGTTTGTTGATCGAACAGAGATCTCGTTGTTGGGACTAACGAACGTGTGAATACTTTATGCTGTTCAAAGTTGTTGCAAATTAAGATTATAGCGAAAGTAAAACGCGGACACTTGCATCTTTGTTCTTTAAGAAGCGATTGACGAGCGTTTGAACTTCGAAGATTTTTTATTTAACCGCAGAGGGTTAAAGAATGCCTTTCGCAACAGTCGCGAGGAATCATTCCGATGAAAGCCAGCGAAATAATAGTATAGAATGTTCACGCGTCTGAATATAAAGGCGAGATGATTTCGCGTGCCAGAAGGAAGCGGGAATTAAAGGCGAAGCTCGTCGCGATTCGCGGCGTTAACTTAATTAAACGCAATTTTAAATTGCCGCGCTAGAGAGGAGAATGGCAGAGTTAGACGTCGTGGTGCCCCTTCCGCCATCGATTAATTTGCTAATTTATAACGAGAAAATTTCCCGATGCAGACTAATTGAAACGTTTTGGTTGCCGCGGCGCGGAGAATAATGTCCGCGGCGCTTGTTCCGTTTATTTCGCCGCCGAGAATTCCACCCTCTCCACTTTACACGTCGCGTTGAAGCTACTTTTGCATAGGGTAGATGTACCACGTACTGCCATATTAAGTTCATCGCGTAACCTTGTTCAATTATTTTCGAACGTATTTAACTTACAAATCGTTTCTAGCTTGGAGCATAATATTGTTCAACGGATCCCTTTTATTAATCAACATTTTTTTTATACTTTCAATATAATGAATTCATTTAATCTATGCCAAGGAGCATTGAAATCGGAGATCTAGGAGTCGAGAAATGAATGTTTCTCTTCGGATACCGTCTGTGTAATCTACCGTGGCGCGATATGTTTGTTTATAACAAATGAACTGCAAGGACTATTTGCAAAATACTGTAGGACAATATTTTCGAGACTTTCCCCTTTAATTTAAGCCAAGGAGCATCGAAATCGCCCCACTAAAGGTCGAGAAATGTTGTTATAGGATATGTTCCAAAACACAGACGAGGTACAGGATCAAGTATACATCGACGAATGCAACATTGATATCCAAATAATTCAATAGTTTGTTTACAATAACCAAAAGTGTATTTATTTATAATATTTCTATTCGATCAATCGAATTCGAGGTTCCATTCAGACTGTAAATGATTAACAAAATGCTTGGAACTGAAAAGTACTCGAAGGAATATTCGTTTCTTCGTGGATATTTTCAATTTCGGATGGCGATTCGAATATTTTGTTGGACAAATAAATACACACCGCATGAATATGGATATGTATATCCGCGAAAGATTATCGGAAAATTTCAATGTCTCCCATTGTTCGGAGATAAAAATGTCGCGGGTGATGAACGGTCGCGCTGATACGCGCAAGTTTTATTTCGTTGACGTTTTGTCTCTCAGATACAGAAGCAAGCAAACCAATTTTGCATAAAATTTATGGCCGGAGGAACATTCTCTCTAGAGAAATTCCCGGCTGCATTTCCAGCGAACCCGTGGAGATAGATTTTACAGGGGAATAAGCTTGTCTTCTTAAAAACTGCTGCGTTTACGCTGCAAACCGTAAGGAACGCTCTTTCGCGTTTCGTTTAATCGTCGGCGTATTTTTAGAGACACGCAACGTAGCAAAATAGCACGAGTAAAATAATTACACGCGTAGGACGTACACTTACCGGCAAAAGTTCAGAAACGAAGTAGTCACTTGCGAATCTTTGCGTATCCTTTCGCTTCTATGATTCGTAGCTTAGAATTTGCGATAGCATAAAAATATACTATTACGTGCATCGATAAGTAATAAGTTCGTCTACTTTTAATTCAAATCCGTGCGATCTGAAAAGCGAACGACGACGTAAAGCTTCGCAAATACTTACCATGTCTCTTAACTTTTGTCACGAAGTGTATAATATTAACATTATAAATATTATTTCTTCGTTTGTTTCTCGCGTACCTTGATCACAATACTCTGCAAAAAGTGGCATTCTCGCAAGACGAACGAATTTATACCTCAATCTACTAAATTCGTACGCGATGCACGCGATGCACGCGATGCACGCGCAGCAATATTCACAAATCTTGAGGACAGTAAAAAAAATACTGTTGCGAGATCAAGTTAAACAAATTTCCTCGAGATTGCCAAGATGACGTGGATCGAATAAAAAAAAAAAAAAAAAAAAAACAAATCAGGTCAAGAGAGCAGTTCCTTGGAAAGGTGCTTTTTGACTGCCGCCAGTAAAAATCGAACGACACGAAGGAGAAAAAGTTTCTTCTGCTTTATTTTCTTTCCCAGGTGTCGATTTCGTCTCCGCTTCTTTTGATACGCGCCTCGATCTCCTTCCTTCCTTCCTTCCTTTGACGTAAATTTTAGAAAACATTTAAACGGATCCGAAATGTTACGGCGTACGAGGTTGCCCATTCTATCTTCGAATCTGCTCGATATGCAACCTTCTAGCCGAGAAATCATTAGAACACGTTTTAGACGAATATCCAACGATCGTAAGACGAAGAAAATTTCACAGATATTCTCATTCAACATCCTAAAGGTACTTTTGGATAACCCTTTACCTACTTTCGTAAAATATTCACTTTGCATCGTGGCTGGCAGTAAACCTGTTTACGCTTTCCCGTTTTCAAGATTTACCTTCATTTATCCTAACCTTAACATTAATCCTATATCTCTATACTTATATTCCCAACTAACGTTGCTTTATTTTATCCATGGTTATTCGACCAAAATACGAAGAAATAAAATAGAAGGGAAAGTTATCGTTCTTTTCTTCCATGTTTCGTTCCTCGCTGTTCGATTGCAGCGAAATCGTATTAAAACGCATCTTTCTCTCGAAAGCCCCTCGCGTGAATTTTGGTGCGTGTGCGGGGCCCCATAAAACGGATCCCGTCCGATGGTGGACGATAATTTATATCCGGGAATGGAGGCCGCTTGATGGAATCAAGAGAGGGAGGGAGAAAAATGGAGTGGAAAGGAATGAGACGTGAAATTTACACAGCAGTCGCAGTCGATCGAGCTTTAGGCCTCCCCTATTCGAGTTCGAGGATCTCTGCAATCTGATTTCGGCCTCGCAGAGGGTTACTCCTCTCCATTATTTCATTAAAAGGTCGACTCGAAGCGATCGTGCAGCCGCTTTCCATCGCTCGATTCTCCGTTTCAACTCGATAAAGTCTCTAGATAAATAAATTACCACTCCTGGTGAGTTGAGAATTACCGCGGTCGCGTGCGTTTCGCGATTAGGGGAGGATACTTCGGTTCGATGACAATTTTAGACTCGTTGAATTAGGATTCTTTCTAGACACATGCGATATTGCGATGGTTTAAATTATTCGACGAGCAGATGATAATTTTTACTAATCTTGGGATAAACAGAAGAAATGCAGAGTGTTAACTCTCCTATTCGGAGTCGTCATTTTGAGGACGATATTAGGGATAAAATACTTTTGATAACGATAAATCAGTATCCTGAAAGCTTTGCACGCACGTTTAATTATGCTTTGAATTATCAAAGCTTCGAATTTCCATTGTTTTGAATTTCTAAACCTTCCAATTCTCAACGCTTTGAATTCTCAATGGTTAGAATTTCCAAAGCTTAGAATTCCCAATGCTTCGAATTTCCAAGCCTTTCAATCCTTAATGCTTCGACTTTTCAAAGCTCAGAATTTATAAAGCTTAAGATTTCGAATCTTTTGTATTTCTATCGAATAATAAATCAGCTCTTGGAAAAATTATCGAATCAAGCAAAACACCTTATCTGTAATTCTACTTATCGATTGCGAACGATTCGGCTGTTCTTTCGTCGGCATTTTCCTCCACCACGGAAATCCTTTTCGGTTCAATCCTTCGATTGAACACAGCAGTAGTATTATACACACTCTGTCGCGTCTATGCCGCGGAATTTCGCGTGAGATTGCATAGACTGCATACACGCGCAAAATACACACACACACACACACACACACACACACAGAGGACGACGTCGTCGGCTTTGATTCACGTTTTCGAGCTGCCGCGATGCTGGCTGCTTTCGCCACTTCATTACGATATTTGATCATGCAAAGCCAACGTATCGATGAATCGGCAAATACCGGCTGGAGAAGCTCGGTGTCTGCGATCCCTAGCAGACTTTTCGCGTTTCCACAGTTGTGTCGAGCTAACGATGCCGCCGCCGTTCCACCGTTTCCGCTGTTTCGCCTCTTCGCGTATTGTTCCCTTTCTGTTCCTCGATATTCCTCTGTTCAGTTGCGGCTTTAAAATATATTGGAAACACGAGATGTTTGGAAACAAAGAACGAGACTGCAATCGGAGACGAATTTTGGGGATAATTTTGTTTTCGATTCTTCTGTACGCGACACGAAATCGTACGATTTTTAATCCCCTGCCTTGTAACAACGCGTTACACTCGTAGTGCAAACTATACTTTAATTGCAATAAAAGTACAGTGTACCGTTTCCAATGTTTCACTTTAATTGCAATTACAGTTTCAATTCGTAAGATTAAAGACTACAAAGTACAGATTATGTACTATTCTCCCACGGAAAGAAGGCACAGCTTGTTTACATGCCCACTCTTGTTGCAGTCCGCTGACTGACCTATGATCACAGGCAGTGATCGGTATTCGCTGAAGACGGCGTACGAATGTAAACACGCTGTGCCTTGTTTTCGCGGAAGAATAGTACTTACTTACGTGACACGATGTTAAAGTCGCGCGTATCGAACGTAAATTTTCTAGCAGTTGAATGATCAATAAAGCAAGAGGTTAACAAGGGGTTTTGCTTTTATAAGCACGTACAATACCGGATAAAAGTGTAACAACTTTGGTACATCAACGTTTTACGTAAATAGATTAATACATGCTTTAATGTAGCAATACTAGTATAATGTATAATAATGTAGTAGTATAGTTAATGATGCCTTAACGAACAAGGACATCGTAGAATCTTTTAATAATATTTAAAGAAGACGTGGTATTTTTTAGCAACAAAGAAAATTCTAAAGGAATCGTTCTCTAGATTATAATTATATCTTTAAAGTTGCCATAATTTTGTCCAGTACTCTATTTACGACAAATTTATTTTTATTTCAAATCGAGCATCAAATTTTTAATTTTATACGGCTTTGTTTAAAATTGCGTTGGTTTTCCGCGTCATTCGTCCTTTAAACTTTTTTGTAGCTTAGAGTGGAAAACATTTAAATTCACTCTTAACGATAATACTTTTTCCATTAACAATTCCCACTTTTCGTTAATATTTCCGCTTGCCCAGCACTGTTTCGTTAACAATTTCTGCTCTTTATTAATAATTCCGGTTATCCCGCTATTATTTCCGCGTTGCCCGAAGTTAAATTGGATTTAATAACTCGGGATCTCGATTAACAAGGAGCAACAAACTTTCGCAGTTGCAAATTGAAGAAAAATATGTATTTTTGTCACGATAGGAAAATTCCAGTAGCTACGCGTAGAATATAGAAAAAAGAGAAAAAAAGGAACGCTAATAGAATAACACAAGAGTAATACAGAGGTCGATGAAAAGACTTGTTCGGTGCCTTTCGCTGTCGCTTCTTTCGCAGAAAGCTTCGCTTAATTTGATTCCAATAAACTGAGCGACGATTTAATGGGATCTCCTTTGCAGCGTTTCGAAGTTTCGAGAAGTAGCTACTTTTTAAATGAGACGAGTGACGTTTTTTCCTTAGCTTCGCAGCTGCTCGTCGAACTAATTGTAAGATAAATGAGAGGCAAACCAGCAATATCATTTCTTAGCTTTTTAATCCAATTCCCTTTCGTCGCTCCGCCAATTCCACTTCGCTGCTACAATTAGCATGATTTTCATCCAGAAACATTATAGTTTCACTGAGAAACTGTCGCGTAACCCATTCTACTAAATAGTCGAGTCTCGATCGCTATTTAATTTCACGCGGAATAAATGAAACTTTTCAAAAATTAAAGGACTATTTTAGCGTGAATGTTTGAGAAATACGATTTGTTTTAGTTGCGTGTTCGTAAAGGAACTAACACCTGTAAAATCTTGTGAGTGAATTCTTAAAATTAACGAAGCTATGGTTGTTTTAGGACGCGACGACCAATGAAGAAAGAAACTTAAATTACCATCAGTAGTAAACAATTTTGTTAATAATTGAATCAGGTTTTGTTGACGTTTTATCGTGTCCTATTTGAAGTGGGTTCAATTTATGTCTATACTGTTATAAATATATAGAAGAAACATTACAACTTTTTGACAATCAGTCTAACCTTAATTAACGAATAAATAACTATCCATAAAACGATCCAAACTCCTTTACGATTTTTGAATACTTGAATTTGAGATGGGTATATATGTAGACTTTTCTGACTGCGCGTACATATTACAATTAGACTGCGGATTTTTATAATACATTTATGTGAAACTTAAGCGTACAAAGAAAGTGGAAAGTAAACGCAATACCCAAACCTGCGCAAAATATAGTAAAAATTACAATATTTGGAGGATGAAGCAACACCTAATTTATATCCCTCTTCTCCGTTTTTAATTTTAAAAACACAAATTTCCATGTAAACCCGCAAAGCAACTAAAATATTCACCGCAGTCCGAATTTGGATTTCAATTTTTCCATCAGCTATGGATAACGATTTATTTTCGCAACATATTTGATCAAGCCGAGTATTTAGTTGCCAGAGATTTCACATCGCCATTATCCGATGCTCGCCACGAAGCAGATTTCGCGGCGATTTATAAATATTATCTCGATGCGAGTGAAATATTCCGTTTTAATGAAGTTATTACAGGATGAATTGCCAAGTATATTCGAAGGCGAAAAAGAAGGGTGGAACCGGAAACCGTCCGCGTAACGGGGCAGAGGAATAATATCTCGGAAGACATTAATCACGGTGAAAATATTGGTCAAGGAGCCTTTAAGATGCGGCATTGTCTTATTGCAAAAAAAAGCGCTTGATAAACGAGCCCCGCGTGAAATATCGTCTCTACGAACGTCACTCGCGAAGATATTCCGTGATACATTATATCATTACGCAACGATTAAACACTGTTCCTATGCAAATTCACCGTGCACCTCTTCTTATCGTCGGCCACTGTAAACGTGGAAAAGTTATCGTTCCCTTATCCGACAACTTTAACACGATACAATTATTCTATTAAGTTGCTGCGGTGTAATTTCCATTTTGCTTTATCCTTAAAAAACTCGTGCCAAGGTAGGTAATAAATATGTGAATAAGTATTGTGTAGATGTACGCGTCTTCGGTATTAGAAGAGGAAGGGAAATGAGCAGAACTAGAATCGCGAACATTATCAACGAGCAAAGATATAGACAGGCGCTGCGTGCAAATTATTCAGTTTCATTTTTCCGATTAATCATTATACGTGTAACAATATACGCGAACTTTTCCGCGTCATTATTTCGAACGGGAACACTTAAGATTTAAAGGGTTAAAACGGAGCAAAACCCACGAGGAAAGTTGCAAAGCAACGCGCGTTGAATGGTTCCGGTATTAAAAGGGTTATTAGTCATGAGAAGGAGGTAATTATTTCTGATCCGCGTCCCGATTTCTCCGGCAACTCTCCCATCAGATATCGCTCGCTTCTATTAACGAAGTATCGTTTCATGTGCCTCGCGAGTCTCCACAGCCTTTCATTCAATATAAATCGGAGCAACAGAGGCGCGAAAGAAACGAAGACGAAACGAGTTCTTTGTACTTTGGCAACGAGCTTAGCACCGCCGCCGATCTCCAGCGATACAAAAACTTAATGCTCGCGAGCTTCCTGCTCGATCATCGCCGTTTTTCTAACAGAACCGGGCCCAGGCCTCTCCTCGTCGTCGTTTGAACGTCCAGAGAGAAGCTAAGTGATCTCGAATCGATGGAACACGGCCTTTGTACAGCGAGGAAACAAAACTAGGCGACGCGACGCGACGCGACGCGGCGTTTAATTGAAAATAGCTGGCCGATTATTCGGAAGCACCGCGCCGAGAATCACCATTGTCATTTGCATCTTTTACTATTCGAGGCGATTTTTACGCTTTGCCGCGCGGCAAACACAAGCTCGTCACGATTTTCCCCCTTCGTCTTTGATTGCTTTGCAATTTGCTTTAGATTCCACAGTAGATTTCATAATAGAACCTGATTAAAAGGCTGCCACTTGGACGAATTTAAGTACGGGAGAGGTGACACTTTTACTTAACCCTTTCGACACTACAGACGACCATAGTCGTTCGTGATAAGGAATCTTTTCTATATTATCCGGAGTCACGCGACTCCGCCTCGCGCCTACTCTAAAATATCGCGTGCCACGTAAGTGGCGAAGTGAACGGCAAGGTTTGCCGTATTCGCTTCGCATAAGGTTTCGATCGTGCGGAGATGGAGTTACGCGAAGCCGCGGGAGGAAAGTTCGATGAATGGATGATTAATTAGCGGCTAATTGCTTCGAACGCGTGGCGAACGATGCGCGAAGCGTCTCGATACTCCTTTCAGAAAGTTTCCGTGGAAAAGGTTGCCGGAAGTTTCGACGGCTGGATGTGCATACAAGAGAGTATCTTGTCCGCTGAAGCTCGATAGGCGCAACACTCCTCCCAAAGCAATTAACTTTGCCGCGGCGCGGGGCGGCTCGAAGCGGCGGTGTGTGGCTCGCTTCGATACCGATTCTCCGCCCGGTAATTACTCGAATACTTTCTCAACTTTTAATCGTTTCGCCGGGAAAACACGTGGCCAACTCTCTTGGCCCCTGCGGAAATTTCGCGTTCGACCGTGATAGATTAAATCACTCGCCCCCTGAGATCATTAGCGAGTTTTCGGTGTGCCAGTGCCACGTTAATCTTGGAATGTAAACTAATCAATGGATCCGGAATGCAAACGGACGCAGCCAGGATTTAAGTCTAGATTATATAAATGCAGCCTTAAACGAAGCGGGTCCAGCGTCGGCTGGGCGGTTTTCGCGCGTCAAAAATAAAGCGTCGCTTCCTCCATCAGCGACTACTGCTCGTCTGTGGACCTTTATGGGAAACCACGAATAGCTCGTAAGTTCGCTGAAGCCCTCTCTTCTATGAATATCTCTCCGGGCGAGACAACACGATGTGCTCGCGGAGAGAGTGCAGACTCGCTGACGCGCCCGAGGGCACTGCACTCCGTCTTTCCACCAATATTGTCACACTCTCCGGCTTTTCCCTGGCTTCCGGTTCCTCCTCCGCTCTCGCGCTTCCTTCTCCTTTTTCTCCTTTTCACACATCGTCTGTGCTCGCAACTTTTCACACGGCCGATTTGCATTGCCAAGAAAACGTTTAATTCCTCGACTGAGCTACACCCTATCTCGCAATTTCTTACCCTTTGAAATATTTGAAATATTTAACAGTTTCGGGTGCCCTGGTTTCTTTCGTTATTCCAAATACGGTGAAGCATATTCGTTGCGTAAATTGTGTATTTTCACTGACGAGAAAATGAATGGCGGTGAAAATTGTAATACGAATAAGCTAACCGTGTACACGCGAATAATGATACGTAAAATAATACGCGTATCGGGTTCGTAGCTGTCCAATCCTTTCGCCAAAGCGACGTTCCATTGTTTCACAAACGTCACGGCACGTTAAAGCGTCAGATTCTAATAATTTTTATCGTAACCCAACGTGAACGGTTGCGCGTGACATTTCCAAGCCTATAGGATGTCCTATGTTTTACATTTATTCGTATCGAGTAATTTAAACGCGAGGCGAACACAAAGATAGAGTAAAAAATTAGCAAGTGCTTCAAAGGCAAGCATAAAAGGATTTACATCGAAATGCAAATAACAGTGGCAGCTAGAGTGTGAATGTTCGTGCACGTGAAACATGTAATATATTAACCCTTTGAATTGTGAACGCTTTGAATCTTTAAAGCTTCGAATGCCCAGTGCTTTGAACCTCCAGATTTTAGAATTCTCGATACATTGAATTCCCAACGTTTCAAATCTCTGAACCACCGAATTTCCATAGCTTCGAATACTCGTTGCTTTGATTTTTCGTAGCTTAGAATTTTCGATACATCGAATTCCCAACGTTTCAACTCTCTACAGCATCGAATTTCCATAGTTTCCAATTCTCATTGCATTGAACTCTCAAAGCTTCCAATACTCATTGCTTTCAAATCTCAAAACTTCCAATTTTCATTGCTTTGAACTCTCAAAGCTTCCAATTCTCATCTGTTCGAACTATCGAAGCCTAGAATAGCCAATGCTTTAAACCTCGAATCATTAAAATCTCCAAAACCATTCTCTGTTCATCACGCATCCAGAATGGCCGACAAAACCGAAATCCTCTAACCGAGTAGATCACCGGTTTAGTGAAGACCATACAAAACAGTCTAGCTCAACGAAGTTTCAAATTTCCACGCACTCTATCCCTCCCTCGGCATTTTATCGTACGAACATTGGACGCGACGCGTCGCGCATCGGCGCCATAAATTTTCTTACTCGGCATTATCGCTCGGGTAGGTGGTGTGCACGGGCTGGCAGAGTTCTTGGACGTGGAACACATCGCGTTAGGTGGCCGCGAATTCGACCTGTTAGCCGCGAACAGTTAGGAAACAGGCTGCTGCCTCGATATACACGTCTCCTGTCTACACCTGCCTCTTCAACTTACGTCAGACGGCTGAAAAGCAGACATTTATATAACGAGGCAACTTTATGAAAAGCTAACTGCAACTCCCGAGCTCCGGCTGCTTCAGCTTTGCTCACAGGAGCGGCTGAAAGTGCCGTGACTTCTTCCAACCTCCTTACTAATCAACTCCCTCGGCTAAACTCG
The DNA here is from genome assembly GCA_028830335.1 of Eucera pruinosa. Taxonomy (NCBI): domain Eukaryota; kingdom Metazoa; phylum Arthropoda; class Insecta; order Hymenoptera; family Apidae; genus Eucera; species Eucera pruinosa. The sequence continues at coordinate 222,908 of JAMYCR010000014.1, forward strand.
CTCTCTTCATCTCCGTCGTTCTTCTAGTCGAAGAGAAAGAGGGGCAACTCGTTTATCGAGGGGGGAGAGAGAGAGAGAGAGAGAATAGGTCGTTCGTTGTACTCGGGGGCAATTAAGATTTCATTTATAGCGAAGTCTCGCTTATAATTATTGAACGCTTTGAAGGGAACGAGGCACGATTCTTCGAATTCGCTTAGAACGTGAGAAAAATTGAGAGAGAACGGTTAAACCGTTTAACCCTTTCATTACTGAGCCTCGCCTATCGTTGTGCGTTCTTTTTTTCTTTTTCTTCTTCTGTGGTACGAGTGGCTAGACGCGTGCAGAAATTAGCGTTACTTTATCGAAATTATTACTATCGATTTCCTTCGTTAACGTTCTATAGATCGGCTAATATGTTACGATTAAATTAACTACTATCACTGTTTATGATCTTTCGCAATTAGGATTGTCGTGACTTGCGTTAGTGCGCAATACGTTATCATATTTAATGCAAATTGTAATTGTATATAAGTGTTTACACGTGTTTCTCGAAAGTAGAAACTCGTTTACAAAAATGAAAGGAAGTTTTGGGTTGAAAATGACCCAGACACGAAGAGAATTTTGATAAAGCTTATTCAGACTTATTATTAGGCGTATCAATGAATAATCTACCTGCTTCGCTCAAATTCGCGTTTATTTTAAGCTAATTCTATCTTATATGCAATTGGTGTCATTTTGGAAAGTTTGACGCCACCTTTCAATCAAATTATACGTGTCTAATTAAAACATCGATGAAATACAATCCTACAATTGAACAAATCAATTACGACCGAGGAATTACCGCGTATTGCATTTCTAAACCGAATGGAGGGAAGGAATCGTTAATTAAGCAAAAAGCTTGACCGCCGAACGTGTTAAAACGCTAGTAACTGTAAATCAAACAATCGGCATTAAACAAGACGTAAAGCAAATTGGCAAACAAGTAGCGGATGTCACCGTGAATCTAATTACCGCGCGCTGCGTTCGATACGTGCATGTTCGTGATTTCCATTATTCTAACGGTGTGTCAGACTAATTAATAACTATCGCGTAAATAACGAATGGCGGTATGCGTCGGTTTATCGGTCGATTCATTAAACGCCGTTATTATTTTGCGTCTCGGAACAATACAATTTGCACTTATAATTACTGCAAATAACGCCCCGCGCCGCGCCCTACCAGCTGATATTGTCGCCCGTGCGAAATTGCTACGATTTCGATTCGATTCGAACGCGATCCGCGCGAATTTGCGTTAATAGTTAACCGGTATTCTATTTCGCATGGTCGGTCGCTCATTATCGGCTGCAGCTTTAATAATCGCCGCGATCCCGTTTCGTTTATTCCCCGCCCGGCAAACGAAACGAAATTTCTGCATAATCGACGCAGAGCGAAAGGGGTGCGAGAGAAAGAGAGAGAGAGAGAGAGGGAGAGGGAGGCTTTGAATCGTGGCCGAAATTCCTTGGCAATTCCTACAGCATTATATTATTTTTAATTAAGACAACGCGGCCTTCTCGTCCTCCTTCGAACACCATAAATCAAACTCCAGCAGCAAACATGCCAAAATCCTTCCTTCGATAGCTGATGATTTCATCCTCGCTAGTCGTCTCCGAACCTCGACCTTGCGACCTCATCCCTTACTGACCATTCAACCCAAGCGAACCCCTACCTCTCTATTTTCCGAATCTATAAAACTACTAGTTTTCCCTTGAAACGTTAGAACAGTCGAAACCGTCTTAGGACGCGTAACTCTACACTTACATATTACACTGTGCTATACGTTTAACTTCGTCTTTACTTCGCTCGATGTTGTAACTTATTATATACAATAAAGCGACAATCCCTGCGGAATACAGCACGGTATTAAACGGGGAATCCCAAGATCACCGAGAAATTAAGCTCGCCAGAATTTGGGATGTTGGAATAATATTGCCCGGTGACGTATTATTTCGAGAGGCTGTCGGCGTGCATTAGGAAATTCGGCACGTTTCTCGCATTTCGCCTGACCCTAAGCGATATTAACAATAATAATATATTTATTTACGAGTGAAAGAAACCCTCTAGTATACAAAGGAATCTAAACACGCAAAGATACGATAAGGCAAGTACGATCTAAGTACCAAATGCACTTGGCACGAATGTTTCGAGCACACATTCACATACTGACTAATTGAAAGAATACTTGAGTGCAGTGATCGGACTGATACCAATGCTATTGGTGATATTTAAACAATTTGGTACCAAAGTATCCAATGGGAAGTCTGTTAGCTTCCTACGATCAAACATTGTATCAATTTATGCACATACCAACGGATTTTTTGTCCCGTTTATGATAATAATAATAATAATAAAACGTAAAAAGGGGTGAAACTAGGATGACGTCGGTGACAGGAAATTCCACTGCGAGAGGTCGCCAAGTGTCAGCCTTGGAAAGAGTCACAATAAAGTCTGGCGTGAAAGGGAGCAGGTTCCAGTGTGACTTCTTTGCAGCGTCTACGGAGGAAAAAACCACCCCGCGTGAAAAGGCCGGAAGGGAGAGGTGGCATCCGAGTTTTTGTCGGTGTTGGCCTCGCGAGAGGACTCGTTAATACCTGGCATGGCTGTTTCAGGCCTCGTATCAAGCGATTCGTACGACAGCAGGCCGCTTTTGATGTTTTCAACCCCGCCCCCCTTTTTCTGATGATAAGCAGAAAGGGTTGGAATGTGCACGCGCCGAGTTTCCTGTCGCATTTAGGTCGACGCCCCGGGCTGACGGCCCAGCGAGAAAAGACTCGTCCCTTGCCCACCTCGTTAGCGGCGGTGCGTTATTAAAAATTCATTATTCGTACGTCGGCATTGACCGTCTGAGACTTGCAATAAGCTTCGTTATTTAGCCAAGAGAGACTTTGATCTTGGCTTTCGAGCCTCAAAGAGAGAGGGAAACACAGTTTAAGATACCTTTGACGCAATCGTCATTCGGGCTTTGCTTGAAATATTTTGTCCGAGTTACTTTCTAAATTATTATAGGACTTTCCAAGGTCGATTTTTACCTAACGTACAACGTAGAAGACAGCCAGTTGATGTATTTTAAGTGAAACACTCTCTATATAGAGATGCATATTATGTTATGTACAAGTATGAAAATATTATAAAGCTGCGCTGGGATTAAGGACTGTTTTCTTGAACGCTGATAGCAAACATGTTAACGTAGTCTACTACGATTAATAGTTGTACAAAATTAACCCTTTCACAGTTTGGTGCAAGCGAAACTCTGGCAAATCGAGAAATATGGTATTTTAAATTCGATACCTCAATTTATGTTACACCTCGCATTCCTATTAAAATTGATTGCATATAAGTACCTGAAACGACGTATCGTTGCATATGGCAATCGAGATAATAAAAATGCTACGATAAGGAAACCGAGCTATGTACATACTTTTATATCAGCCTTTCCACCAATGCTCGTTACTTTATTGCACCGCGTGCAAGGGTTAAACATCCCCCAATCTAAAACTTTAGAAAACGAACCTTTCTAGTTGCAATGTAAATTTGTAACATCGCGAAGACTGTCGAATAAAAATAACGTTTTGACTACTCGACGACGCAACGTTAAAATAGAAAATGGCAAACCTTACAACGAACAGTGTTGGAGAAATTTGTACGGCAAGTGGTTAAATCGAGTACCAAAGGTTTGACGATCGAAAAGTCTATAAAGTCAACGGCGAATAATTCTCTGTTTTCTAGAGTGCTCGCGTGCGCTTATCGCGTGCAGCAGAGGCAAACGATCTCGGGGAGGCATTCCCTCGCGAGATAATGCGAGTGTGGTCGATGAACAGATGAAAGGGAACGGAGAGGGTCGTAGACAAAGCGAGCCGCGAAGCTGGAGGGGACTTAATGCAACGTTACTTTGTTTCATAAGTGTCCCTCGCATCTCTTGGTCCCTGGGTTCCCCGTTTCCTGGGTTAGGTAACTGTTAGTCGTATTTACCCGACGTGAGTGCAACCCTTTCCCTTCTCTTGCCCTCGTACGAGTATCTCGGTTATGCTTCGACATACGATCGCCGATGGTGCCGTTCGTGGCCGCAGGCCATTGTGAAACGCTGTCCTTGCTTGTGTCACTTGTAACCCCTTTGTTTGAGGGGCAGCTTTGTCCATATACGCGTCGCCGACTGTCACATCCCATTCGCCCCGATCTCGAAATTCATTTCGCGCGCGTTTCACGGAGTTCCTCTTTCTCACCCTTTGCCCCGCCTCGGGGGCGTTCAAACGAAATTAAGGGGTCATTTTTGGACTCTCCGTAAAGTTACGACTAGGGTAGACGTACCGCGTACTGCCGCTTTAAGGTTCGCGCTTTAAGTAACTTTGTTCAACTATTTTGGAACGTATTTAGCCTAAAAATCATTCCTGTTTCGAGCATAGCATTGTTCATCGTCTCTTTTATTTACGTACACTTTTCTATACGTTGAATGTAACGAATTGACTACTAGTTAATTGAAAATGTACAACAAAGTCCACGGTCGGACGGACGGAGGACACTTTTTGGGGACATGCAGTGATTCAAAGTAAAACTAGGGGACTTATATTTGCATGCTTAATTGAAATAGAGCGATTGATAAGCGTTTGAATTTCCAAGCTTTTCGATTACTAAGCTGGTGAATTCCCACGCTTTCGAATTTCTAAGAGTTTCAATTACTAAGCTTCTGAACGACGATGCGTTTGTTTCGAAGCTTTTATATTTCTAATAATTCGAGTCTCCAAGCTTTTGGGTTACCAAGCATTTGGATTGCTAAGCTTCTCGATTCCCAAGCGTTTGAATTTCCATGCTTTTGAATTACTAAGCTTTTCGATTCCCAAGCGTCTGAATTTCCATGCTTTTGAATTACCAAGCTTTTGGATTCCCAAGCGTCTACATTTCCATTCGTTTAGATTTCTAAACCTTTGTCTACTGTATTATTATCCAGCTGGCCTCGTAAAGTATGCCCAGCTATAAACAAGTTCAACGTCGAGTCAGAGCCACAAATGGTGTTGAGAAAACTGCGAAAGAAACAACCTCAGACAACGAACGAGCAAAAGACCCCCGCAAAAAAACGTTTTTGTCGCGAAACTTATCCTTTCACTCTGACACGGAGGTAAGCCGCGTATCCGTGAATCTGCCACACGAATGGAGCATTAAACGGTTAGATAAGCGTACGTGTAGAGGCTCGGTGTAAGCGAGAGGAACATTTTAATTCCGCGGAAACGAAGAAATAACGTGGGGCACAATGGAGGATTTAAGTCACGTATTATCCGTTTATCAGGCGGCGTTGGTGGCGCAAGGAAACGAGGGCTAATCGTCAGCGGGTATTTCATTAACTCGATTGGTTAATTGACTTTATCGGTGTACGTCGGGCGTCGCTAATTGCGGCAGGAATTCCGCTCCCTTTGGCTGCCGGCTTGGCGGCCGACTTTGCCACAGTCGAGCAAGAAATTTGGCTTCGCCAAGCTTCCAACGAAGCCGCTTTTTTGCTGCCTCTCCGCCGCGTGCTCTCTTAACTTCCTTTTCCACGGCCTCTCTTCTCTTATTCACTTGCGCGATCCACGCTTCAGCATCGTTTGCGGCCACTTGCCCTCCTCCCCCTCTCTCTCTCTCCCTCGCGGATTCCTTCTCTTGCCCCCAAACGCTTCGCGTGTTGCGGCGTTCTTGAAACGCGCGCTTTCGAATGACAGCGAAAGCATGGGTTAATCGAATGGTTTAAAATGGAATTCGGCGTGCTGTGATTCGATTGCGGAATTGTTTACGCACTCGTGGGAAATTTAACGCTATCTTTACCGACAACGTTACAAATGACTCTTTTTAGAATTTTGAATTCTCGTTACTTTGTCTGTGATTATTAAATCGAAGAAGCAAGGAAGCATTGCTAATATTTTATTATCATTTCGAACATTTAAAAGGGGTTAAATGTTCTCCCTAGCAGTCTTAAGTATTGCAAAATAAAGGATTTAAATTAGTGAAACGTTCTCTAAATTGGCGAAACAATCAGAAATACGTAATACACTAGACGAGTTAAGAAACCTCGCTAAGATAGCAGCCATATATCAGCTTGAACCAGAGATCTAAAATAACAGTTACTTGAAACATTTTTCCGAAAAAGTATCATTAATTTTTCGCTCAACTTTCCCATAAATGTATACAAATCCACCGTCTACTTATTGCAACGGCAATCACAGTCTCAAAGCCTTAGGAAATAAACCGGTAGCTCTTGAAAGTAAAAATTCATCGTCTTCGTTCTCCTAACAACCCTTAATATTTTCTCCAACGGTTAAAGAAAGGGTTAAGCTTATGAATTCGCACGGCTCCTTGCGAACAGCTATCGTTTTGGTAGCCAAACACCTAGAGTGGATGAAGGAAACTTCTGCTGGGGATTTGCGGTATAGATGGTAGGCTTAGGCGAAGGCTATTTGTTGGCGGTCTGGATAGGCTCAATTGATTGGAGCAGTCGTCCGGCAAACAAATCCCTGTCCAATCCACTTTCCTCTCCCTACTCTAGAACTTTCCAACGCTTCCTGCACGGATTTAACACGCGCAAATCCTCGGCGACCCCCTCGATGGGAAAAAAGTCGGTTAATTCGCAATCTTGGCAGCTTCAATTTGGGGGTGTTACGGATTTATAAAGTGTATAACGCGGTCTCCCCTCCCCCCTGCTGTTAGCCAAGTTTCAACTGTATCTCGATTCGCAAAGCAGATTTCTTGGACCCCCTAGACGGTGATTCGGTTGGCGAAATTGATTCGCGGAGAAGCAACACCCCAGAAGGATCTAAGTAGGAAAGCAATTTTGCATTTGGAGAAGGGAGCCGAGGGAAATTGGGCAATCGGCTGATTTGCATGGCTAATTAGAACCAGCCACCTTCCAGCTTCCTCGCGAAACTTTGCTAATCCTCTGGAACCTTTTTCGCGAGTTAGCGATCGCGAGTAAATTGCTAATTATTGTTCGCGGAGCTTCCTTTTATTTCTATTAGCGGGGCGAATTAATTCGCCGCCTTTAACCCTTTCGCCGTTGATTAAAGCCACAGTTTCCCGTACAAGAAACGAATACGAATTGAAAAGTAAGTCTACGTTAACGCTAGAACTGCCAAAGAGATTAATATAACCCATTCGTATTTCTGTTATACGAATTGTATACGTTATAATGTTAATTCGTTTGTTACAAATAAGTAGATATACTTTAATTGTCAGTAGTTTTAGTATTAAAATGAACTCGATTAATTTGATCATCTTCACAAACTTGATATTATACTATGGTGGAGGATAACTACAATATTATATCGAGGAGGATTTTTTAGCGAGAATCCTTTGCTGGAATAATATATACAAAGACTTGAAAAATTGGACAACCATTCGCTACAAATTAACAAATATTTTCTGTATAACTCCCTACCGCAATACTTCTATTTTCATTGAAATTTGCAGTGGCTATAGAAAACATTTATACGACCGCGCTATTTATTTTAGCACCCATTAACCATACTTGAACTCTATTTTCGAAGACAAAAGTATGGTTACCTTGAAACTAAGCGCGAAGGAAATGAAATGTACTCAACTAATATATTCGTCGTCGAATGGTGCTCGAAATGGAAAATTTGGTTAAACTGCTCGCCACTTTCCAAGACATATCTTTACGAACTCGGGCGCGCGAGCTACGGGTATTGTATCGAGAATCCTCTGGTAGGAGGATTCAAGGATAAACGTCGGGTTGAGCGGGATGCCCGGCGAATCAATTTCCGTCCAAGTCCCATTAACGATCAGAGGCAGAGTTGCAATAGAAAGGGGGAGGAGGGGGTTCCTTTCCCCCTGGAGAGGTCTCCGGCAACCCTTGGTGAATTTATTCGCACGAACGGCCGCCACGTCGCCGAGGAATTCCATTAATCGACGCGCAGCCACTTCGAGGCGACAGTGCTCTACCGCTTTATAAATGGCGACGAGCGTCGTTTAAGCTCGGATTTATGCCCCGCTGCAAATCCGAGCTTTCTAGTCGATACCAGAAACGCTGCATCCTCTATATCGATCCCTCCCACCGCTAAAAACTTGTTGCACCCGACGATTCGCCCGGCAAAATTCCCGCCCACCAAAACTCCGCGCAATTGAAACGTTCGTAACGCTAACGACCCTTGTCAATTTTTGTTTTTCTTTTGTTTTTTTTTTTACGGAATATTGTAACGATTAGACGTGTGATTTTTCCGCGCGAAATTTCAATCAATCTCTTTTAACCTTTTAAAACATGATTTTTTTTGGAAACTATATAGTTCGTTACATTGGCTAGTTGTAACTTTAATACTGTGCCAAATATTTTGTATATTAGTATTGTTGAAATATTAAAATTAATTCGGATTCAATAATCCTCCATATCGCACATATTTATCAACACTGTATTTTAAATACTTTATTCGAATAGCAAAAGGTACTATAAAATTTTCAGCAACAGTGCAAATATAATAACTATTATAATATATATATACAAATGTAGTATATAATATATAAATACTTTGATATAGTAATATAATATTGTATATAAACATTACAATATAATAATATAATATAGTATATAAATACTGTAATATAATGATTCGAATTAAAGTAAGTTCTATTTCAAACTTTCTTCTTTTTATACAGAGAATTTTGGCCGCAGTTACTAGATTAGATACATCATGTTTATGGTTCGGGGGCGATAAAAATTATTATAGAGAACAAATATAGGTTACTTAAGTCGTGTTATGTACATAGTTTGGTCGTGTAAGAAGTTAGGATTACGACTAGATGTAACCGGAAGTCTTTCAGAACCGCAGGCTATGAAATAAAGTAACGAATAAAATACTAGATTAGAGTGTAGCTAGAGAATGGTTACCAACTTTTCTGGAGCTACTAGGTTTAACAAAATTGAAATATCTTCTGTATCACTATTAAGCTCCGATGTAATTCACTCTTTTTACCCAAAGACGCCGTCGTAGGATCATCGTCTGGATAATTCGACGCGACGCGTGTCTTCCCTCAACTTCTCCAATAAAACTCACCACCTCTCGTAGCTTTCTGCTTTGCGCCTCGGCTTCTGTTTCGCCTTGTCGTTTCACCAGGGCCACGCAGCAATAAGTAAGTATAATAATCAATCCCCCGAATCTAAAGAATCTAAAGAGCCAACCCTTGCAAACCCTTCTTCCTCTTGCTTATAAAATAGAGGTCCCAATCCACCGAACGAGTCGTCGATGCGGAACGGAAAATCCTCCCTTCGACAGCGGAGGAAAAAAATACGAGGAAGGCGATAGATGGGGGGGGGGGGGTGTAAACAAGGGAGAGAGAGGAAATTGCGAGGAATCGAAAGCTCGTGAAAGGGGTGGAACGCGTAACTCTGAAAGCTTTCCTCCGTGGGAGCGACACGAATACCCACGGCTGTGCAAATGTTTAATGTGTAATTAAAAACTAACATCGTCTATTATGACGTATCCCTATCTCTCTCTCTCGTTGCTCCCTCCGCGACGTTACACCGTTGGGTAATAACTCCGGCTACTTTCGCAGCGCAAGAGAAACTCTATTTCGACTCTGCGGAGAAATTACTACCACCGGGACAAGTTTGTATAACCGTGCAACTCGAGCACTCTCGAACGCCCGAGGGAGCCGGCCAATGTTTCTGGATTATTAACGGAAAATTACCTTTCGCGTGTGTGTTTCTTCAGCGGAGTGGGGATAAGGGGGGGAAGGCTTTTCATTTTGGAATCCTCGCGGTAACCGGCGCGGAGCTTACGGGGCGTGAAACGCATCGAATCAATGGCGCAAACCGTGAGTATCGGAGGCTTTTGTGCGGTCGGCCTCGGTTGCACGCCCCACAGGAATCTATCTTTCAACTCGCGTACACTGGTACATCTACCGTAGCCATCGACTCGAAGCGAGTCGAGTCGCGGCGAGCAGAGGCGAGGCGAGGCGAGGCGAGCAGAGAAATCGAGAGGCATTGTGCGCGATCGTTCCAAGTGGAACTCGCCGCGTGTATCGCTGAATCTTTCATGCAATCTGCCTAGCTACGTGATTTCGGGATCAATTTTTCAGAGGCAACGCGTCACCGTGCCCAAGCATTATTGATGGAAATGCCCGGATTACCTAGTTTTCCGTTCCCTGCTTCGCGGCGGTAACGAACCTCTCCTCGCGGTTCAGATATTTTTTAAGGATTAAGGAAACAGTAATAGAAGAAGCATGGTGATTATAGATAGGCAATATTAGAATTGATAGAGCTGACAGAACTCGTTAAATATGTTTTTGGAAACGAATATACATATGTAATGAATTTATTGCAATGTGAAAGTTACTGGACTAAGGAATAGGTAGTAACACGATTCAACGAGTTATTTCTATTATTATTAGACATCGTACAGAATTTGTTCATCGCTTTACTATGAAATCCCTAAATATTTTCGCCCAATACTCAATGTATATAAAATTTCCATACCCTTCGAACACTAGTATTCCAATGGCATCGTATATATGTAACTAGTTCATCGCATAAATCAACCAAATACAAATATGAAAGACAGTGGAGATTTAAGAACGAATCGACGTCACCTTAAAGTCTCGCAATTTAATTTCTCTTCTTGCCCCCCCCCCCCCCATTCGCAACAATTTAACGCACCGTAATAACAATGCCTAATTAGGGAGCCTTATTCGCGCTCGCGTCGGCCTTATTCAAGCGAAATCACAGCCACGTAGCCAGCGACTTGCGTGTGCGCATAAATTTAACGCGGCGAGTGCGCGCGTGTGTAGGTGTAATATTGTTGCAACAACACACGGGTGACGCGGTGAATTCTCGATGTTCGTTTTGCCGGGGCGAGGACGAGGCAAAATAGGATACAGGATGCAATGAGGCGGGACGAAATCTAGCCGCTCCTAGGCGCTCCTTCTGTTCGGGCACAGAGAGCCAGCCACTGTAATGAACATGCTCACGAGTAATTACCATGATTGCCCCGGTACCGCGGCTGATTTCGCTTCTTCTACTACCCCTCCGCCGCCTTCCTTTCTCTGTCCTTTCGACAGGCGGAACACACCTTTCTCTGTCCTTTCAACCCGGGGGCAATTACTGCTCTAATTACGCCGTTTTGTCCGCTGCCGCTACTTCGCGCGACTCACGCATTTAACCGAAATTTCGTCGTCGGGGAATCCGCGGATACGCCACGTGGCAAATGGCTGTTCTACGAGCACGATGATTCGTCGACTCGATGTTTCACCCGTCGAGGACGAATTAATTGATCCTTTCGGCGTTGCTTGAGACGATGATCTTGGCGAGGTTATTTAAGAATGGAAATTAAAATGGCTGAAAGTGTATTTGTCTCCATAACAACGATGTTTAAGTGGCGGTATTAGTTGATAAAGAGGAAAGTGTTGTTGGAGTATTTAATACAGTTTTTAGTATATCGTATTCAGCGTGGGATACGTGTTGCACGATCAGTTTCATAAATGTTGCAATCTTGTTTAAATCAAGAGGACAATTGGAAAACCGTTAACGTTTAAAAGAAAGGAATAAATACATTTATTATTATTATATACGTTGTAACATTCTAAACATTGCAACATTCTACTTCGTTCTGCAATATATCATTCAAAAGTACATTCTTCGTAAATTGAAATCTGTAAACATGCACGTTTGTAATTTTTATATTAGCACTATTATTAAATCTAATAAGGATTGTCTCTATTTGCATGCTCGCCACTGTATTTCAATAATCCAGCGATATCAAGAATTTACCCTAATCTAACATTGGTTGCCTGATTTAAATCGCTTTGAACTTTAAAACTGCTCCCCTCTAAAATTACAAAAATGTGACTTATCGAGTTTCATTATATTTTTCAACGTAAGCGCAGACTTAACAGCGAAAGGGTTAAAGGAGATTTGGAGGAATTTGATTGCATCGGTTGTTTAGTCAGGGGAATTGGGGTCCGGACTGATTAACAGGGGAAAAACAGGTGTCTCTGTTAAATTAGCTGACAAGTGGGTGATGTCAGTCGCAGAGGATACCTTTTAAATCGGATTAAAATGAAATTCCGCGCGTACCCGCCACGCAATCTGGTTCGCTCGCAATTGAACCTACCTCGAATAATTTATCGCGTAGCTGTCCCACTGTCGTTTGTCACGATTTCACCGAAACGAACCCTTTTCACGCTGCTGAAATAATACCATAAGAAGATTTCGACCCCGTAAACACGGACGGTGCTTTGTCAAATAACAATATCCACTGGCATAAACAGAAGAATGAACGTATATCGCGATTAAATACAATTTCGCGAATATTATTCATTTAGTTCGCGATGTATACGCATGTATTTCGAATGCTGAACTTTCCCGTGCGAATTATGGTATATTATACGGAGTATTTCAACGTTTCCCGACAAAGGATCAACTGCTAAAAGTCTGGCAATTAAAACGATGGTAAAGCACGAGGCAAATTCAATCCTGAATAAATCTTGCAATACTTGTTAGATGTGCTTGGTACTTAAGAAACGTGAACTGAAAAGTAACCGAAGTATTAGGCGATCAATTCTAACGGCTACTTTCTAGTTAACTTTAACTCTAACTCTAGCTGCAATTCAAGAGAATTTACTCCAAGTTTCAACCCCTAAAAATAATTTTTTTCAGTCAAAGAAACCTTATTTCATTTCCTGGGATTTGAGGAAATTTATAGAATGACCTAAGAATAATACAATTGCAACTTCAAACCCTAAGAACATACTCTCGGCAACGATAGAAGAATTCTACGTAAGACAATAATCATTTTAGCTGATAATAGTGTCCAATTAAATTATGTTTTATTTCCAGGGGATGAAGGAAACTTATACAATGGCTCAGAAGTATTACAAGGTTATCGAAAATAGACTATAGAAACAGCTACCTTCACTTTCTTTCTTTCCCTTTTTGTTTTACCCTTTTCTAATCTGTTTTTTATTTCTACTATAACTTCGTTTCAATTTCTATTTTCTTCACCTCTATTTTACTAACAAACATGGCGTTTGATAACGCCCAAAAATAGTTCAACTGCAACTTTCATCCCCCAAAAATAGTTCAACTGCAACTTTTATCCCCTAAAAGTAGCAGTTTGTAAGAACCATACAAAAATCCCCGCCCTCCCCCCTATTCTAATAATAATTGCAGTCGAAGGTACCGCAAAAATTTCGCGTATTTCACTTGTGTAGGGGGGCAACGAAACGAAAGCCGCAGCCGCTCGCGACAGAGGAGTTATTTCGCGGGGTGAAAGGTTCCGCGACTACGGAAATCCATCTTCGCGAAGCGGAGGAGCTGAGGTCAGCCAAAACTCGCGGCCTCCGGAGCCGGTTGGCTGGCTTCCAAAATTTCTTCGGCCAATCGAGCTCGCCCAATAGTCTGCAAAACACACGACGCGGCTCGCGAGATAGCCGTTTCAAGAGTAGGCGTCCGTGGCTCGTAAAAATTTCACTCCGGACGATTTAATCGCGTGCACGGGGCGGAAGGACGGATGTGTCGGGTCTCTGGCGCGAGTTTGTTCCACGTCGGCGATACCGGGGGCCTCCGGTTTCGACCGTGTTCCAGGATTTATAAAAGCCCCGCGGCCAATTTAAATGCATGAACGCGGGATGGGATACCCGGGGAGGGGGGGGGGGGGGGGGGGGAAATACGCGGACGCGATTGCGGGGACCATGAAAAAGCCACGAGGAACGGCGTTAAGTCGAAAGAACGTCGGGAGATGCGTCTACTGATAAACTTCGCCGCATTTTTCCACCCCTTTTGTGGGCGCCGCGTGACAACAACGTCCCTAGACGCTTCAGCAGGATCTTAATCCGACGCGATTTAAGCTTTTTTTGGTACCCAAAGCTGCCGCTTACTAGAATTGCTGCTCTTCGGTAGAAAATAGAAGTCGAACACTGGTTTAACGTCGATTTCTTCTCTTAAAATAATTTTAAACGATTATCATTTTCTAGAACAGTTCGGAAGGATCGAAATTCGTTAAGGGTTCCATTAGGTTATCCCATAATTTATGATTTTATTAGAGCATCTTATAGTTTATGGTTTTATTAGGTCATCTCGTAAGTGATGTCGTTTTTTGACCTACTGTTTTATTGATACACCTACATTTGTTTTTAATCATTCATTTCACGAACATTGCCTTCTATGATCTTTCCGATTCCTCGAGTAATTTGTGGATCTTTGGGATTCAATGGTTTAAGGATATCTAACCAACGACATTATTAATGGAATGACTTAATATACCGGTTCTATGAAGTTTTTAAGTAACTAATTTTCTTCACTTTCATGGCACCCTGTAAAAATTAAACAAAATATGCTCCATCCTCAGATCATGAATTTATACCGTAAAATTGAGTCACCTTTGTCGGTAAATTGAATGAACAATTTAAACGTGAAAGGGTTAATCTGCAAGTGAAGAATTTTCCAGTGATACACTGCGGAAAGAAGTAGAAACAAAACTTAAAACGCTGTGTAAATAACCAATTGAATTTAATTAATTTTCTCGCCATTGTATGCGCGTGCATTTCTTCTCATAACCGATATTATAACCATTTTCAACCCCCGTAGAAAAGCACAAGAAGACGAAGCGCAAAGGGTGAATCACAAAGTTGCTTTGAATTAAAGTTGTCAATGCCACGCGATAAAATAGCCCCAGTGAGAAGTTTCCAAGTTTAATAACCCCCTTTAGCTGTAACCCCCCCTACCCTTAGTGTATCGCGATGAAAAGAAGCGGCCTGATAAGCGTATTATCGATTTATCTTGGCGCAATTTGCGCGAGGTAGCCTCAGTCGTTCTTTGATCACGTTGGTTGGAAGTTTAAAGACCGAACCGGTGGCCAGCGGTGATCCATAAAAGCGGATTCCCTGCTGGACATAGCCTTCATTATAATATTACCCTTTGCAATGTGTTGGTCATTCCCGGTGGCCTTTCCTGCTAATACACACGCGCAAACGAATCTATACATGGTGTCTCAGAACTTTTTTACGCGAAACTTTTCTGCCAATTTATTTTATAGCTACAAATAAGCGGATAACGTTATGTAACTCTTGCATATTTGAAGCTTTGTTAAAAAGTTGCGGTAGAAATATTAAATCGATGGGAAAATTATTCTTAACGATTTTAACGATATCTTGGTGGGTTCTAAAGTCATTCAAGTTTCTTTGAAAATGGCACGAATGCACTTTCGAAGCATTGAACCGGAGCCACACGGAAGAAAGAAATGGACTCTGCACGATAAAGTAATGATACTGTAAGTCGATTCGTTTGTCGAAAGGATACGCAAGTGACTACTTTGTTTCTTAACTTTTCTCACAATCAGTGAGCGTATGTCATCCATTCGACTTATGTCTAAAATATTTTACAATGCTACGATAAATAAACGCAACATTTCAGATGTTCAAGTTAGATGGGACACCCCGCACGTTATCTATCCGTGTGCACCTGTATCCAGTAGTGAAAAGGTTGCATTCCGCTCGCGCCAATGAGATCCCTTTGCTTTTCGTCCCTCTTTCGCAACTCCGTCGGCCGAAGCGTGTCTATTTTTCACCCGTTATTGATATTTCACGCCGGCCCCCTTTTCTATTGTTCGCGTTTCTCTATTTACGATTCGGCTGCGAGGTGAGGGGAGGGTAATTTTCGCGATACCAGCGCGCATCACCAACAATACCAACTTCGCTCCTCTCGCCTCTCTTTTCGCTCCCGTTCCAAATCGAGCCCTCATCATCGTTTTTCTTCCCCCCCCCCCACCCCCACCCCTACCTCACCAAGCCCAGAGACCTCGTGTGTCAAATCGAATGAAGAGTTTTTTGTGTTCCAGACGATATTCCGTGTCCGTGCGTTGACTGGCGCTGCGCGCAGCGCCGATGCAAGCCGGAGCCAGCGGTGGGTGAAAGGGATGACACCGGCGGACGGATAGCAGCAGGTGAAAATTCGTGACAACGAAAGAATATCCGATAGATAGCATCGGCTTCACGTCATGCGTGAAAGCGTATCGCGCGGAAACAGCTGTTCCATCGCGCGGGTACGTATAGGTGTACAAATGTGTGTGTGTGTGTGTGTGTGTGTGCATAGAGCTGTTCCGTTTTTGCATCCTCTGCGAGGATTTCCTGTCTCGTCGAGCGTGGAGATATTCGTTAGCACGTTTCTGCCGGGTGAAAGGTGGCCAATGGTGGCCAGATCGCGCCATTTCATGGTGAACCGCGTTCTGCTGCTTCGAATGCACGTGAGAGATACGCGAAGTTTGGGTTGAAGTAACGTTGGAGAATGGAAAGGTCCGAGAAGTCGACCGAAAGTGTGAATCTGCTTTGTAGAATTATTATAGAAATCGTGCATAATTGCTTGCTTTACGAATTTTATAGAAATGATCTTCTCTGGAACAAAGGGTAGTGCCACTGACAATGAGTCTCGCAATAAGTTAATTAACTTAATTGGTATCTAATTTGCAAGTTGAATTTATACATTTATGTTTATACTTATACTATTATTTTTTACTGATATTTAAATGTATACGTAAGTTGTGTATATATTGCAATGGGTGGACGGAGGAAACGTGACTCTTGTTATCCATATGGAAACCCAACAATGAAATCTATCTATCTATTTTCTCCGGAACATTTTTTAGTTTCCACTTTAACTCCGATTCGATTGCAAAAGACTAAACTGCTATATACAATATCTACTTACTGTTAGTAGTCCTCAATCTTACACTCGTACAAATTGAAACGAAGTGAATTTGAGTTTATCGAAAAGAACAGGATTGATTTCGTTATAATTAGCCCATCGTTTATACCTCGAGCGTAACTCGTCGTTGCAAGGCAATAGGTTTGTGAGATTATTGTGGTAATATCGAACCTATAAGTTGTTCGTAGCCTCATTCCTTTCGCATTTTAAAGCAGATAATAATTCTTCAAGCGTGCAATAATTTCCAAATGGTTTTCCAATTCTAATTCAACTATCCAAATACTTTCGAACGAAGCTGTAGTTTACTGCTGCATTGTAGCGAGATAGAACGCGATTAGGCTATTTGCTTTCGCTCCGATGAATTAAGGGTAGGTCGTAAGGGTGGCAAGGACGTAGATCATGTTAGTGCATTGCGCAGCATGCGCGCAGAAATCATAATGCATCTGCGGGCCGCTCGTTATCTCTCGGAAAGATCGATATTAAATTATACGGTTGAAAGCTGTTGCGTGTTTACGTTATCATACGAAGTGCAGGCTCGTTTTTTTTTCGCGATGCAGTCCAATTGCGAAGGATTCGTAAATAATCGGCGCGTGTTATGCGAGGCAATTAATTAAAACGAAATCAGCATTATGTCGCGTTGGAAATTGTTTGAAATCTGCTTCCTGCAGCTCCTGTTCTGTTTGACATTAATTAAATCGACGATTTTACCTTAACCTGTAATCGCAATCAATCTCGATTTTTCATCGTCGGGTTTCTCCCTTTTTCACGCGATCCAATTAGACTATTCAATTAGACTATTCTATTATACTGCCAATTTTTATACAAATTCATTCCTTTCCAAATACAAACACTGTAGTGGAAGCTAAATAAAGAATAGAGGACATTTTCACCCCTTAAGTGTTAAAATACCTTCTCCAATTTTACTATTTGATACATCTTGATGAATTGCGTATATTCCGTACCTTTTTACCTACTAAATTATCCCATAAACGTAGAAAAATCCGCAGTCTAATCATTATTATCAATTAATTATAATCATCGAACGAGATTACCAAATCCATCTCGTTCCCCTTATATCGAAACCATTGGACATTTCCGAAAAACTACTAAAACACAATCGAATCCCAAATAAGCCCATAACCGTATCATAGTTAAATCGATCGGATATCCGACTAAAGGTCGCTATATATTCACGCGATCTCGCGAGTATTCCGCGAACGAAATCGATAATCGAGTTCCATCGGGTATCTTTAAACCGCGTGCCATATTGAGCGTAATAGAGGCACAGAGAGAGGGAGAGAGAGAGAGAGAGAGGGAGAGAGGGGAAGGTAGAACTCCATCAATCCGCATCGCGGTTTGATTGAGTGCCGACGGAGACCTGTCAGCATGGGACTAGCATAATATCTCGCGTGTGATAATCGAGTCTCGAATTCGGTAGAACGGTGATCGAGGATTACAGATGATCGGGTCTCCGAATTACAGGGGAGAGGGTCGCGCTCTCGCCTCGCCGATGCTAGACAGAGTTCTCTGCCGCTTGTACGAGGGGGCAGGGGGGAACGGAGAATGATTTCCATCGTGTCCCCCACACGTATGCCGCGTCTCTTAACGCTTTGATGGACGGCCTGTTGAAGGAAATACAATGTGCCGCGCGTACGCCGAAATTCCCGTATTTCCCCGAGAGCAGCATCCTCTGCCGCGCGGCTCCAAGGCATCGCCGTTCCGCGATATGATTGAAACGTGAGTCGTCTGAAACGACGCTAATGCCTTGGATCCGTTGTGAAAGATATCGATCGAGAAATGGCACGGGTGCGGAGATATTGCAAAGACGAGCTTCTCATCGGGGAATATACGAAGATGTTGCACGCTGCGGTGGTATAATGATGAATGAGCGGGCCAAGAATACGGATCGAAGGCGTGGCTGATTTATACGTGTCTCTTTCTACTTAAGCGCGCCTTTAGTCGATATTCTTTCCTTGTAGCGTTCGAATATGTTGGATGCGTGACTGATAGTAATGCAATACTTTACTAGTTTCCTTTTCTATGACTATGGAAAATTACCAATTATGAAAATTATAATCCATATTATGTTATACCTCTATGTAGGTATATGTACGCACCATACTCTGTTTGCTTGTCCTAAAATTAACGAGACGTAGCTTGTAACCTATGTATATGAAATATCATACGTTAGGGTAACTGGTGGTATAATTGGACAGAAAATGATTTCAAAAGAAAAGGCAGATTAAAAGTGTAGAATAAATGTTTTCCTTTTGAGATTTTGTTTATCGAGAAAAATAAGTTTGAAGATTCGAAAGGTATTTCCATGTTTCCCTGTAATTAATTTGACAAAATTTGCCCCAATTCACAGTACAGTATCCTTTCTAATGATGCATAAATTACTGAAATAAGCAACCTAGATAGTGGACATTTCTTTCCTTTTTTTTTCAATTTTAATCGATCGCCTACAATTCAAACACTAACAAACATCGATATTTATTGCTCTTAACAATGAGCTTATAACGGTGTTTAACGTGGCGACTGCTCGGAACGTTCTGTCGTTTTCGTGCTCCTGAAAACTGTCCTTTCCCCCGAGCCGATGTTCTGGCAAATTTCACTTTTATTGCCCGCACTTGGGTTCGGTCGCACGCAGCACGCGGTCCTTCCGAAAACCTGAACCCTGGGACTTTCCTTTAGGACGCTCGACAGTCCGCCACGGTTTCTTACAAATCATACGTATATGGTGTAGTCGGTGAACGTTGGAATTCAGAGAAGCGCACGAAGACTGTCGCGAACGACTGCATAGTTAGATACTCGCTTCTTTGGAATTAGAAGCTTTTCATAGGGGTTGCAGCAACGTAACTGGCCTTGCAGCCAGGTTACCTCATACGCCGTTTGATTAACACCATGGAGAGCGTGCGGACGGCGCGGTTTCGGCATGCTGCACGTGACACTACGGGCCTACCATCCATTATTCTGTCCTCTCTTCGCGAGTCTCGCATTCTCTTCGCCCGGCTTAAACTGATTTTCACCGGTGTACGCGCGCACACACACACACACACACACGAGACCCTCTCCCCCTCGCGCGCCGCCGCTTCTCTTTCTTCCTTTCAACGTTTTCCCCGGGTGTCGCCCCGTTTATAATGGCCGCCACTAATCGAGACTCGTCGTCGCGAACTCGTCGCCGTCGTCGCCCGCTTAAACCGTCAGTTTTCTCCGACTCCGCTCGGTTTCATTTGCTAAAACGTCGCCCCGATTACAACCGGCCAGACTGCGACCCTTTGTTGGCGATTTTCAACGGCCAACGACGAAAATTCGACGGCCGAATAGCGTAATTAATATTTGAGTACGACGGTGCGCAAATAGACGAGTAATTTGATGAGGGAACACTCCCGACAATTGTCCAGCTGTGAATTCACTTCCCTTTTGCGAGGCTACGTCGCTTCGAAAGGCACGGCAAATGACTGCTTTCGAATTGGTATAAGGTAGATGTACCAATTATATTGACACTTTCAAGTTGTCGCGTAACTTTGTTGTACTATTTTACGAATTATTTAACTTAGAAATTCTGCTCGAATTTGAAGCGTAGTATCGTTTAACACGGAGTTTATCTATGAACATTATTTTGCATGTTCAATATAATAAATTAATTACTACGTGATTGTATTCCTATAAAAACCGGAATTGATAATGCAACAATTTTCAATCGCCGGCTATGCAGCGAAAAAGCAAAGCGATTCTACGTTTCGTATAAGAATTCGTAACCTTGCAAATTTTCGCGGAAACGTACGCACATACGTGTCTCTTTGCGGACTAATTATTATTATTATTATTCGGCGTGCGCTCCGCGTTCGTTGAAAATTTCTACGTTCCCGAGAGTCGAATATATTTGACGACTATTCGGCTGGTCGGATTTCGGAACGCGGAGAGTTTCGGTATGCGAAATAATTAATTCGGCAGGCCAGTTGGTAGGTAAAGGGGACAATGCTCCCGCGGAGGCTCTTTCAAATAACTTTGCAAGGGGGTTCGAGTGAAATAACGAGCCGCTATCTTTGAATTCTTCGCGTCCTTTGACGGATGGCTCATTTACCCGCTGGCAAAAGAAATTAACCGAGCTAACGATGTTATCATAAATCCGCTCATTCAACGCTTTCCACGAACTCCATCGCGAGAAAACTGAAAGCCTATCCGTGTATGACCCGAACGTATATACGTGTGCGCGAATGTGAGGCTCGGAAATTTTAATTAAGATCAGAATAAAAACGAAATTCTACTAATCTTATCCCCTCCCCTTTCCGGAAGATATTGCAACTATTCACTATAATTAAGATATTCATCCTCTTTTTTCTCTATCCTTTTCGCGCGTTAAATGAGTAGCGAAGCAAAATGGAAATACGTAACACCGACCCCGACTATAATATTTTTATTCTCTTTGCTTTTTTAAATATCATGGCGATCCTTGTGTTAAACTCGATCATCTAATTATCTTCTATACAGTATTATGTAGTTGGGTGGAAAGTTGAAAATTCCGGAAAGAACAGATGGGAGAATAATTTATCTTCGATACGGGTAAAATTATATTTGAAATATTTTGTGCAGTCACAGCTGAAAAGGATCTAGTTATCTTTTATCGTACGCGTTGACGCGAAAAGCGGAAATCTCGAAAAGAAAGGCCTGGAATAATAATGTTTCTTGTAGAATAATTAATCTTTGATACAATTAGAATATTTTACTATTAGAAATATTTGTCTAGAATCGTAGATAAAACAAGTAACCGAGTGACCTATTTTACAAAGAACACTTTATATAATCCACAGTTTAATTGCCCTGAATAATAATAAGTAATCTCTGCTTTAAATAATAGTATAAAAGTGTGAGTTTAACATTGTCTGACACTAACATTCTTAATCCCCTTATCATTTGACTATACGTTTCAGAATTTAATGGAATTTAGTAATTCTCCGTGTAATAAATAGCAGGAAACTGTGAGTTTAACGATGTCTGACTAGAACCATCCTAATCTCCTTAATCTTCGAATATGTATGTTTTCTCTACAGCTCGATAGTAAATATTTAACAACACTCCTCTGCACGAGTAGCAGGAAATATACATTTAACTTTGTCAGACTAGAAAATCCTCATTCTCCTTATGACTTGAATGTACAACGTGTCAAAACTTAATAGTATTTAGCAATGTTCCTTAATTGCATTAGTAGAAAGATGTGACTCAGAATTGTCTGCCTGGAATCTTCTTAATCTCTCTATATCCTACAGTTTAATAGTATAAATATTTAACAACTTTCTCTCAAATAAATAGCAGAAGAATCAGTATTTAGCATTGTCCGACTATGACATTCTCATTCTACTTAAACCCTCGTCAGCAAAACTGAAGCATCAAACAATTCTCATCTTTGAACTGCTATAATTTCGTTACGAAGCATCGTATGGCGATCAACTTGGGCTCATTTTAAAGCTTAAAGACTCTACTTTCACACAGATGAATAGATATTTTGCGACAAATTTCGTACATCGAGCAGCAGAGTGAAAATCTAAAGGTAGTCTATTTTTTAAAAAGTATGCGAAATTCAAATGATTTTACGAACCTTAACAATTTTTGTTGCGATTCATTTTGCATTGCTATTATAGAGGAAGGATTCTCTCTTCCAACGAGCCACTAAAATTCGATGTACGATTTTTCGTTGCCGAGTTATCGCAATTTTAATGAAAACTTTGTCACCCGCATTTGTTTAACTCCAAGTATACCACAAAAAGGTTGCATAGTCGAACTTGCACCAGCTGTACATAATTTTTTTCTAAAAACATCTACTAACCTACGCGACAGGAGAGACTTTCACCTTCAAAACGAGCCCAAGTCGATCCACCTCCGATGCTTTTTCACAAAGTTACAACAATTTAAAAATCTCCAATTTTCCACCCACCCATTTTGAATCCCTCAATTTCGCTCACGCGTGTATTTTAAATATACGAAGCTTCAGAGCTTAATAACGTTTAGTATTCTTCTCTCGAACGAGTAGCAAGAAAAACGCGAATTTAACATTGTCTGTCTGGGAGCCACCTAATCTCCTTACCCCCGGAATATGTGTGTATTCTAGAACTTAATAGCATTTAGTAAGTTCCCCGTGTGTAAGCTGTTTCCCCGATCTTCCCCAGAGCTTCGAGATATATATTTTTCGCTGTTGCTCGTCAGACAGTTTACTCAGCGAAAGCCGAGGGGCGTGGCTACGTAAACAGAATGCATTTAGACATTTGCAGCGATCGTAAAGCTGCAGACACCGCGAAATCCGTCTTTTGTGCCGGCGTTCCCTTTTTCATTATCTCCATCCTCCCATCCGTTTCTTCGTCCTCTTCCTCTTCTTCTCCTTACTCTTCTTCTTCTTCTTCTTCTTCTTCTTCCTCCTCTCGCTGTCTTCTTGAATTTATATATACGAAGCTAATGAAGCGAACTCATCCCGCTAGACGTGGACGAGGGGGAAAAAGGAAAGAAGCGCGGCGGTTGATCTCGAAAAATAACGAAGTACCTGTGGAGTGGCACGAAAGAGTAAACGCGTGTTGGCGGTGGCGGCGCTTTTTTGATTTTGATGGATCGCGCTCTTCCCCGGCCATCTTTTTCCCTTCCGGCCGCAGCCACTTCCTTCCTTTCAAGGGAATCCTTAAGCAGCTTCTCTCGCTACTCTTTTAAAGGAAATTCATGAAACCGTGATGCTTGTCGGTACTATCGAGTTCGTCGATAAATTCGTGCCGCGATAGGGTACATGTATCAATTACTATCACTCTAAGCTTACAGTGTAACTTTATTTAACTATTTTAGAAATTATTAGTTAAGCTAAAAATCCACTTCCAGTTTCGAGCATAATACTGTTCGATACCGAGTTTATTTTTGTAGGTTATTCTTTAAGGTTATCGCGTAACTTTATTCAACTATTTTTGAACGTATGTAGCCTGCAAATCGTTCCGGTTTCGAGCATAGTATTGTTCAACGTCTCTTTTATTTGCGAACATTTTTCTATACGTTGAATGCGACGAAATAACTACTAGTTAATTGAAACTGTACAGCAAAGTCCAATTTTTCTATTACTGTCACTTGGAAACAATGTACCACGAGTGTGACTCGTTGCAGGGCAAGGGGTCAATATTCCTAGGCTATCCCGTATCACTTTGTATTTGTTTCGCGTTCGTTGAATTCTATACGCGACGCGAATAAACGCGAATAACATTGCAAAGTTGGGCACGCAGCCGGCTACGCGTTCGACGAATTTATTCCACGACGATTTCTCTCTTTCGAGTGGTCGTAAAAAAGCATCGCGAAAGGTATAAACAAAAACAAAGAGAAGAAAGTAGAAGCAGAAGAAGAAGTAGAAGTAGAAGTAAAAGTAGAAGTAGAGAATGGAATGGCGGAGAACGAGAAGAGCGGAACGTCGTCGATGAGAGACCAATCGACGATGAAACGCGCGAGTGTCGGGACGCGACGTTCCAGAAAATTTCCACGGCCCCAAGGCGCGCTTATCTTCCACGAGTGGCGTTTTATCAGAATATTTTGCAGCTCTTCCCCGGTTAAGAAAAGAGAAAGGGGTTTGCGTTGCCTTGGGAAAAGGAAAGGCAACCTCGCATTCGGATAAAACGCGAGGAATACGATTACTTTACGTCGCGTAAAAAAGTAGAAGAGAGTCGTGACTTTAATTTCGAAATACAGTAGTCGCACGTTAATATTCGCGTGCTTCGGGTCCGCGAAGAATATCGTGAATTCATTCGACCACGTGCTAGAGTTTGAATAGATTATTACCACCAGAAATATTGTAATATTACTTACAATATTACGTTTATGTATACTTTTCTTCCTTTCTCCTATTATTCACCCTCTCCACAGCGCCGCGAGTGATTACTACGTCGTATTCAGCGTATAAAAGAAATGTTCATGAATAAAATAGATTAGAACTAAAAGGTTGAACGAAGTTACGCGACGAGCTTAGCAATTTCGATATCTACCCTATTAGCGAGGGACTACTGTATCATTTTATTCATCTCGCAAGGGTGGAACTAGCCAGCCGTAGATAAGCAAGGGAAAGAACTTATTGCTTTTTCTACGGCGCACCCGTGCTCTTCCGCGAAATTAATGGCCGATGTTGTTGCAGGCGTAACTCGCGTATCGCCGTGCAACCCGGCCAATTACCTCCGAGTAACCCGCGTAACACTTCTAATTAATTAGCCCGGGCCCGTTCTTGCGAGAACGAATATATTCACTCCGAGCCCTCGGAGATTATTTTGTTCCTCGATCCATCGGCCTCCGGGATAGTTTCCCCTTGTATTTACTTGCGAAGAAAGGATTCATACATCAACCGGGAGAAATGTTAACTTTTGAGGAACGGGGCTTCGAGTTCGAGGAATAAAAATTCGTTAAAGCTTTCGTTTGGCTGGTAAGTAAGGGCTCGAGATGGACGCTGTTATAAATTATCGTGCGAAAGAGAGTCTCGGCTTTAGGGTGAATGTATCACGTACCGTCACCTTAAGGTTCGCGGTTTAAGTAACTTTCGTTAACTATTTTAGAACGTCGTTGACATAGAGATCGCTCCAGATTTGAGCATACGATTGTTCAACGTCTCCTTTATTTACTAACATTATCTTTCATATGTTCAATATAATAAATTCATTGCTACGTAATTGAAAGTGTACAACAATGTCCAATGTCCCTCGTATCGTCAATTGAGAATTTCTCATTAAAATAGAAACAATATTTGTATATATTAGCACGTCAGTTTGTGTAACAGATATAAGATATACGGTAAACATATCTCCTTACTCTAGTGTTAATAATTGAGATCATAGAAAGTGTCGATCACTGGGTCCTTTACACTAACGTCTTTATTGTTAAAACGATCTACATATAAATTCTCCTATTTTGCCGTTATTGAATTAATTTTGAGTAGCCCTCGCGGCTCTTTTCTCCCGTTTTGCTACAAAATAACAGGATAGGCTATCGAAATAATTTTTGGGAAGCAAAGCAGCCTGAAACGAGAAACCGTGGCCTGCAAAACACCCTCGATCATGGGTTATCTTAATGACCTGATTATTGCGTCACGTGTATTGGTTTTTAATTAGAGTGACTGTACGGTGGCGCATCCAGAAATAATCCACCAACGTAATGATGCAAGCGTGCACACTCGGGCCACTCTATTTATTTTTGCAGAAATAATCTTTGCAAGAAAGATTTCCAACGGGACAACGATAGAATATCGCCAATCGATTGGCACGCGTTCGAATTTGCCGATAAAAATTGCAAACGAAAGACGAGGGGAGGGTGGGGGAACGGTGAACTATATTTGTTCATTATCGATCATCGAACTGGGCCAGAATATAAGTCCAGCTTCCGCGACGTATTTGCCATGGTAAAATAAATATTGTTGCGTTTGAAATTGTTTCGGCCGCTGTAGCGATTTATTTGGCCGCTCCTCGTGATACGTAAATATTTGCGCGATTACCGGATGAAGTATGGTTCAAACACTTAATGCGAGCTTGATAAACGCTTGCCAGACCATTTCGCGTTACGCTCCATTGTCCCGAGGTTCGCCCTTCCAACTAAAATTCTCCTCTCTGCATGTGTTTAGCGTTCGATGCGTTTAAATTCCCGATAAACGCGTAAATATTAGGTTTATGCGAAACTTTCGGTCTTCCGCACACGAAATGGCGGAAAATTAATAATGGAATTAGTAAACCAGTTTTGTTATTATTCTAAAGTATTTCACAGAAATTTGTTCTTCAATTGCGTATATTAATTTCTAATAATAATGGTGTATATTGATAATTAAATATGATTAATTGTGTATATAATTAAGTAACCCTTTCGCTACGAAAGACGTATATATACGCTCTCAAAAATTCAGCGATCGTTTCTTAAATGTGTACACATAATTTTGCTACAACGCAATACAATTTCTACTACCATTC
Organism: Eucera pruinosa; assembly: GCA_028830335.1. NCBI lineage: Eukaryota > Metazoa > Arthropoda > Insecta > Hymenoptera > Apidae > Eucera > Eucera pruinosa. The sequence goes on from JAMYCR010000014.1 coordinate 249,545, forward strand.
TTGCATGCCGATTCAAGCATAAGAACACAAAATATTTAAATATTCGGGCTCACCCTAGTCTCGCGCCAATAATAAACTAACTCCATTGAAGAATTAAGAATCTTGTAAGTTCCAATTCGCGTAGCGAAGGGGTTAATCGTGTACATAAATAGCTAAATATATTTACCTATTTTTAAATACTACATATATTTCGTAAACACATAAATATTGATTAATAGTCGGTCTTGAACACGTACATATCAATAGATGTACATACGTCCGTCTAATAAATTTCTATACAATTACAATCGCTATCTCGACACCAGAGGCGATTACTAACCCATTTCCATAGCCGTTAAAAATCCCGAATCGACAAGAATTATGCGATAATCCTCGATAAGCACGGTTCATCCTATGTTACGCATTATCTGAATAACGGAAGCAACCGGGCCGCAGATAACACAGTTCGATTACAAAAATACGTAGCGCCGCAAGCTTTATCAAGACCTCGTGGATGAATCGCGGAGTCGTTCCGGATAGAAATCGCGCAACGATCTGACCCCATTGTAACGCGATAATGAACCCGCGACGAGTAGCCCGCTTATCAGGCGAGAGCGGTCACGTTATCCAGGGCAGGCTTGAAGCTTCGCTTCGCTTCGCTTCGCTTCGCTTCGCTTCGACTCGGCGCGATCGCGAGCGCGAGCGCGATCGCGATTTCCGCGAGCTATCCCGACGTAGCCCGCTCGGAGCGGAGAGCTAATTTGTTACACGGCCGCTCGACTCCACCCACCACTTAATCGGCCTCCGACGACCCAGACAGCTGTCGCGAATTAATTTGCTTCGCAGGTGTCAGACGCAAACGTAGTCGCGTTGTCGCGTGTTCATCTCGACGCGATTCCCTTGTCTTCCGGGGACAGATTGCTCGAATATCTTTTACAAATACGCCGGAGTAGTTGGATACTTTGCCAAACTCTATTTTAAACGCGGCTGTGACTTTCGGTTTCGAGCGCGGTATTTTTTGTTGACCTTTTTTTTAGAATTCAGGGGAGATCGGGGTTGGGTATTTCGAGAGCGTTTAGTTTCGAGCGTGTTCAGTTCGAATGGTTCTTCAACGCTAATCGTACCGACGTTCTACAGATACCTGTTCGATAAATCTTTCTGGCTGTGCGTGAAAAAAGGAGCAAAATGAAAAGCAAGTGTGAGAAAGTTACGTAAAGTTAGTAATGAAAGAAAGTAATCGAAGAATGAAAGAATTGCCGTAAGGTTAATTGAACGAAGGAGATAAGGATGAATGTAGAATCTAATACCGAGTATTTTAAACTGATCGAAGTTAGTATCAAGTATCTATACTACTTAACTATACTACTTATTAAGGATCTATACTATTTGATGGAACATTTGATTAGCAATCTTTTCAGTTAGTTTATATGGTTGAATTCTGTGGTTTACTATTGCAATTATTAAAGAGTGTTCCACTTGTATTCTACAATTTAACCAAGTTGAAAAATATTGCAAATGAAATGTTGCACTAATCCAATATTGGTCCACAAAGGGTTAACGTTGAATTGCTGAATTTAATCGAGTTAAATATTGAACGAGTTAAACGTTGATCCAGTTAAATAATCAACTTGTTGACTATAGAATGTATAGAATATTGAATGCATTAAATGTTAAATGCGTTCAGTATTCAACGCGTTGAATGTAGAGCATGTAGATTATTGATATTGTTGATTATTGAATGTATTGATTATGTTATACACTGAATGTAGAACGCGTCGAATGTTGAACGTGTTGGATATTGATTAGATTAACTATTGAATGTGTCAAACATTAACCGCGTTGATTATCGAATATGCATTGAACATTAAATACGTTGACTATTGAATATATTAAACATTAAATGCGTTGAATGTTGAGTATGTAGATTATTCGATGCATTAAATATTGCATCTGTTGAATATATTAAATGTGACTGCGTTGATTATTGCATGTATTAAATACTAGATACGTTGAATGCTAAATGTGTAGTTTATTAAATGTTTTAAACATTGAATCTGTTGAATATTGTTCGCGTCAAACATTGACAGCGTTCACGATCGAACGTATCAAATACTAAATGCGTCGAATGCTAAATATGTAAATCATTAAATGTATTAAATATCGAATGTGTCTAATCTTGACTATAATGGTTTGATTATTGAGCATGCAGAATATTCAATGTATTAAATATTAAACGTGTCAAATGTAGACAACGTTGATAATTCAACGTATTACATATCCAATCCGTCGAACGATCTAAACTTTCAAGAACCCTAAACACGCCAATTATTAAACCAAACCTATCCACTTTAATTCACCCCCGAAACATCTTCCACTCTCTCCTCGTAAAAGCCACAATTTTCGACATGTTTCGCCGGCGAAAAAAAAAGTCTTTCGAAGGGATTGATCGGTTCCGGTTGGAAGGAGATCGCGATCGGAGATGTAGTTGGAATTGCACTCGGTTTGGCCCGAGAAGAGTTTGATCCGAAGGAGATCGCGAAGACTGGAGAGGTCGGATACAGACGAGAGTGGAGACCGGAGGAGTGGTGGATGCTCGCGCACCGCTAAACGTTTCGCGAACAATACACCGACTGTTAATAATTGAACAATGAGCCGGTGAGTGCTACAGGCAATCAGGGACGGTCGTTAATTTCAAACTGCGCGGCGATGCTCTAACGAGCTCGTCAAGATCGCTTTGTTAAAGCGTAACTTATATTCGTTAGGAGTTGAGTAATTAATTTTCATATACATAGTGCGGCGAACAATGGCTCGTCGAAAGTTCGGAATTCCTGTCTCTTCGATATTGTTTGTCGCCGCGCATGCCGATCGGCGCGAAACCGTGTCACTCGTGCCACTTGCAGCTTCTTTTCCATCGAATATGCGCCGGTTAATTAATAAAATTCACACCAAATTCGAGAGGCAACTCATCGCTTGATAATTTATGCGAATTTGGCGAACAAATTTAGCGGAGATCCCGCTACGTTATTCAGATGTCGGTAATTTTGGTAATCGTTTAGATATTCCAGCTACGAATTGCGAAATATTATTTGCCATTTAAAACATTCAATATGTAATACATTAATTATTATCGTAGCACTCGATGCGTTCAGTATTTAATAGATACAGTAATCAACGCAGTCAATATTTCACGCGTATACAGTATTCAACGCATTCTATATTAAATGGATTGAACACTCAATGCATTCCACATTTTGGACATATACATTACTTAATGCAATCAACATGTTCTACGTTCAACACGTGCAGCATTCAACAAGTTGAATATTCAATACATTTGACGTTTAACAAATTAGATATTCAACTCGGTCCACGTGGAACTCGTTCAATATTCAATCCAATCAATATTCAACACTCAACACATTGAATATTCATTACGTTCAACAATTAGTGCACTCAATATTCAACACATTCAACATTTAACCCATTCGACGTTGAACGCATTTAACCACTCGATGTTCGCCGAATTCACAAACTACGGAAACTACCTAAAGGATAACGAAAGGAAAACTAAGGAAAACTAAAGCATAACGAAACAACTACTCATAGGCAAATTTCCATACATAATAACATTTGATAATGCTTCTCAAGATTATACGCAACACCCTAAGTTTCTTGCGCAGTGTTGTATACCAGTTTCCAATTTCGCGTCATCAGTTACGAGGATTTCTTTGCGCAGCAGAGAGGAGGAGAACAACATTTAGGTGCTGTAAATTGCCAGGTTGGTTGAAATTCAGTGAACATCGAAGGGAGTGTGATACGCGCGTAAATTTCACTGCTTCCCTCGGAAGCTCAGATTCGGGCGGGACGGTAATGCTTGTGGTCGTGGAGGAATGCACGGAGAAACCCTTAGAGCACCGTTTACAACGATCTCTCGCAATTACCATCGCGTTGCCCCTGTTCCCTCGGGGGGATCAGTCGGCTGACAGGCGTTTCGCTTCGACAATTCCACCCCCAAACCATTTCCTATGCCGAAGAATCTCATTCAACACTCGCCAGGATGCACGAATCTTTTTCAATGCACTCTAAAGACGAATTTAGGCATTGTACTTTGGTCGACGCATCCATAGCGCTAAGGATGAATGCAATTCAATCAGAGTTTGATATTTAGCACTTCTATTCGAAACTATAAGCGATAGGGTGAGTGACACAATTATTGTCACTGTTCCTATAACTGCCACTTGAATTCGTTCATTTAACAGCACAGTACTAATTGTGTAAAGAATCGTATGTAAAGAAATTTTCACGCTAAATTTGGACTTCGGTTTAGGTAACAACGCATAGACATTGTATATCCGTTTACGCTTAATATTTGTAGCGAAATAGTAGAAGGTAAATGTATGTATAAGTACAAGATATACAAAGTATAGTAGATATTACAATGTTTAAAGGATGAATAAACCCCCTATTTATGTCTCCTTTAAAAATCCTCAGTTTATGTATTTATGGGAAATATAAGTGTACAAAAAAGATGCGAAATGTACATAATACCAAACAATGTACAAAATATATAAGTAAAATAGAAATTACAATATTCGGGGTGTGAATCAACTCTTTATCTATATCCCCATTCTTCACCTTTAATTTTAACAATATGAATTTGCATAAAATTCCTCGGTCTACTAATAAACTCCAGAAGCATCTCTGTCACGCTCATTTTTTCCGCGCAATCTTTCATCTCTCGGTGGAAAGGAAATTTCTTTGCCGCGGTGTAGGCATTCGGTATCATTGTATGTTTGTTTCGAGTAAGGGATGGACGTGGCCCAGTGTCAATATTAATCCGCAAGTATGGTTCGTTGCACTTGGGTGAAATAACACGGGAAGTGCACTATGTAAACTCATATTTCGTAATGCAGGATGTACGCAACGTGCATAAATCTTTGGCGCCCGTGGATAAATTATGCGGTAATGCATCGGAATGGTGGACGTCTTGCATCCCGGACGTTTCTTTGGCCGCGTACCAAAAGTGCGCTGCACTTTCGAGTGGCCGGCAAATATCGTGTTGCATACTGCGATTCAAATACCACAGAACAATTCTTCGACTTATACCTTGCAATTAGTTTAATTAATTACGGTTTAGAGCGAAGCAACCGTTTGGGAGATTCGGAATATCTTCAGTGAAACGCTCGGTGGTACTATTCATTCGTGGATTAGCTTCTTCGATACTTTTCAACCCTTTAGAGACCTTTTTTATCGTTCGCGGGCGGAACAAGATTTTGAGGACGGGATTTAACTTAAATATTCTTATCCAATTATTAACTGCAACGTTTACGAATCCTTTGCACTCTGTTGGCTCTACTGTGACTATGCGCGACAATTTTCTTAAAAGTTAACACTTAAGATATTTATTATAAGTCATCCGCAGTTAACAGGTTAAAGTTTGATTTCTATCCGTCTGCGAAGCACAAAAAGAATTTTTGGCTAGCCCAATAATACGTTATACAACTGAAATGAATCTTTGTTCATGTTTTTTCCACTATTTGATATTATTTCTCATGAGAATAACATTCTAATCGATCAAATTCGGATCGGTTTTCTATACTTTTGGCTCGGTTTGCAAGATAAAAGGATTAAAGGTAGCGATCTCGTAATTGCGTCGGCGAAAGTTTAGCGAACGATAGGAGAAATCTCTTTATGAATGATTTGCCGCGAGAAAGTAGAATCGCGTAGCCCCGCGGTGGAAAAAATTTAATTAGCTGTTTCGCGTTTCCGGTTCGCAAAATCTCCACCGCGAAATACGAGCGTTATCGCGACGCAAACTGGTTAAAATAAACGAACTCTCTGGCAGCGTTTTGTTCGGCGAATTCGAGCCGGGCAATTTTCGCGTCGATCGTTTACGAAGCGTATCATTTAACGGTGTAATCCGAGTGGCAATTAATTACTTCTAGGATTTTCGGCGATTGGTTAATTCGCTCTGCAAATCTAACCGGGATAGAATCGTTGATAAATACCAAAATCTATCCCCGTTTCCTGTTACGATTCCCTCTAAGCTTATTTCGCGTGCAAAAATTGAATACAAATATCAGCTATTTAAAGAAATTCCAGTGGTTAAGTTTAAACGACGAATTGCAAGTTAATCCGAACGAAATGTAAGCATAAATGCAACAGAAGATAGATTTATAATTTTGGACGATTCGGAGCACAATTTTCAATGATTAGACCGGAGATTTTCATGCATTTAATACTAAACCTACCAGAAATTGAAGTACACTTATTTGCATCAAGATGATTGAAATGATAGAATGCTTGCAAATATATATAATGCAAAGAAAATAAATCTGTATTCACACTACTAGTAGAAGATTTCCGAAACTGTTAAAAAACTGCACTGCTGTAAGTTTATACAATTTTTATAAAACAAATACAGATAGATCATTGAGTATTTAATATTTAAAATGAAACACGTATTATAATTTCGATGCAGACGCCTTCGAAATTTGTCTACGACCGAGACGTCAAACGTGTTTTGCCGTTAACGTTCGGAAGAAAGACACGAGCGAGTGAAAAACGAGTAAACCGTACGGAGCGAGAGAGGGAGAGGTTTCAGCCTTATTTCGCGTGACCGTGGAGCGCGTTTCGGCAGCGAATACGTAAACAAAGGGAAAACAAGTTATCCGGCAAATGGACGGGCGGATCTGTTGATTGAAAATTTCCAGCCGGCTCCCTTTCGGTAGCCAAGCTTCGACCTCGCGGATATAAGCGGATTAAGCTCCATCAAAGCAAAATACGTGGGGAAAACAGAGAAGAATCAGTGGACCATAGGCTCAGCCAGCAGGACACGTCGACCGATGCTATCAAACGTGTTCCACCTTCTGATCTTCTGATACTAGGCGCGATACGCTTCGCGAATCAAGTGTCCAAGCGCGAGCACATCGATAGCTTCCATTCTTCCGTCGCAACTCGGCTTTTTAATCGCCTATTCGTATGTACGTCTAGCTCAGGATTTCTCAATCTTCTTTGATATACGGCCCCCTTCCCCTTTTTTTCTTTGTATTCTTCGAAAGCTTGAATTTATGCAAAATAGTTATATATGTTTGTATTCTACTCGTATTCGTTTACGCAACTCAATCATCGTGTATAGCGTACGTGTTACTTTTGGGGGGAAATCGACGTACGTAGTTTGGCGAACAGAACTGTACGATTTACGTATTCGTTAATATTAATACAATTGTAGGGAAATAGGATATTTTTTCGTCTTTCGCTTGCTTCAAGCGTTAAGCACTTCACCGTTTGTCTACCTACGACTAATTTGTAAGGTTTTGTCCTGTGTACTGCTAAATAAATGAATAAATAAATATACGCGTTTCGTAGTTGAAGGATTAAAGTACTAAATTCCAACGAGATAAGCGAAGGAACGAAACAAATGCAGCTCTTATGATAATAATGAAATCTATCTAAGTTGAGTTCGAAACGTGGCCACTATCTTTACAGACCATAGTAAAACAGCATCCATTAAAGTAGTAGGCAAGCATGCAACGCGTAGAAAAATCTGTCAAATGAATCCTACGCGTCCAGTCGAAGTGTACGCTTCGTCCAACGAGACGCGACGGTAGATTAACGGCGTTAGACCCGCGAAAACTCGGCGAATCGCGATCGCAAGGATCGAAAATGAAATTGCAGAGGACACTTACCGACAACGGTGGATAGAGGCGGGCGCAGAGGAGGAGACATCGCGATGCACACGAGCGTAATTCCACTTTCACACTGGCAAGTCACTGGCACGCGCGAGCACGAAGATCAATGGTCCCGGGGACGGGAACGCGACCAGCCATCGCCGTCTCCGCTCTAGTAACGATTGGCCAGTTCGATCGGCATCATTGCTACACGAGAATCGCGCGCGATAACCCGTCCGGGGGTTTATCGGATCGGATCGGATCGGATCGGATCGATTCAACGAGCCAGTCGGACGTCAGTCACGCCGCCTCTTCGAGCAGAAACACTCCACGGGAATACGTCAAGCATCGTCTACTTTCGCCCCCAGATCGAACGTTCGCGCGCCTTCGGGCGCGATTTTCATCGCACTCGCGCGATCCACCGCGTCGATCCAAGTTGTACGTGTTCTTCTAGTTCTGGTCGAAGGAACCTCGCCGCCGATTTCCCATGCATCGATTGTTCCTCGACAGCTAGACTCGATCCAGGTATTCCCGATTCCCCTTTGCTCTTCGCAGCGTGGGAGATTCGTCGGATTCCTCGGATGCTGGCTTCGACCCTGTGCGATAAAGAATTCCGTGAACATCGGGGCCTGATCGGTGGAAATTAATCGGGCGTGGAAAAATGTCTACGCCGCGGTATCCCGTGGGATGGGTTTGTGGATTTATCGATGCGGGATATTGGGGGAAATCGGGGAGATGTACTGTCCGTCCACGAAAAGAAGGCAGACGAGTGTTTACACCCTTCACTGTGGACATGGTTACCGTCTCCTCTATCGCCACGCGTCGTCTTCGTTGTTGAACAACCGTCAATTTTTAACGTCTTCGGTTAATAGTGAACACGGCGTGTGCTTGTAGGGAGACTAGTAGATTATACGTAGAAGGGGAATGTAAATACTTGCGTGCCTTCTACTGTCAGTGCCCCTATAATCGTCGCTTTACTTGTTTTACCTTAGTAGAAATCGAATGTACGAAGAATGGAGACTAAAGTACTTTCTAAAGTAATGCTAAATTTGCACTTCATTTTTACGCAACAATCTATTGGGTGTGCCGATGGACAATCCCACTTTTATCGTCAAGATCGTTATCTATTTTAACACGTATCGACATTGTATATACGTTTGCATTCGATATTTATGTTTCTTTAATATTAATATTCGTGTCTCTGTAATTGTCACTTGGATTATTCTATTTAACAGCGAACGAATGTCGTTAAGTGGAATACGGTGCAGTTGCGCTCGGCGACAATATTGGGCAAATTATTGAAGGAAGGAGGGAGAAAAATTGCGGGAAGATAAATCGGCAAAAAGGAGTTTGGGATGGGAAAGAAGGGAAGTAAAATAGGGGCGGCGTGGGCGGTTCGATCGGTTTAATCGTTAATTCGCGGCGTATCCGATGTTCCTCTGAATTTTCGGCCACGGCGAAACGAGTACCGTGTACATTGTTAATTGCCAGGGACCGCTAATTGAAGTTTGCAAGCGCGCCATCGAATCGGCGCGTTTCTGAATTTTAACGTCCGTGCAAAAATATCGTGTCCCTCAAGTAGGGCAAAGAATTCGTGCGGCAATAGTATTCTCATAGTATTATCCTTATTCATCTATCTTTAGTTCACTCAATGATTTTTATTTTGTATTTTCAATGAAGGTAAAACGTTCTTCTTTCATTCGTTGGCAAAGATAATGTAATACAAATTGTGGCTTAATTGCAATCTTATTTTCGAACAAAACTTCCCCCAAAGTGCAATCAAGTATAAGTAAGCCCATTATTGTTCTGCCACTCGTTTGCATTTAAGTAGAACTTATTCAATTAACCATCGAATCGAAACAAATATAGTCATCTTCTACTGGAAACGTTTCTACACGAGATCGCTCGAGCATTTTTAGTCGAACTCTTCAAGCATCGTCAAATCTAACCAACTTAAATCCTAAACAAATCCAGTCGTACTTTACTCGAAAATGTTCTCCGCGAGATTCAGAGGTTCGATTAAAAAGTTCTAGCAAACATCATGAAATCTAATCATGATCTTTCGAGTGGAACGAAAGCTCGTCCAAAAGCAACATTCATTAACGTAGCAACCTAATATACCGCACCGCGCTAAACGAATTATCGCATGAAATTTACCGTGAAGCTTCAACGCCCGACTAAACGCGAACTTTCCCCAAACTTTCCCCCAAATATTCCCAATTTCCGCCATCAACGAGCATCTGCTTGCGCCACTTAAGTAGGCTAATGCACTTCTAAAACCGCAAGCGGTTTATTTTATTCGCCCCCTGCTGCCCACCTTCTTCCGGTGTGCATCGATGCAACGGTTAAACGATTCCGCATCGGCGATTCCGTTGCATCGGCCCCATCGTTATCCCCCGGCCTTTCGAATACTCGCGGTAATCTCGCCAGATACGGGCAACCAACCCTCCTAGAAATGATTAGCAACGGTCATTAAGGCTCTCGCGGTATTCATAAATCGGTGCGGTTTATCGTGGCCGCGCTATTCAGCTCGCTTTGTTCAGCCTCTGCTATCCACCTCGTAACGGCGCCTTAATGAAGTCGTAAAATCCCCGACCAAGTACGCGATCATACCTCCCTGCGCAACCCTTCGAAGCCTAGCTTCGTTTTATGCTTCCGATCGTTGATCGTCCGAGGTGCAACGCATTCCACCGGTAAGCGGAGAAAGTGCCAACCTGGCAACCTTCGAAGGGCCGTCCTAGCAAATTTCATGCCTCTTAGCGAACTACTAACAACCCACTATATATCGGATTTACCGTGGATGGTTAACTTTGCTTCGCTTTTACAGACGGATAAAATTCACTGCGTGGATGATGCTTTCGGCGATTTTTGTATTTGCTTTGTTAACCCTTTCACTAGGAAGGGCTTACATTACAAGCATAAGTACTTAGACACTTGTACACGATTGGAGATACATCGTGCAATATTTTAGAATGTAACTGTCACTGTTGTTCTTGTTTCGAATGATCTTATAAAGTCGATAATTATTCGAGTCTCCAGATGATTCTGCATGAGAATGGATAGTCTATCGAATGCTTCGTCGGTGATGCAACTGAAACGGGAAACCGACACCGTTTATCTCGCCGAACCATCGAAAGTTCCCCGCTTTTCCCAGAGGGTTCCAATGACCCGAGGGAGGGATAAGAATCACCGAAACGGTCAGAAGAATGCGTCAAAGCTCACGTCGCGCGCGGTTCGATGTCCGACGATGCATGATCGCGCATACGTTATTAAAAAATACGCGGCAGGAAGCGTTCAGAATTCAGCCGGCGCGAAAGTACCGATAGTCGAATACCTTTCGACGAATTCCGCGCTGCAATTGCTGCGTGACGTCGCGAATCGATGGGAATCTTGATCGCCGTGATATCGGGGACAAAGATCGCTACGCGTTTACGATGCAAATAATGCGTATGAATATTTACGCTTGCAACGGGAATCTCAGGCTTGATATTCCTTTGATCCCGGTTCGAGACGTGTCACGTCTTCCCATCATCTCTCGACCTCTTTCCTTTTCTTTTTTCTTTTTTTTTTGTAGGCCAGACGGCGTGGGTCACATCGAATCGGTGACTCACGAGATTTTTTTTAAGCAAGCATAGTTTAGAATTTTTTTGTCCTTCCCCGGACGTACGCGCTTTGAACTATTTTTAACCGACGGAGAAAAGAGAGAGAGAGAGAGAGAGAGGAATGGGTGCGCGGCTGTTTCTGGAAGTATTAGGATGGTGCGTGTGAAACGTCGTTTCTCCAAATTAGAAAGGTTAAATGTAAGTAAATTCTTTACGATGTTGTATATATAGAGTGGCTATAGAAAGTATTCGCACAGCACTGTATCTTTGGGTTTCAATGTAATTGAATCGCGATAAACGATAAAATGTAGTTTAATGTAGTTTCGCTTGGCTCAACTATGCTAAATTTTGTATCAATCAATACAAAAAATGTTGTATGCACTCAATCTTGACAGTGGAAAACAATAGTATTACTATTACTATTGCATTGAGAAGAATCTGATCCAATTGTGCATCGTACTGTACAAACCATTTTATCGTTTGAAAACCAGCGTTCCAATCGACTCGTATAACTTGTATCAAGTTTTAAATACAGAACACCGTATGCAACGCGTTAACCAACGTAGAGAACTCGTTTTAAGACGAACGTTTTAATTTTACTCTATCGAAAACTCAGCACTTGGCGTAAATCTACCGTTTCCAAATCGGAAGAGCATCCGAAGAAGGATTCAGAATGGGCCGAAAATTGTCCGCGCTACTCGAAAGGTGAAAATCGATATCCCATCGAGAAGAGAAGAGGATCGATTCGAGAGAACACAATGCGAAAGATGATCGCGGATGCGAGTTGAAAATGTGAAACGAACCACAAAGAGAGCCCTTTGCTGGCGCGCGCGCGCACGTATTATGTCTGACGTCAGGCATCGATTTTCTCTCGATTTCAACAATCGAGGCCTTGATACGGGCTGCGAGTACATACAACGCGTTACACAGAAGGTCAGAAGTTCAGATAGTACTTCCGCGCGTAGCTCTCTGGCTATTATGTTCGAAGCGAAAAGGGTTAAAAAGGGCCGGTCGCATTTCACGAATTGCGCGCAGCGAGTGGAGTGGATTCTTCGTTTCGAGGCACGGAAAGCTTTGAATGAACGGTAATGACGGGATTGTTACAATTGGAGCTTCCGTTGCTGCCTCGATATTGTTTCTGACACTTTAAACGTACTGCTATGCTCTCCCGACAGAAAAGATTTTAGCCTAAACACGACGATATGGAAGCGACTAAAAGCTCTTGACATTCTTTAGCTGTACAGGGCTAATTTGCAAAGCAAAAGCACACGGGAAAAGTAAATGAATTCATTGCGAAATAAGCGAGAAAAGAAAAAGGGAAAAGTATTTGGTAAAGACACGAATATTAGAAAAGATAAATATGCAAAGATATAAACGTTTCTCCATTTAATAGTTGTATTACCTTGTGTTAATATTTTCTACTATTTTTCTGTCCACGTATGATTGATTTAATAATCCGTAGTGCTACGAAAATTCAGCAACCCGTAGATGGAACTTCTTCCCACGATAATCCTACTATTACTTTTCCCGTTATTTTATTTTATTTCCATTTATTTTCCCTTTCAGGAATACTTTCACAGTCTAATTTTCCTCCGTGTAGTCTACAAATTCTATATTAAGTTTTACATTTATACAGTAGCACTTTGCATCAAAAGAACCATAGAGTTTCAGATGATTTTATATTAAAGTTATAAATAAAACTTTTTTGTACGTTCGTTTCCTTGACCGAAACACACGAGGCAAAACGTGGATCTTTGATGATTCATTGTCTCCTTTTATTGTTATACTTTGTTAAACGGTGGCGCAGCACTGTGAACTGGAATACGAGCGGGAAAGAAATTAGAGTAATGGAGGACAGTTATGTACGTTACACGGAGTACATTACGATACTCGGGGAAGAGATTGCAGCCAGCTAATATTTTAAAATGGAACGTTTAGTAGTATCCTAAAGCCGAGCGTCCTTTCTAAAAATTGTTGAACGTGACTTTACGCGCCAGAGTTTGGAGAAAATTAAATTGGAACGCGATAGAATATTCTTAAAGGGATCATACGTAGTTACTCGAAACTTTGAAATACATTATTTAGCAACATTCTAAAGCCACTTGGTATTGTTAAAAATCGTTAAACGGCATTCTATGCAGCAGAATTTAGAGGAAATTAAATGGGAACACATTATAATATTCTTAGAAAATTCAGGGCTATTCCAAATTATAATATAGATCATTTAACAGTAGTCTAAAACTGTCTGTTCTGTTGCTCATTAAACATTAAAATTAGTTTACTTAGTAAACACGATAGGAGATTGAGTAGAAACATACTACAATATCTTTAGGAAATTCACAGCTGACCGAAATTCTAAAATAGATCATTTAGCGACATTCTAAAGTAGCCACTTGTTTTTCGAAATTGTTAAACAATATCTTTCGTATAAGAATTCAAAGGAAATTAAACGGAAATAAATTCTAATACTTATGGAAGGATTGTAATCGTATAACAGTCTAAAACTGTTCATTTCGCAGCATTCATACCCCTTTGTTTTAAAAATGATCAACCATGATTTTATCTACTAAAATCGACAAGAAATTAAATGGACTACTACAATATTCTTAAAAAGGACCATAGCTTGAATTATAAAATCGATCCTCTATCAATATTTTAAAACCACCCCTTCGTTTTGAAAGTTACTAGACGCGATTTCACGCATCAGAATTTACACCAAACTAAACAGAGGCACACTATAATATTTGCAAAAGGATCACAGCCATCAAAAACTCTAAAATTAACCTTCTGCCAATATTCCAAACGCATTCGTCTATTTTAAAAATGATCTAACAAAACTTAACATACCAGAATTCACGGCAAATGGCGAGGAGCTCTCATCGGATTAGTTTCACGTATGAAACCACGAATTCGCGTAATGCAAATCCACGGTACAATCACAACGCGTTCGTCAATCCGACCACTCGTCAGCCGTAACATTTTTCTCTCCGTTTCTTTCCCCCAAACCCACGCACACGCACACACACACCTACCCGCATGTTAAATTAGAATACCGCTAAGAGTAACAGTTTCGCGTGATTATGCCGCGTCGCTAATTAAAGAGACGGCCGTGATTGCGTGTGCGCGCACGCGGCGAGAGGAAAGGGATTGAAACGTCGCGAAAGGTTTTCGAAAGAGGGCTGAAGTTCTCCCCTGTCGGGCCGGTGAAATATTCTCGACTAGCGACACGGCGGCGGACCTTTAGTAGTTCAATCTAAATTTAAAGTACGCAGAGTCACGTTTCAAAAACGTTTGAACCTCGTTTACCTCGGGGAGAACAGGAGGCGAGCAAGTTTAATAAAGGCGAACGAGGGCGGGGAGGTTAGGTTCTCGAGTCCAACTTTCTTGCCGGGGACTTTTAATCTTGTGATCCGTCGGCCCGTATCAATCTCGAGTGCCGTGGGACGCGGCGAAAGAGAGAAAGCAGCCGTCTCGAGGCTTGTGTTGCGTGAAAACGCGCAACCCTCGCGGCCAGGGGTTCACTTTCGTGCGTTAACCATACGCGACGAACCACACGCCGCCTAATTAAATCGCTTCTGTCGCGCGCGAATATCCCTCTGCAAACCCTACACTTCCCGATTATGCTAATACCGCCGTGGGGTACGTTGACCTTTCGATCTTTTCCCGCGAACGCCAAAAGGGTTGCTCGCACTCAAGTTACGTTTCAAGCGAGAGGAAAAGTTTTGCAAGGAAAGGCGTTGGGTTTGATGATTCGCAGTTTTGCGTGGATACGTTTGCGTTAGAAATATCGTTGGCGTGTTGCTACTCGATTTTAGATGGATTGTAATAGGTAGAATTTCGTTTAACAACTTTTAGAATATCGATGGAGGGTTCAATTTGGAGTTCTGACTAACTATGATTGTTTACAGAATACCACAGTGTGTTTGTATTTCGTTTTCAGCGAAAATTTGGTGATCCCTTAATTCAGCTAATGAGTACGCTTCTAAGAATTATTTAAATAGAAGCTATAAAATCCTTCAATTGAAACGTTTATATAGAAACCGTGTTACATGTTACTTAAAAACATCCGAATACTTTTTGCGATAAAAGCGAGTCTCATCTTAAGCGTAGTCGTTCAAGTTTCGCAGAAGTAATATTCGCCAAGTGTTCACAATAATCTGATTGCTCGGCGCGGCGTACGCGTAAACGTCGAAGTAAAGTCGCGAGCTACGCTCGTCGTTAGCGTCCCGCCCTTCAATGTATCGTTATGCTTTGTTTATGTTTGACCGTAATAGTTGACTCGAAGGATAACTGTCGTTCTCAACCGTCGCAATTCAGTGTCGCTGTCACGTCGAGTCATTTAGTTGTCCAATATCATTAACCGCTTGCCTCGCTAATTCTTTTCCCCCATTGAAATGTTTCAGTCGACTGGTTGGTGTTTTAACGCTGTGCGAAATGCAGATTTGCACTATACAATCCTCTGTCTTACAACTTGACGATGCAGTTAGAGCTCAAACCGCAACGTATTACAAATGCGGGGTGCATTTATCGCGTTTAAACTACAATCTGCGTCACGAGTTACACTGGTCGTTGCAAGGCAAGGGGTTAAATCCGTTCCAACTAGCGTAGTCTAGTTTTAAGTTATTAACACTAGGTTCACGGAACTCGTCACGTTGACGCCGTTCAGATTTCATGCCTAAAATCATAGAGACCGTAAATATTATATTTCAGTAGTTTATGTTAACTTTACGTAATACGATGGTATGAATATGTATTCTACGTGATTCTCTTCATCCTCAACCTTCCACGTTCGAATATTTATACGCAGTATACGTATTTTTTCGGAAGCCTGTCAACGTATGCACGTAACGTCCGTAAACCTAGTGTTAATGTGCTCTAACAGATGCAACGTTGCTCTTGAAATCAGTGTACTCGGTAAGAAGATGATTGAACGCAATCATCCCTTTGCGGACGGTTCCACAATGATTGCAAAGTCCAATTCGAAAGCAAGCGACCATAGAGAGTTGTCAGAATTTTCGAATTCTGCAAACTATGCACTCAATTACGGATACTTTAACCCTCTGCAATAACGTGTTGCACTCGGTCTATGAATTATGACGTTGATTCGACAAACACGGATACTATTGACGGTGAAATTTAACTTGAACTCTAGTTTAAGCTTTGTACTGTATTACTGGGAGTTGTCGATTACCACATTTTTAGGGACGTGATATGAAACACTAGCATACAAATGTAATAAAATAATCGTAGCGCAAGGGGTTAATCTAGGTCCTTTTAATTTCAGTTGTTAGTATATTATAACGCATTAGTAACTTATTAATGTTGCTCTTGAAATCCCCGTGTTCGCGATTAATTCCACAATGATTTAATAGCCGCAAAATCCAATCGAAACGCGAATCGAATACGGGGAACCATTAAGAGATTTCAGAATCTTCGAATCGTCCAAACTAATACGATTAATTCTGGATACTGTAATCTAACAATATTTGCTTTTAATTTTAAGTTGTTAATGCATTGTAACGCATTAAAAACCTATAAATGCTGCTGTTGAAATCACTGTGTTCGCGAATAATTCTATAATGATTTAATGATTGCAAAATCCAATCCAAACGCGAATCGTCAGTATTTTGCGAGTCCTGCAAGTTAATACTACTGTGTCTCTAGTTCTAAATTATTAACCTACTCCAACACCAGCAATGTTGCCCTCAAAATCACTATGTTCGACAAGAATCACCGATTGAACGCAATCATGCCCCCGTGAATAATTCCACAATGATCGCTAAATCCAATCGAAATGCGAACCAAATGCAAATCGTCGGTATTTCCAAGTTCTCTAAGCTAATATTTCTGCATCTCTAGTTTCAAGTTACCAATCTACTCCGACACCTTGAAATCACTGTGTTTGACAAGAACACGATTCAACGCAATCATCCCCAATAATAATCGAATAATCGGAGTAATCCTATAACCACCGTAAAATGCAATCGAACCGCGAATCGAACGCTAGTGACCATAGCGAGCGAGCATTAGTTCTCCAAACTAATGGCGACCGCGGCTACTTTTATCTAGGCGTTTCTATCGCGGCACCGAACAGAGACGCATCAAAAGCCACATCCGCGCTGTGTCATCAATCAATCAGTCGTTCCCTTCACCAGCCATCGCCACACGGATTCTCCGTTCGCCCGATTCGCCTGAATCCCCTGAATTCGCTCTTGCAAAACCGATCAAACAGCCCATCCACGAACACCGTCAAAAACACATCGCGTACCGTCTGCTACTCCGACCGATCACACCGATCTTCCCTCCTCCATTCTTCCACCGTCTCCGAACGATACAACCGCGGTGGATTTATTCTTCCGCGGTCGCGGCGCGAGAGGAAAGAGGCGCGGCTTTGGTAAAAATTCGCGGACGGCACTGCGCGACGCGAACCCGCGTTCCCGGTGGTAATGCGTCGGAAGGGACGCGGACGAAGCGAGAACGGGGGGGGGACACGCGAGCACTTGGGTACACGCATTTATTTCCGTCGACGGAAACGTGACACCCGGTGAGAACGTTAGCCAGCCACGGAGCCGTCGTTCTCGTTGAAGAGTCGCCGGCGGACTGCGAGCCTCCGACGAGATGGGAGCGGTGGAGCCGGCGCGAGACGCAAGGGGTGGCGAGACAGGGAGGGAGAGAGAGAGATCGTTGGATGCGAGGGAGCAGGCTCGATTGAACGCTCGACGAGAGAAGGCAGAGTGGCGCGGGAGGCGATAGGTGCGCAAAGCGTCGACCGTGGGCGCGGAGATAGAGGAAGATGTACCGAGAGACACGGGGTGAGTAGTGATGGGCATTCGATCTCCTCTGCGTCGCGAGCTTTCCAGCGATTTCGTTGTACCAAGGTTATAGTCGCCTTGAATTTAAGGGTGTTGGGTGTTGAGGCTTGGAGGCTAAACTGTTTCGTCTAGCAAGGGTGCTAAGAGTGCCAAAGGGTGCTTCGAGAAATGTTACGATAGCGTGGGGGTTGAAGCTACATATGTATCTTAATGATTTTTGAGTTTCTCAGCGTTGACAGTGGTTGATACGCTGGGCGAGAAATTAGAACAGCGTGAAGAGCAATGGATAAGCAAAGCGGCAAACATGAGTTAGGAAATAGGGAAAGGTGTGCTGAGAGATAAGGGGTAAGTAGTGATATGAGCATTCGATCTCCTCTGTGTCGCGAGCTTTCGAGCTATTTGATTGTACGAAGGTTAGAGTCGCCTTGAATGTAAGGGTGATGGTTGTTGAGGACTTGCGAGGCTTGTAGACTAAGCTGTTTCATCTAGGAAGGGCGCTAAGGGTGCCAAAGGGTGCTAAAGGATGCTAAAGTGCGCAAACGGGCGCCGAAAGGTGCTAAAGAGTGCTCCGATAAATATTACGATAGTGCGAGGGGTTGAAAAGTACGCTGCCCATCATAATTCGTCGGACGCTTAATAAACTTAGAATTAGTATAAAGAAACATTTATGTTATAGTTAGAAATCGAACTCGCCGTCCACTACGCGTTTATATCACGAAATATATTAAACTCGACTGTTTTTTAAGATGTTATTACAGCGTGAATTCAATGAACACTTGATTAAAAACTGACAAGTGTTTCATCGCGTATGAACAGGAATATATGTACGTATCCCAATGATTGTTAAGATTTATGGAGTTGATTTAATCTACCCTGTTAGTTTTTGGTTCGAATGTGTCGATAACGAAAGGGTTAATGCGCTGAATAAGGAAACGGTGGCAACGTGTGCGCAAAACGACAACCATAAGTTCGAAATACACGGGGTGAGTAGTGTCGAGTATTCGATCTCCTTTTGTGTCGCGAGGTTTCGAGTGATTTAGTTGTACAGAGGATACGGTCTCCTCGAATTTAAGGGTGCTAGCTCTGCTGAGGGCCTGTGAAGCATGTAGCCTAAACTCTCATCCAGGACGGGTGCTAAAGGGCGGCAAAGGGTGCCAAAGGGTGCTCCGATAAATGTTACGACAGGACAAGGGACTGAAGGCTACGTATCTTGATGATCCTCGAGTTTTATGGTGCCGAGTGTTCTGTCGACGGTAGTAATTGATACGCTGTTGCTTTTACATCACTAGATTTTGCTTATCACCAGAGCTACCAAACCCGACAAACTGGTCGATTACAAATTTGCATAAATATTATACAAATTTGCAGCAGTGCATTGTTTCGAATATTTTGTGATTTTTTGTACAAAATATAGACGAAGCTTCATTGTGTTGCAATCGAATGTCCGCCATTTTTATTTCAATTTTTATTCAGGTATAAATAAGTATACTTTTGTCGTCGGTAGTTCTGGTGTTAATAAATGTTAGCATTTGCTCGTCCAAACGTTGTACGATACTTTCGACAAGCTTTAATCTTGTGCACATTAGCCATTATTCCTAGCTATTGTATCAATTGACCATACAGCAATTTTAAACTTTATTCGGCTACGAAAAAATCACGATATTCTTAGAAATACAATTTCTCTTATCAGTAGTAATCAGTAGCGCAACTGATGATTCTTAACCCTTCCGCTACTAAGGACTACTAATTTGCAAAACAATCCCTTAGAAGAATGAAATATTCGCATGTTTGAGAAGGCAAATGAGTGGCAAAGCATTTAGCAATTCTGCAAACGAATAGAGAATCGAAGCGAAGAGCTCACCGACGCGACGCGACGCCTTGGAAATCCGGATGATCCCGTAGCGAACGGATACTGCAACTCTATTACAGCCACTTCGTTTTCCTTCGATAATCAAAGTATCTCGGGCTACCGAGAACCGCAGGCTACGGATTCTCTGTAGCGTATAAAACTGTACGGATAAACCGGCGAGTTACCGGAGAAACGCGACGATGGGCGGAGAGGGTGGTCAAGAAAGGAAACGTATTAAAAAGCGAAGAAGAGTGTGCGGTGTGTGGCAGAGGTGCGGAAAGGATGAATCCGAGGAGAAAGTGGAGAGAAACGAGGAACACCCCGAAGTCTCCCTTTCCATCTTCCCAATGTTATTTGTATCCTCGTCTGCTTCGTCTCGCGTTTCTTCCCTCGTTCCTCTGACGCCTTTCTAGCGATGGACTCAAGACGCGCGCGCCGAGTTCAACGCTCATAGTATAGGCTTGTCCGAGATAGACTAACTTGCCCTTTCTGCTTTACCCTTTTTTCATTTTCTTTCACCTGTATTTTACTAACAAACGAGCAAACTAAAAATAGCTTACTTTTCGCAACCAAAAGTCTAATACCTACGAAAAGAAATCCCTTCGAACCCCCAAAAGTGCGTGAACGCAACAATTTCCATAAACAGCGGGTCGATCCCGTGAATTACAAATTCTTTCCCCTAAAAATTTCCACTTTGCGTGCGCGTCCGATCCTCCATCTACGGTAAACCTATTTCACCGAACTTCCTTTCCTGTCCACGATTTGAATGCGGAGGGGGAGAGAGAGAAAGAGAGAATTCCGTGCGCGAGCAGCGGGCCGTAAAACACGGGGGTGGCGTCGCTCGAACGAAAAAGAGAGGATCCCGGGCTGCGATAATCCAAAGAAGCGTACAAGTCTTCATAAAGTACCATGATTTAATAGGGATCACGTAGTCGTAGCACTCGACAGGCTGGCGTGTTTGGCCGCCTTATCGTGTCCTCCGAAACGTGACAGTCACCCTCTGCAACGATATCCGGCAATTTTACGATCGCGGCTAAACGTGTCTTAAAAGCGGGCAAGTTGCCGGATCCGGTGCACGCACACGATTTCCACTACAGCCTCGGGATCGCGTCTAGCCGCGTCGATACCCGATATTCCGCGAGAACTTCAGCGAGACGGCGTGTAATCTCCGGCCCGCCCGTTCCCAACCTCCCTGCAAATTGTCTGTCTCCGAAGTATCCTAGTTCGCAAGCCACCGTTCATCCTCTTTCCGCCTAACTTCTCGCTAATTGACGAAAGAGTCGATTATACCTGTTTCTAGTAAGCGGAGAGGGTGGGGATCGTAACGTGGAGTAGAAAATTCGTAGACGCCGTTAGAGTCGGCCGTGCAAGCCTCGCTTCGCTTCTCGGCGAAGTTATCGCGTTAATTCTAGCGTGAATATCTGGCGAATATAGACGCGCGCGACTATGTGAATTTGGAAGAGGAATCGACGCTTCGCTAGGTGTCACGGAACTTACTTGCAATTCGTGTCTCGACTACGTTCGGAGGAGTTTGCGATTCTTACGAGGAACCGAGAGATAGCAGTTTATTTGGGGGATTAACCCCTTGCACTGCGATAAAAGAGTCACACTCGTTCCGCGAATTATCGCGCAAATTCGACAATAATGCATGCTACTAACAATGAAATTGAATTTGAACTCTGATGCTAGCTTTGTATTGTAATATTCGGGAATTATTCGATAAAAATTACCCAAAAGTAACGTACATATACGTACTATTCTAGTTAATTTGAGTTTACTTATGGTTGACGCATGCTGCGATCTCAAGGGTTTTTCTTAAACTCAACTTGAGCAGCTGCATTAAAATTCATTAATCAATATTTCAAAACTATTACGAGATGCAATATTAAGATCTTCTAGCACGAATTTATGGGCTAAATAAACAATAGTTTCCAGTGGCAAAGGGTTAACATTGATTGACATTTGTCGCCGTAAAAATCGACGTTCATCGAGAAAAGCAAAAAATGATTCGGCGGGTAGTTTGAGACGCTGATCTACAAAGAGTTGAAGTAACGTTGCATAGCGTGAACAGCTTTCAGTTCTTTGGAAGCGTGAAGCAGGTGTAAATTGGATTATTCGCGAAGTCGCAGAGGCGGAAGTCGGTGCTGTGATTTGGTAATGGCGTCGAGCAGGGGTTGAATCGGTTGTTTTTCCGCGAGCCGCCTCGCCCAAGGTATCCCGGTATCGGCGAGCAAAATTTCAATGGTTATTGGATCGCGCAAGAGGGCCAGGCGCGCCTCCCTACGTGCACGAATTGCAAAACATTGTCACGCGGCGCGTCCGCGGCTCCCATGGGCTTTCCGCCGGTGTAAAACAATTTTACACCGATATTCGATGGACTGGTTTGTTTGCACTCGCGAACCGCGCCAGGCCACGGTCATCCTGTGCAATATCCCAGTCGAAATTCATCCCTCAAGTGGCTGACGAAGGTGTGCACGTATCGCGTGTCCGAATGCGCGTAAACACTGTTCCAGGTTTCGCGTTCTATCGGCCAAATAAATCGCAACTTTCGTATACAAGGTGCCTTCAAATAGGCAACGTGATTTAAGGTTTGTTTAATCCCCTTGGCTTATAACCCGACTAGCCTCGTTGTACTCTAAATAGTACGACGAAAGGCCGCTGGTATTTGTAACTGAGTTTCATTTTAATTCGAATCGTTATTAAATACAAGTCGATCGTAGTATTACGGTGGTCTTGCGTTTAATTCAATCGAACTATTTGAGGCCAGTGAAAAATTGTAAGGCAACCCATTGCGCGTTGTATATTACGAGTAGACTGCGGATTTGTGTGCACTTATGGGAAATTTCAATTTTGTAAGAAGGTGCAAACTATGTATGCGGAAGGACCGTAGTAAAATACAAAAATAAAAGTAAAATACAAGTTACAACGTTTCAAGAGTGAAGTAGATTTCTACTAAAGTCTCGTTTCTTTAATTGCGCCCATAAACATGTCAGATCGCACAAAAATCCGCAGTTTAGGTTATAATATACGATTACAAATATTTTACAGATGTAAGATTTGAATGGAGAGATTCGAAGGTAAAATTCGGAAAGGATGATTAATATTGGTTTGCCAAGAGCTAAATATGAGTTACTTTCACCCTCTAAATATTGCAACGTTTAAGTAGAATACTCTGTATTAGTAATAGAGTTGTTCTACAGTTTATTCAACGATCAGCAACAAAAATTCAATATCAATCGTGACGCGGATCACTTGTCGTATTACATTAACATTTAATTCAATTTCCATTTAAAACCATCAATTAATAATTGATTCATCTTATGAATCAACGATCAGCAATTTCATCAATCCATTAAATCAATCACCAATGCTCCTACAATTCATTTTATTTAACAAACATTATTCAATCAATCATATTAAACATTTTAAACAAATTAAAAATTTGATACCCAACTCTGATTAACGAGGATGATTAACCATTTCGTTACAAAGAACGTATACGTACGTCCTGAAAACCTGGCCGATTATTTGGTAAAATACATATATACACTTTTATACTTTTCTAATATTGTGCGTTCACGTTTCCGAAAAGTAGTCATGTCTCGGTTTCTGCTCGTCCGATTCCGATCAACCAGCAGTCAGAATACAGGGCCCGCTTCACCCTGCAGTAGCACTTCCCGTTCGGATTTTAGTAGCGATTCTTTCCAAATACTACATTCATTATATATACTTTCGAGAGTGGACCGTGGAGAGCATTTTCCGAGCGTCCCCGACAGTGTGCGTTCACGTATCCGAAAAGTAGTCATATCTCGGCTTCTGCACGTCCGATTCTGACCAACGAGAAGTCAAAATAAAGGGCACGTTTCCCCCTAAAAAACGCAAGTAGTTTCATCGCAGTGGCACTACCGGTTCGGATTTTATCAGCGATTCTCTCCTTATACTACATTCCTTATATAAACTTTCGAGTGCGGACCATGGAGAGCGTTTCCTAGCGATTAACGTCAGTGCGCGTCCACGGTTCAGAAAAGTAGTCATATCTCGGGTTCTGCCCGTCCGATTCCCATCGGCGAGTAGTCAAAATAAGGGGAATGATTCCCCCTACAAGACGCAAGTAGTTTCATCGCAGTGGTACTTCCGGTTCGGATTTTATCAGCGATTCTTTCCTCTTACTACATTCTTTATATAAACTTTCTAGAGTGAACCGTGAAGGGCATTTCCCAGGCGTTCCCTGACATTATTATATTATACATAATATAGATATTACTCTAATACTTTTTTCTTAAATCAGAGTAATATTTTCGTTATCGTTAGTACGTAGTAGATTTTAATCAATGACACTAAATATCTAAATATTTGCTCAGAAACTATTTCTTACATTAATACAAGCTACCCTCGTCGATGCATCAGAAATGCTGTTCACCTTGAACGTGCCTTAGTGAAAGATCTATCGACCATCTTAATGTTGCTAGTATTCTATTACACGCCTATTACTATGTACGGAGTTTTTACCCAGCTTGTAAATTACGAGTGGCTGCTTGGTTTGCGTTTTCGCAGTGGCACAGTAATTCCTTCGGGACGTTAAAAGGCTTGGTTGAAGGTGGAAAAACTGTGGAGGAATCTGCATACTCAGCGTTCGTACGTGGGAGATCGCACCGCGCCGTTTCCTAGTCGTTTCGCCGCGTTTTTAATGCGTTCTCCACGACTACCGACAACACCGGGTTCTCGTTCGAGATTTGTCACGCCACGCGCGAATTTATAGACGCGCCTCTGAACTATATTTCGAGACTCATCCATTATTATTCAGTGGTGGACGTAAATAATAGTAGCGGACCGTTGAACAAAGCGGGAAAATGAAAATATGCGTCTACCGGAATATTCATGATTCTCCTTCTAAGCACTTTCGTTTTAACCCTTAAGATTCGTAAGTTTTTACGGTTAATCGTATTACGTAGTCTGCAAGAATTTACAGAAATGTTCCGATGATTTCTCTTATGAAACGCGAAAGATTTCACAATCTTATCGTTGCACTGCAGATCTTTATGCGATTTGTGGAAAATTTGAAGATGCAAAGAAGTACACAGTGCGTATAAAAATGTAAAATTGTACCAAATACTCGAAGCAAATCATTAAAATACTCGCAGAATAAAATCTTTGCCTTAC
Source organism: Eucera pruinosa (assembly GCA_028830335.1). Classification (NCBI taxonomy): domain Eukaryota; kingdom Metazoa; phylum Arthropoda; class Insecta; order Hymenoptera; family Apidae; genus Eucera; species Eucera pruinosa. The sequence goes on from JAMYCR010000014.1 coordinate 274,617, forward strand.
AACGACGAGCGTATCTCTTGAAGCTGATTTTAGCCTAATCCAACTACACGTTACATTTCAAATAAATTACAATTGTAACTCTAAACGTATTATGAAACTAAAATATTAATGTTTTTGAATTCGAATCAAGCAACGCAAAGCACATAAATAAAGCGGTAAATATCGGACTTAAAAGTTCTCAGCAAGTGAAATATGAATAAGCCAAGGGAAGGGGTTAATTCCTTCGATTGTGCTGGTAAAAATACGAATTTGCATAAAGATCCGCAGTCTATTATAATGGGACCTCGACGGCGTAAAGCTAGGATTGCGAAACAAAGTAAATATCCATCGATTCGCGCGCTTCTTTCCTTATTTCGCTATTCTCGTCTCGCTCCGCCGGCGCTGGAAGTTTTACAGTAATTTTATTAAATGCAAATTTCTCGTCGCGACGCGATTCTGCCTATTTGACACGGGGATCCTGCGCAGACACGAAGCTAGAAAATTTGATATCGCCCCGGGCGACGGAGATGCGGCAGTTTGAAAGACTGGCGCGGAAATTGCAGGCTGACCTAATCTCCACGGAGCTTTCCGTAGCGGCCCACGGAAAATTCGAAGCTTGCGGCTCGCTCCGTATTCTTGTCTTTGAACTCTTTCTCCCTCCAACGCGCGAAAACATATTCTCGTTGCTTCTTAAAAGCGTTCACCTACACCCCGATCGATTTGCCGCGGCGGCGTCTTCGCTTCGAAGCGAATTTCAGGCTACCGGTGGTAGAAAGAAAAATCGCAAATGTTGCTCTCTGGTCCGAAGAGAGCCGTTTCATTAATTCCATGTATCTGTTTGCAACGGAGTTCTCCCGACCATTGTACCATCGAGTGAGCTTCTGCCAGGGACATCCTATTTCCGCTGGGACAAGCGCATGTGAGCCTCGCATTGTGACCTCGTCTGCATTTCAATTCTTTCTCGGGCAGAATTTTGAAGAGAACGCGAACTTTCTGCTCCCACCGACTGCCGGCTACCTTACTCCATTGATTACAATCGCCGACCAAGTTTAACCTATTTGCATTGTACGATGGAATGGAAAATATCACCACGCGTGCGTATCGTATTCGAGAGACAATTTGCAACCAACTCGCTGATAAAATAATTATTCTTCATTTCTTTGGAGCTTAACTCTAACACTTTAGCTGGAGGAAGCTTAAATTTCAAGCAAGTGTCAGGTGTACATACCAACGAGTAATTCGCTGTTCTATAGTAGGTTTAAGATACAGTTTAAATCAAAAATATATTACCAAGATACAACAATGAATTGGTGAATTTATTCCATTATGCGGAAGCATTACAGAACAACACCAGTAACGTTTAAGACAGGATAGATACTTGATCTGATGAATATTAAATATTCAATTCGACCATAAAAGTGGATTATTCATTGGTGCACCTACTACACGTGGCAAAAAGTTTTCGGCCAAAGGCGATAATAAACAAATAAAAAAAATGTTCATAAATAGAAGAGCGATTGAACAATCGTATGCTCCAAACTGGAACGATCTTTACGTTGAATACGTTATAGAATAATTGAGTAAAGTTACTTAACCCCTTGCACTACAATAAGTAGTCACACTCGATTTATAAATTATGGCTTAGGTTCGATAGAAATGGCTACTATCGAGGCTGAAATTTAATTTGGACTGGCATTTTAGCTTCGTTTTATAAGATTGTGGATTCTTACGTAAAAATTGTCTTAATATTCAAGTGATTTGTACGTGACGTGGTACGAAAGCAGAGATCAGCTAAAGTTAGCATGAGTAAGTAATTAAATAATCGTGCTATATATGAAATAATTAAAGCGATAACCTTAAAGTGGCAGTACGTGGTACATCGACCTTACTAGTAATTCACAGTAGAAAGAAGACTCAATAAAAGAGACAACAAAAGCTTCTTCACCCCCTAAACCTTATCGTTTCTACTCGCATTCGCGTTACCGCTTTCGATCGGACACTTTTCGCCCAGCCGAGTATCAACCCTCGACAAATCAGCCTCCAATTTAGCATAGAATCTACTGAGACGTCACGCGTGGAAATAACGCGTCTGCGTCTCCGAGAAGCAAAGGAAACGAGGAAAGATGCAACGGCGGAGAGGTGTGTGTGTGTGTGTGTTCGCGTGGATCGGAATCGGAATTAAATCCCAGGCGGTATCGTCGCGGCGTGTTTGCGAGGGAGCTGCGGGCCGGCACGCTCAATCGCAATTCGCCCAAAAGCAAGCTTTGTGCCTGCCACGTTTCCGGCAAACTTCCCTCCCTCTCTCTCTATCTATCTATCTCAACCCCGCACTGCAATGATGGCGAATGTTGAACTCTCGCTCGCGCGCACCCAGAGAGTCGTAGGCGTTCCAGGAAATTTCGAACAGCGGTTGTAGTCGGCCACGATAAGCCACCCTCCGGGCGAGACGCGTAGCCGTGGCATGGCGCGGCGTGCAAGCGTTCCGCAGCCAAAGGAACTTGCCAGACGAGCAGCCAGCCCACCATCTACTACTAGCCGCGGTACCAAGTAATATTGCTCGAGTTTCCCTCCTTCGCTCTGCTTATTATTCGCCCTTCCGGGGTGCGCGCAGCCTGCAGAAGTAGCTAGAGAATCGAAAGGAAGCGCAGCCGGAGGCTGTGAGCATCTGCAACCCTTATACGAATCGTAAGAATCGACGCGAGCCACGAAACATCTTAGCATGGCAATTGAGAAGTCGAGGCTTTTAGTCGGCGAATGACAGGAATTCAATCGTGACATATGTTAAGAAATAAATGAATCATTTATCGTATAACTCTGTACATCCCGTATATTATAGTCTAGCTTAGAATTAAAAATGGCGTCTAACGATATCACTTAAAAGAAGATTACAAATATGCAGAAAATCGCAAATGATTACGTTTGTTTCTTAACATTTGTCTCTCGCAAGCAAACGTACGAAAGCAATAAGTCATTCTTTCGATACGAGTAGGAAAGAATTACGAGAAGTTCGAGGTTGGTCGAATATTAAAGATGGTGGGAATTACTTTGCCGGAAGAAAGTTGAGAGAAGCAGCAAAGTGGGCTCTCGCTGATGACACCTGTAGAAGTTCCATTTTATGATGAACGAGCTACTTCTTGCAGAGTAACGATGGCACCGGTATTTTGTACAGGCTTTAATGGTGTTCTATTAACGATTACGGTCAGGTAATTTTCTATGCGTAATTGAATAACTTAGAACTCGCATTAATTTCCCGGGGAAACGATCTGTTCAACTTATAACCGGAAGTTTGTTATTCGGTGCATGAATAAAACCGATAACGAGCGGTGCTTAACCTCCCGTAATGCAATTCAAGTAGGATCTTCGAGATTATCATAAATTAAGGCGGCAACTTTGTCAGACGCAACATAGTTCATGTTGCCCCCCCCCCCCTTCCCTCCCCTCGGGCAAAAAAGTAAGCATTAAGCGTGTTGCGGAATTAATAGAAGAATTTTGCTCGATCGATGAACCTTGTCAAGTTGACAATGAGCTAAGTTACGTTCACTTGGATAACCGCGACCACCGAGAAATTCTTAACTCCTTCGGGAATTATTCGATCGATTTTGCACTCGTGATGCTTTAAGGATAAGCAATTGCGGAGATGAAACCGTAAACGATGCAAACAGATGTGAACGCTTTTCATTTAAATAAAAAACATTAGAGGAACTAATGAAAATTGTTAGTTGAACTGATTCCTCTAATTACAATGCAACACGGAAAGAATAATAGTATCGTACAAATTATTGTACGTATTCCTGGGATGTGTTTTGGGATCCCTAACGCCAAAAATAGAATTCAGCCACGTAAATTAGCGTGAAAGAAAATTGCAAATGAAACGCTGCGTCAAAACACGTTGGCTGTGCGCTAAAAAATATAATTTTTGAGCACTAATTCGTCGCACAATCGCTTACAATAAACGAAGAAATCATTTTTTCACGTTGCTGACCCTTGTACAGTTTTCCATCTCAACTTTTTAAATTATCCACTCGAAATATTTCGTTGCGTCTCGAGTGCATTTCAATATTAGTGAATTTGTATAACTTGTATCGCTACATTTTCATATTTTCCATCGGTGCATTCCTATATTTTCTCTCGTTGTCAGCGAATACGTATACTTTGTGTTGGCGAATTTCCATATTTCCTTCGGAAAAATGAAAGTTTGAATTACTCCACCCGTTTTCGTGGAATCCACTTTTAATAACTGGCGGCAAGGTAACATTTTCCGCGCGGAAATCAGCATGGGAATAGAACGGCACTCGATATTATAATATCGAAATAACGCGTCAACGGCCGGTGGCCGTCATACTAACAGCTTATTAATATTTATGCCCGCCGCTGCAGGATATTAATACGTTTCGGACAAACAGGTTGTTCCGTTCACGTGGCAATCTCAGAAGCTCATAATGCTATAAAGTTAGAGCACCTCTGTAAATATTCACGACGCTAAACTGCACGTGTGCTCGCCTTTGCCTTTAACGCACGTCATCTTCAAACATGCATCCTTGCAACTATACCGGCTACAATAAACATTAATACACCACTGTGACTTTCTACATTTAATTGTATAAAACCAAATTTTCTATCGTTCCTTGCTATTAATCCTAAACTCACACAACTGGTCGATTTCACGTATTTCATATTTTATGCTTAAAGTTACAGAGACCGTAAATATCATTTTTCAGTAGCTTACGTTACCTTTCATTAATGCAGCAACTTCTACTTTTTAATATTTATGTGCAGTTATATACTTATTTTTCCGGAAGTCTGTTAAGTTATACGCGAAACATCCTTAAAACTAGCATTATTCTTAATCCGAATAAGTATAGGTACTATAGTTGCCAGTACTTCAAGTGTTAATTTTAACCCTTTCGCTACCGCACTCTAAAATTAAAAACATTCTCAATACACAGATGCGCATTACGTTCATTATTAAATGAAAGTACGTGAAAATACGGCTACAAATATTTGCATATTTCAGATGGTTATGGTAGATTACGCGTAGATAAATTATAGTAAAAATAGTATCGCGTTACAGGAAACGAGTACATATATCTCTACTTAACGATTGCCCAATTTTTCAGTCCGAATGAAGGGTTGAAGATATGAACACACATAAGAGTCCGCAATCTCTCAATAATCTTCAATTTCTCGTACCGAAATCGCGATTAAACTCCCTCTCGAATTCAACACGTTTCCATCGCATGTGAATAATAATTAATCGCGAATAGGATTCGCTACACCAAACCAAAGGGTTAATCTTGCCGCCAATGAATTACCGTGTCACCGATTCAATATTCCAGCCGTTCCTTTCCTGATCCGAGTTAAATATCTTCTTGCTTAGCGTTCTTAGTTTTAGAGAGTGTAAGCTCTATCGCAGGCGTGTATTTAATGCACCATCGGATCCACATTTATCAGCTTAGAGGCGAAAGACAGATGCACATTATTACCTGCTACCGATCAGGCACAATGCCGAGAGACAATGACGCATAATACGATCCTCTCCCTTTTCAACCGCCGCCTCTCTCGCTCTGCTCTCGCTTTCCGTTCGTTTGGAGCGTGGCAGCGTAGTGTTGCTGCAACCGCAAACAATGAACTGGATGGGTGCTACACACGCGAGGTTAAGCGGCGTCGTATAATGGGCCATTGTGAAAATCAGTTAATTTATGCCAAACTGTTGCCGCTTGCCATCTACATTTCGGACATTGCTTCTTTGTTCTTTGATCCTGTCGAGGGTTCTTTTGATTAATTGCAATCTACCTACGCGGACCGCAGCGCCGCGCGCGCCAAATTCTCTTCCACTTGTTCCTAATGCAGCATCGTCGCTTTTCGAAATGGCGCTAAATTAACCACGCAAACGGGATAACCGATCGATTATCTATTTTTGGGAGCGTTGCATATTTCAGGGGACAATCGGTCGCTTTTTATTTCGTTTTGTTAAGATGGGATCTTTATTATACTTATCTTGTCTTGCATTATATTTATCTTGATGGATAATTTTGATCATCAGGGAAATATTGAGAAAAAGGTTCTTAATGAATAAGTCATGAGCGACATTAAAGGATCGAAAAATTGTCAATCTTTAAGCTGCTATAATTTCATAAAGAAGTATAGTACGACGATCAACTTGGGCTGATTTTAAAGCTCGAAGTCTCTACTTTCGCACGGGTGGACAGACATTTTACGAAAAGTGTCGTGCATCGAAAAAAAAAAATTGTTAAGGTCCATATAGTGATTCGAATGTATTTTAATTTGATAGATCATCTTCAATTTGTCTCTCTACTCGTTGATGTAAGAAAATTGTCGCGAAACGTCTGTTATCCTATGTTATAGTAGAGACTTCGAGCGTTAAAATGAGTCCAAGTTGATCACAGTTCGATGCTGTGTTGCAAAGTTACGGTAATTCAAAGATTGACAATTTTGATCCTTCAATTGTGCCCACGAGTGAATTATTATAATATCCAAATTCATTAATACTTTACGCTCTTAACACACCTTCCCTCATCTTTTCGGAAGCTTCTACCGCCATTTTGTCGAAGTCTCGCGACGCCATGTTGCCTAACAACGCTCTCGAGACCAGCTAACATTGTTGCAAAGGAGATTAATTTAGTAGCCAAGTATTAAACGCGATTTTTTTTCCTTTGTGTTTCTCGCGTTAATCAGGATTCTCTTAGATTCTTTGGAAGGGAAATCACGAGGGAGGCACGATTATCAATTGAACTGGAGCGGAGCTTAATTGAAGCGTTAGAAATCCCGCCGCGAGATTCGATAACGTTTCATTGAACCGTTTAAGAATGCATCGTTGGAACGATCGGAACGCAAACGTCGCTTGACAAGATTATACAGCTTGTTTCCTATAGCCCCGCGCTCATTGCCGAGTGTCTCGGTGTTCCCGAGGCCACGGAATCGATAATCGAAGTCCATTAACGATCATACACCGTTATCCTCCGCGATGGTTGCGAATAGGATGCAGCTTAGGAGCCCCGCGATGCTTAATTGGTCTTATTGCAACGGCATCTTTCGCGCCAACGTAATTACGCTTCGATTTACATAAAAAGTAACGCGATTATTGCCCGATTAAAGCCGCGGTTTAAACGACCGATGCGATTATTATTAAACACGGTGTAGTTTTATTTAACTGTAAAATCGCGAGAGAAATTCAATACAGGAAATTATTAAGAAAAATGATAGAAAACCATTCGAATTGTTAAGTAAACAATTATCAAACGATAAATACTATACGCAACAATTATTTACTGGAATTGTTGAAGCGAATAACAGACGGATAAATTATCCCTCAATCATTATACACGCACCCAAATACATATATTCTTAACATAAGGTACAGTGAAAAAGGAAGAATACGTATACAGTCACTCTCATCGCTTTCTCTAGTCTCTATCTTCAACGTCTGCTCTACGCGAATTCTTTAATTAGACTAAACGGTAACGTCTCACTCGTTGCTCTCCCAGGTAACAAGTCACGCAATACCTATCTGCACGCACGTGCACACATATATAGACCCAGAACCTTAACCTAGGACATGCTAACGTTTACCTTCGCTCTAACGAAACCTATAAAACAGCTGTACGTAATCGAAAACGGCGAGAAAACGATTGACCGGTCATCTTTAAATCGGACACCGGGTATAATAGAAGGTTGAGAGAGCGAAAGGACATTCGGTATCGGAACTTTAGCCGTGGTAACTAGCACGAAAGGGAAGAGAGGAGCGGGTAACTCTGTTTTGTCGCAATTCCGTCCGGTTTACAAGGGGTTCTGGATGGAATGGACGGAAACGGGCGGAGAATCGTGGGCTCGGTTTGCGTCGTCGGCTGACTACAGCGTTGGAACGCTTAAACGGCGACGCGACGCGACGCGACGCGACGCCTGGACGTAGCAGAACCACGATTCCAGCTACTCCATCCGCTTTTCGTTCGACCATGCGTGGCCGTATGCGGAGCTCGGTCAAACGGTCGCTTTGTAAACCTGTATTTCGCTCTGTACGACCATTGGTTGACATGGTTCCGGTGGCTTCTGCCATGGTTACGCGTTTCCGTTCCGCGTTGCGACCTGGAATCGACGGATCGCCTTCTCTACGTCGCGTCGCGTCGCGTCGGCCAACAAGCAACTCTCTCACGCAATCCCCTATGCAAAGATGCGATATTTCCACACGCAGATCGATCGCCGCACGTAGAAGCTATTTAATAGTAATAATAATAATACGTATATATTTGCGGGTTTCAATCCCCTTTAATCCCAACGGATACATTGAAACGTAAAATATATCCATGTGAAATCTTATAAACCGTGCGAACATAAAAGTAAAGTAACAGATATTGAACGTTTTGCGATCGTGTAATATTTTTCGCATAAGTTACACATATATTAACGTTATCCAGACAAGATTCAATTTTATATATTCAGTAATGTTTAATATTGCGTTGCGATGGGTCAGAAGGTAATTTCTACATTGGCGAAATTCGGTGTGGAAACTTTCTCATACCTCTAAACCTTCGAATATTTTATCTTTTCTCGTTATAAACGATTGCCAACGAATCGCTGAAATCTTGTTGCTAATTAAAGCGAGTCTAAAGCCTAACCACAAACTCGACATTCGTGTCAGGATAACATTCTACTTAATTATACAAATTATTACAATTACCCTACATAATTATAAGTTCGAACCTTTTTAAGTAACCTTCGAATTAGAAACCTCCTAGGACTCTTTGTATTATTTTTTATAGCAATCGAGGCACAAGCGTGAAACACGCCTGCCAGAAAATTCGTGCAAACTTCGTTTGAGCAAGCAAAGAGGAAATAAGATCCGAATAATACATCACGGCGTTGATTTTGGCCAACTAGGTGGCAGGGAAAGCTGCTCGGTTTCCAGTGCGCGCAATATTTTCACGTTAATTCGTTGATTCTCTCCGTCGACTACGGAGATTTATAATGAAAGTTTATTGGCGTTGCCCGCGAATAGCTACGGTGGACAAACGTACTTTCACAGTGGATCTCATCGCGTCGTTTCCCCTTCCCCTAGATTGTTCAAACTTTTAACATTCGACCCGCCTGTTCAACTTCCTCTTCCAACCCTGCCACGTCATTTTTCACCCACACGTTTAATAAATCGCTCGATCCACGGGCGTAAACTTGTACCATTGACTAAGTACAGGATAGATCACTCATTAATATTATGACTGAAATTGTATTTATAAAAATGTATGATAATATATTTATAAACATATCTATATATATATGAACATAATGTACAATTTATGGACATAAATTTCAAACTGAAAACCGATCACGTAAAGAGTCAGAGATTCTTTTACATTCCTTACATTTTGGAGTGGTTAATCTAATAATTGTATCAAAGTTTTCCCAATTTCCATGCAAATTTACATCCAACCGTCAAAGTTAATCAAGTTACTCTTCTATAATGCCATGTGACTTTAAAGTTACATACCCGTACATTTAAATTTGTTGAAATTCATCTCATTAGCATATTCTTATTTCCACTTCATCGTTGTATTGATATCAGACACTTGTTATTAATTAATTCACGGACAACTGATTTGTACACGTAAACCGTGTGCACGTACATTTTTGATCAGCAAATAATACAAATATCGCGTCGTGGTCAAAGGGTTAAAAAGCGTCGCTGTCTTATTCCACTCTAAACTAGTAATGCTAAAATTGTAAGGAGTCCAGGTAGCCCCACAATAATTCTATACAAGAATGGATTGTCCATCGCATGCTTCGTCGATGCTTAAAATGTAGAACAACGTAGGACAATGTAGCATGGAATCATCGAGTTTGCACGGTTATTCAGCCGATCGTGGCCTCTCTCTAGGGCGTAAATAAAATTACTAGGCGCGGGACGTGTTTGTAATTCGCAGCTGATACGCAATCAGAGAGACGCAACGTTTCGAACAGCCTCATCAACCGCGGCTATCCGATCAAATCATTTCTTCGTTAGACACTAAACACATTTCCGCGTCTATCCATTGTGCGCATAATGCAATCGAAATTACACGTCCAACGAGATGCAGCCGTTGCCGTGACGCGCACACCGAAACCCTTTGTGTCACCCGGTTGTAACACCATTTTCCGCCATCGAAACATTTGCTTTCTCCTCTCCTACTCTCGGATCAGAAATCCATGGTATTTTCCACCGCTTAGCGCAACGATACCACTATTAATTCATCGCAACAGTTCGCTAAGCTTTCCAATTGCGGTTAATACCGTGGATGCTTCGTACTTCGCCAGCAGAGATATTATACACCGTCTTCGAAGCAGGACTGCATTAATTCCTCGCCATGCAACGACGAGCCTCGCTCGTGATAAAGATTATGCTCTAATTGCGATAAATACACTACTGTATTTGTAACACAAATTGTGATTTTTATCTCGAATTCTATTGTCAAGCTTCAAGCTTCAGGACTGATTCAGGACTGTATAGCGATTCGCGAACGATTACTTTGTTTCTTAACTGTCTGTCAACAAGCGTGTAAGTACTTGTTCGAACGCAGAAATCGCGCAGAAGACGTACGTCTCGCACCTGCGGACACGATTATGGCGTAAAGTTCGCGAAGGCGCAATAGCAAACGAATTGAAAGTAAATGGAAAGCGGCCACGGAATTCCCCAGCTCTATTGTAATCGATATCGAATCCGCTCGGACAGGCCGCCACGCTAACGACGTAACGAACGAAAGAGAGGCTATCCAGGAATCGATAGAGTTTGGTCAGCCTTCGGTCGGAACCATTTTATTTCGAAGCCTCCTCTCCTTTTGCTTCGATTTGCGGCGTAATTGCTTGCATGCACGCTATCCTGCTACTTTATCCCCCTGGCCAATCTATTCGGCCCCCGGACTGAAACGCGCGGAACCTTTTAATTTGCCGATTTTAAACAGTCGCGGATGATTGCATTTCGGATGCGAGAGAATCTTTTGCGTCACAGGTCGCCGACTGTTTCTGTGCGATTCGTGACTCGATCATTTTTCCAACGGAGAATTCGAATTGCATTCGTCTCACACTCAGCAAGCTAGGAACACATTTATGCAGAAGCGGATTTAAGTATTTGCAATCTTAAGCTATACTACAATTAAATATTCATTTCAGTTGAAGTAAAATGAATTTGTAGATACATAAATATTTGTATATAGTCGATATTAATTTGTATCTATAAATGTGTATAGATCTTCGATTAAATATGCAGTTGTTTATTACTTATTTATTTATTAACGGGGCTATTGCTCTTTATGTACAGTGACAGTAGTAACATTAAAACAAAACAACAAACTGAATGACTATATTTTATAAATAGAACTTGAAACTGGAAACAATAAAATTATACTTATAAGAAATCTATAGCGCATTATAATGTGACTGGATATTTATAATTTAACCTTATCGAATGAAATTATGCACAATTTTACGTGACGTCACATAAATGTGTTTCTACTTTCAGTAAAAGCAACTTACCAACTTCTGTTTTTAACTATTCAAGGCGTACGACTTTGAAGATTCTCCCAGAAGGAGTTTCGCATGAATTTCAAGGTTGAAGCTCGGAAGATCTGAAGATTTCGCCGTGAATGGCTGGAGATTTTCAAGGTTCTCGCTTTCAAATTCGCGACTCGCAGCCCTTCAGGGTCTCGCGGACCTTTAGAAGCTCGCCGCGCTTTCTTAACAGCAATTAAACTTGCGCCTTTTCATCTGTAAAAGCACCGGAGGACTCTCGACTGTCATCTTCGCGGCGCATCAATTGGGTCAACGAATTCGATGCTGCGTCCTCATCCGCCGTAGAGAATCTCATTCCAGCTTGTCCTCGATTAAAAGCTACTAGATTAAAGCTAATAGAAGCAGTCGCCATCATCGCGATTCCATCTCGAGTGTACACCACCGCTTTCTTTATTCATTCTTCGCGTGTAGCCTTCGTCTATGGGGCAACGACAAACGAACACGTGCTTCGCAAGAATCGGATTCCGATCGAACGTTCGACAAACACACACACACACACACACATAGTGTTCTGTTCACTGTGCGATAGCCCCCTAATTAAAAGACGCCACTCGATCGCGCGCGAACAATTCGCCATCGATCGTGTAAGACGAGTCCGTTCGAGTTGTAGCTATTATTCGAGTAGAACGCCGGAAAATCGAGGAGCTGACTTCCCGACGGTTCCTCGGTAATATCTCTTTTGCCCGGCTACAATTAGCGGTTAACTCCGGCCGCCTAGCACGCCAAGCACGCCAAGCACGTCTGCGAATGCTTCATAAAACAAAGTTACTCTCTCTCTCTCTGTTTCTCCCCTTTTCTCCTACCGTTTCTACCTTTCGACTCGCGTGTTTATCCACTCGTTGTTGTTGTTGTTGTTGTTATTGCTTTTGTTGGTGGCGGCGGTGTGTTGATCAAACGTTCCAATTTTGGGTGCACCGTGACTCACCGAATTGATCGAATCGTAGGGTTTGCGTTGCAGGATTATTTTAAAGTAGGGGATATTTTGGATGGACCGATGAATAAGCCACTAGGTTTAACCTTTTACAATGTTGACGAATAGCCAGCCAATTTCTGGTACCTTTAACGCGTCTCAATATTTAAACGAGCTTTAATTAATTTCATTAATAAACGATAAGGTTAATAATTAGGAGAATGTTTGTTCTCGGTTTTGTAACATAATCACGAATGTTGAACACGAAAAACTAATACCTTAAATATTTTCGATCGTAGAGGGTTAAACATTGGTTCTAGAAATTGACGATCATTTCTTGGAACGAAAATTACGAAGCTACTAAAGCGACCATTGAAAGCAATTAAAACCAATGCTACATTTACTATTCGGTGAAATTGTAATTATATACATGCTACGTCTCTTTCTAATATGCTTCAAACATTGTTGCAGACTTTCCGAAAACCCTAATACAATTCATGTTCCAATGAAATAACATTCGGTACATAATACAATTCACGTCCCAATGAAACAACATTCGGTACTTAGTATGATTCATGTTCCAATAAAACAATAGACTATCGAATATTGTTTTATTGGAACATGAACTGTATTGATGCGAATACTCGCGGATATTTTGCATACTAATGCAAAGTATCTTTGCTCCCTTGGTTCAAGAAAAACTTCGATGACTTCCCTCCAAGATTCCCTAGTAATTCCTGCAAACGTCGTTTCGATTTTGAAGCACGTTTTCTGATACCTCCATCCAATTTGTCCCGGAGTAACTCAATAACATCGGGATCAGCAAGAGCCATGCTTCCCATGCCATTATTCCCTCTCATTTTCCTCTTTACGACTGAGATAGGTAGCTGGTAATCTCGAAACGATTCCCCGCCCCGTAATGAACATTTTGTACGAAACAGTAACACATTATTCGTAATCTTCAACGAAAGTCAAATTCAAATGTTCAGGCACGGTACAGATGTTGCCTTTCTATTTTCATGAAACCTGTAGCACTTTTTCTTTGTTTTCCTCCTTCTCGTGAGTTTTGATTTTACACTACCCATTTATTTAATTTCAATTAAGATTTGAAAGTTCCCTACGACCTGTACTTAGCTTATAAGATTTTAACGTCCTTCTTTCGCTTGGTAGCATGGGTAGTTTGCTTGCAGTGAAGTAGGCGTAGGAAGAAATGTCAAAAAACCTGCTTTACTTCTATGCTTCCACGGAAAGAAGGCACAGCGTGTTTACATTCCCACACTTTCTGCAGTCCGCTGATTGCCCTATAAACACAAGCAGTGATCGCTTTTGGCCGAAGACGCTGTACAAATGTAAACACGCTGTGCCTTCTTTCCGTGGAAGAATAGTACGTTGCCCCTTTTTGCGATTTCTTAGCATCGCGAACCTTTATACGTATTTCTCTCTTTATACCTAATATTCACTCACTCACTCACAATCAATATAGTCCCTACAATCTTCCACCGTACAAAATTCTGAATAAAATCGCTCGCTCGCTCACTCGCAATGCTCATCGTACGTGCGTTGAAAAAAATAGCCGCAGATTTCACGGCACATTACTCGGTGAAACGTGTGTTCTTGGTGTGTATCCAAACTTCTCTGATCGATAGTATATGCACGCCTCCTTTCACCCTCGCTATTTTCCTTTCCTCTCTCAATCAGCTATTTATTCACTCATCCTCCTCCCCTCTTCTCCAGCCGCGCTTCTCTTTTCGTTGGAGCAAATGTTCGAACCGCGACGTCTGAACGTTCGGAGGAAGAAAAACCCGAGGATAGACTGCTGCCAAAAGAATGGCAGTCAGCAGAACGTGTGAAGACTCGGCGACAATGTCTAGATCCGTTTTAGAATCGTCTTCCCCTGATTGGAAAACGAACGCGAGACTCCTATATTCGAAGCGTAGGGCACTTGATACTAGGGCACGAAGAAAATTCGTTACTGCTACTCGTGGAAACTCGACTCTACTCGAGTGAAACCTCTGCTTAACTCACAGGAATGATATTTTAATTGGCAATGTTGCTTTGGTATAAATATGGAACAGCAGATAATATGGAAGTTTGTAAAATCTCGATAATTAAATAGCGAATGTTACCGATAACCGTGTGCACGAGTTTCTTATGAACGGTAATGGATAATTAACCATTGTACGCGCCAGTCGAACGTCCATTACGGAAAATCAAATGTCTTTCTCTTCCGCGATGTGCAAACATTTCTGAAGGGTTTAATTTAATTCATCATTGGCCTTGGCGTTGCAGTAATTCCGAAAAACACGGTCACCGAAATTGGACATTTAGCATCGGTTAATTTGTTGCTGTTTCACTGGCGATTTCCCAGAGGAAATACGAGGATCGCGGTTATTAACCGTAGTGAAAAATGAACGGGCTATTTTTTCACCGCCAGAGCGCTTTTAACTTTCGAATAATTCATCCCCCATCTAAATAGCTGGCGAAAGGTTCCTTTAATGATTCGTCCAATTCAAATACACGGCCGCTTGATAGTCTGTGTTATTAATACTCGTTACTGTATTGCATTGCGTTACTAGTAACTCGTTGTATTGTATTGTATTATTAATTCCTCGTTACTGTAGAGCAAAGGGGAATCAACCAGCGAGTAAAGAAATATTGTTATTCTTATAAGTTCCAATGCCACAGATGTACGCTACGGAGCATAACTATAGCACCGTTACAATTTTCTAGAGTTTCAAGATTTTTATTAACAATTTTCGAAAATTAAAGCTATTGTGCATAACAGTAAGGCAAAATGCAACAATAGCAGCAATATTTTACAAGTGCAATATTGTACAAGTGGGCCTCCTACAACGCGATACCTTTACAACGCGGTTTCGCTAGAACACGGTTGGAAAAATGCGGAACGTTTCCTGCAACGCGGTTTAGGAAATATGGAACGTTTCCTACAATGCCACAATTCTATAGTCTATTTTCAAGGAACGTATCTACCGCGTTGTAGCAGATCCACCTGTATTTAATCTCCTTCGGCGATTGCAAAGATTCGAACCAGTCGAAGTATCTCGCGACTCGCAGGCGATCGTTTTTCAACCCCGCGACCGGAAATGGAAATTCTTTTGATTAATTTGCGCTAATTGCACGAAACGCCGCTGGCAACGAGGTTACGCGGAAGATTTCGCCAGCGAGCACGCGTTCGTAATAAATCACAATTAAAACGGCAGAAACGGGGATTAGCGGAGGAAAACGAAAGAATGCCGCGGCTACCGTGTTTCCACCCCTCCCCCGTCGAGAGGAGAAAAAAATACAGCGTGGCAGAAGGTAAAAGGAGGAAGAGGAGTGGGGGGAGGTAATAGTTGGCGAAGAAAGCGAGAAAGGGGTGTAAAAATGGCCCACAGGTCTCCGCTCTCTTATTTACGGCACTAAAGCTCGGCTTGTCGTAATTTTCGTTGGTAATTGTTATTAAGTGCCGCCTGCATCCCTTCTCCTCTCCCTCTCCCCCTCTACCGGTCGATGTGATTGTAATTCATGCGAAGCACTCGCGCTTAGCGAGCAACAACAGCGAATTAAAGCAAAATACGAATTAAGCACGCGTGCAACACAGTTATTCGTTGCTTCCTGGCAAAATACCGCGAGTTATGAAGCGGAAGCTTGGTTGCAGCTTTCGCTCGCTAGAAAATAAAGGAGCGTAAGTTATCTTAGGCGGACCTTAAGCAATTTTAACTCTCGAGCAACTTTATGGACGATTCGTGTCGTTAATTTCACGGCGAGGAATGGGTTATCGCTTTAATCTTGTAATTAAATGTTATATAATGCTATATACGGTGATTTATTTAATAGAACTCCTCAAGAATCCTGTACTTAGTCACGTGTATTGCGACGCCGCCAATGTTCGCCACCAACTTTCACGGACACCCGGTATAACTGAGAGAGCAACGTCAGGCGGCGCGAAATAAGAGGAGATCGAATGAACGACACTCAATGGCCATCATTTGGGTTCACCTTTCGTTCGAGTCCCCTCGTCCGATGAATACGCCGTTTCAATTAGTCCCGCTCGCGAGGTACTTGTTTGCAGAGATTCAGTGCACCCTGCCGCTTCCGCAAAGAAGATAAATTCGAAGGAGGGTTTCGCGTTCGCCTAGCAGGCTCCCGAGAACATTCTTCATCCGAGCCGCCCTCTCCCCTTTATTTCTCGCCCCTCTTGTGTTTCTTTCTCCCTTTTCCCTTTTTCCCTTCCCCTACCCGACGCCATCCACTTTTCCCCCCTATATCGCCCCATCCGTGGATGCCTTGCAAATACAGCGGCCGCGAGATTTATCGCGGTTATTAAAAATTTCCCGTCCCAAGAGTCACGCGTCGTTACAACGTTCCTCCGTTGCTGGCTGACCCAGCTAACTCGGCAGGCGATTTATCGATGGATCGACGTATCGATACGCGGCCTCGCGAATTTATCGCGTCCCCGATTGCACGTTCGACATAGGGCCGACCCTATTTTCTTTGTCCGGAAATCCTTGCGTTTTCTGGCAGATTTAGCCAGCGCAGTTCATGAGGCGAGGGAAAAATAATGAGTCTCCGCGGCTGTTCGAGGGAGAGAAAAGAATCTGTTCGGGATTCTTCGGAAATCCTGGTCGATCCTGAAAAGGTTCGTAGGACTTTTGGTGGGGAAAGCTTTCTCCTGGATCGAGCATTAATCCTGCTCTCCTCTACCCGTGTTTCGATCCGTGCTCCGCTAATGGTTGCACCATGGGCGCTCCCAACCTCTACAATTAATGAAACATTTCTACTGGATTACTTTTACATTTGTTCTTCCCACGGAACATTCATATTTTTGCCTTTGCTTGTTCCGCAGCTTCCACCGCTGGCAGATATTATCGTTGCGAATGCTTTACGATTAAAGTAGGGGAATTTAATGAGCTAGTCGAGTGGCAGTAGTAGTTCGAAGGAGTAGCGATTTAGGTTTTATTAACGCGTTCACTGCCACGGTGATTTTACTTGGTTCAACGGGATACATTATACGCGTGCGTGTATTATGTTTGTTTGATTAAGAAACGTTGTTGTTTAACTTTTTTATCGTACTTTCGGTACCGCATATTGTTGCCGCAACGTTGAAATCAGTAAAATTCCTGGAAACGTGACCGTTTATTTGATTCGAGTGCCAATCAACGGGTTAATTACTAGACTACGGATTTTTACGCAAATGCGTGCTTTCAGAAACAAACTTACTGCAGTGAGTTTAAATTGGGGGCTCTTCAAACTCTGAATACTATAATTTGTGGTGTACCTTGGATATTTTGCATAATTTAGATTCCGCACAGTTTTACACCTCTGAATTTCCCATAGATGCGTAAAAATACGCATTCTATTAATTATTGTTGCCTTTTTTATCATTGAAAAGTTTCCGAAGAAGGCAACGCAAGTATCAAAATTCAACGATTCTTTTCTCCCCGAATAATGTTCCACGCGATAAATTCTTTCTTTCTCCTGACAAATTAGATTTCTCTACAAATGATCTTCAATTAATAATAGCTGTAATTAGAATTTATTTGAGGCAGCGTTTGCGTAAGGAAATGATTGCATATTAAGCAGATTCCCAGACGAGCTGCTGGTGATATTACTTTTATCTTATCCCTCTTCATTGCAACTAATTGAATCTTGTTTAATAAAAACACTGAAAACATATTTTGTCATTCTAAAATATTCGAAGAATTTTGCATCGTAGTTCGTCAATTGATTACAGAGGAAAGAAAACTTGCTCCTTGCGTTGCACAATTTTTCGTCTTCGTTTATTATCGTTTTCCAGTGCACGTGCTCCTGCAGCTAAAATCCTACAATTCTCCGCGATTATAAATAAAGTATTTGTTTATTTGCGAGCTGTTTAATTAATGTCAAGCGAGCGTGCAGCATTGCGATTCGGATAATTCAGCAAGGCTACTCGAAGCGTGGTTCAATTATTCAGGCTTTATCTTGGTGCGCGCGTTAATTACGCCATTTTTGCGTGGAGAGCAAGTTTATTTCAACTTGTCCAATTAGCGTGTCGCTACTCGCTCAAGTGCTCCCCATTCTCCTCTTTCTTTTTACGCATTAAACAGACAGTTTCCTGCGTAGCGAACTAATTATCTAATTTTTCCTTTTTTTGCTCGGCCGGCTACTTCCACGCGTTTCTCTGCACCTATTTGCCCGCGTTAATTACTTCGAGAGTTACGTAAGTTCCATTCGCTGCGTTTAACTTACATCTCTAGTCGCTGGATTGTTCCACTGTAATTCCCGTGTTCTACATTATCTTTGTTTTACGCTGCACTTGCTTCGCCTATACTTCACTAGGCGGTCGCTAGTGGTTCGATTCTACTTTCCTGCCGACCTAATTCACCGCTTCTCACTAGAAACCGTCCTATTCTACTTGCGCGCCGAGTAATTCGTGCCACCGCGCTCTCACCGTTCCGTTCCTCTATCGACTCTCCTTTAATTTACCGCTCGAATATGTATAATCGTAATAATGCTTCACCTTTTGCCAAAGCAAATTCCCCGATCCATTTAAAAAATACCGCATCGCTTATAGAACAATCCATAATTCAAAAATCATCATCCACGACTATTCCCAAATAAATAATTCTTCCAATTTCTCGAAACGATGTCTCCGAATATCCCAACGGACCGCAGCAATATTCAAAGCACAGCCAGTTTCACTGTTCGAAGGTGAAGAAAAATTGCCACGGCAAGTGTTATCGGTCGTCGCACGTTTGCCTGTCTTATTTACGAGCGTCTCGCCGACATCCAAAGAGCCGGTCGCGTTGCGGGAATTTCGAAAGTTTCGTTGCACAGCGAGAACAGGGACAAGCATCCGCGCGACACTCGAAGGTGTCGAACGGTTAAGGGAAACAGGTGTAGGACAGGGCGAAATATTTCCGCGAATTTATGCCGGTTCCCCGCGGTACTTTCACGGCTCGTTGGTCTCGCTTCTTATCCGGCCCTGGGGGAGGAAAATCGGTAAAGCGGGAATGCGAGGCGATCGCGAGCCGGAAGATATTGGCCCGCCTCTTTTCATAGCGAACGTGACGCGACGCTATTTTTGCTGTGCGGCCAATGCGTATATCCCCGCTCAAAAGTCTCACGACAACCTGCTTAGAATTCATGTATTTGTAATGAAATATTTTAACGTCCAGACAGGCGGCGACGGATAATCGGAACCATTTTGGAAACATTCGACGCGTGTCGATATTTAAAATGGGGAATTTAAATGAATAGCGTGCGATTGTTTTCAAATGAGTACGAGAGGCTACGATTGACATTGTGCAGGCGTGAATGTGAATTAACCCTTTGCCTTGTAACAACGAGTTACACTCGTGGTGTAACCTGTGGGCTAATTGCGATAAAAACCCGCTGTATTTATTAGTGAACTTCAATTTGCTCTATTTCCATTTGCAAGATTGCAAGACCGAGGACTACTGAGTACAAATTGCGTATAATATTTATTAGTATTTTGCATTTGACACGGTGTTAAGGTAGAAAGTAACCAACGTTCTACCGAATAATCCTAAAAAGATTTGTAAGGCAAGAGGGGTTAATTATGTTGTAAGACGTAATGTTCTAGTCGATGAAGGTTGCCAACTCGAACTGTATTTATCATTCGGCAAAATTATTCGCAGCTCACTTGCACTTCTATTGTAATACACTTCCTGACAAAAGTTAAGGAACAAAGTAATCCGTCCCATATTTTTGCGCACCCTTTATTTTCCGAGGTATATAGATTAGAATTAAAAATAGGATAACTTATCGTTTATTGGCATACGTAATGTTACCTTTCTACGTTTGTTTTTATTCTAAGCTATTTCGTTGAAAAGATGAAGGATATACAGAACGTTGCAAATGATTACTTTGTTTCTTAACTTTTCTCAGTAAGTTTATACACGTTTTATGATTACTTTGTATCGATGGTCTCGCTTTCTTTTATACTATTATTTATAGTCTTTTATACCAATAGACGATAAAAAGTAAGTAAAATAGAAAATAAGAAAAGCAGTCGGTTGCAAGTTTAGAGTAAATATGTCTAGTAATTTTTCTAAAGATAAGACTTTTGAGCGGGAGTGTACGCCTGCATGGTAGCGCAGAAAAATTCGTTTGCACACACCGGCAATCGAGGGGGTATTCTCGACATTTCGTGCTACTTTGAGCGGAAATGGTAACGTTATGGTAAGCATCGCCGAGGAGACGCGGGGAGTTCGTGCAGCTTGTTACAGGACAAGCGATTCTCGTTCAAAAAAGTATTGCAGGGACGTTTTGACGAAGAGGATTCCTTCGGTGCAATATTCTTGCAAGATTCTATTGTGATCTAACCGTAACTCCCTGCTTCGAGGCACGTCAGCTTTAAACGTGCTTATAACTTCCTTCGATGCGCATCACGAAGATTGAATTGATTGCGTGAAGAAACGCGAAGAGGGCAGAGAATAAATTAGAATAATGGATTCTCGAATTAGTCACGTGAATTATCATTATTTGTACTATTTATCTTAAAGATCGATTGAAGTACGTATTAACCCGTCACCTTCTAACGAAGTCATAAAGATTCTGACCTAAATATGATAAATACACTAAAAATTATTATCAGCAAAATTGGAGGGCCATAAAGATCTTATGGAAAATTGGTCAACCTTTTAACTGCTACAATTTCGTTAAGTAACATTGTATAGCGATTAATTTCGGCTCATTTTACAGCTTCAAGCTTCTACTTTTGCACAGGTGAACAGACGTTTCGCGAAAATTTTCTTACTTCGAAGAAAGAAAATTATCATGGTTCGTAGAGTCGTTTGAACTTGTCAAACTTTTAAGAAAAATGACCTTCAGCTTTTTTATTCTACCCTTCGGAGTAAGAAAATTTTCAGGAAGCATCTGTTCACTTGTGCGAAAGTAGAGACTCGAAGCTTTAAAGCGAGCCTAAGTTGATTATTTTACGATACTTCTTTACGAAGTTACAGCAGTTTAAAGATTGACAATTTTTCATCCCTTAATTTTGCTCGCGAGTGCGCATACCTACTTCATTTCTACTAACTTGCTATTTCAATCCTGATCGCATTATCAAACTGCTATACTATCAAATTAATTACGTATAATATTTCGATGTTTTGAATGAAGCTAATTTTCCAACAAATTGCTATAGTGAATCCTAAAGTTCCAAAATGATTCCACCGTTGTTGCCACGCAAAATTCAAAGAATTTTATTTTAGCAGAATTGAAAGGGGCCTTAATTTTATTAATTCAGTTATTTTCAATACATGGAAATTTTTGGAAGAGAATACTTTAAATATTCAACGCGTGCAAGGTAAATTCTATAGTTCCAAAACGACTTTATCTTCGCCGCAGGCAAAATTAGGGGAATTTTATTCGAAAAACGAAGCTGCCTGCTGTACAATGGACATTTCCAAATACACCCTGGGCTAATATTTACGCCATAGCAACGCAAACACCTGTCCACTGGAACGAAGAAAGAGGATCCTCTTGCCTGCGGGAAATTTGCGAAATTAAGCGGCCAGCTATTTTAATCGAACACCGCGTGAACGCAATTCCCGTGCGACCCAATTGCGACTCGTAGATAAGTTCCAATAAAGAAAGAATCCTCATCTTCTTCGATCAATTTAAACAACGTATTTAACCACCGGCATTAATTAAGTCTGCCAAAACGATAAAGTAAACCGTAATTCCAAAAAAAAGGGTGTCCTCGTTCGGAAGACTTAGAGACGAGGGGGACTTAATTACCGAAATGACCACGACGAAGCTACGCGAGTCTTCGTTTAATTAACCGACCATTATCGTTCCGGAGGATCGATTTGTTAAGCCGCGGTCGAACTTCGTTCTCGTCTTTGATCTTCTCGCATAAATGAAACGGGATCCACCGCGTTTCAAAGTAGCAAAGTTTATTCGCCCTGATCTTACCGCTCGTTAGAGTAGAAGATTATTAGAGTTTAACGCTAGAGAGAGAGAGAGAGAGAGAGATAGAGGGAGTTCCAGTTAAATTAAAAGCTTGACAACGGCGTAGTCGTGATCGCGATCGACGCGAACAGTTTTTCGAAATGCAATCTCACGTAAAGAGAAGACAGATTTTTTGGTGGGTGAAAAAAAATCGATTTTTCTTTGCGTCTTCTTAAAGTTTAGATCATTGAAAGTATGTGTTGCAAAGTCATTTAACGGAAAAGAAACACTCTTATTGAAAAGTGACACGGTCTTTTTCGTCGAAAATTCGCAAAGAACGACTATTTTGCCGTAGAATTGACTAGAAGACCTTCTTAAGATTACTCGAAGGAGTTCCTGTGAAAAGAGCAGGATTTTTCCGAGACTTTTCTGCTGCAAACGGCATACAATGTTTCTCAAACGAGCAACTTTGAACTACCTGATTGCTTGTTTCGTAGACTCTTTGAAATTTTAGCTTTTGGCAAACTTTCGCTTCGAGTAAACGTACTCGCAACTTTGTGTACCTTTCCCTTGTATTGTAGATGCTTTTCAATCTTCAGAGAAGCTTTTTTCAGATCGCAGTCATGAATATTTAGAGGACTAGTATGCAGGTGACCCACATAAAATTTTTTACCGCGGATGGCATAAATTGTTCCCTTTATGGCGAGATTGTGGCAATTGGTTTCACTGAATAAAATAATTAAAACGTTTTGGGGAAAGAAATTGGAAACGTGGAAAATTCAAATGATTGGAAATTCGAAGCTTTAAAAATTTTATGGCGTAGAAATTCGAAAGTTTAGAAACTTAAAAGCTTGGCAATTCAATGCTTTGAAAATTCGAAACCTTGGAAATTCGTAGGTTTGGAAACATAATGCTTTGGAAATTCGAAACCTTAGAAACTCAAATGCTTGGAAATCCAATGCATTTGATATTCGAAACCATAGAAATTGGCAAGCTCGGAAATTCAAAGCCACGAAAATTCAAAGCCCTAGAAATTTCTACGCTTTAAAAATGCGCAAACTTGCAAATCCACACCGTTAAACATTCCAAGCCTTAGATGTTCCACGCCCTAAAAATTCCATATCTTACAAATGCCACGCAGTGAAAACTGAAAGCTTCGAAAACCGCTACATCCGCTCCAAGTAATTCCAAAACGAATGAACGTTTCGGTGGAAACTCGGGCAGCCAAAATTCCGCACAAATCAACCCAATAACCTGACGTAATAGCAATTAGCTCGATAGCGGATAAAACGAATGTCGGTAGACGGAAAAACGCAGAAAGTAAAGAATCGCTTGACGCGGCGCATAAATTGAGATTTTGGGAGGATGCTCGGGAGAATAGTTGCAGCGGAACGCTGGGGCTGATTTTTATGAGCGATGTCGCAGGCGGCCCTTTCTCGTGATATCGCGTTGCCTGACGAGTCACCGGTTCGCCTCACTTTTTCAACGGGCCAACCGTAAACATGCGCACACGTCCGGCTCGGACTGAAAGCACCTAACTTCGGGCAAAAGTGCGCATTTTTACGGCGCTGGTACGTGACATATGAAGCCATGGGAAATTTCCGGGGCTTCGTAGTTAACGAACGCCGGCAAGCAAGATGGAGACGCCCCAGTCCGCTACGCTGTCGCTCGAGATAAGCTGCAATTTCAGGAAAACTGAGAGTCTGCGAGATGCAATTTGCGCCCCGCCGCTCCGCGCAACGCCGGCCAACCCAGATACGATATAACCTGGCCCCGGAATTAATGAAACCTCTGCTATTTGTTTGTTTAACCGCGCACACGCGAAGCGGTGGTCTTGACAAATCATTTCCGCTCTCCGCGATTGACGGAGGAACTTATATCGCATGGTAATTTCCAGTTTCCAATTACGTCGAATGGAAAATTCTTCCATTACTTGGTTTATTATTTTCCGATAAGCGTTCGACGAAATCACGTAGGGTAGATGACCCACGTACTGTTACTGTTCCCTATAACTGCCACTTGCATTCGTTTTATTTAATAGGAAAGTAACGTACAAAGAATCGTAAGCAAACAAACTTTCATACTAAATGTGGCCTTCGGTTTACGTAACAACGCATAGATATTGTACATTCGTTTACACTTAATATTTACAAACAAGTACTATTCCTCCACGGAAAGAAGGCACAGCGTGTTTACATTCGTACAGCGTCTTCAGTCAACAGCGATCACTGCCTGTGATCATAGGTTAGTCACCGGACTGCAGCAACAGTGGGAATGTAAACACGCTGTGCCTTCTTTCCGTGGAAGAATAATATTAGGAGGTACTGTTCGTCCGCGAAAAGAAGGCAGACGTGTTTTCACATCCTCACCGTAGATATGCTCTACTGTCTTCCCTATTAACTGCTGAATGAAGCATATATTTGAAATAGAGAAATATCTTGTTACTTCTAATCCGTAAAACCGTCCATAGTCTAATAACGTTCACGGAATACTGGAGGCCTGTTTGCGCGTTACGGGATTCGCAGGACCGACCCGTGACGCTAGCAACGGCGCACGTTTTCCAATGAAGATCCCAGCTGCGCGATAAAGTTCATTTCGCCCATAGCGGCCGACAACGAGGGTATCTTGGCTTCTTTGCAGCGGAGAGTCGAGAGATAGAGCAGACATCGAAGCTAGTCGCAACGACGAGCGAGGAGAACGATTATCGCAGCGGCAAACCGGGCGAAAATTGAAATTTGCTCTCGCCGAGGTCCGATCACCGTTCGCCTCTTCCGAGAGAGAAGCAAGCGGCATCCATTGGCTCGAAATAAGTTTCGTTTTCGATAACGAGGAAACGAGGGAGGGGAGAAACGTTCGGAATGGACGAAGTAATGAGTTCTGAAATCAATCGTCGCGAATGTGCATCGAATGCTTCGCGTTTATCGAAAAGTCGGAGCTGGCAAGGCGATTGTTAGATGAAAATTGTGTGTCGAAGAAGTTCGCGACGAAAATGTAAGTCTTGTCGAGGTGCGGAATCTTAGTACGAAGTATTTAACTTTATGATTTCGTTGGGTACAGGCTTTTTCTTTTTTGATGGCGCAATTGCAGGTAGCTGCCGTGGAAATTGTACAATGCGATGAATAGTTTGATAAATGAAATTGGAAACTATTGGATGAAAATTCAAGTTGAAGCATCTTTAATAGTTTCGGAGATAAAAATACTTTTACGACGGTACTCTTCGTGGAACGCGTTGAAAGTTGCAAACTTCAATGACCTGCAACGTTTAAACAATTCCATTGCTGGCGAAATTACGGCTTAAGCCCCCCATAATTGCGCATAGACAACAACATATTTCAATTTGAAGAAAAACCCAAATATCGAAGGAAAAAAGTGATCTACATATTTGTCGTGAAATGTCCCCTATGTAAAAGTAGAGATTTGAAGCTTTAAAATGAGTCCAAGTCGATCACTGTACGATAATTATTTACGAAGTTGCAGCGATTTAAATATTGACAATTTTTCTATCAACATTTTTCATCCCTTAATTCTGCTCATGCCTGCATATTTCCTAATTGTCTTTACTTCTACTTAAAAATTTCCCAGTAAAATATAAAATGTTCCTTGGTTTCCAGCAAGAATAACCTTCGTACCGGTTTTCTGGGAGCTCGCAACTCGCAAGCATGCCTTAGCATTTTCCTAGAAACTCGCAGCAGCATCCGTTCTCCGTTCTTGCAAAAGTTATCCACGATTCTACTCCGCTGCAACCGTTGGAATTCTCCATTTTCCGCCCTCTGTGTTTGGTCATATCGTGCGTCACCGAGACTGATAGCAGCGGAGAAGTTGGAAGGAACGAAGAGAAGGGAAACTGGACGAGTTTACGTGTCGTTTGCTCTTTATAGGGGTGACTTATCCCACGGAGCTTCAACCAGTTCTCTCTAAGTCCTTTCTTGTAAATTTCGTTTCACGGTCAGGCAACTTTATCTCCTTGTCCATGGCGGAGGCGTCACGGACCATTCTTTCTTCTGGTCACGGAACGTCTCGCGTAACTAGCCCGGACGACCGTCTTAATTGCGTAATCACGGTGTTTGTGGCCGAACGAGGAACCGAGATTTCGGGGATTTGCATATAGATTGCGACTTAACCGCCTCTCCACGCGCTGGAAAATTTCTCAGCCTCTCTCGCAGACCGGGCCGCTCTCGCTTCCGCTCCTATTTAGTCGAGTTTTACGCCTCTGACGATGGAACTTCAACAACCGACTGTACTGCATTTTTCGAACAACTGATTTTCACCTTCAATGTTCCTGTATCTCGTAATGCATGCGATTGTTTTAATTTACATTTATTTAGATCAGCTTTAGGGCTGTCGGATTTTAATCGTGTGAGAAGATTTTCACGAAAGGGGTTCAAGTTATATTGGTATGACATTTTGGAAGATTATTCATGCAATTTGTAATGCATGCTAGTAATTTAGTTTAGCTTATTTTAGGTATGTTTTGGGGCTCGTAGATTTTAACAGTAGGGGCAGATTTTTACAAAAGGATTTGAAGTTATATTAATACTGTTTTTTTGGAAACGTATTGCTGCAATTTGCAATGCATGATATTGTTTTAATTTAGTTTAATTTAGGCAATTTATTAGTGCTACAGATTTCAACATTAATGGAAGAATTTTACAAAAGGGTTTGAGTTATATTAGTATCGTATTTTGGGAACGTGTTGAAACGGACGCGGTAGTTTTAGTTTCGTTTAATTCGTGCACATTTTTCTGGACTCTATATTTCAACAACGGCAGGAAATTTTTACAAAGGTTATTCTAGTGTATTAATCCTAGCAACACAAACGTTGCTTGAAACAAGCTTCGCACTACAACTTCGCTTTTGTTGTTCGCAAACCAAACGTAGACAAATTTACTTGCAGACCAGTGAATTTGATTTGCAAAATTGCAAACGGGTGAGCGAGATTTGTAAAAGGTTGAATTTTTAGTGCGACACGTTTGACGAATTTACAAGTTCCAAAAATCTGCTTCATTGCTTCACAATATTGCAAACTTTATCTGCAATTTTATCCCTAATACTTCGTTAACAAAATATACTTATAGCACCCTGCATCTAAGCATTAATGCGTATTAAAACTTTATAAGCAGACCGTGGATCTTTATGCAATTATTAATAAGTATTTAGCTTCTGCTTCTTTATTTGCAAAATTATGAATTTGCGTAATGATCCACAGTTTAGCGATTTCTAATACTTACAAATAAACAACGGATCTTTACTCTTAATATCCTGTATATTTCTGTGTATATATCGTATGCAATGTACACCCGTTTAGTTTCTTAAATTTCCCAGTATCGCGTCAAATTCCACAGTCTAGAAATTCTATTGCTACGTCTTATTGCCGTAAGATTTGCCACTAGTAAGAATGACAAAAGTTTGCGTTCCATACCCAGTTAACTCTTTGCGGTCGTAACATTTTTTGGCACAAGTTTCACATCTATCAAACGTACCTTCGTTTACGTATTGGAAGTTGCAGGCTATTAACTATCACATAAAAAGCTCGTAAATTCTACCCAATTGAAAAAGAACGGTAAAAGTGTCTCGATCGCAAAGAGTTTTAATAGGATACTTCGGGGGACGTATTGCCATAGTTTACAATAGATTTGATTGTTTCAGGTTAACTAGCTCACAGGTTAGTTTACTTTGCTTTAGGCACGCGTATCAGCGATTTGCTGATACAGAGATCTATATAATTCGCTATAGTTGCCAGCCGATTCAAATATTTGTTCTGCAATGTAGCTTGCACTCGTGTTGGTACAATTAATTCGTATTACCATCGATTAATCGGCTGTTGTTTTAACAACTTAATTCCCAAGCGCGGTATATCCGATTTCAATGCTATTTGAGTAGGCACTCGAGTATCGCGAGCCATCTGAATATTGCCAAACGAATAAAAATAATTATTGCCTCCTTCCCCTCCCACTTTGCCTCTGTACTTGCCCTGTCGTTCCAATGAATTGTAGCTTTCATTAATTTCCCGTACACGGCCGACAAGCTTCTCCTATCACTTGTTTTATCAATAATAAAAAGCCGGAGATTGAAATTGCCTACGCGTCTGGGGATGCGAACTTTTTATTCCGCTAGCCGGCGGAATGAATCGAATCTAAAATAAAATCAATTTGCTTTATTAAACAATTGATGTCAGCCGAGTTTTACCAGACTCCGGTGAAAATTGCCCACGATTCGGCTTAATTGGTGCCCGAGTGAGACGTTTCGTGCAACCACTGCCATTAGACGTGAATAATTTACCTTTTTAATAAACATTTTAACTTTCGAACTGAAATAATGGAATTGTACATCACGTTTCGGTTTAAAACCACTTTAATAATAAAGATACGGTGTTGAAGCTTCGCAGAAAGGGTTCTCTTTGGTAGATCCATCGATCGATAGATCACGCGTTAAATTTTATTTGAAAGTACCTTTACTGCAATTATTTGGCTGTACTTTGTTCGCATAGGGTAGATGTACCACGTACTGCCACTATAAGTAACTTTACTTAACTATTTTAGAACATCGTTAACATAAAGATCGTTCCAATTTGCAGCATAATATTGTTCAATAGCTCTTTTATTAATGAACATCTTTTTTATACGTTCAATATAATAAATTCATTACCACGTAATTGAAACTGTAGAACAAAGTCCACGGTCCTTCATTCTGTCACTTGGAAGCTTTTCATTTAAATAGAAGCACGTCTTATATGTATTAGCAATTTAGTTCTGTGTAACAGATATAAGATATACTCGTATACGGTAAATATATCATCTTTACTGAATTATGACACGTAAGATACTTTATAATTACATTGGCTACGTTTTAATGTTCGACAGCACATTTACCTCCTAATATTTCGTTATAAATATTGAGTGCAAAGGAATATACAATGTTTATGCTTTGCTACGTAAACGGATGTCCAAATTTAGCGTGAACATTTGTTCACTTACGATTCTTTATACAATTACTTTGCTATTAAATAAAACGAATTCAAGTGGTAGTTATAGGAACAGTGACAGTACGTGGGTCATTTACCCTAAAATTCGACACTTGCGAAGTAGCTTAATACGAGTATTGTATAGCACTTCACGGTACTTTTAAAAATCGCTGACAGTTGTACGTTTCCCCTTATTTTCTCAGTTGCAGATTGCGTAACGTAGGTTTTCAGCAGTGTTAATATTCCAGCAGGCTCTTCTTGACCCTCCCTTGCGCTGCCTGTCAGTTGCACTTGCGTCAACCCTTCCCACTTTCAGAAGCAACTCGACAGCATTTCGCTTCTATCGCGCACGTCCTATTTTTATCATGCATTCGCTTAATTTATTCGATAAAACCATTATCTCCGATATTAACATATCAGGTTGGTGCATATGCAATGCTGTTGTTCCAAGAAAAAGTTTAAACGAAAGAAGATTCTCCAAAACAACGTGCGAGTTTTAGATTGAATTGTATTCGATGTACCATACTTTGCTATAAATCTTAATGTAATTCAGATTGAAACTTTAACAAATCAGATTGATTGGAAAGCTTGGTTGGGGATTTGTACGACGAATTTTTGCAATCATTTAATTAAAACGCGTATCGTGTATAGACATCGTCCCTGACGAGTTAATGGGTTAATGTGATTTGTTACAATTAACGATTGGACAATATTAAAAGTACCCAGTAATCGACACTTTTAGTTAAATTGTTGTTATGGTAGATACTGCATGAAACATAATCGGTTGTAGTTTGCAAGAAGAATATATAGATGAAGTTAAATTTAAACCAGAACGTTGATTTATCATTCAAACCAATAGACGCTGTCAATGATTGTTTCGGTCTCGATTGCTGGCCACTTTACCCTATTCGCCTAAAAAAAACGGCATTTCACGTGCACGAACTTGATACGAGGAACGCGAAGGCAGCGTATCTTTGAAAGCAACTTTGCCCGCCTTTCGTATATTTCACTTTTTCAACTCCACGGTACAATTCTGACTTTTATGTTTCCTTTTCGTCGTGCAGCGGAAAGGGGGAAAAAAGGCTCGCGGAAGGGGAAAAGTTTGAGCACACGGTCGCGAAGAAGGCTTAGTTCGACGCGAAGGAGATCTCCAAGCGACTTCTCCTCTTTACCGAGCCATTTTTTTTCTCTCCCCGACTCGAGAAATCTATTTCTCACCGAGCGAAACTTCTCCACTTTCGAGTAAACGATCCGCCATAAAAATCTGCATGCGATCATTTCGACGATGGTTATCTCCCGGATTCGATTCGCGACTCGATCAGCTCCAAGCGTGCAAAATTCCCCCTCCCTCCCCCCACCTCCTGCTTCTAGTTCGCCGGATTTCCTATGAAATGTTTCGCAAACTTCGTAATTCCTTTACCTTTCACTTTGCCCCGTTGTCCCGAGCATTTAGTTTCCGAACCTGCGAAGCGATTTACACTTAATCAGTCGAAAGCTTCCTGAATAAATGCAATCTTTCCGTCAATTACAAGCGGGTAATTCGCGATTCCCTTTGTAGCGAATAAATCTCACCGTGAGATTTCAAAGCTTAATAAAAAAAGACGATGAAAAATACACAGGAATTCCCCAACGATTAGGGTAGATGTACCACGTACTGCCACTTTATGATTATCGCGCAGCTTCGTTCAATTATTTTAGAACGTATTTAACCTGCGAATCGTTCCAGATTGCAGCATAATATTGTTCAACCGCTCTTTCATTTGTGAACCTTTTTTTTGCTATTAAATAACCGAATTCAAGTGTCGGTTATAGGCACACCGACAGTAATCGCAACATCTACCCCACTTTGCTTCTTCGAAGCCAAAAGTAATAAAATCAAAGCAGCAGCGAATCTTTCGCTATCGTCGATACGATAAATGACGCATCTCCGGAAACTATCCTGATGGATTCTACGCGCTTGCAGGGTAGATTCTCGCGGAAAAAACCGGTGGATTTTTGCAGGAAGCAAAGGACACTCTGCGTTCATTCCCCGATCTACTAATCTCTCTCACTTTGCTCTCGTTCTCGGTTAGTTGCGCGGAAATTCGACGCTGTTTGCAGGCAGCGATCGCGATTAAGGAGAAGTCCGGACATTAGCGAGCGAATTAACGTCTCGTCCTCTTTCTGCTCGCCGAGGAACACAGCGTAGAGAAAGGGGCGAAGGGGGAAGAGAAAAGCGGAGGATCTATCCTCGGGCGATAAAGGGTCCATGCTCCAACGCGCCCCGATTTTGGATCCGGGAAACCTTGGGCTCTTTTGTGATTCAACGGGACGTGCGGCTGCAACCCCTTCCCCGGTTGAAAATAACGCCGAGGCTTGCCCCCCAGCCTTCCTACGGGCTCGTTTTACGCTGGCTGCCTCTCGTCTGAGCCGCTCGAATTGGAAAATTTCGCGGCTTCCAAGCTTGTTTGTCCACTTAAACTGCGCGCTATTAAACCGTGCATCTATGGCATTCGTACGGGGGTTAACCCCCCCTTGCTTTACAATAACGAGTCCCACTCGCGACGAACATATAGATTAGATGCAACAGAAAAGCCGCCGCATTAGTAAAATCGCCGTAAGAAATTCAAAAGTAGAAGTTTTAGGGTTCAATTCACTTCCCGGCACAATAGTTTCCGATCGATATTAACAGAGCTATGCAAGCTCGAATTCTACCATATTTCTGCAGCTCTAAAGTGTTCAAAATTCGATGACCAGAGATTGTATAATCTCGCTCCCTTTGCAATAAATAAGCATACTTCACGTGTCCATATTTTTTAGCGTTAATATCACGTTACGCTTTGGGCTTCGGTGGCCACCGTCGAGGATGTAAATTTCATTGAATATCAACGCGAACGGATGCGTTGTTAACTGTGAAAGTTCGGCAATGAACCGTGTGAGTAATCTTCTGGTAGACTTATACGCCATGATCTTTTATCAGAGAGAGAGAGAGAGAGAGAGAGAGAGAGAGAGAGAGAGAGAGAGAGAGAGAGAGAGAGAGAGAGTTGCTGGTTCAATCTGGAAAATCGTTTGAAAGGAGATTTAGGCGAGTGGTGGGTTCTACAGTGTTAAACGTTATCGCCGGCGACCATTCGGTCGATACGTTACTCGCGTAATTTACGACTCGTAGATGGAAGTTTATGAACGGGAAGCAGTGTCATCGCACAAAGCGTCGGGCTGCCTGTTTGCACAGGTAAATACATATAAGCCGGTTCCTACAGCGCGGTGACCTACAATAATCAATGCGAAACGCCAATTAAACGTGCTCCCGATTATTCCCGGGCATTTGTCGAAACGAATTTACGTTAGCTTATTATAATGTTAATTCGCGCGAGGCCGCGAGAGTACACGCGGGCTTCCCGTGCTAATAAATTCCACCGCGTTCCGTCGCGCCTTTGTGCCCGCTCCCAACCGAATTCAATTTCGTCCGCGCGTCGTTTATACCTCGCGGCCTGCCTCTAATTGCGCCCGTGCGCGCTAAAAACTTCCCCATTCGTGGAGAACTGCCGCGCTTCTTTCGCCGAAGACTCGCCAAAAAGTATTGCTGACCTTTGACCGATGAAACTGGTGTCGCAACTCCGATAAATAGGGTAGACCTACTAATTACTACCGCTTTAAAGTTCGCGTTTTAAGTAACTTTCGTTAACTATTTTAGAACGTCGTTAACCTAAAAATCGTTCCAGTTTCGAGCATAAATTGTTCAACGTCTCTTTCATTTACGAACACTTTTTGTATATGAAACTGAAAGTTCAGTTATTTGCAACGATGTATATATATATATATATATATATATACATATCCCCCAGAAAATATTTTTACCGTTCTCACTTTTCCCTATTTTAGTATTGCCTCCGAGTTCCCCTTCTTTTTCCCCTTATTTCCTGCGTCTGTATTATCCTCACCCCATGACTATCGCCATCCCCAACTTTGTAACCTTCGTAACCTCCTTTACCTCGTTCCACTTCATCAATCTTCCAAAATTTCTGCACTGCAATCGTTGCATTTATCTGTTCTTTGTTCGCTAAATATTTTTATCGTACCAATTTCCATTATTCGGGTGTTGCCATCGAGTTCCCCTCTTATTCCCCTTATTTCCTACGTCTGTATTATCCTCGCCCTATAATTATCGTTATCCCCATCTTTGTGACCTTTGTTTCCTCCATTTCCCCTTTCCGCTTCGTCAATCTTCTAAAATTGCTGCATCGCAATCGCTGCATTTATCTCTTTGTTCCCTAAATATTTTTATCGTTCCGCTTTTCCCTATTTAGGTATTGCCTTCAAACTTGATCCTTTCATTTCCTCCATTTCCTTTTTTTCCCCCGTATTTCCTGTATTCCCTTTATCCTCGCCCCACAATTATCATCATCTCCAGTTCACTCGTGTTTCCCTTAAAATGTCCACCCTGCAAGCATCGCATTCTTCTTTCCTCCGGCATTTGAATATTTTCACAATCCCCTCCTTTTTGCCCGGTATTTTGTCATTGTTTCAACTTTTTTTCTCCTCCCTCCTCGATCTCCCATCTCTCTCTCTCTCTCTCTCTCTCTCTTCTGTTTTCTCTATTTTCCGCCAACTTCTCGAAGGATACGAAGGGATAGCCCTTATAAAGCAGCAGCGTTGCAGGCCGCGTCTGGCTGCAGAGCGACAAGAAGGCAGACAAGCAGCTATCCGACAGTGGAAGAAAACGGACTAACAATAAGAGCAAGGGCTACGCGTGACTGAGACACCAGGGAAAAGATCGTGACAGCGACGGGGGTTGAAGCGACGCGGAAGGGGTTGCTGTTGTTCAAACGGTATGCGAATCTACTGGTAGAGAGTTGCGCGCCGCACACCGGCCTCCCGCCGACAAAAGGCATTCTTTTCGTTTCACGATTGAATATGCGATTCCTTCTCCCTCGTCTCCTTTCACCCACACCGGTGCAAGCATCGCCTCCGGCTACCTTTTGCTTCTTCCATTCCTTCGTTCGCCGGTTCGCCTCTTTTTCTTCCTTCCGTGCGATGACCCGGCGCTGCTTTCGTTTTGTTCCACCGACAGGCTTGCGATGCCAGTCCCGCAGAGGAAACAATAAAGATCGCGGCCACGTTTATCATACGCTACTGGATACCTGGTCCCGAGTCCCGAGTCCCGGGACCACCGTGCACGAACAGCTTCCAAGCTTGGTCTCCGCGCGTTTACATCGACAAAAGATCCTTTCGCGTACACGTTCTGCGAGTCGAAACAATTGGGCAAGCGCAATTCTGCGAGATTCTACTGTACCGACGTTAGAACATTTTCCTGCGTTTCACAAAGCCGTATGCGAGCCTGGCCTACGGTCAGTTCACGCATCTGGCAGCCAGATTCGCACAGGCCAGGGTTTTTCCTGCCGGCCACGCGGAAACTTTCACCACTTTTGGCACCCTTTTCCACGCGCGTTTCTTTTCGTCCGCGTGGCTTGCTCTCTGTTCTTGTCACAGGACCCACGGTATATAACCCCAGGAAACGAGTGCCACAGGATAATCTCTGAATTTCTTTCTCTGGCGTTGCTATGTCCATTCGCGCGCTACTGGCACGTAACCTACGCCCGTGATCTACAAAACCGTTTACACTCCTTCCGCGAGTTATGCTAATAAACCGAGGTCATAGAGATATCAGCGTGTGAATTATTGCACCTTATCCTTCCCCTCATTACTAAAGCTTGGTAGTAGAAGCGTGCGGCGTTAAGGGATGCTGTAACCATGAGATTTCGCAGGGTCGTAAATCCCATTACACTTTCGCGACAACGTCCCGATGACGCGGTATATTCCTACTTAAAGGAACGAAAACTTGTTGTTCTTCTTTTATTATGTAATAGTTTGTTTATTAATGTATGCGTAGTAACGACGTGATTTAAAACAGAAAGATTAATATCGCGTTTTCATGGTCACGAATAAACCGTTCCTTTTCCCCAAAATATTTATTCATTGGTTCTTGTACAAAGAAACGGAGCTCCGTGCGATTTATTTTACTTTATCTATCTATTTACACGGATTGGTTCCTCTTTGTACGAGTTAGACGTTGAAACGAATTTTCTAGAAACGAGTTAACGCGGAATTGACTTGTTTTTTAAAGGAAACACACACGGCAATCTATGAAAACCGTCGCCGAAGGGTTAAACGAAAACGATTGATGGAAACGATGACACAGGAACAACAGACGCAAAAATCGTTTCGTATTTGTATATTTTTTGAAACCCCTGCCGCTATATCTCGTCTTTTGGCTCTGGGAAAACTCGCGGCTTGTCTTTTCCGTTCCAAAAAAACTGACGCACCTGTCAGCTTCATAAACGGAGCGAGTTTTATATCACTTCTTTCTATTTCTCTTTCCAAGCCCCCGGGGATTGATATATACATATATAGTGCGTAAAAAAATTCGCACGGTTGTAAGTTGGACGTAGCACGGAGTTATTTTTAAAATTCGGTTTCGATCTGAGGAGAGAAATACACTGACCGTTGCAAATTCGCGCAAATATTCGGGGGCTTTCATATCCGGTCTATCAAAAGCATATGTAGTTCCACGTCGATCTAACCGGCAAATGCCTGCAAACGTCCACGCGCAGCGCTTCTGCGAAATTCTCCCGCTACCATTGCTCCATAATATTGTCAACGAAACCTATTCGCAGCTTAATGGAGATTGGAAACGAAGTTCGATTGCAGGTGAAATGCTGGAAAAATCATAGTGGATGGCAGCGGAAACGCGGAACGCAACCGGTGCCACGTGAATTTGCCGTAGCGCAATTTTGCGTAGCAAAGCGAAGCGACGCGACGCGACGCGACGCGCGGGAAACTCTCATAATTAATTCACCGTGCAGGCCGCTCGATCGATCGATTCACAATTAATTCGACCGATCGAGCGGCAATCGAATCGGTTGCCGTTCGACAGTCCACTGTGTATTTACCCGACCATCAATCCAGCTGAATCCACCTGAATCCGAGGTAAGAAATCCCCGGCAATCACGATTCGCGAACCGAGCTTGGAAAACGTCGCCGACTCCGTATTCCTCGTCGGAGATTTCCTCTCCTCGCTGCCAGCGTTTCGTTCGAGAACTTTAATTGCCTCGATAAGCCCCGAATCGACAGTTTCGAAGCCATTTCGGTCGCCATTTGAGAAAAAAAGCTTGCCGATTTTTACTTCGCCGCATCGAAGATTCTACGATACGTAAAATGTTTGCGCGTGATTCGTAGAGTCGAGAAAAATGGTTTTAAGTTTGGGAACGAGGAGAATTGAGAGCTATACGTATGCGAAATTACTATGCTTCAGCGGTTGTTTTAGTAATCACTCAACTTGGCGTTACGTTTGGATTAGGCTTGGATTGTATCGGGGTTAAGTTTGGGTTAGATTTAGCTTAAGTTCGGCTTTGGTTTGGATTGCTGTCGCATTAAATTCGAATTAGCTTTGAGTTATGTTCAGACTGGGCTTGAAATAGAATTGGGTTCGGTTCGAATTAGGTGTGGATTAGACTTGCTTTAAATTCGGATTAGGTTTTGATTATATTCGAGTTAAGTTCGGATTAGATTTGGGTTAGTAGATGGCGGTAAAAATTAGAGATGATACTTAAAAGAACCCTAAACCTTAACCTTTCTCTATCCTGTTGTCAAACATTTACAACAATCCTGAATTCAAAGTTCTACTCTAGAAATCGCGACTTTTGTTGCTGTTTGCGACGTAATTTTGTTTGCAATTCTCCTAACCTGGTTTCTGAACGAATTCAGAAGACAAACTACAAGGAAGAAGATCAAGAGTGCAAGAAAACGTCTCATTACCACGAAGAAGAACACGATCTTCCGCATCTCTACCTTGATCTTAATTTACATTTTACCGTGGCGAAACGGGCGCAACCGAAATACAAGTGAAGTGGAAAGTAGATACGAAAGAAATTTCTCGGTATAAAGCCGGTATTTGAAAGTTCGTAAGGTTGGCTTTGCCGGTAGGAACTTCTGCGTAAAGCTGCACACGAAAGCGATGATGAGCGTTGAAAAAAGGGGGATTACATTGGTTCGGTGGGCATCTTTCGGCGCGATCGAACCAACCAGGTGCCTTCAATTTTCTCTGGCCGAGATTTATGACGCAGTTCGAGAAAATTGAACACGAACCCGGGAATCTATAATCTACGATCGTGTAATGGATGCGTCCTGAGATAATAATCTACCGAGAACTTTATGTTCCCTATCGATAACGCCGAGTGTATTCGTTTTGGGGCTAATAGAAAACCGTAGGCGTTTCATCGATCTCTGAATTATCGTCTTCTCGTTCAATTTTAAAGACCTCTAATGTAAATCGTAAACTACAGTTAGTCGTTACAAGGTTTTGCGCCATCGCAACGCTATAATTGAAAAAATCATTAGACAGGAAATTCGGCGAATGCGAATCACTCAAAGGCACTATAATCTGGCTTCTTCTGATCGAAAACGATGCAAATCGGCTCCGCGTGAATGGAAGCAAATCGACCTGGAAGTAAGTCGAAATTAGGAATGCAAGCTGATCTCATTCGAGTCGATGATCGCGTTTTGGCCAGATTCGACGGCATTCAGGTCGAATTATCGTTTGCAGCTGGGATACGTGGATGTTCGATTCGGTCTAGCGTGCATCTATATCCGCCATATTCTGGTCGATTTAATCAGCCACGCGAGAAACGCGCGCCCATACTTCTTCATCATCCCTCTCTCCACGTTCGCGTTTAATGTTTCATATAATAAACGCTACTACTTCGTTGGCAAAGTATGCGGCGGCACGGGCCAAGAAATTTCTAAATTGAGTTTAATATCGAGAGCCGGCGTTTTCTTCTGGCCGGCGTGTTTTCGAAATTAACAAGGCTGCGGGGCTGGAAGAATTTTCGAGTGCGCAAAAGTTTCATAGGAATGTCCTGCGAGCAGCAATAATTATCTAACGGCGGAAATTCTTCTGATATTTTAGCGGCGAAGTTTCGCGCGAGTCGAGAGATCAAATTTCGTCTTCCCTTATACTTTAATATTCGCGACTGTATACTTTATTTACTTGTTACAGATTTATTTATTTACTCATTTAATAGGCGCACAAATTAATCTGCGACTATTTGGCAACATTCGATGGATGTTTATGGAAAATTAAACACTACTTCGATGCTCGAAATAATTTCTATAATTTAGTCTTCGTCGTACGCGATTGATAAAATCCGGTTTAATTAGAAAGATGACTGTTTTAAGTGAATCAAATTTTTGAGACTTCGAACATAATAATACTAAAGTAATTTGTAGAAAACCTATTGAGATAATAATAAAGATATACAAACAAATACACGCGGACGAAACACAATAAATATATACGGTAAAAATGAAGTACAGTACTGTATATATGTAAATATATACACTTAAGAAATCAATTCGGTGCTTTTACATTGAATTAACCAACTCTAACAATAAGCTTTTCTTAGCAATAAGTTCTTTCAGCTGCTTTATACTTGTGAAACAATATTTTGCACATCCTGTATAATTTGCCAATGCAACTATTACCATATACTTATTCTCAAATAAATCAAGGCGCACTAATTTAGGTTTTATCGAATCACTAAGGTACACTTTAAATTAAACTAGATCTATAGTTTGGCAGGAAACTTTTATCAGCCGCTGTATTTAAAAGATCTTCAAGAACAGATCTAGAAGTTACGATCGCGATGCTCGAAAAATCGTCCGCATTAGTAAATCTCTCTTCGAATTAAAAATATGCTTTCGATAACACTGGGAAATCATAAAGTGAAATTTGTATTATTACTCTGACGTTTCAATTGCGAGATGCGTTTGTCCCGGTGTTCAATTTAATGCGATTGTATCCAGTGCAATCCCTATCAGCGATTTAGTAAAATTGCGTGCAATAAACAAAATTCATCAGCCGTCAAACTGAACGCTCTCTCTGTCTCTCTCTCTCTCTCTCTCTCTCTCTCTCTCTCTCTCGGTCCTTTACAATTATACTTATTAATTATGAAACACGACGCGCAATATAATTTCTCGTTTCGCAACGAACCGTATTTAAAAAGCCTAATTACAGATCCTATTGTTCCCTCCGAGTGGATT
This sequence comes from Eucera pruinosa, assembly GCA_028830335.1. NCBI lineage: Eukaryota > Metazoa > Arthropoda > Insecta > Hymenoptera > Apidae > Eucera > Eucera pruinosa. The sequence continues at coordinate 313,994 of JAMYCR010000014.1, forward strand.
TCTACAATAGGGCAGGCTCGCAATAACTTTGCATAGCTTTTGTGTCTCGAAATATATATCGAAAGCTAGCAACCGACCCGGGTATCGATTTATAAATTCTTCTAAAAAGCGAAGCGTTTTTATTCAACGGCGCTCTATAAAATTAAACTTCGAAATGGCGACTCGCGAAGTCAACGAAAGCTTCTGCAAGTTAAAATCGATGCAATTTCCGTTCTGCTGCACTCATCCGCCAATTGTTAACGTTAATCGTTGCGTCGTACAATTTTTACAACTCCTATGGTACCGAAATACATTTATAAAACTGTAGAAGTTTCAATTAATGGGAAGAAAAATTCGCAGACGTCCTTAAGCGGGTTTTACTCGAGCACTTCGAGAATGGAAATCAATTTGGAACTATTTTCGTTGAAACTTATACAAGAGCTGATGAAACAGAAGTTTTTGGGATTGTATAGGGTTATCCAGAATAGACTATAGGAACACCTATCTTCACTTTTTTTCTTTCCCTTTCTGCTTTACCCTTTTCTAATCTGTTTTTTTTATTTCTATTACCTTCGTTCGTTCTCGTTTCAATTTTTATTTCTTTCACCTCTATTTTATACTAACAAACATGGCGTTTCACAGATATTCTCATTCAACATCCTAAAGGTACCTTTGGATAACCTTTTATTAACCTATTCATTTATACGAGTAAATGAAATTTATTGAAACTAGCTCGATTCGTAAAGAGCGAATGATTGTGACAAATTATGTCAGCTTCCAATATATGATTGCTTTTTCGTTCAGCGACATACAGTGACTCGCGAAATTAATCGAACGTTGTTATATAATTATTTTCAATATATACAGTTTTATTACGATAATCAAGCCTCGAACAAATTCGGTATAAGAACAGAAATGTTTGAAGATAATTGTCGCACTCAATTAACGTGGAAAACTATTAATTAGCGATAATACACTCGAGCTTTCAGAAATTTAATTTTATCGAGAAAGTTGCAAATCGCAGGTTTGTTAAACTCTTGTTGAAGTTGATCGGAAACGAGAATTTAAACATAATGGTGATTCGCAAATGGCGTGCAATAGTATTAATATTAGATGCATAATTAGCAGTCGATGAAATCGTGAATTTATTAAATATTAACTACGGTAAATGAACGAAAACTATGTACTATAGATGTAATTATTAACTAGGCTATTGTAAACTGTAGGTGGCCCGTAATCGTATTAATATTGGACGAATAATTAGCGAAAATATATACAACCGTTCAGGAATGTAGCTTGTTGACCGAATTGTAAATTCATTAAATTCTTAGCGAACTTGATTGGCGACGAAAATTGAAGTATAATTATTAAACTGCGGATCGTTATGCGTTTATTGGAAATTTAAAGCTGCAGAAATGTGCCAATTCGAAGTTCCCAATATAGAAACAAATACAACAAAGTTATCGCCAATACTTGCAAATTTACTCGCTTTTCCCCAAAAGTATAAAACATTTCCAAACAACGAAAACTGGAACTAAATTCAATAAAATCTCGAAGGCCTCGATACACTTAAAATATCACAATACACCAATTCACTATTCTATATTATATGTATATATATATATATATATATATATATATATGTGTCGCCGTACCTCGCGCAATTTGGCGAATTAAAACAAGCCATTCGAGGAGTTCATTCCGCGCACTTAAAGCTATTCGATCGTGGAAAAAAGCCTTCCCCAATTTCATCCCTCTTAACCTAGGAATAAAAAAAGAAGGAAACAGAACAGAAGAGTCACATTCGCGGGCAAATGTGGTGGGTGGAACAGAGCAGCGAAGAAACTTAATAGCCTTTAATTCGTAGTTTCTGAGAGCACTATGCAGCAATTGCAATCGTCAATTACGTGGCAAGGCACTCCAATAATACGCAGGAGAAGCTAACCACCTAGGGAAGATGGAGCATCGGGTTGAGGGCGGAATACGACAATAATTAAGAGGTCTCGAACCTATGTTCGTTGGAGGATCCATGCAGGAAACCAACGCACCACAGGTCCTGTGTGCCGCCATTGTACAGTCACTCGCACAATTCCACGTACTTTACCCATTTGCCTTTTAACCCTTTTACCCATTTGCCTTTTAACTCTTTTACACCTTCGCCTTTTAACTCTTTTACCCCTTTGTCTTTTAACTCTTTTATCCCTTTGCCTTTTAACCCCTTTATCCCTTTGCATTTAATCCTTTATCCATTTGCCGTTAACCCCTTTACCCCTTTGCCTTTTAACCCATCACCCCTTTGCCTTTTAACCCTTTGCCCCTTTGCTTTTTAACTCTTTTACCCCTTTGCCGTTTAACCATTTTACCCCTTTACCTTTTAACCCTTTATACATTTGCCTCTTGACCATTTTATTCCTTTGCCTTTAACCCTTTTGCATTTTAAACTACAAGGTTTTCGATAGGAATGAAAGGGTTAAACCCCTGCTATTCGAAGACTTCGATAACTCGAAATCTGTATAGCTACAAGGATTTTACCTATTCCGTTAAGATTCGAGTTATCGAGGCTCGATTGTATTCGAAATTCCGAGGAGTAGGTAGACGTTTGCTACTGACTGTAGTCGGAAATTAATAATCGCGAGGCAGATAATAGCCGGATCTCGAAAGGGCGAAGCGACGGCCTGGAACTATAGAGCACTCGAGGGGTTCACGCAGTTTCATCTTGAGGGTCCTTTGCCGTGGAAAGCAGCGCACGGTGTTTCCGTGGAATTCTCTCGATCGAAAGCACGGAAGACGTGTCTCCCGTGGGACGATCGGAAGAGTTCCGTTCTTATTTTGTGGCAAGCTAAAACCGTGAGACGTTCGACGGTGTTTGCGCCCGTTGGCGAGATAACGTTCTTATCTGGCGCGGTTATGGCGCTGATAAAAGCAACAACGAGTAGTCCTGTTCAGTCGTCTGCGAGTTCTTTAGGGAAGACGCTACCCACCCCGACAGGCGATCGTATCGTTTGTGTTGTAGAAACACGGTGTTAATGGAGCGAATGCCCTGCTTTCTCCATCACAAGAGAGAGAAACAAAATTCCCAGTCTTTTATTACAAATATACAGTCTGTCCAACGAGAGCGCGTTCGAAATACAATGGTGGACAAAAGGAAAATAAGACATTTTCAGCAGCATCGGGATTCATTTTGAACATTTCGAACGTTAAAATTGCTCTCCTGTGAAATTTAGAAAACTTGCTTCTTCGAGCTTCGTTCATCTTTAGGAAGAATTAGTAACGTTAAAGGCGTTAGAAATACGAGCAATACAGATAACTGTAAATCCCAATCAATCAATCATACGAGCTGTCAGAGAAGTGACACCTTGTGTAAAAGTATATAAACTACTTAACTAAAATTAGTAGAAACGCTATATTCACATATATGGTAAAAATCTCGCTACACGCGCTAAGCCCTTTGTTCGTTTTGTCTATCAATTTTATCTTGCATTAATAAACCAGCGAAAGTTAACAAAAGATATATGGCTCTGCTCGTTAATCCTTAACAAAAGGATGTCGATTAAGTTGGAATTGAAACGAATAATCGAAAATGATGTTAAGCTATATTGAACAATGGTACAGTTGAGATTTATTATTAATCGTTCCGCTTATAAATCATTCTTGATCCAATCATGTTTCTCTTTTCTGAACAAGTTAACCAATTAAAAGAAGAATATAACAAAAGGATCGATTCTAAATCGCGTAATTTTTAATTCCAATTTTATACCGAATGTTTACTTTCCCAAAATATGGAAACATTTTTAAAGAAGCAGGTGAATAATTTGTGCCACGTCACAGCTTTCCACGTAAACTTTCGTACTTAGATTTCTAAGCAACGGATTAATTGTCGCGAAGATATCTGGTCGCGCTTTTATTAAACAGACTATAATAAATAGCAATGGGTGGTCGATAAGGAACGACTCTGACAAGCACCTACACATCTCCAGCGAAGATTAATATTCTAAGATTCCTTTAGGCCGCTTAAATGCTGCCAACAATTTATTGCAGAGCACGATTCCTTTTTTTTTATCGTTTCTTACGACCCTTCTTCCATTTTTCTTCCGTCTTTCTCGCGTTTTTTTTGCAGCCCCCTTGGAACCCGACACTTTTTCCAGCTTTGGAAACTCTCGCGTATCTCTGTCCGACCGTTCGACTGGCTCATTTGTTCACGTCGTTCGTCAAACAGGCATTTGAATAATTTCACGCCTCCCCGTTTTAATTCGTGGAATGCCAAGCCGCGCCCGGCAGAGTTCTTTATAGCGATACGATTTTTCGGGCGTCGATAATTACCCACACCGTTAAATAGAAGGGCCAAAGGAACGGGGGGAGACAATTAAACGCGAGACGAACCCCGGCTGTTAATTAATGCATTTTTTGCTCCGCGCTGACCGAAAGTCTTCGGACGAATTCCTGTGCTCCTCGTAGTCGCATTCTTTTAACCCTTTCCACTCTAAAGCTACGAACATTATTTATTGGACCGATAAAAAGATGCCTAATTTCGTGTAAAATTGATAGACGCGAATAGTTAAAGTTCAGGGGACGAAATTTACAAATAGCCGTGGAAGATAAAGTATTTTACGACAAGTATATATAAGACGTGGAGACTGACGAGGATCATCACTTGAGTGTAAATCGTCGCTTTCAATGAAACTTGCATATCATATAGGTGTTAGAAAAATATTTCACCCGTACCTTTTTTTATCTGCTATGACACATATCTAGAGGGTGAAATCAACCCTCGAAGATGCCGAAGAAGAACACATTTTTCTCGATATTTCGAAAATTATTTGACCCAGAGAAAAGTTGTTTAAACGAAAATTGCGTACTCTCGAGTAACAAATTTAACCTGCTAAATCTTTCGAGTGCAAAGGGTTAAATATTAGATTCAAGGCTTAACTGTTGCAACCGTATCTTTATGCACGCTAATAATGCTCGTATTTCCAAATGTTTTCAATCACCCGCTTCGCTACTTATCTATTTCAATTTTTATCCTAACCTCTGTCGCTTCACATCATTTTCATATATTATTGCGTACACTATCATTGTTCCTTTACGTAATATTCGTTTGCCAATGGGCCTTTCCTTGCCGTGAATAAACGGATAAAAACGATACAGCCAGAAGAAGTCTAAACTACGTACTTACTCGGTAACTTGAGAATCCGACGATGGATTAAAGACACGTGTTTGCCAGTGGTGCGAAACGGGGAGGATCGATGGCGCGCTCGTAGTAAATTCCGAAGCTCCGCTTCAGACCCGTTTTTAATTAATTGCACGGAACGATTACTTAATCGCGCGTCGATTGTTTTGTAATTGACGGGGCCGATGAATCGGCTGAACGGGATGAACGTTGGGGTGATAAATTAGTAGACACGTAGGCTAGAGGAGCACGCGCGAACGCCACGCGTTTAAAGCTGCCCTTGTTTAAGCTGTATTCATAGCTCATTCCCCGCGCCTGACGGGTTTGCGCTTTCGCGGATTAGAACACCAGCTTTTTTTCTCGTTTTTCTTTTTTTAACGCGATCGGCCGGCACTTTCCCTTGAAAAATTACCGCGTACCCCCTTACGTGCCGACAAAAAGTGGCCCGGCAAACGAATAACGGCGCGTCGGTAGTTGGACGGAAAATGTTCACCACCGCAACCAGCGCGGATTTAATAAATTTCATCCCCCCTCCCCTTTTTCTCTCTCTCTCCTCACCCCACCGCCAGGGGCTAGCGAATTAAATTTCCATTTATCGCTTGTATTTCCATTTATTTGACTGCGGATGTGATTTCGGAGATCCGCTAAAAGGGGTCGCGATAAAAATGAATTTGGAAGCGGCGGCGCGACGGTTTTAAAGTGACTCGAATCGTTTATTAATGACTGAGCTGGCATAAATAATACCTGAGCGGAGAATGCAAATACCGATTCAACGAGGCTTTAGCGGATTTCGGAAAAAGGGGATATCGAAATACATGGAAGCGTTCGAATGATAAGCGAATACGATGCGATGGCGAATAAAATAAAGTTTCACCGGTCTCGCGAATTTATTTTTCGTCCGTGTACGGAGGAGAAGAATTCGTTTCGCAGCGAAGAATAGTTCATCTTTGTAAAATAATAAGAAGTTTCGCAAGAATATCTTCCATTTTGTTATCCGAAAGAGGATGTAAATATTTCTAAATAATAATAATATTAGCAAGACTAACAAATAGAAACTAATAATACTATAATAGTACTCCTAGTATGCAAAATATAAAAGCAAACGCAAAGTTATAAATTTAGTGCAAACGAAACAGCCTCGAAAGTTCGAGTCACAAAAATACATTGCATAAGTGAGGTATATATAAAATATATATATATATATATATATATATATATATATATATATAATAATGTAAAAGTCTGTGATTCAACTATCGTTTCCTGTCAATATTACTCGAATTTGCTACATTTCTTGCCTCAGCAAATTGCTATGCCGATGGGGTTGATCTTTTCACCCGTAATTCAGCAGATTTCAAACGCTCCATAAACAGACTACTTGAATATTTATAATCTTACGTTGCGCGTTTTCTCCTTTTGCGTTCTAAAATAGTTAAACAAAATTACTTAAAGCGCGAACTTTAAAATGGCAGTGCGCGGTACATTTACGCCCTATTACAGTAATGTCGCCGGTAAAACTAAAATAATAATAATAATTATAATAAATTCATTATAAATGAACGGGTGTAAGAACCCTTTAGTATACGTTGAAAATATACACGGAGTAGCGGTACAGTACAACATAAAAGAAAGACAAAATGAGGGAAAGAGAAGAAAAAAGATGGCAAAGGAGCCAGGTAAGCCCTAGACGATTTTATAAAAGAACGAATTGCTTCTATGCTTGGTCGATGGTAATATTATCGATGCAACGCGGAGACGAATAATACGCGCGTCCCCGAAAATTTAAACGCCGCGCGCGTTCGACATCGTATTTCCGCGAGCCGTGATCTATGAAGTTGCAAGTTACCAACGAGAAAGCCGGCTTATCTGATTCCCCTCTTTGCCGTGAATCGAGTTCAATACGCGAACGTTGTTCGACTACGTTGCTCGCGTTATCGGAGATAGCGGCTGCGAAGTCTGTGCTCTCGCAATCCTGCGCGGTGATTTACGGCCGTTTCCTCCCTTCCGTAAATTATTTGCGAACAAAGCCTGAACCGATGACGAAGATAGGCGAAGGCCTAAGAGGCTAACGAACCGATGGCATGGAAAACTGGATTACGCCCAGGGGCCGCGAAAGATGAATGGCTAACGGGGTTGCCACCTTGCAGGTACAGCTAACCTCTTAAGAATACTTGTTGCCGAGTAAACTGTAGCCAGTCGTGGAATTATTCTGCTTTTGTCGCGTCCTAACGCGACGTCGCAAAGTGGAATTCGCGAAACGATTCCACCACGATTTTCTCAAGCTTTCTGTGCACGAATATTTGTTTTCGCTTATTCGTTCATTTCTATTCATTGTACAGATGTAATAGGTCTATTATGCAGTGGTGCATGGATTTATGTCACTTCTATGAATGGTATATAGTTAGTCGCATAAGTCTGCATACTTTACAGATTTTAGAACTGCGAACGATAGTAACGATAATACGATATTGTTCGTATATACTTAAATCGAAAACTATTTGAGTGATTAATATGATATTGCGACGAATGGAGATTTATTGTCCTTGCATCGCGTGTCTTTTCGAGCATCCCATCAGTTCAACCATTTCGCTACGAAGGACGTATATATACGACCTCAAAAATTGGACAATTATTTATTAAAAGCATACGTATTATTCATTTATAGTAGATTATTGTGTCTGTCTTCGTTTTCACGATAAAGTTAGGATCATAATTGGTAATGCAAAGCTTCTAAATATTGATATTTATCCTATTTTCCTACTACCAGAACCTGCTTCCTATCTACGGTTTGAATTTTTAATTCAAAGGAACAATCGCCAAAGGGTTCATCATCGCGACGCAAATAAGTAGTTCTAATGTTAAAGACGATTGACGTCTATCACGCGATACCTTCTACAATTTTCTTAGAATCATCTCGAAGCTGTCGAATTCCCTGCAAATTCGCGAGTGATTTTCTTCGATGCCCAACAAATTAAGGGAAGAACTATCGAGAGGTGTGGAAAGGGGGAAGGAAAGGAACGCAGCGGGTATCGTTTCGCCGTGGAATCGAATATCCATAGCCTTGGCCAGATATAGTTTGACGCAGCAATAGTAACCGTAATCGTAGCAATAATTTCGCTGGGACGTCTGGCGGGCGGGACTCTCTAAAGTTTTAATTGGAAGCTGTCATACGTTGGAACTATGAACTATACGGCCGCCGCGCCGCCGCCGCGCCGCGGAGCGTGCGGACAACGTTTGAGGGTTTACGAGCAGCCAACCAGGCGAAGGACAATAAAGAGGGTTTGCGGGACACGTATGCGCTATTTCGGGATGAATTGTCCACCATTAGAGAGGAAATACTCGTGTGCAAATATATCGGCTCTCCTAGATAAAGACCAAACGCACCAAGCGCTCTTCGACTACGCGGCAGTTTTATTTTTCCTATTTTTTTGCCACGAAAAAACGACTAGTCGCAGATAAATTAGGAGTAGCGAATGGGTCGCGCCGTGGAAACGCCGAGCCGGGCAAGTTGTCGCGGGAATTATTCGCAGGAAAATGGCTCTGGATATTGTTTCACGCTTGCACGTGCATCCACCGCGTTCCAAAACCGGCGAATGCCCTCTAGAACAATGTTTTCCAACCTTTTCTCTGCCATGCCCCACCTAAGCCTTTCTAACATTCTTATGCTTCCTATTATGTAACATATACATACGTTTTAATTTTCAAAAATACACGTGTTCACCGAAGAAACTTAAAGGATAGGTTTCAAGAAGAGATCGCTAGGAAATTGTTGAGCAAACGCACGTCTCGTATCTATAATCTAACGTTTATCCAGATCGAGTAGCGACTGACAGTCGTGGTGTACGGTTAACTTAAACTCTGGACAAGTCCATTTTCGACGTGCCCCCCTTAACAATCAGCGTGCCGCCTTGTGGGGCGTGGGCCCCACGTTGGCAAACACTGCTCTAGAACTTTGCCCACGCTTCCTATTTGTTTCAATTCCCCTCCTATCCTTTTTTCTGTTTCTTGTTATTAATGGTCGGTGATATTTTTCGTTGACCCGCCTGATGCGGTGGTTTAAATCTTCGGAGATTTTTTAGCGTTGCTGTACAATTTCTGGACGATTGTTCTGAATGCGCGTTGTTGGTTGAATTGCGTGGGAGGTTTACCATTACGCAAAGTATACATACATCTGTCTCGAAAAGTGCACCACTTAGTGGGTTAGCTCAATTTACGACGTTGGTTTCGACGGAAAAGAAACTAATTTCGGGAGGGCTTGATTAGAAGCAGCTGGACACTGCGAGAGTTTAATACGAGGCAGTGATGTTAAATTAGTACAGTGATTCGAGAAATTCATCGAATGATACTACTATCGCATAATTTTTTTTGCGTATAGTTTCCTTACGATAATCGAGCTTCGAACGAAGACAGTATAGGAACGCAAATTGTACATTAAGTATATCCCAGAATGTTATACTTGGCGATTAAACATTCGATTAACGAGGAATATAACGAACAGAAATATTACGATTAATTTCGCGAGCCACTGCGGATATCAAAAAGTATCGATACTTGTTCCATAGTTACACGAAAGTATCGATCATTGTTCGGTACCTAAAGGGAAGTATTGATACCTATTTGAAGAACAGAAAGTATCGATATTCCGCTTTTATTTCCCCCCATTAGATTTTATTGGATCCACGTCCAAGGTACAATCGATTCTCTCGACAAATGATTCTCAATACCTCTTTAATACCTCACGGGAACAAATGAGTATTGATTTAGTATCGTTTTAAAAAGTATCAGCAACGAAGATTGATACCAAACGCCTAAAAAATCTCCATACCTTCGAATGCTTCCAACTGAGTGTACGAGCTAGGACACGGTCGCGTTCACATGGCGGAGCAGTGCAGTCGACTGCAAGCATTCCTGGTGCACACGTGATCGCGTCGGAGTGTTTACGATCGTTGCGGCGGCGTGCATTCGCGGTAGCTTCGTTTCAAAGAACGATTCACACCGTTGTGCGCGCCTTCGCGGACGCGCGGCTGCCGTCGGATCGCGAACTTCGCTCGGCCGTCAATCCTTATGCTCCACGCTCTCGTTTCGAAGCGGATTCCTCGGCTTCCGGGCGGCCGATTTTGCCGAACCATGGCTCAAATCGAAGGGCTCGGTACCGGAAATATTGTGTCAAGATCGTTCGTGGATAGCCCTCGCAGTGCGATTGTTGTAAACAAAGATTTGTGTGCTATAGCTACCGAGTGACCGAACGATGCCAGAGATCATCGTTGATAAAATCCGAACCGGAAGTGCTACTGCGATGAAGCTACTTGCGCCTTGTAGGGGGAATCATTCCCTTTATTTTGACTGCTCGCCGATCGAAATCGGACGTGCAGAAGCCGAGATATGATTACTTTTCCAAAACTTTTACGCACACTGTCGCTAGACGCTAGGAAATGCTCTCCATGGTCCGCGCTCGAAAGTTTATATAAAGAATGTAATAATAAGCAAAGAATCGCTGATAAAATCCGAACCGGAAGTGCCACTGCGATGACGCTACTTGCGTCTTGTAGGGGGAATCATTCCCTTTATTTTGACTACTCGCCGATCGAAATCGGACGTGCAGAAGCCGAGATATGATTACTTTTCCAAAACGTGAACGCACACTGTCAGGGAACACCCGGGAAATTTTCTCGATGGTCCGCACTCGAAAGTATATATACAGAATGTAGTATAAGGAACGAATCGCTGATAAAATCCGAACCAGTTCAATTACTAAGGATTAAGCATACAAAATAAATAGTATTTTGGATATTTCCAATCGTAGAACAATAAAGTAGTTATGATAGCACGGAAACAGTTTCCTGATGCTAGAGTTTGGTATGCTAGATTACGGTAGGTTTCGGATACGCCTTTGACAAGGCGAAATATTTGGCAAACGAGTCGGCGACGTTCACGTCTCGTCTGGATTGGTTTCCTTTTGCTCGACAGGAGAGGAGGTCGCAGCCGCAGCCGTCTCCGTGTGCGGAGCAGCCAGACTAATTAAACTGCCCTTCGACGTTACGATCGATTTCAATCAGCCTCCTTATTCGTCGCTCCATTCCTCGCTCCAAGTATCTTTACCGTTCGGTATTTTTCCAGCCCGTTTCGCTACTCTAATCCACTAGACGACATCTGTCACTCACCCTTTCTCATAGACATTCAACCTATGAAACGTCAAAATCTCGAAACCCCTCGAAACTTGGGAAGTTTCGAATTTTTATATCTTCTAATTCTGAGCACTTCGAATTTCTAAGACTGAAAGAAAGGGTAAAATAGAGAAGGGGCAATCCATTACCTTGTCGAAATTGGCAACGCGTACTAAGCAATAACGTCGCTTTTGTTTACTAGATTGGTTGAAATGGAAGGACCGATATGAGTCCGATTATTATCTCCAGTATCTTGAATTTCTAGTGCTTCGAATTATCAAGACACCGAATCCCCAATGCTTTCAATTTGTATAGCTTCGAATTCTCAATGCTTTTGAATTTCCAAAGCTTCGAATTCTCAATGCTTTGAGATCTCAAAGCTTAGAACTCACAATCTCGCGAATTTTTAACGCTTCAAATTCCCAAATCGTTGAATTCCCAATGCTTTGAATTTGCAAAGCTTCCAAATTTCAATGCTTTGAGTTCTCAAAGCTTAGAATTACCAGTCTCTCTAATTTCTAACGCTTCGAATTCTAAAACTGCCGAATGCTCCACGCTTTGAGATCTCAAAACTTATAATTCCCAATCTCGCGCATTTCTAACGTTTCAAGTTCCCAAATCGTCGAATTGCTAATGCTTTCAACTTGCAAAGCTTCCAAATCTCAATGCTACGATTTTTCGAAGCTTAGAATTTCAAACATCCCCGAGTTTTGTCAGCAACAAGAATAACAAGAGCTACTGGCTGTGTCCGTGTCGCGCGTGTCCCGTCCAGTTCTCCATCCTTGCCTAGCAACTTGTTGTCTTTTTGTAAATTCTTCGGGCGCCTAACAGAGCTCATTAATTGGCTGGACACGGTGTCAAAAGTGGCGGCGGCCAGGATGTTAAATTAATGCCGGTAGGAGTCGTTTCACTGGGCCAGTGCTAATGGCCCGCCACCAGCAGCGCCGTAGCGCAGCCATAAATTAATCCCGGCCAGTCGTTAGGTTGCCTTCGAATGGTGGTGCATCGCCATGGAGGGACGCGACGCGACGCTACGCGCCATAAACGGCCTGCTGCAGCAGCGACGCCCGCGTATAATCCCACCGACTCGCCCCTGTTTCGCCGTTTTCAAAACTGCTGACGAGTCGCAGTTGAACACGACTCGTCCCATCCCTATCCGCACGATCGCTCGCCGGGATCTGCTTGTTTCGTTCCGCGCCACTGCTTCCATCCGGAAACCGAAGGTAAATGCGAAAAGACACTACGATGGGGGATTAAGGGGTGCTGCAAACGGTGTAAAGGATGTAAAGCTTGCATCGATGGCTTTCCCTCTTCCCTTTCCGTCTGCAAGCATTTCTTTTCCGCTTGCTCCGGCTGTTGCACGTCTCCAAACGTTTGCGAACTTTCGCGCAGGATTAGGATGCAAGCGATTTTTCAGTTTCGAGGGGTTGCTTTTACAGCGACTCGCGAAATTGATTAAATAGTTTTCGTATTACTGGATTTAGATGCGTAAGAAGATATAGAATACGGATGGCTTGCGAAAATATGCAGAATGTGCGAAGCGAAATATGGAATGTTGTAGTTGGAGGATGGAACAACCCTTTTACGAACATATACGTTTGCGTATATCATTCGTGGCGCAGTTATTGTTTGACTGCGAATGTTTATGCATTTATGAGAAACCTAAATGTCCAAAGAGATACGGAATACGTGTACGTAGTTTATAGAATGGTACAAAATGTAGAATGTTCCGTTTCGAGGGATGAAGCAAGCCTTTTACGAAGCTATGAACTTACGTAATCATTCGTAGCGCAGTTATTATGAGACTGCGAATGTTTATGGAATCACGAGCAACCTAAATGTCCGAGAAGGTACGGAATACACGTAGCTTGTAAAAATATACGGAATGGACGAAGGAAAATGTAGAATATCGCATTCGGAGGATGAAACAATCCCTTTACAAAGACATAAATTTACGCGATCGCGATCGAATATTTTCGTCGTTATAATTAAAATCTAATCAATCGGATTACAAGAACTCTTCCTCGATTGTTTGCCTACTTGTCTTCTACAAAAATTCATGGGTTCCTGTATGAAATTTTAGCGAATAGATTTTTTTTTTACTTCGGCCCATGAAATTGATGAAATATTTTCGCGTACTTTACTTCCTGTTGAGTGAGTCTTTGTTATTTCCTATCGAGTAGTTGGGTGTTTGAAACGTTTACGGATTTCGGTAAGAAACTCTGGCCAATGGATTTCGTCGTTTGAAGAGGGTCACTCTTTAAGGTGACCTTGGAAATATTTCACAGGTGACAAGGCGGTGTTTTATTTTGATCTTGTTAGCTAAGAGCAGCGCGGAGCAAAGGGGGATTAAAAAGGTTTGAATACGAGGCTAACTACTTTGTACAAAGGAGAACCTTCTTGGAAAGGAGAGCAAGGGAAAAGGACCAAAAAGGGCTGACGAGAGAGTGGCTTTTTCGAGCAAGAGGTGTAATTTATACCAGCTGCTTGAAACTTCTTGAAACGAACGATTCGCTTAAAACGCTTTCCACTCGGAACGGAAAAGAAGAAAGTCAAGAACGTGGAACAAATTGAAACAAATCTTCCGAAAATTATTCCGCCACCTCGCAGCTTTTATTTTGAACGTTTCGTTGCGACTTCATTTACGGCGAAACAAATTGTTTACAGTGCGTCGAATCTTATTTGTCAATTCTTTCGAAACTTTGCGAGCGAATAACAGATCGTGCATAAGCCTGGCGATTTTCAAGGGTCACGAGATTAAAGCGGGATAAGAGAGAAGAGTACTATCCTTGGCAACAAGTTTTTCACTAAAGGCGATAATATAGAATTAGCTGAAAACGATCACGTTTTTCTCGTGCAAATCTCTGTTGTACAACCATGAAAGCTAATAGGGAATTTATGGATAACACGGAGCAACATTAGTTAATAGAAATGTCCCCAAAAGCGAGAATAGAAGTGACGAATTGATACGTTAAAAAAGTATCAACCAAAATGTATCACTGTATTTGGCAATTAATAGACATCGCTAAGCTACAAAGCACGAAGTTACTTAATTTCGTACATTTATCCATTTCATGGTTGCGAATGGGTTTATTATTCGTTCCTCGTTGAATTTTAGTTTAGCTGTTATCACTTCCTCTAGTCTTCCTTTAATTTGAGCGATATAAATTTTATTTATTCTAACGCGCGCTTGGAGTCATCTATTCGTGTTCGAGCAGCTTCCTCGCGTTTCCCTGAAACGGCCAGCCATTTCGCGGTGTAAATTCGCCGGGGAAAATAAGAGACGCTGGAGTCACGGTCATTATTCACGCATGTAAATATTGTTTCCTCGCGTGCGGTGAGCGTGCGCTACATGGGAAGAGGAACACTATGACGTGGCAACGATAAATAAAAGTTTGCATCCCGTCCGTGACGAAGCCGCGCATTGTCTCACCGTCGGCCAACACTTTATAACCCGTTCACGATGCATCTTATGCGCTTTATACGCGCTGCATCGACGAGACAGGGCCAAACGAATGAAATTAAAACACCTCCGCGGCGTTTGCTGTCAAATTCAATCGCGCGGAACGCGTAATCCGGACTTTTCCATTAGCGACGACGTTTCAAAGTACAGAGCCGCTATTCTTTAATTCCCCGAAGCAACCTTGGACAAATCGAATGCAAAGGATTAATTGTAGAATCAGGATCGAATTCGAATTGAAGCAATTTTGACGCGCTACGTTAATGTAAACTACAAAATAATATGGGACTTTTAAGTAGGGTTGCTATTTATAAAATCACGAACTTAAGAGAGAGAGAGAGAAAGTATTTAAGCTTCAAGTATTAAGACTTTTGCCAAGATGCTTCTAATTATTTATTGGATTAGGTAATGTATTCTAACGCAAATGTTTCTGTATATTATAAACAGTGATCGTAATCGAGAAATAGGAATAGAATAAAAAAACAACGATAATAGAAATAAGAATAGAATGAAGAAACAACGACAATAGAAATAAAAATAAAATGGAGAAACAACGATAATAGAAATAGGAATAGAATGAAGAAACAACGACAATAGAAATAAAAATAAAATGGAGAAACAACGATAATAGAAATAGGAATAGAATGAAGAAACAACGACAATAGAAATAGAAATAGAAATAGAAATAGAATGAAGAAAGGAAGAGTAGAAATAAAAATAGAATAGAGAAACAAAGATAGTACAAATAAGAATAGAATGAAGAATCAACGATAATAGAATTAAAAATAGGATGAAGAAACAAAGATAATAGAAACAAAAATAAAATGACTAAATTGTGTATCTCCATGCAAATTTACATTTCCACAAACGCAAATACCGATGGGCTTCGATCTCCAAGTATCACAAACGCTACTTTACTTTTGATATTCCGTATATTTTTGCGTACTATACGCATTCTGCAATTTCTTGCGTATTTAAATTTCCCAATGGTTCCCAAATGGTTAGCTTGCTCGATCACGATTAACAGCTTCGCAAAGCTAGAAGAACAGTAGATATCCACATCCGTAAATCTCGAACTTTAGGGAAACAACGTTCCGTACAATGCATCAACCTAATACTTCTCATCGCGTTCGGATTTAACGCGATGAAGGGGTTAAATAAGACGATTAGAACGTTGATACTATAACTCACGGTGATCCGGTGTTTGAGAATTCCACGTAGGAAAAGACAGGCCGTGGCGAAAAAGTTTGGCGGCGGGGGGCGAAGCAAACAAGGGCGGTTGCGTGCACGCGAGCAAACAATTCGGAGGGTGGGCCGTTTGCATTACGGCTGAATCCCTTGGAATCCGTGGGGCAAGAAGTTCCACGATATCTCGAAACTCCAGGGAAATATGCTTATCCCCGGCAAATACTGATCGAGAGATGCTAAAACGAAATAGGACCGGTCGTTCGGTTTCCTTCGTTTCACCCTCCCCCTCCTGCTCTTCAAACCGAACCTTCCCCTGTGGACCGCATCGAAAATCGAGTCGTTCAAACTTCTTCGTGTTCTTGTACCGGTCCGCGATCGACCGTTTCGAGGCTTCTAATCAATTTGCTTCGACCAGAGAGGCGGCATCTCCTCCGGTTGTCCCTCTTCCACCCCGCTGGACTCGGTTGTTTCACCCTCTCCGTAAATTGCTTATCGAGTCAGCATCTTTTGTTTTTCTGCCCGTCCGGCACGCGAAACACACGGGCTCTGATAAATTCTCGCGATCTATTCGATTTTCCGATACTCTACGCTTGTTTTGCCGGCGTGCTGCACGCGTCGACTTCCGACTTAAGGGATTTCTACCCTTTTATCGAGCGTTACAAATGTCCGCCGTGTCTGGGATCGCGGAGAATTAGAAGTAATTTTTTAATATTTTTCCACGTTGTTCGGTTGTTCCCGGTGCTTTTCTGCGAGTAGACGGAGGAGACGGTTGAGTAAACGCGTTTAACTTTGCTCGAGGGAAACAGATTGACTGGGGAAGCCTTTGCGGGTAGGCAGCTGCCAAGTTTCGAGATCGCCACGGCGCCACCACTCTATCCAGCTATTAATTCCATCGACGCGAGGGAAGAAAGAGTATTGACAAAGGCCGCGAGCAGTCGATCTACGATCGGTCAGACGGAAATTAGCGACCGAGTTTCTTTGCGAGACAATTCATAAGCCCCGTTACGCAATCGTTGAATTCTTCGATGCGTGTTTAACCGTTTGCAGCTTGCTGTATTGTCACACCTCTGGGTGAAAGTTCCTCTCGAGGACCAGCGACACGTTGCGCGAAATCATAAGCAGAGGCAGGAATGTCCATCGCTAAGAAGCGAGTAACGGACGAAAGAAGAAGCGAGTAAAAAGGCAGGAAAAACTGTGCTGCGCTGTTCGTCTCGTTTCAGCCAGCATCCAGCCGGTAACTTTGTTACAGTGACGCCAAGAGGGAGGCACGATGAGCCCACCCGACAAACACATCAACGGTGTATACCCTCGGGATTAACCGGCAAATTTATGACTCCTCTTTCGCGTGGATCGTGTATCGATTCGACGATACGTTGACCGAGGGAACGCTATCTCGCAACGGGGAGCCACAACCCTGTTTCTTTGCCCTTTGCTTCCTGAAATTTGTAAAAGGACCTGAGGTCGTTTGTTCTGCTTAAGGATAAATCGAATTAACAGCGTATGGAAAAGCATTCCTCGTTCGAGAGATTAGAAGAGCGACACTTCGCGTAAAAGTACACTTCCATGCGAAATTTACGTATCCTTCCACACATTTTTTACCGAACGCTAGAATTACTAAAGCAGTCGAAATCACCAATTCGGGACTTCTCATAAATAATTGTACGAATTAACAGGAGGGAATTTTTGAAGATTATCGATAGACTGCGAATTCTCATGCATTTATGAACAATTTATTAGGTATACCTATTAAACCATTTTTGTTTCTTAATAAATATAGCTTAAATTTAATACATGCTACCCAGATATACGAATAGATTCGTCTGATCGATCAGATAAGTATTTTATTGGATTAAAAATGCTGAATTTGACAAGAGAAGTGGATTATTCATTGGTATTCATTGCTAATAAGTGTATGGAAAAATAGAGGATGCACGTAATATGTGAAAAGACTTGAGATGACTAAGATAAAGAAACCACTATTAGATTTAATAGGAGATCTTAACTTTTGTTCAAGATCCATTTCTTTGTACGCATTTTCAGTATTGGTTTAATAGGAAATTCATACAGATTCTGCATTATTCCATTGTTGCATACCGTGTACAGACGAAAATATTTTTAGCAATTAAAACCGATTTAACAGGGAATTTGTAAGGATTCTACAATATTTCACTGTTCACTATCGCTGTAATTGAATACTGTGCAGGGACGAGAATATATCCCCTGTAACCAAAATCGGTTTAATAGGAAGTTTGTAGAGATTCCGTATCATTGCGTCGCTGGATATCGTTGCACCCGGAAACTGCGTCCAGCTTTATGGTACTCGAAATTGATTTAGCGTAGACTTGGCGGTGCTTCCGTGTTACGAATGATTGGGATAAGTGGTTAAAGAAATTGCGAGTTGAAAGCGCGCCCTTTCCACTGAAGCGATCCACAATATCGGAAACTTTACTTCCGAGGATTGATTTCTTCTGCTCACGCACGCTCGGAGCTCTTCAAACTTCCGCCGCGCCGCTCGTGCCAAGAGTCTCTTATTTTTCTTCGCTGTAACTTTAAAAACAGGCGAACGGGAAACGTGGCCAGGGAACTTGCCGTTTTGACGCGCGAGGCTTTGATGAACATCCCCCGTGAATGCACTTAATGCACCAGCCATCGTGCGTGAATCGTATCGCGTTTAAAAACTCGCTAAGCCGCCACGATAAGCGCAAAATCGACGCAGAGCCATTCAACGGGACATTGATGGATAGTTAGCGAAGTCTACTCCCGAATTTTTGCGTAAACGCGCACAGAAGGAATGAAGAATCGATCGAAGAATTTCAAGCGTCGATCAGATAATTGCGATGCGAAATTTCTGCAGTCGATTTCGTCAGCGAGAAGAAACAAAGAAGCGAAGATTCCAATGCTACGGTTAAACAATGACGGTAAAAGTCTCGACTTTTAGCGTGGTGACTGAATGAATACATTTTAACCCTTTGAATGCGATAAACAAGTACATATACGTCCCAAATGTCTAGGAATATTTACAAAAGGCGTACATATACACTTAGTGCGGTTTGCGTGATGCAAAAATACACGAATTTCCTTATTTATTATTGCATAACAATATTTCGAGGTTTATTTTAATATGAATGCAATATTTTACTACTTTATCTTTCGAATTAATTTACTCCCAAGTATAATACCACGAAACGAGAAGAATCCTTTTAATCGTGGAATCACAACCAATTTATAAAAATATTAACGCGTATTCCAAGAATAATATTATTCCATTTCACGCATTTCACATTGTTAAATGAAATCCACGCCATTAACGAATACACCCTACGGTGTTTATTCGATTCTCAATATGAAAAGGCAAGTTTAGAGAAACTTTAGCAACTTCAAAGAAGCCTGTATATTTATTTTGCCAATTTCTCTACTACTTTTCGTGCAGTTAATCGTTTCGTCAAATGGGCGGCCCGTATAACTCCACGATCCACGGAAGTTGCGAATAAAATACAATAAACTTCCCGACCATCCGTCAGGGAGTTAAAACAACGTCCGCGAAGGAAAAGAAAAGAGGAGAGAGAGAGAGAGAAAAAGAAAAGAATTGGAGCAATGTCGTAGAGAATAGGGTAGGGAAGGCGATCAGTATGAATGGTGTATCTTCGGAAGGAGGCACTACGAAGTCTCGTCATGTTCAACACGGAGGAAGGAAGCCGGTGGGATGGGAAGGGTGGCATACCAACGAGTTCCCGCAGTGTCTCGTCCCATGGACCAGCCGCCCTATGTCCCGTCGCGTCGCGTCGCGGCTTGAGAAAAGGAAGGCGACTGTTAGCCGCCCCCGCGCGGTCCGTTAATATTAAAATCCCTTATGTGTCGTTCGTGACTCGTGCTCGTGTTCGTGCTCGTGCTCGTGCTCGTGCTCGTGCTCGTGCTCGGTGCGCTGCCGCACAGTGCACACCGGCAGCGCGTAAATTTACATAATAAAAGAAGCCCGCTTGCACGCCTGCACAAAAGGAGAGTAAATCCTACGCGGATTCGCCTGACCTAGAGAAACAATCGCTCGAAGCAACCGTGCAGTATATTCTTCCCTGTCTCTTCGCCCATGATCGATGATGGGAAATTTAAATGCGTCTACCGTGGAGCCTGGCTGCTTATTCGGGGAAGCGGTTAACGTGTTCTACGCGGAGCCGTTTTTGGTTAAGACTTTGTTTTGTAGCCACGAGCTACAGTATTGTAATCTATGGGCGAATTATTTTTAAGTTACGTCGAGGATGGAATGGAAACTCCTATGGTAACGCGGTTTGAATTGAACTTTGGTGATCGAAAAGCTGAAGCTGATTTAACAGATTTTTGGTAAATAGTCATTAGTGGACTGCGGATGTTTGTGCAAATTCGTACTTGTATAAATGAAGCTTACGTGAGTTACGTTGAAATTGTTATTTAATTAGATTGGGGGAAGTTCGTAGTAAGATAACCGCGATCAAAATCGAACGGAAACATTTGAAGACGATGTTGCATCGATAAACCTCATGTTTAATTTCAGTACGCTAGCGATAATGTTGTTAATGAATAACGAAAATCTATGATCCAGATTCTATAAGAAAACAATAGACACCGCTTTTGGTAATTAGCTAATCACTGTCTTGTAAATTCTAATAATGTTTCGCGTATCGTCACCGTAAACGCACCTAATTTCGGTTAGCTGTGAACGGTGGCGTATACGTATTAACGTACGTTTCCGCGAAATCTTTATTTAAGAACTCTGAAACTTATGATAAAAGCAAAATTAGGATACCGGTAAAATTTCACCCTGAAAAGTATCCATTTCCGTTGAATCTACGCTACAATTTGTAGAACGAGTGTGACTCGTTATTATTAGACAGAGACATTATTAACACGGAAGAAGAAAAAAGAGACGAGGAACTTTTTATGAGCGTATCGGTTATCGATGATCAACGCGAGCCGAACTCAAAGCTTATCGTCGATCACCGATGACTGGCACGACACTTAAGCGTTAACCGAGAGGCGAAGTTGAGATTAGGACGCGAAACGTGGCCGATAGTTCTCCGTTGGAAGTTTCGCGCTTTGATTTCTCTGGAAGCAGTGCTCAGGCTTCACCGTGCACTTCGATAAACTTCTAATTCTCGGTGGATTTCAGAACGATCGCGAGAAGTACGGACGCGCGACGAAGTCTAACGAGTTTCGAGTTCCATTAATGTTTCGCGCTGTTCGAGTTTTAAGTTTAATGGGTGCAAACGCTTGCAGACGCTCTACGATTGGCCGCGAAACCACGCGCCGGTTCCGTTACAAAGTATTATGTATAACTGGCAACCCGTACTATTCCATTTTAAATTCAAATATTTTTCGGCCGCGGACGGCAATTGGCGGATGCACGTTGCAGCGTAGAATTTACGCAAAAGGACACTCCTCCGTGTTGACGAGCACTCAACATCGAAAGTTGCAGCACCGCGGACGGCGAAAGAGTAAAATTCATTTTTTCCCATCGCGAATGCCGCTGTGATTTCGTATAATTCTGGCGGGCCGCATTAAGCGAACCTCTCTATATTTGCGTACACCGGGTTGTTTGTACCTGTCCTCTTTGCCCGTTTTTTCTGTTGCTTTTCCCAGTGTGCACGCTTCTGACGTCGAATTGCATCACGTTACTCCGGCCAGATAGGCGCGTGATTAATGGGACGCCATGAAAAGTAATATCATCGCCGCTTCCCGGCTCGGTCATTCTGCGAGATACTCGCGGAAATGGTGGTTCACTGACGGCCGCGCAATATAAACCTCGGCTATCTGCATCAATCTGCATGCCGCGAAATATCCCCGCCGGCGTTGATGAAATCCTGCAGAACGTACTATACGGGCAACGCCTATTTTTAATCGCAATACCGCCTATCATTTAGATTGCAAGTAAATAGAAAATTCATTGCATCGTTAGCCGTGGGAAATGAATAGAATTTCAACCCTTTTGCGAGCAAGTCACTTTCTATTAAGAATTCCACAGATTATAGGGTTTGCAATGGGTACTGAGTTGCAGTGGGTGCTAATATACGATGGAAGCTAAATTGCAATGGGTGCTAAGTTGTAGTGGACGATAATTTCCAATGGATTCTAAGCTTCAATGGGTACTGAGCTACGGTGAGTGCTAAGTTTCGATGGATAGTAGATTACAATGAGTGTCAAGATTCGGTGGGTACTAAGTTTCGATGGATACTAAGTTGCAGTGGGTGCTAAGTTGTACTGGGTGCTAATTTGCAATGGGTATTAAGTCCCAATGAATGCCAAGTCGCAATTGGTGCTAAGTATCGATGAGTAGCAGGTTACAGTGGGTACTAAGATACAATGTGTTAAGTTTCAATCGATACTAGATTGCAATGAGTGTCAAGGTGCAATGGGTGCTAAGTTTCGATGGATACTAAGTTGCAATGGGTGCCAAGTTGCGGTGGGTGCTAATTTGCAATGGGTACTAAGTTCCAATGAATGCTAAGTTGCAATTGGTGCTAAATTTCGATGAATACTAGATTGCAATTACTGCTAAGATGCAATGGATGCTGAGTTTCGAAGCATACTAATTCGCGAAGGGTACCGATTTGCATTGGCTACGAAGTGAATATGCAGTGTTATGGCTGCCAATTTGCAATGGGTACTAAGTTAGAGTGCAGTAGCTCCTAAGTATCGATGGATAGAAATTTACAGTGGATACTAGGATGCCAAGAGTGCTAAGCTGCTCTGGATGCGAAGTTTCAATCGGTACTAGGTTGCAATGTCCGCTAAGTAAGATGCAATGGGTGCTGGGTTTCGAAGTATACTAATTCGAAATGTGTACTAATTTGCAATGAGTACAAAATTGCAGGGAATGTATCAATTACCGTGGGTTCCAATTCGCAACGAGCACTAAATTGAAGTGCAGTAGCTTCTGACAATTGGTATCGATGCATAGAAGTTTGCAATAGGTACTAAGATGCTGAAGGTGCTAAGTTGCTCTGGGCGCGAAGTTTCAATCGATACTAGGTTGCAATGAGAGCCGAGATGCGGTGGGTGCTAAGTTTCGATTAATACTAAGTTGCAATTGGCGCTATATTGCAATGGGTACTAAGTTCCGGTGGAAACTAGTTTGCAATGGGTGTTAAATTAAAGTGGACGCTAAATTTCGATGGATACCAAGTTGCAATGGGTGCTAAACTGCAGTGAATGTTATGTTTCGATGCATATTAATTTGCAGTATACGCTAAGGTGCAGCGAATGCTATGTTTCGATGCATATTAAGTTGCAGTGGACGGTAAGATTCAGTAGACGCCAGGATTTGATGGATTCTAATTTGCAATTGGTGCTAAAATGCAGTGGCTGCTATGTTTCGATGCATACTAACTTGCAACAGGTGCTAAGTTGCAGTGGTGCAAAGTAGAAAGTTATTTGGATCATCAGCAATGTAGAATGAATAAAGTTTCAACCGTTTCGTAAACAACTCGCTTCTTGTTAAGAATTTGTCGGTATAAACTGCTAATTTATTCGAACTTACCACAGTGGATGCAAAATTGTAATGGGTGCTAAATTGCAACGGCTGCGATGTTGCAGCGAATGCAAAATCGCGATGAGTTAAAAGTTTCAATATATGTAAAGTTGCAATGGTTGCCAAGTTGCAGTGTGCATAAATTTGTAATACGTGGTAAATTAATTCTTAAACACCCAAATAGGAGGCACTCGCGTCCAATTTTCCGACGAAAAGGTTAACGTGGATCGCGTTGTAAGTTGCGATTCGTTACAATTTCAAATTGTACGCCGTAGGAATGTTTCGGGCCAGGAAGATATAAAAATTGGGACGGAAAAGTATTAAAAGTTGGCAGGAAGTTGGTCGCAGTCACGGTGCTTTAGAAAGAGGGCAAATATATTTGCCATTAATTTGGAATTTCCATCAAATCCCGGAGGTACGCTCTTTTGCTAATCCATTTATTCCACCCACGCGGATACTCTTCCCGTTTAAGTGACCATTATTCCTTTCATGGACATTGAAAGTAGCCGGCGAAGCGTCGTGAACTTTAAAAAGGGGTGCTCGTTTCCCCGTAATCCCGATAACTGATTCGTTCTCGAATATTTGATTCGCTTTCACGGATTATATCCGCACGTCCAAGCGTATCGATAACTCCCGATAGATTTTCCAGCTCTGCGGCCAACTGCAGTATTTTCGCCGATATTCTGTTTCATTGAAAACTCAAACATCGACGGCGCCAAACTGATCAGCTAACCATTTTCCCCTATTTTCTGCTTACTAATTTTTTCGAATGGTCCCAGAGAGATTTCTATATTTTTATACATAAATAGTAAAATTTGCAGCGATCTTTAGCTCACTTTTTACCCGAACGTGTTCTTGTTTTCTCGAAATAATTCCTAGTTTCGGGACAAATATAAGAAAGTTCTTATTTACGGGTAGCCTATAAATCCGTTTTTCATTCTCTATATGAATAGTTCTCACACTTTTTTG
Source organism: Eucera pruinosa (assembly GCA_028830335.1). Lineage (NCBI taxonomy): Eukaryota > Metazoa > Arthropoda > Insecta > Hymenoptera > Apidae > Eucera > Eucera pruinosa. Next base: position 338,419 of record JAMYCR010000014.1, read on the forward strand.
GGCCCGCTATCCGGTTTCAAATGCGGTAATCTGTTCCCACCTATTTTTCTATACTACAATGCGTTTTTTTTTTTTTTTTAAAAAAAAGGTGTAATGCATTAAAGAATCGTATTCCGAGGACGAGTAGACGGGCTTCGTTTGACCGCCGTTCCAGTTAAACATAAAAATTCCCTCCGCTAACTTTTTTCGAGTTCAATTAACGACTTTAGCCACAGCGGCGATTAAAAATGAGTGGCTGTAAAAGTTTCTCGGATCTCCGTGCAAACTGCCATTAATCTTGTCTCGAATTAGGAATAATAATGGCTCCGGGGAATTAATAATGACTCGACGGATTCTTCCGCGATACCGGAAAGAAGCCAGGACAACTTTGCGAAATTTATACGAACTTTCTACAAAGTATAGCAAAGTGGTTCGCTGTAAAATTAGCAATGCCACTTTGCGAAATACCCTTTCGGTAATTATAGCGAGTTCTGCCTGCAATTAGTCATTAACCCCTTCACTTGTAACGGCCGCTGTGATTAATGATAGAGATTATGGTTAAATACGACAAATACCCTCTGTAATTATCACAGATATACTTAACTATTAAGCCTCTGCACTTCAAACTTCTTTTTATTATTATTATTATTAAACTTTATTGCGAAAAGATCGGAGACGAAGAGGCGTATAGTCATACCGGTCGATGTACGTAGTCGCGTAAAGTTAATTATAGATTAGGCGTAACTTTAGCGTAATCTTTAATATAGTGTTCATTTTAAAAGAAAGCCCGCGATTCATATTCCCTCCCCCCTTTCTCCTGATCCCACAGATATGAAATTTTGGAGGAAATTACAATACGCCATAGCGAAACAAACGGAGTGCAAAGGGTTGAATAAAAGGCGGATGAAATATTTGACTAATTTTGAATGCAGTTCAGTTCGAAAGCAGCGAATAGTAACGCGAAATTTTTCATCAAGTGAAAAATTAGTACGGCAAGATATTAATACAGGCTTTGCAATGCAAGTTCACATTTTGTAGATCGTATTCACTGTTTTGGAAATCAAATTCACATTTCTGTAGATCAAATTAACCTTGGTGCAAATTAGATTCATTTTCACGCAATGAGAGCTCTCTGAAGAGCCTTCGAAAGTTGCAATCCTCTTTGAAAACACAGTGTTTCGAGAAGCGTAATAGTTTCACGGCTTGGTCGGCTGAATTACGAAACTATCAAGGAATATTCGTCGGCGGCATTGCAGCGAGGAACGCACACGCGTGTGGATTAAAGCGGAGAAAAGAAGGCAGTCGTTTCGTGGAATTAGCATGGGGCGAATCGCAAGCGGCACGTGCGCCAGGTGTATTTCTGATGAAATTGAAGGGAACGAGTGCAGGCTGGAGCTCGGTCACGGCAGCTGCGGGAGCATAAATTCTACGCTTGGCGCGTGTGAACGTACGTAGGCGAGTTTAAACGCGAAAAGTAAAGTATATATCCAATCCAGCCGGGAAGGATGTCCCAGACACTGACGCAGCTTATGGGATTACACCGGGCGCAAAAATAATTCGCGCGCGGCGTATAATAAATTCAGAAGCTGCGCTCTCGCTGCCCGTGAAAAAAACGCGCGAAGCGCGAAGGCAGCAAGAAGCATAAAAACCGAAGCTATACAATATTATAAATAAACGTAGCCCATAATACAATGCTATAACTCAATATAATATAATATAACTCAAAATAACTCAATCAATGGAATACAATTAATTATTAACTTCTCTTATACTTTTATAATGAACTCACCTACAAATAATCGCACTCTTCGGTATCGTCCTAAACCGTTATCGTTTGCAAGCTCTCCTATACTATGTACATTCTCCTCCTTACTTGACCTTCTTCACTCATACTCTGACTATCCCTCCTTTTCCCGAGCTTTCGGAAAAATAGAATATTTCAGCTAATGTTATTCGAACAAAATTGCACCTAACATTATTAATAGAAAGCATTCTCAATAATTGGCTGAGTATTCGTTAGGTCCTGTCCGCAAAGGACTAACAATTGAGCAAAAATTAGTTCATCGTTATTATGATCCGTCCGCAAAAGAGTTAATTACTCGATTGACAAAAAGATCCATACCGTAGGCCATGCCCTAGTTTCGAGACCTTGGAAAGTTTCGATATTCGTGTTTCATGAATCTAGAAATTGGGTTTCAACCCGCCCCTAGTTCGCCGGCTCTTCAAGTCTCAAGGGTTTATAAATGCCGAACGTGTCGAAATATTCGTAATATTAACACCGCGTTCAACTATGCCAACATCCTGATTATACGCATTAAGCATTGATTCCTGGCCATCAATCGTGGCCAGTAAATTCTCGCCCTTCGTAAACATTGCCGTTTGCCGCGGCAAACAGTTCACGTCGAATCCGCTCGCTGCATCTGTCCAAAGCTCGCCTCCGGTTTACAGCTCGTCAATATTGGCCGAGTCAATATTATTTTTAATTAGCTTCGCGACGGCAAAAGCTCCTTCGCGTTCGAACCGGCGGAGAAAAAGCGACCCGTTCGGGGGTGCAAAGGTTGTTAAAATGCCTGTTTCTCGTTTTGCTCGCCGCACGCGACAATTACGCATTCCGCGTCACGGTGCACTCGAAGAGGCGAGGAGGGCGCGTGGGTGGTACCGGCTGAAAGTGAGCGCAGAAATTACAAAGCGTAACACGATCGGCGCAACATGGACACCGTCATCGTTTCGCAAACAACCGGCAAGCAAGCAAGGTTCAACGCATCCGTGTTTCGCTCTTGTGTTTCTGAATTCATCAACAATTTGCCGTGTTTGGGCGGAACGAGGGCGCGTGTCGGAGGGAAAATTGCCTGCAGCCACGTTTTTCCGACGACGCGATATTCGATTCGGACGGGAACAAAACTCTCTCCTCTCTCCTCCCGTGTTGCACGGCCACCGGGATCCTGCCTTTGAGAGTTTATCGAATCAACGTTTGTTACGCACCCATCGTATGCGCCACGACATTGTGTGCAACAATTAACGGTTCGTTTTTCCTCCCAGGAAAATTGCTCCCCTTTTTACGACAAGTACCAGTCGCACGGATGAACGCGGGCAGACGCGCGCGCGTCTACGTACACGCGAGCGTGGCATTCGTTCATACTTTGTTCACTTCGACCGTGTGCTTCTCGTTTGTTATTAGTTTCCGCCGTGACGTCGTGTTTCCTCTCTGCCATTCCACGTGCCAATTCCGCTATACTCTCTCCGTTTTCCAATTTTGGCAACCATTCTTTTAACCTTGGCAACATTGTTAAGCGGCCACTGTACGATAATGCCAGTTACGAGGTTGCATTCGCGATCAGCAGTGGCTTCGAGTTGCGATGTTTGGCGTAGAAAAATCGGAGGGAGGATGTTTGAAACGGGCAAATTCAGGGTAATGCTGAAGAGTAACGGTGTTCAACTTCTCCTACGTGGTAGCAACTTTTGCACGTAGCTTAGTTTATGGGAAGCGAGAGAAATGGAAGGATAAATTTGAGAATCGAGAAGGTTCGATTGGAATTCCAAGCTGGGACCTTTGGGCATCGCAAGTTTCCAAGACATGACATCGTACTTTTATTCATTTGTAGCTTTACGCCATTTTATTACTCCTGGCTCCCGAGGAAATTTCGAATGGTACATTCGCAACAAAGCAGAGAGTAATCAACTTTTCCTATACGCTGGCAACTTTTTTCGCGGTGCATTTTATCGTAAGTTGGAAAATTCGAGAGATAAATCCGCAAAGGAATGGGAAATCTGATAAATTGGATTTAAATATGAATATGGGATCTTTGGGTGTGCGAAAAGTACTCTAAGCAGCCAAGCATTGAATATACGATGTCAGACTTTGCGTTTTTCCGGTAGGAGAATATTAAAGCAACCGAATTTTCTTTCCTTTTTACGTTCTATTGCCCTACAAAAGGAAATCTGGAACGAGGAGTTCAGAACGCTGCGGAAGAGCAACGTTCTTTTATCTTCTCCTAGACGATAAGCAATTCTTATTTCGGTTTGTTTCGTTAGAAGTGAAAGGATCGTAGAAACGAATTCGTAAACGATGAAAAATCGAAAGGGTTGGATTAGTATTCGAGAAAAGCGTTCTGAGCTGCCAGCTATCGAGGATATGACGTCGCACTTTTGTTTCTCGGTGGTTGTAGAATAACAGAGGTACCATTTTCCTTTTCCTTTTCCATTTTGCTACGCGAAAGAGGAAATTCGGAATGGGTGGTTCATAACAGTGGCGGAAAGCAACGTTCTTCAACTTCTCCTGCACGGTAGCAACTTCTTTTATGGTGCACTTTGCTACAAGTGGGAAGATTTGGGGTATAAATTCGCCAAACGAACGGGAAATCGAAGAGATTGAACCAGAATTCGAACTTGAGACCTTTTGCTGCAAGATTAGCACTCCGAGCACTCGAGTGTCGAAAACAAGAGTTCGTACCTTTTATTTTTTAACAGTTACGCAACATTACAGCTATCGTTTCCTTCTCTATTCTACCGATTGTGTAATATTCGATACTGTTGCACGAACTGACGGAGAAACAGAATTGTACTGCAATGAAAATATTCACAGGGGTTACAAAAAGTATTCGCATTCCACTGTATTTATTTTGATCATCAAATGCTACTTAATTTGAGTCGAATATATTAATTGTTCCGTAATTTTAATTGTAGTATTAAAGAAGTCGCTGTTATATATAATAAGAGTGTACAAAATATATTGTAGTATAAATATTACTGTTATAGAATAAAAATTCACTGCTACGCAAATGAAACGTAGAAGCTAATAAAAGGAACGATCGATTAAAAAATCGAGATATGTACGTGCGAATACTTTTCCCGGCCACTGTAACGTACCTTTAATGAACGTACAATGTTTAAAAGCGCACATATTTCGCACCGAAGGGGTTAAAAAATTTCCACTATTAAAAAACCATGCAGCTTTTATTCCAAGCAACGATAGTAATAACGTATCACGGTTATTGCGAATTTTTCCGGGAATAAAGAGAGAATCCCGGAAGAATTTGGAATGCAGCGAAGTACAAAATTCCAGCAATTTCTTTCGCCCGATTCTGCTCGAATTTCTCTTTCAACGTCTCCTATTCTCCTATTCGCGGTATCAGGGAAACGGAATCTAAATCTAAAACCCTCCCTCCCCTGCCGCCGTGCCAAATGTACAAATTTGCGTAACGCTGTTCGACGCGTTTGCGACGAGTATAATTGAGGAACGACACGCAGCAACGAGCAATTCGCGCGTGAAACGATCAAAAGGGTTCGCGCGAGTTTGGATTGCGGCCTCGTCTCGCGAAACGAAAATTGCGTTTCGCTGGTGTGCAGAAGAGTCGAACGAAAAATCCCCCCCAAAAAAGAAGAAAAACGGGGAGAAAAAATGTGGATACTCGTAAATATTAATCGCAACGAAGCACGAGCACTTGGCAGGTCGAAAATGGTTAAAGAGGCAATTTCCATAACACGAAACGATCAGAACGTGGCCCACAAAAGGCAATAACTCGCGGGGACGGGATTTTAAATCGAGCAAATGGTCGGCTCGAATTATTGCGATGCGCTGTTTCCGGTTTAAATCGAACACACGCGAGCAGCCCGGATAGCGATCTACACACGCTGGAGCACGGTTTAAACGTGCAGCCACGTGTGATAATCAAACGGCGGCAATTATGCAAATTGAAGCGTATGCAATTTACTTATTCCGCCTCTGATGGGGCAATCTACCGGGGAACATTGTTGACCATTGCCAACTCTTTCCATTATTTTTTATTCGATGCACGAGGAGGCAGAGACACGCGAATGGTAGAAATCCTATACCCGTAGTGGCTCGCAGTGAAAATCGCCTATTATAAAATGTCAACACGTATCGTAAATCCGTCGACTTCTTTTTCTAGCTTTAAATCTCACGTGCTACGTTGTTTTAACTCTTACGATTAATCTTAATCTGTTTTCCTTTCTCTGTACTCTAAAGGGTTTACCCCCGTTAATAAATAAATCAATCAATTATTCTCGCTTATTCATTTTCCTTTACGACGTGGAGGATAAAGGTGAGTGAAATTTGTTTGCAATCGATATAGAGATATTCGAACTTTAATATTATAATTAAACTGCGGATCGCACTCGGGAAATTCTGTTTGCGATGAAAAATTACGATACAAGATCCGCTTCCTTTAACCCTTAGCCCTATGATAATGAATCGCACTCGAAAACAAATATTATTAAGAATAAAAGAGAACATTGACACGATTTGTACTTGGAATGGTACAAAAACGCTACTTAGCTAATGCGGGTAATAAAATAATCCTATGACAAAGGGTTAATTTTCAATTTTACTAGAAACGCCTCGAATATACAACCCAATGAAATAAATACTAATCCAACGAATTACCCTATTCTTTAACGAATAAGAAATAGTAGCGAACAATCGTTAAACGCATTTGATTCAGAAAATTCTCGAATATTGAACAACTTTCAATCGCGAGCCACCGTAGCGTTCGAATGCATTTTGATTGCGAACGGAGTCGAAACTGTTGCGAGACTCGAACAAACATTGTTGCAGGGATGAAAAGTATCTAGTAGGGGGCATTTTGTTGCAACGCGACGGTAAATTCCACAAAGGGATTTCCACGGTGGGATCGAATAAATTCGATATTTTATTATCGTGACGGGGTTGCCGAGGAGGGCGCGCCGCCGCTGCCGGTTTTACAGTGTATAATTTCAGCGCACGTATTTTCCGTACGTGATTCTTACGGGCGGCAGAGTTAAACCTACTACAGTGGCCTGGTTTTATCTCGGCGTACGTTTCGAAGAACTATACGTGAGGCGCTTGCGCCGAACTCGGCTAGCCTGGTCCAGCCGCGTGCAATTTTATCGTCTGAAATTCAAGATTTCGGGAAATCGCGTTACGATAATGCATTCTTTCTATCCCCGGGTGTAATTCAACGAGCCGGAACCCGGAACCGGTGGAAGGCTCCCCTGTAAATTATTGTCACGTTACCCGGCGCGTGCGACGTTTCCAAATTGTTGCACATCCGCCGGTCCTCGTAAATCCTTCACGTGTTTAACATAACTCGCAAATAAATCAGCCGAATTAAAATTTACTCCCGTCTACCCGTATCTCGTTATTAGCTGCAAATATTGTAACGCCAAATTTTTCGAACCTCTCAGCGGTGCGATTTTTATTTTTTTATTAAATTCCGCGTTTCAATTTCGTAGCACACAGTTTCAATTAAAGTAAAAAAACACGTTGGGTGGGTGCGTATCAAACGTACCAAAAAAACGAGAGATTATACTGTAAACGGATATATTAATGTCTGCGCGTTGTTACGTAAATCGAAGTCCAAATTTAGTTTACTTATGCTACTTGCTACTACGCTTTAGTACTATGCTTACTTACTACTATATTACTTTGCTACCGAACAAAATAAATCAAGCGTCGGTTATAGGGACGCTGACAGTACGTGGAACATCTACCGTCGTATTTCGTAATTCGCCGGCCACCTAATCGTAAGGATCAAAGTTCTTCTATAAGTGGACAGGTCTAAATGTCCCCCAGCGATTCGAGGAACCGAGGTGGTATATTTTCCGATAATCGCGGCAAGTTCGGCGCGCAAGTTTTCGATAGAAATTGAAGCCCGCAAGGGTTGGATCCCCAGGTATTAATACGGAATTAACGGACTGTGCCTTCGGCGAGCGCATTAGAAGACGCGGTTGCCTTGAACGATGCCGGAGTCGCGAAAACTCACGCACCCGTGGCTGCCGTATATCGGGGCAAGTTTCTGCGAAGTGTCTAGTAGATGGTGCAAGCTAGAAGCCCGGAAGTTCGAGCAGCTAGAACCCGCGACTAGCGATAATTGGATATTAACGCGAAGAAGAAGCCGCCAACCGCTCCCCGTATATCAGTTAACTTTGTAATTTAGAGGCTGGCCGAGCAGCGTTAAGCGACGTTAAGTCCGATCCCTAAATTCTCCAATTAGCGAACTTAGATCAAAGGAGAAACTGCGCGAATCCTGTGGGGAAAAACCAAAGAACGCAGCCACGAAACAAGTTCGAAACAGACACAGCAGCGAAGTTGAGAAATTAACCATTTCGCTGTTAAAGACGTATATATACGTGGCCAAAAATTGGGCGATAGTTTAGTAAAAATTCCTACAGCACCATACCATCTAATACTATTGTTCAACATTATTTAACAGGGTCCAACGCTATCCAATACCATTCATCACAGCTTAATAGCATCTAATGTTATGATACTGGAACTGTCTTCTGCTACTAATCATTTTGTCAAATTGGCCCTGAACACTTTTCCAATTTATTTGATCGCCATTGACTCGCCCGTAATGATAGACAATGCAAATATACGAAATCGTGCAGGTGGAATCGTCCTCGATTACCAATAATTCGCTTTCGAATTGGCGATGATCGCGTTCGCAATTTATTCGATCGCAATCGAGCGGATCGGAATACGAAAGCGCATATTTTGTTGCCGAATGGGATAGAGGATGATTCTGTTCCACATTATTTGATCATAATCGAGTCGTTTAGAGTGGAACGATGCATATGCATAAAATTAAGCAATCTGAACGTTGGATCGTTTTACGCCCCGTCGTCATCCATTTTTATCACGGCCTTACGAATGCGCCATTACGTCTCTAATAGCGCGAGGAAGCTGCAGAAGTCGTTTCATCCTGCCGGCGTCGTTCAAGTTGAAACTCGGTCAAGCCTCGATACTTTTATACCAGCGCTGCAAATACTTTTGCAACTTATCGAACCCTCTATCGCGGCCAACTAATTACGCAATAAGAAGATTCTCATAGGTTAAATACTCCAGCAGTTTCTTTCTTACGTCATCCTCTTGCCGAGGCTCCATAACTTTAACCAAATTGAAAAGTTTCCGCCAAGAAGAAGGCAAAGCTAGCTCGGAACAATTTCGAAAAAAGTTGCGCCCAAGTTACGCAATTATCAGCTAGAAGATTATATTTCCAAGCTAACTCTATGCACGCTGGATGTTCTTTAAAAAGAAGAAGAAGAAGAATTCTACTGCATGTCTTGAAAGTCTCATTAAAATGCAGCAACTGCAAATGTATGCACGATTTTTTATGAGAAATTACGAATGCCTTATTTCGATCACTGTGCAGTAGCTCCAGCTTTAAAATACTAATTACTACTGACATACAAAGTACTATACGTTGGTACTGGTATTAAATGCTACGCGTTAGAGCTAATATAAGATACTACACATTAGTAGTAATATAAAATGCTACACATTAGTACTAATATTAAATACTACACATAATCAGATCAATACTAAAGCGTATTTAATAGGTAATCCGTGGATTTTTGTGAATTCGCGGAAAATTGAAGCTGGCAAATATTGCAGAATGCACAGAATACGAACATGTACAATATCAAAATTAAACCACACGTTTTTATATATAGCAGGTGAAGCAAATCCCATTTGTTCGCTTGTGCTCGTAAAAACACGTTTCTGCAACCTTTTGTATGAGTGACCGAATACCGGTGAACATTACCAAATATTCTTAGAACAAATAAGTGCATTTCAATCGTCGATAGTTTAAACGGTGAATCCCAAACCTACGATACGAAATTTGCTACGGAATTTATCTGGCGACAAGGTATTGTACAATCTCTTGGAGAATTGTATCGTCGCCCCGTTTTTAAAGGAATATCTACAAGATGCAACGCAGTGTGCATCTCCTTTTATTAATCGACGTATGACAAAGTCGTCGACAACCTAATTACACGAGAGAAGTATCTCGGAGGATTCTGCCGGTCTATAAAAATGCCTAGAGCGATTCTCCCCCCCTCCCCGGGAGGATTCTTTCTTCCGGTAGAAACAATTTTATCAGTGAAAGCGACGCGGCCTACATACGCCGGATAAAAATCTATTGGCTTCCGTCCCCGTTCTACATTCGCGTTTCACCGCGAGTCACAACCGGAACAATGCCTCTTGCGACTCCCTTTTAATATTTCTCTTTTCCTTCTCCCGGCTATTCTCCGCAACTAATTCCGCCCCCTGCCGCCGTGCAATCAGATTCTGCCCTCTTTCGTCTGAATTACCGTCCCTGCTAGCGGGCAATCGCATCCTCCTTTCCCTCCTGTAATATGCTTGTTATTCTTTCCACCGATGCAAAATTCCTCGCCACTTTCCAACGTTCCAAACCTGTACCATTTAGAGGCGGGACGCAACTTTGTCGCGCGAAAAGGTGGTCGGAAAATATTGTAGAGCTATTGTTTATTGGTTAAAAAATTAAATAGGGTTGAATAAAAGTGTAATACAGGTCGATGGTACGATTAAAGCTAAACTTAATATTGCGATTACAAATTGTACTCTATGCTACAACAACTCTCTCTCGACAACCTTGCTAATCAAACGTTAACTCCGCTCTCCCAATTATTTCCTCCAAGAAACACTGCCCTTCCTTCCCTTACGGAATTCTCACCGCCCTTACTCCTATGCTTCATTGCTTCATCCGCCAAAACTTGGGCGAACTATATTGTATTTTCAAGGAACGTATTTACCGCGTTGTAGGAGGTCCACCTGTAGTTAAAGTAGAAAACATCCAATGTTCCAGTGGATAGTATTAAAATAATTTATTTAGGGCAAAGGGTTAATGTGCTTCGCTGCAATAGGAATGATTTTAGAAAATTAAAAAATCTATCCATCTGTTAATTATTCATTATTATTGGTTGCTATTATTAATTCCGATATCCATTCAGATATGAAACCTAATAGACTTATTGTCAGCTACTAAAACTGGCACTGTTGCTTTCGTTGAAGCATCGCATTGGCGATATTAAATGTCTCTACGAACAGAAGAGGTATTCCATAATAGTTTACACGTATAAAGGTTTATCTATCGACGGGATCCGGTTTGTTTTTAGCGGCCAGAGGCAGAACACGGTCCCGGCCGTTCCGTAGAAATTTGTTACGTCCGCGTTTCGATGGCGCGTTAGATAAGTTTCAATCAGGCCGGCCATAAATTCCGGTTTCCACCGGTGTCAGTAATTTTTGCAATTTATAGGTATTGCAACCGGCACCGCTTTCGAGCGTTGTTATTACGCCACTGGATTTTCCATTATTTCCTTATTGAATCGTCCCGTTTCGCCCGCGTTTCACCGTTGTATCGGCGCGGCGCGGCGCTTCAAGCACGCCGCACACGCTCTGCTTGCACTCTTGTTTTCCGTGTTATCGTTCCGCCAAGTCATCGTGAAAAGTGGGTCGCTGTTCTCCGTGAAAGCTCTCCCCGATTCGAGCGGATTATGAAGAGCAACTGATTGAAAATCGAAATCGCAATTTCGCCTTAAAGGGAGGTGCGCTTCCCGCCCGTAAAAAGGAAATCGCGTAATTCTGTTTCACAGTAGGAAAGACCAGAGAAAACATCCGCGTTAAATCTTTCGCTACGGCATTTAAAAATCCCAAGCATCGTCGATGCGTAAATGAAAGCAATTTTTATCGACGCGGAAACTGTGCGAGTATACATATTTGAACACTTTAAATAAATGTAGTATGATTGCGATCGATAACAACAGTAGTATTAATTATGAGTTGTAAAACAGATATACGTATGCTTTTAGTAATTAATAGTCTATTTACGAGAGCGTACTTGTACGTCTCTCGTAGCGAAGGGGTTAAAAAACCAACTCTTGAGAATTATATTCGATTTGATCGTCAAAGTTGATAAAGTTGATCCGCTATAATGCCATGTGTATAAATTTGTTGAAATTCAATTTATTTGCACATCACTGTGTTACTCTACATTTTTTTGCTATATCAATGTATCATTGTCATTCATTTGCGCAGCAATGAATGTCTGATTTTCAGGTTAAAATGAAAATTGTGGCTTACGATTAATCATGCAAGATTTCATCGTAAGAGTAAAGAACATTTGTGATACAAAGGAACAAATAGCGGAATTCCAATATATTATATACATGTACACATTGTTATAGATCTGGATTCTAAAGGACAATTATGATGGAAACAGTTGACTATAATTCCCATCGTATTAAAAACTCTGTTATCTGATTCTACTCTCGACTGGTAACGTTGCTTGCCACGCTAAACGATGAAATGAAACGTGTTATTCTATATGAGAATGAATGGTTTAACCTACGTTTCGTCGATGTTGGAAGAAACGTGATCGCTAATAGGCCTGAAACGAATAAACTAAGAAAAGAAGAGATTCGTAGGAGAAACGTTTTTGTTTGCTTTCTTTAGTAGGTCCGCGTGATTTCGCGCTCGATTGCATCGATTATTATAATTGACACGTACGAAGTTACAGGGTTACATGCATTAGAAAACGGACAAAAGCAGCAGCGACTCGCCTAATCGTGTTTTGGCAAGCTGCTCGCGTCGTTTGCCAAGTTTGGAGTCACAATCCAGCCTCTATTTTGCTCCGGACCAACACTGATTCTTGCCGGAGCGAGAAATTTCGTTGTTGCGAACGTGCTCCTGCGACTACCGCTGCCACGGTGGAGAAGGCGTATTATGTTCCGCACGTTCTTCGCGAGCCATTTTGTAATGGTCCGCAGAGGGCTGGAATGCGAAAAATGTCACAAAAGGTGCTCGAACCTGCGTCACGACACTCCTTTCTACTCTACCGATCGGCGAGCTTCAAGGGTGCGTATTTTCATCGCGTCTCGCTAAAACGTATATCATCCTATTCCCATCTCTATGACCCTTGAATCCTTTGCAGAATATCGCAGCGTAGCGGAATATCGCAACAAATTTGAATAGCGCAAAAGTTGAAACGAAGAGTGGAGGAATTTTGCAAGGACCATCCTTCGCGCTAACCGATGCACGCGTTTAAAAGCTGCATTTTTTGCATCGCCTCTCGCTAAATATTCCAACTTATTTCTATCCGTATGACCGTAGAATTTTGTAGCATAGCGGTTGCAATGAATTTGAACAATGCGAAAATGGAATTGAAGAATGAAGAACCTGCGTAAAGAGCACTTTTTTCACTGACCAATGGGTGCAGAATTACGCGACACGACGTTGCAGTCAATTTTAGCTATGTACAAATTAAATTACTTAATAGAGAAATTCAAGGAGGAACACCTTTTGCACCTGATCGATGCTTCGATAAATATACTAACCTATTTCTGTCCGAATGACCGTAGAAACGTCGCGTCGCGTCGCGTCGCAGAAGTAGCGTAACGTAACGTTACAACGAATTGTAACGGCACACAAATGGTAACGAAGAATAGAACAATTCCACAAAGAGCACCCTTCAACTCTAAACAATAGACACGCTCGAAGGGTGGCCATTTTCCTCGCGTCCGAATAAACATTGTAACCTATTTGCATCTGCACGGTGATGGAATCGTAGTAGGAATAGTGTAATATAGCGTTACGACGAACTGCGATGCTACAAAAATGGAACTGGCGAGTGAACAAATTCTACAAAAGGTACGCTTCGCGCTGACCAATGGCCGCGCTTGCAAGCGGCGCGTTTTTATCGCGTCTCACCAAACATATCAACCTATTTTTATCTCTATGATCCTAGAACGGTCGCTGAAACGGTGTGGCGTAACGTTGCAATAAATTTTAATTGCGCGAAAAGAAAAATTGCACAAGAAATACCCTTTGCAACCATCTCCATGGCGTATGAATAAATTCAGCAACCTATTTGCATTCCCATGGCGGCAGAAATGGTGTAACTCGATATCATGCGAATTTTAGTGACGCAAAAACGGAGATGAAGAATAGAAAAATCCCGCAAAGTGCACCCTTTGCATCTGACCAATAAATGTGCGCTTGAAAAGCATAAATTCTTACGGCGTATGAATAAATACAGCCACCTATTTGCATTCCCATGACGACAGAAGTGTTGCAAAAACGATGTAACTCGATATTACGCAAATTTTAATAATGCATAAAACGGAGATGAATAATAGAGAAATTCCGCAAAGTACACCCTTTACCATCGACTAATGGCTGTTCTAAAAAAGTACCCACTACCATGGTGTCCGAATAAATACAGCAAGCTATTTGCATGATATTGCAAGAAGAGTGTAACTCGATATTACACGAACTTTAGTAATGCAAAAAAACGGAGATGAAAAATAGAAAAGTTCCACAAAGTCCAACCATTGCGCTCAACTAATAGACGTGCTCGAAAAGAACCCATTTCCATGGCATCTGAATAAATACAGAAACCTATCCGCATTCCCATTGCAACAGAATTGCCGCAAAAATGGTGCAACCAGGTATACCACAAATTTTAACAATGCAGAAACGCTGGTTGAAAATAAACGCGTGCAAAGAAGCTGCAACAGTTTGAAGGAATTTTTGGGGAAAGAGTATATGTATGTATGTATGTAGAGAGAGAGAGAGAGAGAGAGAGTGCATAATTTTTGTCACGATCCACTGGCTTTTATGTCTTCAGAATTTTCGCGCAGCTGTGCGCCGAATTGACATAGGAAGCGGTGGCGCGGTGCACACCATTGGCCGCGGCGGAATACGAAAGACAAAGTTACGAGGGGCTTTCGCGGCGGCAAGTCGCGCTAAAATTCTCCCCGTCCTCATTGTTTATCGCATTCCGGATGCGGCGCTTGTTAAAAAAGTTCGTCGCCATGAATCAGGCCCCTGTCAAGCAGCGTTACACGCTCCCGGCCCTTCCGGCTTCCCTCCAATTTTTCCCTTCCCTTCTCTCTTTCCTACGAGAATGTCGCCGTTTACCGTCACTGGGTTAGCAGACAATTTTACGCACGGTCTGATCGATTTCAGAGTTCCTTAAACTGTCGAATCTAACGCTCTTTCTAATCTTTCAATCTCTTCGGATTTGCAAGCTTCTGAATTTCAAGCTTCAATCACTCACAAGCGTTTGAATTTGCAACCCTTTGAGTCCTCTAATTTTTTACTTCTTGGGATGACAGATTCCTGAAGCTTTCAATTACTAACCCTTCGAATGTTCCAATTCCGGCATTTCGAAAGATTTAAAGCAATAATGCAATCAATTTTTAAACACCTGACTCGCTAAGTCTTTGAATTAGCGATGCTTCAAATTTTCAAGCCCTCGAATTTCCAACCCTTTAAATTAATAACTGTCCGAATCTTTAATCCCCCAAATTTCCAAACCTTCAAATTTCTACTCCTCGTATTTTCCAATCCCTCCTATTTTCTAAGTCCTTAAATTCCTAGGCCTTGGATTTTCCAATCCTCCTAATTCCTAAGCCTTGGATTTGCCAATCCCGCGAATTTCCAAACATTTAAATTAATAACCCTTCAATTTTCAATCCTCACGCTTCCATTTTTTAGCTGTAAAATGCCACGCTAAAAGAGTCGAAGTCTGACGCCTCGCGGAAAGTAGTATTTTCACTATCAACTTCCAATCTTATCTACCCCACGCCATTCCTACTCGTAACAATCTCCGGTAGAATTCGATTCTCCGACATTCCACCATTTATATTGCCAAAATCCTGACACGCAATGCTCGCGAAAATACCACGACTACACGTACGTACATTTATGGATCCACGCGTTCAGATCTCTGATACTTCGCGGAAACTTCTCTCCCTCTTCGTCTCGTCTACCAGACACGTGCGATCTAACGGTGGAAAATTAATCGTTTCGGAAAGCGAGATCGGGGCCGTAAAATCGAAAAGTCGTTTCATCGGCGGCATTAGCCGAGGCTGACGTATTATTATGGAATTGCCGTCACGTGGCCGCCACTGGACGATCGAAAACGCATCAAGGGACTTCTCCTTGTCCGAAAGTTAAGTCGCTTCGACAACTTGGTAACAGCCTTCGTGATCGCCTCTAATCCTAAAGACTTTCCAATATCTGATAGTCCAAGAACCGGCTTCCAGGATCACAGCCCCTCTTCTCGAACCTCCTCCTTCTTCCCACCGAGCCTCCACGATTTCCTTGTATCTCATCCTTTCCTGTCTGTCGCGTGTACCGCCTCCATTCGCGCGTTTACAAATTTGCAGCGCCATTGCGAGTTAGTAAAAGTTCGCAGCAATTTTAGTTGTATTACATTCTGCTGTATAATTAGTGATACTCGAAAGAGATTATGTTTTACGAATTTTCGACGAATACTGTTCACAATTAGGCTGGTTAGCCCTTTACACTCGGAAGCTTTTTCGAGAACGTTGTATGATACCAACTTGGTAATTAATCACCGAATTTTCGATGTAAATTCAATTCTATGTTACTTGTTTTATATTCACAATAAACCCTTTAACCTTTTAACGAAGGACGTATATATATGCTCCTTAATATTGGACAATCATTCAATTTGCAATGGTTGAGTATTGTAAGCATAAATTGCGTACAATAATTTAGAGTTTTGTATTCGTCCCACTGTTAAAGTAACAAATAGCTAACGTTCCCGTGAATATTCTTTGAAAAATTCGTATGCCAAGGGGTTAAATAAACGAATTCAAGGGACGATTACAAGGACGCTGACAGTATAATTGGGACATCTGCCATATTTTCCCTTCTCGTGTCTCGACCGATTCCCGTGGCATTTAATAGAAGCCAATTTTATCCCTACCTTAGCGTTTCCTAATGAAGTTTCGCACGCGAACGTAGGCGGCAACGTTGTCGAACAATGGCCGACTAATTGAAGGAAACGCGCTCGACGCGTGTATCACTCGAGATGATAAATGGATCCGGTGGACATCGATCGATCGCCTCGTCACATCGGCGAATCTTTCTCCCTCGGACAGTTTAAATTATATGCGGATTAACCCAGATCCGATTGCTGATCCCGCTTGTTGCCGAATTTTTTCCCCGCCGCTGCTTTCAACGCTGGTCGGGAAAATCGAACGATGCGCTTGTTCCGCGTTCCATACACGGAGATTTGATAAATGCGCGCGCCCAGGCATTCGGCAAACGAGTAGAACTGATGTAAAACGATGAACGCTATTGAAACATTTGCCTCCGGATTATCCGCCGTTATGATAAATATCCGTGTTTGTTTTTTCTTGTAAATCGAGGGCACGAGAATCGGAGCGGCGTAAGTAAACGTTAGGTTTCGAGTTTTCGCAACTGTTTTGCGAAATAAAGTATTTGTTTCGATATCATTTCTAATTAATGTACGCGTTCAATGTTTCATTTCGCTGCAGTTGCGAAATCGAGTGAAATTACTGGGTTATACATACTTAATTATTCGGGGAATTTGCGCGTATTTATTTTGCTGCGTTTAATTGCTCTCCTACTTTGTTGGGTTAAAAGCTTCGCGATTAGGTCAATTGAGGGATTTATTAACGAACATTTGTATAAAAATTGACGGCATCGGTGGTGAGATCCACTGCTTCGTTACTTAACCATCGTTTGCATTGTACGAAAGAATGAAAGATATGCTCCTATCAGCAACTTGTTCTCTTCTTTATACAACTAAATACAAGCGATGGAGAAAGTATTAACACTGCTGCGTTCCTCGAAATTCTTTTCAACTCAATCGCATCCTTTTTCATTCGCCTTTTCATTATCATTTGGAAAGCTTCGTAATTCTGAGGAGAAGTAGCTTCAACATAGAAATTCAATCTTAACCCTTTGCCCTACGATAACGAGTCACGCTCGTTTTATGAATTTTGACACAGACTTAACAAAAATGTCTATTCAAATGTTAAGGATGAAATTTAATTTTAACTCTAATTTTAATTCCGTGTTACAAGATTGACGTATGTAGAAGTATTAGATGAAGTATTTTACTAAATACCTAAAGGTAAGCGTCTATTATAATCTCCTTTCGTCCAGCTCTATTTTCTATCGCATTATCGGTTCGCATTTTATCAAACACGCGAATCACTGGCAAATGAACGTGTCCCTAACGGGGACATAATCGATTGCATCTCTGAGCAACGTCGCTTGCACGTCATTTACCTGTATCTTGAACAAATATACACTGCATACCTGGTGGAAACATCCTCCGGCTTGCGCTTGACGTTTCTGACAAGCCCTGTGCTCAAGACTCGGCCCGGATTTCCGATTTAAACGACAGATAAGACGTCGCCAAATATTACGCGATTTCCTTCTTTCCGCCGCGTCGGCGTTTCATGGATGCATACTCGCCGTACGACTTACAAAGTGCTCGCAAATGTTTTTGATTAGGGTAATTGCGCAAATCTATAGAGAACGGACAGAGAAGATGGGAAAGGGCGAGGGTAAAGCTCGCACAAAGCTCTATCGGTGATCCTCTGGTAAGGTGGTAGTTCCGAAAGAGAATCGCTTGGATCAGGGAGATCAATGGGCCGGCTTGCGAGCTGCTAGTTTTCAAGCAATAATCGATAGGTTGCTTCCGGATTGCTGGCAAATGCGCCTCTCCTATGGGATTCGATCATGCGTTAGACTGGCGCTAGCAGTTTTTCCCTTGCAGGCTTGTAAGATCTAAGACTATTTGAGCGTCTTAAAAAGGAAACCGATCGGCTTTGCTTCTTTCCAGCTACGCGAATTTTATCCACCAGCTATTTAATCAACGCTAACCCTTTAACAATAGAACTATCAAAGTGGCCAGAAACAACTTACGAAAGTCTTGCAAATTTACGCCGAGGTATTTTTGGAAATTCACGCGGTGACATTTAATCGAAAGAATTAATAAACGTTGAGGTCCATTAAGTGCTTATTGTTGTAATTTATTTGATACAATTAAACCTACTTCAATTGTTTGTAGTTCTAGTGTTGAGGATTAATATGACGTTAATGGAACGTTTTATTTGCAGCTTCTTCGCACTTTATAGAATTGTACAGTCTATGTGGAAGAAGAAATAGTAGGCAAAATATTGCGTCGCGTTGGTAAAGAAAACAAAATTTAGACTACGAACCTTTATGCATCAATGGGAAACTTAAATGTGTAATTTACTCATCCCCCTTTCTCCCTTTTTGTGTCCATTTACTCGTATTTCTTTTCATCCCTATGCAACTCGTTTGTCAATTCTTGTAAGTCTTGACTTTCTATCGAAACCTAGCTGCTTTGGATTAATACTTAAATGCTTCGAATCGCAATAAGATGCTGCTATAATTTGTTTTGAAAGAACAAAGAACGGAATAATTGTAATTTTCATCCCCCCTTTTCCCTTTTCATCTCTATGAAACTCACTTGACAATGATTACAATCCTCTACAAATTTCTATAGTAAACTAGCTGCTTTGAATTAATTTGCAAGACCCAAGTGCTTCAAATTATCAGCGAAATGTCGCTGAAGTTCGCGTTAAGGAAGGAAAGAGGGAAAATCGTTGTCATCTTTGTTCCCCTTTCTCTCCTTTTACCACCCTTTATTTCTTTTCATCCCTATAGAATTTATTTATCAATCGTTATAATTATTAGCGAATTTTTATAATAAATTAGCAGCTTTGGACGATTTTCCAACACCTAAGTATATGAAAGCACGAATAAAGTACTATAAGAATCCGTATTGGGAGAGCAAAGAGTAGAATTGTTGCAATTTTCAGCTCTTTTCCTCCCTTTTTACCCTCTTTCCCCTCTTTTCATTGCCGTAAAAATTTATTTGTCAATCGTTAGACTTATCGACAAATTTCTGTAGTAGACTAGCTGCTTTCGATTAATAGCTAAGTCCTTCAAATCATAATAAAGCTCATTTGTCACTGATTACAATCCTCTACAAATGTCTATAATAAACCAGCTGCTTCGAATTTATTTGCAAGACCGAAGTTCTTGAAATTATCAGCGAAATATCGCTGAAGTTCGCGTTAAGGAAGGAAGGAAGGAAGGAGGGAAAATCGTTGTCATCTTCATGCCCCCTTTGCTAGCTTCGTCCCTCTCGATGGGATCCTCGAGCTTATATATCGGGACAGCGGCCGTTCCCGCGAGAGCATCCAGCAAAATTGGCTTTGCAAAGGTGGAAAAGTGAATGAGTTATACAGAGGGACGCGACAAGTTCATCGATCGACGCGAACAAAGGGAGAGAAGTCGCCTATGAAACTTCTTATCGCCGCGATACAGAGAGAAACATTCGGAGGAAGCGTTCCTCCGTGATTTACTTTTCGCTGCTCGATCCTCTTAAAGATCGCCCATTCGCCCGCTCCTGGACGCCATAAATTTCGCATTTGTAGCGGCGAATCGTTTGGATCGATCCCGAAAAGGGAGACGCGGAAGATTTACCGCGACAGAAATGGAAATTGGAGAAGCTCGCAAATTGAGTCGCTAACACGAGTCTCAATACTGCCTCTGACGGCAGAATCTGCTCCTCGTAAAGACCATAGTCATCCTTTCGCTGCATTAATCGTTTATTGGAACGTCAGATATTACAGAGGAGAAATATTATCTACTTCTTGCCATTCTAAAGGAACCATTTAGCTTCGTCCAAATGAGGAAGTTCCGAGCTTTATGACTCGGTCTTTCGAACCAGTGAAGAGCAATTCTAACCCTGTTGCAGTCTTCTTTCTTAAATCATTTTTAACCCAAACGTGTTCCTATTTTCTTGAAATGTTTCCTAGTTTCCAAACAAACGTGAAAATGTTGCTATTAACCCTTTCGATCCTAACGTCACATCGTAAGTGCAGCAATCGTTTGAACGCTGTATTTTATATTATACTAATTTAATCGTAGAGGATTGAATTTGTCGCGAATAAATATGAAACCTTATAGAATCCTGAATGAGAAGTTAGAAGTTAATTTGTACACCTAATATTTTTACGTTCGACAGTGTTACGATAAACGTTAAATAATAAATAATACCTGCTAATCTTTGAAAGGTTTATGGTTAATTTCTTCGATTAAGCAAAAGGACAATTGCCTTATCAAAGTTCGATTTCCAAATTAATATTTAGACAATTATTTGACTACAAATATTTCACTCTATACGCAAACCTACACCGAAACGAAAGGGTTAATAAAATTGTGAATAAGCTTCAATCCCTGTATTAATATTGAATCTTAAAAGACAAGTTCGTGGAGTGTTTATATTCACCTGATCTGTAATAGCAAGCGCCTAGAACTTATAATCTTTTCTTTCTACGTCCTACGCTACTTAGAATTGTCTGCAATCGCAACGTACCATCGCCGTAATCAACAGAGGAATGGTTAAACGAAAATCTTCCCAAACTTCACTCGACTGTGCGTCCCTTTAAGGTACTCCAACGTCAAATTACTATTTAAATTGCACCCTCGACGGAACAATTCCGCGTCCCTTGTACGCCCTCCGCACGCGCACAATGAGTACTCAAGTGGATCCTATTTTCAATAACAATCCTGTTGCAGAATCGCGGGATCGTAGTCATGCGCGTTTCGGCGGGTGTATATTTGAATTTTAATGCGATGCCCGTGTTGGACCCTCGACTTGCAAGGGGGCCGATCGAAAGGGGGCGAGTTTGATGCATTTATTCATGTTTGTATTTATGGTCCGGCGCTCCGTCGCGGCGCGGAGCGAAGCATAGCGACTTTACGACACCAGAATTCGCCGGGAATAAATTTTCGGGTCCCTTCTTATTGTCCTGGACGGTGATACGACTGCGGACAAGCGAAACCGACCATCCCGCAGCCAGTTTCGCAACGAATCGGAAATATCCTGCCCTGATTGAAGCGTTTTACGGCGCAGAAATATGTTTCTCCCTTAGGTTATCGCTCATACTTTCCCCCTTTACACGGATCGTCTACGACGGTATTTTCTCGAAATTGTTCTCTGCAGCTTCCTATGGCGATTCTTAATGCGTTTAAGTTTTGAGAATATGTCTGGAGAATGTCGTAACTCGTGCTAATCGTAAGAATTTTCGTCTATCGTTTCGCACAATATAGTACCTAGTCCCTTGCGTCGATTACGCTTACGCGTAGACTATTGATTTCGATAAAAGGTGGACCTATTAGGTAATGGAAGTATAAGTCGTATCTTAACTATAACAATTTGTGCTCTACTTTGAACGTTTCGTGTATTTCTACGTGTAACATGCATTTCATACTTTCGTCTGTCTTGAAACTTTCCACAAAAGCATACAAATTCGTAATCTACGAATTAGGTGTAATGTCTTCGAATATATTTGCGATTAAAATTATAAATCGCAACCTTTTAGGAATCCTGCTCTCCTAAATTCTAGATTCTAAATTTTGTAACCCCCTCTAAATCTTGAATTCTTCTCTCCTCTTAATTCTTAAACCCTACAGCCGTTCTTAACCCCTTGCTCGACAATTATTTCATTACCTACGTACGCTAACAAAAGTTGAACTACGAATCGTACGAATATTCTAGGCAATGTTTATTTCACATCCCCGAATCTTGTAACGCAAAGCTACGAGGAAGTTTTGCTCTGAATAATATTCAATTTCGTTGAATGTACGTCACGAATCGTAGAACGAGTGCGACTCGTTATCGTAGTAACCAAGGGGTTGAATTTAAAATTTTTCTAGCGAGAAGCTTTGCGGAAGCTTCTAGCAGAAGGGAGAAATTTATCAAACATCAGACGCCCCACGGAATAGGCTCACCCTTGAAACTCTTCGGCAGTCAGAGGAGATTATCGTCTCGGGCTGCACTCGAGTCGCCGTATAAAATCTCGATTTCGATTATACAATACGTGGCAGAGCTGGTTGGTCGCGATCGCGTCTGTGGATTTATGCCCGGGGCCCGGTTTCCAACGCAGGCCGACTGTGTATCTTCCGCAACGAATTCCCCGCAGAACGTACCCTCGTCACCCTCCTGCAGGGGGTGAAAGTTCGAGACTTGTCGCGGCGGCACTGACATGGAGACGCGTCGCGACGTGTTCTAGCTTCTACCTGTGGGCAAACAGGATCCGACGGGGCGCGTTCGCATGAAACGAATCGCGGCGGAGGAGACGAACGTATTAGCTCGACGAACGGGCTTACAAAGCGCCCGCTGGCAATTTGCGAAACTCAGGCATATCTCGCGCCCTTTGACGCTGTAATCGAGAAGATTCAAGGTGCTTCGCAGGATCGTCGAACGATTCCACGGTTAGCTGTAGCTTGAAATGCGAAAGCTACTGCATTATATTTCGTTCTGTTCGATATGCTTTGGTTGCAAATAGTTTACAACCTTTTCGGAGTTCAACTTTTACTATTCTACTATTTTACCGTTTCACTAGCTTACAAGTTTATTCCTTTGCTATCTCGCTACTCGAATAGTTTACTATTCTGCTAGTTTGCTATTTTCCTGTTCTCCTATTTCACTATTACACTGTTCTACTATATTACTATTTCACTAGTTTACAAGTTTATTCCTTTGCTATCTCGCTACTTGAATAGTTTACTATTCTGCTAGTTTGCTATTTCCCTGTTCTCCTATTTCACTATTTCACTACTTCACTATTTTACTAGTTTACTAGTTTACTATTTTACTGCAAAGATGTTTTTGCCATCAATTCTCGGAAGAACAGTGCTCTCATACCTTTGATAGAATAGTTGTACGATCTAACGATGATCTTTGCCGTCTCTCAATGATCAAATGGTTCCTCCTTTAAATGCAATTCAAGCAAAGACACCGAAGCTTCAATAATAGTAATCGTTTTACTCGTTACCGAATTCCAAATATATTTTTGCAAGATTATACTTGTGTCCACATCTTCGCAAGAATAATGAAATAGTTTAAACAATGATTCACATCATTTCTAAACGAATAACTGGCTTTTCCTGTAAATCTAACTCACGATCAACTGAAGCAAATTATTAAAGAATGTTGTATACAAAGTTCTAAACTTGGAATTCCTTTTTACAGTGACAGCTTTGCGTCCAAAACATACGGAATCGCACCTACATACAATTCTCCGTCTTGGAAAATAGCAATGAAGCACGGAACAATCGCGAGGACAATTAAAAGCTACGCGAGACAATTACAAAACAAGGGCAATCACCAAGAAAATAAAAGGCCGGAGGAAAAGTTCTGGCGCTCGTAACTCTTCCAGCGAACGAAGTAACATCGAAACGTTCCTCTAGAGCCTCGAGAAGCCGATCGTAAATAGACTGCTGTGCTCTGATTCCAGAAAGGGGCAGCTCCTCGAAAGAAGCGCAACAGATTCGAGAAAGTTTCGCGAATAGCGATGCGGCGTTATCGAGCTTCTAGAAGAGATACGGCGTTATAATTCGATAAGGTTGCAACCGGAAGCGGAACGGCAGCTAATGGAGAAGAGAAACGGCCAAAAGTGGCGGCGATGCGCAAACGTAGAGGAAGAAACTGGACGGTTGGCGAAAAGCGAACGAGGGCCAAACCGAAAACTTTTCGACGCTCTCTTAATAGGGCAAACTTGCTCGACCCCTTCCGTGGCTCTCGTTCCGATAATTAAGTTAGAAAAATGTGGTCCACCGTTGGTCGAACTCGCATGAAACTCGAGACCGCCAGTCCCTTTTCTTTCTCCACGTCCGCGTTTCTGAGCTAACTTTAAACTTGAATCTACTTCCAGACCGACCTGTACACCTCGTTGACTCTTCTGTGACTTCGGGCGGAAGTTCTTTTGTCGCGCGCTCATTTCGCTTCACGCTTCTTCTCTACTATTTTTCCCTTTTGCCGGCAGAAGTGCTCGGCGAAACCACTGAACTCCCTCGATCGGGTTTCGATCGGCTGTCTTGCGTTTACCGAGCAAATTCCTTGCCGAAATTCTCTTACGACGGTTTCGTTAAAGGGTCTCGAGAAGGATTCGGAGGAACCGCGAAACGCCGCCGAAAGCTCGTCGATGGGTAAGGCGAAACTTTTTTATCGCCTCGATTAGGTATCCGCGCTCTGTCCCGCGTTTACTTTAAATAAAATTCCCCCTAAATGGCTTTAAAAATTGCCAGAGGCGCGGCGAAACTTTCGTATATCTTCTATTACGTATCGATAAAGTGTCGAGCGTTTAGTTTCGACAAAATTCCTCGCCAAAATTCCCGTCTTCCGAGCGGGTAGCGAAAGGGGGTTCGCAAAAGGAGTTGGACGAAACGGCGAGGCAAAAGAATCGATAGCAGGGGTCCAGTGATTCATCGCATTGTTCCACGAGCGGAGAACCCGTTGGCACAAATAACAGAGGCTGGCCAATAGCGGCGTACCCGTGTCCGGCTACTTTTTTCCCTTCACTTTCTCCTCGCCTTCTTTGGGACGCCATTCCAACGGGATTCCTTGCCCGACTCCGTTCCCTCTGTCGGCGCGTAAAACCCTCCGCGTAAATTCAGCCTTCCATAAACGGGTGGGACACGATCGTCCACGACAGCCCCTGTCATCCGGTGATTAATCGGTGACGGCTGCCGCGTGTATATTACGGTGAAATCGCGCAAAAACTGCATATGTAGCGGTACATCCAGCTTCCTTATAGAAGAAACGTTTGCGCAATCATCTACGCGACCGACTCTCGCGTCCGAATCGTGCGGCGAAAAACCGCAACCGCGCGTCACGTCTTATCGCTGCCATTCGTATTCCGCTCGCTCCAAGCGAATGGTATTTGCCAATCGACGCTACTATTTCTTTCGTCGCGATCGTAGATATCTCGCGGTATCGTTGCGAAAAGTTCCTGCTTCGAAACTAGGCGTGGACTTTTATAGAGAAGTTTGACGGATTGGCCGATTGCTCCGAGGAAATGTTAACGGTTGCGACTACTTGTCCGTCGCTAGCGATCTATTTTATCTTCTAAATATACCTAAATATAGCACATTTTTCATTTCTCAACGAATGGGGAATGAGAAGTTGGAAAATGTCTCGAGAAATTCTCAAAGAGAAACACGTCGCAGCACGCGTTTTCGAAACACCCTGTACTTTCGAAACGGAGGAGCATTTTTCTCCCGGTGTCGGGGGAACGTTCTACGGCCTCTCGGTGTAATTTTTCAATTTCACCAGCGCCTGTTTCGCCCCTCCTCTTGCCCTGGGTCCGGCAACGAAGGATCGAGCACGTGAAATTTTGTACCTACATAGCAGCAGCGTCGCTGTTAAAGTAATTGGATATCGTAATCTCGTTATACTCTGCTGGCTAGAAGGTTCGTATAAAATGTCGAGGAGAGTTTCTAAACGAGATTAGCCGGCAGATCAGTGCGGGGCCAAGTCCACGGAGTTCGACTATCAACCACCGTTGCCCACGGGTACCAACAAATTTCTACGTAATAATTAAAAGGCGGCGCACCACCCAGAGGCCAGATATCGAAATTTGCGCCAGCGATTCTATTCGATTATTCGTTAGCAAACTTCCACCGGGGAGAGGCAAAGGCACCGAATGAAAACTGGAGGTGGGGTGAAGCGGAAACTTGCGGAGAAAGAGAAAAGATAACTTTCTTGCAGCACGGTATTATTTTACAAGCCATACTTTTGCCCGGTTCGGAACAGCGGAATGGTTTCCCATTATACGACTTGAAATCTGAGAACTTTCATTCATAACTCGGTTTCTCGGTTATTGTGCCCGTTTTCCAACACCGGCGTGCATTATTTGCATCTGGGGTTAATGAATAGGAAAGTGAAACGCTGCTCCGTTTAGCGTAATTACCCTAAGCAATTGCTTTCGAATATCTTGCGGATATTTCATGCACAATCGCCGCCAAAAGTTTCCGGTTAAACTGCTACTTTATTATACCAGGAAGATGGAGAGTACTCGAGAATGGAGACCTATTGCGTAAATAAATATATACGTACATATATATTTATTAATATATCTACTGTCTCTGCCTTTAAATATATCCTTATAAGCGTATGTACCCATGTAATAATACAAACTTTTAATATCCCTATTGTTCCTATCTCTATATATGTATATCTTTATAGAAACAAAACATATACACCTTTTTAATCTACATAACTTACTGTCCCTACATTTGCATATGTCCTTATAAACGATAAAGTTGCAAATATTTTAAAATATTCGAAAAATTACGTTAACTAACCAAGAAGAGGAGAATAGGTCGGCACGTTTGCGGCAAATGAAGATTAAAACAGCGATGGAGATTTTCAATCAAACGACTCTTGAAAAAAAAACAAAATTCCGAAAGGCTCGGACGGTGAAGTAGAAACGGAAAAAGGGAGATGTATCTCCGTGAAACAAGGGAAATCTATAAATGAAAAATACACGTTGAAGCTTCTGTTATTCGAGGCTTTGTTCAGAAACGCGTCCATTTGAAGAGCTTTTCCACCTAGGTACCAACATCCCCCTCCCCCAACAAATGGGAATTAAAAACGCTTGGCGAAATTTTGATCCTCCGACTGGCGACGAAATCTGAAAATTCCAGCTCTGGAGACGCGCAAGATTTCCCCTAATCGGTGATCGAATACCTAATAGCATTGACGAAGCATAGGATACGATAAAATATATACGAGTATAACTAATCAGAAGTATAGGTTGCAGTTTTCCCCGAATGTTAATAACGAGTAGAAAACTTCCCTTTACTTTATACTACTTCAATCGTTGGATTTGGCAAACTTGTGTTTGCAATTTTTGTCTAGCGATATATGAAGGCTGCAGTTAGCGAATGCTAATAGCGTGATTAGCGTAGTCAGCAATCAGGTTTGCATATGAAAGCGTGGCAAGAAGCCCGTAATCCGGGACTTTCGTCGAGAGCAAGCTGATTTCGCGATAATCCTGGTCGCCTTGGCCGATTCGAGAGCAGAGAAAGGATCGAAGTGAATGCCGATGGCGAAAGAAGCTCCAATTTGAGCGGACACATCGATAATTGCACGGCTGACGAGAGCTGCCAACGTTACTGACATAATTGCTTCCCTTGGAGAACGACCAGCTCGATACACGCTCGCTGCAAACAATTCTCTCTTGCAGTTTTCTCAACTTTTCAGTCACCTGGCGATTCCGCGGCACGTCAGCTTCCCTTCTACGAACGGACAGCAATTTTCCACAATCGAGGGACACTCCAATGGAAAATTGCAGGAAGTTTAGCGATTTTGCGATTCGAGATTTGGCTACGCAAAGGAAGAAGGGAGAGGATATTTGTATCGACGGTGCTTGGAAAATTCGTGGCGATATTTGGGCAACGTTTAACGGCAACGTGCGTACAATTATCATTTTCATTGTAGAATTCATATTTTCCAATTTTGCGATTATTAAGAAGCTTCGAAAAAGTTTGGAAACTTTCTTTCTTCGAAGCGAATCCTTGGAAGTAATTTTTCTAGAATTCTAATGTATTCCATTTCTTTTGTCACGAAGCTTTGCGAGCCTTACAATAAATGATAATAGTAGAATAACTTAGGCAACGTCTAATAATATTTTACGAATTTGCATAAAGATCCGTAGTTGAGTTGAGAATCTCTCAACTCTTCCCGCTTGTTTCCCGAAGTTCACATTCGTTTGACAATTCTAAAACGCATAAAATTCTCTTCCACAAACGAATAACAATTTTGCGAAATCAAGAAGATCTTGCAGAAGAAAGTTGCAACAAGTTTAGCGATTTCGTAAGTGGATGGATCCTGAAGCAAAGGAAGAGGAAGAAGAAGATAAGAGGGAATTTGTACTTTGTAAATTAGTGGATCAGTGGAAGAGGCGGCGAACTAGCGACGAGTAATTGTCGACGGGAACCGGATACCGAGGGCAAGGATATATGAAACTTTATTCAACTTTGCCCGCTTTGACGCGTAACCTCGTTCAGTTGTATTCCGTTTCCCATCTGCGAGATATCTCGTCTGAAGGGAAGTTTATTGCGTTTGCCGGTCTTTTGTGATTCGCAGCGAGCAATATTCAGACGGAAGAATTCTGTCCATAGAACACACACAGTGCGCGCCCTTTGCTTGGCGAACCTTCAACTCGGCACGTATGCCGTGAACAAATTTCCCTTAATTGAAGCATAGATGACAGGATGCAATTGGCCGAGACTCGCTTGAAATTTCGTTGCTGCTCTCGCTCGCGTACATAGGCAAATTGCGAGAGAACAGGTTGAACCCTCCGACGCGAGAGATTTCTGGGATCAATAAGAGCTGGGAATATGGTATTTGAAGAAGCAGGGAGTATGTAAGCAAACGGAAGAAGAAAATAGCAGCGAAGGAACCTCGGTGTCTTGTTGAAACAATCTTCTCTTCCTTCCTGCAGTCTACATTTTTCTTTATGGACCTCACAGCTTTTGAATTGTGTAAGAAGCAGCGACAATTTCGCCATGCCATGCCGTTTCTCTTTTCTATTGTTTCAAAGCAATGGGACACCTAATTCGAATCTAACTCCGGTCCAATGCAAACATCTATTCGTAATCTCGATGCTTTACGGATATTGTAATTAGAAGTTTGTACGAATGAAACTTGAACGCAAGTCAAATGTGACACAAATTTAATCGGAGTAAACGAGGAGAATTAATCATGTGCAATTTGAATCCACGTTAAAATTAACTCAACTTGGACTTTCATTCGAATTTAATTAGAATCCAGGTCAAGTCGAATACAAATCTAATTTAAACCCAACTTAATTAGAACCCCACCCAAGTCTGACCCAAATTTAATTTGTATCCAACAAGATCATAATTTACTTACAGAACTCAACTCGAACTTAATTCAAACCTAATCGAAACCCAAACCTAATTTAAACTCAACGCGATCTTAATTTGAATTCAACTCGGATCTAATTCGAGTCTAATTAAAATCCAAGCCAAGTCGAGCCAAAATTTAATTTGAATCCACCACAATTCTATCCCAAATCAAACTGAAGTATATCCAAATGAATTTAACCGAAATTATTGCCACGCTTAAAATTGCTGTGATCCGTGGCAACGCGAATTAAAGAATAAATTGCCACTGGTTTTACGGCAGCAGAAATGAAAGAAGAAGGGTTCTCAAACGCTCACAAATACCATGCTAAAAACAGGGAAAGCGTGACAGGACGAAGGAGTACGAAAAGGGGCGACTTGCCGACCTTGTAGCTCCATCATGAAGCAGTGTCGTGACCAACAAGTCACGCGAGAATTCCTGTCTCCTTCAACTTCGTTCCCTGCCACGTTCTTTCTCCGTTTCCCGATGCTTTCACAGCCAGAGCATAACCCGAGAGGACCGAGACCGATGCCTCATCCTCAAGAAAACGCTTCAGCAGGGATTATGTTCCACTTCAGACGTCCGGCACAACGAGACGTCCCTAAGGAGATCCTGGCAAGCTTCGTTGGTCAGCGGACACAGAATTGGACAACAATGGATTAATTGGAAGAACATGATCCTACGTATTACGCGAAATACATCTCTGGCAAGTTTCTGCTACTTGATATTCCTGTTACGGTATTAGATTACATCAGTGTCTGGAAAGTTTCACTCGATAATTCTGCCTAGTGCAATTTTGCATACGAATTGCTGTACCTAAATTCGACGTAACAATACCATGTAAAGAGTAAGGAGAGAAAACAAGGAATGACTAGTTTTACTATGCGTAATTGTTAACAATTACGCGTTACAGGCGAATTAACGTCGTATCTCGGGCGAATTCTTAAGCGTATTCAATTTCGTTCCCATCGCCGAAATGGCTGCAGTTAAATTATGATAAAGGAGGTCGTTGTTTAACGAAAGCGTTCGAAAACTACGGCGAATAGTCTTTGACTGATCGAGTTAAAAAGTTCCGCGTCTCCCCCACGCGTTTCTGATTTCCAGATATGAGACGCCGCTACTTCCTAACTTTTCCAAGAATTTCCAACTTTTGCCAAGGGAAACGAGAGACGTCAGCTTTCGAAGCATTCGCAATTTAGCTTACAAATAATGATTAACTCTTTTGCTATGACGAAGTTGCTAGAAGACTGTACAGGACAATTTCCCTGCAAGTTTACAATGTAACGTCTACTTGCAAGTATGCTAGTTTTCAACCAATTATTAAGTGTACCACTATTTCTGGGTAAACTCTACATTTATTTCCACCAAAATCAAATACCGACTGTCTGTGTGCGTTGCTAATACGGCAATGGGGACGACAAAAGGTGCATTCGTTTCGCAATTTGAAGAGAAACAATCGCAAAACAGCAACGAAGCAGTGGCGTGAGGTGATTTATCGGCGCGTTTAACTTGGCGAATAAATTTCGAAAAGCCTGGCGGTATCCAGCGTTGAAATAACGTCTGAGCATTTTTTAGCCGGGCGAATAGACGCTCCTTAGTCGGTTGCGATGCTAAAAGCGTTCTTTTTTTTCTTCGATTCATTAATCTCTCGCGTATCCAGCGGTGACGACGGTGCTCCATGTATCCCGCGGTTTTCCTTTCGAGACGCGCGACAGCCGATTATTCCTCTCGCAACCGGTGAAATATATTACTTATTTTCACGCCGCGGATTGCCACTCACCATAATTCTTTTCCCGCGACAACTCACATATTTCCACTCCGTTTACGTCTGCTAAAAATCCTCCCGCTTCGGTCTGTTTCATACAAATTTGCAAATGCTCACAGAGAGAGAATTCTTTTCCTCTCCTTTCTGCAACTCGGCCGACACTCGATTTCTCTTTCGAACGGTTTAACTCTTTAGCCGCGGCGAACTTGCGATTCGATATGAAAGTATTCTCCACGCGTTTGTAAATCTTTCGAACTACCACGTATTGGAATTCGTAAACTTTCGAACTACCCAACCTTCGAAGTATAAAGGTACGTGGGGCGGACAAATCTTGGAAGTTTGCAGGCTTTGAAGTTTCAAATATTTTTAGGGTGCGGATTTTCGGATACTTAACGATTGCAATTTCACAATCTTGGGATTCTTAGGCATTTGAAGCTTGCGAATCGTGTGATTTTTAGGGTTTAATGCTTGCAAACTTCGAGATTCTCGTGGATGTTAAATTGTAAACATTTGGAGTGTGCAAATCTTGGAATGAAATTTCGAACCTTTGCGATTTGCAAATCTTGCGATTCTAGAGAATTTGAAATTTTCAAGCCTTTACAATTCTAAACCTATGGCATTCTAAAGCCTT
Organism: Eucera pruinosa; assembly: GCA_028830335.1. Taxonomy (NCBI): domain Eukaryota; kingdom Metazoa; phylum Arthropoda; class Insecta; order Hymenoptera; family Apidae; genus Eucera; species Eucera pruinosa. Next base: position 370,142 of record JAMYCR010000014.1, read on the forward strand.
CGAAATTCGCAAGCGTTGGAATTTTCAAGCCTTTGGGATACCAAAGCCTTTGAAATTTTCAAGCTCTTAAAATTTGAAGGCATGGCAGCTGGAAAATCTAAGTGAAATGTTTCTCAACCCTTTGAAATCTCTAAACATTTGAGTAACACCTTGGAGGGGCGACAAACCCCTTAAAGTCTAATCATTAACGCGAAGAAGCTTCTCCGTCCTACGCGAAACCCTTTGAGTTGCGCGAGATGGGATGCTTGCGGTTAATTATCGCAGATTTTTCATGCCGGCTACTGGTTTCCCCGCGACTTTTGCTTAAAGGTGGAAGCCAATGTTTCACGGAGTTCAGTCGTTTCAGGCGAGAGGGAATGCAACTGTTTACGCGGTAAATTGCCCGTGTCGACGATTCACGGCCGTTCATTCAAGTAGAAACGGGTGCAAGGGTAATCCACGTTAAAGCGGAAGACACCCAGTGAAAAACGGGCCTCCGGATGCCGCCATCTTAAACGGCAGACGAAGTGAGACAGAAGAGCAACCTAGGAATTCTTTTTCGTTCCTCCGCGAACATTTCGTTACCAAAGCGAAACGTCGACGTTTGCGAAGACAAACGTTGCAAAAATGAAGGCGAACCCAGCCTCGAATCGAATCGTATTTCACGCGAACGTGAAACACTTTTAGATAAGAAATAATTCATTTCAACCCTTTCACTGCTACAGGATATTTGCATGATCGTTGCGTGCGATGCTTTCGATAAACAAATTTGTGCACGTGATTTACTTACACGTGAAGTTTAGAAGTTTACGTGGAGTTTAAAATAATAGAATGTTAAATAGATTTAATAAAACGAATCTTTAAATATTGTTACGCAATGATAAGCTAGGAAATTAATTTATGTTTGTATTATAACGAAGACTACAGGGGAAGAACTTGATAAGTCACACTTTCGAAATTTCACAATTTTAATTAAATTAATAATCGAATATTCTCTAACTGCGCATGCATTTAGCAAATCACCCCGAATTTTCTTTGCATCAACACGCGATGCCAATTTCATGATAAAAGCTACTAATGTAATTACCAACCATTATATTAATTTACATCCACGCGATTCAACGAATTGCTGTAAATTATATCTTTCCTAACGTATTCAAATCTTTGCTGCGTAAATCAGAAAATCGTAAACCCGACGCTAAAATATTTTGATGTTTTAATTATTCCTTCTCCAAAAATTCGCGCAATTGTATAAATATAAATGAATAAGATTCAAAGGGTTAAATGAATAAGGTTCAAAGGGTTAAATGAATAAGATTTAAAGGGTTAAACGAATAAGATTCAAAAGGTTAAATAAATAAGATTCAAAGGGTTAAACAATGAAAGACAACGTGAGCACTTTTGCGACGTTCGAACGCATTTTTCCTCCCTCGAATTGACTAACTCCGACCAACCTATCGCATAGACTTTTGCTTCGTTCCTCTATTTCTGTTTTTTCCCCCACCCTGTTTATAGGTGAGATGGAGAGCTTCGAACCTGGGGGATAAACGCGGGTGGGCTTTGCTTGCTTTCAGACTTCCAATGTTTGTCTATTTGTAGAAGATTCCAGGAGGATTAAAGGGGATGTAATGAGTATTGAGCGCAGGGTAATGCGTTTGACATAAAACGTGTTGGCAGATTACGGTTAACAAGGTTCTGCCTAACTAGAATAAGGAAAGATAGCACAGACTGGTGAAAATTGATTTTTGAAACTATACAACCTTGACAGGAAACGATCAATAAAATGATAATCTATAAATCTATATGGTACATACGGTATTCCATACTTATGTGTATTTAACGGAGAATAATATTGCAATTAAAACGTGACGCGTGAATGTATTTCAGATTCTATTTATTTCTCCACCCCTCTTCAAATTCTATCTACGTATATAGCAAATTAAGTATAATAATAATGAGAGAAAGGAATATATCATACGGTATTCAATTCGAACACATATGTAATAATGAGATACTAAAACGCGACGCGTGAATTTATTTAAGGCTCCATCTATTTTTCTACCCCTCTCTAAATCCTATCTGCATAACAAATTACTCTAACAAGTTGCTCTTTTCTTGTGGCATATAGCCTCTGTTTTTCTTCGAGCGCAATGCTCGCAGGAACTTAAATCTAAGCTCCAGATTCCCTAGATTCGCAAACTGAGGGTGATTCTCTATTCCCAAACAAACAAGTGCAAGGAGGATACGTTTAACTTGTGACGTCCACCCGCGGAAAGGTGAAACCATATAGAAAAACAACGGTTAGAAGAATTGAAAGGCTCTTTGCAAAATTCAGCCCAACTTTTGGGGCAATATTTGACTTATCAACCAATTTTATTCGTCGTATTTGTATTTAGTATACTTCAGAATAGAAAATGGGAAGTTTTCGTAATTAAATATTAATATGTAACGTAACTAACTAATTGCAAGTAGCTTTTAGGGACAAAAATCAGTCCCACTTTGAAAAAGCATGCGACTCACAGGTGACGTCTTCTACAGCGGCTGCAAAAATCCAGAGAGAAACCTCCAGAGATCCATCGATGAGTTAACATTAATAACATCAGTGACATCAGCGGTGTGAAAATCTAGCAATGGAACATCTACACGAATAGAAAGGAAACACAATAAGATTTGTTCAAAGTATCAAGATTGATCGCGTCTAATGATTCTCCATGATTTTAGCATTAACAAAAGGATAGAAACGAAATGGAATGGAATTAACTGGAAGTAGATCGGAATGGCGCCGTTTTGTTGGCGAAATATTTATCGAGCATCGTTTCGATATAAAAGACAGTTGTTCACAATATATTTTTACATAGAAGTGTCTCTACGTTTATTATCTGTGATTTGTGCATAGATTTAGCACGAATAATTGATTAGAAATGTTAATAATTACCTGAATTATGCGGAGACGATCAGCGACGAATCAGTTGACTGCGCGCGCATCGACAAACTTCGCGCCTTTGTAGCTGCGTGCGCTTGCTCAACGTTCAACGTATTGCCGCCATCTTCCCTACATTTTGCCGCGAAACATTGTAGACTTTGCGAACAGAGAATTACCTCTTTAGGCCCAAATTAACCGTAATTCAATAACCGATCAATACTACTGTATGATTCCCTACGAATTTTGAGTAATAATAGAGGAATGGACATAAAGTGAGACGAAACTGGTTGGCAATGCAAGCCAAGGACGCTGTTCGTCGACAAGAGACTTTACGAATAGATTTTTACTATAAAAGGCATTTGCTTATGGTATATTCTTACGTAAAAGCGTCTCTAACCTCATAATCCATCGTTTTGGTATCCATTTAGACCGAATGGAAGCTTATAGCTGTTGATAATCACCTAAATTGTGTAGAGAATCAGCGAGCGATATTCCCCCGTTGAAGTACGTTAGAGCCTGACAACAAGCGGGAACCATGAGTTGCGCGCGCATCCCGAAATCCGGTGCATTCTCAGTCGCGCATGCGCATCTTGCATTTATGCACACCTATTTTATTTACAATATTAACAATACAGTTCTAATTGCATCGGATTCTAATAAGAATTAAACAGTTCTGATAGGAAATTGTTAATTTCGCAGCGTGGATACTCTATTAATTAAGAATAAGGCGTTTAATAATGCGTCGCGAGAACTCGAGTTTCGCGCCTCGACTTGCGCACTACGTCAGAGCTCCCCACTCCTCGACGCTGATTAGAGAACGCAGACGCCTCGGCCATTTCCTCCCCGGACGTCTTTGCAAGAACACGTTTCGAATTTTATAGGGTATTTATCATTTATGTTTCAAATTTATTGCTCAATACTTTGGCCGTGATTTCGGAATCTTTTTATCGTATTCATAGCGTCCTTTTGTTATCTTACGTTTCGTTAATGGTATCGTTGATATTATAAACAATAATTAAATAGCTTTCGCGATTCATTTTCTATCTTTCGTCTGGCGTCCCTTGTCTACTAATTAATCGTTTAATAATCAATTAACATCGCAATTGCAAATTAAATCATCCTATGGCTTATATTTTGTTGTTTGTTCTCTATTACGAAGTTTCGCATTAGAATTCGCGTTCCATTTTTAATCAATTGGCTCGTGTTTGATAATCTCACTTTAAATTATGTTTTATACGTTATTCAAGATGGCTGCCTATCGAAGGATGAGACGACGCAAAGAAGAGACGCAGATGCAGAATGGGAAAGCTGAAATGGGGGATGATTTGCCTCGATGAACTTCTAAGATGTTTGCTAGAATTCCATTTCCTCCATGATTGATGGGTAACAATTAATATCAACTTTATTTGTTATAATTCATAATTCATTCATATTACATTTGCATAATTCATAATTTATTAATACCATTTTTGCATCATTCACAGTTTATTCATACTATTTTTGCATAATTCATAATTTATTCATACTATCATTGCATAATTCATAGTTTATTCATATTATTTTTGCACAACTCATAGTTTATTTATACTATTTGTACAAATACTCTACTTTGCATAGTTCATAGTTTATTCATACTATCATTGCATAATTCATAGTTTATTCATATTATTTTTGCACAACTCATAGTTTATTTATACTATTTGTACAAATACTCTACTTTGCATAGTTCATAGTTTATTCATGCTGCTTTTGCATGATTCACAGTTCATTCATACTATCATTGCATAATTCATAGTTTATTCATATTATTTTTGCACAACTCATAGTTTATTTATACTATTTGTACAAATACTCTACTTTGCATAGTTCATAGTTTATTCATGCTGCTTTTGCATGATTCACAGTTCATTCATACTATCATTGCATAATTCATAGTTTATTCATATTATTTTTGCACAACTCATAGTTTATTTATACTATTTTTACAATTACTCTATTTTGCATGGTTCATTGTTTATTCGTATTATTTTTGCATGATTCACATTTTATTCATACTATCAATGCATAATTCATAATTTATTCACACTATTTTTACATGATTCAAAGTTTATTCATACTATTTTTGTAAATATACTATTTTGCATAATTCATAGTTTATTCATACTATTTTTGCAAATATATTATTTTACATAATTCATAGTTTATTCATAGTATTTTTGCAAATACTTCATTTTGCATATTTCATACTGTATTCGTACTAATTTTACAATTAACTTATTTTGCACAATTCATGGTTTATTAACACTATTTTTGCAAATGTCCTATTTTACGTAATTCATAGTTTATTCATACTATTTTTGCAAATACTTTATTTTGCATAATTCATACTTAATTCATGCCACTTTTATACATGCCAAAACCAGTGGAAAAAAATCATTTATTTGAGACTCATTTACATCCTTCTTTGCAAATTAGCATTCGTAAAAAATGAATAGTTTACCAAGTAAATTTACTGGATTATATATTACGTTGTATTAAATTGGACGAACAATCGGAGCAGTCTTTATATTCCCTGTATTTTGAACGCAGCGTGTTGTGTTTAGCTTAACCAATTGACTAGAAAAAAGTTTTCTTTTTTGCCACGACGCGGCCGAGCTCGCGAACAGAAAAAGCATTGCGCGATCTCGCGTACATACAGCCACCACCACTCCGTTCTGTTTACACCTCGAACTTTAATTCCCGCAGGCTGTTCCGAGAATTTGTGGCTCGCGATAATGTTTACGTTTTGCTCGGGCAAACGAACTTGAGAATTTCGGTCGCGTACATTCTTACTCCAGCATTTGCCTCGTACACGTAGCTTCTAAAACGTTTATAATATTCTTATATTATACACTGCTTGAAACAATTAAGGGATTGCAATTTTTTTAAGGATATTAAATTACACCTTTTGCAAACGTAGTTAAATAAACGGAACCTAAACAGAGATTCACTTTACTCGTGTGTATTTATTATTTAATATTATATTAGATATGCTTATTCCTAATGAGTATTTCACTTTTGTTACTTTGCATATTTTTTACATGTTCGTATGTGCATTCTGCACTTTTCTTTTTACTATTTATTCTACTGATATATTTTATTTTTTTATATTATATTCTATATTTCAATTTTGCATAAATGCATAATAATTTGTAATGTAGCGATTATAAAATTAATCTTTTTATTCATCTTATGATTTCTTATGAATAACTTGTTAATTTACCAGATTTATTTTTATTTCTTTTGCATTTTTCATTTGCAATCGATTCCTATCCATACTTACAATCCCTTAAATGTTTTATTCAACATATACGTATACTAATATAATATCAAAATATATATATACATACACACATTTTAACAATACAAATATACAATAAACACAGTAAATGGTTATACAAATATATTGCACCTAATTTTTTACGTACTCCTACTAATTAACTTTTTGTTTCCTATTTTTCAGAGAAATTTACTGACCGCGCGCAATGCGGTTGTAGAGTCAGTGCTTGTTTCGATAAAATGTATCTAATTTTGCCTTCTTTTAAGAGCACAGCTGCTCTAATAACGAGTAAATTTAATTGTAGTAATTACGCGCGATATTAGAGTCAGTGTTTGCTCGTCTAATATAATTTACGTAGTCATGCAGTCTTTTATTTTCCCTATTCTTTTTTTTCCTCTTACACATATTCATATCCGGTATTAGAGTCAATCATCGGCTGCCCAAAAAAAGGATCTGGCTTGGCTTCTAAAGCCAACAATGTAAGTATCTGTACATTTCATTTCAACCCTTAATAATTAAAAAATATAGAAGCGATTCGTTATAAAACTTGTTGAGTTCCAATCCATTATTTCCTCTCCCTAAATAATAGAATTCTCTTCAAAATAAAAAAAAAAGTTCTTTAGAAATTCTCTCGATCTACAAATAAATAAATTTTTTTAATTATCGACTAATCTCTGTCCACGATTTCAAGATTACTAAATAATCAATGCTTCGAGTCTCAAAATTACCGAATAATAAATAACGTATTTACGAATAAATAATAATCATCTCCGTTTGTTCTGTTCTCTGTTGCAGGTCTTCCACAGATCTGCTTGTCCTTTGGACCAAAGGACATGGCGTCACAGCTTCACGGCTTCGCGACATCGTGTTCACGATGTTATTGCCTCAAGGCTTCACGACTTCACGACTTCACGGCTTCGCTAGATGACGATGACAGCAGGTTGTCATCCGCCTGGCTGCAGCAGATGACAGCGTAGTCGTCGAACGGTGAGTCGCATGCTTTTCGATCCCTCCGGTCACTCGCGCTCGTCGTAGAACGATCGGCACGAGTGACTGGTTGTATTCGTAGAATTTTGTCAAACCAGTACAGTGACCACGGTTATACGTTAAATATAGTGTGCATTTTCATTTCTTGCGTATATTTTATTTGTTAGACGAGGCCAGGCCTTCTTCTTGCGCGTCGCGATTTTAAAGATCTGTAGAATAAAAAGTAGAGTCAGTAAAAGTTGCATATAGATATCGGATGAAATAGAAATAGAATGCAAATGAAAAGTGCGAAGTCGAACACTGTTGGACTTTGTTATTTGTTTAATAACTATAGTTAAAACGGGTAATAAGTAGACTGCGGATTTTGATGGCACAAAATTAAACGAATCCAACTTAGATAAATTATCGCAACACTCTTGAAATACAATAATTTGTCCTTCACTTTGAATATTGTCTACACTTTTGCTCGCATTAGATTCGAAAAATGATCAATTTGCAGATCCTTTTTGGTCGTCCCCCTTTTCTAAAATTCATTTTTAAAGCGAAAAAAATTGATAAGAAATAAGGCAAGGTTTAATTTGAAATGTTGAAAAATTAAAAAAGTGGAATCTGAATGTAGAGTTGTTTTACCCCCGAAATAATTCGTACTTTACCTTAGATATTTTGTATATTTATTTTTACTTGCTACGTACATTTTGTACCCGTTTACATATCTAAAATTCCCATAAATGCATCAAAATCCACAGTTCCGTTTATCAGACGAGGCTATATTTTCTTTTGCATCGCGGTTTTAAACATCGCGATATATAGAAATTGGAAAAGAGTCGATAATGAACTGGATCCGTGTGAATATTGCTGAAAGTATTTGTGCAATTAAAAGAGGAATCTGTAGAAATTGTACGTTGATATTTATTAAAGTCGAATATCCGCGGGAACAAGTAAATGATATCGTATGGATGATATTCCAGAATAATTCCGTTTGAGTAATTTGTAATTTGTAATTTGCAAATTGTAGCGGTAAAGTCGGAAGGCGCGTCGTTCGACTTCGTTCCTTTGTTTAATAATTATATTCATCGCACAATCGTAATGAGAATGCATATTATTATTCTTGTATGCATATGCACACGCACATATATATGGATGTACGTATCAATAATACTTTATAGAAATTCATTATCCGTTTCGTAATTACTGACTGAATTAATTAATCCGATCTTACGATTTTCATGGCAACATTTCATCCAATTAAAAATGCAGACTTTAAATTAATCCTTTGCACTTTTATTTTATTGTTAAAGAAAGAATTACATTTATTCTTTTATTCGATTACTATTATCGTTTTGTTTCGAAGGAAAAAATTACGAGTGCTTATTAATTATTTTTATTTCTCTGATAAATCTATAACGCAAATAAAATCTGAATCTTACATTTTGAACATTTTTCACCGTAACTATTAGTAGCTTCAAAATTATAGTTACTTGCATTATCGTATATTAAATTGTTCTTGCATAATTTCAAATCAGATTCCTTTACACTTTCATTAATTCGCAAAGTTTCTGAATACTTTTATTCTTTTCCTATTTTGATTCACGGAAAAAGTATCGAATCATAATTTCTGTAATCACTATCAATAATAAAATAATAGTCGATAAAATTATTAAAGCGACAAATGTTAAGTGCAAATACGTATGAAAAGAACTTAATTATAAAATACATTATGAATGTCTCGGTAGTAGAGTCAATAGGGTGCAAAGGGTTAAATTTAGGCATCAGTTTTGTTTTGCTTAAAAAGAATAGATAGTCATTACCGTTATAAAAGTGTCACTGTACTCGTTATTATCTTTGCATGCAGTAGTGTTTTCAGCTTCAACATTGGGCAAATCGCGTCTTTTTAATTAGCGTTGCGAGAAATTAATCACGGGTTGAATTAGCGTTGCGCGGAAGAAAAATCGCGAGTTGTTTGATTTTAGGGTTGCGAATAAATTGAAGTTTCACGGGTTTGCGTTAGCGTTGCGAAAAAATAATTCTCGCGGTTGATTTAGCGTTGCGAATTACTAAATATCGCGATTGCTTTTAGTATTCTTTACCAGTAATAACTATACATAGTTTTCTTTAGAATTAATTTTGCAGTATATTTGTTAGCGTTGCGACAACGATGATCGCGTTTTCTTAATTTACAATCTAGCATTTTGAATTACAAACAGGTTCATTTCTAGTCAGCTTCGTAGCGTTACGGTTTTTAAGTATCGCGATTATTTTATTAAGTAGCTTAGAATAACTTTTCTAAGTTTTAATTGCTTTGGCGGCTTTTGTTGAATTAATTCAGAGTTAGCGTTGCGTTAATAGATGATCGCGTTTGTCTAAATTTCTAATTAGCGTTGCGTTAATAAATGATCGAGATTGTTCAATTTTTCAATTAGCGTTGCGTTAACAAATGATCGCGTTTTTTCAAGTAGTGTTGCGATTACGATAAAATGCCCAACGATCTTCAACAACGATGCAGATAGTGGAAATCATTTCCACCGAGTTCCTGATTATTCACTGCTATAATTTTACTTGTATCTTGAACCAACTGTTTCAATTATACTTATATCAATGTACAAATCTATCGCGTAATTACCGAGAAATGAAATTAGCTTCGCGACCAAGTTGGAAACTACTTAAAACTAAATCAGGAAATTGAACTTCGGGTGGGAAAGAATACTTCGAACTTCTGTAAACTTTAAACTTTGAGATGGATAACATTTTAGTCGAGTAATGGATAATGGACATAGATTGGGACATTGATACACATATTTCTTTTTAATAAAATGAAAATGTTGGTGATATATTTATTTAGAAATCTTGGCCCATCAACAAGTATAACGTATGAGTCGTTCATTTGTCAAATCGATTAACTACAGAAAATTAAAAAAGTAGGGAAATTGATCAAGCAAATATACATTCTTTTTGAAGTTCTTTCATCTAAACACAATACAATGTATAGACTACTAAATTATATATCAAACTTCGATCTAACGACATATGAAATTCATAAAATAAGATATCCATGGAGTAATCGTTACTATTTTTATAAATTGTTCAGTGTTCCATAGTCACATTTGTTTTTATTTCACGACGTTTAATCAAATTGTTAAGGAAATTTATTTGAAATATAAAAAATGATGTATCAATCGATCGATTGCTTTGCAAATGAAATTGTGGAGATCAAAAGGTGGAGTTAATTAGTTTAACTTGTGAACGTCTCATATATACGTATGTACGTATATCTTTAAATTGTATTATCATTTTTCGTCCATTAATTTTAATTTCCATATACATATTGACTATAATTCCATCTTGAATTTTAATGAGTTTAATGTTATTACATATTCGAATAAAAGGTTACTCGTATCACATTCACCTAAAAATTTATACGACGAAAACGTTCGAATAGAGTAGGTCGAACTTTACCCATCAAGTTTCGTCGTGTCGGTTTTTGCAATTAATTTCTCTGTTCAAATGTCGAATCGGAAAGGTTATTGCTCTTAGGTAGATTCATTCGAATAGCTCGAGTAAATCATTGTTAGTTATTCGGGATTTGTTAAGACTATTCGCGATTATTAGGGATTTATTAGGGATAATAAATAATTATTCTGCGGATAAAATACCTATCCAAACAAAATTCATTAGAATAACCATCTTACATAAACATTTATTCGAAACGATTCGAATAATTGCCAACTCCGTTTCAACTTACACTCCAACAAATTAAAGCCCGCGGTAATTCAAGAGAATACACATCGGTTCGAAGAATCCTCTAACGGTCGAAAGATCGAAAGATCGAAAGATCGAAAGATCGAAAGATCGAAAGATCGAAAGATCGATAGACTGAAAGATCGAAAGGAAAGCGTATCAATTCCATGACTGGGAATGGAAGAAGATGCATTTTAAAGTCTTCCATGAATTCCAGGCTCGCGTTACTCCGTTGATCTCGAAATGGGTTGCCAGAGAATTGCGAAACAAGATGGGACAAAGAATTTGCAGGAATTTTCATTTAGATCGAGTGCTAACTCCTCTTGCCAGATCAAACGAAAGGCAATTCCTTGGCGAGAAAATCCCAAAGCAGGGCGCGCGGCACACTTTCAATCCTCCTTCTCGTCTCTTGCAAGACGTATTACTTAAAATCTTGGTGGTCGAACGATTCCGAGGATCGATAAGGTCGAAGGCTGCTCCCCGGAGGAAATCCTCCAGCCGACACACGTCCAGCTTACCCTCGGCCACGTCCACTTTTCTTCTGCATTTTCGCCACCTGACAACCCTTTCCTCTCCCGCGGGACAGCCATCCTCCTCTCCTGCATCCTCCATTCTCCGTTAAAACCCTCCTCAACCTATAGATATTCCACCGTCGCAACGGTGTCGAACGGTGATGGATGAAGGGCCGAACACACCGCGTTGCGGCTGAAAACTTCAACAACTGCCTTCTAGATAAGAAACGAACGGCACTGGGAAAAACCTTAACGATCGCCTAACCCTTTAACGATGTTCGACGAGTATACTCGCGAGGAGTGATCGCTTAGACTGCGGACATTTACGCGGTTATGGGGAATCGAAACTTTTAAGAGGCGGATGATGCGCGGAATAGAGATAAACAGTGGGAATATTAATACTTTTCACTTGGGAGCTTTTAACCCTTTGCATTACGTTGGCGATAATATAGCGACGCGCGTAAATTTCCTCGGATGTTAAAATTTAAGGCTTTTAGTTAGTTTCGCCCACTCAATTATCGCTATTTTAGAAACGATACTAATTGAAGGTAACTTTTTTAGTTCATCTTGGTAACTTGGAGTCGCCTCTCGAGTGCAAAGAGTTCAAAGTAAAGCGGTTAACTGTGCAGTTTATAGTATTTAGAGGGTGAAATTTATAGTAGCTCGCGTTCAATTCTTTATTCGGGGGATCCCCAGTCTAATGATCACTTTTAGGGTAACGATCGGTATTACAATGAGATGGGATAGTGATTCTCGCGGCAAAATTTCGTAGAAAATCGTTTTAATACGAAAGGTGACTAGAAATGAAATATTAGAATATCTAGATAAACATAGTATTAGGTTGAGTAATAAATTTCTTTCCCTTTATATATATATAATAAATGGAGTGATGGTATTATAAAACGTATAGATCAGAATAAAACATTAGTGTTCGAAAAATAGGAGAGATTAGAACGATATAGTCAAATTTTTCGATCACGAGCGGTCGGTAAAGTGTTCGAAGGACCACAAAATTGAAGTCACCCAATAGTATAAAAATTCGATCCATCCGGTGGTTTAATAAAATATTCTCGACTCTTTGGTTGCCCCATAAAAATCTACTCTGTCCGCGTTTCGCCCGTGCAATCGATTCTTCGGACTGGAAAGGAAGCAACCGCGACGCGTAGAGCAATGAAAGTTCGCAAACGCGGACAATGGAAGTTATTTTATTCATACATTTGGAGCCTTACATGGTAGCAAGAGCGGCGCACACGTTCGATTAAGCTTAAGGATATTCGGTGCGCAGCGGAGCGATTTCACCGATCCTTGACCCATAAATCTCGTGTACCTCGCCGGATTAAGTAGCCTGCTTTATCGCCGTCCACCGTGAGAGATCTCGCCGCTGGAATCTCACCGATTTCGGGATTAGTTCCGAGGCATTAAATCACGAACGCGCCTATTGGTCGCGTGCCTCGGATCCTTCGTTTTACCCCGATCCGCCCTTCAAATCTTCAGTCGATCGCGTGACGGATACTTCTCAAAACCTTCCTCCCCTCCTGTGCTCTTTATTTATTTATTTCTTCGTAAACGAGCCAGGTGGCATATTTTTCGTACAAGCTTATATTACGACATTATGATACATGCACTGTCCATCCACGAAAAGAAGGCAGACGAGTTTTTACACGCTCACTGTAGATACATTCTACTGTCTTCCGTATTACCACACGCTGACTTCGTTATTAACCCTTTCGGTACGAGCGCTCCGAAAAGATAAGTGTACACTTCACAAAAATTAAATAACAGTGTAACAATTATTTGAATTAAGCGGGTGCGTGTAGAAAAATCTAAATTCTTGGTAGCTGAGCTCGAAGGAAATTTTTAACTGTCTAAGTTGTGTTACGGCAATTACGTTAATAAAAATATTTTCCAGAATATTAGGATAGTATACAAATCCATTCAGCACCTTAAACACAAATAGGATATCGTGATCTTTTCTTTCTTTTCCTAGAGTTGTTACGTGTGTCGCAAACGTATACGGAAATTGTAGAATCGGCGAACGTTTGACGAAATATCGTCGAAATCGTCGCGTATCGCTAGACTCGGTATACATAATAATAGCAGCATGGAATTTTTGGGATTCGTTGGACAAAAATGTGGAAATTCCGTTCTTTCATCGATGTTTTGTTTTCTTCCGCTGCAGCGCATTATTGGCACATTTTTTCGGAGCTTTTCGCTTTTAGATAATGAAACCATCCTCCCCAGTTGTCCCTTACAAAAAGAGAAAATGTCGTTTGAAATCTGCAAACGCAGTATCCAAAAAAATACGCTATCTTTAGAGGACCTCTCACTTGAATCCATTCAATTATTTTTTATTTTTTATTTTGTTCGCAGTAACGTGAAAAATATTTGATTTAGCCGTGGAGAATAGATGCAGTCGAGCGTGGAAATGTTTGAAGAATGTAAAAAATGCACTTGCGAAGCGAAAATTTTAGAAATTACATCGTTGAATTTTTGTCGAGAATATGTAAACTTTAATGAAGAGAACAATTTTAATTTTCACTTTTGCTATTCACTGCAAGTAGACGTATTCAGTGCTTTAAAAATGTAAAAACGCCCAGCGTCATAAAACAAGAATAATTAGTTTGTATACTAAAGTAGTAACCACTGAGTTAAAATTAAACTCAATTGTAAATTCAGGGTGTCGTTGTTTATTCATTTTCTAATGGGATATGTATGCAATAATATAATATTATACAAAGTAAAATACAAATTCCCAAAAATCATAAGAAAGAAAAATGATGTAGATATTATTATTTAAATCGTAAATTCATCACTAGTGGGACAAGTTACAAAGGAAAGGGTTAAAATACAATTTTTAGCATAATAATTCCAAAATTATAGCGCCCTTCGAACAGTTTCTTATCGACTGCATCTATTTCCAACATTTACTTTTAATTATTATTGGAAACATTACTTTATTTGATTTTATTTTAGTTACTACGTTTATCCAAAATTGTATCATTTCATTTTATGTCAATTGCTAGGTGTATCCAAACTTATATTCTATCATTTCTTTTTATTTTATTATTCTGTTTTATTTTACTTACTAATTTTACCCAAAATTGAGCATATTGGTCCGCATATTTTTCCCCTAAACCCAATCTTTCTAAATCACCCTACAACTTTTCATATAAATTCATAATACCTATAGAAAAGGTAATCAGGTGGTCCGTGTGAGTTCCAAAATTGAGCGCTCCGCATATTTTCGTACCCTAAACCAATTTTTTTCCAATTCCAAATCCTCTTGCAACATTTCATACAAATTCCTAATACCTATAGAAAAGTAATTAGGCGGCCCATACGAAATGCATCGCTATATATCCGCGCGTGTGGTGGGAAAGTGGAATTAGAATTTCATAAACGCCGATAAAGTGTCGGGAGAAATTTAAATGAGACGATATCGGCGCGATATGGGCCGCGCATTCAAATTCATCCCGTCCATTTTGATTTTATGGTAGCGATCTAATTTTACGGGCCTCTCTTCCTCCTCCTCCTCCTCCTCCTATCTCCCCGGCTTTTATATTTCGCAAAGTCGCGGCGCGTGTAGAATGAGGCTGGCTAGCAGCGGCAAACTCGATTCGTTTTTCCAGCATCAACCACGGAATTTATTATACGCCCTTCTAACTATAAAGCATAACGCCAGCGAGACGTTGCGTTGGATAAGGGAATGAAAGGGAGCCGCTGGCAACGTAAACTAAATTCACGAGGGAAAGAGGGTCATTAAGCCCGAGTGTTCGATAAATGGGGACGCGAAATTAGAAAACGTTCCTTACTGACGGATTTCGCTGTCAGGAATTCCACATTTTTTTTAATTAATTCCCTCCGCCGACCCTTTCGCTTCCCCTTCTTCTGGAAACGTTCTCGAATCCCTCGCGGAGGAGGAAAATTAAATCGGAGAAAGCGAATTCGTGAGATCACCGTTGCAACATCGCGAAACAAGTATTAAGCGTGGGTTCAGATTTCATTTTTAAACTCGCGAAACTCGAGGTCGAAACTTTGCCAGCCCTCGAAATCCTCGAAACTCTCGAAACTCGAAACTTTCCGAACTCTTCAGTGCTTATTTTTTCTTCCTCTCGCTTTTGAAAGGTATCCATTTCGCCGAGGAATAAAATCTTGACAAATTCTGGTTTAGGAAATCAAATTACTCGTTGGATATAATTAAATGAAACTTAAACGTACAAACGAATTATCGGTTAAACAAATTTATATCTTGCCAACGTTCTTAACACTAGGTTCACGGAACTCGTCACGTTGACGCCGTTCAGATTTCATACGTAAATATTAGTAGACCATAAATATTATTTTTCAATACTTTATGTTAACTTTACGTAATACAATGGTACGAATATGTATTCTACGCGATTCTCTTCATCCTCATGCTTCTACGTTCGAATATTTATATGCGCTACACGTATTTTTCCGGAAGCCTGTCAACGTATGCACGTAATGTCCGTAAACTTAGTGTTAACTATGGAAAGAATTATCCTCTTAAGTTTCACGAGTTCCGAATGACAGAATTAGACGCAAAGAGTTTGGAGTTTCTTGAAACCCGGAACTCGTTAAGTTTCGACGGGTTTTCAGGGTTCCGAACCATCCGATTCCCTAAATAAAACTGTTCGCCGCGAATTCCCCGGTTAATCTCGGCTCTGGGAATTCTCGCGGAACTCATTACGAAATCCCTTTCTTCGGAAGCGAACTCGACGTGCAGGAAACTGGCTGCGGATCCGCCGACAAAATGCTGCAGGAAAGAAGAATCGATGGCACTTGGAACGGTGAAAAAGGAACGAGAGTCGGGCAAAGGGGAAAGGAGGAGAGCAGAGGACGAAGGTGGAGAAAAGCGGATAAAGCGTATCGGCCGGGCTCCGAACCAATAACTTTTACCGTCGCTACTTGTCTGTGTGCGCGATTTTTGCGCCAACGGAGAACACGCTGCCAGCCGAGTTTCGACTAGGAATTTCAAAATTTACGGCCGCCACCGGGCGAGATCGAGTTTTGATGGACTATGAAATCGCGATTTGGCCGGTCCGCCAGTCTTCGATACCAATTCGATTCCCAACTTCCAAGGTCGTCCCGTCGCAAGAAACCATATCTCCTCTTATTCCGTTCCTCTTCCTTTCTCTTATTTCGAAACGCAACGGTGAATCTTCGAAAATCGAAACTCGTACGCATCGTTGGTCAGAAGTTTGCAATTATACTCGATCACTGCGAATGTTTCTCCCTCTATTGCATTTCGAATGCTACGAATGTGAAATGAAACGTTCTTATCGATTTATTAAGCGTTTTATTCGTGGCTTTGTCAACATTTCGTAATATTGTGCAGATTACGCGGGAGCATATTCGGAGAAACGGAATTGAATAATTTATTTATTTATTTGTTAGTATCAACGGGTATAATACACTTTCGATTTCATTAGAAAAATTCAACATAATAACAGTAACGTAAATCAGTTGGGAAGAAATGCAAGTGAAATGCTAAGTCAAAACACGTTGGTCTTTAATAGAAGACTAGGCTAATATTCCTGGAAATAGTTGATTTCAATAGTTGTACGCATGTAGTTTCCTTTATTATTGCGCATGACAAATGCAATAGGATGAACACTGATGCGATCGATTGGACGCATTCCGAGGGACTCAAAAATGAATACGTGACAATAAGAGTGTGATATTTTAGAGATACAATTTCTTTTGTTACTTTCCCTACGAGCAACAAGTAAATCGATTAACTGGTGGTTAATATTACGTTGCTGTCCGTCCAGTGATCCGCACCGCATATAATAATTACACTATCTGAATTTGAGTCTACTTAGGTGAATCTATTGAACTCCAACAGCTCGTTGCGTTTCAGTCTCCTCATATCGATTCGTGCCATCTATTAATTTAGATAGATAGGACGAATAGATGGATAGATCGCTAGTCGATTCGAATGGTTAAAAATAAGGATACGTTCGTTTAATACAAAAAGGATGGCATCCGAAATAATAATAGAATTCTTTGGGCGCGATTCGAAGAGATTGGGGGCAAAGATGAAACAGCAGGAGGAGCGATCGGGCAGCGAAAATGAAAAATCGGGAAGCGTGGGTCGGTGTTTTCCCATCGAACGGCGACGTTTCGCTGCAGTCGACACAAAAACGAGAACTTGTCCACCGATGTCGCCGTTCCCATCGCGTACCATCCCCCCTGTCCTCCTTCCCCGACGCAAACAGACACACACACCCACACCCCTTCGGCCAAAAGCCCCACGGTCCATCCCCCGAACGAAAAGGCTGCTCCGCTGCTGATTGCTCCACTGCGACCCATATTTTGACATGGACGTTTTGACGCGATGCGTTCCACCGGATTGTCAGCCTGCCATCCATTATTTCTGTCTTACTTCCCTTCCGATCTCCCTGCAAAGGATCCATCGCCGTTCCACTCGTCGATACAGCGACTCTGAATCTGTTTGCTCGGCTATTGGGTGTACAAATAAATCTGGCAGTTCTTTGAAAGAAACATATAGGGTAAATGTACACGTATACCGCGTACTGCCACTTTTCTTTTTGTATATGTTTTATAAGTACTTGCAATTTCTTGCCTAATTTTTCGCCTAAAGTTGGAACTTATTTGTACACCTAACGTGATACTTAAAGAATTTTCGCCCAATTATTGACAAATGTGTCTGTTAACCCTTTCAGTGTTACGGTTTAAAATTCGGATTATTTAAAATAACGAATGATCGGTGTAAAATGTCCACCAATTATAAAGTATAAAATTTGAAACTTTACAATAATTAACGAGACGACGATAGCGATGTTAAAAATGGCATACGCGTAATTCGTGAAATTTAACCTAGAAACACGCGGATCTCTCGAATTTTCTTGGCACTGAAACGATTGATTAAAGCAGCTAATCCAAAAATCGACGCGCGTCCAAGAAATGGAAAAGAAAAATGATCGACGCTTGTCCATAAAGGGTTAATAGTTAGGTATGCTTTCGCAAAGACCGCGAGAAGTTATTTACGCCCGAAGTAGACGCGAGGGAATTTGCGATGCAAGTTATTTCACGTTCGAAATGAGGCAGGAAGTGTCCGGCGGTGCATTAGGAAGTGCTCGAAGCAGGGAGCACTACAAACACTGCAATCCTGTCCATTGAAGAAGCAGCTAACGCAGCGTTAGCGCGATTCCTCGAATACCTACTACGCGATAAATCATGCGGTTGCTACGTACGTGAGGTGTTTCGTCCCGACTTTGGCTTTTATCCGTGGCAAATTGCGCGAACCGCACCAGCCTTCATCTCTTCTTCGTTATTGCGAGTCCGCAGCAGCCTCGCTTCCGGCCACCGAATCATGCAAATTCGATCAGCAAACTTTGCTATGCTTTACTCCGCGCGCGACCCTTTTATTCAATTTTATCGATTCCTATTTCATTTCCATATCGATGTGGAACACTTTCAATTGCCATTGTTTTTGGTAGCGTTGCAAACAGGACAACAAATAGTATGTACGTCTGTCCTATACTTTCATTTTCCCTGTAATAACGAGGTAGATTTGTTCTATAAATTGTGGCACAGATTCAATAAAGTGCGAGAGTATCATTCGGTTTAGTAAGTAAAGTTTAATTTCAACTATAATTTTAGCTCTGTGTTGTAAGACTGGAGGTTATTAAATAAAAATCGTCTACGATATTCAAACGATTTGTTGGTGATGTGAATGTGAAAATAGCGATCGGCTAATGCTGAAATAAATGAGTAATAAACTAACTATAGGACAAGCGGTTAAGTGACAAAGTCAGAACCGAGACGTTCTAATTATTCTGTTGTTAAATTTGATATCAAACTCGAGAAGAATCCGATATCAAGCCAAAGAGAATTTCAGTTGAAGCATAAAATAGTTGAAATACCATTCCTGCTGTTTCGCGAAAATTCATATGAAACTGAAACTTACTTTGGTTGTCTTTCGTAAGACCACTTTAAAAACTGGAGAACATTTTGGTTCATTTTTCGCTTTGTAAAAACAGTACGCAAGGTTTTTAAAACTGTGCCACAAAAGGAAAGCTGGAAAATAATTACGGCCTCGTTAAAAACCAAAATGAATTCTAGTTTCAGGACAGAGTACCGTCTCTACTATTTTAAAAACATTTCTACGAAATTGAAATTTATTTTGGTAATTCTTTACAGAACCGGTTTAAAAACTAAAAAGCATTTCAGTTCATTTTTCACTTTGTAAATGCAGTAAACAAGGCTTTTAAAACGCTGTCGCAACCAGAAACCGGGAAATAAGTACGATCCCAGTGAAACCCAAAACGAATCTGGTTTCAGGACCAAACATTTCCACGAAACCAAAATTTATTTTGGTCATCTTTTATCGCAGCAGTTTACAGTTCAAAAAGCGTTTCGGTTCTTAAGACGAAACCGCTTCGTAAAAACGGTAAACAAAACTTTCAACACGGTGCACGGTGGGTCGAGTATATTTCGGACAGAATTCGTGCCTCCTAAACTATTTCGTTTTCGACTTAGGGTTCGTAATACCATTGACGAAGCATAAGATAGATTATTCATTCTTATATGTGGCCATAATTATGAAAGTGGTCTAAAACGCGGTAAAAAAAGCCACCGACTTTTAGATTATTTTCCATTAAGCGGCGCACCGTGCGGCGACACAAAGAAATGCCATGAAATAAGTACGGTCTCATTGAAAGGCCAAAATTCATTTTCCCCGGTTACAAAAGTTTGCAACGTGCGCGCGTGTTGCATCCGCTCGAGGAGGAATTATATAAAAAGGTCGGTTGCACAGCGTGTTCTGCGATGAAAGTTTTCTTTGATCGATTTTACATGCGTCCGGCCACCGCGGCGCAAATAAGAGAAAAGAAATATGAACAAAGCGACGGACGACGGGTGGAAGCTGTTCAAAAAGGGGGACTAGAATAAAGCGAAAGGATAGCACGAAAGCAATTAACACGGTCGAGCTGGCTCAATCAAAAGAAGCAGACCCCTCGAAATTATTGTGTCGCGTTGCAAAGACAGGCTCGGCCAATCGAAACATCCTCTGCGCCAGACGTTTTCCTCTCTGTCGCTTTAATCCACCAGTTTTCGGCCTCTGCCTCCTTTGCATCTTCCAACCCTTTCTCCCTCCGCTATACGCGCTTCCGGCGTATCCATTTTTCTTCCTTACTCGGCCCACACGATTAAATTTAACCCGGATACGAACTCGTCGGTGTCGAGTGGAGCTTTTAGCCTGCTCGCGACTGCAAATCAGAGGGAAGCGGCAAGGATTTCGACTAAAGCGGGTCTAGGTTGCTTTTGAATTGGACTAGGAGTTAGGTTAGAAAACACGTTACACGGATTACAAGGCTGCTGCTGCTGCTGGCCGGTGTGCGTGTGTTTTTATAAATCTCACGCGCACAGGATGGAATGGCGGAGAGGATAGCGGGAGGGAGAGGAGAGTAACGACGACGACGACGACGGGGAAAGTTCATTGAGAAGCGAGTGCTTCAACGTTATGCGAGTCCGCGCGAGCGTTTTTTTCTCCTATCTTTTCGTTTCGCTTTATCCTGGCCGGGGCCGCAATTTTAATTAAATCGCATCGCGGCCGGGAATGAATTACAACTGAAGTTTCATTTCAACATTTTCGTTCATTCTGTTTATCCTTTTTTTCCCTCTATGCACTCCTCTTTTTGCACTGTTTTTACTTTCCACGACCGCGCGAGCGTTTCTTTTTAAAAAGAAATTAGGGCGCCCCGTAAACCACCCTAGCCGAGCCATCGAGCTTGTACGCTCTAATTTTTACCCTTCTCGCGATGAATAGCCCCCCCACCTCCTCCGCTTTTCTTCGTGTATCGCCTCGCTGTATAATTGCACCCTTGCATCAAATTATCACGCCGCCCAAGGATCACGATTTTCGGGTCAGATAGTAATAATAATCTTTCCATCCTCTGGAAACTTTCTTCGTTAGACTCGTCAAAGAGATTCGTTTCGAGATGCTCGAAAAATACGGCTGATCACTCGAGTATTTTTCGACGTTGTACGAAATTCTGAAGACTCGTTTCGCTTTGTTTCGCGTTGCAAGTATGATTCTCGGGTCAGATATGAATAATCTCCGTCCTGGAAACTTTCTTCGTTTGATTCGTTAAAGGGTTTCATTCGAAGTGGTCGAAAATACGATGAAAAGAGGTCGGAAGTATATTTGGGCGCTGTGGGAAAATTGAAGAAGGCTTACGTTAGTTTAGTTTCTGCTACAATCGTGCGTTTCGCGTGAAGTAATAATTGTTTCCATCCTGCAAACTTTCTTTGTCAGAGTCGTCAAAGGGTTTCATCCAAAGTGGTCGAAAATACGATACAGAGAGGTCAGAATAGTATTTGGGCCCTTTACGATACTTATATTTATTATAATATAATATATTTTGTGATATATAATATTATAATATTTATATTTGTACCGTGTTCCATATTAATATAAATTGTCCTCATACTTTGACAATGCTTTTAATGCTAAAATAGAATCGACATCGTTCTTGTATCGATATTATTGTAGAAATTCGAATCGTTTTCTCCTGTGGTAATTTGTAGCTTCGTACAACGCTGCAGGATTCTTTTGTATCCAGCTACATTTTTAATTTCCAGTTACTTTCGTTCTATAGTAGCGTTGGTATCATAGTTTGACCGGTAGATATCATAAATCTTGCCAAGAGTTTCCCCTTGTATCCCCAATAATTTTCAAGACAGCGAAGGGAGAGAGTAGAAAGTTTGGCGGTAGTTTCGCCCACGTTCGCCTGAAACTCGCCTCTTTTTGCCAATAAAAAGCTACGGGTTCGCTCTTTTATAGTGTCCGTTGCTGAAACGCGAAAACTTCTCGCGAGAATCGGACTTAGATATCTTTCGCCGAAGCTCGTTAGGGCGATCTCTCGGAAATAAGTAGTAGAGGACGATCATATGTCAGACGCGCGCTGCCGTCCTCGATAAAATCACAGTTTTACCAAGGAAACCGGACAATGCGAGAGGAATCTGTCTTTTCAAGTTCTTCGAATAACTATAATTGATGATCTCTGCTATGCGAGTGCGTAAATTTCGTCGATGGATTTGCTATACAAATCAATAGACTTTGTTGCTTTAAGTCAAGAAACTTGCAAAGCAATAGACAAATATTTTCCACTGCTCGTTGGCTTTAAATGTTCTGAATAAACCCTAAATTATTATTTCATGATCCGTATTATATAATATAACGTATAATATATTTATATCATAATATATTTATATATATATATAAATTATATACATATCTTGCATTTAAATATATACATTCTAAATTTCAAACATTTACGTATTTTCGGACATATTTTGGAAGAATAAAAATGACGTAAAGATTCATAAAATGTATAATTGCAAATGAAAACTATTTTTAGAAAACGTTTCACGAGAAGAGAATCATTGGAAACGCCAATAAAAATTCTTCCAAAAGTATAAAAGACATTTTGTTTATGCTGTGGAAGAAGTATCGCCACTTTTTACCTATACTTTTTGAAATTCGCAGATTGTTTAAATAGACTAATGAAATACTTAAAAATTGTAGCTTACGTAACCATATCTAAATTATACGTATGATAAAAATTGAAGAACCTCGCGAAAACAATAAGCATAGGTAGAAAAAGTGATTGAAGGCAACAATATTGATCGCGCAGCGTTTCACGCGCTTCGCTTAGAAAAAGATAGACACGCTTTTCAAGCGAAATTGAACGCCTGTGTATAATATAACGTTGATTGTATTGCAAATCCATCGCAACTTTTGCTCGCCCAACTCAGCCAATACTTGTAAGCGTATTTTGCCCGAGCTTTTGATGGACCCACGCAGAGATTTTGCATCTCCGTTGAGAGGTTGGCGAGGTAGTTTAACGCACGATGTGTGACGGACTGCAGTGACAGAAACAATTAGGCAGTTCTCGCCGGTGTGTGTTTGCTACGGTTTGTTCTGTTTATCGCGACGATGCGCTCGGCGTGTAGCTAATGGTACCCGCAGCGTGCAAGTCGTCAGCCTCCGAATTCCATCAACGCCACCCCTTTCGTCCCACCTCCCTCTTGCCGCTCCATTATCGAGCAAGCGAAATTACTTTGGCTTTTGTGTACCTTGCGAATAATTCCTGCTACGTTTCCTCGCAGCTTTCGACATTCGTTTGACGGCGGATCATAGTCGCGGGGCTTTCATCCGGATTTTTGACTTCCTAATTCTCGTTTAGATACGCTAAAGGATACGGAAAAGATGAATAAATCTTGACGGCCTGCCGGGCGTGGCGGTGCGACATTACCATATATCTAATAAGAAACTCTCGCTACCGCGGCGGTCCGCTTAAATTAAGAAAATAAAAATATGGAAACGAAGCCGGGGCCCGTCTCGCGAAGCCGCAATTCTAGAGGGAGATGACACGCTAGAGATTAATGTACACGAGGATACGGCAACCAGTTTGCAGAGAGAGGGAAACTCTCTGCCCGACGTTCGAGCGGATTTTTATCTTCCCGCTGGACACACTGCGACTTTCCCCCTTGGAATATTTAATCGCGCGCCGCGATAACGTCTTCGGAGTAAACTTACGTACTTACTCGGATCGCTATCGCCGAATTTATATTGCCTACAAAAAGATATTTACGCGCCCGAGCTCTAGGACGCTCGAGTATTTCTTTTGACATTTAGAGGCTGGTCAATTAGACTCCAGAAGAGATATTTGCGAGAGAAAATGTTAGTACGCTGTCGTGGTTACTTTTTGTCGTTAGATGTTAGTTGATTAGGCTCGCAGAGACATTTCTAAGTATACTTAAACTTTAGCGCAGTCTCGTATTTCGTTTGACATTTAGATGCTAGTTAATTAGGCACGCGTATATTAAATTCATTTCTTCGGCCATTTAACGGTACCTTTACGTAGATATGAATTTGGTGAAATTTCACATTAGGAAGGACACGCAGGGTGAAATAATTGGACTAGGAATTTTTATCCAAATTCAGTGCTTTATAAAGAAAATAGAATCATGGTTAAGCTCATGTTTGTATGTTTATCCGAATTCGATGTTTTCTTAACCAAATCATTATTAGACGACGAATGTTCATCTAAATTCGATCCCCTATTACCAAAGTAATCATTGGACTGCAAATTTTTATCCAAATTCAATACTTTGCTAATCCATTTGCATCACGATGCGGAATAATTTATGTTGGCAATCACTGGTCCATATCTAAACGTTGTAATGTATATTTAACATAATTACTCAGAAGAGAAACAGGTTTCCAATACCGCGCTTTCAATGCATCGCTGTGTATACGTCATTTTAATCAATTTGATACAAAATAAATAGTATTTATTCCCACCAAGAACTTTGTATTTCGCCATGCCTCCTAATTCGAGCTGCGATGCAAACGGATGAACAAAATAATCATTAAACTGTAGATTCTTCTGTATCTACGGTTAATTTAACTTCCAGTAGCTACTATTTGCGTCTTAGCACAACAAGATTTATCTCCATCACATTGTACTGTCCGTCCACGAAGAGAAAGCGAACGATTCTTTACATCCTCACTGTAGATATGGTCTATTGTCTTCCCTATCGCCACGCTCCGTCTTCGTTATTAAACCACCGTCGTTCTTTAACGTCTTCGGTTAATAGTGAACACGACATGTTTGCGCAGGGAGGCTAGTAGATTGTACGTAGAACGGGAATGTAAATACTCGCGTGCCTTCTTGTCGCGGACGAACAGTACGCTTCTTCAAGCAGTCATCGTTTAATTTCCTCGGTACAAAACGAGCAGCCTTTAATCGCGGACAGTGCCAGCGTTAATAGGGGGTTGTCGGAGTTAGGGATGACCAATCAGGCGGAAGGTAGGGGGAAACGACAGGGAATTGATGAGATCGCGGGCAGGTAGATAGTTAGGCAGGCAGGAGCGGCGCAGATGCGCTCCATTGGGGAATTTATGATTCGTAAGTGCATAACTCTGCCATTAGCCATGAAATAGTTTCCGGCTATCTGGTCGGCACCATGCGCAGCAACGCGGTCCAAGCGGATGCGGACCGACTAGACCGAGCACACCTCTCGTATTTCCGTCCGGTTCACTTATCGGCCTCGGCATTACTCGAATTATTACCTACCTCCTATTATCGGTCGACACGTCGTCCGATTGTTGCTCCGTCCTACGCTCGTCTCCCTATTTTCCACTTCTGTCGTCCATCCACTGTCGTCCGAATCAAGGCTGAGTCAGCTGCGAACCAAATTTCATCCCCTACATTTTTTGCAACGTGTTTCGGGATTCGTTGATGGAAGAAGTAATTCGAACTTGGTCTTCGTTCCAAGCTCTACGAAGGACGTATACGTACGACCTCACGAATTGGGCAAACGTTTGCTGGAACCGTACATGTGTATCTGCTTTGTCATTTAGTAGCATTTCTATTATCATTCGTATCTGTTACGTTATAAATTACGGAGTATTCGAGTATTTATGCCCAAATTGCTTCCATATTAAATCTTGACTTACGAGGAAATTTATGTGCGTTTCCATAGCAGAGCCAGCAGAGTGTAAAGGGTTAAACGCGAGTAACTCGAAGAACATTGAGCGTCTAGCGTTACAATGGTGTATATTCTTAAAGAGGGCGTCGAAATCTACCCCTGAGCAAAGTTTCAGTTGAATTCTTCGGTCGAAGCTCTTGCATTTCCATTGTAAGTCAGCTGCGAACCAGATTTCATCCCCTAAATTTCCGTCGCAACCTTTTTCGCGCTTCGTGGATCGTAGAAGCGATGAAACTGACGGCTGACGTGCGATTTGTAGAACGGTGACGCGAACGACACACGGGGACCATTGAGTGCAGTGTAAATTTCATTTCGCTCACATTCAGCGTAAATATTCGAAATTACAGCAAAAGCATTCATCCGCTCCACGGCCGCGCGCGTGGTCTCGTTGAGCACGCCGGACCACGCGACAATTTCAATTCGCAGCGTTTCGTTGCGATTCAACGATGATGAAACCCCCCTCTGTCATCCATGAGACCTAATCGGGCCCTCGCTTTTCTACGCCCGCTTCGGCGAACCAGCGGAAAGAGTCGATGGCGGTGAATGTAGCGTGAAATCGTGACGAACGAATAGCAATAAGTCTTCGAAAGCGGTTTACAGCCGCTGCCACTTCAACCCTGCTTCTCGATTCAACGGCAAAGTTACACGAATTCGCTGTGTTCACCTTTCTTGTAGCTCTTCGATTTTCGTCCCCTTTCACTCGCCTCACGATTGTCGAAACATAGGATTATTATTCGCGGTTAGCGATTCCTGACACTATCGCTATTATCGAATGGAATTTTTGTAGGATTAATTAAAATACGCCTGCTTTAGAACGATGTACTCTCGAATGGGGTAAATTGTACAAATTCGCATCATACTTTGAATATATTTGCATTTTGGTTACCCTGCAAGTATAACGTAATAACAGAACATGAATCCTTATATGTAGGATATTTGTTAGCTGTACAGCATTACGATATTCAGTTCGTTTAGACGAATGAATAACGTAGGTACAGCTATTGAAGATTAATTAATACACAAATCCGGTCAAAATTAAATTAATATATATATGTATAATAATTCATTTGCCGTAGAATTTCTCAGTCTCCCAGTCTATTTATCATTATTCCGCGCAACGAAGGCTCGCCAGTTTCTCCCACGCTTTTCCCACAATTCCCTGATCTTCTCTCGGATTTTCCCCGCGACAATTGTCAAAAGATACGAGACTATTATTCACCGTAACCCCGTTCATTCTTTAAACCGCAACAACGGCTCATCCTTGGCTCTCTGTTTCTTCGCCCCGACGAAGTTGTCTCCTTTTCCAAACGACAGTATCTTTGGAAATTCTTCGCCTCTCCCCGACTCCGGTTTATTACTCGCGGTATTTACCATAATACCTGGCTTGGAATAAACCGCACGACGTCTCTCGGTATACAGCTGAGCGCCTCGACACGGAATGGCTCTTGTGCAGGTTTCTCGCGTGTGGCGAAAGCCAGAGAAGAGGAGGAGAAAGACGGAAAGGGGTAGATATGGGGAGGGGGAGGTTTTCGCTATTACACACGGACCATCGGAAATCCTGGTCACGTACAGCATCACACGGCCGGCAAGGGCAATCATAAATCCCGGAAGGGAACCGCTTCAACTTGCTACTGACGAGGCTTTTCTTCATCCTTTTCACTCGTGAATTCGCTTATTTCACGCGGCCAGATTTCCTCCACGCCCCGGCGACACCCGCCTACAACCCCTTTATTGTTCCCAGTTAATTGGATATTGGCAAGGGTAATTGCGCCGTAACGTCGATCGAATAATAATTCCACGCTATTCGAGAGTACGCTTCTCATTGTCGGCCAGTTAATTACCGGGCAAGAAAACCGAGCTACCCCTTTTTCGCTGCGAAAGAATCGCGCTAAATTTCCGAGGAATATTTTTACGAAACAAGTTTTTTTTTAGCATAGAATCACCCGCGAAATCCGCTAGTATTGAAGAATTTAGAGAAACACACTTGTTTCGAACTTTAGCGTCGTTTTGCGGACAGTAATAATTACTAGAGGCTTTTCTATTTCATTTAATTGGAAAATGAAACCCCAACAGAATTTATTACGATTCGTGCGATTAGTTCAATTTGGAGAATTTTCATAAAAAATGTGCCCTCACTTTTTGGTCTCGCAGTCGAGTAAAAAGGCGTCATCGAGAAGATTGAATTCAAGAATTAAAAAGTACAGTTTTTGCTCTTTAAAGTGAGCTGAAATACACCTCTGTACAGTTTTTTCTAACGAAGTTACACCACGTGGATTTCTCGACCAAAATTTATTATCCCCAATTTTGACGAGTAGAAAGAAAAATGCTGAAAAACGTACAAAACTTTGGTAATGCAAAATTATGTATCAACATTATTCGCGTGCATAAGTCACAGTTTTTAAGGGGTTAAACATTTGTCATAAACGAAACGAATAACAAATGAACGAAAATCCTCGAATGAATTTAGACGAGCGGATGAATTTTTGCGAACCGTCCATATTTCTATCCATTTTTATTTGCACGGTTTCGCGATAAATTTAAATATTTTCCCGTGCATTAAATCACGGAATTCGAATTTTATTTTTTCTCCTGTCGCATTGAAATATTTTTGGTCTACCGTGCATATGCGTGTGTGTATGCGCGAGCGAAACTTTACGAGATGATCTTGGCCGGTTCGAAATTCAATAAAAAGCTGGCGGGCACAAAGGGCCGGCAAGAAACAATATGGCTGCAAACCGAGAGCGACGTTTAATATTAATCGAGTGGCGTTTATAGGAACAATGACGCCTCATAAATCTTTCGCCGCGCTCATAATAACGCCAGGTTATTTTAACCTTTAACGAAAGAGCAATTGTTCTATTCTTCTCGCACGCGTTCGCCGTCAAAAATCCACGGTTTTCTGCTCCGGTACATCGTCGGGCGCGTTCGCGTGCGCGAGTTTTTATTGCATTTCTCACGTGTCGTTCGCTTTAACGACGGGCATCGATAGCGGACGATAGAAACAGGAAGTAATCTGTCACGATATGAGACTAATTACATCGACCACCCTGCGGCGACTTCGATAATCGTTGACCATCGGTTCGTGTAACAACCGGCGGAGATAGGAAAACCGAGGAATGGCTGGACAAGGGTTGCCAGTGGACGTGACTCGATCTGTCAGCTCGCTTACCGCCATTCGACAGCCGGTTTCAACCCCTCGGCTCAGCTAGTATTTTTCTTTGTTATTTCGGCCATCCTGACAGCATGAAGAGATACCTGGGAACATCCAGACTTAACATTTTACTCGCTGCGAGCCGATAAATCTGTGGGTGCAGAGCGAAGCGATATACAGGGCCGATCATAATTGTTTCAATTTTTTAATCTACATGTTTCTTCGCTTAACTCTAACCCTTTGCGCTCGAAGCTATTTCAAGTGAAAAGTGAGCTTCTCTTTTTTTATAGTTACATAGACGGAACATTTCTGAACAGGTTTAAGTTGCAAAGGGTTGGGAACGAGTGTATGTATTAATAGTTTGCACCTAAAGAAATGTAAGCATCAATAGCTTGCGGTTAAATAAATGCAATCATCAATAGTTTGCACTTAGACAAGTATAAGTATTTGTAGTTTGGATCTGGACAAATATAAGTATTAATACCCTGTACTTAAATCATGGATTTATTGAACATTGCTTTCAACGATTTTTCCGATTTCTCTTTGGATTGCGACTCGCATATATCGTTTTGTTTTACACCCACAGAATTATGAACGACACTGTATGCGTTAATATTTGCGAAGGATAAAAAATGAAGATACAAGTTCACATTTTTACTTCGTAATCGTACGTAATATGACAGAAATTCCATCACCAATTTAGACTGTGTTTAACTGTGTTTAACTGTGTTTAACACGGTATGACATCGTTTACGCGCGAATGGAAAGAAAATCTGCGCGCATGGAAAAGTGACGGGCGATATTAGAAGTATCGTTGGAAATGGATTTGCACGCGGACAGTAGTTAGAGTAGAGGGAGAAATCTTCTGTGGCGCATAGCGGGAGTAATTTGTAGCAATCGCGCTCGTCTTGCCGGGCTGCTATTAGTGGCCACTCTCGTAAATAGACTGCTCTAACGGTGACCAGCGTTCAAACGAACGAATCAACCGTACTCCAGCTGCCAATCTCTCCGCCCTTTCCCTCCGAATCGATCCGCCGATAATGAGAAGC
This sequence comes from Eucera pruinosa, assembly GCA_028830335.1. Classification (NCBI taxonomy): domain Eukaryota; kingdom Metazoa; phylum Arthropoda; class Insecta; order Hymenoptera; family Apidae; genus Eucera; species Eucera pruinosa. Next base: position 400,347 of record JAMYCR010000014.1, read on the forward strand.
AACGGCTTGGCTGCGCGATAGCAACGGTAGATCGGCCATCTAAGTTAATCTTCCATTGCCACGAGCCACGGTTATACCCATTGCGAAAACGGCACCCATTCACGCGGAATTGCGCGAACCCCCCTTTCTCCTCCATTCCCCATTCAAGGAAGTTCAATTTCTGTGCTCGGAAACGCGCTGCCAAGTAAGACGCGCCGCGGTTAGGTGTGTAACGACCGCCGGGGTCATCTCTTACAGTCAATTTCACAATTCTGCCTCGGTTTACCGAAGTTTAACAGAGCACCGGACAATAGTGTCCACCGATATTCCTGTTTGCTCATCGCCTGCGGTACCCGCTCGCGAATCGCCTGCGGCGTTACGGGAAATTGCGAGCTATACCACCCTTCGCAATGCTAACTTACGCGAAATTGCGAATAACGAAACACGCAAGTTTGGGAGAAATAAAGTTGCTGGAAAAGGTTTTACAAAGGGGGCATCGTTAGCTAGCTACGCGAATAAAAGTACTTCTAAAGGTATTTCGAATGAAATTTTATTCACGCTAGATTAATCGTGGAATGAGGTAGATTGGAAGATCTAACAATGCATATCTATGGGTGTGACGATTAGGTTTGTGTGCTTTGAATGTACGTGCGTAGATTTTCATCGAGTCGAGTTCTTGAATAAAATTATAAAGAACCGATGCAGGGTTCATTTGCTGTTTAGGGAAAGCTTCGATTCAGCTGCAAACGCGAACGAGACGCGGAATAGACCTAACATCTTATAGAAGTTCGTGTCGCATGATCTGAAATATCTATAATCTAAGAAACTAGCATTTTCGGACGAATATCTTCCTCTTCATAATCCGAAAGGGAATACAAACACTTCTAAAGTATTTTAATAGGCAAAATATAGAAGCAAACGCATAACAATAGATTGTATTGAATCAAAAACTGTGCGATGGAAAAGTACTTTGGATAATATGTAGGTCTATTCTGTACCTCGTCTGTGCTGCAAGTAGTCAGGACAATTTTCTTAGATGGCTTCCAAGTTACGTTAGCATAAGTAGATAATAGAGCAATCGTTGAGCAAGGGGTTAAACGTGGAAATAAACAATTGCGCGGTTTATTTGCCTATTTAATGTTAGAGTTTGAAGTTGGAGCGAGTAGCAGGATCGAACGGCGAACGATAGAATTTGCCGGGACGAAGATGAGCAATTAGAGCGAGACAATGGCCAATCCAGATGTCCGTTTATCGACCAAGAAAATGGAATATTCGTAGAAGAGCGAACGCGCGTATTAATCGGTGGTCGATTCGGGTCAAGTGCAGCCCGCGGAAGTTGTTCCGTCTTGAACAACTCGGATCGGGTGTGGGCCAGCCTCTCGAATGCAAATATCCCGCAGATGCAACCGAATTGCTTAGGTAATTTAGCGTAATGTCGGCAACTACTTAAGTAAGCCATTCTAATGGCAATAAACAAACTCGTGGGCCAAGTTTGGCCAATTCATTGATTGCCTCGCTCCTCGGCCATTCCGATAGTGTCGAACAATAATTATCGTAGATTGCCGGTCGTTCTCCAACTGTGCACCGAACGATCGCCTGTCTGGGACAGTTTAGAATTTATTCCACTGCAAGGAACGCCGATTCCGGCTTCGCGTCGTCGTCGTCGTCGTCGCGTTGCTCCGGCTTGCCGACGGAACGCTCGAAATATAGAACGCGCCCTCGGAGACATTTCGCGGAGGGTTAACTTTAATATTAGCACCGGTGCGAGCTCTATACGCGAGAACTGCGCGAATCGGCGAACGCGAAAGGGGGTCACGCTTGAAATTGAACCGCGAGATCCCGGAATACGCTTCCACGTTTGTCAGGGATATTAATTAACGCCCGATACGGCGGAATCCGTTTATTACGATCACTTTGGGACTCGCGATATTCGATAAGAGTAATCGGATGACAACGTTACGCGGAGGATACCAGATTTTCATCGTTGAACACGATTCGTTGGAACAATCGTGCCATTTCTGCGCAGTTTAATGGGTATAATTCGTTAGATAGATTCCATCTATTTGTATCTTTAGCACTCGACGGGCCAGCCATTTAATATATACGAAATTGTAAACGTACGAGAAGTGTATACAGGAAACAACAGTTGGCACAGGCTTATAGGAATACCTAGCTAACGTTACCAGAGACACATAAACGCTTTGAAAAATTCGTAGGTCAATGGGATAATATCCGATGCTTCCAAAGTAAACATTCAGAATCGGAGAGTCTTCCGTGGACTATGGAATTCCAAATTGCAAAGATACACGGATGACCCAGCAAAGGGCGAAGCATCGATTGCTCCGTGGTCGCGACAACGCGACGCGTATTCGCTCTCGATCAGACGGCTAGCCGTCGTAACGACGTACGCGGGACGTCTGTCGGTAGTCGGCGGTTGTTTGCCGTGCATAACCGGATCGTTGCGCACCTGAGACTGCCGTCTAAACGGAAATTAATCGTCGCTGGATCGATAACGCAGGTATACGAGCAGTCGGGTTTAGCGAGCATACTAATCCGATCCAGCAATCTCTGCGATCTCTCCTACAAACCAGCCAGCAACCAATTGCAGCCACACACGTCTACCTGTTCGACCTGTAGCCACCGCGGACATCCGTTAATCAGCGGCTAATTAAGTGCGTCAGCAAAGTCCATCGACGCGCACTTCAGATGGATCTGTTTACCATCCCTCCTCTATATGATACAAGACGCCCTTAGATTACTCCAGCCAAGGGTAATTACTTGGCAGCTTGCCTTGCCGCGATTACTCCTAATAATCTCTGCCAAATGGACGACGACGGAATGGGCAAATTACCTAAATGTTCATTACGCGCTGCCTAGACGAGTGTAACTGCTTTATGCCGGCGCGGCGCGGCGCCGCGCGGCGCCGCGAATCGATTCGGATCGGATCGGATCGAATCGAATCGAATCGCGCGGCCAATCGAAGAGCATTGTTGTTTCGAACGACACTTTGTTTGTTGTTTTAACCTCTTAATGCGGAAGCTCGTGTTGCGTCACGCGATAATCGAAGCTATGCGCGTGTGTTTCTTTGCAGCGTTTATTATTGGACTGCGAATGTTTACGCGATTCTGGGAAATTGAAATGTGCAGGAAAAAAGCGCGGAATACACGCGTACGGTAAATTGGAAACGGTAGGAAATATTCGAAGAAATATACCGGATATTCTATTTGCACGGGGAAATTAATCTCTGCTTAACGAATAGACCTTTGTTATTTACTTTTAATCATGCATGTAAACAGGCACCGGGTATTTTTTTATCAATTTGGGGGAAATTTATATGCGCGAAAATGAGTGCGGAGTACATTTAATATGCAAACAGATGCAAGATATTTTAGTATAGTTGAAATTAGTGTGGCTTGATGAGACAACAGCCTTTTGTTTTGGTCGAATTTTTTTAATTTTGTTAATAAGGATACGAATTTGCATAATAATCTGTAGCGTAATTATTACCAATAGGCTGCGGATTGTTATGCACGTATAATTTAATTACTCGTGGAAATTGCAAATACGCAAAAGTATACAAAATATCCAAAGTAAAGTACAAGTTTTAGAATACTTATAGCGTATAATAAATTCCTACTTACAATTCATGTCCTTCTTCGCATTTGCAAAAGTATTAATTCGCATAGAAATCCGCAGTCCAATTATCCATTTGCATTTCTGATCCGCCATTTTCTATTTTCGTAAATCGCTACAAATACAAATTTTCAAATTCTAAATTCGCGCAACGAAGTGAATGGACATTTGACAAGTATTTCACTTGTGACAAGTAGCCAAAAAAGAAACAAAAATAAATAACTTCAGCATTGAGAGGTTAATAGAGCTTCGTATAAAGGGCTTTGCAATTTCTTCTGAACGCTTACAGCTTTCTAAAGTATCAAGCAACTCTTTCCCTATCAAGATAAAAGGTTCGCTCATTTTTGTCAAAGTTTGATGGCGTAAAGTTTGGCTCGTAGCATCTGTCGCAGCCTGTAAGCCAGAATGGGCTTGTTACTACTGTTCCGAAGCCATTTGCAACAGCACTAAATGATTCTTAACTGCGCTATCAGCTCACCTCGTAGTTTGCTAACAACCGTGGCCGAATCAGCATCGTTCCGCCAAGGAGAGTGGCTGAAAATCGTAACGAGATGCAGGATTGCATCGCTTAACCCCTTGCCATACGAATTTTTTCGTAGACTAGGGTAGATGTACCACGTACTGCCACTTTAAGGTCATCGTGTAACTATTTAACTATTTTAAAACGCGTTTAATAGCGCCACAGTTCAATACGATAAACTCATTGCTACGTAATTGAAAATGTACAAAACAGTCCAGTCTCCTTCGTATTGTGACTCGAGCAAAGCAAGGGGTTAACTTAACTATAGCCTAACGAGAGCATCATGGTGAACCTTATCGCGGTTTCACCTGCGTTCCAAGACTGATAGACCAAAGACAGAGTGACACTGCGCGTGCCGTGGGCGCATTAGCAAGGGCGCGAAAGGGACAGAACTGGGCTGGGAATTAATGTTTTGTAAATTCACGCGACGCCTGCTTTCGCGGCCGTAAATTTCATTGGTATTTAAAGCCGGCACGTGAGCGTGTCCTGTTATTCCCAGCAGCAGCCCGTAAAAGCGGAGTGTGAAGTTACTTTTGCAGGTATAAAGCTGCGAAAGCGTTTTATATATACGCGTAAACTAGCTCTCTGGCCGGTAAAGTTGGAAAAGCGCTGAAAGCCCCTCCGCGAATACGTATAGGTTTTTAAACAATTAACGAGAGACGCTTTCTTTGCTCTTTACTTGCTCGGTTGAACCGTGCGCCGGCCGAGAGTTTGGCGAGTTTAGGGATGTTGGGCAGATATATGTACAACGGCTGGAAAGGAGGTAGCTGGCTTTCTAAGTTTCCGTTCTCTCCGCGAACGTTTAAGAAGAGGAACGGGGCAGCGTGTGGAAAGCGAACGAGGAAAGGTTTTGCAAATCCTTTTATTCCCCGGGTGTAGCTCGCACAAAGGTAGCCGGCGATTTGCGACGCGTGCGTTATACCCTCTCGAACTGCCAGCAAAGCTTTAAGTTTCGCATAATGGCAAGATAAACGCGGCGGCCACGGTTCTCTGTCGCGAATTCAAAGGAAGCAGTAAAGCACAGCCGTGGCGAAAAATTAACTTTACGAGCCCTCCCTTGCTTCTCTCCTACCTTGCTGAATCGCTCCTCAGCTCGCTCGTATCGCTTAATCCACCGTAAAATAAGCAGCAACTCTCCGCGATGTAGAAAAAGAAGAGAGACTCGTACAACTCGAAGCTGCGAAAGAGATTCGAAAGATTGCAGTGTTCGCGTCGAAAGTAACCCTTGCTAAAATTGGCACGCTTAATTAGGAATCAATACTCGTTGGTGGTAATCGATACTTTCTGTTTCTATGATTTTAACGCTAGAACTACCAATCTGGCCAAAATGACCCATCTGCGATTTTTTATAAAAATTGTATAGACTTGCAAGTGTACATTTCTGAAGAACTTTGAAGATTTTCTGTTAATACTGCGAACGATGATTTATTTCCCTTGCACGTGTCAAGGGTTATTTTTGTTACGAACGTTTCAATTACCGGCGGAACAAGTTTACAACAATTTCCTCTATCGAATCCGATTCGACAGGACTTGATCGTGCGGGGTAAACACGCGATCTAAACGAAATTCGCGGCGATAAAGTGTCGCAATTAACAGCACCGTGGACGCGTTTAACGACGAAAATGGGACGGAAGTCGAAGAGGAAGAGAGGCCAAAGCGTCCAGCGGAATTGCAATCTATTTCTTGCCACCCGAATGCGATCAACTCTCCCTTTAATTCGATTACACCGAGGAATTTCCGGGACGATTAATCTGCTCTGTGGCGGTGGATTCCGCGAACCGCCCGTTGCAATCGCGTTGCCCTCTCGTCACTTCACTTACCTGATAGTTTACGCCGCCACGAGCCGCAGGACAGTGCGCTGTCCCGTTTCAATCGTTCCGCGTAAAGTTACGCGAGACGCGTTCATTTCGCCTTGGATTTATGGAGGTCGTTAATCGGCCGGTTTACACGAGCTGGGCGTGGATTCGTAGAGACGTCTTTCGAGCTCGGGTGATGAGCTCGCATTGAAAACGATCGGATCGAGGCATTGCTTTGCAGCGGGACTTGTTACCCCGTGAACTAGAGAGCATTAGGGTCGATCGATGGCGACCCGTGATCGTTCGGAACGTTACAGAGAGTTCAGGGATCAAATTGAAACGCGTGAACAGGGATTGATTCGTGATCGACCCTGTAATCGACTGGTCACGTTTCTTTGTACCGGTTAGTTGTTAGACTGCGCATTTTGATACATTAATTGGAAATTTAAAGGTGCAGAAGTGTGCAGAATATATGTTACGTGCATAGCTATACAAAGTATCGGAAGTGTAATGGAAATTATGATACTTTGAGGGTGAGGTAAACCTCAATTTAGATCGTACTTCTTTAAACTACTTATTTGTAAGGATACGAATTTGGATAAAAATTCGTAGTGCATATATTATACGTGCATATGAATATATGAACATATGAATAGCTTATTTGATACACCTAATAGAATTGCATTCCCTAAACAAAACTTTAAGTTAAAATCTACCTCAAGATATTAGTCATTAAATTTGTGTGTTCTTTTCGAATTCGTGGCTTAGATTCTCATCATTAGACTGCGAATTTCCATGCATCTATAGGAAACTTAGCGATTGTAAAAGCTGCACTCTGCACATAATACGCTAAATTATATAAAGTATCTAACGTAGAGCTACATTATTACGCACGGAAGATAAAACTAATTTCTCTTTCGATTCTCTTCCACTGGTCGTGTGTGAAGAAAAATGTGAATTTGTATAAAGCATAAAAATCCCCAGTCTACCCTCAATCACCGTTTTACATAGAATGTCGCCTTTTGTTAAATTTAACCCGTCATAAGGCGCGACGCAAAAATTTGGCGGAGAATTTTGCGCAGACAGAGAGGGAGAGAGAGAGTGGCTCGCGTTTGGGATAACGGCAAATTGTTTTTAATCGCGTTGGACGTTGCCTGGCCATCAGCCGTGAAACGCGCAGCTCTCGATGAATTATTGAAACCGGCGACTGAACGCTGGATATGATAAAACGAAAGCGTTTATGACAGCCAGGGAAAATGAGGCATGTCTGATTAATATCGCGAACTAGATTAAATTTCCCGCGCAAGGTAATGGCTTTAATACGAGCACAATCGTTCCCTCCGAGCGACGAGCAATTCAATTCCTTTTAATAGTTGCACAAATAATTCTGGCTTCGTACAATATCGCGCCTCGGATGAGAATATACGTGCACGTATACGCCAGAAATACTGCACGGCGAGGATCGATGTCGCTTTAAATAGATCGTTTGACGCGCGATAAACTGGAAGAGGGAGAGAGAGAGTTTCGCGTCGCGGCGGTAAGAAGCGAAGCGTGTCTTCGCTTAAACTTTCTACCAGAGATGATAAAGCGCCCGGCCGAAGTTGAAATAATTAAAAAGTTTCACGTTGCACGGGAATTTCTTTAAGCGGCAAACAAGCAATTATTTTATAACTTAAACTCGCCGGAATCTTCATTATCCGCGTTTAGCGACACCGTCTTCTCCATCGCTAATACTTTACCCCCCGTCTGGCTTGTGATTCTTCAGCGGCTACGCACAGCGGCGTTAATTATTCGGTCGAGCGGCAAATTCGTGCCACTTTTGCCGAGAGATGCGACAACTTTTCGCCCGGGGAAACTTGGAAGTTTTATTATGCTAGTGGAATATAGTAGAGCATCCTATATCAGTCGAAGACGACCAAATTTCGTTGCGCAAACTAGCGGAGAAACATAAGCGTTCGCGTTGGGTTCAAATTGTGTTTCGTTGCACGAACTGACAGAGACACACAAGTGTTCGGATGAAGAAACTTTTGGTTAATAGAACGATCAGTTTGTCGATGCTAATTTTCATTTACTACCTTTGCTGTGGTGTATTGAGATATTTGTTACCCAACCATGTTTCCTCTTCTTCATATATCTATATATATATATTCATATATCCAATTTTACACTGACAATTTGCTTCCCTAAAAATGTGGAACGTTTTCTTTTAAAGAAACGAGCGTATGATTCGATATTTCTGATCCAATCATGTTTTCCTCTTTTCGATCGATAAACAAAAATATAGTAGAATATTTTCTGTTGTGCCGCAAGAATTTATCGATCGGTTTACGTGTGCCATCAAGTATAGAGAGATATCAATCTCCAGTCTAGATAAAAGAAACGGCGCAGTCTTTCAATTTGGCCAAAAAAGGCGGCGCGCAATTTTCCTTTCGATCTGATATCGTTTGACGTGGCGTTCGACGAACTAATCAGCGCAAGAAATTAATTAATCTGGCATCAAACCGGTGGGGAAGAGAGCTGAAAAGAGCGGAGAGCGGGCAATCTGGCTTCGGTTTTGAATGGGACGCGCGGAAGCTTCGGATGGGAATTCCGAACGGTGCGCGACGTGCGACGTGCGACGTGCGACAGTTTTCGCGTGCAATGCATGGCCAGGCGGAAACCGGATCCTCCGTCCATGGGAGGACCATCCCTCCTCTTTTCGCCTCTAATTCCTCGATTTTGCACAGAGGGATCTCTTGCCAGCGTCAGTCTCCCGAAGCCGCGGCAGGAAACCAATTATAAGTGTCCCGGAAGTTGGAACGAACTGTGGAAGTTGTGTAGGAAATTGCGAGGTGCGAGTACACCTTCCGTTAACCGACCATCTCCTTCCTGCCGGCATCCTCGCTGCAACGACTGATGCATTCGCGATTCTCTTGCGCGTGGACACTTTCGCCCGTGCAAGTACAATTTTCGGCACGCCAAAATCGAGCGAACCCGAGCCAATTACCTCGAGAAACGCCAGAGCGATTGAGAAATCGCTGGCGAAAGTTAGACTCGGTTCTAGAAAGGTCGCGGTTAGAATTGGAACTTTTGGACGATAGAATTTCGATAAGAAGTGGAAATTTGGACGATGGAATTTCGATAAGAATTGTAGCTTTTGTAAAAAGGAATAATGACAACGTCAACTATTAACTCTTTCTGCAAACTAATACCTTTAGAAATATATTAGGTTGGTGCATACGAAATGTCGTTCTCTCGAAGCTTCGCATTAATGGTTGAACTATTCTTTTAATGCTGTATGTAGTAAGTTACATTAACAAATGAGGAGAAGATACAAAAATCGGAACATCAATTCTGTTCGCTTTCCTTTTCGTTTATAATAGTATCATAAGGTGTCGATAATTGGGTAGTTTACTTCATCTAAACGAAAACACGTGCCGTAATATTGGAGGGTGAATAAGATCACTGCTTAGTTGCCGAGCCTTTGCTTGTATCTACAGATGTATAAACTCGCAGGGGAGGTTAAGATTTGTCGCAATCCAGCAGTGGGTCGCGACCCACGGTTGCCGGAGCCATTGAACTAGGGAAACAGGGAAAAGAGGTTGCTAGCGACTTAACGAAATAGCGAAGGGGGTCGCGGACGGACTGAAAACGGGAACGGGAACGGTAATTCATAAGCTGTCGTTGCCGGCAAAAGAGCGATATACACGGAGAGGAGGTGGTGATTCCCATTCGAAATTCGAGCGCGCAGCCATGGCCTCTCTTCGAGCAAACGTAATTTATAAGCTGTCGCCGGCAGAAATCACTTCGCTATCAGCAGATTACATTCGGACGAAACAGGATGTTTCGGTGAGAATTTCGCCAGTCTCTCTCTCTCTCTCTCTCTGTCTCTCTTCCCTCGTCCCTGCCGCGATTCGTCTCTTCTCCCTCGCCTTCGTTAAAAGTCTCTCGTCGTCCACACATAAATCCGCTATCGAATGCGTTCTCCTCCGTAGCTTAGACTCTAATTGGGCGTCTAGTCGCAAATTTACGCGTCCACTCGGAGGTAGATGAGTTAGCTCGCCAACTATTCTTGTTATCGCCGATACAGGCAAGATCCGAATTTAATTTGCCATTTCCTTCCCGGTCCCGTCTGAACGGACAGCAGAAATCGACATAAATTCGAAACAGCGAACGGAATGACAAAAAAGGGGAAGCGCTTTTCGTACCTATTATCCAAAGAAACTTCAAACAGAGAGCCTTGTTAAGGGAGGAAGGAAATTCTTCTCGTTCTCCGCTCTGTTTTCCTCGATATTCATTCGCGAGAAGTTGGCGATAAATTGCTCGCTAATGGCCGACAAATTCCGTCGTTCGTTTCACGGGGAATAAATTGTAGCGCGCCAGCGAGGGGCGCGATTATTCTTGCCGTGATTGAATGCTCCGTTCCCGGTCTTCATCTTCCTTTCCGTGGAAGAAGGCGCGCCCGCGCCGCGCCGTGCGCAGCGTCGCGCCGTCCCGGAACGCTAGCGTGAGCCGAATAATAAGTACTGCTCGCATTATCCCCGGCTCGTGGCCACGCGCAGCCGAAACTTCCGCGAAGACAAAGTGCAGCCGCGAATTACATTGTGTACCCGGACCAACGTCGTCCCTAACTTTCCAAAACCCTCGAGCATCCTACTAAAAGACAGCTTTCGTGGCGACGCGACGCGGGATTAAGCGGTCCTCCTCCTGCTCCTACCGTCGGGGAGACTAGCAGCGTGTAATCTTGTTCGGAAATTATTAAGATCGCGCAGAATGGGCCGACTTTTTCCCCCGGCCACAGTCATTGAAAGGAAAGGTAAATGGATTCGGTTGCCGAGGGGGACTGAAACTGCTCCGCTGTTCCAACGACCGAGATTTTACACGCCAACTTCTTAAGCAGCACCGATTACTGCCAGCCACTGCGGATACGACTCTTTTAATTCTACGCAATTCGAATTCCGTGAAGATATTACGGTACGGCGAGCGGCGGAGTACTTCTACGCGGAGACGTAAATACGAATCGTGTAATGCAACTTCTACGGGCGAAGGTTCATTTTAGAGGAAGAGGATTTTTTTTTTAAACTTGGAGGATAAAAATACTACCCTTGAAGTCTACGTAATTCTAATTCTGCAAAGATATACCTGCACACGAAGCAGTGTAGCTCGTTTACGTAGAACGCTAAATAAAAATTGTGGAAAACAATTTTTACTTGCCATGCTTCGTTTTGGAAGAAGAGGACTATGAAAATTCGGACCATAAGTTACTGCTAGTCTCAGTCTGATTTATTTTCGGACAATTAAGTCTTTGCAAATGGAACACAATAAAGCTGAACGAATTTTTACTCAATTATTAATCCTTTGTGAACGGAACTTAACGAATCCTCGTCGAGCTTTTGACAATAGCATTTATTGATTTATTTATTCACTTATTGAATATGGATAGGATATACCCTTTAATCTACACGGATAAAAAGTATAATATAGTCTCAGAGTAGTCTATAAAGAGACAAAGTACAAAAGAAATTAGCACTGCGCAAAAGAAGATACGAGTAACACGTAGAATATATAATTAATTTATGGAAGATAGTAATCGAAATACTTGACGTTTGAAAGTATATAGCATTGTTACATCGACTTTTCTCGACACGTTCTCGTAAACGTTTCTTCGTACGCAAAATTGTATTCCACGATTTTTACTTACTTTTGCGCAAAGGAATCAGCTGCCTTTTGCACGTGACCCACTAGTGGACATCGAAAGGTATTAGATGGGAAGTTTGGACAAGTTTTAGGAGTTCCGGCGTGTTTTACGAATATTATCGGGGAAGAAGTTAATGGGAATACGTGAAGCGATGGCGTATCCGCGAATACAAGGGCAGGAGTGGCGAGTTGCTTCAGTTATCAGTGGTTTGCAGCGCTGCTGGTCTGCTGGATATTGGAAGAGGGTCTGACGGGCGACGCATTAATTAATTACCCGCCGATTACCTAGGCTGCTGATGGTCAACACCCTATTTTCGCTACGATTTCCCTCATACCCAACCCAGTAATATTATTCCAACTAATCTTCTCGCGATTACCAGCCTCGTTTCCCCACCTTTTTGCTTCAGCTTTATCAATTCGTCGCGCGATTGATAAACTCTAGCCGTAATACGTATTTAATACTGCTAGAAGGTGTTGCAGCATCAGCTGTTCGCTATTTTCACACGTAGAACACCGAAACGTTGAAATCAATTCGAGTAATCCTCTCGATTCGAACAGTAATCTTCTATCTTGCATATCGACACGGAGGCTGCAATAGATCGTCGAATTTTGAAGTGAAAAGCTTCAAGCATTCGAATTCTAAGCCCGTGCAAGTATCATCGTTCCAAATTTACTTCTCCTTCGGTTCGTCGTTGCATTTTGCCACTCGAGCTAACAGAGCATAAGATCACACGTACACAAAGACTCTCGAAGCTCCAAGAAAGCAAACTAAACAACAATATAATATGTTCATCACGATTGTAGTTTATTATATATATATATTGTTTATTTCCTGCCTCAACGGGTGAGAAAAGGACTTATATTTGACATATACGATATGTATATATAATATTACTATATATTTGAACATACATATTTGATTATCTCATTCTATTCTCATCCATCGCACGTTGCACTTCCTCACATTTCACACCAACTTATGGACTATTACAAATTAGCGTAGCTTACTATTAAGCGGCAAAATGTTAAATAACATAAAGCTAGGTACTTTTTACCAAACGTGAACATTAGTTTTATTCTTTCCCTTCGAGACTTTAATTGTAACAATTTTCTAATCGCAATGAAATTCTCGAAGGTGAAGAATAAAGTTCCTAATATTTACGTACAACGAAGTGCAGCTTTGATTTCTTCACGTTTTATAAGGATAATCAAAGTTGCATTATATTTTCGGTGATTGCATCTTTACCGAATACGTAATTAATATTTCGAGAAGCTTCTGCTGCTTTGCAAACCACTTGGAACGCACGAAAAGACAAATGCATCGATTCCTTTCCTTCGCAGCTGCGTACACGTCTCTAGATTAAACTAGTAACACCCGAACCGCGAAACGCAACCTCATCGAACGACAATACAGCATGGCACGCTTTGAAACGGTACGCATCCGCGACAAGTGCAAATTAAACATTTGCGGTGTACACAAAGTTGCAACGGCGAGGCCACCTACGTAAAACCGCGATTCATTACCGGACAAAACCTAATAATACGTCATACACATAGTCGAATCCGATGTAATCCGTCTGCCGTGGAATTTTCGCGAATAATTAAAGGGCTTTTAATCAAAAGCTTCCCCATTTCCCCCGTGCCGCTCCAGGGCCAAAGTATCCAAATTTAACGTCTACGCAAAGCCTCTCTGATACTTGTTTCCCGGTGGCGATGAATTCCTTCGAGAAAGAGGCTTTCGCGAGGCTGAAACGAGGAGGGTTTCGCGAATGCCTCGGTCTCGGCTGGCAAGTTCGGCAAACGGCAAGAATGGCGGGCCACTTTCCGCTTCTCTACTCGAAAGCGAAAATCCAGACGATGTCTCCGCGAAACTTCGCCCATCCCCCGAGGCAGCTTTGTTTTGTAATTCATTAAAAGTGCCCGGCTCGGTGCGCCGCGGGCTACGCGGATATATATATAGAGAGAGAGACGCGAATCGAGATGATAACTGGCGAAGAGAATAGAGGAGGAGAGGGCTATCGATTGCAAAACTCCCCTCGTCGTCGCTAATTAGCGTAATTGTTCGCTATCCGCGACGCTAGCCGAGCCGCAAGTTACAGGCGAAACGAATTTAGGCGTATCGAATTTATCGGATCACCGGGATGACCAATTATGCCCGATCAGCCGCGGTTTAATTAATTCCTATTATAAATGCCCTGGTAAATAGGTATCCATTAGCGGGCTGATTTAAGTCGCCGTCGGCTCATTTCCATTTACAATCCAACGTTAATCCTTGGCGCGATGGAAAATTATGCGCCGCGGCCCGCCGTTTAATTGTATCGGATTAATTGCTTTATTTGAAAGGAGTCACGCTATTTTTATCCGCTGAAATTATGCGGGTTAATATTGTTAGGGGACTGGGAAAATTCGCGTCGCTTTTATGTCACGTCGTTTGTCGTAACGACGGGTGCATACGCGTGTGTGTACTTTATGTATACTTGTTGTATTCATTCTATTTATCGTACGTAAACTTATTACACGTATACTTGCTGACAAAAGTTAAGAAACCAAGTAGTCACTTAGGAATTTTTGCGTATCCTTTCGCTTCAAAGATTCGCAGCTTAGTTTTTCAGTAGCATGAAGATATAGTATTACATGCATCAACAAACAATAAGTTCTTCTATTTTTAATTCAAATCCATATTCTTTACGAATATAAATTTGATAATAATTCGAGGGTGAATTTTAAAATTTAAATTCATGAATATCCTACTACACTACCAAATTAATATGGTAGCATTCATACACGTAAGTTTCAAATTGTATAGCAAAAATAAAGTTGCTAGTAGGTTATCAGGATTGCACGTATTATATTTCAACCCTTTGACGATATTCGTGTAGCCTGTAAGCTTAGGGTAGCAGTCATAATTAATTAATGGTTAGAAAGCTTTGCGTTGTACAAAATCAGCCCTTTAAAAATATTCCCTCGCCAAATTCTTCAATCGAGAGATCGGAATATGATTTCTCCAGCAACGTGGAGCAAATCTCTTTCTCTCACTCTGTGCTGACTTAATCAGAAAAATTTTATACGCGCGGATCGTAGCATGAAGTGAAGCAGAAACCGAATCCCAATCCTTCTTCTTGGAAGATCGAATCTTTGATTTTCGTTTGACGACCGAGGAGGTCTCGAAATACAGGACGGCGCGGCGCGGAGATGTCGAGGATGTAAAGACAAATGGAAAGAGTGGATCTGCTTCTTTGAACGCTGCTGATTTCTCAAGCAACAAGAACGATCAGCGGGAACGCTTGACGGAGATTTAAAGTTGGACGTATGTGGCCCGGTTTTTTTCCCCCGCTCCCTCGACGGTAATTGCCGTCCTGCTAGATCGAGTGGCTACGGTGTGATTTACAGTGCTCCTGGGATTTCACCCTCGAATCTTCGTGCTGCTTCACGCGAAGGACGACAAACTACGCGATTTTCTTCTCTCGCCAAGCGACGCTTTCCACGAATTGCTCGCCGGACGAGCGAACAACATATGTACACGGTGGCTGCCACGGTTTTCCTGGCCAAACGGTGACTTCAATTTAATTAACAAAGCGAAGGATACTCGAGAGGAAACGCACGTTCCCTTGGAAAACTTGTCGAGCGAAAAAGTGGCGAAGATAAAGTAGATTGCCAATAATATTTGCAATTTCGCAGCTAATAAGACGTTTAGTGAAAAGACGGATATGGATTCGGATTAGGAAACAAATTAGAGTAGCTATAAGTTTAAGGGTCTAATATTTGAATCATTCTCTTTGAAAACATATTTGTTGGGTTTTGTCGTTTTGAGAAGATCCATTTGCGTTAGGAGAGGACTGTAATTCGATCACGTTCGCGTTCGATTAGGTCTACGTAGTTTCATAGCTCGCGTAACTCCACCTCGAGGTAATATCATAACCGAAATTCAACTAAATGTGCATGATTCCCGAGCCTTCGTTGCTATACAGTCCACGAATACCGATATATTAGGTACCGAGAAAAATTCGTACAGTATCTCTATTAGGAACATAGTCAAAGTGAATTTTCTATAGTGTCTCGCGAAACTAGCGCAACAGTAGCATTGTTATTGAAAGATTTTGTCCATTTTCTGTTTCGTTAAATGATATTTTGCTTCGCAGAGCTTCAGAATACTTCAATTTTGTGCTACTAAATTCTGTACCTAATAATAATTCCTCGTCAAAATAATCGGAGCTTAAATTTGGACGATTGAATTGGAATTGGAACGCTTATTCCTCTAATTTCTCTTTTATTTACCTATCACTCAACCAGGTCTCTTAAATCTTAATATTCTATCGTAATCTCAACTTTCATCTCAAAGCTTAGAGTTCATAATGCTTTGCATCAATGAGTTAAGGGAAAATTGGATAAGAAGAGATAATTTGACAAAATCGAATACCAAATGCCACGACTTGTTTCCATTTCTTCGTTAACTGCTTTCAACGATTGCTTCTAATATGATTGCTTTACGCGCAGCAGAAATTTATCGAAGGCACCGCCAATAAAGACGGCGACGTCACGTGCGCGAAAGTTATAATATACGAGTATAGGTTGCTTGACGTAACTTTCCCCTATCCGAATTCGTTGGAAAGGGGGACGTTTAGTAAGAGCAAGGCGGCAATCATTCGCAATTAAGCCGGTTGTTTGAGACGCAAGCCGCGACCAAGCGCGCCGCAACACGCTCATTGTGTGCGTTTAATTAAGCACAGCTGTTTTGACACCGGAACAGATAGTTTCTGCGGCTTGCTATTCGAAGGCAGTTGATTTAACTGAAACATCTGCCGCATGTGCCGCGCCACTCGCCCGATCCTGCGTGTCTACCGCTTGATTTAAAGTGCGCGCCATCGCGGTGCAAATGAATTTTCCAAATGGCCAAACGCACCCTCTACTTCCTATTTTCTTCCATTTCTATCAATGCATCCTACTGAACAGGTTAACGATGTATCCGTGCCCATAATTACGAAAGTGGTCTAATCGTGAGTCAGAATTGAAAGAAAAATGAGTTCATCGGTTACTTCACATCGCATCATGTTAAACTAAATTAATTCAACGTACGTTTTACGATATCGTCAAAAACGAACCGTTAGATAGTGCTTGTTCGCGCTTCGATGCGCGCAATCGAAGCGTACGCGATCGAAATGATTGATCGGCGATCGAAAATGCAGGGCGCGCGATTCGTTGAATTCGCTTGGATGTTGAGCGGCGCAAGTTTTTGTCTCGCGTTTACAGGCCGGAAGCGCGGCTAATTAATGCTAAGTGTGATCTATGTGGCTCGTAATATCCCGGCGAACTTTTCCCCGCCGCGCGGAAAACATTGCGGAATTACGGCGGGTTAAAGAGACGCTAATTTAAATGAACTACTGTAGTGCGGCCGGAAAAAGGGACCGCCTCTTGTTGTGCTCCGCTTTTTCCCTTTCAATGTAATCACCGCTTTAATTCGACCGGTGGAAACTTCGTGTTGCGCTTGTTAATGCGTCACCTTCTACCCCTCTCTGCGTGCAGCCAACGCCGAATCTCGAAAGCGGCGTAAACGCGATCAGATTATGCTCGTTTAGGACCAGATTTTCACTTTGCTTCTAGTCCGCGATCCACGAACCAGTTTTATCCAAATTTCAGCGAACAGTAGATTGGCTACTGAAAACATTCGCTGCTGCAGAGACCGAATTAATTATTGTACAAGAGTATATGTTACCACGGGAACATCGTTTCGAGTTACTCTCGATAAACTTCGGTATTTAACAAAGTGACGACAGAGTTTAATCAAGATTTTTCCCTCCGCCAAATTGAGAGCTGAAATTTTTGCACTCTGCGTGGAAGTTCGTCGCGGTTTTACCCGATCGAAGCTCTAGCGTAAATTACTTGGCGAGTTTCTTTTTTGTTTAAACTTTCTTGGGCAAGTTTGGAAACTCGATTATCGGAGTGGTGATTTTGGAAAGTTTATGAGAAACTAATGCCTAACATCCAGCACTGGATTAATGCTAAGTTATTGGCAAGTAATTCGGTAATAATGCTTTCGTCGACGCGTTTAATCCTCTGTTCTCGAAAAGCGATTCTCAGCATGCCAAAGTAAATCAATTTTGGAAAGATTCCCAAGTGCAAACAATTAAATTGCACTCGTTTCATTAATTTCGACTTTCTATCTATCAAAAACATTCTCAGCCTTCATTTCCTCTCGTTTAACTTTCCTAAATCTATCAAACGAATATTTTACCCCACAATTTCCCCATCGCGCCCACCCCAATCATAATCTATTCACCATTTCGTCAAACCACCTTTTTACGCTCTAATCCTTTCCAAAAATTAATCGCAGGTGTCTGGGCCACGCGTGCAACGCGAATAAATTCAAGGGCTGCGCTTGGACGCAGCAAGAAAGGGGGAGAGGGCACGGTGCGTTGTCTAGGATCTTGAAAAAGGTCGCTTTAAGTCGAGCTCGTCGGTTTTTCACGCGCCGAGTAGTCGTCTGAAGTGTCGCCTGATTAAAAGGCTGGCGCGAAATTAAATACAGGAACTGCCGGCGCGGCGGTCGGTTGGCGTGTATTCTCCTTTTCTAGCAGCTCGGCCAGGACCTATTGAACGATCAGAAAAGGGGACGCGGTGGCGCGAGGCGACGCGACGAACGACGAACGACGAACGACGAACGACGAACGACGAACGACGACCGCGTGAAAGGGAGCAACTCGGATTAACTGGCGCGAAAATATTACGGTAATTTGCTTGCCGATTGTTCGAAGGATTACAGCGGATTTTTCCCCTCTCTCTGTTGCCCCGGTAATTTCCCCAGTCGAGGGACCGACGCGCACCCTCTTTCGACGAGCCTGCTCGCGAATCAAATTTATCGCTGCCCCATGGAAAATACCTTAATTTGCTTCAACACCCGATCGACAGTATTCCACGGCAGCTTCTAACCCCATGAATAGTAGATTGCCTGCTCGTATTCGCGCCGCTTTCGATAGTTTGCGATTTTATTACGCAAATTGGATAGCGAGATAATTGCCGGTGCATCGGTGCCACGGTGAAAAGTTATAGCTAGCAGGTGGATTTTTATATCAATTGCTATGTTCGGGATACGATTATGTTTCCAGCAACAATACTCCCAATACGTACAGATTATAGTTTAGCTTTACGATTAGAAAACAGAAGGGCTTCGACTTTTGTATCCTTTATTCGTTCTCGCGATTGTAGCGAATCGACGAAAGCGGTTCAATTAAATTGCATCTAAAATTAGCCCTAGCAAATTGAATGAAATTATTAAGTAGCTAAATAGATACTCGTTGCTTGCACAAACAATTATTTACCTAGGTTTCGATAGTTTCGAATCATGAAAGTAGCACAAAGTTTCCAGGTCTCAAAACTCGAAACTCGAAACTCTTTAAGTTTCAATGAGTTCGGAACTTTCGAATGTTCCATCTCTAATTTATATCATGGAATACTGCATATTGGCTATTGACCACGGTCTACGTAATTAAGTAGAAACTGCGTGGAAGACCAGACTCAAGTACAGCTTAGAGGCGATATATGTTTTCGTTTCGTTTCATTTTCATTATACGGTTTATACATGTATTTACATATATATAGCATTGTAGAGTTTATAGGGATAGAAGATAAATGTGTGGACGAGGATGGTAGTAATAGAGAAAGGTTAAGCAGGAAGTTTCGTAAAGCAAAACCAATTTCACAGCTGGAAAGCTAAAATGAATAAATATACATACATACGTACATATTGCACGCGCAAGAATTGTTGGCATTACTATTGCTACGTTTTCTCGAGAACCGATTGAAACACGGATAGCAGGCCGTGTCATCTTCCAGCGGTAGCGCGAACTGGGATCGATCTTCTAATTGATCGAGTGGTGAACCCTGATAGGAACATTAGCCGTCGCAGCTTTCGAGACACTCAATTTTCTCCGTCACGCGGCGCAGTTTAAACAATAAGCACACGCTGAACTTGTACTCCTTTGTGTGCGCGCACGTTTTCATCGTTCGCGCGGGTTAGAACGATCGATCAATCTTCCGGATTGATCAGAGCTGCACCCCTCTTGCGCTGAGCGAGCAGACGGTGCGGAGGATAATTTGGAAAGGGTGAAAGCGCCAGCCTTCCACCCTTCCTCGATGCTCGTCCATCGAATTTATTGGATCCGGCACTGAAAAATACCTTAATCCGTTTGGACATCGGCCGGCACGCTCGACAAATGCGATATATTCGCCGCGCGAATTCTGCTGCAACGGTTTATCATCCAAATGCATCGAATCGGTGCACTCGAGTTTTCACCAGCCGCTCTGCGTGTATTTTTCAGCCGTGCCACGCGCCAACCAAGTGCATTCTCACCCTTTCCGCGAACGTTTCGCGTTTCCAACGGCTCCTCCCTTCGCTTCCGCTGTCCGTCACTCTTGCAGCGTAATTTCGTTGCGTACCCCAGTTCCCGAATGCACCAGAATAGCAGAACGTTACGATTTCTAGCGACTCGTGATATTAATCGAATTGCGAGGTAATTAAAATATGGATTTCTTCAGATAATCGACTATGAAATCGGGATAAATTATACAAGGGTTCAAGTGGTACTTTAAACCACTTGCGCTGGCAATTACTCGGCGAGTACCCGTGATAAACTTATCCATAGCGATTTCCAGCGATTTAGTTTCTGTACAATTTTCAGAGCAAATTTTTTTACAGCCCATGTGTAAAACGTATTCGTGACAACTTTTAATTCGTTGTATACTTTTCTACTTGCAATATTTCCACAGCTTTTAGTAGATCCGATGGACGTGTACGGCACGTTATTTCAGCGCGAGTGGTTTTAAATGGTAGGTGTGGGAATGAAAATAATCCACTTCTTTCATCGAATTCGCCATCTATTTTTAACCCGTCTCAAACATTCCTACTTAAATGACGGTTTGATTGTTAATCTATTATTGTATGTAGACAACGTGTTTTAAATTGAAATTATATTTATTAAAAAGTAGTGGACTATTTCCTAGCACACTTAATAATATCTTCAAAGTTCTATAGTCGACCGTTGCATATTGATTAAATATTAAAAGAGTAGGATACAGGAAGATATACGATCAAATTTGCGAGTCACCGTATTTATCGTGCATTTTTACAATGCGCTTAAATTTGATAGAATTTGCCAATTTTTCATGAAATTTCTTACAAGTTTAACTTTACCCATATTCGAGAACTATAGCATTGAGTGTTGTCGAATAAGTGTTACCTTTTTTAATTCAACGCGACTTAGTTAACTACTTAAACTTAGCAGCAAGAGAAAAACGAATACGGCAAGAAAATACGTAAATAAGTACACGTAAAAACTTTTGCATTCTCCTAATAATATCGGCGGTTTCCATTGAAATAGCATTGCGAACCGTGTAACAAAATAATCTCAGGACCCATTTTTCCCTTCAATAATAACACGAACGATCCTTCCAACTTTTTGTTACTTAGTGCTTCTTAGTATTATACGAATAACAATGAAAACCCCCTAATCGTTATTAACAGTGAATTGCCAGAGGAAAGTTGCCCAGAATCGCATTACCCGACAATGGAACGAAAAAAAAAGAGGCACTCGAGCAACAATGACCGAATGCGCGCACGCCAGCACTTTTCTCATAATAATTTTCACCGCGCGTGTTGCTCCAATTAACAAACTTCCGTTTCCTAATGTTAAAAAAGAAAAAGAAGGAAAGAATAAGCATCGGCAGCGAGCGCTTATTAAATATCGCGGGTTGGTGGCGAAGTCTTTCAATGAAGTTCGAGGCCGCGGCGTGTACTCTTTTATACGAAACCAGAAACACGGTAGAAATGTTCACGCGAGGTCTTTCAAATGGGACGGCGTACAAAGGGACGGCCGGAATTGCTTGAATAGTTTGTCGAGCGTTGCGTTTCATTCAATCACCGCTCAAAAAACACCACGCTCTGTCAACCACCGGAAATTCCCCTTTTAAATTTTACCGACCGCTGTCAAAAATACAGCCGTGCGACAACGTGCAGCGGCGGGATAAACGGTCGCGTTAAAATCCAAATTGGCCGGGATTCGGGAATCGAAGGAGCACCCGAAACCCGAAGCTCTGCTCTGTTAACCGTTATCTTCGGATATCGCCTGTTTCGCTCAACGCGAGCTAACCATATTTTTCATCGAGCTTCCATAGATTGCGGCGTCACGGCGATTTTTTTCGACGGCAAAAATAAATACGTTCGTAGGGAAAAATGTTTAGAGTGGACGTAGCAATTGCTGCCAGTGTCCCTATAACACCGACGCTTTGACTATTTTATTTAACAGACGAGTAACGTAGGAAGAATAGTAAGTAAACAAATTTTCGTACTAATCTCGAAGTTTGGTTTACGTAACAACGCATAGATATTGTATATTCGTTTATACTCGATATTTAAAATGAAATATTGGGAGGTGAATTCGCTGTTTGACATTAAAACGTGACCAATGTAATTAGAAAGTATAAGACGTGTTATAATTAGGTAAAGATAATACGTTTACTATGCATCTTGTATCTGGCACGCAAACCAAATGATTAATATATGTAAAAATTGTTTCTACTTAAACAACAATTTTTCGAGTGATAGTGCGAGGGACTTTGGACATTGTTGTACATTTCCAATTACGTAGTAGTCAATACACCATATTCAATATGCAAAAAGAATCTTGGTAAATAGAGGAGATGTTAAGCAATGTTATGCTGCAAACTGGAAATGGATTTTCGGGTCAAATACGTTCTAAAATAGTTGAACAAAGTTGCGCGAGAAGCTTCAAGTGGCAGTGCGTGGTACATCCAGCGTGAATATGAAAAATATCGGCAGGATTTTCGCTGCAAGGGTTTCCTGCGTCCTTCGGGAGGTCGTTGAGCTCCTCGTCTGGCATTCTCCTTCTTAACTCTGCACTTCGGGACGCACGAACCCGTAAATTTCACTTGAAATCTCTTCCTTTGCTCGAAAGCCGCGCGAAAGAGCCGCCACCTGTCTCGAAAGTTGCCCGCTTTAACTCAGTTTGCGCGAATTCTACCGAGTAGAATTGCAATTTATTAACGGCGCATCGAGTGGACTCGAAACCTCTCTCTCTCTTTCTCTCTTTCTGTGTTTGAAAAATGTCAACTTCCCCATCCACCAAATTATCCTCCCTAAAAACACCAACTTCTATCTTCTTCTTCTTCTGCTATACATTTACCAGCAATAATCGGTGGAACTCGTTTACAGTGAATTATATTGTCAAGTCGATACAATTTGTGGACGGAAACAAGTATTGTTCGATAGGAAATTCCTTTGATGCTTCTTTAAAATCTATTAACCCTGCCGTTCTCCTCGGCTATAAATTCGAAACATTTCTTCTTGGTATTCGATGAATCGGAATTTTGTATACATTTTAAGCGAACTGAATTTACTCCTGAATTGCGGTATATTCGTTATTCAATTCACCGTAGATCGAGGAAGTATGCAAAATTTGTTTAAATACAGTAATGCAATATGTACAATTAAATATGTTTCATTTGAAAATGTGAAAATCAAGAGAAGAGAATAGCAGCAGTAGAATACTATCTATAAGTTATTCCAACAACACGTTTCTATTTCCCTTTTCTTTGATATTTTTTCCTGTTGCATGGAAGTAGTGTTGGTGGTTACTAATGGGTTCCATTCTTCCATAAAGAAAGAAATGCTATAAAAATCCGTATTTTTATCCAAACTTATACCTGTATCAGGATCAGGTACATGTACCAATACATATGTGCAGGCTGTACGTATGAACAAAATTGAAGAAGTGAAGCTGAAATAAAAGAACGTTTCGCTAGCTACTCGAATTTCTACTTTGTATCTTTTATATACTTTTGCCTCTTCCATTTAAATTCCCGATAAATGCATAAAAATCCACAAGTCTACCAATGGCAAATCTATTGCCTTTCACGTGCATTGAATCGACGCTACGTTTCCAGCAACTCTATATTTGTATAGTTTAGACATTAAATTTCTATCAGAATAGGTTTATATTGGAGAGAAGCAAGGATGGTAATCTTGCCGAAAGGATAGACAGGGATAACAGGCTGGCTCCATAGCGTAACATCCTTAGAAGGATATTAGCTCGCTTCGTAACCATTGAATCCAAGTTGAACTCAAAGTTCCGAAGCCTCTGAACTCATTAGATTCGCCTTACGATGCATACACTCGGCGCAGTGGCGTATTAAATAGATACGTCAGAGGTTTCGGACCGGCCAAGGCATTAGAAGTCGGAGCACAGACTTCCGCCAGCTGAATTCATCCTAACTACACCGAACTTTGGGCTAATATTTCTCCTGGCTAGCGCTAGCGTTGCTGCTACTGCTGCTATTGCCTCTGCATGACCCACAATTCTATTCTCCCAGGTGCATAACAATTGCAAAACCGTTTCATTGAATCTCAAAGCGAGAGCCACTCGCATCCCCGAAAGCGAACCATTTCGCCGGCCTATCGCGTGATTGTTTATCGCGTAATTTTATTCCACCACGGTTATTAGACAAAGCTTTCAACCTGCATTGTGGCCCGTTTCGGCGGTGAGCGAATTTCGTGAAACCTGAAACCCTAGATTTTGCTCCGCCAATGCGAAGCTTACGTTTGCCATTGATCTTTATTAGTTTGGTACACGTGAAATGCGTCGTTTTCTCTTAGTTTATTATTTTAGGTAATTGAATTCTTGTCAATGTGAATGGAATAGTTTCCTCATTTATCATACGTGTCAACTCTGTGTGCGTGTGTGGAAATGTAATTTTTCGCGTACATCCTAATGTTCACAAGTATTTGGACACTTTTATGTTACTAGAGATACGCGAAATATACTTCGAGCAGCAGTTTGAACTTTAAAATGTAATTTCCACTCCTGGGCTTATTTCATGTGATCGTGTAAAGTTGATAACGGCGAATGAAAACAGTATTTGAATAGCCTACAGGCGTGCATCAAATAGATGAATAGAAAATAGAATAATTGGAGGAATAAATAGCTTTAAATCTAAAGTGAGTAAACTTACATATAAGGGAAATTGACTTCGAAAAAACGAGGCAACATTGGCATTTCCAATGCACCAATCTACGATTGCCATTTTCCATGCAAAAGAACACCCGTGGAATTGTTTAAATTCGCAAATTTCCATTCATCGTTCACGAAGAGCGGCGCGAAACTCATTGGTAAGCTGGCCGAGGGCATCGAACCCTTGCCGCCGAAGAATAATTCGCACAATGGGCAGGGCCAATTCACCGAAAGAAGTTCCCTTAATCTTCATCAAGCTCTCAAAGATGAAGAAGGTGCAGCAAGAAGCGGGAACCTCCGAGTATCATCGGAATAATGAATCTTTAAGTGTCCCCTCTATCGAGTAAAAAAGGGCTCGATGACCCTGACGTGGTTTTATTAAGAAGCCCCGGCTGATTTCCCGCCGCTTCCATTTAAACGTGACGTCTGCCAATGCCTCGCTGGATTCCACTTTCAAACGTCTCCCGCCACACTGTTTGCAGGGCCCTCGTTACTTCGGCATTAATTATAGCGATCTCGTCGTTGGCTCGAACTCCGGAACCTCTCGCCTTCGTCTTCAACCCTTTTGCCGCGTTCTCTTCGCCCTCTTTTCCTTCCTTTTCGCCCGTTTGACAGGATACGAGATCCCGTGTAATCCTTGGCCGTAAATCGGGATTAAAGTTGGCACCGCTAAAGTACATGCTCCTTGCGATCGTGTTGAATTTTTCGGTTGCACGCCGAAATCGGAATAGTTGCTCTATTATAGTTGCGCTATTCGATGACCCGCGATCGATGTATAAGAGGTACAGTATCGTTCACAAGTATTCGAGCACTCGATGCAATTTAACACTTCTTGGCACGAATTATAAATAGGTTTCCAATACAGTGTTACTTTCATTCTAGTTTTAGTTTCACTTTCAAAGATTAAGGATCGTTAAATACAAATTGTGTAGAATATTTTGATACTTTGAAGAGATATGAAAACCGTGATGCGTTAGTAACTTACGTATGTACAGAAATCTAAATACTGCAAGGCAAGGGGTTAAGCGAAAGGTGAATATCTTAAAAGACTTACAAACGTTTAACAATTTTTTCAGCTTACAAATTACATTTCTTCATTCACTGGATCAATTACTGGGCTGCTTATCTTATCCAAATACTTCCGATCGATACCGTATCTCCATAAAGCAGAGTTTCGATACTTTTTTCCCTACCGGTGGACTTAAAACGCCGCGCTGTGAATGGCGGTGGAATTAATATCGAGCGGCTGTCGTAAAGTAATCGATAAACTAATCAGGGAAATATTCGCCGAAGTTGACCGCTTAATTAATGGCGTGTAATTGATCGGAGCTGTATTTTATGTTATTATGTTTAGCGGGAGTTGTTGGTACAAATGAAGAGGCATCGGGCCGTTAACAAAGTTCCGGCAGCTTTTTTTTTCCCTCCTCTTTTTAATTGCACGCCGCAGGAACTTCAAACAGAGAGGCCGGCATGGAAGGTTTTACACTCTGTATAATTACTCGAAACACGCCAAACCCCCACCCCTTGCGAATCGATGCGAAACACCGAGGCAAACTTTCATTACAATTTAACAGAGTATTTGCCAATACTTCATTAAACGTGCAATCGCGGAATCCGTAGATACCAAGACGTCCGTTTTATTTCGCGATTGCTTCGACGATTCTTTTCAATCAACAATGCGTTCAATCCTTTCGATTCATTCACCGTTCCATACTTAGTTTCTCGCAATATCGATTGCCGAACCACAATTACAGGAAACGTAAGTTTGTAAAATAGTTCAGAATGTATAGAGTATAGATTATAATTATGTAAAATATTCAGAGGTGGATGCGAATTGCAGTAGAAATTAATTTGATCTCTGTTTGGGATCCATTTTATTACTAGACTGTGGCTCTTTATGTAAATTCGTACTATTGTAATAGGTTTAAAGAAGTAGAAGCTAAATTAGGGGATGCTTCACCCTACGAGTATTATAATTCGTACTGTACTTTGAATATTTTGTATAATTTTTTATAATTTTAAGATTATATACATTCTGTGCTTCCTTGCACCTTTAAGTTTCCAATACTTGCATAAAACTCTATAGTTCGTTCGCCACAATTTCCCCAATACTTCATTAAACGTGCAATTACAGATCCGAAGTTCCAAGAACTTCATTTTATTACGCTATGGCTTAGCCAATTCTTTTTAATTAACAATACGTTCATCCTTTTCGATCAATTCATCCATTTCTATACATTTCTCTGGAATATTGATCGCCACGATTCCTCAACATCCATTTTCTTCCTCATTCAGAAGCATAATATCTTGCTTCGCCCGCTGTGCACCTTATCGTTGACTCGTACTACTGAAAAACGTCATTAGAGGGAAGAATTTCACTTTGTAGTACTTATTCTTGCTATGCTCATAAATACAATCTTCAATGATGAACTCTAAAGGTGCATTAAGTAAATTTTGTTCCCAAGATGCACCCCTTCGCCATAGCTTTGCCAATTCTTTTTAATTAACAATATATTCAACCCTTTCTACCCATTTTCTTCCAATATTGATGGTCATAGTTCCTCAACAACTATTCTCTTCCTCTTTCAGAAGCATAATATCTTTCTTCACCTGTTGTCCACCTTATCGTTGACTCGCACTACTGAAAAAATCCATCGAGAGGAAGAATTTCACTTCGCACTACTTAATCCACTTTTTCCATAACAACAAACTTCGATAATGAACATAGAAGCTGCCCCGCGTTAATTTCATCCCCCACTATGCATCCTCCACTCTGTTCCCCCATTTTCCATCACGTCCACCCACTCTTTACCTCCTAATATCGTTTCACTTAGCCGAAGCAGATAGTTGTACACGTTGCAGTCGGTCGGAAGAATCGCGACCGATCGTTTCTCGTCAACCCTTGTTTTAAGGCTTAGCATCAAAACAACAAAACCGTGGACCGGTGTTTTCCGAACAGATGAACCTTAGACAAGCGTGACAGAATATAAAAGTAAAACGTATCTCTCTTTCTATTTCTCTCTCGTGCTCTCTCCTAGATTAAACGCGAACCCTTGGCTGCCCTTTCCTGCAGGATTCTACTTGCCACCCTCACCTTCTCTTATCTACTCTGTGTACCGTGGACTTTACCTCCCCCTCCCCCTCTCGTCTCCTTCATCGTCTTCTTCGTCCCCCCTTTTCCACCCCCTGGGCGCGTCTTTGACGACGCGTACCCGGTGTTCCGTAGCCCGTGCTCAGCTTTTTAAGGGTTCAATTATCCGTGGATTCCTCTCGTCGCGTCGTCGACGTTCGCCGGAGAGAAAAATTTCATGCTACCCCTCCTTTTTTTTCCTTTTTCCGCCGACCTCTCGAGACGCCCCCGACGGATGCGACAGATGTGTTCTCACGGAAATCGAGGCTTACGACGAATTACGGAGCAGCTGCACTGCGATTAGTCCTCTCGCTGCAGAGAGGATTCTTTGCACTTTTCTGTACGCCCGCAATGTCCGCGTTTACGAGTCGCGCGCGTGCTACAAGCCACAGGGAGTCGTAAATTATGCTACACGCGTGACGTTGATGGCTGAGAGATGTTAAAAGGAGGGTGTTGTTAGTGGCCGTGGCACAACGTTGCCGCGTTTCTTTCACGGTGGCTCTCGTAATGCAAGCCTGGGGAGGAAAATGAAGCGCGAGAGGGTGGGCGGTGGGGCTCCTTTAAGAAGCTTCGGTGGTAGAATCGTGACGCGCGTTTTAATTCACCCTCGTTTAACCGGTCCCCTTTAAGCCTCGCTAAGTACGAGAAAGAGCAACAAAAGGCGACCCGTGCATTCCCGCTGATACATTATCTACGAGCTACCACCGGCAAACGTTTTGAATGTAATTAAACGAGGCTTTGAACGTACGGTTGCTGGGAACGAAATTAAAACCGCGAATCTTTAGACGACGTAAATTTTAACAATCACTTTTGAAAGAATACGGTATACGACACAATTACCGTTGTGAATCGTCCAATTTTCCTCTTGTTTATTTTCTTTATTTCTCTGTTATTAATTTAATCTTATGAATATCGTGGAAGATGCTTTTGCTGATCATCTGAATATTTTTAGAGCGGTTCGAAGAAGCTGCAAATAATAATTGGAGCCATGAATTCTAAAACGGCGCACGTTCAATTTCCCTTTATCAGTTTCCTTCAATTCTCCATTAATTCTTCCGATTTTTGCGACTATTAAAAAAGCTTTTACGGATGAAGTTTGCACTTTAAACGTTCGAAAATTGCGTAACTTTAAATGCTTTCAAATTGCGTAGCTTTAGATGTTTGAAAATTGTGTCCAAATTGTATAGCTTCGAATAATAAAAAATCGTTGCTTGTTAAATTCCCACGTTACTATCGTTTTGTACCAATCGTTTTAAATAATCCCGCATGAATCCGCATCAACGAAATAACAATCATACCACTATCTCCAATAATATAAAAAAGGAAAAAGAGAAATATGCTTGCGCCCTTTTAGAATTTACGACTTGAGTCTTTCGCTCGCGATATTTTCCCCGCGCTTCAAAGCTGCGAGCATTCCACGAGTTTCGAAAATTCTACGAGCTAGCAAAGAAACGTAAACAATCGCGGAGGGTGAAAGTCGTCGAACTTGAAATCTCGCGGATATTCGAAATATCTCGCGTCTCGCGTCTCGCTTAAACTTCAACAATGCCCGCCGAAAGTCTGAGCCCGGCTCAAATCCGATTCTAAAAGTTTAATGAAGTTGCAGCGGAAGTTCTTTGTTGCCGGCCAGACCCAATGGGGCGTACTTTTCGCGGCGTTCTCTATTTACTCGCGAGAATTTTCTCGCGAAGCTGTGCAACGATTTGCGCGCGCGTAACCGCAGATGCGCCTCGGAAAAGATTTTTCCTCGCGCGTGTCTAATTAATATTATACAGCTGAGCTGTGCTCGGGGGAAGAGGATTCGCAGGAGCGCGGGCGAACGTTGCGGGGTTGTAAAAAGAGAGACCGGGAAACGTGGAATTTAGAAAGACGGTGAAAAATGCGGCGCATCTCGGATTCGCCTTGAGTTCGGGACGTTGAGGGGGAAATTTTCCTCCGCGAAAACTTTAATTACTTCCTAGGGATTCATTACTCGATGCTAATAGACACGTGTTCGTTCTCCTTTCTCCTCCTTTTTAATTTTTAAACTTACCCGGACATGAATATTGCCCGTCACGTACCAACTTTATGCGCGAATACGTTACTTCACCGACACTGATTTACTCCCTCCCCGTGGGTATCAGAAACCGTATCAATTCATAAAACGGTCCGACCGATGCGTATTAAGCGTACAAATTAATTCGCTCCCTTCTTTCGTAAAACTCGGTTTACGCGTTTGCGGAAAAGCAAATACAATTTCACCCCCCAAAAAGACAAAATAATATCCATTATTCGATGTCCATCGTAGGTGATTTTGACATTCTATTTTAACGGGGAACGGTGGCTTCAGGAATTTACGAGAAGGTTGCTTTCTGCACCTGTCCAGAAATGCTGAAAAAGATTGGGACTAATAATTACCATAATACATTGCTATCGTAAAAATGGAAACGTAGTACTGTTGTAACTTCAATAGAATCTCGGCATCCTTTAGACTTGTTTATTTGTTAAATCTAAAATTTGCGTCGCGAAATATTTCAATAAATTCTACAACACGGATCTTCGTGCGTGCAATGTACCAGATTTTTATCAGAATTCTTTCTCTCTCCATTGATTAGGGGTAATTGAACGAAAACTAATTCCATATCTAGATAAGGGGATGAAATGTTACGTTCCCCGTTTTATGCAAAGCGAATCTGATTTAATCCAAGGGCACTCGCGACCTCCATATTTGCCTACACTTTTCGTCGAATTTGCATCTTCGCGAAACCTGATGATTGGAATCCGAAATCTCTGTCGGCGCATCGCAGCTAACGCGCGCAGATTCACCGGGCAGTTAGAAAAAATAGTAGAGCAAGTATCGGGCCATGCGGCTATTGACAGTTCGATAAATTCCTCGCATTGACTTTCATAGCAGGCGCGCATTTTTCATTCGGTATCTCATGAAAAGTGTTGCTGCACTCCAGTAGAACGCAGCCGAGGCACAAAAGTGGTAGAAGCGTTGTTATTCATTCGCTTGTCGCCCGAATAAACACTATACGTCATTCTACCTGAAAGCTGCTAATAGAACAAAACGGGTGCGTACACCCGTGCATTTGTACGGCCACGTAGGGAAATATTCTCTTGTACAAAAATGGAGGCAACGCGACTCGTCTCGACTCGACGACTGCGAGAGAGAGAGAGAGAGAGAGAGAGAGAGAAAGTCCACGGATTCGCGATAAAATTGGAGGCCGAGGCCGATCGGTGGCGAATAAAATTCGAGGCTGATCGGTCGCGATAATTGTTCGAAAATCGCGCGGCGCAAAGTGGACCGGATCCGAATAGCTTTTCTTTCGCGAGCGTTTTAACGCTGCGCAACTCGCGCTTGAACGTACTTGGACGCGCGCAGTTTCGCTATGCGAAATTTCCGTTGGCCACCGATGGTCTAATTGAAGCTAATTGAAAATCGATCGATCCGCCCTGCGGTTTGCGAGGCACTGCCTCCGCTGCTATAACTCCACACTTCGGTGACTAACGGATTATCGAAGTATGCAAATGCGGAGTGTACAATACTTCACGGTCGAACGACTCGAAATTAATAAACGCATTGTACTCTATTCGGACGCGCAGTTTTATTCGTCCGGGAAAATACGCCGGCGAGAAGGACCAACGTGTTTGAATCGGCCGTTCGCCAGCAATGGGGGGGGGGGGGGGGACGAAAAATTCCCGCCTCTATGAACGTGTACTTTGGGGAAATAAAAAAATGCAAATTTCTTCCGGCGCCCGAGTTCCAGTGGCAAGTCCGTATAGCGTGAAGTCTGACTGTTGAGGCGTTGCACCACTTGCGCCACTCTTGTCTGAATTTTCCCGTTGCAGGGTATATCGTAGTTGCTCGTGTAAATATGTAGTAGGTTTACGCCAGTAAGTAACTTACCGTTTTTAACAGTAGAAATACCGACGAGTAAAGTATACATATTTGTATTATACACTTGAAGAGATAAAAATGGAAGACATTTGCAAAGCCCTTATGGTTGAAGTACAATAAATCTTCGTTTGCGTTTCCTATAGGAAAACATGAAGTTTCCTATGCCACAATAAATGTAACGTTGCAAATTTATATAGTTCGTAGGGTAAATTTGCAGCTAGTAGTTTTTAGTTGCTGTTGGTACCCTTTGTAATTGTAACGTTAACTAGTAGGAATTTGCAACTTGTTCAAAAAGTGAAACAAGTAACAGCAATTATATTAAATTCATTACGGAGTAGGTATTTAATTTTGTTAGAAAAAAGGTGAATTAAATAGAAGAAGTGGATTGTTTATTGATACACCTAACATATTTTGATGAGCAAAAAATTGCGAAGCTTTTGCAGTGCATTCGCTGTGGTAGGATTATAGAATACAACACGTGTCTGACTTATGAGGTGTTATACTACTTGAAAGGCTACTTATTTAACCTTGCTTCAGTTCTCGGGCTATTTTGACTTTAGTGTTATATTTAAAAACATTTCGTAGCTTCACGATAAATATGGAAGAATTGTTGCGAGTATTTGTAGTATTATAAACAACCTAACTCGAACCAAACCCAAATTATCGTGAATCCAATGAGAATCAAATCGAAATTGATTCGAGCCTACTCTGAATTTCATTCAAATTTATCACAAACCCATTACGAATCTAAGTCAAATTTCTAATTATGCGAACAACGTAACGTGAACCTAACCCAAGTTTAGCATGAACCCATTGCGAGCCTAACCTAAATTTAAAATGAACCACGTGCGAAGCTAATTCAAATTTAACACGAACTCATTGGAAATCTAGTAGAATGCAATGCAAACCTATTCTGAATCTAACTCAAATTTACTACGAACCTATCCTGAACCTAACTCAAATTTAATTCGAACCCAATCGAAACCTAACCCAAATTTAATTCTAAATTATCCAGAACTTAACCAGTGGGTAACAATTCTTTTTCAATACAGATTAGATGTTTCAATTCGTATGCTTTTCCATTTGTTATGCTTATCTTTTCATATCATATCACTTTGCTATCCTTTTCGTCGGAATTGTAAAACATTTCGAAAGAGAAACGAGACTGTGATCGAATTGAATAGAATCTCGAAGACTGCAGCAAGGTTAATTTATCGATTGGAAAAGGATCACCGATGTTTATTCGAATAAAAATTGGAAAATAAAAGATGCAAATTTCTCGCAGTGCAATTGCCAGCAGCTACAAAGCATTACACTATTTATGGCAGGCTTTGCTTGGTCGCGCGGTTCGTAAAAGCGATAAAATTAAATTATTTAACAATGAATGCATCGGGTAGTAGGTTGGACAGTTATTTTAATACGAAACGTCCGCTTTGGAAAATGTAACTTGATGTTGCAAATATTCCCGTCGACTTGTCGCCACACCGGCGCACCATGTTTATTGTTTTTCAATGGAACGCAATAAATTGCGTTGCATTAATAATCCATTAAATCCTAAATACGGAAATCATAAACTGTCGCTGTAGCGCGGACAAAATAGTCTCCGCACTTGGATATTAATATTCGCACATTATTGCACGGTTGATTCGCGCGATTTATCGCCGCTGTAATTACCAACGACTACTACCGCAATTTGTTATTCCAACTAATACGTCGACTGGTGAAAACTAATGGAAAGTTAAAACGTTCCATTCGGTTTTTTATTAAATGCATCACGCGAATAAATACAACGCGAACGAAGTGGGAATTTTAAGGTCGAAAGAAACATTTCACGCGCCTGCTTCGCCACGTTTATTTTAGCAGATCGGCGCATACGAAATGCCGGTTTTCGAAGTAAAATTTTAACACGTTCGTAAATTCTTCGAAACATCACAGATGCATATTCAATTAGAGTAAAATTTTAAGTAGTGTATGTATAAATAAATTTCGCAGAGTGCTACAGAAGCATATTTAATTAGAGCAAAGCTTTAAAATAGAAATGCATCTTCCGCAACACTGCACGTGGATATTCAATTGAAGCAAAAATTTAACCTAAATTCGTGAGCAACATTAAAGCATAAAAAAATGGTCCATCTTCGAGCTGCTGTAACTTCGTAAACAAGCATCTTACATTGCTTCATTTGGGCTCATTTCAACGCTCAAATTCTCCATTATTATTCGAATAAACAGATGGTCTCCGAAAATGTCTTCACTTCGAAGAGTAGAGGGAAGAATTGCAACCAACTTTTCTTTTAACGTATGCGAAATTCAAGTGACCCTACGAACCTCAATAATTATTTTTAAACCAACTTAAACTTAACTTCAAACACGAATCACAAGCTCGCTTCACACTCCGGAACAATAAACTATAAACAATAAATTCGAGCCAAGTATTAATCACGCAGCGCGAAATATCCCCAATTCGCTTCTTCCAACCCTCCCCCATCTTTTTCCTTTTCTAGTAATGCGTGAACGTAACACGCGTGCCTAGTGATTGCCACGGCAAAAGTTGCAGCATCCCACAAAATGCAACACCGGCAATTAAATGGAACTAAGTTGGCCCGAAGGCGGGACTTCGAAGCGATCAAATAATTATACATTCAAAACTGCCGGGCGCCGCTGATGGTCAAACGAATGTGGTCGTTCGTTAAGAGGCAGAAGTTTGTTGATTGCTCAAAATTCGACGGTTCGAGCAATCAGCATTATATTGAAGGGACAATGGATCGGTGAAAGCACGAGGGAGACAAAGATAGAGATAAAGAGAGAGAGAGGGAGAGAGGGAGACGGTTTTGGAGCAGGCGAGTGGTAGTTATTCCTAGTTCGATGGAGGGTCGGCCGAAGTGGCGTACTGACTGCAGTTTAGATAATGGCAGGCCAAGTTCATTAGCATGGTCTGCTCCAGAGGGTTCTATCGCTGTTCTCTGCAGAGCCTCTGTGTCTGCCGCTAGCTTACACGCTAGCACACAGCCAGAAACCGTCCTATGTCCGCCAATAACGAGCCGGTTGTCATCGAATATCCCTTCCTCGACTCTCGCCTTTCAAATCTTCTCGCTTCGCTACTTCAGCCAATGAAACATTCACCCGCTCCGAGCATTCGCTTCGCACGCATGTTTTATTCAACCGAGTCTCGCTGCACGGCTTCCAAAAATGTCCTTTCGAGTCGAGCGGAGAACTCGCGTTGAAGAAGTTTCGAGTTTTCGGCAACTGGGACGCGAAGTCGAGATTCGGCTGCCGTAATATGCATCCACTGCCGCGAATTTTTATGCATTTATGGGAAGTTTCGGCGCATTTAGGGCAAATGGAAATCGCGCGCAACGGTGTCCAAAACGAAGTGAGCGTTGGGATGTTTGGAGGATGCGGTTGATCTCTATTTTGGTTCCATTTTTAATCCTCTATACGTTGTACTTTTATACGTGTACTCTTAGCTTTATGCGTTACACTTTTAACGTTTATACACAGGGTATTGCTCGTAAAACAGGTGGTTGCGCCGATGTGGAAAGATGAGAACTTCTAAAAGATGATGGTGGAATAAAAATGCTTCTCGTAGAAAGTTCAGCCTTTAGTATAGTTTAAATCGGGTACGAAATGTTTACTGCGTTATCGCAGCTAAAACTATGCGACCCGTTTTAGACGAGTCGCTCTGTGTGTCTGTTAAAATTGCATAGTTATTTGTTAACTCTAGGTTTATGGAACCTGTCAATTGGCCGGATTTCAGATTTCATATTTAAAGCTACAGAAATAATACATATGATTTTTTAGCAATTTACGTTCACTTTGGTTGACGCAACGATACGATTAATTATCCTAATCCAACATCGTCTCTTTTCCAATTCTCAATACGTATGAGACGCACGAAAGACCGGTCAATTTAAGTTTATAATTCTGTTACACTGGATGCTTTCAATCTTATAAAAACATACGAAGTAACGTAAAGATTTGAAGTATCATTTTGCCTACTTGTTGAAGTATTGTTAACGATATAGAGACGAAAAGGCCATCGATAAAATCGACAATTTCATATGCAACGACCTAACGATGTGTTAAGAAAAAGCACTAAAGTGTTGTACGTGATTTGTGCCTATTGATCCTACGAATTCAAATCAAATGAATTAAAATTCATTAGAAAATGCAGCGTGTTTTTATTGCGATTGGTCCACAGACTAAATCACGAGCGTAGTTCGTTGTTGCAAGCCAAAGGGTTAACGTATACAAGCTTAAGGCCGAAAAACACATTAGTAGTTAAGAAAACGAGGCAACGTGTTCCACGCACTGTGCACGATATAATTACTACGCACAAGCTACGTACTAGGTTAGCCGAGAAGTCTTCCTTTCGGTTCGACACGGAACGCGTTAAAAGACGACTGGCGAAGATGCGGAAAGCTCGAGACGAGGCGGGTTAACGAAAGACGCTTATAGTGTTTAGGCGGATCCGCGTTGCTTTGCTTTTACGAGCTGCCGTTCCACTCTGAGATGCATCGTCGCGCCGCTGCACTTAGGGCCTTTTCAGCCATTACGCCGCATTGTGACATGATTGTCCGCCATGTGCACATTATTGGCGAAGAACAATGGCCGCCGCAGATAGAGACGGTTAACTGAAACTTCTGCCTGAACGACGCGCAACGCATTTATCCGATATTGCCGCTCCGCGTCGCTCCGCGTCGCTTCGCCACGTTCCCGCAACCTTTTTAATGACCGCGATACATGTACCGTTCCCTGCGAAACCCTTGCGCACCGGCATCATGCTGTCGCGAATATCCCGATAACGCGATAACATCGGGATACTCAACAATCATGCTTAATATCGATAATTTTCGGAAATGGAATCTCTACTTCGTTTGCGAAACGCAATTTATACGTTTGATAGCGGTAGCATTATTATTAGATAGCTCGTAATATTTTTTTATCTATAATTGAATCTCTATGCGGGGTAATAGAAGGGAAAATTATTTGTAGACTTGGCGGCAGAAGAATTATATAGCTTTGCTGCTTTGAATCGATTAATATTTCACCCGTTTGGATCTGAAGCTATCGTAGCGAGGAATTTATGGAATTTTATTGGGGTTAAAGCAAAAACAGCAATAAAAAAATATATACATGTATATGAATGAAAGTCATGAAGAAGAAAAATTGGGGTAAAGGGGTTGAAATGCAAAGGGTTACCTAGTACCTCTGCATAACATTATATCGGTATTTCGCCGAGCAGTAAGAAGGGAACGGATAACGGGATGTCGAAGAAACACCGGTGGAACGCGATGATGGATAACGGCAGACGCGAAATCAGGTCGTAAAGCCGGTTTAATAAAGACGCATAAGGTACGCGTGACAGGATGCATCGGCGAAACATCGCTTAAAAAAACACCTCGCTGCGACTTTTTGCACGCGAAACGTGTCAAAGCCGTCGATATGAATATTCACGTCGTCGCCCGAGTAATAACACACGCGCCTCCGCATCCCTGAATCCTGACCTCATCCGAGCGAATCTTCGTTTTTTTTTCCACCCACCCCCTTTAACGTGTATAGAGAGCCTCGTAAAATATTCTCTTCATCCGTCGAAGATTCATTGATGGAACACGGTCATTTAAGGCGGGTAAAAGCTTCTGTCGACGCGAATCGCTCGGTCAAAGGGAAGCGTTTCGAACGTACTTAAACGAGCACGGAAAGGACTTTCGAATGGGTGAGGAACAGCGTTCCCATTCAAGCCAGATTTCGCCCTTTCTTCCGGCAACTTTCGTCGCTTCCGGAATAGTCAGGATCTTGATCGAAGCCTCTCTGAACGCGTGCAGAGAGAATCGAAGGCGTATTAAATCGTCAAAGGTCGGATCGATGCCGGAGATAATTGAAAAATCCAAAGTCGCGTGAATCGGTGCCATTAGTCACGTCTACGCGAGCGCGCGCTTGGTAAACGAGCCTGTATAAAGCATAAATAGTGGAATACAGCTCCGAGTTGCTCCGCATCCATAAAACATTTCGACTAATTTCAGTTAATTGGTAGCTGTATCGGAGGTAACCGTTCTGCCGGAGCAAACGCGTGTCCACGGATTTATCTAGATAGAATTTAGCGACATGGCGGCGTGCGCTGGCCGTTGCTGCCGCGTCTCATTGATTTGCATCCGGCATAATCGATCGAAAGCGCCACGAATCATGGCCGCTGCCGCGTTGCTCCCCGCGCAACATTATGGATCCCGCGAAATTACCACCAATCAAACGGTGAAATTCGTCTAACGGAATTAACCGTAGCCCCGCGCTGTGTTGCCGCTGCTTTGTAAACGGACACGTTAGCTGCCGGTCAACGGGTTTCGAGAAACGCGCTCCTCTGTGTTTCGCGTTTTCCTCTGTTTAACGACGAATTAGTCGTTCCGCGATCGGCCAGACGTTGCTCTCTCTGTCTCTCTCTCGATTACCGTTGAGAGCGGCGAGTTTAGTTGCGTAGGGATTATTTTAACCTGTTTTTTAATTCAATTTAACCTCTTTGAGCTGAGAAATGCTTCAGTCGGAATCTTGCTCGCGCGCGGAAATAGAAATTGTTAAAAAGGAATTGACATTGCTCGGGCAATTGTAATTGCTGCGAATATAAATGTAAAGTAACGCGTTTCCGAACAGTCTTGAGTCGCGCGCCGATTCGTAAAGATTCGCGGCGACGTTCTGCCGCCGTGCAGTTTGAAATCGAGTGAAATTCAGCGAAGCCGATTCTGTATAATATTAATAAGTTATCCGTAATCGCGGCGGCTCATTAGAAGCTTCTCTCGTGCTGTTCTTGCAAAATTGCCCGGCAGTTTAAGCAGGATAATCAATCCTAACTTGCGGCAAAGTCAACCATGAATTTTTTATGAGCTTACCGAAGTTAAGGAATACTCGGGGCACGCGTTTCAATCGAAAAACCAAAGCAGCCATAAAGTGGACCGCGGCGCGGCGGCAGCTCGGTTCTCCGAAACTTTCCTAATTGCTTCCGCCCAGCAAACTTCCGCTTCGACTTAAGACCAATTTGTTGACCCTTCCGCTTTCCATTCTCTCTCCGGGCTACACCGTCAGCCATTTATTATTCCTTTTGGCGGGGAAAAATGTAATAAAAGGGTTTGCGGATGGTTCGATCGGTAGGGTTGTCTTTTGCGATAGGGCGACCGCGGAACGACGAGACGCGAAGTTTCGGTGCCTCGTTTAATTGCATTTGCACAGGGGACGCGAGCCCTTCGGCCACAGCTAAGGTAGACGTGCCACCTACTGCCACTTTAACGTTCGCGCGTAAACTTTGTTTAACTAATTTAGAACGTATTTAATCTAAAAATCGTGTACCAGTTTGGAGCATAATATTGTACAACGTCTCATTTATTTATGAACATGTTTTTCTATAACTTGAATACAACGAATTAATTGCTACGTCATTGAAAGTATACAACAAAGTCCAGTGTTCTTTGTCCTGTCACTTGAAAACTTTTCATTTAAATAGAAACACGTTTTACATATATTAACGCGTGAGTTTGTGTAACGGATATAAGATAAATAGTAAACGTCGCGCCTTACTGAATTACGACGCGTCTTATACTTCATAATTACATTTGTCACGTTTTAATACTCAACACCACGTTTACCTCCTAATGTTTCGTTTGAAATATTAAGGGTCAACGAATATACGATGTCTATGCGTTGTCACGTAAACCGAAGTCCAAATTTAGCATCAAAGTTTGTTTACTTACGAGTCTTCGTACGTTACTTTGCTAGTAAATAAAAGAGGTCGAGTGTCGGTTATAGGGACACTGTCAGTACGTGGGTCATCTACCGTAGAAGATAAAACATAAACGCATCGGCTTTACTGATGATTAACAAAAGTATTCGCATATCACTGTATTATTTATTTTCACGATTAAGCGTTAATTAATTAGGCCCAAAGATATTAAGTTTGTTACCATAGACTAGCATCTTTATGCAACTATGCGAATGCAACGCTTTGCAATTGAAACGTAAAATAATCAAAGTGTCGGTGTTATAGGGACACTGTTAGTAAATGGGACATCTATCCTAATTCGCCAATTATTAGCTGGAACACTGCACCGGCAACTGTTCCCGGCCATCACAGTGCAACTTCCGCGGATACCATTAATTAACGACAAGGCTACCGATCCATTTACCTTCATTGGATTATAATGCAGATACGCCCATGCGATATTGATCACTCGTCCAACGTCTATTGCGTCGATCTTAGCCCACGATCGCTCGTAAATCATTCGTTCGATCGTCCTTTAAATTAATAGATTAGCCGAAGAGTCTTCTCGTTTGTCGATAACGCGCACTTTAATTGCGGTACATAAGTAAATATTTCAGTGATTTAAAAATAAGCGAAGAATATATTTCGATCTATCTTTCGGGAAGAAGAGCGGCAAAGATTGGTTCTATTTATTATAACTAATATAGCTTTGAAATAGAAAGAAAGTGAGAGATGAGAGGTCAATGCAAAAAGGTAAATGCAATCGTAGCTGAATGCAAACGCAGCTAGACGGATTAAACACCTCTGCCGATAAAAGTTAAGAAACAAAGTAGTCACTCACGAATTTTTGTGTATCCTTTCGCATCTAAGATTCACAGCTTAGAATGTACAATAGCATAAGAATATAGCATTACATACATCGATAAACGATAAGTTCTTCTACTTTCACTTCAAGTCCATGTGTCTCAAAAACGAGCGACGACATACATAAAGCTTCTTCGTTTCTTAACTTCTGTCGATAAGTGTAGGTGACCTTAGCAACGCGAAGGGTTAATTGGCGTGCCTAATTCGCGAGCGATTCCCGATAAGCCCGATAGCAAAAGGAAATACGTAGGTAGCAAAGGAAAGAGAGCGGTGTTGGACGGTGTTTGTCGGAGCACAACGGCCATCTTGCCCAGGATGGAATAGCAGTTTGATAGGTTCTAACGTAGGCAACCGGTCGCCCGTACGTACATACATACGCTCGATCTGTCTACCTCTTGAGAAAGTTTCGCGGTAGGATGCGGGCTTTGATCTATCGGCATCGATATCACGCGCCGTCCGCTTCCGCCTGAGTGCACCTTTCGGACAGACGCGACGGGGGAAACAGGAAATAAACGCTCGACGACAGCCGCGCGGTGAGAAGAGGCGGAGGGCGAGGCAGGGAATTCTGGATGCGCGGATCTGAAAGAGCAGCAGCCGGATGCTGCTCTTTCAATCGAGCAATCGCTGGGAATCTTGGGAAAAACAGCAGATTTCACGCGCGTTAACCTAACAATCTCGTGATTCACGTTTGCGATTAGTAGACTCTGTAATTTACTGTTCGCGGAAGCAATCAGGTTCTCCAACAGACAAGTATTTATTCGCAGCGGAGATGTAGAAGAGATTGCGAGGTGGAAATTTCCTAAATGCACCCGCTTTGAGTCGAGTTCTTCAACCGTGGCACTCATTAAAAGCTGCAACTTCAGAAAGAAATATGCAAATCGCGGCCTCGCGTTAAAGCATTTCAAAGTCCCGCCAAGAATCCGAAGCTTCCCTCGTATTCGTTCGCGAATGCACGCAGAATCTCCCTCCCCCCTTTTTCTTTCTTTCATTCTCTTGTCGCGAGTACAAATTTCCAAATGTGCCCATAATTATGAAACTGTCATATGTTTTTTATTTCGAGATATAGACCACTTTCATAATTAACGTTAAACTAATTCCATAGAACGTTGAACGAACGAGCACTATCTTTCACAATATCGTAAAACGTGCATTGAATTAATTCAGTTGAAAATAATGCGATGCGAAATAACTGATAAACTCATTTTTTCTTTAAATTTTGAGTTAGACTACTTCCATAATTATGGGCACAAACGGGACGCACGGTTGGATCTCTCGAAGCGTGTCGCGTTGCAGGTGAAAAGGAACGTCGTCAGTTAATCTAATCGAAACTTCACCGCGTATCATTTCCCGCGCGATTCTGCGAGGAAAGTTCGCGACGAGGTGTTGAACGTCTCCACGACGCTTACGATAAACTTTAAACGAGCTGCTCTTTCCGTAGACTTCTCTGCACTTTGATCCGTGCCGATTGAACCTCTCCCATACGATGAGATTCAAAAAACAAGAAATTTTTACGTAGATTTTGTGCGCCTGCGATGGTAAAATGCAAGCAGGAAAATGTTTATCCGAATTCCAATTGCTTCTTTAATAATAGACTATCACATTTAAGGAGTTAATCAATTATGTCTACGTCATTTTGATTCATGATTGTGCATCTTAATAATTGTCGAAAGAACAGGAAGTATAGTCCAGGAAAAAGAGAGGAATTTATGTTGCAACCCAATATTCGTAAAATATTCTTACAACAACCATATACCATAATTTCGTAACAATCTTATAAAATACACTTCTAACAATTTGTGTAGAATAGTTTTGGACAATTTCCTTGTATTTAACCTCGTTGCATTGACGAAACGACGTGTTTCGTATGCACCAACCTAATACTATAATTTAAACAACGACGAATAATAAAGAGAAGAATGATAAAAGATTTGGGCGAATCGTTGGAAGGTTCGGCTTTAGTGGAATCGATGGAGTTTGACGAGACGCGCGTGGCTGCAACGGAAAGCGACACCGAAGTCACCGAAAGCGGTATGCATGCTGAGATATAGGCGCGGATTAACGAAGTATTAAGAGCAGAGTACTCTGCGTAAGCCGGGGATATGCACGATGGCGCATACAGATGTGATGCAAATTAGCGTTTAGTATAAGCCGTGCTAACCTTGCTAGCTAGCTCCTGTTCCGACGAGCAGTCCACGCCTTTCGCGACGCCACGTCTATAGCCGTTAAGCCACTGTTCGAACCTTTATGGATGCTCCCCGGCTTCCAACGGAAGTTGCCGCTTCCGGCCAGGCCAATTGAAAATTGATCGTTCCTCCAATTAGGGTAAACGTGTACCGCGTACTCACACTTTAAGGTTCGCGCTTTATGTAACTTTAGTTAACAACGAAGCAAGTCAATTGCAATGTTAACGCGTAAATTGAGTGGAAAAATTGCCAGTGGAATATCGCGTTAACCCATTGTCTTACAATGCTAACGAGTCACACTGGTGCTATAAATGATAACATAGACCTAAGGAAAACGCGACGTATCGAGGATAAAATTTAACTTGAATCCCAATTGTAGGTTTTGCAGTTTATTAGACGAATATTGCCCACGACATTAAAATATTACCTTCGTATGCTAGCCATCGGTTAATCGCTAATTTCATATCGCGTCACGTAGAAATAATATTAGAATCATTTGTTGCGAGTGATATTAGAACGATACAAATAGTACGTAGAAATGATAGTAAAACGATGTGAACGTAGTGGTCACAGTCGATGCTAGCATACGAATGTAACAAAGTAATCGTAGAACGAAGGGTTGAGTAGCTTTGGTCGTCAAAGGGTTAATGAAAGCCGAGCATTAAACTTATCGCTTAACGTAACGCAAACTCAACTCTGCACGCTTGTTACCGGCCACCGTGTGTTCGTAACCCGATTACTCAAGTTTACTGGCAGATCGCCAAAGATAGGAATTATTAAGTGAAACGAGGATAAAAATACTGTGAACCTTTTACCAGGGAAGGGCGGTGAATTTATCGCGAAAGTTTCAATAACCCCGTAAACTTCTCGCGTCCCGTTCGAATTCATTCCGCGCTGCCATGGGTCGTGAATTTTTCAGCCACCTTTTAGACTAGACGGCCGAGCTTCGTACTTGTAACGCGTGAAAATATCCGAGTACCTAGGCTCCATTACTAGCGAACAACCACGTAGAATCCTCTTAAACGTAACCGCACCGCTAGCAGTGAAACTTAAATTACAATATTTCAGCTTGCCCGTATCGACGTTCGCGCTTTTCGCAATGGATGTTAACAGGTATTTAACACGCGATAGCTGCTACACCGAGGCCCGAGGGGAATTAACGTTAATGGAGGGATAGCCTAATGGCATGGTTATCATATGAATATGTGTCACCGAGACTAGGTCAGTCCCGATTCCTGGTCTATAGTATATAATACAGAGGCCGCCTACACACGGATTACTGGCAGAATGGGATTGCATTTGCGTAACACAGACGCGTGTCAGAAAGGACCGGACGTGCCACTTCTCCGACAGCATTCCGATACAAAGGCCATTCCACCTCGATAATTGCAGCCTGATTTACAGCTGATTAATGTGCCGCATTTCCACCCTGAAATTCGCCCTTTTGCAAATCAAATTAGCCCTTTCGCGGAGCTTATTCACCTTCTTCCTAAGCAAAATTCATCCTGTGTTAGATCAAATTTTCCTCTCTATATTTATATATAATAACATGTGTAAATAACCACGAGCAGCACTAAGAAAAACTGTATCGAATAAAGAGATACGTATACCGTTAAATCATTACTTTACGTTCGTTGTTACGTGCGACAAAATTTTGGATTTCTGAAAACGAAATTTCCACTGTATTTTATTTCTACTAGGATAGCTTAAGAAAGCAAATACGAGGATACATCTGATTTGCAAAAGGATCGATTTGATCCGCGAAAGCGTGAATTTGATTTGCGAAACCTGTAAGATGCCCTCCGCTTTGAATTTTCCTACGGATTTGCATGCAACACGCATCCCGTATCTTCTAACGCATCTACAATCCCCCATAAATGCATAATCAACCTTGGAGAGCTATAAGCATCCGATCGCAACAGATTTCAGCGAGGAATTCATTCATCTTGCTTACTCCATTGTCAAAAGTAGCGTGAATTACCGAGGTGGAGGCCATTCCCTTAGCACCGAGTTTAGTAAGACTGGATTACGCCGATGTTTACGGATTTCCTGGTATTCGTTCTCGTTTAGGAGCTGCTTATTGCAGTAATCGTCCTTCCGAGAATTCTCTACTTTTGCCCCTCTCTCTCTCTCTCTCTCTTTTAGCTCGGAAAGTATTGAAGCGGAGGCAGAGTTTCCGGCCTCGGTATGCACCGTTGAAATTGCCTCGTTTGTATCGCGAAAACCTCCCCCGCGATCCAAGTCCCAGGGCTAAACAAATTGTATTATATTCACCTTGCTGAACGACACTGTCCAGGACGTTGAAGCAAAGTTCAAGCAATCTTCCGCCGGAATTCTTCCTCGCTTCCCTTATAATCCTGCTTCCGAATGGACCCCATTCTGTTCTTTTTTTCCGCCTCGACTCGCTCGACTCTCTTCTGTTTCTGTTTCTGCTCCTTCGTACGTGAAACTTGTCGGCGAGTTCATACATCTGCCGGCACAATTAACCCTT
The DNA here is from genome assembly GCA_028830335.1 of Eucera pruinosa. Lineage (NCBI taxonomy): Eukaryota > Metazoa > Arthropoda > Insecta > Hymenoptera > Apidae > Eucera > Eucera pruinosa. The sequence goes on from JAMYCR010000014.1 coordinate 445,253, forward strand.
TAACGCTTTGATCGCAACGCGAATCGAATTTGGGTGAGATAAAGAATCAAGAGTTTCCGATAGGTCACGTTACCACTTTATTTGTATTATATTGTATTATGTTACCTAATCGCGATTAGGAATTTGCAAGAATATAGTCGGGAGAAAAGATATAAACGATGATTGGGACACTTTTGTTTGGGATAAAGTAACAAGACAATTAACTGGCCACTCTTGTTTTAATTCGTACCATTAGAAAGATAAAAGTATCCACTATAGCCTACAATTATATTATACTACCCTATAATTACCTATAATTATATAATATAATATGTAATAATATTATATTATGTATACACTCGCTCTACGCTAACAAAAGATGATATAAGATATAGTAGACGAAGAAGAAGAAAAGTAATATAAATACGCAAATATAAATACGATAAGGATAAAGGAAATATAAGTCAGGATAATAAAACGTTTGCGAGGAACATTCGCAGCCGCGAACACGAATCCTATCCGCGAAAGAAATCCTAATTCGACTAGCACGGAGAAGAAGCACAAGCACAGGGAACACTTTCTATTTGATGGGGGGAAAACGGGAGGTGGATGTGTTCCAGTTGCAGGAATTGCAGCGTGTCGTCGAAGCTGTTCCCCGTGGGAGGGAAGCGGGTGCTTTGTGCAAGCGCATAACCGTACCTCTACGCACCACGTGAAATTACATAGCGCGAGCAAACGCCGTGTCTCGAGCTTATAGAGGTTGCAAACAGCCGCGCGCCTCCCCTTTGATGTTTCCCTCCCTTTGACTTATTTTTCTTTGCAACCTCTCTCGCTCTCTGCGCTCGCCAAGACGAATCGACTTCGAGAGTTGCCCTGGGAACAGCCAAGCATATTCCGTACGAAAGGAAAAAGGGCTCCGCTCCGCTGCGATGCGATGCGAGACGAGGACGAACCGAAGGCACGAGCAGCGACAGTTTTCCGCTCACGATTCCCGCAGACTTCATTCCGATCGCTTTGGTCAGAAAACGCGAGCGAGCGAGCAAGCGTCCACTGAAGAAGGGGCTTCCACTTCGAGATTGCTGTTACCTTCTCTTGGATTGCCTCTCTGACGAATTAGATTGCCAAGAAGCTTCCATTCCTGTCACGACGCCCCGAGTCCTTCTCTTCTCGCTTCGGCTCGAAAACCGGGACAATCGTGGCTGACTAACGTTTCCAAGGGAAATATAATAAGCTACCGGGGACGCGAGAGTCGACACGGATTTGTTTCTCGGCGCTATCGAGCGGTTTGGTTTGCTGGTGACGTGGCTTGTGGGCTTTTTTTTCTTTTGGCTGATGCTATTTTACTTTTCGTTGTAATCGGATTGCGAATTTTTGCGCACTTGGGCATTTAGGAAATTGGAATAATCGGGTTAAATTAAAGACACGAAATATGTACGTGCGCTATGTATAAACGTAGAAAATATTCATAGTCGCGTACAAATGATCGTATCTCCAGGGTAAAACAACTTTCTACCTAGGGTTTTGTAACTTTTTTAATAAAGATGTAAATTTGCGGAGAGATCCGCTGTCTACTTGTAATAATTTTGCAAAGGAAATTAAATATCTTCGCTGAAAAATCGAGACCCACAGTCTGGACACGGTTAGCGTTGGGTTGTAATGTAAATTCATCGAGCTGTGTCAGAAATTTTACATAATCATATCGCAAAGTAAATTGCACAATCTTAGATACATAAAATAATCCTTTCTTCGTTCCTGCCTATTGGATGCTTACAATTAGCGTCGACATTTCAATATTGTAAAGAAAATTGTACGTTTTTCCACGTACAAAATTGCGAACGCAGAATAATCCTTCTCCGATCGCTGGCTTGGCTATCGAATACCGGATGATAGTATTTTAGTTCCAATAGCGGCGCTTCAAAGGACATAAAAGGTACAAAATTATGGAAAATTGGAGAGCCCCGTGCTGCTAACGAAAAGCAGGGGCCTCTGTAACAGAGATTCATTTATGCCACTGCGTGTAACGTAACCGTGCTGCGTTGCACGTGTCATTTGAATAATTAGGTATATGTAATTCGTTGTGGCACGTCAGAGAGAGAGAGAGGGAAGAGAGTTGGCCGGGGTATTATCTGTATTTTGCTTTCCGCGTGCGCGACATACACGAAATTTTTCTTGCATATTTATGCAGACGGATGCAAAACAAAGCAACGCGTGTGTGTCGCCCCGCTCTGTGTAACGAGTAAAAAGTGCCGTGTTTAAGAAGAGATGCTAAAAAGCATTCCTCTTCAACCGTGAAATACGGGAAACGTGCAGCGAAACACAGCAGCGCAGTGAATATTTCGTTTTTAGAAAAGTTACCTAATCGTATCATTGGACTATCCACTATTGCGAATAAATATCGCGAGAACATTAATTCTTTTTCTTTATGCTAGCCTCGAATCTTTTAGAAGATCGTTGCTGTAACGTAGACATTTTACGTTTATTATTTTCGTTTCCTCTCGTGGATATCAAACGATTTATGTCCGTTAATAAAGCAAACTAAACTATAGAAAAAGAAGAGAATAAAACTCTCGATGAGACGTAATTAAGTGTACTTAATTGCGATCGATACACGTACGTATATACGCGGATACGTCTGGCGGCAACGTTTCACGGGGAGCTCTAATTCAGTTTAATTTTCCGATACACATAGGCAGTCGCGAGCGAAGGTAGACGCGTCTCTCCCGCAATCATTCGTAGTCCCGCTAATTAACTGGTACGAGGGCGAGTATTAAAAGTAACACGAATGGGAGGGCGAAGTTAATCAAACGATATTAGATCGGCCACGTCGAGAGATTAACAGGACCATTGCTGGTCCACCCGAGACAGCAGAGGACAAAAACTACCGAGAAATTATGCGTATATATAAAAAACATAAAAGAGCCGCATTTAGTATCGTACAACACGATGAATGATTTTCATCGCTAATTAAACGAACGCCGACCATGATAGTTCCCACAATGCAAACACTATTAGTCCACGATTATTTAAAAAGACGCGCTCCCATTTTATCGCGTAGATTCAACGAGAAGATTGCGCTTTTTATTAACAAACTAATATCCCGACACGGCGGGAAACGTATAGCGTGAAATACAGTGCTCAAGGCGACGAGACAGAGGCGCATTATCTCGTGGCACGAACGTAAACATTGACACAAATTTTTGCAAACCCCGGCGCGGGGCAAATGGCATCGCATGAAGGAAGGAAGGAAGGAAGGAAGGAAGGGCGTTACGAGGGCAGAGACGTGGCGACGCAAAGCGCAAGGGTTGCGGTACGTAAGTAACTCGGTTATGAGCCATCCATTACCTTGTTCAACTCGAACGACGCTACTCTTACCCGTGGCTGGTCGAGAACCTCCTCGCCTACGGAACACTGTCTAACCCCCCACCGAGCGTCGCATAACTCTGCCCAAGCCTCTAAGTGCACGCGAAGGACCCGCATACACTGTTTGCAGAGTTACCCTTCAACAGCGTCAAAGCAACCCCTTCACCAAGGCGATGGACACACGTCCGGTTGTGTCTCTGTCCCTTTGCTTTCTCATTGCTGCGATTATTGAGCCACATTAGGCAACCTAACCCGAACTTCACCGTGGCGAATTCGTGACGAACCTAAGCCAAATGTCAAAGTAGTGAATTCGTGTCGAAATTAATCCAAATTGCAGCATTGTGAATTCGTGGCGAACCTAACCCAAATTTTACCGTGGTGAATTCGTGTCGAACCTAACTCAAATTTAATGCGAAACTGGGCTGAACTTAATTGGGAATTTCGTAGGAATTTAGGTAGGATTTAATCTCAAGTGAAGTGGGAGTATATTCGAGATACAATTGTAATTGAATGCGAATGTATTCTGAGCCTAAAACGAATTTGATACGAACGTAGATAGAACAGGATTGAAAGAGAATATGAGCCTACTTCGAACCTATCTAGATTTTAATACAAATCTATTTAGAACCCAATCGAAATCTAATACGAATCTATTCTAAATCTTATCCAAAGCGAACAGAAGCCTATTCGAAATCCAATCGAATTTTATTGCCAACTTATCCTGAATCTAACTCAAATTTATCGTCAGCCTACCCCGAATCTAACTCAAGTTTCCTGTGAACCTATTCCGAATCTAACTCAAATCTACTATGAACCTATTCCGATGCTATCTTAAATTTATAGTAAACCTATCCCGATAATACGAACGCAAGAGTTACACATTTTACACGATCGAAAAGGTAAACATGAAAATAGTAAGGGGACCCTCTTAGTCATTAAAAAAATAGAAACTAGAAAATATTCCCCTAATTTCCCTTAGAAAACAGTCTAAGAATTCCCCTAACTCTTCTTAGAAAATAGTTTCGAGGCCGCCAAGCCACGTGACAGAAGAATACATTGGATGACAGGTCTATCCTGTTCCTCGCCTGTGGCAGCAGGATTAAATTCCTCGACAGCTTCAATTTATTCACTGCTTCCGGTGTTTCGCGGGAAATTAAAGAAACCGTTCACTTTAATGCGCTTAATTAGCCCGCAGCTCCGTGTGAAACGGTCGATTTCTCGTGGAAATAATAGCTCGTTATTATCCGACGAAGCGGTAGAAATAAGTTGCGCGGAACTTTGACGTCGCCATTCTTTGGCGGCGATTTGTATCGCGGCGAGGTCCTCGGCGATATATCGCCGCGAAGCGGAAAGTTTTTCACGCGCAACAGGGATCACGCTCGGCTCCGTGACTGAAAGCTACAAAATTGCAATGGCCGTGGATTTTTTCCCCGCTATTAACCCTTTTTGAATCGCACGAACCGTTTGCTATTAAGTATCGTCAATTCTGGTGCACGACGAACGAATACGCTTCGTAATTTATCGCCGAGTGAATTATTTTCCTCCGTAATGGATCTTAATCCTAAACGACGTCGCCATCTTCCACGAAACATTACAGTTTTTTTATCCTATCGGACAATTGTTAGTTTTTATGGGAGAATTAAGGGATCTTGCGACTTTCCGATGTTCCAATATTGTCTTCTCATTGTTAGTCTAATTCTCCAGTAGTAGATTAAAATTTATACTTCGTTCCATGAGACAAGACAATAGACAAAGCAAATAGCAAATGCAATGGCCAAAACTATTAATATTATATTAGAATATTATAAAACTATATATGTATATATAAATATAAATATATTATATTACAATCTGTTTACAAATGCAGAGCGTCCTCATGCAAAAGAAGTAGATTTGGTTGAATATTGGATTAAAGTCCACAACGGAGACGTAGAAAATTTACGTGCAATATTCCCCTTTACGAATATAGTTTACAAATACTCCTTTGCGAGGTGCATTTGCGAAAATTCATTACCGGTGAAAGTGTTAAATTCGATTTCATCGCCTCTTAATGCGTCCGCGTTTAACGTTGTCGCGAATCTCTTGGAACGCGACGAAGAGGAGAAGCTGAGACGACTCTCCGAAATCCGAAATGCACAATTCGCGAAATATAATTCGCGTAACGGTCGCCTCCTCGCCTTAATTTACGAAAATTTCCCCGTTGTCTCGGCGCGTGAATCGCATTCCACGGAAAACTGAAATAACTTTCATCCTACGGATTACTAGGAGAAATCCCTCTTGCGACAGTTAAAGTGCAAGCAGCTTCTCAACGCAAAACAATCCCTCGCGAAATTCAAAAATAGTACTCTTCCTTTTTGGTCGGAATGCAATTGCGTCGGACTGGTCCCATGGATTCGCTTGGAAATTCTTGCCACGAGGTTCGGAGGCGAACAATTTCCCACCGCGAAGCGAATGGAAACGCGTAACGGAGCACGCATTAACGACGTCGCGGTAGCGCTGACAATTTTTACACGCGAGTTATGGAGAACAAAGAGAGAGAGAGAGAGAGCGAGGGGCTGGTGTATTGGTCATTTCGGCACACACGCTTTCCCCGTTTTTGATTCCGGTTAGCACAGGCCGCGACCTGTTTCGCTGGTCGAAACTGTCGTGTCACGCAAACGCGGCCCATCGAGACACGTTGAAATGGACAGTGGTGTATTTTTTTCGAGAACAATATTGACGTTAATTCGGGCCGCTTTGCGGCATTTTACACGGTCGCAGGGAAATCAATGCGCCATCGGAGTGCGTTTAAACGCGGGGCTTGGAAAATTGCGAAACTCCGCGAGATGCAAATAATAGTTAGATTGTTTATAGCGTAAATAGAAGGGTTAAAAGGGAGGAATATAGTAGAGGCAACCGAGGAGGAAAATGACACGTTAAATTTGATTTAAAATGATGGGAAAATGCTTACAGGATTAGAGATGGAAAATTATAAAATTCTGTGGGATTCAGGAGTAAGTTGAATGATATACGAAATGGTTCCGAAAGAAAAAAGCAACGGGGGAAGCAGAAAAGGAAATAGGAAAGTAAAATATGGCTAAATTGATTAAATAAATGAATAGTCGAATGTATAGGAAATTGGGGGTGAAAATGTTGTTGAATTCTAAGGTACGCAAAGACAATTGGAAGCATGAATAGAAGGGCAGAGAAAAGAACAAATGTGAAATGAATAACTGAGGCGGAAATAGCAAACAAACGTTTGTTTAAATCGACAGCGGAATGTTTACAAATTTGGGGGTAAAAGATTATGAAATATTGAAGGATCCAAACATGCAATTTACAGCATAAACGAAAGGGTTAATACAGTAAAGTTCAATAACAGGGATAACAGTATAGGAAAGTAACAAGGAAATGTACGTTTAGAATGACACTGGAGCGCTTAAAAAATTTGAGGCACGATTAAACCACGCTAAAATTCTAAGGGATGGAAAGGCAATAAAAAGAGGAAGCGAGAGGGGCGCAAAAGAGAATAGAAAAGGAAGTAACGGGAAATTAGAATAAGCAGCTAAAGTGGATTACGCGTTGCACGGCGATGGGACGGTCGCCTGTGAAGAGGAAAAGGGATGAAAGGGTGACAGAATGGGTTACAGCATAACTCACAAAAGAAAGAAGCGACCGAGACAGTTTGAGATAGTTGCAAAAAACTCGAATATGATGTGGTATAAAAAGGAGAAGATACGCTCGAGAGGGTTGCAAAAAGAGGAAGGATCGCGCGGTAGACGCCACAGCTAGCCGAGAGATAAAGATTCCTATAAAGAAGCGAAATCGTAATAACAGCTTGGAATAGATGCGACGCAAGAGGCTAGATTCAAAATAAAAAAGGGGGACGCGAAGTAAAGAAGATGGAGAGCGACGGGAAATTAGAAATGGCGTGAGAAGTGAGAAATGCGATGAAACGGAACGCAAAATAATTTATATAAATTGACTGCAAAATGTTTAGAGAATTAGGAGAGGAAAGTTGCAAAATTCTAACGGATGCAAACATAATTTAAAGCACAATGCAATGGGTTAATAGAGAGGAATGCTATAGGAATAGCAAAAAGGGAAAATTACATGTAAAGACATGTTTAATACACAGCAGAATGTTTAAAAAATTAGCAGAGGAAAGTTGCAAAATTCCAAGGGATGCAAACACAATTTAAAGTGCAAGGTAATGGGTTAATAGAGAGAAATGCTATAGGAATAATAGAAGGAGAAAATTACAAGTAAAGATACGTTTAATCGACAGCAGAATGCTTAGAAAATTAGGGGAGGCAAATTGTAGAATTCTAAAAGGTACAAATATAATTTAAAGCATAAATATAACACCTTCTTATAACAGCATAAATCATAATAAGTGGACCGTGGATTTTTATGCGAATTCATTTCTTTGTAAACAAAAATAAATGGGTGGGACATAAATACAGATTGGTTTCATCTTGCAAATATTACAAGATGCATTTTACTCTGAATATTTTCTATACTTTTGTCTATCGTATACAACTCAATAGAGGGGTAGTATCATCTTCTAAGTATTAAAGTATCTTCTCTACTTTTACCGTTCCACGTGCTCTTTTATAATCTCTATATTCTGTACCTTTTTATTTAATTCTCCTATAAATGCACAAAAATCCGCAGTCAAATAATAAGCTTCCAAGATATAGTTGAAAGTAGAAGCAAAGCTTCTTTCCCCGTTCCGAAAGTAAAACGATAGGCGGGGGGAATAGAGAAGACGGGAAGCGGCGGAAAATTAGAAAAAGCATGAGAAGTGTGAAAAGTGGGGTGAAAAAGAGACGCAAAGGAGTTCGGAATGGGTCGGTCGGATGGCCGTCACGAGAGAAAGAGAAGAGGGTGAAAAAGAAAGCGAAGGGGTTTGGAGGGAGGGGAAAGTGAGGGAGGCGCGAGGAGGAAATAAGAGGGAAATAGAGTGGAGAAAGGGTGGCGGGCAGTGGTATAGGTCGGCCATTTCTCGGACGGAAGAGCAGGGACTTTTAGCCCGTTAATTTTATGCAGACGGTGTGCCTCTTCCCCGGGTTCGATTCGACACGGGTTCAGACCACGAAAGGGTGGAATGGTACAGGAAAGAGCCTGCTACGCGGAAAATGGCTCTGACCGCTAATCCAATCGGCTTTCGCGAGAATTAAGGCTGCTCTTTTCCGGCGTCGCGCGTGGATCCAATTTGGCACTTACGTAATTAACGCCCGTCTACGATGCGCTCTGACAACGAACTTACGCGCGCGTAATTAACGCAGCCATAGGCTTACGCGACGTTGCATTAACTCTACGATGCCGAAGGCGTCGCAAGATTTAAGGGAGCGCCACGAGAGAAAGAGAGAGAGAGAGAGAGAGTGTTGCATTCGCAGCCAATTTAATCGCTGATTATATTATCAAGATATACACGCGACGTTTAGTTCGCTTAGATTGCCAAGTGTTGAGTTGTTCGGAAAATTTGCAGCGTTTTTAACGCTGGAACTACCGACGATTAACGTATACTTGTTTGCGTTGATGGGTTATATTAAATAACTCACACGTGTGGAATAAAGTGGGTAAATAATTATATTTAATACGGTGATGTTCACAAGACGGGCGCACGGTTGGAACTGCCAACAAAACGTGGCGACAGTTTGTACATTCATACCTGGGGTGTTCGCAGGCATCCCCAAGCCCTAATTAGCCGACGTTCCATGATCAAGCTCTGAAAGAACTCGCTTCTACCAATATTTTAAGATGCAGAGTTTTCTACGCATTACAACGAAGTGTTTGATTTCAACAGTTTGTACCAAAGAAATAGACGTGCGAGATATTTGCAAAGCGCGAACGATTGAAGCACGATAAATTTCCATTAATATTTTGTATAGAAAAATAACGGAATATTCTGGAAAATGCACCGTTGCAAGTTTACATAATTTTTACCCCATCAAAAGAACAAGATCAACTTTTCCAACCCTTTTGTTACTAGTCAACGTCGCAACAGTAAGATTCCGCGTAGCAAAGAAATCCACGAATCGACGACGATCGCGGGAATCAAACAAGTGGAGAAAAGAATTGAAAGAACGAGACGTGGGGAAAAATTAGGGGAGGAGATTGTGGTAAAAAATTTGTCTTGGTTTGATGGACGCGTTCCGGGACGCCTGCCGCGAATTCATGGGGATTATTCGGGATTAAGCGACGAACTTTTAATTGTATTGTATTTCGCGGCGGAATGTTTAATCAGAGGCGGGAAAACGCGGAACAGCGGCGCACTTTTCATCGAAGCCCGCAGCTTTCGGTAATGCGCTTAGCCGAAAGTAATCAGAAAGCACGACGCGCGTTTTCGTCGGCTTTTTCGCCGGCTGCTGCTTGAAACTGGACACTGCCGGAATTTTCCCTCGAGCTTCCGTTAAAAACGGGTGCGGGGAAGCAAAATACGGGTTGAGGGGGGTGAGGATAGGTGTTTGATGAGAAACCGCTGCCTGTTACCGCTGATGGCTAACAAAACGGAAAGCTGCGCGCTGATAAAAAAAATTATAAACCACGCCCGGGGCAAAATTGTTGCGCATAATCATTGACTAATTAGGGTAGATGCACCAATCCCTGCCACTTTAAGCTTATCGTGCAACTTTATTTAATTATTTTAGAAGATACTTAACCTACGAATGGTTCCGATTTGGAGCACAGCATTAGATAACATCTCCTTCATTTACGATAATTTCTTTCGTATGTTAAATACGATGTATTGGTTATTAATTCGTTGAAAATGTATGGCAAAATTCAATGTCCCCCGTACTGTCACATGAAACATTGTCACTTGAATGGAGATGATCCTTGCGTGCATTAGCACGTCGGTTCGTACGCCAGATAGAAGATAAATCGTAGAACGCATCGCCTTTACAATATTACAAAAGTGTCCATACTCTACTTACAGTACATTAGTCGTGTTTTTATGATTAAACGACACGCGTCACCTCCTAATATTTACTTTTAAATATTACATATAAACACAGATGCATCCGTGTTGTTACATAAAAATGAATTCTCTTTTGGTCACGATTCTTCGCGCATTCGTTCGCTATTAAGTAAAGCAATTAAAGTGACAATTACAGGGACATTGACAGTACGTGTGACATCTACCCTGTACATTATTATAGATTTCAGAGATCACGTGTATGCCGAAAACAACTGCGTCGCGCGATATTTAGTTAGAATTCCGTTGTTGTCTCCGCCAACTCTAAATTATTACAGCAATATCACGTGTAACACTAACATGATAAGGGGACCGTAATGATTCTGTATAAGAATGAACGGCCTGTCCTATGCTTCGTAATTCATTAAATTGTGGGGCTTTGGTCGTGCGGGTGAAATGACAGTGCCGTGCTTCGCTTAGTACTGACTTTATTGCTACTCTTATACTAGACTAGCCACTACGGTGGACTTATAATTTAGACGGTAAAGTAGACGTAACTGTACGCTTAAGGCTAGCGCTTATTCCAACGATAAACGTATTCGACAACACGCGAAAAAACCGGGGTCGATGTTCGATGGCGAGCAGCTGATCGCGACGACCTGCGAGAGAGACGCGGAACGATAACAAACGAACTGGCTCGGCGTATTGACTCTGCGAGACCGCTTTCGCCGCGAAGGACGACTGCTTAAATATTGTTATGTTTTCGCTACTGTTCGATTTCTGGAGTCGTCGATCCATGCGTGCGTGTGGGCGAAGTCGCGTTGGTCGCGTCTCGTCGCGAATCTTCTCGCGTGCGGATCCGTCGCGAATATTCGCAGGAGATCCGCTACAAAATCTACCATTATTCCGCTACCATAATTGATATATTGTCTTAAGCTTACGATAGCATTTTCTCTTGTATATCATATTAATCTGGTCTAATCTAGTAATGTCGCATGTGCTACTAAAATTGTAAGATGGCCAAGTAGCCCCCTAATGATTCTATAGAGTTATCCAAAATAGACTATAGGAACACCTATCTTCACTTTTTTCCTTTCCCTTTCTGCTTTACCCATTTCTAATCAGTTTCTTCGTTCGTTCTCGTTTCAATTTTTATTTCTTTCACCTCTATTTTACTAACAAACATGACGTTTGACAGATATTCTCATTCAACATCCTAAAGGTACTTTTGCATAACCCTTTATATAACAATGGATTGCCTTTCGTGTGCTTCGTCAACGGCATAATTAAGAGGGCGAACTATTTTACGGTGACACGAAGAGGTTATGAATTTAGCGATAGATTAATCCGCGATGAAGCGATGTTGCATGGAGAGAGGCGCATGCAAGAAGATAATTCGTTGGCGGATAAGAAAGTTTCTGACAAGCTGCCGATACGCTGTATCCGGCAGCGACTCTGCTATTGACCCAAAGGAAGCTTTTTGTTTGGTCTAAGGATTCTTCCTGTTGTGTGTCACGAGAAGGAGACACAAAGCGGAACGTCAAACAGGCGAAAGTATTTCTGCAACTTGCTGCCAATACTCCAAACTTCTTCCTCTGCTTTTCTTTCTTTCTTTCCCAATTTTCCCCTCGTCGATTCGGACCGATTACAAAGAGATTATTTCAAATGCTCCGTAACATTATAGAGCCTCGACAGCGCATATTTCGCGTTTTCAACCGGAGGATTTCTTTATGTTTCGATTGCAAATAAATAGAAACGTGATAAAGTATTTGCCTAGAGTAAGAAAACGTAGTTTTGCATCATTGCATATTCTGTCGCCGAATACGAGCAACATAGTTCTACGTCATTCGGAGATTCCATTTATTAACGTACTTTATATTTCAATTTCCTAATAAATACGGCACAAATTGTTGTATAAAATAAGTAAGGTAAAAATGTAACTGTAAGTCGCTGCATATTTTACGCGCCTGTAAATTCATCGCATTCATTTCACTAAAAAGACATTTCCTCTATATGCATTTGAAATGATTCATACTTTGAAATCTGGAACAAGAAATAGCTACAAGCATAAGAGGACTGCAAAATGCAATATCTCTTAAATATAAGAGTATATATACGAATACGTATAACTACCCAGAAATAGGAGAACTTTCTCATAATCGGCTTCAGATTTTTGGAAATTATACGCCGTAGTTTGATCCGCTTATCGTCCGTGGCGAAAGTGTTAAGTGCAAGTACTTCTCGCAGCCCCTCCGAAACCTACTCCCGACGCGTTTCCTAAATATTCGCACCCTCCTAGCGATTGCAGGGGTGTAGAAGCGTGTAAACGCTCGACAGGGGAACGCGCGCAGTGCGTCGCGACTCGGCGCAGCGCTGCGTAATTAAGATTTCTTTATCATCGCATTTGAATGCAAGAATTCCCGGCCCTCGGGTCCCTTTGTTCGTGCACGCGCCGGTGAGAGAGAGGGAGAGAGTGACGTTATCTCGCGGCCGCTAAATTTTCCTGAGTTACAGTCGCGAATTCAGTCGGGCCCCTCGTTAATTAGCGACCGAAAGAAGAATCGCCGGGGGGCTCGTAAATCAAGAACAATGCCGGGAAATAGCGCGGCCGACGGGGATGGCTGCGAGCCTCCACCAGAATATCCACCCTTGCTTTTCCTTCTCTTTCCCTCTTCTTCTCGTCCTTCCACGGAGTTTCGTTGCTTCCGCACGTGAAAAAAGAAATGCCTATGCAGACGGTACGCGTATAGCGCGAAGACATCGACACCGGTGGGATTTCGGGTGTAAAATGTTAACAAACGGGAATTTTCGTTCGCTGGTAAACGACCGGTGGCCGGGATGCTCGGGTGCGACTGATCAACCAGAATAATCCCGCAGCCCGATGCAGGGGGGGTATTTTACGAGCTGGAAAGCTCCGGAAAACCGCACGCGTCGAACGAAAATCTGCTGATTCCGATTCCGACCGATGGAAACCGTGAAACAAGTGATTTTTTCCCCCCGAAATATTCTGCCTCGCTGATTGAGAGACCGTAAAGAGGCCATCGGAACCGTGGTCAGTGTTAAAATCCTCTCCCTTTTTGCAACTAACCGCTATTTTTATACTATTTTCAACCTCTATCGACGTTTTGGGTACGGACGATTTTTATTTTCGAGAGTTTGTCGTAGCTTTTAAATGGAAAGTATTGCAGTCCTTACTAGTACGCTTCCGTTTATAATTCGTTGGACTGTTAATGAATAGACCGCGGATCGTCGCGCATTTATGGGAAATTCTGATAAGCAAGGTGGCATAAAATACGCGTTAAAGTCAGTAGCATACAAAATATTTAAAATAAAGCGCAAACTCCTGTGCATTCTCATAGCGAAACATTCCTTTATCTAGGTTCCACTTCTTTAATTTTCGAAGACTTACGATCAACCCTTTCGTTACTTCTCATACGTTTTCTCTTTAAACTAAAACCTTAAATAGTTAATAAGCTTCGTTAATAGAATTCGTCAAATATAGTTACGTTTCGTTCGCGATAGATTAGCCCTGTATTAAGTAGAATTGCACTCTGTGCAATTACTTATATATCTATCTATCAACGAGATAACCCATTACTTTACATTAGTTCGCATCAAAATTCTCTGCGCAATAAATTACGAATTTGGTCGCGGCATGCAACAAAAATATCAATAATGGTGCAATAATCATTCGCCGTGGAAGTAACCCCGGATACCAGATCTAAATTGATCGAACGAGACGTAGAAACTTGTAATTGTGCACGCAAGATTCAAATACACAGCAACCTAATGGTATGTTCAACGTTCGGCGATTGAATTTCTTATTAATCGCGGTCGAATTGCTATCGATTCGCTACATTCTAAACGCAGAGTAATGAAGCATTCGCAAACGAAGCTCACAGCGATGCGAATACCGCGTAGAATAGGGAGGGGGATGTAAACTGCAGCAAACAGTTTTAAGGGCGGCACGGAGGCGCGCGTTAATTAAATGACGCGAAAGGTAGTTTAAAACGCGGCGCGGAAATTCCGCGACCACCGTTCCGACATCCAACCCTGCCGAACTTTCCAGTAATTAAACGACACGCAAATTGAATCCCGAAGCAGTCATCAATCTCCACCCCTTATAAGTGGCGTCGGAGTAACGTTGCTCTAGCGCCTCGTGCAAACATCTTTCGACCGTTTGCGCGAATCAGTTCTCGCTACAGATTCCCACTCGTTGCATCGATGCGCAACATTTTCCACGACATTAAATCGTCGCGCTATTCTTATTAGCGCAGTTTAAGTTTTCGTTGCAAAGCATGCCTTGTACGCGTCGTATAAGCGTCCAAGTAACGACAAATTTATTCATGGCATGAAAAAGTACGCCTAATGTCGCAAGAGTATACATGTTAATGCCACAGTAAGCCAGCTAACGCGTACGAGTGAACATGGATTAAGCTTAGCGTATCCCCTTTATTTTGCAGCAGAGCAAAGTTACAAATATAGGGTTATCCAGAATAGACTATAGGAATACCTACATACACTTTGTTTCATTCCCTTTCTGCTTTACCCTTTTCTAATCTGTTTTTTATTTCTATTATCTTCCTCCTTTTGGATAACCCTTTATTATAAATGGATGATTTATTTGAATGAAACGAGAGTGGATAATGATTAGAGGTTTGCGAGAATCTGGAAAAGTCTAGAATCCGATGGTTGGAACTAATCGAGGAGTATTGTTTTTGGTACCATATCTTTTTACATAGCACGGCTGTTGTTCGATTAACCGTGACCGGAAGCGTCGCTGAAGAGAAGGGGTAGAGATTGCGCGGGAAATCGAAAAAAAATTGCAGAAGAAGTAAAAATGGAAATCAATCCGGGGTGGAGGTTCATTAACGTTTCGAATTTTGCCGGGGGCAGGGGAAAAAAATGGAATTTCGATTACGCGGGGAATCGAATTGGTTCGGGTGATCGAAATCGAGTTCGGTGAATCGTAGCTTTGGCCAGACTGTAAGCGAGAATTAAAAATGACGCTGCGAACGAGCTCTCGAGTGTGTTGATCGAAGGGAACGTGCTACGTTCGGGTGAAATGAGCGAAGAGTTTCCCGATTACACGCGTTGTAACGACGAACTTTGGAGGAAAATATTCCGTTTCTCGGCAAGTGGGTAAAGTCCGTGTGTATAGTCGTATAGATGGAGAATCATTTCACATTGACTCCTTACTTCATAGTGACGGCTCACACTTGTGACGAATTCACGATCTAAATACAGTAGAATGCCGATTATCCAAAATAATTGGAGGACAAATTTATTCCGGTAATCGGTATTTCGGATTACTGGTCTGAAAGAATTAAAATAATAGTACTGTTATCACGAATCGATTAGAAATTAAGCAAGTTTCAAACGTGGATAGATTTTACATATGTAAAAGAACAAGTATCTAGTAAGAGAAGTACAATATAAATAATAAATTAATTCGTAACAATGACACTGTTTCCAATAGAACAGAATAGTTATTTTATACTTCCTTCGGTCGTAGTTTTGTACCGTTTCCGATACAAAGTCTGTACTTAATAACTTCTATACTTTAACTAGCCCATATTTCCACCAATTCCTCTACTACTTAATTAGGTTTATCTATACCAGATGTTCTATCATTTAACGAATGCTTCATCCGATCACGCCTATTAAATAACCAAAAATCTGATACAGTTAAACGTAAACAAAGAAGAGTTAACTACTTGTCATAAAATAACGACTCACACTCGTGCTACGAATTACAGCGTTGCCTTAATCGATAGAGATGCTACTTGCGACAAAGTTGAATTGTAACTCGATTTCCGTTCGTAAGATCGAAGATCTCTGATTAATAATTACATACACGATATTTCAATACTTTGCATACAATGCGGCGTAAAGCTTAGGCGGCATGCATTGGCAGTAAAACCAAATCGTATGGCAAGGGGTTAAGCAAGAATGGAAAGAGTTACAAGCCGATAATGGTCGCTCGGACCGTGCTAACCTCGGCTTCGGAGCCAGCCGTGCATAGAGAGATTTTCGAGGGACGAAAATCGGGCCAGGTTGCGCACTTTTCGCGTGTTTCGGCGGTATATTGGCGCAGAGGTCGCAGCAGCGGAGGGGGCGATCATAGCCAGCGGCGGTTGCGTGGCCGAGAGCCGTAGCCTGGGAAATTAAATTTCCCATGGCGCGAGCACGGCACGAGCATCGACGCGACTAGCGGAGAGTCCGATGGACGGCTGCATTGCAGTCGGCGGTTTGGCAATCCAACTGCGGTTGGATCGATGTGTATTTCAGTACGAAGCTCGCGCTCGCCGCCCGCTTCCGGTGTCCTCTTCTTCCACGCGGCGCAAATAATGCAGTCGCCTGTCTGAGCAGCCTAAGCGCGATGCTAATTGCGCGTACTTTACCCTCCTCCGCGCGGCGCCACGTTTCAAATCTGCTCAGAATTACTCGCGCTAAGCTTTCGGTCTCGCGGTATAGGCCAGCATCGGATTAGGCGAGGATTAGAATCGTCCGTGGTTAGAATTTTCATTTCCGTGGACTAAGAGCGAAGCAAATTATGGCGACCACTCGGGATTTTATCGTTGGCGAGGTTTCGTGGTCGACGATCGTCCAACGCCACGATCAACATCCGTTACGGAATAATATTGTACGCAATGACGGCTTGGTATTTTCTTTTTAACATTTTCTTTCAGAACGTTGTTCGTAGGCTTGTAAAGTCCAAACTTTCTTCTTCAATTTAGAGGAAGATTTGTGTGGTTACGACTTTTCTAGGGAAATTTGTAACAGTTTAAAGTAGTCATTGCATTTGTGATACGTTTCACGGGTATATTGGGCTTTCAGCTCCCTTAGAATAGGAATTAATTAAGATTGGGATTACTAAGGACGTCGAAATGACGGAACACTAATTTGCCATAAAAATTATGTAAATTGGCGGCAACAGAAAAATTCCAACACATCGAATTTCCAAGCTTTTGAATTCTATGTCACCAAATTTCGAAGCCTTGTAATTTCCTAGCGTTTGAATTTTATAAACTTTCGAATCGCAAGTCACCAAATTTCCAAGCCTTGCAATCTCCTAGCGTTTAAATTGTCAAGCTTTCGAATTCCAAGTCACATAAAATTTCCAAGCATTAGAATTTCCAAGTCCGGCAATTTCTTAGCCTTTTAGACTTTTCAATCTTTCCGATCTCGCGTCACCAAAATACCAAGCCTATTAATTTCCATTGCACATCCAAAGTCGTTCAAATAATTACAAACGCATGAATTTGCCCCAGTACCCAATAATTACCTTCGAACTCTTGCAAAGTGCATTTACAATTTAATTCCAAATCAGACGCAACTCAAGCTTGTCGCAAAAATTGAATAGCAGCGGATTAAACGAGGAATAATCGACTGAAAATAGTTAGCAGCGAAGCAGGGACGGAAACGGGTTAGCCCAGAGTCTCTCATTATATATTTTAATTAGCGTTCGTGCTTCAGCTTTTAACCAGAGGAATTTTTTTTTATATGCGGCAAAAGTTGGTACGGCTAATAGGGTGGTAAAAAGTGGATTAAAAAGTTGAATGTTGCGCCCCGGGAAACAGATCGCAACGCCCTTTTGTTCCGGCTGCCCGTAACAAGCACCGAAACGCGGGTCGAATATCATGCAGGGTGAAATTTGCCAAGGCAACCAGGTTCGCAGTTGTTGCTGGTTCATTGGTAACGCAGATTCCGGGAACAGCTTGCGAATCCAACCTCACAGAGGGCGACGGAAGTATTCTCGCCGCGTTTAAGGGCGCTTTCAACCCCCAAACGATCGATAGAAACCGGCGCGCATTCGAGTTTCGCGGGAAATTCGCCGCGAAATTCATGCCAGTGAATTACAAGTTTCATTTTCTACGCTGCAAATTAGCCCCAACAGTTTCATACAGCGGATAAAATGTTTGTAACCCCGGTTAAAATTGTATTTTGCCTCGAGCACGTGTAATTCCGTTTATCAATCCGCTTTTTATTATTGGACTGCGAATTTTTATGCGTTTAGAGGAAACTTCCTTGCTACAAAATTAACAAAATTCGGGCGTATAATATATATGTTATGGGGCTTTAAAATTGGAAAAGATTCTGGCAAATAGGGGGCTAATTTTTGTTATTTAATGGACTGCAAATTTTTATGCATTTACGGGAAATTTCGATGCGGAAAGATTAACAAAATTTACGCGCGTAATACGCGTACTGCTGCAGTGCTTTAAAATTGGAAGCATTTTTAATAAATAGAAGAGGAGGTTAATTTTTGTTATTTAACAGACTGTGGTCTTTTATACATTTACTGGAAATATAAATGCAAATAATAGTAATGCATAAATATAGAAAAATATATAGAAGATACAAAGTGAAATGCATTTTAAATAAATAGAGGATGAAACAAATAATTTCTTGGATATAATAAGTATACAATCATCGAAAATTATTTGAACTATATATTTGTGTAGCATTTTGACGAATTTATTTATGTGTTTTTCACGTTGATGAAAGCGTAGTTTCATATAAAAAATCACGTAGCTTACATCTGCAAAATAGTTGTGAATAAATTGATCCGAAGAGTAAAATAATAGAATGTTATGATGCTGTTAAAGTAACTTTCCAAATATTTTTACATAACGATAGGTTAGGAAATGAATAATTGTTATATCGTAGAAAAATTACTCAACGTATATATACGTCCTTCATAGATATCGATAGACATTCAGACCGTATTTCATTCCTTTCGTAGTTGAAGGGTTAAAGCAGCGTTGGTCAGCTTCCGAAGTAGTTGGAATAATTATTAAAAAATTCGTTAAGATAATTACGAGTAATCGCAGAGGTGGAGTAATTTTTTCCTATTAAAAGTCACAGCTGGTGCTTCACAGAGGGGCAGGGGGAGAGGAAAAAAGGAGGAGGAGGCGGTTAATTCGATGAAGCCAGTGCAAGAGGGATTAATGAACTATACCAGAATTTTACGATCGTGGCGGCTCGACCTTACAAATGAATTAAATTACAATCAGTCCCCCCCCCTTCCCCTGGAGCTCCCTTATCGGCTCGCTTCTTAATTCAATTGCGAGAGTGGTCCAGATGAAAAACGACGAACAGAGTAGCATTAAAATAACCATCTATCCCTCGCCGGCCCTCGATAATTGCGTTCCACCTGCTGTATTATGCAATACGATCGCGTCACCCCACCCTCCCCCCTCAAAAAAGAGGAGGGGAAAATCGAATCTGCAGGAGATGTAATTCGATTTTTGTGATCGTCACCGGGATAAAAAGGGGCCTGATGTTTCATATCCCCTGGACATTATTTTCACCCCTTTGATGCAAAGCCTTTGCAAAGTGCTCTGCAATCTGCTAAGCGTGAAATTATGGCAGATTTCTCGGTGCAAATTGTGGAAAGAGGGGTAGAATTTCACGTTTCATATTATATGTATCATATGTATCATATATATTATATCTTCTATTATATTGTATCATACACACATATATATATAATATGTTACATTAAATCTGACGGTGATAGGGACATTGGACTTTGTGGTATATTTTCAATGAATTAGTAATTCATTCATAATATTGAACGTATAAAAGTATTCCATAAATAAACACGATGTTAAACAATAATATACTCCGTACTGGAATTGGATTTTTCGGTTAAATAATGTCTAAAATAGTTAAACAAAGTTACTCGATAACATTAAAGTGGCAGTAATCGATACGTCTACTTTGTTACGAATAAAATTAGTCACCTGTTTCACGTTAACACTAAAAATACCGGCGACTGAATTATTCTTATCCGTATCGAAGAAATAATGGATATCAAAGAAAATTCTAT
Organism: Eucera pruinosa; assembly: GCA_028830335.1. Lineage (NCBI taxonomy): Eukaryota > Metazoa > Arthropoda > Insecta > Hymenoptera > Apidae > Eucera > Eucera pruinosa. The sequence goes on from JAMYCR010000014.1 coordinate 465,331, forward strand.
TTATCCTCGACCTCGTTCAGGATTTTAGTATAAAAAGAAGCAACGTTTGTATCTGGTACGCTCGCGTAACAGTTGAACCGAAGCGGAGTTAGATAGCGGCTTATTCGAACAAGGGAATTCCTGCATACGGGCGTTCCTTGCAATTTAATCCACGCGATTGGATGGAAAATATAAGAAATACGACGCTTCTGGGCGGAAAGAAAATAACGGGGAATATATGAAATGTCAGAGGGGTGGAGTTATATAAGAGGCCAGAGGTTGAAGGAAATAGAAGCCGGATAACGAGGCAAGGATGGCATTTAAAAGGACACGGGATGACTGAATCTCGTAAACTAATTCCCTCTCGCGAGACTTATTTTCCCAAGGTTATCATAAATTAACGCGTTGCCGCGCTTTCAACGTGCAGAACGAACGGGGCAACTATTCTTCTTTTATAGAAGTGTTCAAGATATCGCCTCGGATGTTGTGAAACTTTAATATCCGCGTTTCCGAAGAAAACGCTGCAGCGAGAAATAACTTCCGAATAGTGTTTTAAAATGTTAATATTGCAGCGAGATTAGTTGCTCCCGAGTCGAACGAAACAACTTTCCCTTGCAATGTTGTGCCTGAAAGCTCAAATGTTAAACGATTTTAATAATTTAGGGCACCACCGTGAGTCTGAAATAGAAATCGCGAGGAAAATTCGAGGTATTAGGTATGAGAAGATGAAATTAGATTCGAGTCAAGCAAAGTGATTTTTATTTCGAAAATTAGATCTGAAAAACTCAATACCAGGCAATTTCAATATTCCGTAACACTTAGATTCTACAGTTAGAATCGTAAGAAGATTGCAAGGAACTAAATGGGAGAAGATTAATTAGATTCAAGTGGAGTAAACGAGTTTTTCTTTGGAAAATTGTACATAAAAGATATTCAGTAGCAAGCAATTGCAGGAAGGATGCAAGGAATTAAATGACAGAAGATTAAATAAATGTAAGTTTAGCAAAGCAGTTTTTGTTCGGGAAATTGTATATAAAAGATATTCAGTACAAAGCAATTGCAAGACAGATGCAAGGAATTAAATGGCAGAAAATAAATTAGATTCGAGTCGAGCGAAGTAATTTTTCTTAGCAAAATTCTATTTAAAATGCGCAATTTTCCAAGTTACTTTAAATGTTAAAATCACAACCCCAAGAAAAATGCAAGGAAATTAAAAGGAAAAATATTTTAACTGGTATCAAGGAATAATTGCAAATTTCCCTTTGCAAAATAATACGTAAAATACCCAACTCTCCAAGATTATCAAACTTTAAAATGCAAACTCCAAGAAAAATACAATATATTAATAGGAAAAACATTTCAACTGGTTTCAAGCGGAATAAACGTAATCGTCCTTCGCAAGATAATACCTAAAATACCCAACTCCATACAGTAAAATTCTGAAATCAAAACCCCAAGATAGATGCAACAAATCAAAAGGAGAAATATTTTAACGCGTTTCAAGCTGAATGAAAGCAAATTTTCCTCGGCAAAATAATATCTAAAATACACCCAACCCTTCATAGTAGTAAAATCCTGAAATCGAAACGCAAACGAAGATGCAAAAAAATGAAAGGGAAAAATATTTTAACGCGTTTCACGCGGAATAAAAGCAAATTTTCCCTCGCAAAGTAATATCTAAAATACCCAGCCGAAGGTAGTAAAACGGTGGAATCAAAATCGCAAGAAGAATGCGAGGAAATTAAATGGCGGACAATATCCGCAGAGGAAGAAGCATCGTAAAAGGTGCTCTTCAGTCTCCGATGAATAATATTACGATATTATTAAATTACGCGATGAAACTCAATTACGGCTTGCTCAACGTGACACACGGACACGGTCACAGACACGGGCGCGTACACGGGGCGCAAACACGGACAGCACGTGTACCCGATGCTTCGTCCACGGCCGCTGGCGCGCTGTTTTATGAAGCTCTGGGCGTCGTCCAATTACATCACGGTGGAAAAAACTGCAGCGTTATTACCATCGGAAGAGGAACTTAAAAACTGCTCGCAAGTCACCCTGGTCCGCTCGTTAACGTGACGTTGTCCACTTGGGCAAGAAAAACTGTTGCCAGAGCTTCGAACGAACGACGGCCCTCTGTGAAAATGCCACTGGCAACATTCATTCGACAACTGACGTCAGCGATTTTCATCCCCTGTTGCTTTCAATTGCCTGACAGATTGCTCCTCTTCGGAAGCCTCTGTCCAAGAAGCGGAAGTCACCGCGCAAGTTTTCAGAAACGAAGCCACTCAAAATGGAGCACGAGTCGCAGGCAACGGTCTATTTTTCGTCGATCAGACATTGACGGGTTTCCTTTTTTTTCAGTTCTTCTGTTAATCCTTCAGCTAAGAAGGACGTATATTAATCTTGTTTATTTGTCGCACGTTATCTGTAACTTTCGGCTTAGGATCACTTCCGGTTACAACTTTTAGCTTAAACGATATGCTCTCATTTTAATAAATAATTGGCCAAGTTTTCAGGCCGTATATAAAAGATTTTCATAGGGAAAGGGTTACGTCTGTAGCCATGGCTCGAATGAAATTGCGAGGCTTTAACGAAGTAGTGTGTAATTAAAGCAAACACTTGCGAATTGCTTAAGAACATTCCCTTCCGAATAGAATATTTTGTACCCGCATCCGCGCTTAAAATTTCATCCCTCTTTATGCATCCCTTCCTTCAGGGTTGCCGAAATGGCATCTAAAGTTTGTCACAGCGGTCACACACACATACACGCACACACGTCGTCCCACGGGAGAATTCCGAGCGAAAATCCCAGAGGAACCAACACGCAAACGATCCAAAGCGTCCTGCGGATGTTGGGCTTATTTTCAAGCAAACGAGCTATTAGTGCAAACTGCCGCGAAAATACGCGGACACGCGCGTCTTGGTGCAGCCAGATAAGAGGAATGAAATAGATAACAGGTGTATCGTTGGTGGGCAGGGCTTAGGAAAGTCGAATTGCCAGCGGAGCAATCGATTTCTCGCGACAATTACAGCTCATTAGGCGACGGTTTCAATCGAAGCTTGGACCAATTCCCTGCCCCGTTCCTCCCTCGCAATTTAACTTCTCCGACCGTGTCTCGTTGAGTGGCGGCGCGCACTGCGATTTGCATCTCAAGGAAAGTTTCCCCCCCAGAAGCACTTAACAGAAGCAGCGTCCGTGGTTCTCGCCTTTTGGACTCTCGCAAGAGGAAACGAGAACGGACTTTCGCCGGATACTTTTGCCCTTCGGCGAATATAAATCACCGGTGGAAGCCGAATTTCGACCTGATCGAAAGGAGGACCTGAAACCTTGAAGGCGGCCTTTAATAACTTGCTAAGTGGAACAGCCAGACGAAGGAAAGATCCCTTTGCGGACTTTATTGCGTCATTGAAGACCGAGACTTTGCATAAGGCTGCCTTTCAACAGATATCTTTGAACGCCCGCAATGAGACAGCCATCTACGTCCGTGCAATCGACTGCCTTTTCAATTCAGAGCAGCTCCGCATTCGAATACAGTCGGGCGTCGATAACTTCCACCTCGTTAACACGAAAACAGTTATTTCAGATACTTTGGCGGATCAATTTTTGATGAATAAGCTAGGGTGTTCGGTGGGGAATTATTATACATTGGGAACAAGTTTGCACATTTAACGCTTACGCATTGTTACGGATCGATTCGACCTGAAACGAATACAGTGGACGTTAAGCGATTCATTTTTCAAATATACAACGCGTATAAAATTTACAAATTCTATAAAGGATGAATTAGGAAATACAGTAACACGCGAAATTAATCGAATACTTGCATTCGTTATATTTCCTGTTTAACGAAAGTATAATCGGTAACGACACACTTAAAGTACAATTTCAGTTCTTGTATCGTCTTTGGTAGAGACTCAATTGTACGATTCACGTGAATTTCTCGAACAAAGGGTTAAAACAGTATTTTTGCCCAGTGGTAATTTTGACCAGCATCGTGGTAAGAAACGATAATTGATTGTTTCGCGTGCGAATCAGTGTTGGGTTTCTGTAGCCGAGCTCTCGCGAATATTCGCGGCTGCGGGCGGGTTTTGCATCGCGCGGAGCACTTACTTGAGGCGCGGAGGGTGTCGTATCCTGAGAGATCCTTCAGCGAGATATGATCCATCGCCAGGCGAGGCGAAACACGGCGTTATCGTCGCGGCAGGGACTCGTTTCAGCCGAGCCATTAGCGCATCCGCGAACGTCAAACTTTGTATATCCGGCACACGCTCCACTTGCCGGCAAGTAGTTACGCAGATAACCGCGTACGAGGCATCCTGGAGCACCGGTAGATCCGTCATCCCCTTGATGAACGTTCGAGGACTCGATCGTGCTCGATAGATACGCTCCGGTGTAGTTACAGAGCATATTGTTGGAAAGAGAAGCATTGTCATTTGCGTTCCGCGAATGTGGTAATACGTGGTAATATCGAATCAACTGGGAATTTATGATAATTAGCTTGTGGATATTGGTGCATTTGGGGGACATTTAATCGTGCAAAAGAGAACAGGGAATGCATGCGGGGTAAAGTTGACGAAAAGGGGTAGTTTGATAGAACTGGGATTTTTAATTCTATAACTTTTGCACGTATTTCTATTTTGATGGCAACGATCCGATCTGTTATACGTAACACAAGCACAGTGGAACTAGTAGAGGACAGCAAAGGTATACATGCAAAAGTTCTGGTATTTAGTACTTCTATTAGACGAAGATAAGCAAAAGCAACACTTATGCAAGCGTTCATTGATTTGGAAGTTTCTGCAAGTTCTAACTTTACTAATTTTTATTAGACAAATTTTAATCTATTTTTTACTTTAATCAATGGCTAATTTTATCAATAGTCAAGTTTACTGTCTTCGTACACTTGTTTATTCTGTACATTAAAGGGTTGTTACCCATTTAAGATAGACTCCCAAGTTTGTTTTTGGTTTCCCGTGAGCTGGTCAATTTTTAGAGGAAGAAGTTTGCATTAGTATTATTAACAAATATTTCTGTTAATATCTGAGAGAAAATTCGTTGAATATTATTGCGTCCCACCCTTAATATAATTGGGCAAGAATTCGCTAAATGCTATTAAATCCTGTCCGCAAAGGAAATTTGAAATCCGTCATCTTGACAATAAACTAAACTAAACTAAACTAAACTGCAGTGTCAGTATTCGTCTCCAGATTTAAACTACAATACTGCACGTATCTATTTCAACGCGAGGAGCTGACAAATTTCCGAAATTTAGTTAAAAATTCCCCAGTCTCTTTGCAAACAGTCTGACACTTTTGCAAACGCTCGGTGCTTCAGAAAAAGTTCCCCGCGGGTTTTCAGCTTCGCTAACATACACGTAAAGTAGCCTGATCCTTTTTACGAGAGATATCGTTCGCTTTCCGAGTGCCAAATCTAAGAACGATTGAGGGAAACACGTGAAAGAAGGAGGAACAATCCATGGCAGAGGAAAGTTTGGATAAACGAAGTGCGAGAGTTAAGCATTGGAGTGAAACGGCGAGGCTCGATGAGCTCGGAACCGTTGGAAATGGAAAACTACTGTGCGAGATTACGAGGCGAGACGAATTCAAAGGCCATGGAAATCTCGCGAATGGAAAGAACCGCTCTCCAACTTTTGCTCCGCCCTCTGATCGGCGCGAGAACGAAAAAGAGAGAGAGAGAGAGAGAGAGAGAGAGAGAAGATGGAAAAGCGAGCACCAAGTTTTCCCTGTGAAAGTTCGTCGAGAGGAGAGAGGCTGGGAAATCCATAAACTTGCGATTTTCCGTGACACGTGTTCGAGAAATGCTCGGTATCCCTTTATCATCGGGCAAAAGAGGAGAAAAAGGAACCTTTAAGACGTTTGCGCTTGTGTTGCGCGCTTATGGAAGGGAAGAGGAGAAGGAGGAGAAACAATACTGCTTCTTTAAGGTTCGTTGAGCAAAAGAAACGAACGACGAGGGAAAGACGGCGAAGCTAATGTAATTGAAAGAGCTGTGGTAATTATTTCGGGGATCGTTTCCGTGGCCCGTAAATGCGAACAAAGGCGTGTAATGTTTCGATAACTCGGTTACAAAGTAATTCGATGTATTCCGTGGCCACCGCGTCAGTGATATTAGTCCGTGTGTGGTCAGACAAATGCTGGTAGGTTGCGAGTCGTGCAGAGTATTAGGTTGGAGCAAAAATAGTCGCGACTTTTATCGCTTCAAATTGCTACAAAGGCGTGTAACGTTTGGATAACTTAGTTACGAAGCTATTCGGTTGCAAGTAGGGTAAAATATTAGGTTGTCGCAAAACTGGTTGCCATTTTTATTACTTTAAATTGTAACAAGGTGTGTAATGGTTAGGTAACTTGGTTACAAAGCAATTCGATGTATTCGTGGTCACCGCGTCAGTGATAGTGGTCCGTGTATGGTCAGACGTAGGTTATTCGGTAGCGAGTAGGGTAAAATATTAGGTTGGCGCAAAGCTACTTGCAAGTTTTACTATTTTCAATTGTAACAGGGTGTGTAATGTTTAGATAACTTGGCTACAAGTGGTTCAATGTGTTTGCGGACACCGCGTCAGTGATATTAGTCCGTGTATGGTCAGGCACAACCTATTCGATTGCGAGTAGTGCAAAATATTTGGTTGGCGCTGAAATAGTTACGATCTTTATTCATTTAAATTGCAACGAAGACGTGTAATGTTTGGATAATTCGATTACAAAGTAATTCAGTGTATTCACAGACGATGCGTTAGTGGTCAGACGTAAGTTACTCAGCTGTAAGTAGTCCAAAATACGAGAATAGTACAAACATAGTTACGGTCCTTATTATTTTAAACCGCAACAGAGGCGTGTAACGTTTCGACGAATCGAAAGTAATTTAATGTATTCACAGATATCACTTTAGCGGTATTAGTCCGTCTGTGGTCAGACAAAAACCACTCCGTGGAAAATAGTGCAAAACACTGAACGCAGTTGATACAAGGAACAAGAAATAAAGTCGAACGTATCGAAGAATCAAAGAGGACACCGTGCATAAAAAGAATCTAAAATTGCGCCGATATGTTTTACATGCTTTGAGAACCATTCCCGATAATTGCAAGGGACACTCGTCGGAAGATAAAAGCAAGAAGGCTGTTGACATTGCCGGTGCCCCTTGATACGTAGAATGAATCAAAACTTTTGACCTGATTAAAACAGTTCTGATGAGTCGGGCGAGTTCCACGAGACGGGAAGGGGGGAGCGGGGTATATAAAGGCCGTGAAACCTCGCTTAATTACCATTCTTCCTGAAACCATCCAAGAGGAAGGATCTCCGACTCTAAAAACCGGTTACCCAATGACCCGTTTCAACTTCCCTCTTTAATTCATCGTTACTACTACCTTTTCCTCCTACGGAATGGCCTTCCCGCCGTCTGCTTTTACAATCATATTTTCAGACCTCCTCCGCCCTATCTTCTCGCTGCCGAGAGTAACGTCTCTATTACGCTATTTCCGAGTTATTTTAAAACCATGGGGAGTGGGGGATCCACGCGATTCTAGGAAATTCCTTCGATCGAAATGACGGATCTAAAGGATCGGCAACATCCTGTTCTTCCATTCCGCTGATTGAGTGGCTGGTTTCAAGCGAAAAGCCGTACCACAACATCGTCTCTCTCTCTGTGTAATCGTAGCACAAACGTCTTGTCTTTGCTCTGCACGCGGGATTTCTCGAAAAGCCTGCTTTGGCCGGTCAAACGAAAGCAGCTGGAGAAAGAGTTTTTTTTAAACAGAGAGAGAGAGAGAGAGAGAGAGAGAGGAAAGGGTGGCTTGCTCGATCCGTGTGATTCAAAATTTTCGGAAGACAGACCACTTTCGCCCCGCGAGTCTTACGGGATAGGCTGCTCCCCGGAACGCCGCGGCGTGGCGTACCGTCAAAGGGAAGAATTGTCGTGGAAGTTCTCCTTTGGCGTCGTCGACGAGTGACGCAGCCTCAAAGCCCCCTTCTGAACTTTGCTTTCTCCGCGCTCTTTACACGTGTATATATATATATACATATATATATGGGATAAGCACTCGTTATTGCACCGAGCACTTACCGTCTAAGAGTAATTGCAGAATCCTCTGTGGCGTCGGCGGTGTAGCGTCGACGTTGGATGCTTTTCACCGCTAATGAAAGGCACGAGAAGGCAAAGGTGCGTGTAACACAGCCGGGGCAACTTCGATGCTCCTCGAACGAGCTCGCACAGCGAATCAACCGTGTTCCGCGTGCGCAAGCTAACCCAACGGGGTATCAATTAAATTACTAGACAATCGAGGCGATAGCATCGCGCGTACGCGATAACGAGCGATATTTCGCGGCACGATTTTATGCCTGCGCCTTTGTTGCTTTCGATTCGAAGAATAAGAAAGGTTATGCGATCGTCTGCAACGAGCGACGCGATTGAGGAAAGTACATTTTACGAGAGACACGATAAATGATAATAGACGCTACATTGTTAAGAAAAATGGGGAATACTGTAGGGAATTAAACGAAGGAGATTTTTACACGGTTGGTGAAGGAATATATCAGCAAGCTTCTTATTAGGATAACTTGAAAATCGTGTCTATTGGATTAATTTATATATCTATTTAGTTATTTATACGGACATGGACCAGTCGTACAAAGAAAGTGCAATTGTGCAGCATATGTATGGGAATAAATGTTTGGCTGCTGTACAGTGTTAATTAACATTCTGCACAATTGACGGTAATTTGAGTAGAAGATTCGGCGCGACGGATAAAATCGTATAAAAAGAAGAGCCGGGCGCTGAGATTACGTCCCGATAACTAAGCGGATTCAGACGGCGCGGCTAAAGAGTGGAAGACTGGAGAAGTAAGTGAGATTTCTTCAACTGTGTGTATCCGAAACAAAGAGGAAATCGAGTCGAGTCTCGGGCTACGTGCACTCTGGAGACAGGGAAACGGGGACAATAGGGGAAAAAGTTCGACACCGGGAACTAGTTAATCGGTGTTCCGACGTAATCGGCTTAATTGCGAAGAACTTCCTCCGTGAGTTCCTCTCCCAAGACAATACGAAGAGGCTACTTTGCGACCCGGGGACCCGGATGTGTATCATCGCAAGTCTTCGCTCGCAGCAACGGGAAACTGCGCCAGTGCGATGCCTGATAAAAATGTTTACTACTCTTTTGCCTGTCTTTCTTCGCTATTCGGACTGACGAATCTTAGTCACGGGTACCTTGAATAACGGATATGGCAAACGAGAGTTCCTCTAAACGGACGAAGCTTTGCATTAGGATTTTGTTCTAGTATCGGCGAGTGTTAGAAACAGAGAACGTAATCGCAACATAATTCAACGAATAAGTTAACCATCTTGGTACGCGTTTTGGTGTTACAATGTTTCTGTACACCATTTGGAAAATGTGCAGTTTTGGGATGCTAGACCGTTGCGAATCTTTATGGAAATTTATGATTTTATAAGTACGATTAAAGGAAAAATGACTGGAGAGGCGTAGCAGGGTTAAAAGCGAAGGAAAGTCTCATTGGCGATGGTTTCCTCTTTTCAAAGCCTCGACTTCTCGCGAAATTCCCACGCGCCGTGTCCTCGAATCTCGTCGAACTCGCGATGCAATTTTTCGCCGTTAATTTGAGATTCGCGGAGGTATTGCACAGAGTCTAGACCACTTAAGACGAAAACGGGGACAACTGTGTACCCCGCTGGCGTGAGAAACGAACCAACCTCTGTTTTATTCCCGATCGTGGAACACTCAAACGACAGAGTTCCCTCGGGATCGTTGCCCTTCGCTCTTCCATTAATCCGCAATCTGTACGCGTTCCTTTGCCTGGAAAACTTTGCCATCGAGACCGAAACAGCGAAGCGTGTTAGGCTTCTCGAGAAATTTCGTCGCTCTTCTGCGAAGAATTATTGCCCGACACAGAAGGTGAACACTTCTAAAGTACCTTAATATACGATTTTGTACGATCGATAAAAGCAAAAATGGAAATAGTAAAAGTGTCTCGAGACCCTCGAATCATTTGTTTTTTAAATCTCCATGTTTTCATTTACACTCCGTCCAGATCGGCATTGAGTAAATCAGTTGGCTTAAAAATAAGTGCGAAGGAGCACTAATTAAGTTTCATAGTTACAATTTTATCGTGCACGCGTACATATACAATTATCACAAGATCAGATCTGCGAAGTGTCTTCTTGTCTCTAGTGTAGCATGACGATTGAGTTGCTTATCCATCCGTTCTTTGCGTTTCTTGGCGAAGCGAGTTATTTTATCTTGAACCGTAAAAAAAGACACACGCACACATCGAACGATAATCTATTCCGTACGTTATCTGTGCTCGTGCACGCATATTTTCTTCGACGAATTTCCCACCATCCGTTAAAGATTATACGCATCGCTTGGGGGGTTATTTGGCCTGTTTATCCGGCACATTAAACCTTTTAACGTTGAAAGAGGCAAGCAAGCAGGCAGGCTGGAAAGTGCAAAGTTGTTGAAACAATTACGGGCTATTCTTTGCGGGGGCGAGATAAGCCCGTCGGCAAGGAATCAGGCGGAAAAGCGCGGTGGCGGTCTGGCGGCAGCATATTTCAAGCCGGCATAATTGCCCGCGAACCGTGGAATCGGACAATAACACGCGTAACCCGGCTTCGGCCAATTGATAACTGCAAACGTATAAATTCGCCGGCCAGCGGCGGTGAAAAACGATCACGGAGATTGCTGTAAACCGTTCCTGGCCCTGTTTGCCGACACGTGAACTGAATAATTAAATACTCGGAAGTGATTCACGCGATTCATTGTGCGCGCTCGTTCTGTCGGGACGCGATCCTCTCGAGCGCGGGATGCACGCCGGAAACGCAAATACCAGATACCCCCGGCAGGTCGGCCATCCAAATGTCAATAGCTCTTGCGCGAGATTAAATGTCACGCTGACGCACCGAGTAATCGAGAGAATGCCGTCTTTCCGCCCCCTCCCTTTCAAACGCCCTCCTTTTCTGTCTGCGCCATCCTAACAACACCCTTTCCACTTCCGCGCTTGTATTCCCCCTTCCGCGATATTCCCGGCGAATAAAAACATTCGCGATTCCAAGCTTCGCCGATTGAATCGTCGACGGGCGTTGTTTCTTTGGGCCTGTTTCTAAGGTGCGTAGAATTTATTCGGTTGTTTATTTATTTCGGGGATGTGTTGGCGATTATAGTTAACTCATTGCGGAAGGAGAATAGTGTACCCAATTAGGGGAGTACCTTGGTTTCGAAGTCGAAGCGCGTAGGCGACTTTGCAAACTTTCGAATTGTAAGCAATTAAATTTCCAAGCTTTCGTGTTCCGAACCTTTGAATTTTCATGCTTCCACGTTGCAAGCCTTTCCATTTTTAAGCTTTCGAATTCCGAGTCTTTGAATTTCAAACCTTTCGAATGGTATTCAAAAATACAGAAAATATTACAAATGAAACCCAAGTTTTTAGAGTGTAAAGCAACCCACTATTTAGATCTCATTTCATTAATTTCACACAGAGACAAGTTTGAATGTGCCTAAACATCCACGGTCAAATTTATTTAACTACTTATTTAACTGGTTACAAACGCGTTAGTACGCGTAACTTATAAAGTATATACAAATACAATAACGAATGTATTTCTAGGAATATTTCATTCCTTTCTTCTACGCCGTCGACTCAGAATTAAATAGCTGCACGTTCGCAAATGATTGAGGCGTGAAAGAGAATTTCCTCACCTGTAAATCTTGACGTCGATTTAATTTGAAACGTGGGTGAATCGAATCATCGTAGGTGGGATTTATTTCTCTTGCATCGAGGTGAATTTATTCCTAACCATTTTGCTGTATGGATTATCGCTTCATCGTTCTATCAAACTGTTCTTCATTTTCCAATACGGCCCACAATTATTGTATTTATCCTTGATCATTTTTTATGCTGCTTTATCCGAATTAATCTTTAGCTGCCAGCAATCTCATTAGCGAACAATATTTGCCAACATTTGAACGTGTCGTTTAAAACGTCGCCTTATCTTTTTTAGCCAATTCCAAACTTCCCGCTGCTGTTCAATCGTATCTAAATAATTCACCTCGTGTTAGAATTGCATCATTTTGAAGAATGCAGATGCATTCATAATCCACCCTTCGAATTTCATCGCAAACACGTAAAACAGAGTTAAAGCGATACGCATGCTTGCGTACAAAAGCTCTACAAATTTTCCTTAGCCTAACCCAATAACTAGACTGCGGATTTTTATGTATTTATGGAAAATTTGAATACGTAAAATGATACGGAATGCACACGGTAAGGTAAAGGTACACAAAATACTGAAAGTAAGACGTAAATTATAATATTTAAGTAGTTAATCAATCCCCTAATTAGGTCAGATTTCTTTAGTTTCTAGCATGATAAAGAAATACAAATAGTATACATAAACTTCTACAGTCTACCGATAACGTTATTCCAATCCGATTAAACGTCGCAACAATTTTCCCTCTCTCGATACGGAATGTAAAACGATATAACGAGACGCGAATTGTAATATTCACAGTGTAAATCAACCCCCGTAATTAGGTATTATTTCTTTAATTTTACTTACGAAAATTCGCGTAAACTTAAATATTCTTAAATATTCAAATATATTTTCTTCGAGTCGCGGGCGGAGAAAAAATTGAATGGTCGTGAGGTCGCCGAGGAGATTTTTTTTCCGCTGGATAGATCTCCGCGCGGACTTAATTTGGAAGATGTCTGCGAGAGGTAAAAGTTCTCCGCGACGCGCGACGCTAAGATAGTCGGCGCATCAGAGTTGATGGAAGTACCGGTTACTAACAAAATTTCAAGTTTCACGTCAGTGCCCCGGCCGCCGCATCCCGGTAAGCTACTTATGAAATAAGTAATGGACATATCACGGTGACCCAGTTTTAAGCCCGCACTACCTGGAATAACGTCAATCTCGCGATGGAGATAGAATGTGTCTGCCAAGATGAATCAGTTGAGTGCCTTTCCACGCCCTTCTGCATTTATTAAGCTGCTCGGTAAACTCTCCTCTACCCGTGAAGCAAACAGAAAATACAGTGCTGCCTCGGTGTACGTCCTTAACCCTTTCGCTACCGTTTCACGAATACTAGATTAACTGCGAACCTTGCAATGTGAAACTATGCTATATTAGATTTCGCCAGATTTCTTAACCCTTTGCACTGCGATTATTTTATTACCTACGTATGATAGAATTAACTGATCAGTGACTTCATACGTATAATGTCGAGTGCAAATCCTTTGACTATTATAGGCAATATTAGTTTAACAACCTTCGATCTTGTAACGCAGAGCCAAAATTAAGGATCAACTTACATTTTCGCATCACTATTATGTGGTTTAGTTAAATCTGTGCCCTAATTCATAAGATGAGTGTGACTCGTTATTATAGGGCAAAGGGTTGATTAGTGCGGGATTTCGACAGACGACTATAGCCTTAGACGACTTGTTCCAAACAGGAAATGTACTAAACGAATGTTTTCCATAACAACAAGAGAGAAAATGATTAATTCGTTCGCATGAAAAAGAATCCCACTGTTATTGGCACATTATACATCGATGGGGTTGTATAAAGTAACTTAAACCCTGCTCAATACCAAAATACATAAATGCAGGAGCAATTAGATGAGATGAATGAAAATTGAACGAACTTTACGTTTCTCTTTTCGCTACTTGGACCTAGTTAAGGATCACCAGGTTTATCGTTTACTAAAAATCTGTCCAAAGAGCTTTGCTTCTGCCTTCTCTTCGGAATGTTTAAAAAACGAGACGTTAAGTCGTGCTCCAAAAAGCGGGCGCATACCGAGGTACCACTGTGCCACCTTAGCTCCGTGTAACTCGGAACTCGCATATCCTTTTGCTTGCAATTAAAATGCAAAGGGTTAAAGTCTCTTTGCCGGTGTTGGCCGAGGAGACGGCGTTCCTTGTCAAGTCTCGTTAATAATGTTCATTCGTTCATTCGCTTAATTGCGTGGCCGCACAAAGCGCACTAGGAAACTTCTCTGCTCCTTGCCGCTGATGAATATCGCTGCCGGCTTCGTTGCATCGCGAGAAAACGCGACAATGATTGGTATTAATTCCCCTTTCTTCCTTTCCTCGCCTCGCGAAAGTTGCTCGGCTGTGTTTCAGGTAGCAATCTCGCACTGGTCATGTTTCGAATACGTTTGCAAAGAATGCAAGCGGGAACACTTTGCCGAAATGCAATGCAAGGTAAGGAACGTGGTGATTTTTATAATCGTGTAACGACGGGACTGATTAATCGTTGGAAAGGAGTGTATTAAAATCGTGTACGAATTATTTTAATCGAATGTATCTACGTGAGTAAAATTTCGAAGAATCTACTTATGCTTGACGTTGTTGCTTCGATAAGCGACATTCAATTTGCGTCAATCTAATTCGTAAATTGTTTAGATAGATTTTACGTGACAATAATTACTACCTGTCAGTGTTTGAAGTCTCGACGAAACGCTAATGAATTTGTCGCTCAAGCCAACGTGTAATTACATGTATTTTCCATAGACGCATAAAACCCTGCGGTATATATGTTACATACGCTTTGAATGCCACCGAACGTTTAACAATTTATTCCACTAAATACAATTCGTCGCGAAAGCTCTGGGACAAAGTCAACCGGTCAAATTTCCATCACCGAGACGGGAAACAAAAAATGTCGAATCCCTTAACTTCCGCTATCCCGTAACGTTTATGTGGCAAGCTGTTCGAGGAACAATCGAAACGCAGCCGAATACCTGTCGAGTAAACTGTTCGAGTTTACCTCGCGGACTGCGCGAAATCGCAGCAACAAATGAAAGAAACACAAATATTGACGCTCCTTTCGTCCCCTATTATATTTTCACGACGCATTTGGGACGTTCGTCCGAGCATAGTCGAAGGACAGAGATAGAAAACTAAAGAGAGTGCCGAGCCACGGTTGAGACCCGTAGCAGTCGTCGCGGATGATCGAAACCACTTGCGCATCTCGAAATCAGCTCAATTCTGCCCCGCGGAACGGTGTTCTGCAAGTGGCCTCGTATAAGACCAATCGAAACCGACGTGGCGGGGAAAAAGCTACAAATTAAGGGGAACAGCTCGATACAGCGGAGAACGGTTCCGAAGCGTGCACGCGCTGCCAACAGAATCGATTTGTCCAATTGAATCCGGTGGCCCTGTACAATGAACGCGAACTTTCTATTGACAGCAACGATGCGGGGGAACGAGAGGACACCTCGCGGATCGGCTGTCTGTCTCTGTTCCGTCGCTTCGTTCTCTTCGGATTCTGTCGATTATAACAATATAACAATATAACAATAAAGCAACACACCCGTTACGGCGGTTCCGCGGACTCAAAATTAAACGTCGTCGCTCGCTTGTCCCTCCGTTTTCGAATACTTCGATATTGGAATCAATTGATTCATGCAAGCTGCACCTCTTCTAGATACTTTGGCTTATTGTACATTTATACGTTTCATCGTATATGAATTCTCTCGAATATATCTTGAATTCTATCGATTAGGTAGAAAGATACTCGCAAATGCTTGACCTTTCGTTTCCGATATTTTGATGACTGCTAACCGTGTAGTATAATCGTTTCGCGTGCGATCAGCAATTCGAGACGCATAATATGTTAGCTGGCAATCAGTTGCGTATGAGAACCCGTGCAGTGTACACCGAATACTTTATAAGAATACTTTATAGTTTCGCCACATATACTCGTATTAAATATATTAACGCATTAAACAGTATTGAGTGCATTCTTTGCAACGTGTTTCATACTGGGTTCGATTTTCAAGTCTACGTCTAATCCAGGGGTGGAAAAATCTATTAACGAAGCAAAAAGAAATACTAGTAAATTATGTAGCGATATGTTACAAAACTAAAAACTTTCGCTACGGCACTTTAAAAGTAGAAGAATTCTGATTAATAGAGAAGCAGTACGAGTGGAAATAAACTCATGCTCTACGTAATTAATTATGGTAGAGTACGTATCGATCGTAATAGAAATAATACCGCGCAATAGAGAACGAATACGTACAACGTTTGCAAATAATCATTCAACTTTCGAGCACGTAGATATACGCGTCTCTCGTAACGTAAAGGGTTGATGAGCATATATGTAAATGGAGATGAATTGCCGGAATCTCATAGAGTACACGGAATTCCGCAACGCTGAGTTCTTACGCCAAAATCGTGCACAAATTTCTGAAGAAGAATATGTTCACTTCTGAAGGAAAAAGTTACGAGAAACAAAGGAAATCGTAATTCTTCTTTACGATGAAAAACGCAGGAAGTTTGCGTTCATCCGGACAATTTCTACGGCCAACACGAATGAATCAGAGAAATTTGCCAGACGACCGAAGCAATTGGTCGGAAAGTTTTGGAGATGATGGAGATAAGTAGATATCAATCCGTAGGAGGATGGAGAACGGGGGCAAAAAGGCGGCCCGTCATTAACGTCGCGCGCACAACGCTTGCAAGCAGGGGGAAGACTAACGATCAGAAACGGAAATTTCTCACGGTATCTTAACGCTTTACGACGCACTAAACGAAAATACAGCAGACTCCGGCGAGTACCGCAAGCCGTTTCCTCCGAGTTTTCAAGTCGTTCCTCCGATGTTAATTAAGCTACCGACATCTCCCTCGTCCCGGATGCGGCTCTCCGCGTAGCAGCAGCTGCAGCTGCCATTATCGTTTGATATTACAACGACCGAGGAGTTGCCATTGCGGTCGCTAGATCGTCGAACAATCTGGCTGAACCTCGCTTCCGCCAATGTGTGGCAATTCAGCCACGCAACTCCTGCACCTGTACGCAACAATCATCCCTACAATACTGCCACGATAGTCTACCGAGTTGCTTTCGTCCGCCAACGGATGGAGAATTCGAGCAAACGCTCGAATCTTCGACCGGAGAAAGAGGAAACATCCGTAGATCGTTTCTGTGAAAGATTCGCTGCCTCGATTTCATTATTTTTTAACTTCGCTCTTGTTCGTTTAACCCTTTCGTCTCTGTGAACGCGAATGGTTTTGTTTTGCGAACGCTTAACCGTTCGAGTACTAAACGATTTTAGAAGATGGACGCGTTTCTAGATTTATCTTCGCGAATCACACGTGTACTCGATGGTTAATAAGAATATTGTGATCTTTATTAATCGCTACGATGCTTCTAAATTCATATTTGATAAAAGTGATGAATAGAAAAGCGAAATCAATTGTTCTTACTTTGGATATTAATGAGAAAGTTGTCCAAGTTCGGTTTTAGTAACCGAACAATAATAATTGTACTACGATTGAAAAGTATCCAGAGTGACAAGCTCGTAAATCACGCGAAAAGTGGAATAGAGATGAACAAGTAATTATTAGCGGTCTCATTCAAATATCATTTTCATATCAACAAACGCTACTTACGCTTTTAATCTTTCGTTCGAATGCTCCGGTAGCGAAAGGGTTGAACCCTGAGGTATTTGAAGATCCAGTGGAACGTAATATTATTTATGCGCCGCGTCTCTCGGAGGACGACTTCATCTTGGTGGTATCCGGTTTATTTTCAATTGGAAATTTTTGTCGCGCGCGTCGTTGCCTCGATTTCTCGTCGATTCAACTTCAAAGGGCAAACAGGAGGAACGTGGCTAAAGGATAACTGCTGGGATTCGGCTAGGAGAAGCTTCCTTCTTTCCTGCGGTGGAATCTATTTCCTGCTTTACTTTATGGAAAGCACTTCCCGAGTCCGGGACCATAAAAGTTGAACAGCGCATGATATTCGCTGGATTCGGAACACATCTGGACAATGTATCGCGGGACAACGTCTGCTCCGTTCAATTGTTCTCGGTCCAATACCGCCTGCATCTCTTGCAACGAAGCGCACTACACTGCCATTTTGCCCACCAGAGATATTCCGCCGTATTGAAAACGATGTCTAAACATGTCCATCGTACAATGGAATCTTTATTTTAGATACCATAGGGGCATTACGTTTGTACTTCGTTCGTGATACCTCTAACAAATCGGTAGCGACTCCGTTTCCAGATAAAACGAGAGGTCGAAGGTGGAATTCACTCGAGCTTAGGAAAAATAAAGATTCCAGTGTTAAAGTGCAATATAACCCCAGCGTAGCAGGTGAAAATTGAAGGCAACTGTGAATTTTGTGGACTTCTTCAGATTCTGGTGATTCTTTCTTTTAAAGAAACTTCTTTAAAGAAAATGAAAGAATTTCTAATAAGCCAACCATAGTATATAATAAATAAGCCAAGAAGCATCGAAATCGGTCCACTGGAAGCCAAGAACGTTTGTTATAGATGTTCGGACATAGACGAGGTACAAGATCAACTATCCCTCACCGAATGCAACATGGATATCCAAATAACCCTATAGTTTCTTCATAATAGCCTATCCTAATTACGTGAAACACTTTCATGTAAATCCTATTTTTTATTGCAAAAATATACGTGTCTAGGGAGAAGACGACGTTTGACTATTTCTTAAACTACACTTGAACGCCTATTAAAGTAACCCAATTTTTAGAGCGCCGCCATTTTGAAACGGTTTAAAATTTTTGCATTCGCCTTAGCGTATAAAAAATAGGGAAGCTTTTTCTTTAAAATCTTTTTTGTTTCATCTAAATCCTATTTTTTGTTGGAAAAATATGATTGTCGAAAGAGAAGAGTACGTTTTACTCGTTCCTAACCAACCCCAAAACATCTATTAAAACGTCTCAAACTTTAACTCGCCGCCATTTTGAAACTGCGTGAACGTTTTTAAAATCCTTGCACTGTCATAATCGGTGGACCTTCCCCTTTAAAACCCTTTTTGGTTCACCTAAATCCGACTTTCGGTTGCCGAGATATCATCGTTTAAAGACAAGAGTAATTTTTTACTATTCCCCAAACTACACAAAAACTTCTATTAAAAATTCTCAAACTTTACCTCGCCGCCATTTTGAAAAGGATCGAAGTTTTTTAAAATCCCTGCTCGACCATAATCGGTGAACCTTCCCCTTTAAAACAATTTTTGGTTCATCAAAATCCGACTTTCGGTTGCCGAGATATCATCGTTTAAAGACAAGATTAATTTTTTCTTAATTTTTTCCGCGTTTCTCGGCCTCCGCGAACTGCCGTACCTCGGCCACCACGCATTCGTAGTATTGCGCAGGTCAGTTTTACTATGTTTACTACGAATTGTACGCCGTTCCAGGAATTTAAGTAGGTCAAGCGTCATTCATAACTCCGCGCGCGCCAATCGTAAGGGTAAACTTTAAACGGCCATATCTCGCAAACGAGTTGAGATATCGACGTGAAACAAAAAGCAAATTAAAGGGCACATCTTTCTCTATCTCCGGAGTCAGCCGTCCTCCATTTTTGACGATAGCAAGCGTAGTTACGGAACGAAGAACGCGGGGGACGTAGGAATTTTTTTTGAGGAAACTACGAATCCAAAATTGTTGAAACTTGGTGAGAGTGTGGATCTGCGATTGAAGAAACGTTGGGAATTTTTACGCGAGGAAATTCGAAGAACAATAGCGCCTGCGTTTCGCTATTGGAAAAAGGACGGTGCGTAAGGATGGTGAAGTTTGGGAATTTTTTGGAGGGAAAGTATGAATCGAAACGTCTCCAAACTGGGCGCATGATTGACGCTGTCATTGAAGAGTATTTGAGAATTTTTTCGTAAGAAACGTCGAAGTACAATGGCGTCCGCACAGTCAGATATAAGTTATGTGGTTAAAAAACCACGCGACGAAGACGTGGCGAACTATTGGAATTTTTTGTAAGAGAACCACATATCCAAAATTCTAAAACGTAGGTAGATACTTGGATCTACTATTGAGCAGTATTTCCACCTTTAATTTAAGCCAAGGAGCATCGAAATCGGATGTCTAGAAGCTGAGAAAATAATGTTTTCCTTCAGAAGCTTAATCGAAGCCTAATTGTCTCCGTTTAATTTCTATTATACTATTCTACATTTATAGATATCGTATATTTCGTTTTTATTATATTAAAAATCATCGACCTGATCGCGCAGGGAAAAAATTCAACCCTCTGTCCCGAAATTTGCGAATTCAGCGCCACGCTCCGTGCACCGGGACGCGTTCCCCGTGTCGATGACAGCGTAATAAAAATAGAGAACTCACGCTTGGTAAAGCGACGTTGAAGAGACCAGTTGATAAACCGATTTCCTGTTTACCGCGTCTCTTTCGCTTCCGGGCGGCTCTATTCCCCTCTTCCCGCACATCTTTATCCGCCGCTCCTCTTCCATCTTCCTTCGAAGAGAATACACACGTACGTACCGTTCACGTTGATGGAACATCTTCTTCGTTCGTCACCATAGAAGAAGAAGAAGAAGAAGAAGGTTCTTTTTTCGCACGGATATCTCGATAGTTGTAGCTTGTCACCGGCTCTCTACGTGACGAGCATCCAATTCGCCGCCTCTGTCTCCACTTCTATCCGTCAGCCTGCATTCTCCTCGGTGAAACCGAAGCTCCTGAATCGTCTCGATGCCACGCGGCGGGAAACTCGTCCTCCGATCTTCTCTCGGCGAGCCACCGGATACCGAAGGGCGAAAAAAAAAGAAAGAGTGGTACTCCGAGTTGCTCGTCGTTCGCGATTAATCCGAGATTCTGTCTTCTCTTGCCCCCTTTCTTTTCCGCGAACTTCCGCTTCCCTTTCGAGTGGATTCTAAAGAGAGAGAAAGAGAGACAATACGGAGCGATCGGGAGGCTGGAAGATTTTTGTTTCCCTTTTAATTAGCCGGCAGAGGGAAATCGACACCGACGGATACGCGTTTTAATTGAGAAAGTTTCGTTGATCTACTCGGTTCGAGACCCCGGGATTACTCGGAACATCGTGTAACGCGAAATCCCGCAAGTTTCTCCGGGACCACGTTCCCGTGCAAATGCATCGATGGATATCTTCGATTGTTTGAGAACAGCTTTTCATAGGTTAATCGATTATAGTCCGTGAAACAGGATCGTGGACACGCGATATCTTCCTCGAAATTGACACGTTTGCGTGACAAATTTTAGACGGATCAAAAATGCTTCTGAAACGCTAATACGCTGTTACTTCTTGCGATTTTTCTCTCGCGAATCTTAAGAAGAATATACTTACGGTGATGTCGACTGTTTGTTACTTTGTCAATGCGACGAACGCAGAGCGCTAAAGTATCGTATGCAATTTATACTTACGATAATCGGCTTTACAAACTGAAATCGCAGATGGAGTTAAAATTGAATGGTATTAAAGGATAGAATGTATTTTTGTCAGAATCAAACCATGATTTCTACCACGAGTGTAACAGGCAAATAGGAGAACTTAACGTACACGATTATAAAGATTTAGTATTGCGGCGGCTCTCCTGCACCCACCACTAGAGAGACATACGAAATAGGACTTTCTCGAAAGCACTCGCTTCAACTGCAACGTCCATATACGTATATACCGCCCTTAACCTTCTTTCCAATATGCCAACGTCTAAGGCAGGGCCTGCTAAGTAGCCTTACTGATGAGTCTACTAGTAGGCCCAGCACGAAACGCAACACCCTTCCTTTTTCCCTATCCTATCCCCCCTCTACAGCTCCACAGTATACTTTCAAATTAACCTCTTAAAGGTACCATATTTACCGACATAGAAATCTACGCGAGTAAAGTTGGAATTAGCCAGGACTGGTCTACAAATCAGATCGGTATCTATCTACTATCAGTCTATTAAAGAATTACAGTTAGCTCGAAAACCGCGTAAAATCCATTAAACGTGGAATCTTAAAAATTAAGAATCTCGGATACACACACAGCGAAACCTAATAACCTACAAAAGAGAGAAAAAAAGACGCGAAGAGGGTTGAGGGAGGTGGTTGGAAGATATAAAAATTGAATGAATAATTTATCAAGCTGACGGGGTTCATTAAACGATGCAAAAAGGAGGAAGAAAGAAAAGCGGGCGAATATTGATTAATGTCGTTGAAGGCTGCACACGTTCGACATTATCAGCGGCGATATTGAATGCAAAGTAGGTGAATATTTTCGGGCGACGTCGACTCGCGTCGCGTCTGGCCAAGTGGCGCAAAAAGGCGATGCAAAACTCTTTGATGAAATAGGTAACGTGCAATCTCCCCCAAAAAGCAACCTTTGACAGCCGTTTAACGTCTACTCGGAGCACGTCGCTGTGATATTGATTCGATTCTCGCCCGGAAACCCTTTCATCCGCTTGTTAATTTCGCGCCGCGCCGACGGATAACACAAGACGAAACGACGTTCTTTGAAACCGAATATCTTGTCTCCTCCATCGAACGAGAAGAATTGCCAAAGAGAGTCCCGCCATTGGCCGCCATCCACCAAATATCCCAAACTCTTCGCTTGCGCTCGCTTAATTCAACCCTTTGCCCCTTCCAATTTATCTATGCTACGCGAATTTTTCCTCAATTATTAACCTGTTGCGGTTGCGACTTAACGACGCTCAACATATCCTTCTCGCGCTATTAACAAAAGTGTTTGCAAAGTCTCTCGATGGTGATTCAAAATTTAGGTAACCGAATTATAAATTTCTAAAAGTTCTACGACTTTAGAGTACCTCAATCTTTTTAACCAGCAGATTTTTTAGTAGATTTTACGTTTCAATTGCAAAGCGACGAATTCGTATAGTCGCGTAAAGGTGCTAGTCTATGGTAACAAACTTAATATCTTTCGGCCTAATTAATTAACACTTGATCGTGAAAATAAATAATACAGCGATATGCGCTAAATTGCTAATAGACACAAGGATCATTTCCAATTTTTTAAACGACAATACGGGGGACATTGAACTTTGTTATACGTTCTCGATGAATTAGCAATTGATACGTCGTATCTAAGATTCCAAGATCGGGTTAAATAACTTCTAAAATAATGAAACGAAGTTGCTTAAAAGTGATGAGCTTAAAAGGTGGCAACAATCGGGACATCTACCCTGTTTCGAAACGAATCTTGGCTACAATTTCGAAGCAGTAGCGTCTCGAACGATAAAATTCGCCAGTCCAAAGGCCGGTTGCGTCCTTCGCGAGGCGAGGAGTGCAGTGGAAATTAGCCGAGGGCAGAAATTCGATTCCGCTGGTCGACGATCGAAACCCAGATACAGAGGTAGAGCGCAAACAGAAAACGGACGGGAGAGGGAAAAGAAGAACGAGGACAAAGAGTAATTAACGGCGGGGAATTAGCTCGCGGTTTATTGGTTTCACGGCGCGATGGATCGCGTCGCGAAATTGCATTATTTACAGGGAACGCAGGCGGCCGAATATTTTCCGCGAGCACTTCTGTAATCGGATTAAGACACGAACGTGTCCACCGAACCGCGAGATCGAACCGATTCTCGCGCAATCCGCCGAATTCTTTCTGAATTCTATCGGTCAATCGATCGCGCGATCCCCATTGTATCGGGTTGTCCTGAAACATTCGCGTTGCATTATATTTATATTGCATTTCACAATGTTTGTTCATACGTCGCGTAGATCTGAATGTACCTCAGCTTAGCTGTTCGAGTTCGGCTTAAGAAAGGCCTTTGGGGCAGCGAAATGCTTCTGTGATAACTATAGAGTTAACTGTAAAAATATACGTAAACAGTTGACATTCTATCATTTGTATCACTCTTTATTAGTGGGTTCTTTATTCCGCGAATAAATAAAATAATAACAATAAACACAGCCGCGTAAATACTTCCATGAACACGTGGCTCCTAGAAATTTCTTCAAATTCGGTTCTAAGAAAATTTCAAGATGTATGTAAAACTGGATAGAGCATCTCAGATTTTTCTTGCTTGATTAAGACCTTAAACTGTAACGTACCTTTTCGCTTGTAACTTTAATAATAAGCTAGGGGGTTGAAACTTACTCAAAAATGTTTCTTTTCTTTTTGCAAGACCAATTTATTAGTATGTGACAAATTGAATTTCGTTTAGTGGTACTTTTGCAATGCTTATTCGAACGTACTTAACCTTTTCAATGGAAAATTCGCTGTGAATTTTCCGGGCAACTCAATAAATACATTTTGTAGAATTTATGCGTGGATCGAAAGCGTTATGGATGATAGGCGAAGGGATTGAAACGCTGCAAATGGCCAAAATCTTCCAACGCACTGTTTGCTTAAGAGGCCAAGATTTATGCCGTGGGTTGCTTCAACTTTTGGGAAGCTTATCAAGCTCACCCGTGGGAAATCTACTCGGAGCCATAGAATTTCCGCGGAGCACACCTCCTGGACGATATTTCCTCCTGTTTAATTCTTCTACGCCGTACGAACCACTGCAAACAGAAAATTCTACGTGCCTCAGATCTCTTTTACACGGCGATTCACGCGAAGGAGAATTTGTACTTTCAAGGATGAATCATCCCCGTAGCGAAGCGATAGATGAATGGCGCAGTATTAAAATGAGCTATCTGTAAATTCTCACGGAAATCACGTGACTCACAGCATTGTAATTTTAAAGCTTTTTCGAAGGGTTTCCTTAAATGGTGCGAACGAAGATTTATCTCCACTGCATTATGTATCTCTCCAAACGTTCTATCATTTTAATCACTCCGGTGCAAGTGAATACGTTTCAGCTGCTGGTAGTTTTAATTTTAAAGGGGAGATAAATAAGAGCAGCTTGCACTTTATGCATCCGTACGTTACATTTCTACCGATCTGATTGCCTTCTCGCTGCACTCGTGTATCGTGGCATCTGAGACGCGCAAGTTCTCTAAATAAATAGCAAGTTGCAGTTTATTTATGATCGGATAGCGGAAAATAAAGAGCGAAGCTTCGTGATATGTCATTGCAAAAGACAGATGACTCTCGTCACTGTCAGCAGATTCTTCGGATGGGTTCGGCGAATTTATGACAACGGTTGCAATCTCTACGTCTGGAAACAATGAAATTTATGGCACCGTTGACGCTTTGCCTTCGGCGAAGGGGATAATAAAACCGTGAGGTCCATCTTTCTTCGAGCACGTATAAGAATCGCGTCCACTCGAAATCTTTCATGAAAAATTGATTCGCCTAAAAGCATAGACCAGCAATTTGCCTAAAATTTCTCACTAGGTAATTTCTCAGTAAAAGTTAAACTTCAAGTTTCATTAATTCCACCATGTATTAACCAATTCAATTTTCGCTTCCTCCGAAATCGAATCAAAGTTCTCCTCTTCAAAATACACAACGCATTAAGCTCTCGCGATAATCAGAAAAGTTTATTGCAGCTGCTGCTATAATCACATTATTAAAAGTAGTTTCGAGTGCAAGGGGTTAACAAATTGAATGGCTAATCGTTGATTAAATCTACGTCAAGTTATTAAAAATAGTTTCGAGTGCAAGGGGTTAACAAATTGAATGGCTAATCGTTGATTAAATCTACGCAGAACGTAGAATAAACGAAGAGATACGCGAGAAATGTTTGAAGGAATTGTTTGCGGGATTAGGAATGGCGTGGATCGACAGGATCAACAGGAATATCTGCGGCAGTAAATGCGCCCGATATCCTCTACCGTTCTGAAAGATACGTGTCCTGACTTATCCCCCTGATCCCTGAAAGGCTTCTAAGACGGGACGTCCTGTTTCTGTGAAACCGAGGATAAGGATTGCCTCTCGCGTTCAGTTAACGTCTTCCACAGCCTTTTCATCAGCCCCTTCATCGATCGAATTTGTACTTTCCACTTTCCATTACCTCTTTTCTTCCCTAATTATTTCGCCACATCGAAACGAATCTGTCTCCGATGATTTTTCCACTGGAACTTTCAACAACAACGCAGGACGAGATAGCTTAATACAAAATTAATTGCAGAGCATACAAATAGCATCCAAGTGGACTCGAATTTTTTGATCAGAGGCTTTTTAACCCTTTCCCCGTTAAGTTCGCGCGTTATTAGGTCGTTGCACGCGAATTAACCACGTGTGCTGGCAATTATTTAGCGGGTACATGTGGTAAACCTACGTGTAGCAATTTGCAGCGATTCGATACTTGAAATTATTTCTATAAAATTTTCAGATCAATCTTTAGAGTTAACGCATAAAACGTAGTAGGGGCGATTGTTAATTCATTTCATAGTTTTTAGCAGATCTACTAATTACTAATCGACGAGTACAGTACGTTCTTTCAGCGCAAGTGGTTAAAATTGCAGAGATCATAAATATTATCTTCTATCAGTTTACGATGATTTTGATCGATGCAATGGTACAAATATACGCCGTAATTCGTTCCACCTCTTGACTATTAACTTCCAGAATTTACGCGTAATAGTTATACGTATTTTTGAAGAATCCTATGGAATGATACAATCAGTGTCCTTAAATCTAGCGTTAAATTCCTTTCCTATTCTAATCCTTGCGCTGCTCGCGGTGCAATCTGTTCCCAAACCTTTACCCACCGATGCGCTTCCCTGTAAATACGAATTTGCATAAAAACCCGCAGCCCACTTATCGGTATCCGGTGATTTGTTATCGGAACGCAAAAAGTTGCGCGGCCGTAGTGTTTGCGAAGCGCATATGATGGATAATCATTTAACAATCGTACGCGAAGGTTGCCATCGCACGCTCGGGCGTGCATTGTAAGTGGAACGGAAGCAAATTCCGCGAAATAACGATTTCTACATCGGCCGAAGAAATATCTGCAGCAATTCGTTTCTACTGTTTTATTACTTGATTGAAAAAGGTCCGCCGGCACTCATGGCTCGCGTCGCGCATACGAGCAAGCAACTTAGAAAGACATAGAAGCTCCGATATACATGTCGGACATTAATTTTACTTTCGTCCTATCCCCCCACCCCCTCCCTCCTTCTTTCTTTTTTTCTTTCTTTCTTCCTTTTGCGAAACGCTAGACGGGCCATCGTGCAAGTTTATTGTCGTGCATCGACTGTTCTTTCCCTTTCCTGGTGCCTCTTCGTGCGCACCGCTGCCGCGATTGTACCGTGCCACCGGGATCGCGTTCCACCGATTATTTATGTATCGTTTCGTAGCACGATATATCGATTTTCGAACGGTCTCGATACTCTGCAATGAGAAATGAAAATTAAGCAACATCGCGGCGATCCGTTACGCACTGGTACGGATATCTAGAAGCGGATTTTCATATTCGGAGCGAGGCAGACGGACTTTTCGATCCACGATTGTGGATACGATGGGATTATATGCTTTGGGAATTTAGAGTATTGGGAATTCAAAGCATCGAGAGTTTAGAAGATATGGAAATTCGAAGCATTGGAAATTTGACGCTTCGAGGATTCAAAGCATTAAAAATTGGAAAGGGTTGGAAATTGAGAGCACTGGAAATTCGACGCGTTGAGAATTCTGAGCTTTGGGAATTCAAAGCATTGAGAATTGGAAGGATTGGGAATTCAACGCTTTGGGAGTTCAAAAGCACTGAGAATTCAAAGCATTCAGAAGTGGAAGCTTTGAAAAAAAAAACATAAGCAACGAGAATTCAGCGCATCTTCCATATCGCACAGCTGATAAAAGAAAAAAATAAGAGTTATAGATGAAGAACAGAAGCGAGGTGTCCGGTATTCACCTAAAACAGATAACACTTTGGCGGACAGGCATTTATCAACTCTTTTGCCAGCGCGGCGCGGCGCGGCGCCTCGAACGAAAGACGAGGAGGATTTATAGCGTTCACCTGTCGCTGGATCGCTTAATAGCCACGGACAATGTTCCGTAGAGACGGAAACGGCAGAGACAGAGAGGGAAGAAGAGGCGTTGGAAAAAGTTCCGTGAAAGTTTGCGGTTCCGTACGCCCGTCGGATATCTGTACGTCGAAGTTTTTTTCGCGCGGTGGTAACCAGCAGGAAGAAATAAATCCGGGTGAACCCTTCATCTGGAAAGCGAGCGGCGAAGACAGGGAAGGAAGTGCCATTGTTCCGCGGACGACTGACGGCCGCGGAAATAAAAATCCGCGTCCGATGCCTTGTTTTTCGACGACGACCACGACGACGACTGAAAAACCTCTCGAAACCTGTCAGAGCCAACGAGAGGGGATCTTCGAGTCGACGAGAGTCGCGGAATTGACCGTGACGAGGACTATTTCACTTGCCGAATGAATATTCGCGATCAGAGCAATATACTCCATCGTGAATGGCATCCCAAGCCACTCGAGTACGTCTATTTATTTTATTATTTATTTATTTATTTAACAAATGGGGAAAAAAAGAGAAACCCTTTGGTGTACAATAGCATTTAGTCGTAGGCAGGCAAATATCGAAACAGTTGAACGGTTAACAGGATTAAACGATGGAAACGTATCCAATGCTCCGCTATGTAGGTTGACATTTATAATTGCGCGATTTGTACAATTAAATTCGCCATATTGTGTACGGTGAAATTTCCGTGTGAGAAGGATGTTATTTGTATGTAACCTCACACTTGTATACAGTGTCTAAAATAATTATTCGTAACACGTTCAACCGTTGCAAGAAGCTGTAGAAATGTAAACAATCCAATAGCAACAATAGTCATCGTTTTTAGCTTATAGAGATTTAATTTTTCTGTGATTCGAGTTCTCGAAACTAGAAACCTTTTCACGTTTCAACGTTTCATGTTACTCTGAATTTGTGAACCGTTGGACAAAGAACTTCGATCGACTTGTACCTGGAAAAGCCTTTGTAACATTTTTAAATTCTACCTTGAATATACTTTGAAATTCAGCACGGTGAGATATGTATGTGCGCGCGAAGCGTGGAATTTGAGAAGCTTGAAATTTAGAACCTCTTGCGGTTAGTAATTAGAGCGCAGGGAATTTTTAATGGAAGAAGTTCAGGGATTAATTAAAATCTTATAATAACGCGCAAGCTTCTGCGAGCTCTTATCGGTACTGAATGAAGCACAACTTCACCGATTACTCGCCTCGACAATCGATAACCCACAAATTCAACTCTAACTTCAAATATTTTATTTACTTAACGACGAACCGTAATCCATTGTCAAAATTGTTTAACAACAGAGTATCTAACGGTAAGTGGATGGCAAAATAAGTAGAATGAAATACGTACGAGTTAAACCTGAAACAAGTTTACTTAAACTAAAACAAAAGCAGACTACTATTACAAGACACTATTGAAAAAGTCGCATCGTGATTATTAATAACTTGGTCAAATTATTCATTATTATCGTGGCTTATAAATTCGTAAATTTAAGAAGATGTTAGCTAAATATAAAACTAGAAATATTGTATTGATTAATAAAAATAACGATATCAATATTGAAACATATTTGCTCGCTTTCCACGAAACAAATTCAGGATCGCGTTAATCTCCCAAAATTCCTTAGCACTCGCAGAAGTTTAGAAATCTTAAAATTTAAAGATAATATTCGTCACGTGTATAACCTAAAAAATCTTCAAATTTAAAAATAATAGTTACCGTTAATTTCATCAAACTTTTGCCAAGCTTTATTGCGAAAGGGGGGAAAATTGGCTTCAATGTCGTCTGCTTCCAAAGAAATGAAACCTAAATTACTAAAAACGACCGCAAAACTATTGAGGAAATTTAAAATTTGTTACCGTAGCCGACATACATACGTAAGAGCGCAAAAGTATTAAATAACGTCGAAAGAAAGTCGGCGGAATGTTTGTTTGTACGGATTCGAAAGAGGCGAACGAAAGGGAGCAAACAGGGGAGCTGCGTTTCTCAAATAGAAGTCGTGTGCGCATCGACGAGCGTGTACTCGAACGTAGAGAGATGGAATAAGAACAAAACGAACGCTTGCTTATGGCGTTCTGCAATATCGTTTGTTCAGCGCGCGTTTCTGCAGGGGACAAGGCGGCAGTTTTCTTTGTAAATATTAAACCTTTTGCTGCTTTTCGCTGCGCGCCTGCGTTTTCAATAAGATTACGCTAAATAAATCCTATTCTACTGCAAATCTTTCACCGGATCCAATTACCTCGAGGCACGCGCGTGTATGCGTGCAACAAACGCAGCAAAAGTGCCGGCAAAGGGTTGAGGTTGTTCCCTTTTCAATGGGGAGATGCGCGTACGTCATAAATCCGAAATCAAGATGAGGGGAATACATAGTTGCAAAAATTGTGACGCGAATAACTGATACACGATACTTTGTTTCGTGTACATTTATTGGGTTCACGAATGTGAAATAGTTCGCCAAAGTTTCAGATTCTATTCTGTTAATTTTGTGAAACGATTAATTGTAATGGAATATATTAAAGAAGAACAAATTAGCTGCGATGTGAACAAAAAAATTGTGAAAACTTCAGGGTTTGGCATTAAGAATAATTGGAATATTTAACTAATTCTTTGTGCAAGTGTAAATTTTGCAAATATACCACAAGTTATTGAAATTGGCATTTATATGGTTCAACATCGATTTACGTGATTTAAGGTTAATAATTAGACCGCGGATCTTTGTGCAAATTGAACATAGCATAAACAAAAATAAAGGAATGGAATCGAAATCTATTAGGTGTACCAATAAGTAATCCACTATTTTAAAGAATCTATAGGATCAAAAAGGAATTTATAGCTCGCCAAAAAATGTAGCAAATATCAGTAACTAAATTGAACATGAAATAGATGCCTAATTTTATTCGAAACAAATATTAAATTAACCAAACGATTCGAACATCAATTGATACGCCTAATAACTTGATTTCA
Source organism: Eucera pruinosa (assembly GCA_028830335.1). Classification (NCBI taxonomy): domain Eukaryota; kingdom Metazoa; phylum Arthropoda; class Insecta; order Hymenoptera; family Apidae; genus Eucera; species Eucera pruinosa. Next base: position 495,910 of record JAMYCR010000014.1, read on the forward strand.
TCCCTTACCTATTAGGAAGTGTATTTTATAAACTTTTAATAGCGTGGAATAGTGCATTATACGGTGATTTTATTTACTTTTCCATATCTTATAAAGATACACAAAGATGAGTACCTTAAAAAACCTTGAGTACCTAAAAGTTTCCTGTAATCCGATTCACGCGTGCTGTGAAGCGAAGTTTCGGCTGCTGGCAATTATTCCACGATTCCAGGCGAACTAGTTGCCATTTTTCTGGAATTTCTCCTTTCATTAGCCGCACTTTTCTCGCGGATGAAGCGGACGCAAAGTGGAAGCTGCACACAAAGACGTTCGGCGACGACGAAGGAAGAAGAAGAAGAAGAATGTAAAACGAAGACGGGTTGGGGGAAAGTTATGCAAATGGGAAGGAAATGAAAGAAGATCGGTGTAAATGAGACATAACGAAGCAACTGTAAAAAGGAGCTATTGCGCGAGCTAGCGTCGACTTGGCCGAGACAAATTTAAAAAATGGGGAATATTCACCGCCTGCCGTTGCCAATTGTCGACTTGAATTACAATATTTTGCCCATTATATCGCGCGCTATTCGATCGACTGGCTCCCGAAATCCCAAGCCATTACGGCCCGATATAACGATATACAATCGCTATTCCGAGGTTCGAACTTTCATTAACTCCAGATGTGCGAATTCCCTGCTCCAATTAAATCGGCCGACTGCTAAACTTAACGCCGCCACTGTGTTTATTTTATGTAAAACGTCCGCGTGGAAGTTTTATCGTGGTCCACGGCTGCGATTATCGGCGAAGTTTGCGCCGATATTAGCGAGAACGGTTCTCCTCTTAACCCTTTCACGGTGTCGATTAAGCGTCGTAATTCAGACTCTTTGAACAACTCTCCGAATTCATTCGTACCATCTGCTAATGATGCGAGAAGAAATATACTAAATTTCTAGCACACTGTAAGTACTTCACTATACTTTTTAGCAAATATAGCTGAACTTTAAAGTGGAATTTATAAATTCATTTTTGTAGAATAATCAAGCATCTATCTTAGTAGGAATTTTATTTGGTAGGACAGATATTTTGTTGCGTTAAAAGTAAATACTGGATTTGATAGAAAAAGTGAGTTATTTATTGGCACATATAATAAATACGTAGTCCATCATGTTTGACGTTGATTACTTTATTATCTCCTTGGGCTAGAATTTCATATCACGTCACGAACAAATCGTTTGAATATTGTAGACAGCTTTTATTTAATATCCTCCAATCTTACAATGCAAAGTTAAAATTAGCGTTTCAATTAATTTTAATGATTAACGATAGACGTTTTATTGAACCTATGCTGTAATTCATAGTACTAGTGCAACTCTTTATCGTAGAGCAAAGGGTTAATATAAAAGTTTAACATCTCCATCGCAGTTGTTGAACCTACTTTCTTAATCACTTCTTTTTCCCTATTTTTCTACCAGTCATTTGTATTTCTGTAACTTTGTCGTTTTGTAATCGTTATAATTGCCGCGTTGCAAAAATGATCCTCTACTTGTTCAAGTGTACTACATCCTATGTATTATATTCCAAAGTATTTGTACCCGCTAATAATAATAATAATAATAAGAAGAAGAAGAAGAAGAAAACGAAGCTATACTGCAATCGAAACCAGCTTCAAGCAATATAAGCTTAAAAGCCGGCGTCTATATTGCAAATTCAACGTGTTTGAAGTAAAATATGGAGAAGTATTTGAAGAAGTTCTATTTTGATAGAGGAACGTTGGAAACTGTGCGGATGGTTTGACGGATCGACAATGATTGACAAGGGAGAGAGGAATATTGTAACGGAGCAGGAAGAGTTATCGGAGGACTTCCATCTAGCAACTAATTTTCAGCCGCTTTACGGAGCTCTTTAGCCCCGCAGGAAATAGCAGACCTTTAATCCCTGCGGCACGAAGACTTCGAACGTTGAAAGCTTTGAACGTGGAACGTTGATTGCATTCGTCAAACTTCCACACATCGGCGCAGACACTTCGCGGGATAAGCTTTCGAGACGTCAGAAGAATGTTACGAGAAAATCTTCCTTCCTTCCTTCCTTCAACGCTTCATTTTTCGATCGCACCCCGTTTATTATTCGCTTATCTATTTACCTGTCCTTTTTGCACACAAGCGAACGTGCAAAATCATAAAAATGTAAAAGGAAAGTGACAAAACGTAGCGTGAAAAAGTTACGTTAGAATCGTTCCGCAATTCGACTATCTTTAGGCTGGCTTAAATTAGGCTGAAACTAGACTGGAACATTAAAGCCAAGATTGAAACATTTGCATACGGCAAATAGAATTGCACGGATGGAGCTATAAAAACTTTTCCTTATCTTACTACGAAGCGATCGGTTAAAGATTTAAATATATCTACTTAACAATAAAACGACACTTTACCTAATATTGTCTAATATCTCTACATCCACATATGTAGGTATATTGTTTACAATCCATATATTACTATGATATGTTGCAGCATTGATTCTACGACATGTTCGCAACCATTAAACCATAACTTTATTATTACCCGAGATTGACTTACGCTACTTTTCGGGACACTTTTGTTAACTAATTTTACCCCGCATATCCTACAAATTCTCTATTAACTTCTCTAATTACACACTAATACTTCACGTGACAAAAAGATAAGATCATTGTTAGCTTCATTTATATTATCGCGTTTGTCCAACAACCTTTCGCGAATGTACATCGCCGTAAAAGTTAAAAGCCGATGCACCGTGTATGAAAGAAAATCCAATAGGCACGCGTAGTAGCCTAAGCCGGGGATACTTGATACTTACGCGAGAGCTTCGAGAAGATTAACATTCAGATTCGCAATGGCGGAAAGCGAGAGGGTGCCGCAGCAGGTTGCCATGGCGAAACCTGTTCCACGGCCAGCGGCCTCTCTCACCCGGGTAATATTTGATGTACGGGACCCGTGGCTGTACGGTTGCCATATTTCTGCCGACTTTGCGAACCGTTTTAGTTTTTCGTGCTGGTTGGAAGGCTTCCAGTAGCCGGACGCGGCGAGAGAACATTTTCCCCTCCCCTCTGCCGTCCCACCCTTAAAATATACTCGCAGCCACCGGTTCAATATGTGTGAAAACGTACGGCTGGCCCCGTATGTTGCTACGTGTCCGACACACACATTGGTCTCGTGCATGTAATCGTGATCACGAGACTGCGCGCGCGAACATACACGTATTTGTCCGCGTAGTGACCTCGTGCGAAGCTACGTGACTCTAAGTCCGTGCCAAAACTTGTTTCCCCCGCACTTTTTCCTACCGCTGGCCTCCTCCTGCGCTAAACACTTTTTCCCTCTCTCGTAGCTCCATCGACTTCCACTTCGCCAGAAGTAGGCGGGGTAAGTTCGTTTCGAGACGTTGCTTCGTTGCTTGGTAACTTTCTTCATTCTTAACCCTTGAGAGTGGTTTTTTTGGATCATTTTCGAATCGTTGCGCGTTCTTGTTTAGCGTAATTGCGGATCTTGCGTGTTGTATATCTTGTATGTTGCTAGTAGATCATATATCATATACGATATATCACATCTGACTAATGTAATTACGGATAAACGTGTGACAAAGTTCATACGAGTACGTTTGCTTCTCTACCCTTAATAGCGTGTTAATAGTTCAGTTTAGAGATTAGCGTGATAAGTTGGCAATTCAAATTGTTATACTCGCGATCCTCGAGTATCTATTGAATTATAGAGAAACTGTACATTAAGCCAAATTATTTATATGTAACAAGTTTTGCACGCACAATTATATTGGTGCACAGCCATTAAGATGTCCCAATTTATTGGATGTACAAATTAATTCAGAAACTCTATCTTTAAACTCTTGGTATTTCTATTAATTTGACCGGCACCTTAAAATTGAGAACCCAAAGTATAAAGGTGGACCCGTTCAATTAATATGGAAATAGTATATGAACTTAAGCATTTGCATGTTTCATATGATTAATTGTGTTGCATCGTTGTTGCATGAATTGGCAAGAAAATAATGTTGTGCCATAGAGAAAATATACGTATGCCTTTAACGAACGATTGTATAATTTTAGTAGCCTTCGTAGCGAAAGGGTTAAGGAGAGAGAAACAAGCATATTGATATAAATTTCATCACAGTGATGATCCATAATTACATTATTTACAGTAGACAACCTGTATGATATAATTGCAATAGATAAGATATACAGTAGACGAGATCCACGATTACAGTAGCCAAGAACGCGCTATTAGAAGACTGCACGGGGATTAATGCCATGAAAATTTATTTTTGTTTCTTTGCTTGCCCTCGGCCCATTCGCAAGTCTCCGTGAGAGACGCGTATCACGGAGCCATTGCAATTGTTCATGTTCGAGTTTCTCCTTTTCTCCTGCTCTCTACAGCGAAGGCTTACCCTGGGGGTATTAGGTGTTTTCCCGTGAGACAGCTACCCTGCGAGTGTTTTGCGTCGGCATTAACTTTTACCCGTTTTTTGGAAGGCGAAGGTAAAAATGGGAACGAGGGGATCAGTGAGCTCTGGAGATCGTTTTTACAGCGAGGGTTTTGTTAATTTAAAGCGGTACTCTTCCGTTCCTCGAGACTGCTAGATAAAACACGATTAACCCTTTTGCTATAATTATCGACGAAGCGTAGGATGGACTACTTGTTTCGGACTACGTGGATCCTTTGCTATTTTTAATCCTTTGATTGTGGAAGTTTCACTTTAAATACACGGTGTGAACGGTATACTTCTTCGTCTCGAGTTCTTTCAATTGTATTTTAGTTTCCTTTAACAGACTTACCTATAATAATCCACCAATTTATATCCCCAAAACAAATACTAGAATCGTGTTTAATAAAGACTGATTTATGCCCTCAATTCCAATATTAAAATTCCACTGAATTTTCCATTAAGAAGCGTTAAACTTTGTAGAAGAACCAACGTTAACTGCACCCCCAAAAACAACTATTTCATCTTCCCTTGCCAAACAGTATCCTACCTAAAACAATTCAACTTATACTCCAAAAACAAATACCAAAGCCCTATTGAGTAAAAATTAATTTCTCCCCCTGATACAACAAGACTCTCCTCGTTCACCGGAGACACCGTTAACGAAAGCAGTACGAAGGTTTGCGGTAATAAGTTAAGCAACAAGACATCCCCGATGTCGCCGTCGCATTTACATCGTCGATCTGCATATCGCGTTAGCATCAAAGGCACGTCTTGCGTACGTTTCTCGGCTCTTCGGGGAGCTTATCACCTGGCTAATAACCTGGCCAACCTATTATCATCCTCCCCTCTCTCTCTCTCCCGTCAACTTCCCTTCGATTTTCTCGTGTTTCGCGGCAGTTACGGGGGAGAGCTCGCTTCCGCAACAGGCATGGCCGAGGTAATCGTGCGGTGCAGGGCTCGTTTTTCTTCAGTCGAAGCCCCATCGATCCAGTTCCCCCCGTAACCGGCTCGTCCTTGTCAGGATCGTGCATCGTCGATGAGGGCGACCGTGTCACAGATGCAACGGTGCAACGATCGTCACGATGTTCCACCCAACAGTCTACCCGTTCGCGATAACTCTTCAGGAATTTATTGAGACGCATTGCAGAGGGCCGAACATTTCCAGCTGTTTGCCCTTGCATTGTCGTTACCATCCACGACGACGCGCTTTCTTTTTTTTCTTTTTTTTTCAGTTGTCCCCGACGGGACGCGCGACGCCCTTTTGTCTCTCTTTCCAAAAGATATCCATCAACACCCCCCCCTCTTCCCCTACCCTCGTTTCAATTAAACGAAATTGCGCTGGAGCAGCTTTCGCTGCTCTCGCGGCGAGTAAATATACTCCCCCTAGACACGAAATTCATTTATACGCTGGCTGGATCTATTCCTTCCGGGGACACCCCCATTTAAAGATGTAATTAGTAGTAAACATTTGCCCCCATCGTTGGATTCAGTTTCTTTAATTATGTATAACTAACAGCCCCGGCAGTCCGGACGCTTTGATTCGCAAAGTTTGTTGTTTGATTGGCAAAGTTCGCGTCCGGTGGAAAAAGTAGCCGGTAAATATACGAGAAGCTTTCCTCCGGGGACGAAGATAACGCGTGGAGAGATTGGCAAAGGGTGCATTTTGTCGAGCACCTCGAGCTACGCGCGTAGAATTTCAACGAGATATGCCAGCTTTCGATAGCTAGAAGATTCAGGCGTAAATGTTTAGCCCCTTGACTACGAAACGCGTATATATACGCGTATGTCCAACAGATTTTATATAACACGCGTACGTTAACCGATTATCTTATTCGTTACATAAGCTAGCGTTAGTCGAGCACTACTTTTATATCACGTCATGTAATTATAGGGGTAATCTTTGTTTAACAATGTTTCTACGCCATTGAAGATGTACAACAAAGTCCAACGTCTCTATTACTGTCACTTGAAAACTTTTCATTTAAATAGAAACACGTTCTCCATATATTAGCACGTCGGTTTGCGTAACAGATATCTACGAGATGTACAGTAAACGTCGCGTCTTACCGAATTATCACACGTTCCATACTTTATAATTATATTGGTCACGTTTCAATGCTCAACGACACATTTACCTCCTTAGATTCATTCATAAATATTAAGTGTAAACGAATATACGATATCTACGTGTTATTTCCTACCTTATTCCTTTATTTACGACTCTTTATACGTTACTTTCCTATTACAATGAAACGATTCAAGTGGTAGTTATAGGAACAGTAACAGTAATCGGGTCATTAACCCTATCCCTAATTCTTTCGCGCCCCCATATAAACTCGTCATCGAGACTCGATTGGCCATCGCCGCGGCAGCGGTAGCAATCAAGCCAATCATCGTTGCACAAATGTGTCGTCGCTCCCTCTCTCCCTCTATACGGTAATTACGCCGGCTGAATTATTTAAATTCTGACCGAGAGAAGCGAAGCAACGATGCACACACATGCAACGTGTTCGAATGCGCCCGGGCAACGGAGGAAGGAGAAATTTCACGAGGGAGTCGATTGGTTTGCGGAGGCAGTCGGAATGCAGGCTGCATCTATTATGGGCCTGGTACACGTCTCGACCGGTGCGGTTCGATTCCGGGAAGCGAGAGGCTGCAGCGAGCGTCTAGCCTTAAACTTGCGAAGCCAGGAGGTGGCCTGGTTCCACACGAAGGCATCCTTGCACGCGGCACGTTCCCGAACGTTCACTGCCACCGCCTCCCTCCCCCTCCTTCACCCTTCTCGTTTTCCTGCCTCCGCTACGCTCCCAATTGTCTATCGGAATTTGATAATGGCTCGTCGCGGTCATGTAAAATTCATGAGGCGACTCCGCCGCTGTAACGACCGAATATCTCCGCGGCTTACGCGCCCTCAACTTCGGCTTTGTCGCTAGCTACCGCGATCGGCCTCCCCGTGGATACACACCTTTACCTTCTCCACTTCTCTATTGACGGATTTAAGTTGCCGCTGTAACGTGCACGCTGGTCGATTATACCGGGTTCGATACTGTTTCGTCGACTGGCGAACTTTCGGTGTCGCGAACAATGAAACCTTGCGATTAGTGGTTCGAATGTTATTGATATCGGGGTGCAAATTGGACCGAGTGTTAGGTGGTTGAAAGTAATTAGAACTAGGATATAATTGGCGAGGAATGATTATTAGACGAATAGAGTGCGGTAGGTGATTAGTGGATCACCGATTTTGCATGCAAATTCATATTTTAGTTATGGGTTTGTAAATTAAATTGGGGAAATGAGACTTAAATAAAGCGTTATTTCAGCTTTTAAATAATATAGGTTCTATATAAGGTACGTTCAAATGCTCAGAATGTAGTACTTAAAAAACTTAAACTGAAACGATTCGTAACGATAGTTTTATTAGAACCTCCTTTCGACGTTCCATGGTGAAATTTCCCGCAAATGCATAAACATCCGCAGTCTATTAATAAGGAAACGATGTATGGCGAAGCAGATGGACAGAGAAATTGACTGTGGACGGAAGTGGGACTGGCTGTGGTCAAGGGAGTGGCGGATGCGAGGCACTAGTCTGCGCAATGATGTCGTTTGCGGTCGTCTCGGTTGATAGGGACAAAGTTTCGGTCGTTGGGGAAATATTGTTGCCTTTATATCGAAGGAAATTGCTACCTTTATTCAATTCGAACATTTTCCCCCATGAAATTTCCGCAGCGAACGTTATATACTTGTTCCTCGATATCCTGTAGACATAATTCCATTGCGGCAACATTTAGGCAACGCGTAGTAAGCGACACACGCGACATACGACTTTCCGAGTAATCTACCATAGCGCGATGTATTTGTTTATAACAAATGAACTACAATGGCTAGGTGCAAAAGTCTGTAAGATAATATTCTCGGGATTTTCCTCTTTTATTTAAGCCAAGGAGCATCGAAGTCGACCCACTAAATGCTGAGAAAGAAATGGTTAACATTAAACGTATAATAACATTTAGAGATTCATTTTAAAAACAATCTATCCATTTTATTATTTCAAACATCCGGTTAATTTATTCCCAAGTAGTTATGTTGTCCAGGGAAATTATGTATACTTGCGTATCTCTTTTTATATACTTGATACAAATATTACGCCGCAGTGAAAGGGTTAAAGATCAAATACACCTCGCAAAGTTCTATTCGCAATTCGCCGAGCATTCAATAGAGAGAGAGAGAGTATCGACTCGAATGGAACAGAAATGAATGCCTTTAAAGGCATTTCATCGAGATTACAGCTCCGCAGATTCTTGTTTTATTAGAATCGGTTGACCCAGAGATTAAGAGTCGCCTCTCTCGGTTGCCGGAGATTGAGCGTGTTGTCGTTGAACGAGCTAGGAGAAGTTTTCGCAAGAACGGTGCCCCGATTGACGTCTTATTCCACCGGTTATTGCATCGGTATCTCGAAAACTTGTGAGAGGAAAAGTTCGTCATTTCCCTGCATTTCCCCTTTTATCTTGCCCCATTTCACTGGCAACCCTTTCTCTTCCGTTTCTTGCTCCGGTACGAAAAATCCACCCTCCATCATCAAAGACGTCGCTTCGCTTTAGAACACTTGCCGGAAATCCGTTTTTTTTTCTTTTCTACGCTTAACCGTTTGATGTTCGAATTATTATTATCGCTACTGCGTATATTCTTTTCTTCTACTTCGTGGACCTTTGCTCGTTAATAATAAATAAATTATCGCGTCGTTGAAAAGTGAACGAACTTCGTTGCACGGATTTGTTATTTCAATGCACATCGATTGCAACGCGAGGAACGTTCGTCAAAATAGGAGAGGGTGATTTAATTTTGGGGTTAAGTTTTTATCGATGATCGGATGGCGAAACTTTATGCAAATTTAGATGTATTATTAGACCAAACGGCGACCGATTCGTGGACCATTCACTATATTATATCTACAACATAGGTAATACTACTATCAGTGTTTTATCGATGCTATTGTGGCGCTATGGAGAGGGGAAAAATGGAAAAAGGGAAGGGTGTGCGTTTCGTTCTGGGCCTGCTAGTGGACGAATGATTTTCTTTCCATTTTTCTAGTAGACGAATTCTCGTTTCTCTCTCGTAGAATTTCTGAAATTTAACAAAACGTCCAAAGAAAACGGGACGAATTTCAACCCGATACAACCCGATACTTCTGCGTTTTAAATGAATATTCGTATAGTTGTCGTCCTTTGAAGCAAGCTTTATATTCGTTTAATTTTCACCTTTTACACGGGAAACGAGGATCACAGGTGTGTTCGTTTAATTTTCGTCGATTGCCGATCGCGACAACGCGAACGGCGTCACGCGAGAATATTATACACGGGAATTCGGACGAAGGTAAAAGCAGATTACGCGCGCCGTCGGGCGAGCGGAGAACGTATCGGCGCGGATGATTTTTATTCATAAAGAATATTAATTCGCCGTTTCATTTGCGTCGCGACGCGGATCGGAGTAACCTGTGCCCAGCAATCGTGCAGCGCTACGGATTTCAATCAAATTTATACAACCTTATTAACGGCACACGGCCGCGTCGATATTGCGCAACCGATAAATTCATCCGACTCAAATCGGAAGCGTAAACATTTGCCCTCGCCGCCGTGTTCGCCGATCGCGATCCGCGCGAAAGCGAATCGCGCCCGGCTCTACTTCTCGCCAACTTTTAATTCGCTCGGCAAAATCCTTTCGTCCACTTTACACGTATTTGCTTCGAACGTTACCTCCGCCGGCGAGTATATTAACGCGCGTATCGGTGAATATTTTGCGCCAGGGTAAATGACCCACGTACTGCCACTTGAATGATCACCTACGATATCGTTGCACTATTTTTATTATTTATTTATCCAAATCACGTGTTTCTCGTTGGAATTTCAGACGATAAAGCTTGCAGTGGCAGGAATTGAGTAGGTGACAGTACGCGATTCATTTACCCTGTTTCTTTGTATCGCGCGTTATATTAACACATTGTTTTCGGGCGATTTTTTCATCAATCCACTCCGTAGGGAGGACAATTCTTTTTTATCCCTTTATTACGAAAAGAATATTTAACAAAAACACTTTTCAAACGCAACAACTATCGATTATGATTATATCATACAATGATAAGTATTTTGTACGAAATTCGTAATATTTTTGAATAAAAATCATTTGTAATAGCAGAATGTAGGCAGAAACGAAAATGGAGAACGTCGTGAACGATACAACGTCGCTACAATACTGAAGAAATGTAAAGATAAAAACGAAATGGTTATCTTACAGCTACTCTATTTTAAGTGCATGTTTTATGATCACAGTCTGTCACCCGACCCTATTTCCAAAAATCGCCGAGTACGTAGTACCTACTACGTGTCTCACAACGGTTGGCGCCTAATTTTTACCGTGCAACGCGTTTTAAGCGCCTCTCGCTCTCTAGCAACAGTATGCAAGAGACGCGTTTAAGCGTCTCCCGCAAACGTGTTAATAGACTTTGGAGGTGCACGCGTTAATGTTTCGAATTATGTATGCAATGGAGTACGAATCAATGCAAACGTTGGTAATGTGGATCGCGTTGCAAAGAATACACTCAATGCTGTTTAATGCGTTAATATATTTAACAGATAAGATCAAACTTATTCAACTTATTAGCCACTATAAAATTTACGATGCATCCTATAAATGAGTGACCTATCCTATACTTTTGTTAGCCAACGGTATTGTGCAGCAAAAATCGTGCTAATGAAAATCCTGTACTTTTAAACACATTTAAGAAAAAGTGCCGCGAATTCGCCGCGGGTAAAATGTCAACATACGCCATAACTTCTCCCCTTTTCGCTCTGCAAGGTAGCTGAAAAATTTCAATAGTAGACAGCGGCAAAATTCAACTACTCCGTGAAAGGGTGCGCTGTAAACGCTTTATTTCTTCGGTTAATTGGCAAAGCTACGTGCGTGAAGCCTGCGCATAATGGAAGAAGCGCGGAGATACGGCACGAGAGGCATCCCGATTGTGGTTGCGTCGTTGAAAGAAGCCTGGAGAGCCGGGAGGGAGGAAAAGAAAGGCGGTTTGGAATCGACGCGGAAGAAGAGGATCGGAAAATTGCGGCCGCGGACCGAAGAAGAGAAGAGCATCGGTGGTGTGTTGGCCAGAAGGGAATAGTAGGAATACCAATGTGCAAAGCAGCGAAGAGCCGGAACATCGGCCTCGAAGACGCGGACGAGACGTTGAACAAGGCATTCGAGACACGTAGAAGCCGAAGCAATAGTCCCGCTGCCAACGGAACGAGGAATTCTGGCTGGTTCGCGAAGTCGTATCGTGGCGTGTTCTTCTCCCATCCGCCATATCCCGGTCCGTTCGGGTCATCCTTTGATCGCTCACCTGTGGATCATACCTTGCGCAACATTCTCTCTTTGACGAATAAATTACCGTCGTGCTTGTTACTAAACTTCTTCGGCTGACCCACCTTTAGACCTTAGAATTGGGGCGAAATCTTTTGTACAACTGTTGCAAGCATCCACGTTAAATGGTTCTTTGCGTTAGGTTTTAGTTTGAAAGCATGAGAAAGGATAGAAGAATCCGGAGAATAACGATTAGGGTTGAATTTCTAGGGGTTTTGCAAGGATACGAGGAAATTGGGGAGGTAGAGAGAAAACTGACGCTTGACAATTTTTGTTTCTTTGGGGGGGGGGGGGGGGGAATTACAAGTGATTGCAAATTTAAACGGTTGGAGGCATGGGTGTCTAGAACCTTTGAAATTGAGAAGACTTCGAAGTACACGAACTTAGGATTTCGAAGGGTTGCAAATTTAAACGCTTGGGAACCTAATGGCTTGAAAATTCAACCGCTTAGATAATCCAAAAGCCAGGAAATTTAAATACATGGACATTCAAACGCTTCGAAGTGCAAAAGATGGGAAATTAAGATCATTAGAAATTTAAACCCTTGGAAATTCGACGGTATTAAAATGCAAAACCTTTGAAACTCAAAGACTTTGGATTTCCAAAGCTTGGAGATTCACAAGCTTAGTATTTCAAAGGGTTGCAAATAGAAACGTTTGGAAGCCCGAAAGCTTGAAAATACAAACGCTTAAATAATTCAGGAGCTTGAAAATTGTTTTCGTTAAATGATCGAATATACGAACAAAATTAGGGGTTTCAAGAGTCTTATTATTATTTCTTACAGTAGAGACACTCAATCGTAACGGACGAGAAAAATGACACGTGACTTTGATAGACGAATAATAAATGTAGTGCAATAAAGTCGTAGTTGATGCAGGTGGCAATTTACGTTATTTACCACAATGCAGCCAAGATCATCTCTCGACTTCCTACCTTAATAACGAAGGAACCTTCGTTAAAGATTACGCGACGAGTTATCCAAGTTAATTCGAAAGTTGTAAAACTGTTGCCGGTAGAAAATCAGGAGGTGGGCGATTCGATTGAAAATAAGCGAAGCGATCAGCGGCGATTTGTATCGCCGGGAAATTGAATCGCGCGCTGATCTGCCGGATCGAAGATCTCGTTTACAGGATCGGTGTAAGTAATACCGGATCCATTTGCATCGGGTTGCGCGCATCCGGCCGCGATGCAATTAGCGCTTCATCGAGGCATCGCGATGCATTGTACACGGATTGTTGCAATCGAATCTACGCGGAGGGACGTTGGTTCGATTGATCGATGCACACGCCATGCCAAGTGGTCCAAGTGTGTTGAATATTTTAAATTGCCCGCATTATCCACGGCAAACGGGAGTACATTTGAATCGGTTTTCACTCCGAGAACGATGAAACGCCAGAAATTGCATTTCCAAATAATTGAAAAGACTGCCTTTGTTTTCGTGCATCATTAGAATCGTTGATTACGCAATGCTGCTACAATACGAGCGATTGAACACTCGTGTGTGCTTAATTATGGTCAAACTTTGCTCGGAAATTTGTAACAATTAAAATGGTATCGCTTGACTTGTGCCGATTTACAGCTCGATCCAAGAATTTCTCAGGAAATGAAATTCTATGTAGATAATGCAGCGGAGAGAAAAGGAAAATATTTGTTGACGAGCCTTAAGCTATGCATAAAATTGTTGCTTGGAATGTTTTCACTAGAGAAAGTACTCTGATGTTTTTAGTAACGTATAATAAGAATGTTAAAGGGTAGATCGGCCAATTACAGCCGATAAATAAATAAAATGAACCAGTATTGATAACACTCTCCAGTGCAAAGGGTTGAAAAAGGCCGACTTGGAATTTCTCCTACTGCTTTTCCATTTGCCAATTCGTTTAAACAGCAAATGGACGACGACGCGATTAACCTGCTTGCTTGCTTGCAGCAATTTTTTCCCGTTTTACGTCGCTACCCCGGGACGACAAATGGACTTGGACCGATATGGAATTAACGTCTCGTAAAAGCGTCGTAACGCGGGACGCAGAAGACGGAATGTGTTGGGAAACGCGGACGGGTCGATTTACGTCGCGGGGCAATAAAATAGCGGGTGGCGAGCATTGCAGCGAGACAACACGGGCTTCGGAATTTACACGCGGCCCGAACTATCGGCATCAAACCGCATTTAAATGACGCCGTTCGAGAGCATAATGCGATTAATGTGTCGTACGATATCGTCATTATTGCCGTGCTAATTACACAAATCATATTTGTTAGCCGCCATCGTTACTTCATCCCCCGATATCGCCATTTGTCGCGCGACGGTCCGTTTCAATACACCGATCGCGTTCCCATCAATAGACGGTTAACTATCGCGTGCAATAGCGATTTCAACGTAGCGGGATGCGATAATAAATTGGCGAAAGTACCCGAATCGTGAAAACTCGTGTTTGCCTGACCATAGTCGGGTATATACTACTTAATCTTTGGTAATTGATCGGCTGATTTTAACTGTTGCACGTGATGATAATGCTTTTAATACGCCGGGCTATGATAATTAATGGGTGAAAGTAACAAAATCGGTCGAAACTTGTAGGTGGCTGACCATAGTCGGGGATATACTACTTAATCCTCGTTTGCCGATCGCCTAATATTAACTGTTGCACAGGATGATGGCTTCAGTGTACCAGAATGCGATAATATTTGATACGTTTACAAGTTTGAATATTTTATCGACTCGAAAGCACCATTCTTTTGCTAAGGCACAATTTATATATGGCGTGTAATTCTAATGTCACCATGTGATAATGGCGTATAACTCGCCCACGATCATTTTAATGCATCAGTATGCAATAATGAATGATTGAAAGTTCCAAAGTTATAAACACTTGTATTGGGCTGACTATAACCAGGACTATACTACTTAATCTTTGCCCACTGATGGACCACGCTAAATTCGCCTGTAATAGCTAAACAAAGGTTACGCCCACGATAATTTTAACACATCACTATGCCATAATAAGTATAATAAGTGTCATAACACTCGTGTCTGACTATAATCGCAGACGCACTACTTAATCTTCGTCCACTGATCAACCGCGACGATTGTATCCATAAGAATTAAGTAAATACTTTGCTCGCGATAACATTGATGCACAATTATGCGATAATAAGTGTCTAAAAGTACCAAACTCGCGAAAACCTACGCGCGTCTGACTATAATCGTAGACGCACTACTTAATCTTCGTCCACTGATCAACCGCGACGATTGTATCCATAAGAATGAAGTAAATACTTCGCTCGCGATAACATTAATGCACAATTATGCGATAATATGTACTTGAAAATACCAAACTCGCGAAAACCCACGCGCGTCTGACTATAATCGAAGACGCACTACTTAATCCACAGCGAGTGGCGGACGAATTAATGAAGACAGCATCTCCATTCCGTTCCCGATCGTTCGTATTACCGAGAGCACTCTGCGAACAAGAGCACACGCCCGCAAAGGAACAATGCTACAGTACGACGTTACTTGAAACCTATCCCAGTATCCTCGGTCTTTCGCTATCGCGTCGCCATACTATTGGCATCTACACAGCGCCAAAACCGATTGCAGCTGCCCAAAAGCGATCATCCCGGTCGCTGTAACAAAGGTTGCTTGGCTGCTGTCAAGCGAACGTGAGGAGCATTACGGATGCTTCGAGGACACCGTTGCGTTGGTTACAAGAGACGGAAATAGCTGGGCTATTAATCTCGCATAATTGTTGCGCGTCGGTACGCGCGCGCGCGTGTGTGTGTGTGCAAAGGATAGATAGCAAGCCTCGATCAGACAGAATTCACCCTTCTAACATTTCGCTACAGCAAAGGCGGAGGCTTAATCCTTCCCTTCGATGGATAAGACCACTGTTTTCAACGCGTAGCGAATATCACCGGACCGTTCCATTGAACCGACCGTAATCAGTGTCTCGATTCTATGAAACTCGGAGAAGTTCCTCGGGGATTACCGCCACGCCACGGGATTACAGATACCGCCGAGGATGTATATATGTTGCTTCATAAGTCTCCGATATGGACTGGCGTAACACGCGAGTCTCGAATTTTGAGAAAATTCTACCGGATTAAAGGCAGACCGGGTAAACGAATATTCCTCTGTAAGCAGGAAGAGAGTTGTTGCAGATTTTCGTGCACTTGCGATTGGTATTTAATGTACCATCACTGTAACGCGAAGTTTATTTACTTTTACGGGGAAAGATATTGCAATCGGTTGGGTATAATTTTCATGTTAATTCGAAGAGCGAGAATTATTAACAGACTATTTACCGCGAGCTGATTAATAGTCTTTTACTTTAAATCTTATAAATCCTTATGAAGCGGTCTATAAATCCTATATATTATTAATAAGGGTTCAACCAGCAGACAAAATGATACCTTAAATTTTTGTTTTACTTCATATGTTTCTATAAAATTGGAAGCATTCGGTATTGTCGAATTGTAAGCTTAAATTGACAGGTCTTTTATTTATCTGAATACTTAACCGGTAAATAATGTAGTTAATAATGACTATATAATATTGCTTGGCATCGATACGGTGAAATTAGAAGTCGGAAAAATTCGTGTGCATTTATGTGCAAGTTTATGTACAAGTTTCACTTCTTTCAATATAATTTAATTTAATTCTTCTTCAGAGTTCCAAGTTACTCGTTTCGTTAATTTTATCGGCATGTTAATGAATGCAACTCAAATGCGTGTGGGCATTCAAAATTTAATGGGACGATATAGAATAAAATAAATATTCAAATCATTATATAAACGTCCATTAAAACGTTTTGAATATAAAGTAAAATTCTTCAGCATCGTTATACTATTTTCGAGAAATATCCCCGCTGTTATATCACTTTGCAGCAACGCTACGAGAAATTCGACATAAAATTGAGCTGCGGTTTGTTTCCGACAAAAAATCGAGCAAACATTTTACCGATACCTAATAAAAGCAAATAAAATGCCGCAGTTAAATGGTGAAATTTACGCAAACAGCGGTGTACCTTTAAATTATATAACGTTACAAAGGATTAACAATAAAAAAAGGATTAAAACCGTATCATATACGATGCAACAATGTTCAATAAAGAGTAATTTCAATCGTGTTACGCGCAAATTAATTCAAATTAAATCAAGCAACATAGAATCTACTACGTGTTTGATCATTCACAAAAATAGCGAATAACTTTCCTCGTTTGAGGAATTAAATATTATCGATTGTAGTAAAAATTGTTTAGAATAAACCGAAGCTTCTTCGGCTATTCGATCCTGCTTCTAAAGATTTATCGATCTCGACGGAAGCAAGGAGAGATTTCACCTGGAATCTATGCTTTGGTTCCTAGCTGCAAATGGCTCTCATTATGCAGCCTTAAGGCGCGGCAAATGAAATCGAATCGGAGTCACGCTGTGTGTGTGTGTATGCGTGTGTTGTAAATCGCTTTGAAATTTATCGGCAGCGAGTGGAAGAATTTAGGGCAACACGGTAGGAGTTGAAGGGACAACGTTAATGGGAATTTTATGTAGGAATCGGAGCATGTTTACAGTATCCTTAATTAAGCCGTGAGGCAAGGGTCGATTTATCGCGGCAGTGAAAAGTTCCTACGACAGTGTAACAGCGGAGCCGAAGCCTGTTAAAGAAGGTGGTACTTTTAATTTGATCTTTTTTTGCCCATCAAACTTCGCGTTACCGTGTAAGAACTCGGCCCGGGATTAAGGTCGTTATTAACGATCCTCCAACGGTAATTGACCTTCTGTCGGCGCTGATTAATGTCCGTCATCGGCGACGATGTCCCAGAAACGAGCTGCGACGAATCTCTGATCGGCTCAGATTAAAGTCCTGTACAATCGTTGATCGATCGACTGGCGACGTTTACGCGTTCACGAGAAATTTTACAATTGAACGAACTACCGGCGATTAAAGTATACTTATTTGTACCAATGAAATAGACACGCGAGATATTTGCAAAGCGCAGGCGATTGAAGCACACCGAATCTTCATTGATCATGGAATATTCTGGGAAATGCATCGTTGCAAATTTGGATAATTTTTAGGGCAAATTTGTACTCGTTCATTTTGACCGCGTTGGTTATTTTACTATCAAATGAACAAACTAATAGACTGTTCTTAGTGATTTTAAGAAAAACAGGTTGAAAGGTTTTTAGTGGTATTTTGCAATTAAGTGAACACTTATTTTGTTACACGTATGTTGCTGTATTTGTGAATTAAATACTAAAGAATGTATTCAAGTAATAACATAGGCTTCGTTCTATAAAATTGTTGCAATAGTTTGTGTACATTTGTTGCGTGTCCACCTTTGGCGTATTATTATTCGCAATGGTAAATTAAAACCCTACTTTGGAGCTCAAACTTCACAGTAATAAAAATGAAACGATAAATCTTGGCATTTAAACGTACGTTACAAAAGAAAGAATAAAATTAGTTGATGGCATTTTGAAACCTGCATAGTATTCATCAAAGTAGACTTTGACACTTATACTTGTTAGTAGAGTTCGCAAATTTGGATCCTTTAAAGCAATCGGTGCAAAATGTTCGTCAAATATAAATTCGGAAACATTATAACAATTAATAAGATGACGATATAATTGATATTAAAGATCACGTGTATATATATGCCATCCGTGAAATTAAATCTCTCAAACTTACTTAGCCCTCAAAGGGTTAAATTGGCGCGCATAAAGTGTTCCATTCCCGAACTAAAACCGTCAGGTAAATAGAAGTAAATGCTTGAAGCTTCTCTTTCTCGTCGACGCCCATTTTCCCTTTAACTTATCAGCTACAAAATTACACCATCGCCTTCTACTTACACCAATCCCCGATCAATGCCTCGCGTATTTGTGAAACCTGTCAAATTACACCTCGCGATCACGCTTTTAGCTTCCTAATCGATAACCGTTGGCAAGAAGGGTTTTCTTTGGCGAGGCGAGATTCGCGAGCCAAGCTCAAAGACGGTTTGAAATTCGTTAGGTTCGATGTCGAGTGAAACGTTCGGGGATTCTGACGTGTCGCAGTGTGCAAGTCAGTCGAAGGAGGAAGGTAGGGGTAAGAGAAAGGCATACCGTCTGATCAAATCCAGGACACCATTCCCCGTAATGGACTCGAAGCGAAGGAAATAGAAAAGGAACGAGCTGCGGGTTGGGGGAGAGGGGAGGGGGGCGACAGAGGTGAGACTCGACTGCGACGAGATAGCGTGAAAATAAAGGATCACGGATTGCGTTTACAGCGAAGAGCGAAGAGAAGAGAACGTGTAATTTTTCGATACCAATCGCGCAGCTACCTGGAAATGGTCATACGTGTCAGTGGCCGAGGATGGATGCGAATGAGGTTACCCTTTGCAATTCAATTTGAAGGGTAATTCCGGCAGCGACCGGCGAGCCAGTCACTTAGATGAAAGGATCGCGTTCGGGCCCTTCTTCGTTCTTGACGCGACGTCGAACGAGCCGCTTCCTTGGAAAAGCATGTCGTTTCACTGCTTCGGATAGAGGCTCACGCGACGAGCGTCGGGACAAATGTTTGTTTCATGCAATCAACCGGCTCACTTTTATCGTGCAACTACGTGAAACTATGCGAGAGGTCGTCGAACAGCACTACGGGAATTGGAGGCGGTGAAAAATGTCGAAGTGAGACTGATGCTATCGATAATGGTTACCCTACGTTGCGCGTTCATTAGCCGAGGAGTATACGTATATGTTCATATTCTGCCTGAACGGATAAGAAAAGAACTTCGTTTTATACATATTCGATTACCTTATTCGCACATTTATGAGCTACTACAAATTAATCACTAGGCTGTATAATAATAAATGAATTATGATCCGTATACGTCCTGAGAAATTGGGCTTTCATTTGCTGAAATACATCTATACATGTTCTTAAAATCGCAGCAATACGATTATTATTATCGGTAGTACGTATGGATTTTAGTTAACGTTCCTAAACATCTAATTGTTCGCACTCAAACTATTCCGACGTTAATAAAAGTTACCCTAATCTTTGCATCGCGAAACGCTTTTCATTTTCAAAGGTTAACCCGTGCTCGATATTTCATCGTAAACTATAGGCGCGTGCGCGCGAATCTTAGGCGTTTTAACGAACGCCCCGCAACATCGCCGATGGAAACGAGACGCGAGCGCGAAACGATGCAAGTTGGGAGCACATAAGTCGCGGCATTACCGTATTTGCATTCGCTGAAATCGTCGGATACTTTGGGGAATTCAACGACCCGCGACGTGATAGGGAATTGTAATTCAATTTCAAGATTCGCTTTCGCCGCGCGTAATTTTGGTGAATTTTATCAGCCTTCTCTCCTGCTGCAAACACACAGAGAGAGGGAGAGAGAGAGAGAGAGAGAGAGAGAGGGATTCAAACGTGACGAACCATAATGCGATTATTAATATACGCGGGTCAGATACGTCCGGATGATTCCAGTTATATTATAATCAGACGCCACGCGCCTGTACTTGAGCCGCGAGTAGCATAATCCACCTTCATTACCGGTGCGCCCGATAATTACAACGATAAAATTATTACGCGCTCCGCGCGCCAGCCTGCTGAACGTCAACGCGTCCCGTGCAAGACTATTTCCTGATCGATGCTCACCGCCCCCTAATTGACAGCATTATCAAATGTCATGCTATCGGGATCATGGCTTTAGACGGGGACAATTTCCACTGCGCTTCATCCGTTACCATTGCGCGCCCTATATTTCCCAATTCGCTGCCTGCTTCCGTCGCGAATTTCTCACCGATTAAACGCGGACAACTTTGGGCATTTTTCGTGAAATACCATTACACGAAAGTCCAAGTGCGTCCATTAAAGTGTACGAAACTTGCAGCTATACGCACCTATTATGCGCGTAGAAATTCTCTACGATAAGTTCAAATACTTTCGCGAGTCACTGTATCTCGCGCTTTACTTTGGATTTGCTTTTATTTATATACTTGTGCATATTAACCCATTAAGACGCGTGACACGTGCGTATAATTGTAAATAATAATTCGTGTTTCCGTTCTACTTTAAACTCACCGCTATGTACTCTGTGCGCAATTAGAAACGAAGGAAATGCGTCGCAATATCCTTAACCCTTTAATCTATAATTCGAGGCTGTAATCGTCTGTTGATATTTCGTATTATTTAGAAAATTTCGCTGAGCATAATAGTACGGTTTCATGTTTGTTAGCAGTTGTTTTAGTATCCATAGAAATGTCGACTAATTAAAAGGTGAATAATTTGCAAAGAAATATATGTTACACTTATTATTTAAGTATATGTTAAGTATAAGTTTACACTTATTACACTAGTAAACTTCGCCCTAACGAAAGGGTTAAATTACGAACTCGTGTGATGGAATTTGGTCATCTTTCTGCCACAAACTAAAGAGTAATTTAAACGTCAAGAGGTTAAATGCACTGTGCAATCTTTGCCAACTTTTACACGGCTAAATTCCTCACGAATGCATGAAAATGCGCGATCTAATAGTATAATAAAGGCACGCTAACTATGCTTTCAATTACATACAGCAAATTCTTGAAGAATGCTAAATATGCGAAATATTTCGGTTGTCTAGCCAAGACAAATGCAGGGAATATAATTACGCGTGGAAGGGTATAAGCGCAACGAAATTGGCAAAGATGGGGAGAGAGACCGGTTGTTTCGTTTCGCTCGATGAAAATGCATAAGCATAATCTCGTCAGTTTGTACGTATCTCGCTTTGAATCGCGTGTATAATCACATCCAGCCGTTCCTCCGGCTCGATTTCAATACGGAATTCACTGAGCGTCTCTCTGTTTAAATCTGCTTAAATTTCCGGCCGGATTATCAGATCAGAGGTAACCCTAAATTCGAGATCCTCGTGACTTCCACGCGCGCCCTCCTCTTCCTCTCTTTCCACTCCATACTTTCATTAACAATTTTCCCCGGACAACTTTGCGAGATTTCATAGAATAATTTGCATTTTTCGTTCTCCTTCTCTTCCCTATTTGCAAAATTGTTTGATAAAATTCCCGGAATAAATTGTGGAGAATGTAATATAAGGATGAATAATTTTCTACGCGGCTGATTATCTCTGACAACGAGTACAATAATTATCGTTTAAATATAGTTATTAAATATTAATACTATTATTACATTAATGCTATCAATATTAATACCATTATTATATTAATGCTGTTAATATTAATACTATTTTTATATTAATGCTATTGATATTAATACTATTAACATTTAATCTTATTAGTATCATAATAATCACCGAACTATACGCAAGATACATGCATGATGTATTGAACAGTGTATACAATATTCAATGCATAAAAATGTATTTAATATTGCGTACACTGTTCCGAAGAATAATTTTCTCACGCATATTGTATTGTGCATCATTAAATTGTTGAACTTTGTAACATAACGCGTTAGTCTACTTGAAGACAATCAGCATACAAAACATAAACAAAGAAGAAGAAGAAGAAGAATCTTGCTTGAAGTAATCACATTGCAAGCGTGAACAATTATACGTTTATATTATTAGCCAAAAATACCGATTTAACTTTTAACTTGTTAACGCGCGATCAACGGAAATGAACTAATTTAGTTTCGACGTACCGGTACGCGATCGATTGCGAATCGGTAAATACTAAAATGCATTTCGTTCGCACGGCTTCGAAGTTCCCTAAAAAGCCGCAGACTTTGATAGATCGATGAAAATCACCGATGCAGACGCGATCGCAAAGGATCGCCAGGTGGAAAGGGAATCTCTCTTTCACGATGTGGAAAGTAATTTGGTGGACGGTGGTCAACAACAGAAGGGGCCAGAGCTTCCAATAAAATATCGAACGGAGTCGGTGGGAAATTACGTTGGAAAAGTGTGCACGCGGTAAACCGAACCGGGGCGCCGGTATAATTAGCCTGCAGGAAAACTTTCACCGGTGGAAATCTAATCTGGAGCGCGGCCGAGACCGGTGGAAACAAAAACCACCAATTTGGCCGAATACCGCTGAAAGAGCAGCCCGATGTCCCTTTAAAGTGGACATATCCTGGCCGGCCCAGGATCCACTCCAGTCTTTTCTCCAACGGGTAACGCGAGAGCTGCGTGTATTATGCGGATAAAACACGGCCCGGTGAAAAAAGCTCTGACGAGCAGAGAATTCTCCGACAGTTCCGCACACAGAGATACACGGGCACCCCCCTTTTTTTCTTTTTTGCGCCGTTCATTCATCCCGCCCGCGAAACTCTGTTATTCCGGATTCACCTTTTCGCTCCCCGCTGCCTCGTATTTTTCCTTACTCTTTGTACGCGTCAAATTTTCCCTAAACTCTTGCCAAAGTTTTGATTCGTGTTTGTCCTCCTATTGGGGAAGAAACGTGCTGGGAGGTATGGTAATCTCGCGTTTACTGTTTCTAGTTTTCGCGAGATTACATGTTTTTCTAACATTGCTACTTTGTAAAAGGATTAAAGAATCGTTTCAACCCTTTAGTGGCATTATTAAGGGGGAAATATATGTCAGTATGTGAAATACTCGCATTTTCTGTCGCTAATTTGTTCAAGATTGAACAATTGTAAAGACTGGTACTTTGTAAAGGGGTTAAATAATTATTTAAATCTATCGTTTGCTTTATTAATGAAGAAACGTGTCAGAAAGTGGAACACTCAAACTTTCTGTCCCTAATTTGTTTGAGATTGTACAATTTTAAAGATCGGTACTATATAAAAGAGTTGAATAATTACTTAACTCCATTGCTTGCCTTATTAATGAAGAAACGTGTCAGAAAGTGGCACATTCAAACTTTCTGTCCCTAATTTGTTTAAGATTGTACTATATTAAAGATCGGTACTTTATAAAAGAGTTAAAGTATTATTCAACCCTTCTACGAGACCTTTTTTACCTAATCTTCCTTTTCATTTTCTAAAACATAGCCTAGTATTGAAACAAATGCAAAAGAGTTGATGTTGGCACTTGCAAAATTATATTGGAATTTTTATATTAAAGCTTCTTTATTCCAGCATCATAAAATGTTTCTACAGAATTGAATTGAATTTTAAATCAATTAAATAAATACCACGCTGTATAAATAGCTTTGCAATCAGTGGACTGCCGATATTTATACATTCATGGAAAATTTCAACGTTTAAAAAACAGTCAAATCCACATGATACATAAAAATATATAAAATCCACAAAGCGAAGCGTATTTTAAGATACTTGAGGGATGAAGCGAATTTCTTCTCGCGTCCCATTCCTTTAGCTATGTTTACAACATTAGCCTTTTGCCTTACGATGACGAGTTACACTCGTGGTAAACATTATGGTCTGACTGCGTCAAAAATGCGCTGTATTTTCTGCGAAGCTTCGATACTGATTTCGTCCGTAATTTCAGCTTGTAAGATTTATTATCATAAGCATAAAATACGTACAATATTTTAGCGTTTTGCATTCGACGCGGTGTTAAAGTAATATAATACGTAGCCAACGTTATTAGAAACATCTTCTGAAAGATTCGCAAGACAAGGGGGTTAATATAAATACGCGTAAAAATTCGCAGTCCATTAATTACTTTACGTACGCTTATCCAAGCTCTTATTTTGTCCTTCCAAGTTGTCGCGGCGAAAGGGTTAATCGGAAGCTATATTTCTCGAGAAAAGCAGCAGTCTAGCGAAGACATCTCGCAGGTAACCGCGTTTCCACCACCCTCCCCATTTCCGGTTTCTCGATGCCGCGGCGCCACTCCGTTTCCGTTTCTCGCTCCCTTCGTTTCCGTTCTCTTAAAAATTACCAATCCCCCCTCTTGCTCCGTGCAACGCTTCTGGCCCGCTTGCTTTAATTAGGAACAAGTGCGCTCGTAATCGCGGCGCGGCGGTATGCTCGCGTGCGCGCGCCAATGTTTTTCCTTCCATTACGGCAAGGAGAAAGAGAGCTGAACACTCGCCTTGGTAATTTGGTTCGCGGCGAAATGACGCGTGCGAGTTGTCGCAAATTGCTGGAGGCAGGCTGAAAATTGCGAGGGGAAACGCGACGTGCGCTTTACCGCTACCATTCGCGAAACCCCTTCTTCTTCTCCACCTCCCCTCTCGCCCCGTTTTCCCGTCGCTTTTTCAACCGTCGATTAATTATGGTAATTGCGTGAGTGAACTCGCGTCCGCCTAACGTCGACACCGATTATACGCCCCGGTAATTCTCACTTTTGCGAAAATTAAAAGCAAGAGGAGGAAGCAGCAGGAAATGTTTAGAACCTCTCGTTATCGACGAAGTACAGTGTTCGGTCCCAAGTACCGATGCTAGTTTATGACCCAACCACGCCGATCCGATGAACGCCACGTGGGCCAGCAAGGGATGGTCACGGTCCCCAGCCATACTATCAAGCTTCAATACTTCTCCACCCCCACTCTCGGTACAACCCATAATATAAATACGGTCGATTTTCACCCCAAGGGACTTCTAGAAAAAACACGGTAAAAGACACTACGCTCGGCTAAGCTACGACACTCGGTCATCTCGAACGCACATACGCATTTTTATACAAATAAATAGTTAGTAAAAAAAGGGTAGTTAAAACGCATTAGAAGAATCACCTATACATCACATCCTATCAAATTACGACTCCCCTGCCGCGAGTCAACGTCACAAGCAACGGCACAATCGTGTAACTGGGCTTTACAACCCCGGAAAATTCGAAAGGACGAATTCCGGTGCTTTGGGACGTTACATACAGCATGAACTATTTGTTCTCGTATGGAACCGTTCGAAGGCTGCACGGCTTCCTTGAATATTTCCGTACCGCGTACTGTTGCTTTGGTTTCAGGATTTAAATCAATCAATTGTACTCACCGTTTTACTTAATATTATTGTAAGTGTTTATTATAACTAACAATGTATGTATATCCAAACGACGTTTTATTAACTCGTGATCAGTATAACAGTTGTATGTTCAATATTTTTACGAAACTACGCTACGTTATCTTAATCGAAACGTAACACGTGCAGTGATAGAAACGACGTAAGTGCGTATAATGAAATTGTAGAGTACTATGTTTATGCGGCGGTTCGACGGGTTGCAACAAAGGACGAACGAGAGCAATGGGTGCTTGATGGATGTATCGTGCTCGCGGATCCTCGGCCGGGTGATTAATGCTCTGAATTTTATCTCTCTTTTACGCTACAAGTGTTTTTTAAGCTTCAGATGTTTCCCCCCTTTTTTCCACCCTCTCTTTTCTTCCCTTGGAACTCTGTTAAATTCCAGAAACGTTTAAAAAGTATCCGATTTTTCCTGCTTCCGCTCGGAGCGTTTCTCCTCGGGAACTTCTCCCTCGACTGCACAAAGTTCGAGACATTGTTTGTGCTCGTTTTTAATCGAGAATGAAATTCAGCGTTGTTCTGTAAGAGGAAGAGGAAAGTGGGTGGACAAAGTGGAAGATTATAGGCTGTGAAAATTTAATCGCCTTGCAGAACGAAATAACACGTTTTTTTATCGTCTTCGCGGTGTTCCACGTTTTGTAATGTTTTTGTAAAAAGAAACGACGCGTAGTATTTAAACATTTGGGGATTTCGATTGTTACGTATTCTTAAAGACGAGACGACGTATTTATTATAGAAGCGAGCTGTCGAGTTACAGGCTTCGAGTTTCGAAGCTTGGAATTTGCAGAGCTCCAAATTATTGAAGCCTTGAATTTCTAAATGTTTGCATTTTTTAAGGGTTGAATCTATGGAGCTTCGAATCTTTAATGCTTTGAGCTTTTGAAGCTTCGAATTCTGAAGTTACGATTGCGATCGCATACTTCTTGCAATATTTAAAGCTACAAATTTGTCAAAGCGTTCAATTTTTAAGGGTTGGAATTTTAAATGCCTAGGAATTTCCAACGCTTTGAGTTTCCAAAGCTTCTAATTGTCAAATAATGGTTCCCACTACACCATTCTTCAGAATCTTCTTCTTAAACTCTAAAGAGTGAATTAAAATTGCTTTTACAAAGATTCAAGACTTCAGATAACTTTCAACAACCCCTAAATGAGCTTGACTTCGAAAGAAGAATAAACGTACGATTATTCTTAACACGTTAGGATATTCAATATCGACTGTTTAACTGTTGCAATAGAAAGCTTCCCTTTATTACGCAATGTTAATAAAAAACGTTCCCTATTTTACACAAAGTTAATAAAAGAACTAACCTCTCCTGTATTGCACGAAATTACTAAAAAATTCCCCTGTGTTACGCACAAATTAATAAAGAATGCTCCCCTATATTGCGCAAAATTAACAACAGCTCCCCTATATTTCACAAACGTAATGAAAACAAAGCCTCTGTATATTTTTAATAGAAGAAGAAAAATAGAAGAATGGAAACAGAAGTAGAAGCACAATTAACAAACGAATAAATATGAAATACCGAGCATCCGTTGAACCAGAAGCTTGACAAATGTAAAGCGATTCGTAAGCGAATGCTACCGAGTTCAAATTAATCTTCGATTAAGGACCCTGCCCATAATATCCAGGGCACGGATTCGCATGCAAACACAGAGGCACGCGTCGCGGATAAATTTGTCCAAACAAACCAGATTTCGTCCCGAGTACGGCGTACACATATATTTACGCTCGATTAATATTTCTCGCCCGAGGTATTTGCGAATGCGAAGGGGAGCGGAAGCGATTTGCCGGATCGAAGGGAAACCGAGTAGTAAAGCGGGAGTGGAGGGAACGGATCGGTGCTGGACGAATAATTTTGCTGGTAACACGATTTATCAAGCGGCCCGTTCGAGGACCTTTTGTATTCGTTTGGTTTCTTTCCTGTTGTAGCGTTTTCTTGCCTCCGAGCCACGTTCGGCCTCGCTACACACAGAATCCTGCACGTCTGTGTGTAACGTTCCGGAACACGAGCGGTCATGAGAAGTTTCCTTCTTCTCGACTTCCATTCCGAGACTATGATAAATTGTTTTTCGCGTAGTTACACGGGTCCCGCCGCCGCCGCCGCCGCCGTGGCTCTGAGCGCGATGCACAGACGGAAATCTTTTCTACCGGAGTTCCCAGCATCCTGATCAATCTAATCCGATCGCTCAATTTCTTCGGCTACCTTTTTTTTCCTCTTTCGGGCAACTGCGACCCTTTTTGTGCTACCATCCATAAATTCAATTAGCTGTACCGTGCTAAAATTTGTTGCTACTTCTTCCCCTACAATGTATCAGTCGAAAGTATCTTCCTTACAGGATGTTGTGAGAAATTGTAAACAATCAAGTTAATGATTTCTACGTTCTTTGTTCTTATTCAATCTCGGTCACTGAAGTGCATCAAAGGTTTTTCTAACGTTGCAAATGTTTAAAGAAGTCCTTAAAATATCGCAGCAATTGTTCTCATTCATAGACGCTGCTCCGGTTCTTTTAAATAAAGTAGAATCTGAATTAATTAGATTCCTAGATTCCTAAATTTCTAGAAACTCAGACTATTGATAAAGGGTTAACGAGAGATCTCTCCATGTTGTACGTTTCAACTCAATAATTACATGACTTGTAGATTTAAAATTGAGATACCGAAACCTTTCGAAAATCGTTTAATTTCTATCTACCATTAGATAGCAAAGTAGTCTTTCTTTTTTGCGTTAATTATACAATATCAATCATCAAATTTAACACATTACTGGCCGAAGATAGGCAGACGTTTTTAATAGTCATTACGTGTCTTTTAATACCAATAGTAGCTAAGACTTAACATTGATTTGTATGAGCAATTAAACGAGTAAAATTCTCAGCCAATAATGTTTCAATTCGCCGCGAAACGTTTGCCTCTTAATAATCAACATGAAGAGGTTAATAAACCTTTCACATTACACTTCAACGCACCTGTTAGCACTTGCGAACCATAGCTATTGCTAAATACGTCGGTAAAAGCTCACTCCGATTACTTTCTCGCCGTAGCCCGTCAAATCGAGTGACCATAAACGTCGGAAAATTGAACGAAGACTAAATTTTTCCTACTTATCCACACTCGTCGCTGTGCGAACCGTGAACGCCAGCGAAAATTTCACCTCTGACATCCTCCAATAACACCTTCCTCGTAGAATAACATCTGAAAATACCTGCGCGCGTCGAGCGAATCTCGGCATGATAAACAATCAACCGGGAACATAAATTTACGGCTACAAGCATGGGCGTGGGCTTTAAAAAGCACGCGAATCTGCGCGCTCGTGTATATCTGTATCTCGAAGCGCTAAGTTCCAAGATTGCGTTACAAGGGTCGTTGCAAGTTACGAGTATACGGAGTAGAGCTCGCGCGACCGGTCGCGCAATTTTGCAAGCTAGTTAGAACAAGGGAAAGGGTTAGTTGCAAGTGGAAGATCCAGCGGAATCGAGTCCCAAGCGGTGAAATTTGCACCGGGCTTCAAGACGACGCGGCTTTAAATTTACATTTCGAGAAATCTCTGTCGCGCGAAACGGAAGCCAAACGGCGAGGCGCGGCGCGTAGCACGTCGGCTAACTTTTCCACCACACCGGCGGCGCGGCGCGGCCTCCCCCGGCGTTTGAATCCCAGAAAATCCTGTGTAAACCC
This sequence comes from Eucera pruinosa, assembly GCA_028830335.1. Classification (NCBI taxonomy): domain Eukaryota; kingdom Metazoa; phylum Arthropoda; class Insecta; order Hymenoptera; family Apidae; genus Eucera; species Eucera pruinosa. The sequence continues at coordinate 525,318 of JAMYCR010000014.1, forward strand.
CACCGCGCACCGACTTGCCGTCCGTTGAAGAACTCTAATACCCGAAAGGCGGTGAACTGCTAAACTCACTGTATACCGTAATGAACCTCGTCGACTTACCCGGCTGCCCTTCAATTCGGATTACTTGTCCCGCTGGTCGACGGCGAAAAGCCCAACAGCACCTGATAAATCCACTCGATTATCAACCCCTTGCGTTACGACTATTTCACCGGTTACGTATGCTAATGTTAGCTAATCGCTGTTCTTATATCGTGTCACGGACTTTGTTTGAACTTTCGCGACTGCTTTTACGTAGGAACATCCATTATTGTAACGCTAAATTATAGTTCAGATTAAATTTCAACGGCAATAAGGAAAATAGTCAAATCTGCACCGTAGGTGATGAAACTAGGTGTGACTCGTTAGCGTTACGCGTTACTATACCTCAAAACGTTCGAAACAATTAATATAGCAAAAATATTGATGGATAAAAAGTATAGTATAGTATAATAAGGTACAAAGTATAGTATAGTATAATAAAGTATAGTATAAGGGATCGAATCCTTTATATTTAATTGCAGAAGAAAAGATGTCTCGGTTTCCAATTCGATTCAGCATCTTTCAATTCATTTGATTATTGTAAGCATTTGATTTTCGAAGCAAAGCTACGCAGAATTAAAGTTCGAGTTGAATTTTACCCTCAATGGTATCTTTCCTTCGCGTCACGATTCTATAATAGAATAGAACAGAAAATCAGCATGATAAAACGACTGTGACTTACTGTTTTAAAACAAAGACTCAAGGGATGAATTATCATCTCATCCGAATACTATTCAACCCTTTGACCTTTTGTAAAATTAACCAGAAACGTAACAACTGCTTTCTATAGTAATATAAAGGATATAATATATGTACATACATCAGAAATGTATCAATACCTCAGCTATGGACTATTGCGTCGCAAAGTTAATTAAACAGCTACTTTATGCAATTGCGAGTAAGTACCTGTTTCATACGAGACAGTGAACTCGGTCAAAGGGTTAACGTGGTCTCTTTACAAGGTTCCACTCGAAACGAGGAAAGTAGCTGATTAAATTTTGTCGCTTCGCAAGATTTCATTCGAAACAGGGAAAATTGCTGATTAAATTCGGCAATAGAAGTATGAAATATTACGTGTACGATGAAACATGCATCCCCACTCTAGCACGCTCTATATCATCGACCGACTCACGCAGCCCCTCATCAGTCTCCGTCGCGCTACCGAGCGGTGAACCAAAACAAAACAAAATTCCACGCTCGCGTTTCCCACGTGGCCCCTCTCCAAATATCCCCCTCATCGCCTATCAACTCCGGTAACTAATTCGTCCTACGACAAGTCATTTCCATTCCAAACTCTAACGTTTCTCAGTGATTGCACGCGGCTAAGAATACGGGGAACGATCTGGTGGCGAATTATAATCCTTGAATCGCGTTTCGCACGCGGAATCATTCCCAACGCACGAGTAACGACGAAGAAGTCGTTTTTCGTAGGAATTCTAATGATTTGAGGTGATTATACGCGACCAGGGGTAATTAGAACTTCGTAGTGTTAGAGCGATTATGTTAAACGCTGATTTACGCATTAGCAGTTCAAACGCGAAATTTAATGAGAATTTATAGCATTGGTGATTCGAACTTTAGAAATTCGAAGCTTAGAGAATTCAAAGCACTGGGAATTCTAAGTAAAAGCATAAACACGTAACAATAACGGGGAAGTAAATACATAAATTAGTGGTAGTAAATTTCGTAAACATCAGCGTTACACAGCGTTACGTAAACAAACCGAATTCCATTGTCGAAACAGCTAATACATAACCAGCCTTCGCCCCTCTACATTCGGAAGTATTTGACAAGTGGTGCACTTCGACACCTGAGAATCTCTCGACCCTAAATGGTTAACGTGTCCCTTAAGTGAACTGCGACCTTAACAAGTGTACCGAAAGCCGATCGGATAACGCGGTATCGGATGGTTCAAAGTTCAAAGAATGCCTGTCGGGGGTGTCGTCGCTACCAGATCGTCCTCGTCCCTGCTACCTTCGACTGCGCAAAGCAATTGCGCGCTGTAAGCACGAGTCGCGTGGTCGAACTTGAGAGTTAGTCGCCTCCACGGCCACGTATCGCGAGATACTCTTATTCCCAAGCGATCAGCTTTATTAACCGATTCCATCGTTCGCGCGATCGGCACGGTGTTTACCTTAACAGTGATAAATCATGTGGTGCATCGTCGAGTTTCGGTGAGTTTCGCCGTTCAACCCGAGAAGTTCCTTCGTTCCCGTTCCTCTGGACGATCGGCAACAGTTGTAAGGGAGAATTTTCCCCCTCGAAGGGAAGTTCGCAGAGTTCGGCTGCGAAACGGTGAGCAAACGATCATACATTTTAGAATAGTCGTATAAATAGTGGAGAAGGAAGGAGATCGTTTAAGTTTAAAAGACGCGTCACGTGCTTTTCGTCGCGAGCAAATGGCAGCACGGAGGAGGAGTGCTGCTAGGGGATAATTTGTATCGATTCAAACTCTGCTAGCTGAGACAATATTTAGCGAGAGGCACGGTTTGTTCTTCGCCACGGCGAAGTGTGTCTCTCTGTTAAAGTTGGGATAGTCAGGGAGAACACGGCTATCTCGTGTATGTATGAGAGACGATTCAATTTACGTAACAAAAGAGCCGCGTTACAAGGAGGGAGGGGGGATCCTTGAATGACTTTCTGCTGAGAATAGTCGCTTCCTTGGATCTTTGTCTCGATTCGTGCCACCAGCGTCCCATTCGCGCCTATCCGCTATAAATGGTCTGAGAATTTTTATGTATTTAGGGGAAATTTGAAGGTGCATAGAGGAAGGTGCAAATTGCACGCGGAGATAGAAGAAATATGAGTAATTTCTTATTTTATTCTATTTTATTTTATTTTAATTATTGGTAGAACTCATTTGAAAACGTCATACGTGCAAAATAAGAATGACAGCAAGTATAATTAACCCATTCGCAACCGATGACGTACCAACACGTCGAAAGTTGAACCGGACTTTTTGGCTGCGAATTAGACTGTGAATTTTTATGAGTTTATTGCAAAAATACAAGGAGCATATATAGTATGCAAGAATGTAGAAAGGATTCGAAGTAAAGCACATTTGTTACATTTAGAAGGTGTTACAAGTGTCTACTGAAGCTCCATTTTTTTAATTGAGCTGCGAGAAATACGAATTTGCATAAAAATCCGCAGTATACTAATAATTAGCATTAGTATTATACTAGTATTTTTCTAATTAACATATATCGCTAAACAGCAATGCAATCAGACGTTCGAGAGAAGCAGAATAATAACCTGCATCTCAGGGTTAAATTTAAAGGTGCAAATAGATATATAGTGTGAATTGTACGGGAAGATATATAGAATATTAATAATAACGAAGTAAGGTACAAATTGCAATATCTGGAGGGTAAAATGAATCGCAATTTACTTAGCTTTTATTCATTTAATTCGAAAGATATTCGGTTGACTCGCAATTATGGCTTGCGAATTCAAAGTAATTTTTGCAGAGAAAGGGAAAAAACGTTCCATCCATTTCATTAGGAGTTAATTATTACCGGACTGGGAATTTTCGTGCGTTAATGAAAAATTTAAATGCTCGAAAAGGAACAGAATGCGCGCAGTACGCGGAAATATACATATATTATTCAAGGTACAATGCAAATTGTAATACTTGGAAGGTGAAACAATTTTCTATTTAAGTGCCATTACTTTAATTGTATTTATAAACGTAAGAATTTGCATAAAAATTCGTAGGCTAGATACAAGTAGACTGTGAATATTTATGCAACTTCCTATTCTTGTGAACAAAATATAGCAGTAATGCAGGGGATGATTAAATTATTAAAAAGCTCCTCCAAACTTCGAAGCAGTAATTTTATTCACAGAATTTATAATAATGTTGATCATCCGCTGTAATTTTTAGGAGATTCGGAATAGTAGGATATTAAATAGGGATTATTGCACCCTGTAAATATTGAATTGGCCTAAAAATAATATCTGGGTTGCCGTAAAATAATTGCATAAAATAATCTCATTAAATATCATTAATTTCATTTTAAAACAAAGTACTATTTCTATCCCACTGAAATTAGGAATATTTTAGGGTAGCATAGCAAGCAGTTTCAATATTTATTAGTACTATTTTCATCAATTCAATGAATTCTTCATTTCAGTAGGAATCTTTAAGACAGGTATTTTAGTCCATTAAAACTAGCTGCTGAATTTGACAAAGAAAATGGATTATCCATTGCTACCCTTAACACGTGGAAGAGTAACATTATTACACTTAACCATTCGTGTTACTCCTTATTATAGGAACAAGGTGTTAAAATAATAAATAGTCAATAGTTAAACTGCTACTAAATAGCGAATATTCTTCCAAAAATTCATACGCAGTAAGTTGTTAATCGTACCAAAAGAAAACCTACAAGATGACGAATAATCAAAGCCATCTTCCACCCTCTAATTCCGATCCCCGTAAAAACCAACCTCGATTACATTAGCCGCGGTTTCTGGGCGTGAAATTTAACGTCATTCAAAGGCATACCGAAGAGGGAAGAGAGTAGAAGGGAGAGGAGGGTAGAGAGGGATTGGAAATTCGGCCAATTCGTGAGCCACTGTTCCAAGGTATGCCTTTGACACGGTTGCACAGTGCTCCATAACCGTTTCCGTACTGTCAGCTCGCGTTAACCCCTCGAGAACGTCCCGTGTAACGTCGTCGCGCTGTCGCTGGGGATTCGAGGATATGTAGTGAGATGTGTAATGGAAACGTGCGAGGGAAGACGGAGAGAAAAGAGGTTGACGCTCGTAGGTGAGAGATGAGGAGAAGAGGGAGGATTGATGGATCGAGGGTGGAAAAAGAGAAGAAAGAAATACGAGAGAATCGCCCGCGGAACAGTGAATGAGGAAATGAATAGTGGATGAAGAGGGGGGAGGGTGAATAAGTTAGCGAATTAACGGCAGAGCGAATGGCACGGGTAGTAATGGCAAGAATGGCACGGCTAAGGGAATCTGCGACTAGTGGAGAAATGATCATCCTTCGCGGCGGTGCAAATTTTAAGCCTTTACACTCGAGAGCTATCAAAAGTGGTTCATTTTGTTCGTTTGTTTATTTATCGGAGAGGCGGATGATACCCAATTTCATAGGAAATTAATGAACGCGAACAGCAAAAGTAAAGGGACGAAATTTATAAACAGCAATAGAAGACGAAATTGTATAAAAGACAGAGAACAATATTGGAGACTAAGAGTCACCATTCGAGTGCAAAGGGTTAAATTGTACGGTTGGCAGTTATTCGGTGCTTTGCGGTCAAATTAAAATATTAGGTGTACTTAGTATCAACGAAAGCAGGTAATTCGTTTTGATTATTGAATTTAACCCTTTGCGGACGGGACAAAATAATATTTAACGAATTTTCGTTGAATTATTAGCCCTTTAAAGGAAGGATTTAACAAATTCTTGTCCAATTATTAACAGCAGCGTATATTAATGATATTAAGTTGAATTTCTTGCTTTAAAAGCTGACATATATCCAAAAAATCAAAGATGTTTAGCAACTATTTGCAACGCTCGTCTACTTTAAAGAAAATTAAACAAATAGCTCATCTTAAATATAATAATTGCTGTTATCATCAGAATGTTTCCATAAAATAAATTCGGCATGTTAGTTAAATATAGTCGATTACATGTTGGTACACTTAATACAATGACACAGATAAGGAATCGAAATTAAAATTACACATTACAGAAATTAAATTATGCTACAATTTGTTCACTGTACGTTATATTGTAATTCGTTTATCGTAAGTAATACTATAATTGTGCCACAAGGTTTGACGTCACGAATAAAATAGTTAAGTAAAGTTACGCGATAAGCTTAAAATGACAGCACGTGGAACATCTATCTTACGTGAATGAAGCATCGGAAGGAAATGAGTTAGCAAAGGTAGAGAGAGAGAGAGAGAAAATGAGAGACACACAGACGACTGGATAGAGGAGAGAAATCTCATTCTAATATCGACAATAGCTGCTAACAGGAATATTCCGTTCCGCTTTCAAATTGCGAAACTTTGAACAGCTTTCGTCCCTGTCTCGGCTCCCTCGATTCGCGTCGCTTTGTCTCTATCCAGCAGCTCGAGATTAAGGTATATTTGAGGTGGCATTGCGATTTCGAAAACAATCATCGAAGTTAGCATTGCACTCGAAAGGGACCGAATATTCATTTACGCAATTATTTTTCCTTCCCTTCGATAACCGTGCAACCGATTTCCAACGATAATTAATTCGCGATAATAATTTTGCTTCCACGATGAAACGGGGTTCGTTGTTAACCAAAGCGAAGTAATTAGAACTTTTATTCGGATGTAGAATTATTATTTACGCAACTTTGTATTTATGGGAATACGTTTGGCTGTTAAGCCAGTTTCGTCCCGCGAGCTTTTAATATTGCAAACGCGAGAATTTTGTAAGCCAGCTCCTTATAAATAGATTGCGGATCTTTATGCATTTATGGGAAATTTAAATTCGCAACGAATAACAGTTTCTGTGCGAATAAAAGTTGCAACATTTAGAGGATCGCACGGATCTCCTTTTAAAGTCCACTTTTTTCTAGTTTTAGTTAAAGAGACACGATTTTTTATAAACATACGCGGAGTACTTATAAAATAGAAGTCCATAGGAGCTTAAATACACTCGAATACAATTATCCAACCTCTGTGTTTAATTCATTTTGTGACTCGCCAATTCATAATTGAGCAGTTGATACATTTTTGATACTACTTCCTTTATGTTATTACAAAAGAAAGATTATCACTCTTTGCAATAGTTTTTGAATAGTTCCTATAAAATTTAGTTGAAAAGGTTAACTATTTTTGCATAATAATTACACTGTGCAATGCATAAAAATCCGCAATTTAATTGTAACGCAATACATATTTAATTTATTAATAAAGTAGGTAAAGTGAAGTAAAACCATAAAATAAAAGGTTGATTAATTCCAACTTTTTCAACGACGAAATTGGACTTCCGATTAGTTTGCAATATTTCCCTCACTCCTCGCAATTGTAACGCAATATTGGCGTTAATATTTAGATTAGGATAGAGTAGAAAACGATTGGGTAATCGAAGTAATTTCGCTTGCTCTAGAGAGGAGGCGTCGTTAGCGGCTTTCTTTGGCGATGATCGATTAATCGATTATCGCTTATACGTAGAATAGCCGTACACGGGTGTCTTAATACGGGTTCGCGCGGGAATTGAATGCGACACCGGGCCGTGGAAAAGCAGGTGTCCAAGAAAATCGATTCCCCTGTTTAAAGAGTGGGCGAGATGAAATATTAACTCGCAATCGGGTACTATTTGACGACTGGAAATTGTAACCGGACCGGGATCGAAGGAGTGCAAGGGACTCGAAGCGGCGTGTTTGATTTGCTCGAAACGAGAATCGAGCGCGGCGCTCCCTTTTTAAATATTCACGCGTAATGACGACCTACCCACCCCCCTTCCCCTGCTGTGTTAGTTATTTAAACAGCTGCGGTAAGTCGAGTAAAATCCTCCATTGCAATTTCACAGAGACGAAAAGTTGGCGGAAAAATATATGCCGCGAAAATTGGGGAATCTGTTCGTCTGGAACTGCTGCACGGTTTAGGAATAATTCACGTCAATTTGGGGAATTATAGAGAAATTGATTTTATTTGATTTTATTTGATTTGATTTTGTTCGATTTTAGTTTAGTTTATTTTACTTTACTTTATTTGGTTCTATTTCATTTTATAATCTGGATTTCGATCGAAGTATATTCAAGGTGTATCAAGAGTTTAAGTTTGTGGCTACGCTAGTAGAAAAATATGATTAATAGAAATCAGTTTTTCAATCACTGTATGTACGTTACTTCCACCAATTCTTCGGTAGAATACCGCAACGTAGTTGTAAGTTATTTGAAAATTTGTAGCTAAGTATCGACAATAATGTAGTTCTATAAATCGTCGTATATTTTTGTACATTGATAACGATTTATACGCGTTTCACGCTAATCAAAATTTCATTACTCGTTGTTACACGTCTTTTTAAATTATTCTCGGCACGAAATACTTTTCAACTTACTGTCGGAATAAAAATGAAGACTACGGAAGATTCTTATGCGGTGAAGTCTATTAAAAACGTGATTAAATTTTGCGTTGCCGTAAGTTCATTATATTCATTCGCAAGAAATACTATACGAGTATTTAATGAATTTAAGCAGCTCCATTAGTTTTAATGCTGCCAGTAATTCTACCGGAATTTTTTTCAACACGCGTTTGTAATATTTAATTCCATTAAATCACATCGCGAAGTACTATTATTTTATATTCGCACACATTTAAGTGGCAAATCCTTGCGGTATTTAGCCGTAGACTTTTGGAAATTATTATGCAGCGAGTTAATTTTAAATTAATAAGGAAATCGGTGTACGTACGTATGTATGTTTATTTAATCCGTTCCTTGCGGTTTCGAATGACTTCCGGTTTATAAAGCAAGCTGTAGTAGACTAAACTAAAAGAAAATACAATGGAATACAGTAAAATGAAATAGAATACAAAAGTTCCTTTCATTTTTTACCAATTATTAAGTGCAGTAAATGTTACGCGCCATATAATTCATTAAACCCTTGCCCTATAATCTTTTTACCAGCTGCAAGTAGTTTGTTTAACTATTCACAGCTTGAACACCGTATGAAATACAAAAATCGATCTGTATACAATAATTTCCGATCACATGTAATTATAATTCGTTAACCATTTGCAAACCTTGAAAATGTACCTTACAGTTGCTTACGCAGAAACGCGTGGCAATGATAAACTAAAAATTTCACTGAAATCTGATACTCATCGACGTTTTCAAACCACTGTACAGAAATTAGAAACGTACCTTTTAATCAATCAACGAGTAGAGTATTTTTGCCTGCGTAAAATCGATCATTTCACGCGTAACAACCTAATACTATGTCTCTAACTTACAAATTATCCGATCCCTCTGTCTTCGGTTGATCGTATTTCTGTTTGCTTGCGATTTCCAATAAGGAAATTACCGAAAGCCACAACGGAGATGCGATTCGTATCGCCTATTAAAATCCATTCGCGACCATCGAATATCTAATTAAACCGCGATCTGCGCCTTCTATTCTTGGCACAGTTCGTTACCTCGCCACTCGTTAAGTCAGCTTGCGTTCTAACGAAGTAATTACTCCTCGTCGTAGCGGGAGGAAGACTATTTCTTGAGCGGCCTCCGCGAAGAGGATAGCGTCATTAAAAAAACAAAAAGAAGGAGAAGAAGAAGAAGGAAAAAAAAAAGAAAGGAAAGAGTAACGTAGACACCGATTCCCTCGTTATTTAGTGATTTTAACAAGCAAAAATCGCGGGCGATAGATTCTCACGGCAACGGGGCTGACACGGAAGCCAGCGAGGAGCGCGTGTTTTGATAATTGGAATCGCGACGCGCGACGCGGAAATGAAATCTCGCTTCGACACGACAATTATCGCCCGGCGAGGAGAAGAGAAGAGAGGCTGGGAAAAAAATTTCCACGCTGCGATTCGCGGCTCTTGGTTTTCTTTTTTCATGTTATTTCCGCGTTGCAATCGATACGCTATAAATTACGGTTCGACGAGTTGCATGAATTTCATTACGAGTATTATGCGAGCGGCGTAGCGCGGCAAGAAGCAAGCGGAAAGTTGAGTTTTCGCTTGGAAGAGAGTCGCGATAAGGACGACACGGATATGATACGGTTTGTAACGTCGTGGAAGAATTTTTTAGATACAGTAGACACTCGCTAATATTCGCATGATTTGGGCCTTCGAAAAAGAATTGCAGAGAATTCGTTCAACTACATACCAGAGTTATAACAGATTATTACCACAAAAAAATAATATTACGTAACTTTGGCATATATTTACTTTTATCTATACCTTTCTTTCATTATCTTTTTCTTAAATAATGTTGTAGAACTTTCTATTAGAAGCAAGCTTATTCAAATAGTATAGTTAACTGGTATCACTGAGACTTGTTTAGTATCATGTTTGTCGGAAGGAACCTCGACGATGCGACTAAAACAATCCCATAACTATACTTCACGAAAATGCAAGAATTTTATTCTCGTTGTTTCGGTGAATCATTCCTAGTTAGGTCGCTACTAATTAGGAGTTGTATATGAATATTAGCGAGGGAAAAAACGTGCGGATATTAGCGAGGAACTACTGTACTCTTGCTCCTATAGCCGGGTCATCCAGCCAAGTTACGTAGAATTCGAATTTCAAATCGATGAGTCGTACACACAGCGGCGACCTCGCGTCTCATGAATTTATTCAGACACCGCGCCGCACCGGTGTGTATAACGCGTTTCCAGTCTCTTGCAAACACGCGCAGACTTCACCTTTTCGACAATGCTACCTGTGCTTTGCTACCTTGTAAATGGTTCACCGAATCCGCGTGATTCTTGCGACTTTTCGTGGAAGAAGTTGCAAAAGTTCTGGATGCGCTCGCGATACGATCAAACAGATAGACTCGAAAGGTCTCGAGTTTCTAGAAGTCGAAACTTTATGCTGCTTCTGTAATTCGAAACGTATTTGAAAGCTAGGTAAACCGTGATTTGTACAAATAGCATACGAATTTTGTTCACGTGTAGACTTTGGATTCATTTTAATCGGCACAACTTCACCGATTAATTGTACTTGTTTACATCGAGGAATAAATGAGATGCATTGAGGTAAGATTTGTAAAGAACTTCGGGACAAGAAATAATTCAAGAAGAATGAATCTTCGATTAGGAAAAGTTATCGATAATCATCGATACTCGTTCGATAGTCCAAAACCATGGATAGTCTTCCACTTCTAGTTGACAATCGTCATAATCGATTACAATTCTTTTTGCTCGATTAACGTTAGAACTACCAAATTGGGCAAAGTGATCCAAATTTTAAAAAGGACCGTACATATTTAAGAGGACACATTTTTGCAAATTTTCTTACGATTTTCCTATTAGAGGAACGAATAAAGATTTACTTTTATTGCGTTATACAGAGTGCAACTTTTACTTGAGACAATTTTTTGCTACAACAAATAACGCGACTATTTATTTGAGCCTCGTATATTTCTTCAAGTATCTGCAACTTTTGGTTTCTTTGCTACGGATAAGCATGCTTTGATTGTCGATGGTTTTAGCGTTAAACAAAACTTCGGTTAACAAATGGTGGACAGATTTCGATGTAGAACGGCGGAATCGTTGCTAGATTATTACGAGTTTCAACTTGGCACAGCTGTGAGAAGATATTTTCAATAGAAGTTGAGAGAGTTCGCGGGATCGTATGAATAGTTCTTTCAGTCGCTGAATCTTAATAAGGAGTGTAACAAGAATTCAGAAGGAAGACTTATCCAATAATAGTACTTCACGATGCGCTTCCTAACTTTTATAGTCCTCCGCCTAGGTATTCTGTCTCAACTTTTAACCATCGTTTGCTTCCAATTTACTTGAGTTCCTTGCCTGATTATGCGCCCGTAGAATTCTGCCAATTACTTTATTTTTATAGGGGCTACAAAAAGGATTCGCTTTTTAATCAACTTCCACGTGTTTCACTTCCAACGCGATAAATTTTTATAGTCGCATCGAACGATGGGCAATTTCATTTATTCGACCCTAGTTAATTGCCAGCTACCTAAATATTAGAACACTTCAATGGGAAGACTTAATTTTCAATTGCGTTCTAAATTTCACTTCGGCAGCGATAAATTAATTGTAGTACCATTAGGCGATAGAGAACTCAATTTATATGATCTGAATTAATTAATACGTAAATTTTAATCAGGTCCTATATTTCACTTCTATTCTGATGAATTTTTATAGCTGCATAAAACTGCTGCTGAATAATAAAGAACCTAATATATTTGGCTCTGATTAATTCAACTATTGGTACCTAAAAATTCGAATGCTTTAACGGGACTCTTTTTAATCAGCTTCTACATTTCACTTCTATCGTAAATCATTTCATGTAGCTGCATAAAACTACTGCCAAACTATAGGAAACTTTATACATTTGGCACTAATTAATTTAATACAATGGACACATAAAAAGCTCGAATGCTCGAATGAGACTCTTTTGAATCGGCTCGAATTTGCACATATTTTCATAAGGCTACCGCTAGACAATGGGTAATTGAATTTATCCGCGCTCAATCGATCGATATCGAACTGTTAGACCGAGCACGGTGACGTGCAAATACTTATCCCCAGCCAGTTGCGTACAGTTTCGAATCGACTGAAGCCGAAGCTCTTCTGAATGAGCCACCTGACTGACGATCTCTCTTCAGTGAGCCATTCGAGTTTCGTGTAGAGTTCAATCCAGGGGATTACCAATCGAAATGGCGGCTGAAAGAGCGTGTTCACCTGCCGCGTAAGCTCGCGGAATCCAGGTAGCACTTTGTGTTTCGAGGCGCCTTAAAAGTTTTCCCATTTCCGTGCTACGCTATCGCGCTGCAGCCGACAGTCCAACCGGAAATCCAAGCCCCCGCTATTCCAGAGCCCCGGTTTCCCTCCCGGCGCTGCCAACGCCAACGCCAACGCCAACGCCAACGCCGCCGTTACCTTTTGCCTCGAATTGCCTGGCGGCTTTTTTCTCCGCAGACGATTCATGTGCCGTGAATCGAATTGCGCGTCTGAAGAAGGCAAACGGCACGTCGAAAAATACGGAACAGGAGGACGTTGAAACCAGGGATTAAAGTAGCGGCAAATCGGTTCACTACATAGGTAGATTACGATAAATAGGCTAGACATGTCTTAATTAACGCCAGCGTCCCTATAATCTATAATTAACGTAGAATTGTTCGCGAATCTTTCGGGATATTCCTTCGAAAAGGTCCAGTGGTCCTAGGTTAAATTGTATCAGGTTAAATAACTTCTAAAGTAATCGAATGAAGTTGCTCAGAGCGATAAGCTTAACCTGTTAACTGGGCGTGACGAGTTAACTCGTCTTATGGATTACCAATGTCCCTGTATCCGGATGAAATCTTGTCAGCCGCGCACGGGTAGTAGCGTTAGATTATCAAAATCCTTTTCGGACCACGCGATATTTATTTATTCACGGAAAATACCCATTAGTGAACATTTTATAGAGGAAGTAAATTCTGCACGGAGGACGCCGCATATAAAGAACATACGTCGCAACAAAGTCATGCGCATAGTGCAATGTACCGAATTGAACGTACTTGGTAGTTTGAAGAAAGAATTAGCGGATCCGGTGAAGAAGTGAAACTCAGTACTGGTCTTATCCGCTAGTGTACAAATGCGGTTAATAGAGTGGGCATTATCATTTTGCCATCGTCGATTTACGCGAAGCCTGAAACTAGTTTTTCCTCTCGCGTCTTTCCATTTGCTCGCAATGAAATTTGCAGAGAATCAGCGCTGCTCGTGTCCCCGGCGACTCTGCGCGCTCGGATTGCTAAAGCGTGCAGTTGTCGGGAAGATTTCGCTTCCATCGCGATGTTCCGATTTCCATCAGAGCCATCGACATCGTCGCGACGCCACTTTGCACCTCCATGAATAATACACTGATTGTGAGAACCATTCTCGCGTGGCTGTGGAAATAAAAGGAAAAGCGGAACGATGAGATCAAGCGTGGCGCCTTCGATGAGGCGTCTGGGAAATCTCGGTGAATTTCTGGAAAATACGCGCTGCGTAGCCTCGCCGCATCCTCTTTCGACCAGCGATTCTAAATTCGCCGGTAATTCGGTGAAACCGTTGATCATAGCTGGTATAAAAGTTTATTAGCATCTATATCTGCTTAATCCTAGTATCTATATGACTACTCCTGGCAAAAAGTTGTTGGTCAAACGCGAGAACATGGAAGTAATTGAGAAAAGTAAGATTTTTTAATTCAAGTAATACTTCGACGAACGTTTATCTTAATTAGTATTTTATTTTAATAGCGCGTACATTCACTGTGACGTTAAGTTACTTCAAAAGTGTCCTATAATCTTTTAACAACGCTTTTGAAGCATCTAAGGAAGAGGCAACTTTGAATTCACGTTTCGTTGAAACGTGTCTCCTATTATATTTTCTTACGCGCTTCTTGTAATCCCTATATGCTATCTACATATTATAGTATTGATATCATATCACAGTCCTGTTATTGCACGATTATTTAAAGAAGGCAACGAACCTATCTTTCTATCACAATACTTGCAAAATATCTTTTACGATCGACCGTAGTTTTTTATTCCCTTTAAATCGTGACACTACTAAAGTCGATAGCCCTTCTAGAAACATAAATTCCTCGTCTTTCGCAGCGATCTCCATACACATAACTCTCAACACTTTGGAAATCGCGTTCATTAATAATTTTAATCCCCGAAAGCCCCGAAATCCACTTCCGCCTTTTTGCAGCCTCGGCTTCGAAATTTTCCTTTTCGAGATTTTCTCGCTAATTCCCCCATGGAACGGCGCAGCCCGTTTATAGCTCATCTAAAATTCCACGTCAGTTTCAACTGCGAGTCATTCCTCGCATTCACAAAAGTTAGCCAAAGTTATATGAATTTCAGCGAACTGAAGGACCGACCGACCAACCAAACGGCGGCGGGGCACCGGTGATTGATTTTCATAAAATAGATTCCAGCCACCCGTAGTTTTAGCCGACACACACGTTCTTCATTAATGCATTCATTCCACCCGGGCCACACGTACCGTCGATATTTTATATCGAAAAGCGCGGACGGTTATCGGTGAACGAACTCCACTCTTCCGGTTATCTCGTTAATTTATCGAAACTCCGGCCGGCCGCCTTTTGCAAAGCAAATGTGTTGGCAGAAATGTTCACGGCACTCCATATTGAGATGCATGAATAATTCAGAAGAAAGTAACTCGATTAAGGAATTGCATCCAGGCTCGCGCCGAAAGCTTAACAACGAAAGCTTAAACGAAACAATAGATTCCCACTAATTAACGAGCACTCGTTGCGAACGTTTCGACCCTTCGGCACTCTAGCGATTTTTACAGGAAATGATCTTGAACGGTGATTCGAACACAAATTTTAAGCTATCTCGGACGATTCAAATGCTTTTTCAGTAGTTTGAAAGGGGTAGTATCTGTGTTTATCCTTTCGTTCGAAAAAAGTGTGCAGCTGTTGGGTGTATCAGTGAATAATTCGCTTCTTTTCTTCGTATGTTCTGGTTTAAATAACATTGCTCTAGTTTTATAATGTTTCACATTATTTTTGTGCCGTGTTATTGTTTAACCCGTTAGTTTACATTAGAGTATACGGTGTGCGGTCTTTAGGATAAATTTCGAATCTGATTTTAGCATACAACGATAGAAACGCCAAAAATATCAATAGTGGTATAATAATCATTCACCACGGACGTAATCCTAGATGTTGGATCTGAATTGAGAAAACGGGACGTATAATTTGTCTTTGAGAGTCTTTGGGAGTCTTTGAAGGAGCGTACAAATTGACAAATGAAAGAAGCCGAGGACTTTCTATTAAACCATTCGAGATCTTAGAAAGGAAAATAATGTCTGCTATAGTCCTCCTGGATTCAAGTGACTCAACGACAAATAGAGTATAAATTGAATGTCGTCCTTTTCGTTCAATCCGTGTCCAAATTTATAAAACCAGCGTGACTCGTTATCGTAGGGCAAGGGGTTAAGTACAGAGTTCGCTGTGAAACGAATCGCGCAATGCCCCGCGTCTAAATTCGCCTTTGCCAGTATAGAAAAGCCTCGAATGAAACACCGTTGAAGCCCGGCTCTCTACAGCGTGCTACACGTTCGTTAAAATACGCGAGTAATAATGTCTTCGCGGGGGCGGTGAAAAGTAATGAAACGGGCTGGCCTCTCGTGGAAACTTTTCCGCCGCGGCTGGAAGCCTCCTCTTTCTCTCTGTATTTCAGGTGGCCAACCCTGGAATCGATATTTTCAGAGAAGAGCCTTTCATCCCGCCGCCAACGGCAGGCTTCGTCGTTCGCGGTATTCAACGAATTTCTATTTGTCACTCTGCGTTTGTTTCCGCGGACACGCGTCTCTGTTTTATCCATCGCGGATGAGTGACGGTGCTAGAGAGGCGTAGCAGCCGGGAACTGGAGATCTCGAGGTTAACTGGATCGAATAGCTATTTCTAGAGTAGGTAACTGAATCATGTATCTTTTTTTTTGTATTTGGAGATTTCACGTGCGTCAGCTTAACGGTATAAATCTGAAAAGCTTCACAGCTTTTGATTGCGTATCTTTGTTTTCTATTGGCTTTGTATGGCCAATACTTGTATCGTTTAGAGGGAACGATTAGGGGTTGCAGTCCTGAATGATTAATTTAGGGTTTCTTAAACGTTTTTGAATCTTTCCCTACCTTAACCCGGTGTACAGGAAACGGTGAATGTTCGTTCAATTCGTGATATTTAAACTGCGGATATTTATGCAAATTCATATCTTCACAACCACGATTAAAGGAACGGTACCAAAATAGACGATTAACTGTGCCGTATGAAAATTATAACGACTGCTTTAGTTTGGTTATTCGATGTATCTTCGTCCCTTTCTTCCACGATAAAGATGAACTTCGTGCCATGTCCACTATACGAATTTTCTATCACCGTCACGGTTTTACAAACAACAAAAAAGGTGTTCAACTTTGAATAATCTCCACGTACGATTTTGGCAAATAAACGTTTCTTTCGAATGCCACTTCGATTATCAGCCTAATGTATAACGCCGGCCATTGGACTGGCGAAATTTCTGCAACAGGGAAAGTTTCCAACTTACCTGCGAAACTCGACGTCCGCCGTAAGTGCATTCGACACGGGGAACTAGCAATAGAAACACACAACGATTGCTAGGGGTCTATTCGAACGGGAAGAGTGAACGAGTGGTGAAATTGAATTGACGACACACGTAGAACAAGGGGGTGGAAAATTGTTCGATGGCCTGCGCGCATCGTTGTGTCTGTCGATCTTCTTCGTGGAAGAAGTCGATCGCGATGCACCCCTCGTCTACCTTAAAAAAGAAGAAAAAAGAAGAAGAAGTAGAAGAAACGGAAAAAAAAAGAAACACGATCGCTGTATTATTCATGAATGTAGAGTTTCGCGTCTAGTTTCCCTACGCGTCTTTTTCCGCGGAGTAAATATTTACCCCGAATAGAGAGGGATGAAACGGCTGTCCGCTCGCGGCATTTTTACCTGTAAGCAATCGTTTCTCTTTGGCCTCTGCCAAGTCGATATCGATGCGCTTATTCCGTGTCCTGACTTCTTTAATGTTGTATCACGTGCTGCGATACGCGGCATTAGATATTCAACGGACGTATAGCGTTCTCATGCAAACGCGAGCAACTCCTCCCCCTTCTTTCATATTTTCTATGCTCCCCCTGGCATTAAATATACTAAAGTCGACGGCCCCGGACTAGTTGATATGAAAATATACTGCGTTTGTGTATTCGATAGAGCGCAGAGAGCACAGGAGCGGCGTTCTTTCCTTTTGCAAACGTTATTTCTGACGCGTGGCTCTTTTGTTGCGCCGGAGTTCAGGGTTGCAGGCACTTTTAATGCATAAGTGAGACCGATTTTTACTAAGAGACTGGGGATGTGTATGCATTTATCGAATATTTAAACGTGGAAAAGTAGATAATACTGTGGGATTGAAAGGTTTATAAAATTAAAGTCGCGTATAATGTAATAGTAATATATATATATTTAACTAAAACGAAATCGCACTAAACTAAGCTACGCTAAATATACTAAATACGTTTACTCGATGCCAAGCTATTCTACGCTGTATCCTTCCGCTCAGGTCTCTACTATCTTCGATTTCTCAAAACGCACTCTTTGCTTTTCCTTCGACGGCCGCCCTTGTCGCCAACCATTCCTCTCTCTCTCTCATTCGCACCCCAAACATAAACAATAAACTTAGCCTAACTAATACTATCCTCGAATGTTTGGGACGCGACTCCGCAGGTCATCGTCGCTCGCTTGCAAACCATCCGCGTCCCGCATAGCCCAGTCTTAAATTACTTAAACCTAAGTGCTTTTAACTATAACGTTATCCCTAAGAAATACTTAGAAATATACCTAATACAGAATAATATATAATCTTTGTATTGATTCGTATAGACCCGAGGAGAACAGTAGGATTAAATAACATCACTTTATAGTTTACTAACACGTTCACTGTTTAATAATTCACTGCGAATCCTTAACTTTATTCGTTCTCTTAATTTTCAATTCACGCTGCATAGACAACTAATGGTTCACGTTATTGTGTCTACTATACGCGTTTAAGTGACGCTTTACGATATAAATAAAACCACGAAAAGAAGTATTAAATTAAAGTCAAAGAAACGAAACAGTCTTAACAAAAAGTTCAGCGTGCTTCACCGATGGTTCATATAACGATACATTATCGCACGAACTTTGTACAAATTTCCAACGCAATTCTTTACGTCGCGTACATTGCAGTAGGGCTCCTATGCAGTTGGCAGAGAACGCGTTAATGAGTTCGTTAACAAAACTGTAAAGGAAAAAATTCATGGATAGGAATAGCAAAGGAGAACAAGCGAACACTCGAATTTGATTGCCAATGCACGGTCGCCGGACAATGAAAACAGAGCGGGGCGCGGGCAGAAGGTCGAAAGTAGGTTTTTCAAAATATTGTTGCCCGCGAATCGTTCGAAATCGAGTTCACGGAAAAGAACAGGAGGGGGATGATTGCCAGTGACGTTCGATTCGGGTTTAACCGGCGACCACCGAACCTATTAACAATTTCGTTCGTATTGTTCGAGCGACGAGAGGCACCGAACAGAATAAAAAAAAGGAAAATAGAGAAGCGAATGAGAGAGAGAGAAAGAGAGAGAGAGAGGGGTAGAAATTTGGCGGAAACGGTGGAAACGGAGTGGCTGTGGAACAAAACGTCCCCCAAATTCCATCTGTCCAGCGTATTTCGGCATACGCTCGAATAAAACTTTCCATTTCCATATCTCTTCCGAATTTCCTTTGATGTCCAGATTCGCGCCAACTTCATTCCTCCCTACTCATCCCCAGCCCCTGTTACCGTTGCCGCTGCGAATCCAGCAATCCGACCACCTCGAATCGATAAACGTCACGAAGTAACACCGCTGTAGTGCGTTCGCGTGTTCCGATTTTAACGCGTACGAAAATCGGCAGTTGGCGGGCATGAAAAACCACGGCTACAAATCATTGCGTTGGAGGCTTCAACGAGTTGCTGGGCTGGTAACGTAAACGGAACAGGCGGAGCTCGGTTTGCAAAGAAGCAAAATAAGATGGGATTCGTGCTCGTAGCTTCTCTTGTGGTTCGTTTCTTGGCTCCATCAAATATTGTTCTATTGTTTCAACCACTTTCGCTGGAATATCGTATTATACACCGTCGCGTCGATTCGTACGGTATTAGATCTACCAAAAACAGTTACTCGATTGAGGATTCTACATATTAATAGATAGAAATGATAGAAAAGATTCTAACCGAAAATGAAATCTTAGCTCGATTTCCGTTTAATCTTGATTTCATTCATCGCGAAATTAAATATTACTTGCGCGAGTTATTTCGGTTAAAGATTCTATCAATCATCCCTTAAAATATGACGGATTTAAACCGCAAATGAAATCTTTCTTCGATTTCCACTTAATCTTAATTTCTTTCATTAGGAAATTCGATATTACTTATGCAAGCTATTTGATTAAAAATTCTATGAATCATTCCTCGTGATATGAAAGATTCGAATCGCGAATGTAATCATTATTCAACTTTCACCTAATCCTAATTCCTTCGATTGCGCAATTAAATATTATTGCGCAAGGTACTCTGATTAAAAGTTCTATCAATCATTCTTCGAAATATAAAAGCTCCCATTCGCGAATAGAATCTTTATTCAACTTTCGCCTAATTCCAGCTCGTTTCACCCTGAAACTAAACACCGCTATTCGTCCCTGCTGTTATATTAAAAATTCCATAAATCGTTGCCAAAGAATACAAATGATTTCACGAGCAAATGGAATGTTTATTCAACGCTGAAAGACCTCTAACTACCCGCTGTTTCGAGGAATAAATCAAACACGATGTCCGTTTGTTTATCTAAGCGCCGACGATAAAAGGCCTGTGTAAATAGAGAAACGAGCGATCTATCTGATGGTGAGCTGTGCTCTCTGGCACACGGTGCAAAGGACGCGAAGTTCGCCTGGCGGTGCGCTGGTGTACGGCCTCGGCACGGAACGATTTTATGTCGCGTGCATTCGATCCTCGTAAAAGAATGTCGGATTTCGTGGGGTTGTCTGGCCGCGCTCGCGGACGTGCATAATTCAAGCGAAAAAGTGTGTCGTTCAAAGGTGGGGGGCGAGCGTGGCAGCGTTTTACCGTCAAGTATAAACCATTTTTCTCTGCCTGCAAAACAATGCACCACGGTCTCGCCAGAGATGAAACGCGACTCAAGCACAGGCCGCTATTTACGCGTGTAAAAAGCACGCGCGCACCGCGCCAGTTTCACTCGCCACCATTTTATTTCCTACGGTTCAATCCTCCGCGATCGCCTATTTTTCTATTCGCCGGTGATCTAAATTCGAATCGCTCGAAGCTAGCGACGACCTTATACACGTAACGCGAACACGCCCACGAGTAAAATTCAATTGCAATTAATTGTAATTGTACATCGAATAACGTTACTTGAAACCTGTTGTAGAATTCTGATCTCCAAGGTTTGATTCTTCGTAATATTTCGATATTTAAGTATCTTAAGTATTTCGATACTTAACTCTTTCGCTGTCACGCCTTCGAGAACTGACTTGACATGTGTTAAATACGTGTACACCTTTTCCATAACGCGATATAATTTCTGTTATCGTTGGTACATAAATATCAAGGTACAATTAATTACCTGGAGTACCCAAATATTCGTATCTATATTGTTTCTATATTAATAAACCCTACCCTAATCTACGCTTTTTATTTTTTTTTTAAAGTTTTTAAAGTGGTTGTAGAGAAAGGGTTAATAAGTATCCATTCGAATCCTACGAGTACTTGTTCTAGAGCTCGACACCGATTCGTATGGAACGAATACAGTTCAAGTTTAATCCGTGCTCGCGAGAGTGTTACTCGAGAGCCGTAGAACGAAACATGGTTATCGAAATTGACATAAATTCGTAAGCACACATTGAACTGGATGGCATCTCTACGCCGTAGCGAAAGGGTTAATTGATCCTCGGGACCGTTTCAGTTCTCCGATCGATCTGGATACTCGGGGTCGGCCGCGACGGAGCAAAGGGAGGAGGTTCGGTAAACATTTCTCTGGAAATCAAGTGGCCACTTTTCTCTCAATGGGCAATTCGGTCGTAAGAAACATCTCACTTAAGGGGCGAATCTGGACCGCGGCCAAACGACGCGACTCGGAGAATAACGATGTTTAAACGATGAAAAGTTTCCCAACTTTCCGCCCTTTACATAATACTGATATAGCGCGGCAATTTTTCGAGAATTACGCGACCGCACGAATGACCCGCCGCGCGACGCGTCAAACGCGTAAATCGTTGCCGCGTTTCTGTCTCCTAGGAGATAGTAGCGCAATGGCGGAAATTACCCGGCGAATATACAAGCCCAATTACCCGGCGAATAAATTCTGTTGCGTGAACGCCCGACGATCTTCTCCTGCCTCCGGAGAATGAAAACCAGATGAACTCTGTTCGCCCGGAACTTGATGCGAATTTTCAGCGAAATGCTGCTTCCGTTTCGAGCACCATTAACATTAACGAAAATGGAGCGTAAAATTCAATTCTGACGTCCCGTTGTTGGATGTGTCTCTGCCATTCCCCCTCACTCCGCTAAATTCAACTTCCTCAAGCTGCTGCGCGTATTTATGGACTCTACTATTGTGCCGGTGAAAATACGCGACGATCGGCGCAACAATTTTGCTAATAGCTACTTGAAAAATTCGTTCCATTCGAGTACGCGGATAGGGTAGATAAATAATCGTAATGTTAAATGTCGGTAAGCTTTATGCTTCGTATCTGTGTGAAGTGTAACGACAAAGTCTTCGGCATTCGTCTCGATTTTCTTTAGTTCAACGGCGCCGTTTAGTCTTCTTCATAATTTTCTTTAATTAGATGGCTACAAAACTTTGAGCTACGTAAAATCGGCCACTTCATATGCGACAACCTAATGATCAATTTGCGATTCTTCAGACGTCACGTTGCTATTAGATAAAATAATTAAAGTATCGGTTATCTCTTTATTCTTTACATCTTTATATCTGTGGGAGCTGTGGAGAGGGAATAGGCTAGGAAAAGGAAGGGTGAGCGAGTACTTTCGAGAAAGCCTATTTCGTACGTCCCTCTAGTGGTGGGTGCAGGAGAGCCGCCACATATCGTTTTACCTTTAGCTTTTAGAGTTGCGATAAACGCGTAGAAAACCGCGTTCTACTGAACCGCCTTCTATTATCCACAACTCGAGACGCTTAAAATTGCAATTACCAACAATTTTACATTCGATAACCGAAAGGATTAAGCAAAGAAAAAGTACTTCCGCCGATAGTAGAAGCAGAATTGGTAGAATATCTCGTTATCTGCTAGCACAATGGTGTCTGCAACTAAGGAAGTTGCAAGCCATTTGCTCGGAACGAAACAATCACCGCACCCCATAAGGACACTTCGCTTTCTTTCGAGAATCCTCCATAGAATACCCGCGGTATCGTTTCCAGCTACACCGCGTGCATCTAAAACGTAAAAACGTCGCGTCGCAGAATGCGTCGATTAGGGACAAAAATGAAGGGAAAGTCTATTTGTTTTCTATCTTTTTGCGAAGTGTCATAGTGTAGACGTGCACTAATCTACGACGACCGATGGCTAGTTTCGACGTCGCGAAAGGGTTAACGAAGTCTTGCTTATACGCGGTTTTAACCGTTCGAGTGCCAGGTTGTGAAAATCTTGTCGAGAAGTGCCAAGCGGCGCGATTGCGTTTCCTTCATTCCACGTCTAAAAACGCTATGCGGCGCAATACCTTTTCTATTATTCAAACAGAGACACGACTTACTATTCATACGGTTCACGTGGAATACAAGCGATTCGACTTACGTCGTTAAAATGAAGCGCACGAACTTTGATAGAATCCGACTGCGTCGTCAGTTGTGCGTTGCGGTACTTTTCAGCGCGGTATCTGCGCGGCAGTGAAACGGTTAAAATACCTCGAATGAAGTCAACTCGATACCCGCAAGGGAATAAAAAGCGAAACAAATGCGCCGCGAATCGCACGAAGAGGCGCGGAGACAAAATTGCAAAGCGGATGACGGATCCACGCCTTAAACGGGACAACGAATCGCGTATCACTCTTTTCGCACGAATAATGGCTGTCTCGATACGTCGAACACCGTTGACGAATGTTCGATCAAGTCTCTGGACGGCGAACAAAGCTTTGAAAGGGTCTGCGTTTGAGCGACCCTCCGGGCTAACCCGATGCTCTCGGAGATATCGCTCTTTGTCAGAGGGACGAATACGCGCAACGCGCTGATTGCGTCATTGTTTTCCGCGACTAGCGATGGAGTTATCGAGATCGTCGCCGTTTTTTGGCCGCCGGCTTTTTGTCGACGAACCCAACGTAGCTTTTTCACCACGACCGAAAAGCTTCCAACGTTGAGGTGGGCTGAACGTGGTGGAAAAAATTAAAGGCGTTAGAGAATTTCGGGTGTGTTCCAACGCTTTTTGTTTCACCGTTGCCAAAGAATCGACGTGTCAGAGGGTTAAACTACCCCTGGCAAAAGGGGTACGTAATTCTTCGCGAATTTTTACCGGATATTCTTTCGAAAAGCTTCGCTTGTCGATCGAGGTCAAATTTTGGGAATTTATCAGCTTCCGGGTATTTAGTAACACTTTGTCAGTCGTTTGTAAATCGAACGCACGAGTAATTGTTATGTTCGGGTCTAAAAAACGGGAAAACAGTGGAATATGATCGAAACATTTTATTATTTTTATTTATTTGTAATCATTTCAGATAAGAATGGTACAAGATTTTTTGAAAGCAAAGCAGATGTTAGAAATAAAACACGATAGTTGTTCCATAGTTGCACGAAAGTATCGATCATTGTTCGGTACCTAAAGGGAAGTATTGATACCTATTCGAAGAACAGAAAGTATCGATATTCCTCTTTTATTTCCCCCAATAGATTTTATTGGATCCACGTCCAAGATACAATCGATTCTCTCGACAAATGATTCTCAATACCTCTTTAATACCTCACGGGAACAAATGAGCATTGATTTAGTATCGTTTTAAAAAGTATCAGCAACGAAAATTGATACCAAACGCCTAAAAAATCTCCATACCTTCGAATGCTTCCAACTGCGTGTACGAGCTAGGACACGGTCGCGTTTACATGGCGGAGCAGTGCAGTCGAGTGCAAGCATTCCTGGTGCACACGTGATCGCGTCGGAGTGTTTACGATCGTTGCGGTCGCGTGCATTCGTGGTAGCTTCGTTTCAAAGACCGATTCGCACCGTTGTCCGCGCCTTCGCGGACGCGCGGCTGCCGTCGGATCGCCGCGCCGTCGGATCGAGAACTTCGCTCGGCCGTCAATCATTGTGCTCCGCGCTCTCGTTTCGAAGCGGATTCCTCGGCTTCCGGGCGGCCGATTTTGCCGAACGATGGCTCAAATCGAAGGGCTCGCTACCGGGAATATTGTGTCAAGACCATTCGTAGATAGCCCTCGCAGTGCGTTTGTTATAAACAAAGATTCGTGTGTTATAGCTACCGAGTGACCGAACGATGACAGAGATTATCGTTGATAAAATCCGAACCGGAAGTGCTACTGCGATGAAGCTACTTGCGTCTTGTAGAGGGAATCGTGCCCTTTATTTTGACTACTCGCCGATCGGAATCGGACGTGCAGAAGTCGAGATATGACAACTTTTCTGAAACGTGAACGCACACTGTCGCTAAACGCATGGAAATGCTCTCCATGGTCCGCGCTCGAAAATGTATATAAAGAAAGTATTAAAAGGAAAGAATCGCTGATAAAATCCGAACCGGAAGTGCTACTGCGATGAAGCTACTTGCGTCTTGTAGGGGGAATCGTGCCCTTTATTTTGACTGCTCGCTGGTTGGAATCGGACGTGCAGTAGCGGAGATATGACTACTTTTCGGAAACATTTTATTATTTCTATTTATTTGTAATCATTTCAGATAAGAATGGTACAATATTTTGCGAAAGCATAGCAGATGTTAGAAATAAAACATAGTTAATTTATAGGCTTCCCATTTAAGAGGATTAATAGTTCGATAGATAAAGAGTAAATTTAGAAGAAACGCAACGTATTTTGAATACCGTTGGTGATTTGAAGTACCGAGGTATCTAAAAGGCTACTAACGTTATCTAGTTTGTCATAATAAGGGCGAATCACCTGCTGGCCAATAACACGCATGGAAAACACAATTTTACATAGGATTAGAGCAGGACAAATAATCGTTAAGATAATATATATTATTTTACTCGGCTACATGTTATTTAAAATAACTATGCGTCAGTTTATTTGAACGGTCAAATACTTTTTCCAATCGTATCTTGTTATTCGGCTTCAAAATAAAATAATATTTCATTTCGTTTGTTATTTGATCAAATATTTGATTCAAACACTCTCCAATTCCATCGTATAAACCGGCCTTCTATGTTTACTATTCTACAATTGCATTTTGTTTCTTTGTCATTCTACGAATACCAAGCTGCTATCGTACAGTAATTATTAATACCTAGCTTTCGAATCGAATCGCAAGTTGAAACCAGTTACAATAAATTCTTTCGTCGTAAATATAGATGGTTAATTTGTAGCCAATATTTTATACCTATTTATTAGATAATAATTTATAGCTTGCAATACTCGAAGCTAAAATCTACCCCATCTTTCTCCTCCTTCCAAAACAAAAATTGGATGCTGTGGTTTTTCGCAAGTATAGCCATTTTGCAGGCAAGAGTTGTCGGACGAATTAAAGGAACGTTTAGAGCAGCGTTTCCCAACATTTTTTATCCCATGCCCCACCTAAGCCTTTCTAAAATTCTTATGCCCCCTATTATGTAACATATGCATACGTTTTAATTTTCAAAAAATCACGTGTTCGCCGAAGAAACTTAATGGATAGGTTTCAAGAAGAGATCGCTAGGAAATTGTTGAGCAAACGCACGTCTCGTATCTATAATCTAACGTTTATCCAGCTCGAGTAGCGACTGAGAGTTGCCGTGTACGGTTAACTTAAACTCTGAACGAGTCCGAGTAATTTTCGACGAGCCCCCCTTAACAATTAACGTGTCCCTCTGTGAGGCGTGGGTCCCATGTTGGGAAACACTGGTTTAGAGTAAGATTGCGGCTGGTTAATTTCTCTGTATAATTCGCTGGAATTTCGTCTGCGCGACGCGATAACTTCCGCCTTAGCACGCGGACGCGATGCGACGCGACGCGACGTATAACCGACCGGAAGTTGGCAAGCTCCTTAAACAGCTTGGCGACCACTTAAAGAGGTGAACCCTTCTTGGATTGCCGGTGAATTCAAGTAGAATGAGGCGTTCAGCGGCGACGTCTCGGTTTTCTTGGACACCGCTAAGAAACCGGCGTCTGTGTCTTGCGCGGCAAGAATTCCAATTAACTTTGCGAAGAGTGGCGACAAGTAGAGACCCTCCGTCGAACACAGGCGTCTCGAAATTTCGCCTAGACTCCTCCTAAACGTAACTTACATCCAAGTAGACTCGTACGGTAGAATGGCAACTTCTAGTTAACCATTCTGTTTCGAGGAAACATTGGGCGCGTGTGAAATTGTTCATGGATTCGATAAATGGATAGATTGTGTTTTGGTACGTTTCAATTAGTAAATTATTGTAGATAGCTACTGCTACTATTTTCGGTAACTTTTGTAAGTTATTCTGATTACTGTCAGATTTCTCTATCATAGAAAATTTGTAATTTCTTCTTTAAAAAGGCGACTCGTGGTTTTTAATATCGGGCAGCTTGTTAAGAAACGATTAAAGCTTTCGCACTCAATTAATGCATTATACTACTACACCTTTCACATTCTCGCAATAATTAGTCAAATATGTCTATTAGCTGACAATGAGTGAAAGGTTAATGATTGATTTTTGTACGACATTGTACGATATGTCTCACTATTTTTTGAAAGTTTAAGAAATTTTTATTAAGGCAGAATACAATCGCTGCTAGTATAACAGACAAACGTTTGTGAAAGTAATAGGGATTTTCTGATCGACTAAATCGATTATTTTGAGTATAATTGTTGGAAAGGTAACAACACCGCCATCTTTTGTACATAATTAGCACATCATAGTTATTCTTAGTTTCTTTGAAACAGGAACACATTGTAACAGACAGGTTAAATCCAGTCGTTGTACGAAAAACAACGAAAGAAATGTAAAGATCAGTTTTCTCAGTACACTTTATTTGCAACAATTAATCCACACCTCTCGTATTAAAAATTACAATAATAATAATACTACAATGATTTGTGGTGAAACCCATCGTAACTTTTACCCGTACCCATATCGAAGATAAAAATTGAGCTGTGACAAATTCGTTTTTCGAATCCCAAAGATTCTTTTACCGTGGTCTATATTTTCGCCCTCTGTCATAATATTTAGAATGTCGGGTGAATAATTCTTTTTGTCAAATTGCGATATTGACGCGAGATCCTCGGAGAGATTCGCGTGCGTTTGAAAGATTTACTTTCGAGCTCTTTGAAGTAGTTTTGGGTAGCTTACGTAGAAGATTCAAGCCGCTGCGCGCATCTCATTTCGTATGCTTTCTAGCAAATTTTCCCGAGAATTCAACATGATCAAATTTCATGTTCCATCGGGCTCCTTGCAACTTGCCGAGAAACAAATTTACCGTCGACATTTCGAAGGCTCCTTTCTTTCTGTCTTCTAACTTCCAATTCGCTTTTCGTGGAAAAACAATCCCTGTTCCAAAATTGTACAAATATCGATACCTATTGGTACTTTCATCAATTTTGATTAACACTAGAACCAACGACTATTAAATTATACTCATTTAAATCGACGAAATAAAAGTGGTAGACGTTTGCAAAGCGCGTGTTATTTAAATACGACAAAGCTTCGTTTACATTTTGTACGGATAATCGTGGAGTATTCTAAAAAATGCACTGCTGCAAATTTATATAATTTTTATGGTAAACTTGTAACCAGTCATTTTGATTGCTTTGGTGGTTCTAGTGTTAATCAATATTGCGAACAATTGTTGAATCCCCTTTGTATAGCGATTCACGAAATTCATCGAACATTTCCATTAATTATATTCCTTATTCGGTGGAAGTTTAATCGCTATGAAACTTAGCAGATACACTTAATGTAGAATTGAAGAGTGGAAATAAAAAAGCCAAAATTCACGTTTTAAGGAAAATTGTTTGCTCGCCAAGATGTTATTTATTAACACGGTCTAACAAAACCCATTTGTTACGTGTATCAGTCACTCTATAATGATTAAAAGTTCTATTAATTAATGACAAAATGATTTTGATACTTTAAGAGAGGCTGTAACTCCATCGTGTAATTTACTGAAAGAGAGCGAATGTACCACGACGGATTGTCATAGTTACGGTTAATAATTTAAACAGATTTATCTAGAATGTCGATAAAAAATTGCCTTCGATTGCATCATTGTCCAAATAATGAAACATATTTTTATGGTCATCAGCTTTCTCTTTCGATATTAAGTTGTTAATCTACACGGTGGTGATATTTATTCCTTTCTTTAAGTTCTTCTTAGTTAATCTTAGTTAATCGTTTCCCAATTTTCCTCTTCATTTAAACAAGAACTGATTACGTTCCTTAACACATTCAGCCTAATTTAGAAAACTGATCGTGTAACTTACATCCCGCACTAAATACGAAATACTAAAAACTGCATTAATTACACTGATATCACTTCCCTCGTTATTTAACCTTTTGTTGAAGAATGTCGACAAGTAGCCACACAATTTCTGGCATCTTTAACGCGTATCAATATTTGGACCGAAAACTGAATTTAATTTACATTAATAAACGATAAGGTTGATAATTAGGAAAAAGTTTCTTCTCGGTTTTGTAACATAATAATGAATATCGAACCCCAAACTAATACCTTAAATAGTTTCGACCGCAAAGGGTTAATAATATTGTCACTCGTATGAACATCGTCTTCATCTACAAAGAATATTTTTCTTAAAAACTGCTCCTTTCAACCCTTTTCGTTTCCACTCTTCGATTCGACTCCTTGTAATCGACCTGTTCCAATTTCGATTAAATAAAATAATCATTCGACGAATTGTTCGAATCACTGTACATCATTCGCCGGTGCATACATTTTTCTCTACTCTTGCACCTTTTTTTTCTCCCTGTACGTCTAATTTCGCACGTATCGCGCAAGCAAACACTCCGGGGCGGTTGGTAGGCCCTAGAGCAGCGGAAGTTGGCGAGTTAGCGGCGGAAAACTCGCCGCGGCACCGCGATTAGAATGCTCGAGAATATTGCGTATAAGCCGAGTGAAAATGCTTGCAGCGGAAGATATGCATCGCCGAGCCAGTCGAGTGCGTACTCCATCGGTCTGAAAGCTGGCGCTGCTGCTAGGGGCTCTCCACGGAACGCCAGGCCCTTCGAAAGTTTCGCGAGCACCTAGTCGACTGCCACACTGGCGCGCCTAACGCGGGTGCGCTGGCAAACCTTCCATCGTCGCCAATTTCGTTCGCCGATCTCTCGAAACGTTCCCTCGACCGGAGTCTTGCTCGTTCGTAAAAAAAAGCGATGCAACATCCGCGACGAGGATTCTCATCCGAACGCCGCGTGCCAGCTTTGATGAGCGACGTGTAAAACCTCGCCCCGTGCGATCGTAAACTCGAAAGTAGTTGGCTTCGATTGCGATACGCGCCCTCGACCGATTTTACACGCCGAATCGAGGCGAACAGACATTAGAACCCTGCGGCGATCGGTGAAACCGGGTCGAGTTCTGCTTCGTTTTGGAATTCATCGCGTCGAGATTCTTCTCGGCGATTTATGCAACTGGGGAAATTTTAAAAGATCTGGTTGGGTGGAAATTTGTGCTTCTCGTAACGTGAAGTACAGCTACGGGTACTTATGGCTTAATGTAATGCGGTTAATTGGAGATTCGGTTAAGGGAAAGCTAGGGAATTATAAGTTATAAGGAATACTTATAGGGAATTATAAATAGGATAGACATAAACCTGGATTAAGAACATAGAACTTGAGTTAGTAGACGTGAATTGGGTCAAAATAAAAATTCACTTACGAAAGCAATTATTGATATTGGCAATTATATTTTTTAATTATTATCAGCAATTGCTGATAGCAATTATGATCAATTCAGTTTGATAGGCTATTAGTTTGAGTGCGCGAGGGAATTATAAAAGTGTATGAAATAGTTAAATTAATAAAGATATTTTAATACTTGCAGGATTAAATTTCCCTCTACTTAGCTTTCACTTCTCTATTCTTGTTTACAAAGAAATGAATTTGTGTATAAATCCTCTGCATAGTTAAATCATTTACTTCGCATTGATTAAACATACCATGAATTTCTTTTCACGGGTGAATTATCGAAGTTTATTAAGCCATGCTATATAGAAACCAGTCTCTATTTTTGTTTACAAACAAATGAATTTCCATAAAAATTGGCAGTCTAGTTGAATCATTTATTTCGCATTGATTGAACTTATTACAAGCTTCTTGTCACATGAGAATTACCCAAATTTATTAAACCATGCTACATAAAAGCCCTGTTGCGATAATAAAAAAAATAAAAATTATATCGTAAGTAATACACAATAATAATAATTATTCAAAACCGTGTTAGAAAAGAGTCGAGTGGATTTAGAGCCCATTAACTAATTCCACAGGAAAAATCATAGTACGGCGGCTGGCTTAATTAAATTCGAACGTAAAAGGGGAACAGGAATCTTTGTTATGAAGCAGAGTTAGATAAGATAGGGTAAGATAAGATTATGGAACGACCCGATATTTGGGGAATGCGAGGAGAATTCGATAGAGCGTGGAGAATCTTGAAGGAGATTCAGCCTGGTTTGGTCAAACACGCCACTTTCTCTGGGCTTGTTCGAGTCTATCGACCGTCCGTGACCATTCAACCGCGATAAAATGGTTGGTCACTTGCGTGGCAAGTTGCAGCTCTGTTATTTACGAGAGTCATTAAGCAGCCTCCTATGTTGGCCGAATGAAGCTTCAGCCATTGCGCTCCTAACAAGAAATTGAATTATTTCTCGAAGGAAATAAAGGATTCGCGTTCCAACCTTTCTCCGTCTTCGTAGAGGCAACCCAATTCCAAATGAACCCATTCGTTGCCGGCACATTGGAAACGAAAACCATAAGCATTTGTAAGAGTAGCATTTGTTAACGTGAAAATAATACAGGTACAAATATTTGGTTTACTCTACGTAACTAATTATGTATCGATACTTAATATTCGATGCAGGTATGATACTAAAAGTTGTACTGTGTAACAAGAAAAATGTATGTATATTTTTAACAAATGTAGCCGAAACTAAACTTCATTATAGACACACAGTGTCTTCACTTTAACCCTTTCGTTACTAAGGGCGTATATACCTCTTCAAAGATTCGACGTTCATTTATCAAAGGTATTTATATTCTTTCTCTATAGTATAGAATAATATAGTTGGCTTTATTCGTGCAACAATATTACACCATAATCGATGATACAAAGCATCTAAATATTTATATTTGCCTAACTTCCATATTAATAACAATTATTCTCTGTCCACGTGATTTTAGCTTTTGCTTCAAGGAAAGGGTTAACTTAGTTATAATATTCGTTGTATAGCAATAGGTTAAGATGATCTCATCGCGCAATTGTCCAATTTATCCAATTATAGATTTTTATCCAAATATCCTCTTCGCTACAATTCTTCCCTATCTCTCTCTCTCTCTCTCTCTACGCGTTACAACCTTTCTGCTCAAACGGTTAGCGCTTTGAAGCGCAAAGGATATAAATTCGCGAAACGAGGTTTGCCTTCTCTCGATGGGACGTTTGGAACGCGAATAAAGTTCCGCTCAATTGGAATAATAATTAGCTTTCAGCTGCACGGTACGGCACTCGAATAAGAAATTTTTGCTGTGTGCTGCTGCTGCTGCCGCTGCTGTTGCAGGGAGGCAAATGTTTCCCGTCGAAATCATTGTTACGCACAGTTCGAGGTTATATGAACCTGGTAGTGGTGATCGATGCTGCGAGGTTGACTCGTTTTCACTCGCATGCCGGGTTAGATTTCGAGAGCAAAGAATTTATTGGCACAGCCCGATCCGTGGACCGTGAAACGCTTAATTACCAGTTAATGTATTAGAGAATACAAAGCAAACTAGCTAATTACTGCAAACTAGTTAATTTCGGTGAACTAGTTACGCCGTTGCCACTTGTCCCTTTGCCATCGCGTGACAGTCGCGTGGCTGCTGTTCCACTTTCAACTTCGTTTATTCCGATTGTTGCTGGAAAAATTGACCGAAAGTTGGACTGCATTCGTACCGCTACAATTCGATTAAACGGACTCGTGGGAGATGGTGGAAATTTTCATTCGCGTTCGTCTGTGACGTAACAAAATGACTGCGAGACGTATTTGTATACGTAGCTACATTTTTCAGTTGGGAGGTTTTTAATCGACTTCTATTAATTATTGTTAATTCTATCGTAACAAATTTTTACACAGTCGCGTAAAACTGCGCTTGGGCGTATGCAAAAGATTTGCAATGGAATAAAAGATTCGGAAAAAGAGTTGTGCAATGCGAAGAAAGAATCTTTCGATGGATAATTCGTGTCGGTGATTAATTACGTCGATAAAGAGGATATTAAAGATCACGCGCACGCATCATTTGTAAAATAAGCTTAGAAACGCGTCGATCTTTCAAGATTGCTTAACACTGAAAGGATTAATCCTACCATAAGAAATTTTTATACTATCATAATCTTATACTATTGGATGATAAGACATTTCATTTAATCGTACCCGATTAATCAGTAGTTAAATGACAAATTGAACACAGTGGCATACGTATACTTTCATTTATTTAATGTTTTTCCAGAAAATCGACCAAAAGTGGGATTGAATTCGTTTCCGCAAGGATTCAATTATTATCAGAGTGGTGGAAATGGTAGAAATAGTGTAAATAGGAATTTTAATTTGCATTCATCTTTGCCGCAATATCTTTTCGACGTAATATTTCCAAGGGATGGGAAAGGGGAGAGATTTGGGGGTTGGATCCCTATTAAAGCACGGTTTACGGGGTTTCTTTGATCATCGGGGATCCAGCGATCGCGACTGGTCAACACGAGGCTCTCAATTAATAAATTCATCCTCGTTCGTCAGTTCCTCGGCGATTAAATCGCGTAAAATCGTTATGGCACAGGCTGAACCCTCTGATCAAAGTTCTACTTAAACTGGGTCGTGCACCCCACGGGAAATTTACACGAAATTCATCACTTTGTAAATCTAACATTAATCTCCGAAGGCCTTGCCCCCTCCCTTCCCCGTTCTCGACCATTTCCACGCGTAGCTTTCAGTAATTATTAGCGCGTTTCAAGTGCTTTTTTTTCGGGCGCAAAGAATGCCAACAATGGAATTATACGCTTTAACGAGGCGGCGTGATTGAATCGTTTCTCGCGAGCTGCGAATGCTAAAATTCGCGTGACTTTTCAACCTACCCTACAAAGTAATAATACATTCGTGAATAAAATTAAGGGGTCGGGAAATTTCGATGCGAGAATTGTTAATATTTGAACCGCTGTAACTTTGCAAACAAGCGACGTGCGGCGATCAACCTGGACTCGTTTTAAAGCTTCAAGTTTCTACTTTTACACACGGGCACGAACATTTTTGGAAAATTTTTTTACTTCGAAGAGGAGGTTGAAAAATTAAAGGTAGTCGTTTTGTTTAATTATCGTAAAAAAGGTTTGACAGATTTAAACGACTCTACGAGTGTTAATAATTTTTTAGGGGTTTATTTAACAACGAAGTAGTGGAGGAAAGTCTCCCCTTTGCAACGAGCCCTCAAAAGTCGATGCACGATTTTTCGTTGCCATTTTATCGTAGTTTCCATCGCACCACGAAAAGTGGATGTGTTTAATGTCTACGATTAGCCTATGCTTAATATGTGGTTTGCGTGCGATTAGCCCGCGCTTAGTTTCTATGTCCTTTTTTAACAAGCTTTGCTAAGTTCAATCGATTCTATGGTCCTTAACCTGTTTAATGCCACGCTACACTTACAATTTTATACAATTTCATTCATTCTTATAACTTTTCATTCGTACCGCATCACTGTGTAACCATTGCACGTGTTCGAACGATACCTTATAATATTAATAAAACCGCATAAATTTCCTGTTAACGAGAAAATAACAAAGTTACCAAGAACATAAACGATCGAAGCGCAAAATTCTAGAAGCTCATCGACGTCGCGCGCGTTAATAATTTCCCTCGCGATTTATTTGACAACTTGAATCAAATTTCGGAAGTATAACGCCGAGGAGCGTGTTCCGAAAGAAACATGCGTCGAATGATATTTTTCCGTGGCCGCATTACGACTCGCAAGGTTCGGCCGCGAAAGCACGTCGTTCGACCCGAACCGCGTTTTCTTTATTGCGATACAATTTCGCCTTATCTTGATCGATTGCTTCCTTCCATTATGCATGTGCGCACGTGAGCTATGAAATACGTTTTCCCGAGAAACGCGGTTAGCCAGAGCGCCGAGTTATAGGCGCATTCCGATCCCCAAGGCGAGCGCCGACTACTCCCTTGCATTTCGTTGCAATCGGCCGCGCACTTCCGGTCGAATTTCACCTTACGCGTGCGCAAAAATTCGACAGGAATTACAGTTGTCCCTC
This sequence comes from Eucera pruinosa, assembly GCA_028830335.1. Taxonomy (NCBI): domain Eukaryota; kingdom Metazoa; phylum Arthropoda; class Insecta; order Hymenoptera; family Apidae; genus Eucera; species Eucera pruinosa. Next base: position 560,256 of record JAMYCR010000014.1, read on the forward strand.
GAATAACGCGGATTTGGTTTTACGTCGGTTTTCACGGCCTTCGAAGTCTACGCGGTTTCTTTTTTCTTCTAAATCTACTCGACAAAAAGAGGACGAGGACCTTTGTAACGGGTCTAAGTTTCGTCTCTAGACTGCGGACGTTTATGGGAATTAGTATTTTTGTAAGCAATGTTAAAGGAACGGCCCACAAATAGGTATCTGTTCTAGATTTACCCCTTTGCATTCGAAACCCTTTTTTAATAATACATTATGTGAAACCGCGAACAAGTATTGCTCCGAACTAGACTTCTTTAATTCTTGTTTCTACTCTTTTAGGATAGACACCTATAAGTTATTCTAATTAAACATATATGTCGATGAAACGCGGAAAATTTTCGCCCACTTGTTGTTCGCAAGTTTCGTGAAAATTGTATCATTATTATTAATGGGTTTGTTTCCCGTCTAAATAAATAAATAACACTTTTCTGGCTCTTATGCGAACTTCACGCGTTATGTATTTCGAAGAGATGAAATTTGTTTCGATTTCGAATGAACGGAAATTAAATTGTCGAAGATGGAATTAAAGTAACTTAAGCCTTACTTTTCGATCAAATTTACTCGTGTCTCCATAGCGAAACCAGCAGTCGAGTGCGAAGAACTAAACACTATGATTTATACTCGACTTTGAATATTTCGCGTATCTTTGACTATTATCTACATTTTGTATCCTTTTTCAAGCCTATCTGGTTTCCCCATAAATGCATAAAAATCCGCAGTCCACTTACCTCCTCACTCGAGTGTCCAACTTCCACTTATTTTCCTTTCTTTCGCCTCTCAACGATCCGGCGCAATTTTTCAGGCCGCCTCGCTTTCGATAAAATCTTTAATTGCGAAACACGCTGCCCGAAGGGCGTTCGTTTTTTCCCTTCGTTTTTACTTCGTCGCGGAAAGAAACTTCGCGATAATTTAGATTCGCAAGCAATGAAATATCGCGAAGGAGAACCGCGAGATCGCACGGCCGTGACACGAACGTCGTCAAAGCGTGACCGGTTTCTTCTTTTACGGTTTCCTAACGAGACCTCGGCTCCCGGGATAATTTAATACCGCGAGCAGCGAGACGCGGATAAATAAATCAGCGAGCCAGCGGATTTCGTTTGGGAATTTTCGCAGTTTGGCGACAATAAAACCAGTTCTAATGGCGGCTGCACGTTCTCGTCGACGAAACGTTCTGCCTTATCGCGGCCAACTCGGCGAGAGCTTACCAAGCTTCGTTTAAAAAGGTTAGCAGAAATTTTGCCGAATAAAAATTTTACGCTACGTTTAAGACACGCGCGACCCACTTTCGGACTCATGCCGGCAAAATTATGCCGCTACCGATATACCAGATTTCTTCGAATTATAATTACAGATTTCTAATAATTATGCATCATAAAAACAGATTTCTTCGAATTATAATTACAGATTTCTAATCATTATGGATCGTAGAAACAGATTTCTTCGAATTCTATAAATTTGAAATTAATGGATGGATAGGTACTATTCTTTTAACGTCGTAAAATCGTCGATTGTAGTTAGACGTTAAGGAAAAAGGAATGAATCGTAACGTAGATACGTGTACGTATTATAATAAAATTGTGAAAACTTCAGTTTTGCAAAACATCCAGCTTTCGTGAAACTGCCAACGTCGGTTTGATGCTAACGTTAACAAATATCAGACCAACTTCCAACGTCGGTATTATCGTCAACAATAGAGGGAATAACGATTACAATGTAAAAGAAATTGTAATCCAAAAAGAAACGGGCCAAAAGATGATTACCTGAATGGGACTAATTTTCCAACACCGCATTATTACTTTATTTTTCGTATACTTAAATATTTCGTTTCAATTAGCACCCCGTTTACGTATTCAATATTTGCAGACCAATCTGCGTTCAACCCCTTGCCTTATAACAACGAGTTACATTCGTGGCTGCGCTAGCTGCATTAAAACACGCTGTATTCTTAAATAAACTTTAACTCACTTTATATGAATTTGTAAGATTGTCAGATTGAAGATCACTGAGTGAGTACAAATTACGTAGAATATTTTAAGTGTTTTGCATTCAACACTTGCTACTAAGCAAGTAGTGAACATTCCAGTGAATCGTGTTCGGAAAATTCGTAAGGCAAAGGATTAAACGAGCCCGTATAGCGATACTTTCTTTGTCGTGCTCGAGCAAGAAATTCCAGGCCCAACTTCTCGTCGCGAAATTACCACCCCTTTATTTGTATCCGGTTCGGCGACACGAGGCGCGGGCCGTGGAGAAAGGTTGGGACAATATCGATAATTTATCGGGGAAACGGGAGCGCATTCGCGTGCCGCGATTAAACGTTCTGCATCTGACAACTGCAGCGCGTTTCGATATACCGTTCCGGTCAAATTGCAACGCGGTGAGTTTTGCGGGTTATCGATGTATTTATGCGCCACTGCCGCCAACTATTTCCAACCCTCTCCCTCCTCCCCCCGTGCTTCTGATCGGGGGACGACACGTTTACTCAGCGTTGCTTGTTATTGCAATAATACCCTGTCGATGCGTGCTGGACGGGTTCCGCGTTCCAATTGTACATATTTTCTACGACTTCCAGTCCCAGTTCGGCACACCGCCTATTATACGACTATTAGTGGCGTTGCTATGTATAGCGACACGCGTAAATTTCTTCGAAATATCGAGATTCAAGGTTTCTCATTTATTTTCACTCATTCGATTTCCATCCCTTTTAACGCGAGGCAAATTGAACGCATTAATTCCCCCCCCCTATTGGAAATACGTAACCCTTCAAGTTTTATAATACGTTGAAATTATTGATAGACGATGTTACCCAACAAGTTTCGGAGAGCAACGAGTTAACCGTGTTTCCTAAGGTGTGAATTTGCTTAGAAAAAATTCGCAGTCTACTAAAGATGTTTCCTACGATCACGTCAGACGTGCGAGTTCGGCAGAGGCTAATGCCCGAAATTCCGAAACAAAGGCCGGCGCGTTGAACCGCGTTCTTGTAAACACAACAGTCCAAGGCGCGGATCGTTAAAAAGGCAAGAATAACGGTTTAGCAGTTAGTCGAAAAGTAATTATCACAGGCGAAAGAGGAGTCGAGAACAATTGTCGCGGACGAAAGATCGGAGACGAAGAGGCGTATAGTCATACCGGTCGATATACGTAGTCGCGTAAAGTTAATTATAGATTAGACGTAACTTTAGCGTAATCTTTAATATAGTGATAATTTTAAAAGAAAGCCCGCGATTCATATTCCCTCCCTCCTTTCTCCTGATCCTACAGTATTAACGTATTGCTATTAATTGCTACTTCTTTCCCTTTGCTACGCGATTTCTCTCGCACGACGATGAAAATAACCAGAGCAAAATGCACGGGAACACGTTGCCTCGAGTAAAACGTGGAACAGAATAATTCACGTGGCTGGACATTTGCAGGCACTCGCATCGTTTTCCATTTCAATTCCTCGATTAGCCGCAAACGTATTGGAGTTGCAACGCTATGCAAATTATCGGCCGACAAGTAAGAGGGTCACCCTTAACGCCTGTCGTTGCACTCGATACGTTAACCGCGTATCTTGCCGCGGATCTTTGCAACCCCTAGTCGTCGCGTTTACTACTCCATGAAACATTAAACGGACTCGTTAGCCCTGCTACTCTGCAATTATCTTTGTAGAACAATCTGACACACCTCTCGCGTTACGAGTAATCAAATTTCACCTATGCATGCGCGCGAATCGTGTGTGAGGTAAATGTATACGGTACCAATAACTGTCACTCTCCCTATAACCGACGTTTTAATTATGCTATTTAACCCCTTGCCTTACAATTCTTCGGCTTCTGAACTTGCATAAGTTATCGTTAACAGAACACACTTCTCATATTTGTTCGAACTATTCGAATATTCCATGTAACTTGCATTTAACGAATTTTAATCTTCCGACGTGAAACTAAAGTTAGAACGAAAGGAACACCGTGTTGCAAGTAGAACTTATCTTTAACGAATGTATCTGTAATTCGTTTCACGATCGTCACTCGTTGTTGCAAGCAAAAAGGTTAATAGCAAATGTACGAACGAATCGTGTGTAAAGAAATTTTTGTATCCATTCGTTTGTATACTTCGTACGTTTTCGTATATCGTGCATATTTTGATTTTGTAACACTGCATACAATTGAATGTTGTGCAAATTTGAATGTCCCATTCGTGCACAAAAATCCACAATCTAGTCGTAACATATAAATGCACTAGCTTTCCGTTCGACCCATTAAATAAAGAAACATCGTAGCTGAATATAATTTAGCTTCAATTGAGATATTTGTTTCACCTATGCAAGATGGGGGATTAATGAATACACGTACAAAATGTTTCTATTTAATTAACAACCTTTCTAGTGACAAGAATAGGACATCGCACTTTGTTCCACATTTTTAATGAATTAGTAATTAAATCGTTAACTTCGGCGAACAAAAAGATGTTCGCAAGTAAACTCGATGTTGAACAATGTTATGCTCCAAATTGAAACTGGATGTTCAAGTTAATTAAATACGTTCTAAAAATAGTTAGACAAATTTACGCGATAAGTTTAAACTATCAACAATTGGTACATCTACCTGTTCGCAATGCTTTTATAATGTTTAATTCGATTGCCCGGCGCGCCAAAAAGAAGTTACGGAATTTCATTAAACTTGCCAACCTTTGTTGCTATATTTTCCCCAGCCGTTCGTTTTTCTCGTCACGCGTGTTTTCGCGATTAAAATTAGGCAACAAGGTTGCGTTAAAAGCTGAAGAGGCGGCTGGAAAGCGCGGAACGTGAAACGCGCGACACGCGTGTCGCGGCATTTAATTATCCGGAATCACTCTAGTCGACGAAAAACACTTTGGACGCCGATAAAATCGCGCGATACATGACCAACCCTCTCTCTCCCCCTCCCCTATCTCGTCACGTGACTCATTAACGAGAAAGGCTCGACGAGCACACCGTTGCACACGATATTTCGTGACGAATGAATTATAATATTTGTCCGCAACCCCTGTCCCTTTCGCCTCGTTTGTTTCCCGATCCCCTTTGTCAGAAACAGCAGAGAATTCGCGCGGCGAGAGAGAAAGGTAACCATTCTCGTTTTGCCGGGTATTTATTCAACGCTCACCGCGAAATCGCTGGACCGGAAGTCGGTCATCGAGTTTCATTAAAACTGTCATTTGGTCCGGGCCGCGCGAGCTGGTGGACTTACACACGCACACACACACAGAGAAAGAGAGAGAGTTAGACTCGGAAAATGTTTGTCGGCTGTCCCTTTGTCGCTTTTGTTGCCGCCGTTTTATGCCCATAATTTCCCCTTTGCGCGCTAATGTGTCACACTGCATTACTCGATAATTAATGTCGCGCGGAAAATGTCTGTTACGATTGTCGGTTTGATTCTGTACCCGTGGTTTGGGGGATTAACTTTGTATTCCTATGTATCGATTCCGCGAGATTTTAGTACGATTCCGACCCCTCCTCTCGTTCGTTTCTATCCGTTAAGTTACGCGGTGGTATGTCTTATAAATTCTGGTTCGTTCGATTTGTATCCCAAAAGCGACAAGAGCGGAGAAAGTGCGCCTACACGTTTCAAATTTCGAATATTTAAAGGGTGGCCCACAGGGAGGTGGACATTTTGATTCTCTATAATTTGTATCTGGTCTCAGATGCACGCTCCATCCTTAGAGATTTGTTAAAGAAAGCTTCGATGTATTTTTGACTCGGTTGTGTTTCGCTTAAAATGCGATCACGCAGCGATATCTCATGGAAGTGAAAGATTTCGTCTTAAGGGATTAATCGGATTGGTCTTGGTTAAGAACATTATCAAGCAACCTGTTAAAGAGGTAATACTACTAGGTTAAGCTTCAATTGGCAATAGATTAGCGACAACGAAAGGATTTTTATCAGATTCTTCTTTATACCTTTTCAATGCTTCGTTCTTTTCTTCTCACATGGTAGATAATTTTAGAAATTGCCTCGTACAATTAAAGATAGCGACTGTTTCGATCAGCTGCGTTATTAACTTCCACGTTTCCTTTGCATTAAAAAGATCTTGTCCCTCTTTTAGTTGCATTACTATTGTATTGCGAAGAAAAGCCAGGTTGATCGACCGAATTCAATTTTGAGAAATTGAACATTAATTGCATAATCTAATAATAAAATTCAACCCGTTAAAAAGGGCAAAGTTAATTAGTTTGGCTTTCATTTAATTGCAATCAGGTCTCGCATTTCTTTCGAAATCGGAAAATGTTTCGCCAAATTAAAATCAGTTTCGGTTGTAAAATGATTGGAGAACGCGGAAGGGGTTAATTCAGCAACGCATCGATCGAATTGCCCGTTTCCTTTTTTGCCGGCTCGAATAGTCAGTTTAGCGAACCCTTTGATCGAACACGTGAAGCTACGTGTTCGATCGGGCACATAAATTTCCCGTTTGAAAAGCCTCGACCCGACGCTGCTACTCCGGTTAAACTTGTAATCTTCTAATCTGGTTTATTAATGGAGTTATATCGGGGAACTATAAGTTATTGGCCTAACTGGAACTAGGACAATTTGTCACATCCTCGGATGCGCTGTAATTGCTCCCAAGTTTCGGTAATTCCATTCGTAAGATTAAAATCCACTATCGCGGCAACGCGACGACGACGACAGAGAGAACTTTCACCCAAATTGAATTGAAGCCGTGAAGCTGGCGAACTTACGACTTTCCTTGTATCTTATAAACCGACTTCCACTTGTCGCTGTTCATTTCGTAGCGATTGCTATTTTCGCCGGCATATCGTCAACTATTTTAGCTTTGGCCTATTCGATAATCGGATAAGTAATCGACGGATAAATAGATTAGATCGATAGCTGCATCGTGGTTTCAATTTTCGTTTTGCTAGATTATTTCACATACATAGAGTCACAGTTCATTCGTAGCGATTGCTATTTTCGCCAGGTCATCGAGAACTATCTTAGCCTTTCAATAGCAAATCGAATTCAAATCGAAGGGATTGTTAAACTTCGAATTGAAGGAAAGCAATTTTGTAGAGCTTCTGCGTAAAAGGATAACGATTTGAATAGTAACGAAGACGAGTTTGCTTGGAAATATCACGAATGAAGTGTTGTAGCGCAGCGAAACAAGCAACACCAATGGAAACAGTGATCGAACGAATAATTAAAGAAGCTAGAAAATTAAACGAATACAACTTCAATTTTGATACTACAGCGGAACATTACGAAGCTTGAAATTCAAGCCCTGCATCAAATCCTGAACATAACATACCTTATATCGAATAAATAAGTCCAGTGCAATAATAATGTAATAATAGTATTGCTGAAGAAAAATGACACTGTTGGCGTAATTCTACCCAGTCTCAAAATGCACGCGTTTGACGGAAAACTTTTCGCCGAGCATTGCGAATTACGGTATAAAGATAATAAAGCGCAAGCTTATCGTTATCAAGCGACTTAATAGTCGCCCGGTGAATAGCAAGGATCGTCCGGCATTTTTTTCCGTTTCCAGAAAATGGCAAAGGGTAACTTTTAAGTTCATCTATCATGCCAGTTATCGCTCGGATCGCTGCGAACGCTAACGAAAGTGGCACAGTGTGTATCTTCCAGCTGTGAATCGTGCACGCTCCGATGCCGCGTGTTGTTCCTATCGATTGCAGGAATTATATAGGTCCGACGATTGCTTTATCATCGTTGAAAAATATACTAGATTTCGCGGGAATTAATCGTACCGCGGGCTGGAAACGGAGAAATGGATCGCCTGCCAGGAATCGGTGGCCGTTCTTTTAAAACAAACTTCATCCGTTGGGCGCAAACGTTTCATTTATCGTTCCGCTTGTCAAAACAGAGGCGCGGCGTTAAATCATTCCGCCCAATGATACGGTTGAGAAGAGAAAACATGCGATAGCTACGTGTCTTACCTCCCGGGGAAAACATATTTCGCAGAGTTATAATTGAGGGGCGTCGACCGAACGTGGAGGATCCACTTTTACAAGTTCCACGAGGAGCAGATTCTCCGACAAACTGCTGACATTCGTTCCGAACGTGGTAACCGGTGAATTACACCTTTCGCCTTTCGGACATTCGTGTGTCTTAATCGAAACAGTTTTAACCCTTTGGCTATCGTGGACGTGCATATATACACGCCTGCAAGAATTCGACCGACATTTCTTCAAACTAGACGTGTATTCGTTCTGTTGCACAAGAATTTCTGGCATCGTTCGTGCACCGATATTAAGGTACAATTAATTACGCAGAGTATCCAAATGTTTGTACCTATATTATTTTTGTATCGTTAAATGCTACTCTTGCCTACAGTCAATTTTCGAAATAAAGAATTCGAATTAACCCTTCGCGAACGATATAGGCTAATAGTTGCCGAATGATTTCTAATTTTCTACCAACAAACTACTAAGCCGATCAATCGACCGATTAAAACTTTGAGAATGTTTCACTATTTTCTGTACAAAATATGCAAAAAGATTTACTTCACTTGCGACGTATTCGTCATTTTTGCTTCATTGGTTCAAACAGGTATATAATCGTTCCGTAGTTTCAATGTTATTAACTTTCACGTTTATTTAAACGTTGTCCTGTTACATTGAATAATTCGGCCAGTCACTTTACGTACGCAAAGTTGTTTGAAAATCAATTCATTCTCGCATGAACATGCCGTTCACGTTCTCGCGTTACAAACTGCGGTGGGAGACGAAAATAATAATGATGGACGGGTATCGCGTTAGGGCTAGCTGCGGCGACCATTCGTCGTCCAAATAACACGGTCACCGGACGATCGTAAATCGGAGCGCGTAACCCGGAACAATAATCAGAAGCGGAAGCACACGGGGGCCGTGTGATTAGGTGTGCTGAAAACGGGGTCGCAGCGAAACATATGGGTTCACCTTATCGCATTAATTCGCGAATCGAGAGCCCTCTTTTCAGAGCTAATTACGTTTCTTGCAACCGAATTGTCACGCGACACGATGCACACCGCCCTTTTTTCTCCCCCTGCAGAGGACACGCAATACATGTTTACGAGCTTGCCGGGCTCGTGTTCTTCTGGCAAACGGCGAAATCCTAGGATTTCACGGTGTCGAGTTGAACGAGCTGTGACGCGACCTCGTTGCTTGTAACCTTCTGCTCGGCTTCACTTTTTCCCCAACGAAATTAACTCGAATTGTTAACCGTTCGAATTGGGCCACCCTTGGATCGTAAATCGTGCTCAGGCTCGACGTACCGGACCACCCTTAATACTACACCCTTCCAATCGCGCCCTTAACCCGTTCGCACACGATAACGAGTCACACGCGGGACACGAATTATGGTATTGGTTCGCCGAAAAGGGATTCTACTTGCAACAACGTTCGATTTCAATGTAACCTTTGCTTTTGGTTCGTACGATTCGGAATCGTTAACTAAAAATTGCATGTAACATTTCGATACATTGTGTACGTAATAACATATGAAGCTAGTGAGTAACTTGCGCGACGTGCATTGATAGAAAAGCAAATGGTACGGCAAGGGGTTAAAATTGTCCTTCGAAAACGAGGTGAGGATTTGTGGTACAATTTTTTTGGGAGTTGGACTATTCGATACTGGGATGATTGAATTATTTTACGTTAAGGGGGTTTCGATCTTTAATATATGGGAGATTGGTAGTTTCGGTGTTGAAGATTGGCGAAGGGTAAATTAAATTACTCTGGGAAAGTGGAATTATAGTTTGGTAAGTTGATATTACACTTTGGCAACTTGAAATTATATTAAGCAACTTGACGGTACATTTCGGCAACTTAACATGGTATTTCGCTATTAAAATTATATTGGGCGACTTAAAATTATCTTGAGCAACTTAAAATTATATTAGGCGAAACTTGGAATTGTATTCGGCAACTTAAAATTATATTGGGCACGTTAAAATTATATTGGGCAGTTTAAAAGTACATTGAGACACTTAAAATTGTATTAGGCCACTCGTGATTATATTTGGGTAACTTGAATTTGTACTCGAACAACTTAAAATTGTTTTAGGCAAGTTGAATTTGTGTTTGAGCAGCCTAAGATTGTTTTAAGCAACTCAGACTTGTATTAGGCAACTTAAAAATGTATCAAGTAATTTAGAATTGTATCAAACAACGCACAGGTGTATCAGGTATCTTAAAATTGTATTAGGTACTTTAGAATTCCATTTGGCAACATAGAATTGTATCGGGTAACTTAAACTTGCATTAGGTAAATTAGAATTGTATTAGGTAACTTAGAATTCCATCGAGCAACTTGAATTCGTATCAGGCAACTTAATATTATATTTAGCTACACAAACGTAAAAACGTTAGCTTTATAAAATTACAACTGCGTCGATCGATTCTGATATCGTCCAAATTCCCCTTTGTGTTCAAATTTCGATAGCCTTTGGGAAAGAAAATCAAGTGTGGCCGAAGACCAAGCGTGGTTTAGGTGTCGAAAAGCGAGGGACTTGGAACAATCAGTGAAGCAGGTTCCGCTACAATGGAGCCGGAATATTGTTCGTCGCGCTTGAACATCTGGTTCGCGAGCTTTCGAGAGCGTAGCCACTGTGTTTCGTTGCTGGCGACCTGCCGGACACGAAACTACAATTGATTTCCACGTGGTTCGCGCCAGCCACCGTGTGCACTTGACAGCTCCGGATTTTTCGTTTATTTTGGAACGTTACCGCCCCGTGGTTACACCGCTGCTCGATTTCTGTCTCTGCGCCTTCTCGCGGTAACTACCATCGAAGCCCATTCGCTTCCGCTCAAAAGGAACGCACAAAAGTTCCATTAACCCCTTTCACAAACGCCGCGGCTTCGCGAATACTCGACGTGGAATTAAATTTCGCCGTAATTATTCCAAGATTAACCCGTTACAGGCCAACGTTGCTTTAACGTAAACAAAAGTTTGTTCGCACGTTTTTCAAGCTTTACAAAATTGGACGAACAATCTGGGGGAGGGAATAATAGTGGAAAAATTGTTGTACAGATCTTCGGAACATCTTTTTCGCAAATACGTTGATAAAAAGGGGAATTCGGAGATACGAATTGGCTGGGAAAAAATTTGCAACTGAAATGTCGCGGCAAAATAATTTGAGAGCCATGTAGAATTCATTGCGTTATCAGTTTCCATAACTTTGGAATTGGCATGTCTTGTAATATTAACTCTTTCACACTTTGCCAACTAATCGGAAACACTACTGATGTCATAAAGCAATTTCATTCTATTAAGAACATATGAAAGAATCGGAAGAAGAATATTCTGTTCTACGTTATTTGAATAAAATCCCTCATAGCGAAAGGGTTAATCAGATGACAGAAATAAGTAGCAGAAGGAAGATTAAGGATTAAAACAGATTAAGAAAGGATGAAATGACCTGAATAGAATCCAACGTGGCTCATGTAGCATTCAACGTGTTAAATAAGCAATGACGATTTGCTCCTTTAAACCTTTTACCAAGGTGAAGTTGGCTTCCGTAGAATTCTAAGGCTGTAGAAGACAATTCAATTCCAACTCTACAAATAGGCTACGTAATTGTCTATTCAAGCTCTCCAAAATTAAGTTTCTCTTCACCTAAATTTACTTTTGCGAAGATTCCGTCTGGCCACCTATTTAAATTCTTCGAAATTAATTTTCCTTTGATTAAAATTTATTTATGCCATCACCTAATTTCCATCGAAACTAAATTTCCCGTGATCTAAATTTATTTAGGCTATCATCTATGCATCGAAATTGATTTTCCCGTGGTCTAAATTTATTTTAGCTATCATCTATGCATCGAAATTAATTTTTGCGTGATCCAAATTTATTTAAATCGTCATCTATGCGGCAAAATTATTTTTTCCACGACCCACACTCACCTGTACAATGATTTCACGTAGCCGTTCATCCAAACTCTTCGAAATTAATTTTTCCTCGATACAAATGTATCTACGCGAAGACTCCACTTCAATGGGGGATGGTTTAGGTCAGTTTACTGTCGTTGGTCGGGTAGAACCGAAAACATGCGATGACAGGAAGCAACAAAGATCCCCCGTAAACCGGGAAACGCGTCCGCTTGGAGTGGGACGTAAAATAAGCGACTCGACGAGCAAAAATCAGGATTCCGTCGGGGGAGCAGCGCAGCTCGTAAACCCTGATTTCTCCGGTAATCACGCGAACGCGGTCTCCTTTGGCGTATCCGCGTCTAGTTGATCCGTAAAATCCTCCGGATGCCTCGGGAGATCCTTAAACGTGCCAACGGATATTAACTCTCGGTCGAAGACTAAGACCGAGCCTTTTACTATAATTCCGATTTAACGAACGACAAAGTGAATCCTAGATAAGTTTGTCCTCGCGACTCTCGCCTCTGCTCGTCGACAATGAGATCCGTTGCAAGATGTTTACGAGCTGATCTGGAACTTAGATAGGGATCTGCGATCGCCCGAAGCTTTCAACCGTCGATACGAAGTCGAGAGAGATTCGCGGTACGATACGATTCCCAATACTTGGCATATTGTTCGATATCTAGGATGGCCTAGGTATCGTGATTCCGCGAAGGGAATTTTGGTCTGCATTGGTGGTTAAAGATAGCTTGCAGTAGTTAAGAACTGGGTGGAAAATTTGGGTGGGGTTAATGATTGAAAGGAAAATTATATTGAGGTTGAGAATTCTATGGAAAGTTAAATTGGGATTAAAATCCAAAGTAAGGAGGACATTATTAATATTTAACCCTTAACTACTACTCCTATTAAAATTTACGTCTGTAAGACTGCTAATAGGGTAGATGTCCCACGTACTGTCAGTGATCCTATAACTGCCACTTGAATTCGTTTATTTAATAGCATAGTACCGTATAAACAATCGTAAGTAAAGGAATTTTCATACAAAATTTGCACTTCGGTTTACGTAACAACACATAGACGTCGTATATTCATTTACGCTTAATATTTATAACGAAATATTAGGAGGTAAATGAGCTGTTGAACATTGAAACGTCACCAATATAATTATAAAGTACGGAACGTGTGGTAATTCAGTAAGGCGCGACGTTTACTATACATTGTATCTGTTACGCAAACTGACGTCTTAGTATATGTAAAACGTGTTTCTGTTTAAATGAAAAGCTTTCAAGTGACAGGACGAAGGACCGTGGACTTTGTTGTACCGTTTCAATTACGCGGTAATGAATTTATTCCATTGAACGTACAAGAAAGATGTTCATAAATAAAAGAGCGTTTGAACAATCGTATGCTCGAAACTGGAACGATCTTTACGTTAACGACGTTCTGAAATAGTTAAATAAAGTTACGTAAAGCGCGAACCTTAAAGTGGCAGTACGCGGTGCATCAACCGTAATATCGACGTGCGCTAAATTCCACGGATGCCTAAGGTGCTCCGGTTCTCGCGCCCATAGCAGCACCCATAGCTCGACGATTCGAAAGGGGAACACATCGATTGCTAAGGCGACACGGTGCGATAAGAAGGGGACGGTATTGTTGGCCTCCCCGGTATCCGCTGCCAGGCGACGTTGGAAAAATATCTCGACAATGCCGATGACAAGCGGCTTCTAAACCTTATCTGTAAACCGGAAGGAAGGAAGGGTGCCTCGGAGCCGAAGAAAGCGAGGGAACACTCCACCTGACACCCTCCCGCGCGCTGTTCCCCCAACGGCCAAGATGAAAGGGCCGCTCTCAAGTTTACGACCTGTTCGCGGTATTTAATGGAGCCGTGGAACGTCCGCGTGTCTTTTGCCAGTTCGCAGCTGCTTCACGTGCTCGTAAATGTTCGCCCTGGTTTGTTTCGTTGCCTCCCATCGAACGTTTGTTCCACCGGTTCGCCAACCCTTCCCCTCCGACCTTCGAATTAATTGGCGCCGGAATTCCAACGACTGGCGAATTTTCGTCCACCCGCGCGCGTCACATAAGAGAGATTAAACCGGGGGCCATTTTCGATTTACGCTCGTGCAAAATCCGAACAAGTAGTTCAACGGTGAAAAGTCGAAAAATCTATATATTTCTTTCACTTTCACGCGTAATATTGAAGTTGGTCGAAGAGAAATCATTTGAATATCAAGGCAATTTTTTCTGTAAGAATCCCCATCTTGCAGAACAAAGCTAAAATGCCAGTCCAGATTGAATTTCACCCTCGATAGTAGCCATTTTTATCGAACCTAAGCCATAATTTATAAGACGAGTGTGACTGCTTATTGTAGTGCAAGGGGTTAACGAAAAGGGTTAAAGAGCACCGAGCAGCGTTCCTTGACGCGAGAGCGATTCTCCAGGGTTTTGCTCGCGGTACGCAAGTGTCACGGTCTCCGACGTATCGATCAGTCCGTGGTGAATGCCGCGAAAGTAGCACGCCCTCGCAACCTACTCGCGCCTCTATTTTTTTCGTTTTTTTTCCGTGTCCACGAATACAAACGAGCCGGCTTCGCAATGTCGACAAGGGAGCGGAAAGTCGTCCACGAGGATGGATAAACACGATTTCGCGGGAAACCTGGGCCCCCGATTCGCTCGTTAATGCTACATGTGTACATACGTACGTCATAGAGTGCCTCTGTTGTACGATTTTTTTCAGGGCCAGTTTACTTTGTTACAGCTGCAGACTTTCGTTATTCGTGCGCTTTTCCAACCCTTCTTTTTTTTGTTGCTTACGGCTCCCCTTTCTTCTTCGTAAGAAAGGATATCCAAATTATTGTATTATACTTTAACAGATAGTTGTATCGAAGTGGAGGGAAGCTTCTTTCGTAGAGAAAACTTCTAGGAATACGATGTAGTATTTTTTTCAGATTTTTAAAATGGTGCGTTTTAGCAAACGATGGCCCAGTTTCTGGGGACGCATACGTACTTCGTAGCGAAAGGTTTAAGGCGAGACTACGTTCGACGAATAGCACGATTGCGAGCCGAATCAGTGGCACCCCTTGGTGAATTTTTAATTGGAAACGGTGCGCAATTGTGTGGGCGATTCGAACGACGATTCCAGGCGCGCGTTTTAAAAGAGATAGAGGCGAAGAAGGATCGGTGGCTGTCAAGTTGACGAGTAATTTACGATCTTCGCGGTTCTAATTTCGCCGGATAAGAAAAGTCTCGGGTATACGCTGGGCTATTGTATTTGTAGGTGATTGATACCAGCTGAAGGTGGAAGGGAACAATGAAACCCGGCACCATTTTTCCAAGGAGAAATTAATTTATAAGAGATCTCCAATGCAGAAACGGAGGCCCGATTCTTGCCCCCGTTTCAAGGAACCTTCGCGATTCTTCTCCTATACATAAATATTGCCGCGAACTTCTGTCGGCATTAATAGCCAAGCGCTAATATCGTAAGAATGGTCAATTGATAAATTCTTCGCGAAGCTTTGGTCCGGGAAAAAGGCGCCAGGAGAAAAGAATGTCCGCGCGATGCGCGATAAATCGAATCGCGCGTCTTCATGGACAATATTAGCTTTCAGTTAGGTTCGGATTAGATTCGGGTTAGGTTTGGCCTAGAAAATATTATCCGATGGAAAGTATTATGTTCTAAGTTAGGTTTGGATTAAAATCTAGTTAAGTTAGGATTAAGAAATATTGTGGTAAGATAAGAAAAATATTATGGGCTAGAAAAGATTGTTAATATCCTAATAATAATATTGTAGGATAAAAACTATTAGCTACGGATTAGCTTGTTGCAAATTATTACAATAATCGCCTTTTAATCTGTTGCAATGTTTATTATACTCGCGCGAATAGAACAATCCTCCGTATTCCAACAAATTGATGCGTTACGTTGCTAAAGTATGTGACTTTTAAACGTGCCAATACGCCGCATATTTTCATAGCTGTAACTAAACAGCTGCTTCTCTTCTAATCGTAACCAATCGTTACCAATTATTCGAACGAACGTTGAAGGATTAATCTACGCAATCCTAACGTTTGCATACTAAAAATTTCCGTGGATTCTTCGAGTTTCGCTTTCAACGACGCGGGAAAAGACGACGACCGGCGTTACTACGAGCGCGCAAGTTTGTTTGCGAACATATTAGCCCCGACTGATTTTTAACGATTTACATTCCGCAACGCGGCGGCCAATTTCGAGTTCGAAACGAAGTTTAACTTGGTTGAAATGAGAATTAATGTCCGGCGAACGTTGCGCCGCGGCGTAAAACGGGCCGATAAAACCGTGGCTGTTTCACTAACCGAAACTTTGTTCGCGCTAAATATTTTGCCGTGCAAATTGCCACCGCACGGAACCGTGTCGAGCGGCAGTCGTATCTTAGCCAAAGCGAGGGCTAGAGAAGCAATTTCTTCGCGACTACCGATTCCGCAGATGGAAGTTGGCTCGGAGGAAATTTCACCCGCCTCGGAGATATACGCGCACAATAGGTTTTCCATAACTCGCTGCTAGTCGCAACGCGCTAAACGCTGATCATTGAACGCGATACCGAGTTCTCGTATCACAGGGACATTTCGCATTAAGTGCTCCGGGACTTGCGAAGCTATTAGGCCACGCTTGATTTAGCGAGCCTCGGAATTTCGTCGTGCACCTGACGATTCCGGTCAATTTTACGATTATCTCGCGTCGAATGCATCTATCTTTTCTTATCGAGTCCGAGTCGCTTAACGAGTTGTTGATGAACGACGTTTCTTAATTTCTTAGTTAATGAATTTCTGCGGAAACAAAAGGCAAAGTATGAATGCGTAAAGACGTAAGAAAAGTAAGGAAAATTTCATAAACATTGACATTGTATACTAGCGAAATAATGCATACACGACTACAAAATCCGACGTAGTTGGTCCAACTTTTGATCCAATCGTGTTCCGAATTTTCCAAAGCATTCCACAGTTGTGCACCAAATACAGCACAATCAATTCCATTCGTTCGCAAATTCAAGTATCAACTTCTATCCCGCTGCTTCTTTTCTCGTAATTGTAAAACATTCTTAAAGGATAAAACGTGCGATTGAATTCAATGAAATGATCGCCGCTGCAGCAGGTTCGAACCTTTCTCGTTCTTTGCGTGGCCGAACGTTAAAAAGATACTTAAACGTAACAAAAGAAACGTGAAAAATGGAATGGAAAAAGATTCGCGTGCATTCGGCAATGGATCGATTATCGGACGCGCGCGCGGTTCCCAAGCAAATGGAGATTAATTTTTGAGCACTCAAACGCAGAGCGCGCGTGTTTCACGGAAGGGTTGAAATAAAGAGTAGCATCAGTAGAACAATTTAATCTTGGCCGGCCGGAACGCAGATCGGAGGGTTCTTTGTTTCCGTTGCCGCGACCGATAAACGGGTATCGTCGCGATGATCAATAGCAGCCCGGCGTTGGCTGACGTTTTCGATTAATTCTCGTTTTAATTACGCGGCGACCGTTGCTCTACTTTTATCCGGTAACCAGTAAATGCAATTATTGGCACTTCTACGGTACCCTTGAGGGCCCACCGGCTTGCAAACCCGGACGGAAATCCCACTTTTCCGGCCAGAGAGTCGAGAGGATTTGATTTCCCTCCCCCGATTTTTCCGCTGCGTTGCCTCGCTCCGCGTATTTACCGCTGCCTTTTCAATCAATCGCGCTGCTGTTTGCTCCCGTCGATTGCATAATTTTCTTTACTTTAGAATCAGAGGAAACTTGCTTGAGTGGGCGAATTTTTGTCCCCCCCTTTCCCCTAAAGTGTGTCAGTGGATCGATATCCGGCTTGTATTTTCTTCGTTTTCGCGTTCGCGGAACGAGAAGAAACATGCTAACAGCGAGATATATGATATATAAAATATAAGCGCGATATACGATATATAAAGTATAGACGACGCGGTTAGGCTTATTCGACTTCGACGAGAACCAACTGTCTATTTTCTTTAACCCTTAACCCTTTGCAGTCCTTAATTCTTTGTTTACCTACCAACAATTCGTAGATTTAGACATTTTAAACCATACACGGGTAATAAAATAATCGTAGGGCAAGGGGTTAACTACTGTTATCGGTCTGTGAGACTCTAATATTAATTACTTGTTACAGTCATGCTCCATAGATTTTGTATGGTAACGAAAATCTGCAGCAATAAAGCATCTTGCAAATAGGCGCTTCTTTAATGGCCATCGCGAATTATCACGGATCTGTAGAAAACTCGCGAAGTAAATTCAAATCGAGGAGAGAGTTCGAATTTGTACAAGAAAGAAAAAAGAAAAACGGTACGAACAGGGAGCTAGAAAAGCTTAATCGGGAACACGGTAAAAGCGACTGTAACGCGAGTATTCTTCTAGAATTCGAGACGATGCGATGGTCGTAGGTTAGAGGAAAAGGGGGATGAAACGAAGATAAGTGGTGTCCCGCGGCCGCGGTAGCATCCAACTTCCTCTAAGTACAATTTAAGCGAAGAATTACAGCAAATAACGAACCTTTGAAAGAATCAGCATTTAGATAGCGTATTAGGGGCGGAACGCAACGATCTAGCTTCGTCTGTTACCGTGCTCGCTTTAATACTTTCGCCGAGTCGATTTCGCCGCGCCGCGAAGAGAAAGCCTTTCGGCACTTCAATTTCGCCGATAAACCATTCGCGATCGGCAAAACTCTGCGAGCTTCCTAGCGAAATTCCCGTTTAATAGGGTTACTTTCGATAACTTAACTCACCGCAACAACTTGTTCAACTTTTATTCGCTAGACGAAGAATAGGCGGCGTTTTTTTTAGTGGAAAGAAAACGCGGTTCACGTGTTGGTAAAGCTTCTCTGATTAACCCTTTTCCCTGCAATTATTTTATTAGCTATTTAGACTAGCGTTAGTTGATCAGTATTTTATATCGCGTCGCGTACAAATCATTCGATTATCGTTCATGGAAATTTTGATTCAACAACCTCGCATTACAATACAAAGCTAAACGTGGAGTTTAAATTGAATACCATCCTTAATAGTAGGCGTTTTTGTCGACGCTTTGGCGTAATTGATAGAACGAGTGTGACTCTATATACGAAAGGGTTAATAATTGGGAAGATAGCAGACGTTAGATGGCCAGCATCGCGGTTCGATCGGGCGTCCCCTCGGTGCGTGTGTTTCGGTGGTTTAAAGGTGGTACCGCGAGTGTCGCATTGCAGTGCTCTCATCCCTAAAATTGGAACTTGTACGTAGCCAGAAACGACACGGTCGCTAAGCGCGATGGTCCCCCGCCATTGTAAGGTGATGTGGTGATAATTCATCGCATTTCGAGCGCGAAATCAATCCGCTTCCCCGTCCGAAATATCTCGCGGTTAAAGCTTCGTTAAAGGACAGAGGACAGAATCTGGCGATTATGCGGGCTACAGATTCGGCCGCGGTACGTTCCAATCGAATTCGAAGAGACGTCGAGCTTCCCGTCTTCTGAAATTCTTTTTTACTTCTCGAAATTGAAGTCTTTGTTAATTGCTCCGTAAGATAAAAAGCCGCGGTCTAGGGTAAATCACTGTTCCTATAGTATAGCATAGTATAGCATAGTATAGCATAGTACTGTACAATATACCAAAGTATAGCATAGTATAGCACATCAAAAGTATAATATAGCGTAATAGGTCGTCGGCCTAATTCAGCGGAGCTTAAATATCGCATCGGGTCCTTATTTCTCGAAGTGTGTCGATATACGAGACAGAAGTGAATTTGATAATTTAATAGCGGAAAATCTGGAGTAGATTGGAAGTGCTCGTTCATCAATCTTCATTTTATGACGATCAATCGTTCCGCTAATGCGGTGACTGAAACGTAGAGAACGGGTAAAAGGGTGGAGGAATAAATAGATCTGCCGATGGGGCGATTTTTCTTTCAACGATGTTGAATAATCGATGCTTGACACTGTCTGGGAACAATCTGGACCTTCATCAGGCGAAGCCACACACCAGCAACCGCCAACCCAACGTTGCCCTCTTTTCTTCTCTGAAACGAGGCAGCTGCGCGTGTAGTACGTGTCTTGTGCAGCGCAACCCGAATGGAAAAGAGGTTCGCGTGATTTACAAACGAGGCCAATTATGCAACTTAACACGCAAATTTGTACCGACCTCTGCCCCGTTCAACGCGCAGCCCAGAAGAACCTCAGATTTCGACGATGCATGCAAGTGCAACGCGAATTCTTTCTATTTAGCTCCCTTTCATCCCTTTGTCGGACTGTTAAAGAGAATTTATTCGTTACTAATACCTTCAGGGCTTTTATGCACTTAAGGAGAATTTAAATGTACATAAAGAAAGGAGAACGCGTGTGGTACGATACACAGAATGTTTTAAATGAAGTATGAATCATTTGTTTTGTTATAAGTACTGTATCGTAGTTGGTAGATTATTGAAATTGCGAGTAAACGTAACGCGAATTATACTTATATATTTTTTCTTCCTTTTTTATTAAACTATTAATTATTGTTAGACTGGAGATTTTTATATATTTATGAGGGATTTAAGTATGCAGAAAAGAAAGAGAATACATTGCAATGCAATACAAAATGTGGTAAGTGAAATACGATTTATTTGTTTTATTTATAATATTTGTCATAGTATATTGCTACGAATTGGTGCGACAATAATATGGAATGGGATCACTTTCAGTTTATTTTCAATTTTGCGGTAACAATAATGAAGAGTGAAATGAAATCAATGTTGTAATTAAATTATACGATTTAACATATTATAAGCAATATAATAATAGTCATACGTAACTCAGAATTTCAATCACAATTTTATATCATTTGTTAGCCACTTCCTGGACACATTCAAACTCAAGTGTATTATATTCCATCAAAAATGAAAAAGAATCGACGTTATACCTTTTCGACGGAGAATGAAAATTGATGAACTGGGCATTCTACCTAAAACAGGCCACCTAATTATCTTCCACGGTGCTTCTCCAAAATTTTGGAACGTTCCGTTGAAGCACTCCTTTGTCGGAGAACACAAATAGATACGCAAAGTGTTCCACTTAAAACAGGCCATTTAATTATCTTCCACGGTGCTTCTACAAAATTTTTTTAATCACTTTTATCAGCCTCCTAACTATTTATTTGTTCGATACAAACGAGACACATCCTCTAATTAACAATTGACGCTTAAAATGATTAAAGGACACAGTATCGACACTGTGTTCATTTTATTTATTCGTTTATTCGCGAAACGAATATGTAAAGAACTATGTAAAGAATTCGACACAGAGAACTATTTTTATTTTTACTTACAATTAGAAAACTATGCAAAGAAAAAGAGAAACGGTAAATACTATGTAAAGTGTTGCGTATGAAATATTTATCGAGTTCTCGAAGTTAAAAAGAAGGCGATTAGGTAGGTGGACGGTTTTTGGTAGCTGCGCGAAATGTGTTAAAGAGTAATTTACGATAGCTTAAGTGGTTTTTCTTTAACAGCGTTAGAAATTACAGCGTGTTGAACTTCTCTGTGGTTTCTTTCGGCTAGCTGATGTTTGAGTAGTTGGAAGCCACTAAAAACTTCGCCCGAGGAGCGAAAGTTGCTTCAATGAAACAAGTTTCTTTTCCTGCCGGCCAATATTTGCCGATGACGGTTTGATTGGACAATTTCTTATCAAACTTACACGCAACTTCTTCGTCTCTTCCATTGCCTTCCCTACCGGGGATACAATAAATATTGTAGAGACTCTGTTCAACTTCATAAAGAATCTAATACGCTTTGCAAAACGATTCTAGGCACGTTAGCAATATCAAATCCATATTAACCAAAATAGTTTCACGAGAAAACGCTGTTTATTTATTTATTTACCGAATAAGGGGAAAAATGACTAAAACTGAACAGTAAAAAGCAAAGAGGCGAAATTTACGAATAGCAATACGAAGCTACAATTATTCTACAATAGGTGTACAAAACATTGAATTGGAATAATTAAAGATAACTATTTTGTCAGCTTTCGAGTGCAAAGGGATAATAGAGTATCGGTGAGCCGAGAAGAATTATATTTGTAAGTTTTCGCGTACACGTATTCGACCAAGAGTGTTAATTTTCCTCCCCCCGCCATCGCGGAAAAGACAAAAGTGTAACGCGCGTTGCACGAGGCGGGCAGTAATTTTGGAAAATTCAATTAACGTGACAGATCCTGGATATCCGTTTTGCGGGGGAACACGAATTGCGACTGCATATGGAAAGTGATTAATATTAATTCGTCGAATATTACCGCATCCGTACTACTAGCTTGATAATAATTTGCTTAACAAACAAATTATTAACGTAACCTCTCTGGCCATTTCGATGGCAGGCTCCGCGTTATTGTGCGGATAACCAAATTTCATTGATCGCGATAGATTGGCGTGTTCGCGTGCAACAATACCGAACGATTTCCTTCCGCGTTCAATTTTTTCTTTTTCCCGCCCTCTCCCCCCATCTAGGCGAAATTTGCTACACGGCCGGTAATTTGATAATAATTACGCCGTATTGATACTGCTTCGGGTGAGCAAATTGGAACGCACAACTCCAATGTAACGCCTATTGTATACGAAACTTGCGCGGCCGAATCGATTTCCACCAGCCATTGCCAATAAAATCGTACGCTTCTTTGGGAATTGTCGAAAACGGAAGAAATTCTGTACGTATATTTATCCGTTTCGTGAATCAACGAGTAAACCAAAGAATTCTATACGCATAAAAACTAAACAGCTAAAGAAGGAGACGCAGAATACCGAATTTCAGCAACAAGTATCAATGATATCTTAAACAAACTTCTGTAAAAAGTTTCAGTGTAATTTAATTCCACCATTTTGTTACGTATTTTGCTGTCTGTTATAATCCGATTGCGTTGCATCAAATACTAAATAGCAGAGTGAGAAACAGAATGAAGGAGAAGCAAGGAAAAGTTGATAGTCAGTTTTCAGTAGTATATGTCTACGATATATCAGCCATAACCGGTACAAAGCTTCAGCCCAATTTAATTTCACAATTTTTTACGCGTATTCTACTGCCAATTAGACTACAATTGCATTACACCAAATACTAAGTAATAGAATAACAAGAGAATTAAAGGAAGAGATGGAAAAGTTCGAATTTCAGTAGCGCGTATCAACGATATGTCAGACAAATTCCTGTAAATTCCAATTTCGACACTTATTCTGCTCCTAATCAGACTACTACCGCATTGCATCGAACACTGGGCAAAGGAACAAGGACGAAATTAGAAAAGTAGATGTAGACGTTCGAATTTCGACAGCTGGTATCAACAATGTATCAAAGAAACTTCAGTTTAAAGCTACAGTCAAACTTGATGCTACAATGCTACTATCAGTTATAGTATCATTGCAATGCATCAAACTCCGAACAATAGCTCGAGGAAAGAATTAAAGAAAAAAAGTCCCATCGGATCGAGTCTCAATACCAGCCATCATCGATATATCAACGCATGCTGCAGTAAAAAGTTTCAATTTTCGAAAAATACTTCCATCCTTATTCACACGCAAGTACGATGGAGCGCCATATTTCGCTGCTGGGAATTGTCTCCTTGACAGCTTGAAATTTCTCTGTTTCGTAAAATCGCCATTTATTCGCGCCCCTGGCGACCAAAAGATATTTCTGTACTCGTATGAATTATAGCGACCGTGAGCGTGGCTCTATTCGAATGATCGATCCCGAATTTTCTAATCAATATTCAGTAGTATGGACGGGAGCATATTTTCAAGGAATTTCACCGAACTACCTACGCTTTACAGGGTGTTCGCGTTCTCTCTGCGAATAACTGGAACATTTCGATTCCTATTACGATTCCGCATATTCACAGACCATTTCCTTGAAATTACCCGCGCAGCACCAATTTATGGCTACTCGAATTCTTCTTCTCTTAACACGTTTACCGCCGCGTCACCCGAATTCAGGCGAAACCTAACATTTCCAAAGGAGTCGCCCTTATAACGGCTTGCGTTACGTACGATTTAAGGAACTATTTAAGGGGCTAGACTAAAATCGCGGCGCGTTACGATAGAAAGTTGACGATACTCGACGAATGATAGAAGTCCAGTGCATGTGAAGATATACTTCTATACACGTTATTATAAATCTAGCTATTGTTAGGTATTGGGACGGGTATACATAAAATTGTAGAAGTATATAGTTAAATATTTGTATATATATATATATATATATATATATATATATGTATCTATATAGTTAAATATTTTTGTTTCTGATTCTTATAATTGATGATTTATGTTATCGTATGGATTATATACGTTTTATACTTTTATACTTTATATCGTATAGTTTATGTATCGTATAATTTATCTTACATAATAGAGTGGTAGGGTAGGTTAAGTTACCATTAAGTATCAGCAAGTAGTCAAAAATGTAAACACGTAAAGGACGGAATCCCCTTGTAATCTCTTGGAAAAGCAATAATCTATCCACAAATCTAGCTACTGTAGATCGATCATATCGGAAACAATTAATTATCGCAGTATTCGTTCGTAATTCCCATCGTTTCGAATACCCTGTTGTTGTTTCATTTTAGTAAGATGATTTCGCGATAAGAATGGACAGTCTATTCTACGATAATAATAATAACAACGGCCTTCAGAGATTTTCCTAAATTTTGCTGTACACAACATTGAACGCGTTAAACGCAGAGAAAAAGAAGAAGAAGAAGAAGAAAAGCGAGCGATTCGTCGCTTCCTTTCGCTTCGTTTTTCCTTTCACGCGAATCATCGGCATCGCGGCGCGGCTCGGCTCGACTCGAAGCGAAATCATCGGCTTTTGTGCGCGCGTCCCGCGGTTGCTTGAAACTCGAGGCGCTGGCGGAAGAAAACAGGCTTTGCAAAGGCTCGAAGGCTCGAAGCCTCGTCGGATTCGTGGACAAAAGGGTACCGCTTGCGTACGTGTTCGCCCTGGCGGCGCGGCTGCTGCTTCGCGCTTGATTTATTTGACTTGCGCGCTCCAGCTGCTCGGTCAGAGAACAAAGCTCTTCCAGATGAGCTCCAGCTACTTTCATTTTAATCGGCGGCCCCGTTAATTCGCGATCGCGCCCCTCCCCCCCTTTTAACAACGCTCGACTATCGATATGAAAAGCCGCTTCTGGCAAACAACGAAACTTTCCACGCGTGCAAACGCCTCCGCATCCACACACGACTTTATTAATTAACTCTGCCTTCGGGAGTCGCGTTTCCCTCGCCATTGTTCGCGCAGCTCGATTGATTAGAGGCGCGAACACCGGTTATCGATGAATTGCACAGTTCGCCCCACGATATTCATACGCAACGGATTTCGTACATTAGGTATTCACGCCGATAATAGACTCATCTTTTAACCTCGTAACCGCGGATGACGAGTTAACTCTATTGACGGAAAGCAGAAGAACGAAGAGCAGCCATTCGAAATGATATATTTGTACGTATGCATCCATTATGTTATTAGCTCGGCTTACCGTACACTCGGATTTATCAATAGAATGTCGACATTTTTTAAAGATATTTAGACGGTAAGATATCTTTACATCTGTCTTGTTCGATCCTTGTTTGGAATACCGATCCGTTATTTGGTCCCCGTATCGTGATTACCTTCGTAAACAAATCGAGAGCATTCAGCACCGCTTTTTCTGTTCATGTGCTTGTATGGTTCGTCCTATGACCATACGTATGTGCGACTCCTGTTCGATCTCATAATCTTATTTAACGTAACTACTTAATGCAAAAAAAGAAACAGAAATGAAATAAAATGTATCCGAAGAAAACAAAACAAAATTAGCAGTCTTTGGCTTTTTACTTTCACTTCTTTTACATTTTACCTCTTACGCACATTCAGTCTCGCTTCTCGTCTTCGTTTCTTTCTCGTGCCAATTGATCAGAACAATTGTTACCCATAATTTTCTGCACGTCGTGGAATGTAGGAACTGCTTCGGTTTCTTTTCGAAACATCCTGAATATGTATCGCGACGATAATATCTCAGCAAGAAGGAGGGAACGTAGAGTTTGGCGAACCTTCGAGCACGTCTCGCGACACGGTGTATTTTCGTCCCGTTACACATATCCGCGAATGCATCGCGTGCAACCGTCGAACAGCTGCACAAACCAAGTTGCTCGCATGCATCTCCAGCTGCAGCACGTTTCACGATTGCGTATGAATAAACCGGAAGCCTTCGAACGAAAGGGAGACTTCTCGCCTTCGCTCTTAAGAACTTTATCGCCCTTTCGAGTTGCACGTGAAATTCTACTCCGCTATCGCTTCTTTCTCGCGCCCTTTGCAACTTCGTGGCGAACGACGACTCTTCTGACGAAAATTAGAGGGGAGAAAATTGCGCGTCGCATGTTTGCACGCGGTAGATTAGCTCCACTTTTGGGAAGACCTTAAATTGGTTGCGAGTCGCGAGTTTCGCGATAGAAGAAATTCTACGAATGGGAAAATTCTTGGAAAGCTTCCTTCTCAAAGAGTAACGTCGCTATGGGAGACTTCGGTAGATTTCTTGAGTTTACCGAACCAGTTTGCGCAAAAGTTTCGCGGAAAAGGTTTCTTACGGAAGTTAGACCCACTGTTAACAAAACTAAAGTAACCGTGACGCGCACCTAAACGAAATACGCTTCTTTTCTTATTACTATTAACGTTTAAACTAATTAGAAAAGTTTAATAACGTGTAGCACTGTGATACGTGTTCGATATACACGCATATTGTGGCAATCTTTTTCTTTAATTAACCATTCGCACTTCTACGCATGCGTCGATTCACGGGCGAAATTATTAAATCTCGATTAGTATAGCGTCGTATCAACTATAATGCTGTGAACAAATTTTCTGTAGATCAATGGGTTTACTGCCCGTAAATAGAATAAAACTATTAGGTTGATGCGTATAAAATGTCGCCTTTTTCTACGATAAACTTTAAACGCGTGTAGATTTTCAATCTTTTTACCATTGCGTTGTTTAATATTCGGTGCAATGCAATCGCAATCTCTTCGACAGTATAATACGCGACAAAATGTTGGAATTAAATCAGACTGAAGGTTTGCGTCGCAGTTGGTCTGATATATCACTGATACGCGCTACGAAAATGCGATCTTCTGCATCTTCCTCTTATTCCGTTGTTTAATCTTCGGTGTACTGCAATCGTAACCTAATTAGTAGTAGAATGCGTGTTGAAATTGTAGAAGTAATTAGACTGAAACTTTTTGGCGAAGTTGGTCTGATTTATCATTGATACGTGCTACTGAAATGCTATCTTCTGCATCTTCTTCTTCAGTCCTCTTCTGAGTTTCTCGTTTAATCTTTGGGTATACCGCAATCGTAGTCTAATTAACAGTGGAATGCGCGTACAAAATATGGAATTAAATCAGGCCAAATCTTCTTACCGAAGCTACACAGTAATGCCCATAATATTCGCTGTCCAAATTCACGCTTTCACATCTTTCTCCTTAATCCATTCCTCAACTTGTCTACTATTTAATTCAACGCGATCCAACCTTGCCAGACATCGAATGAGCAAATCAAACTCTGCAAGACTAACCTTGTATACACGTTCTCCTACGATTAGCCAGCACATCCTTCTTCCTTGCAACCTTTTTCTAACCCCCGTCGTTAGAGCCAGCAATCATGTTCGAATCAGCAGGAAAAATCTTCGTCGATCGTAACGTTGGAATCAAATGGGCCTACTAATGAATCCTCATCGGACATTCGACGTTAGACAAGAACTGGAAGGGTTGAAATTTGAAAGGAAACGTCCGCTGCGCACATGTCAAACGGCGGTGATCGGCTAATGGCGAAAAAAAAGCTGCCTTTCACCATGGTCGAAGAGAAGGGTTTCGAGAAGGGTTGAAGTGGAAGAAAGCATATTCCCATTCCGTGGGCGGGGAAAAGTTGGCGCGGATAATGATACTCTTTCCAGCCGGTGGTCGCAGACAATGGCGGGCGAAGGAAAAAATTAATTGCTGCCGGCATTATTCGAACACCCGCGTACGATCGCCGAGTGGAAGATATCCCTCGCGTAATTGTTATCCCGGCCATTACGCGTAAACAATCGAACGGATTCAAGATCCGTGACAGTAATTCGTCGCGTTGGCGTCCCGCGTAACCTATGAATATTAATTAACGCGCCGCCGATTTATTCTTCATTCGTTCGCCGCGTCCAATTCGTCCGCGGCGAATTAATAAGCAGCGATCCTAATTGGCGCTCGATTTCCAAAGCGGAATGGCAACGCGACCTCCTCCAATGGAATTACGAGTGAAAGTAGGTGTTCCTATAGTCTATTTTGGATAATTTGTAGCTCTGATTATTTCGAGCGATGATTGTAAGAATTGTATTTCGCGCAATCATCGAAGCTAATAAAATTAGCCCTTTATAATGGGCTATATCGTTACGAGATTAGTTACATACGTCGAAAGCAATTAATTCGCTGAATATTTAGTTACAATTCCTGTGATTTTAGCTGTGCTATTGTCTTATTCTAGTCCGAACGAATTCGTCGGTGATATTGCCAACGTTCGTCGAGCGATGGCCTAATTTTTGCATGCTCTTGTAACCTTCGTAGCCCGAAGGGTTAATTCACACCCGTTCGTCTAATCTTGGAAAGTTTTCGAACGCGGTTTAATGACTCGCCCCAGCTGGGGGCGCCTTTACGACGTTCTGCTTTCGAAAATATCGTTCAGCAGAAACGCGAGGGTTCTAAATTTTTTTATAGAACGATCCTGGAGTACTTTGGGTTATTATGACAGCGAGCTCTTAGAGGCAAGCCGTATGCGCGCTAACATCGCTGATAAAAATTCCGGCATCGCAGCCTCCGGCCCGCCGTTTAATAAACCATTGAATTTCAATTACGGCCTCGGAGTGGGCTTCCGCAAAGTCGTGAAAGAAAATGAAGAAATAATTGGCTCGTACCTCCGGTCGAGATTAAACCGCGTTAATCGAGCCGCGGAAAATTTTCCACCGCGCCCTACAACTTTTTTAACAGTAGAACTAACCGTGCACTCGAAGCGACTTACCGGGTAGCTTATTACAAAAATCGTTTGCAACGGAGGACATTGCTATTTTACAAACAGGAACTGGATTTTACGGCAGGATCGAATTCTACAAAGTAACGATACCTGAATTTGATCCATATATTTATGAATCCACGTTGAAAGTTGCTACACGTAAACGAAGAAGCAACCGTCGATAATAGGATTCAATAAGGAGGACTGAAATAAAATAACTAAAGGAGAAAATTATGCAGCAATCTACTTTGAGTCACGTCTTTTTTGTAGTATAAAATGCACACGAATTTCGATCGCATCGAAGCGGTTCTTTTCCCGGAAAGAATAACAGAGGAAAGATAATAATATTTACTGCAAATCGTTTTGGTATTTAGCGAAACGTTATCGATCCAAATCGAAATGGTTTTCTGTGCAGAAGTTAGAAAATAGAAGATTTGCCCATCAGGCTAGAATATTCAATGGCAATTTTGCCAGGCTTTTGAATAATTCGCGAAGCAATCAGCGAGGAGTATTTTACAGGGGTTGAGAGGAGGAGGGGGAGGAGATACGAGTCGGACGAATTCGTTTCTACTGGTCGATATAATTCATTTGATCATTAAAGCGATTGTAGAAGTTGTCTTCGTGGCCCGATGCATTATCGCGCCGCTGTATCGAGTCCGCGATAATTAATTGTGCTCGATTTTAATCTCTCGTTGCAAATGGATTAGCGGCGCTTCATTTGTTACAGTAAATAAATTTTTCGACCCTCCCCCCCCCTCTCTCTCTCTCTCTCTCTGTGTGTGTGTTGGTAATAAATAAACGCGCGAAACGCATTAACCATCGCCGCGCGCGTAGAATACTCCAACGTAGACATTTTCACGTGGTAGTTACATTGAAATTTATGCCACGATTCTACAAAAACTATTCGGACCTTTTTATTTAATATTGGCGGATTTTAAAGGAATATAATCCGGATTTCGAACCGTTGGAATTTTTTCCCAAATTGTATCGCGTATTTATTGTAACCGTTTGCCTTGCGGCTTAGGATGGCTTCCAGTTACCCTACATCTCCCTTATGCTACTTAATTGCATTTATGTTGCTTACTAAGTACTTATGTTGCTTACTATGCACTCATGTTACAGCTATATTAATTGTACCTTGACGATACTAAACTATGAGAAGCTAATATCTTTACCGAGAATAGCACGTAAAAAACAGGAACTTTGCACAAGCATAACTTCGAACCCTATGCATTTCCAACACCAAAAACGGTAACTTTAGGAAACCATGTATCTACCGAATTGAAACGGAACCAAATTTCCAAACGTTGGTTTACCGATTACCTCGTAAGTAAAATTTTAACCTACGGAATTTTCCTTTCGCAACGCGGGCTGAGAAATCGCCAATCCTCTGTACTCGCATTGGAATATCATCGAGGGAGGGGAAACGTTGAAGAACCGCGAGCGTTTCGAGAGGCAGGCAAAGGAAAGCCCAGGCGCAATAAAAATTCTAAGGATTCGAGGGGATCACGAACGCGAGGCACGCGAAAGTCAGGGGTCGTGATTGCAAACTCGAGAAAGTTGCTTTACCGGTGGAAGAAACAGAGCTGGTAGCTGGAAGGTCCGACATCGGTTTGCTTTGTCCAGCCGGGCGAGAGCGAAACAAAGGGGGCCAATAACAATCCTTCTTAAAAGTTTGCGGACACGAAACCGGACGGGCCTTGGGCGACACGTTGAAAGTTTTCGGGGTTACGGATGCGTGTTAATTGTCGTTCGTCTAGCCGACGCGGCGCTCAACTTCGAAGCCATCCTCAAGGAACACGAAACTCGGCTCCAAACTCGCGCCAATTACCGAAAGTCCCTCGGTCAAAAGGTGTTTCTCTCTATAGGTGACCGCGAGCCTCGGTTCCATTGCGGTTCTCTTTGCTCCCGAGCACAATAACGAACTTCCATCTGGCGACCGCCTACCTTACACCGCCAGAATTGCAGATATTAAACGCAGCCAATTACGCGAGCACAGGCGATTCTTGTTTTTCCTGCCGCGTCTTGTCTCTCTCTCTCTCTCTCTCTGTTTCTCTTCGAGGGGGTAAATGGAATCGCGCGGGCGAAACCGCGTTCACAGACGACGATGGGGCGACCGTACACATTGTCGAGTAGAGTCTCCAAGATCGGGACGAAGTTTGGATTTCAAGAGAGAGAGGTGATATTTGCCGCACTTCTGCTTTGCCATCCGGGGGGTATAGAGTTTGGAATTTAAGTAAGGGCGTATTTGTAATTTTGGGGAGTGCAACGTTGCCAGACTGATAAAGATGCTTGAAAACTTTGCGATTAGCTGGAATTTTGGCTAAATTTTGCTGCGCTATAGCAATTTATGGAAAAATTGTAATTAGTGGAAGAGGTACAAGATTTGAAATTTCAGTTAAAAGAAGGAAGATCCTCTTACGGTAATAGAACAGAACTCAACTTGCCCTGAACTCCGAGCCATCTAGGCAACTGAACTTCGAACTTTGTACGCGAACAAACACTGCGAGTGGAAACTTTGTACGCGACCAGCACACTTATACAAATTGTGCCTGCAAATAAGTCCACCTTCGTTGCTAAATTTTCATTGCCTCCGAGCGACCGCCTTGTAGCCGTAACGCTAACAAAACTGCGGGTAAAATTGTAACGGGTTAGATACGAGATTTCATGTGTTGCGCAAGAAGGGGTAAAGTAGCAGAAGAGTATAAAGAATCGTTTCCGTCGGCGAAACTCACGCTTGGCTCGTTCCCCGCCCGGAAACAGACGATTATTTTCGTTTCAATCGCAAGAATGAAGTCGCAAGCTGCGAGCTCCCCGAAGGGGTAATCGAACAAAGGGAAGCAACGGGGAGCCCAACGGATGGAGAGAGGATGGATTCTCTGGCTCATACAAATAGCCTGTTCCGCATCATTTACCGGATTCCATACCGCACAACATAATGTCGATGCCGATGCTGTAGCACGCCAGTATCGAATACCTGTCTACGCTCGAGTTACCATCCAATTTTACTCTGAGTTGAATATCGCCATTATTTACCGGCGGGACGTAACGCACTTAGAATCGACGCTTTGTGGAATGATTGACGCCTACAACCGATCGCAAATCGTTCCTCGATGCCGCGTCAAATAGCTCTCGCCGTTCGGTTCTGCTTTCATTAATCGATTCGCTTCCAAAGTAATTTTCCTTTAGAAAGCTGCGTTCAATTTCCATACGGGTGAAACTCTCTGAAGACGAGTAGCGCTACTTTATTTCGTAGACATTTTTGTAGGGGAAAGAGCTAACCATATTTTGGATACTTCTGCGTTTCTATATTTATCTTCAATTTTCTACACTTTGGGATTTTCAAGGTTTAAACCGAAGTTTAGTGTATCGTTGATAACAGATGTCGAAATTCAACCTTCTACGTCTACTTCTTTAATTTCATCCTTGTTCTGTTGCTCAGCGTTTGGTGCAATGCCGTAGTAGTCTGGTTAGTAGTAGAATAAGTGTCGAAATTGGAATTTACAGGCAGCTGTCTGACATATCGTTGATACGCGCTACTGAAATTCGAACTTTTCCATCTCTTCCTTTAATTCTCTCGTTATTCCGTTACCCAGTATTTGACGTAATGCAATCCTAGTCTAATTGTTAGCAGCATACGCGTAAAAATTGTGGAATTAAATTGGGCTGAAGCTCTTTACCGGAGTTCGGCTGATATATCGTTGATACGTACTACTTAAAACAGAGTAGCAAGTACTCGTAGCTTCTTCTTCATTCTTTTTCTCATTCTGCTATTTAGTATTCGATGCAATGCGATCGTACAAATCTTTAAGGGGTTGGATTTCAATGCCTTCGAGTTGAATTTTTGTATTACTAAGCGATCATATCTTCAAACTCTCGAATTTACAACCATTCGAATTTCTAAGCGTTGCGATTTCCAAGCTTCCAAACTTTCAAGGGGTCTTCGAATTATCGAATTTGTTTCTTTCCAGCCGATGAAACTTTCAAACTTACGGATTTTCAAGCAATCGAATTTCTAAGCGTTGAGATTTCCACGCCTCTTACTTTCGAAGGCATTTTCTACCAGAAACACGTTAACCCTTCGAGTCATAAGTAACATTGGAAGTGGTCGACTTGTCCGCCGCGTCGAACGTCGAAGAACGATGCTCGGATGGAGGAAATTTGTTCTCCGCATCGGAAAGCATCGACTAATGCCTCGTGGCCCAGAAAACGCGCCGTGGAATTCTTAATGCCGAAGCAAGGCCGGCCGGCGTTCGGTGAATTCATTTCGAAGATTAGGGCGCGAGTCAGCAAGTCGGTAGAAATGGATACGCGTGGAATCAGTTCGTTCGCGAGTCCCGTGAATCATTCGATTAATCTTCATTCCCGTAGGACTCTATAATTCGATTACCGAAAATCTGATTAAGTCGCGCGGGATTATCACCTTATCAGCGCCGGTGGGGGATTGCAGACAGCACGAGGAAAAGGTGGACGCGCAAACGAAAATCGCAGGGAAAAGATCCTGCGGATGGAGGCGGACCGAGATGGAAAAACAAAATGGGACACGAGAAAAGTCGAACGAATGGGATTTGATTTGGCTGTTTGAAGGGGGAAATCGAACGGCACGTGAACGCGCCGCAAAACTCGTTAAACTCGTTCACTTGCTGCAAAATGAATGGTTATTCCGATCAGTTCGATGACGTTTCCCCCATTTCCCATTACGATTCTGTCCCGATCGATCAGATTTAGAAACTTCGCCCCCTTCTCCTCCCGTTTTATTTCAAGACACCGCTCGCTATCGATGCCGATACCGTCCAAAGTTTCGAAAAAACAGGGTGGCAAATATACGAGAGTGGTTCGATGAATAAATACTTTGTTTAAAGTTCGATTAATGAATAAATGTTTTGTTCGAGGTTACAAACGGTGAAGTTGATCGTAAGCAGCTTCTATTAGGCGTCGATTTTGATGCTATTTCGAGATCCTTCGTCAAATAGCAAATAGAACGAGAAAAGTGTTAACCCTTTACACTTCGTGATAGCTACGCTATACTTTCGCAGGGAAGCTTAAATCATTCTTACACAATTGAAAAGCAAAGTATTCTTCGCTTTCGTTCGCTTTCAAATTCTTACGGTGCCCATCTCCTTTCCTAAAATAAGTTACGAACGACAGTGGAATGCAAAGTGTTAATTTACGTATCGATACATAATATTCGGTTACACGAAGGAGATTGTAAATAAAGAAATTGCTGCTGCTTCAGCGTCGTTCGTTTCAAAGGAAATGAAAGTTAAATTGATGAGAACTTATGGCGAGGCTTAAATTATTATTACATACGTATAGGTGGGACGTATTGTAATTATTATCGGACGAGGAAATTGCAATTGGGAATAGGGGAAACTGCGGAGCTACTTTCGTCTGATTTTACGGGCACGCGTTAGTTTGCGGGAACGGATGAGGCACAGTGGCGTTTAACTGGTTGTAAACCGCCGCAGTGCAATGTCTATCTGAGAGATAACAACGATCTTTGGAGAACCGGTCTCGGTTAACCAGCCATTGGCTTCGCGCCAGAAACAAGACAGTGCCAGCAAAGAATTTGTAGCAGTTTAAACTGCCGGATATATATCCCTCTGCCTCTCTTTTCAATTGTCCAGCCTTCAACCCCAGCCTCATTAATTATTCATCATCCTCCGGATTTCTGTTAAACAGCGGAGAAAAATTGTAGCCGGGTTTTTTTCCATCGTCAAACTGCTGTTACGCGTATTCAAATTTGCCGCGTTGCTTTGCAAACATAACAGGGTGATACGTTTGCAACGAATTTTCAACCGTTTCGATTTAACAAGTCTTTGAATTTCCAAGGTTTCGAATTTTTAAGGTGCAGCTGTCGAATCGTTCTTTCCTTTGCAAAAGATGAAATTTACCTCGTCGAAGATAACATTTTATTCGCTTCTCGTCGACCGTTCTGCTCATTTTTACTCGAATGATCCTCCAATCGGATCCTGGAGCCAGCGATTAAACGTTAAGCGAAATTTACTAACAATCCCTAATCTTAAAACGATTACCAATAATCCGAAGATAATGCCAAATACTGCACTCGAAACCGTTTGCCTAAATTAATTCATTCCACCGCTAGAGCCGCAAATTTGCATAAAAATGCGCGCCGCGTTAAAGCGATACAAATCCCCGGGAACTTTTCCAGGCCAGCTAATATCGCCTCCGCAACTTTTATCGTTGATTTTAATTACACGTCGGAGTAGAGGGGAAAGACTTCCCTCTCTCTGTCTCTCTTTCTCTCTGTGTCTCTGCGCGTGATTTAGAATTCAGCTGCGGACGAACGCGAGCAAACAACGCGAAGTAAGGGCTTATTCGGCGCTTTTTAACGCGTATGAATACTTATAACGAAGCGCGCGAAATCGCTGTGTTCGCACGTGACGTTCTCCTCCCCCCTCCCCCTTGTAAATTGTGAAATAGGGAGGGGGGAGGGGGATTGAACAGAAGGGGTTCGGGCGAAGTTGCGCGATTTTGCATAACTCTGTTAAGCAAATGACCAGAATAATAACTCGCTGCCAGTCATATGTGATAGTCGCGTACTCCGCCCTCCCGCCCGAAACGGGGACGAACGAAACTCGGTTTCGCAGTTTACACGGTGATAGCCGGAATAATTGTACCTCTACGAACGTCTGCGTGCAACTTTCCCCGAAATCTGTTCGTTCCTGTCTCTTTCCACGCGCCCGTACACAAGGGACAAAGTTGCACCGCCAATCGCCGCTAATTGAACGAGTCGAACGAATCGCTCGCGTACCTTGTTTGAACTATCAATTGACCAGCCGCGACCGGCATGTTTCGTGCGCCAAGGTCAATTCGGCGACGATGAGAGCCGGCACACTCGGGAGGTATTTTTTAAAACGCAACGGCAGAGCGGTTGAAGGTGCGCGAGTGGTAAAAGCTTGGAAAGGAAGTAAAATGCGTACAGGATGAGAGACATTCACGGCGTAGAAAGATGCGGTGGGAGTGCGGAGTGTTTGGAAGGCAGCTGGAAGCGTGGAAAGTGCAGAGAATGCAGAGATGCGCTGGAAACTGGCGCGAGAAAAGGCGGATAAAAGGAGGAAAGTGCAGAGAATAATATTGCGTATGAAATAGTGGATTGTATTTAGGCGGTTCGAAATGTTCGTAGCGATATTTTATAAATATTTAACCTTTTCCCTACGACACGTTAACATTTTCAACGCGTACGAAATTGTAATCAATGTGGTTAATAGTATAGGTCGTACATAATTTTGTAATAATTATGAATGTACAAATTATAGTACCTTCTACTAGTTTGGGAATAGTATGCGTGCAAATATTTAAATATTTCGTATCGTTAATCAAAGTGTATTCTATACTAATAATAATAGAAATTAATCCATTTCGTATAATACGTACAGGACTAATTTGTTAGCCATCAATTAAATTTAGTAGCTTGGTAAAAATCTATTTCGTCAACTTTTTAAATAAATTTTCCCAAGCATTTTTTCTCTACCCCTGATATATTCTAATTTTAGGTACTATTAATGTTGTTTATAACAACAAGCGTTTATAAGTTTAACGAACGTTCCTATTGTTCAGGTAACAGGTGAAATTATGCTACTAATATCCGTAAATCTAACCCTTTCGCACTCCATTGCCTCTATTATGGTAACAAATATTAATTCCATCAAAGGCTTTACATTCATTTTCACCAATTTAATTTTCATGCCATTCGACGCAAGCAGAACCTTTCCCATTGCAAAATAAAGTCTCAGATAAACGTGCAGCGATTAATGGTTAATCGGACTATTAAAGTAGTTTAGAGTCCAAAGGGTTAGGTAATTGTATCACGATTTTTGGATCGCCTTGTACAAAATCCTGCACCGCTTCACGCGCAACAATCCAATAAAAGATTTTTCAACCGGTGCCAGATTGGACGCGCAAAAGCGATTATAAAAGGGGGATGTTCATTAGTAATTTCTGTGGATACCACGGGCTGATGGATTGTCGCTCGATCCGATAACAAGGACGTTTATTAAAATTTGTCCGGCGGATTCAATTAGTCGGAAAAACGACGACGGTAAACCAGTGGGAAGTGGGGGACGTGCAACGCGACGTTTTAAAATGCATCTCGCGAAATATTTATCGAAGCGAGAAACGTTCCGGGCGCGACGCGCGTAAATTAATAAAGCGTATCGCCAGCGAAACGCGAGCGCGCGCGCGCCTTTTACGATTCTCTCTGTGCCAAACCTCTGATATCTGGAAATTATTTTAAATTATCGATTGCCCATCGATCGACAGGCGCGCTACGCGGTGCAGACACCGTTCGTATAAATAACAAAAAAAGGTATCGTCTGCTTTAACGTATTTATAGTATACAATGTACCGGGCAGCTATCGCTGTTTATAGAGTTCGATAAATATTGATGGGGCCACGGCGTCGGTGCGCAATTTTCCGTCGCAACCTTGAATACTGCATAAGCTGCGCGCAACCATCCAGTCAATAAACCTGGTCGTTCAGTTACGCTGCGCACTACTTGCCTTGCGGCCTTTTAAAATTCCAAGCCAATTCGAGCAATTATAGCAACCGATCCGAACGCGATCGAATCGTCTCGCCGTTTGTAAAAAAAGGTGGCCGAGTAAACACCCCAATCGAAGCAAAGCGGGATGAAAAACGTCGCGTTGAATAGAGTGATCGTTAGTGCGATTATTGTGTCGGTTAACCCATTCACTTCGGCGAAATGTTTGCGCGATTCGATGATTGAAAATGCTGGCTTATCTTACATAGGCGAAACAGTTAGTTGTGAATGAATTTAAGCTGTGGGTTGGGATAATAAAATGGTAGGTTGGATCTCCAAATGTTGGTAGGAAATGAGAAATTGGTAAATTTCGACTCGTCGTTAAAGTAAAACAAAGTAAATTGGAATTTAGGCAACAGAAAATGAACAGTAGATGTCGAATAATTTAAGTATCATTATTATTGTAATACGAGTCGAAAATTCTTTGGTTTATATCGTGTATATATATAAATTAACCCAATGATTATTATACAATGTATTATATAAAATCTAGAGAGCGTATATATGTGCACTTTGCAGTAAAAGGGTTAATGGAGTATTCTAGTGCGAATCTTTGAAAAAATCCATTCGTTTTATCGTATACGCATAAAGGAAATAGCATAAACAATGCAGCTGTAGTATCTTATGCTTGAACTCTTAAAATTAACGATACTATGTTATGGTTGTTTGAAGATTATCAAGTCAAGTTATTCGTCTGCATTTCTCGTTTACAACTATTTTACCTGCCTTCTCATCTACTATCTCATTTCTATTCCATTCCAATTCACCTAAGAATTTGCAATCGAATAATTACCAACGATAACACTTTATTTTACAAGCTATACATTTAAACTATCTTATTCCATTTCCTGTCACAGTAATAAATCTAAATGCATCCCTTGTTTTAAATAAACCGTTCGTTACGTTTGTTATAGAAAATCACGTAACTTTCCCGAAATTGCACTCGAACCTAGCCGAACTGCACGGAGCAACGTTAGCCTAAAACTTCAAGCATAGTTTTGCGTCGTTAATTATTACAGCGAAGTATGCATCGAGCAGTTCTTCAAAGCATCGCATCGCGCAACAAAGTCGGTTCCCCGAATATTCCCTCCGGCTACTCGCATACTAACCGCGAATTCGCCGTGCAAGTTGCTAATCCGAAGAAAATCGTCTATGGGTGTTTATTAACAATTTAGCGCGAACGAAAAGAAGGCTCGCGTAGAACCGCGACGCGACGGCGCGGCAGCGGTGTTGCAACTTTCAAACTACGTTCCCGCGGAACTTTTGCAATAGTTTCTTGAGCAACAGCTCGCTTACGGTTACGAGACCTATTTAACAACTTTGTTAATGAATTAGTTAGTCGGGAAACAGGATATCGTTGGCGCAACATTGCTGGGTGTAATGAAAACTGAACGGAGCATCCTTTTCATCGCCGTTCAGAACAGTTTCGTGGATGCGACCAGTGTGTTCGGCAACTTTCATTCTAAATAACTTATTCGTGAGCGACCAATAAAAAGTGACGAATAAGTTCGATTTAGTTGTCGTTCGTAAATAAAACTAAACAAGTTAAACTCGTTTATTCGTGGTATAATGAATAAGTGAAGATTATTTGTTCGAAGCCATTCTTTTATTTGTTATTCGTAGGCTGCGGATTTTTATACATTTACGGAGGAAATTTAACCATTTGAAGAGACGCGTAAATTTGATCGAAAGTTAATCTTTATGTTTCTTTCACAGTTCGTGTCACGGTTTATTTCTTGCTTTAATTTTATTGAATTAAGTATGTAGCAGTATTCAAAATGTGTTGAAATAATGCAGAATTAAATAAGGTGTCAAATAATTTTGTATTAATTACTCGAATAAATCATTCGAATAATATTGTATTAATTATTCGAATAAATCCACCTAAAAGCAGTCGATTATTTCATTCAGCACTCGATCAAAAATGAATTGCAAAAATCAATACGATGAGGTTTCATTGAAAAGAAAGTTTGAACGAATCTTTCACCTTCGGTATTACGTACAAATTCTTTCATTTCACCCATTTCTGAAATATAATGTAACACAGTATAGAGAATTTCTTATCTAAATAAAAGTATTCAGACGAATTTCATTCGAACAATTTCCTATCCGGTTTTGTTAATAAAGTATGAATTTGCGCAAAAATCCTCCGCCTAGCGAGCAGAAATGGAAGGCTTAGAGTAATTCCAGTCTATTTGCAACGTAGACAGCTTGGACGGAAATGTCAAAGGGGAATAGGGAAGAGGAAGTTGATCCTGTCGAACAAAAATTACCAAGTTCCCGGAGAATCCTTCTCGCCGAGATTGCGCGAGAATTATTTCATCTTGCGTCGACGAGTTTGTTCCGCCGCTGGATATTAGACTTGCCAGCACTTGGAATGACAAGAAATCCCTCTTTCAATTAACCTTCTAAGAGTCTCTGCAAATGGACACCATATTACAGAGCTTAGCCGCCATTTTCGCTGGAGGAAATAGTCTTTAACCCTTTCGCTGCGGCGAATAAGTGTTTGGAAATCTTTTCACCGGAGAGACATTCTTCGAATATGCATAAGTAGAACTATTGTAAAGTACCAACTATAAAATGACAAAGAGGAGGAGATGGCACGATTGATGGGCGATATTGATCTTCGTCGATACTTATTCAAACGGAATAATGCAATCTAAACGACGTTGAAGACTGGACGCTACTCGGACGCGTAAATCGTGGCCAATTCAAATTTGCAGATCGCGCGGCCAATATCGATAATTACATTTAATGGCGTTTCGATCAGCCGAATGACGCACGAATATTAGAGCACACTCGTTGGTCCGCGGCGAAAACCGCGGGATGAGTAATTCACTGCGTACCTCTGTTAATTTACGACTGCCCGTATGAATGGTCTTTCATGTAAACCGTCCCCCATTTCCACGGCCATAATCTCGTTTGCGATTCACTATCAACGCTCTCGGGGCTGTGTTCGCTGCCAAGAATACGGAATAATCGCCCCGGCGTAATTTGCCTGGCGGATAATAAACTGGCAAAATTCGATACGCGCAGAGAGACACGCGGACAATATTCGTTCGATGTTTTTCCGTTTTTTTTTGCTATTGTTAGGGCAGATGTACGTGTAGGATTTAAAGCATCGTTTCGTTTTAACGATACAGAACAACAGATGTATTCGAGAAACATTGCGTTTTGTATTTTATTGTTCTAGAAGAGAAAAAATGGTTAGAAAACAGGCGTGGAAATTTTCGCCTGCACTTAAACGATCCGTCATTCGCAGACGAACGATCAATTAATTAACTACAATTATATTTTATTTTACTTCATATTTCAACGGGACAAATCCTTTGCTACGAAAACAAAACAAAACAAAAAAGTAGACGAGTAAGGTGGAGTTACGCGCCACGGTAATTTCAGAGTTTCTAAACATCAAAAAACTCAATAACCTCGCAGAAACGATTTTCGTTAACGAGTAAACGATTTAGGCAGCTGTAACAGCCGGTTTGCAAAAAAATAAATTACGGTTTCTCCAGTCACGAACAGGTGATAATGAACGAATGGAAAACGTCGAGGTATACAAAACGGGCAATTTTATACGCAACGACCGGACGTTTAAAGGAATTTATCGGGGAGAAGTGGACCGCAAGTGGAATCACGATTTTGGGGCGAGTTAGCGGAATACGAAATTGGAGGCTGGCCACTGATAACTGGAACAACTTCTAACATGCTGCGTGACTGGACGGTAATGCCGATGGCGCAGACCGATCGTCGCGTCGCGACGTTGCGAAGCCCCTTTACGATCCTGGGGACAGTGCAATCATGAATATTCTCCCGTCACGTGGCACCAAGCGAAACCTACAACTGCATTCCAATTCAATTCCCCATGAATTGTCCCGCAAAGTCCTCCCCATTTCAGCCAGTTTTCGAGCGCTTTTGGACATCTACGAGATCTTTGCAAGTTTCACAACGGCGAATCCTTGGAGATTGGTCCGGAGATTTTGTTACGAGGCGACCGAGACGCAGATTTGCTTATTTATGAGTAGAATCCATTGACAAACGTGTTGCAACGTGCTATGCGTATCATTAATAAATTCAAGAGGTTGGAGAGCTGTACTAGTAATATTACTAGGTGTACCAATCGTTAATCCACTATTTTTCGATGAGTACAGGAATTTATTTGATAAAAGTTCAAATAGGTATCTATAATTTCGTCGAAAAGAATGGCGTCAAATAATTATATATAAGGTGGAATAAGTTTGCTTAAGTTCTGTGCACATAGCATGAAGAAACACGTGAAATGTCTATACAGTAATTCACACATTGTTACGTTTAGAGAGTGAAACGAATCTCGAATCCAAGTCCCATCTCTTTGGACCTTTTTTTCCCCCTCCGAAAACCGTCGCCTCGTAAAAGCTATCGCTACACTTAAAACCGTCTCCGATTAGAAATGTATTGGAGAATTATCTTGGTTAAAATTTACGCTCGAAGATTGCGGAATCGGGACGAGATTAGATATGGATCGTAGAAACATTCGACGTG
Organism: Eucera pruinosa; assembly: GCA_028830335.1. Lineage (NCBI taxonomy): Eukaryota > Metazoa > Arthropoda > Insecta > Hymenoptera > Apidae > Eucera > Eucera pruinosa. The sequence goes on from JAMYCR010000014.1 coordinate 602,214, forward strand.
GAACAGCAGCGGCTTTCGCAATTACCGCATTCAGGCGAATTTGCAAGTTTACTAGCCGCTTTAAGGGGCAACATTTGCCCTGATTAATTGCGGAAACCGTTCGCATAACGAGGCGGAGATGGTGGTGGTGGGGAGGCATTCAACAGGAATCCTCCATAAAAAGTACACCCATTCGATGTACCGAATCGTTTCGTTATCGACAAACCGATAAAACTTACGGCGAACAACTGTTATCATCAACGCAACCATTTGCGCTACGCACGCGACCATTCGCCGGTTAATTAACCCATTTGCATGATCGATCCCAAGTCCTCTTGGCTTCGATTTTTAGCCGGCTGTCAAGCGTGCAGCAAACGTGGAAGAATTTCGTACCGAGGAGAAAGAAACAATTGCAAGTGAATTGGATTAATCCTTTACCCTGCAATAACGAGTCATACTCGTTTTGTAAATTACTCCACGGATTCAACAAAATTGACTACTATTAACCCTTTGGTCTACAATAGCGGGTTGCACGTTGTTTCATTCTCAATTTAGAACGATTGAACGTGCTGGCAGAATTTTTACGGATACTTTTATTCGCTCAAAAATTTCTGAGATCAGTGGAACGTTAATATGAGTATAAGGTGAATATAGAACGTTTGCAATGTTAGGCTAGATGCAATAGACACGTTTCCTTGTTTTCAATCGAAAATGGAAAAACCGATGACCTACTTCATCCCATCAAAGATTGAATAATGTATATTAATCTAATAACCTAATAACGCTTACGATTAAACATCGCCGTCGTTAATAATCAAGCAATTGATGCAACGTTAACATATATTTAAAATAAAAAAACAGCGACGCAGCTCTCGTGTGCATCTAGCCCTAAGATTTAATCGCATACTAATGAGATATATCCCTGAGATGTAAACAACTAAACTAAACAAATAAGGAAATATTTCTGCCGGTCTATAAGAAGATTCGTGAAAGTGTTCCACCCAGAACGCGCCGTATTTCGATCGTAAAGGGTTGAGAAAGCCCGTTGGCGGTTTTATTTCGGAGTGAAGAGTAGAAGGGGAAGAAAAAGTGCGTGAGAAGGGAGAAGGGCCAAAGAGAAGAAGGAAGGGTAGAAGTTAATCCTCGCGAATCTAAATTAAGGGACGTGGGGGCAAGTTGGATAGATAGCACCGGAGTCTAGTTCCGGTGGAGCAGTTAACCGGAGAGTAAATCCGCCGTTGCAGCCTCCGCGGGGAAACATTCGTAGACTTTGGCCAATTTCAAATTATTCCGCCAGCTACACCTGGTTACTTGACACCGGCCCCGGCAAACGACACACCCTTACGATTTATCCTACTTTCGACGTTTCCTTCCTTCAATTTCTTTGCACCCGCGAGACCTTGCAAGATTAAATAAATAGAATTGTTCAGGGCAACGATTTCCACGTTGAACGCAAGGTGAAACAAATTAGCGAATTTGGGAATAAATTATTTACAGCCGGCAAAAGAACGTGGAGATCGAAAATCACTTTTTAAAAGCTGTGGTATTTTTTAGTAAATGTAAAATAGTCGTTCTTTTTTTTGGCGATATTTTATTCCGTATTAAATATGAGGTTTGGGCAATGTCGATCAATATTAAGGTTTTGTAAACAGAGAAAGATTTTTACTCCGAATGGGTCGAAACACGATTTGGCAAATAAATACTTCTTTTAAGGAGCTCTTAAATTGATACGATTTGCCTAACGATTAGAGATAAACAGCTGTCAGTAATAGAATAGTTATAAACTGTCACTTATGGATAGTTTCCTGTGTTTAAATTATAGCAGAGCTTCTTAAACTTTTTTTATTATATGCTACATTATTTCGTATGCTACCACAGGTGCACATATAAGTTTATCTACAACCATAGACATTTCTACGGAATTATTTCGCACCCCGTCAACTTTTTTAACGAAACATGTACTTATATCTTGTAACACAAACATATTACAATATTTTCTTCGATGCGACGTACTTAGGTATTCTCGTATAATTTAAGGTACTTCATCCATTCATCGTTTACTCGCGTATATTTTAAAATAGCGTTTTACAACTTTACTTAAATAACCCTTTCATTAATTTCGAAAATAGATTTCAAATCATTCTCCCCTTTATTCGCATATAATCTTAAATAAAAGTTATTAAAGACCTAATATGGCCAAATACCTTTACGCATAAGTTACAGGAACATTCTTTATCGACACGTATCGCCAAAGTTATCACGATCCTCCTAAATTTGTCACGCGACCCTCTTCTCATTATACGGCAAAGGGTTAAAGAACGAACAGAAGAATCGCGATGAAAATTTCCGTATCCGTAGCCGGAAAATGTTGTTCGCCGAAGGTTAGAGAGAATTGCATAGGCACGATTAATTGCTGAGCAGGAGAATGAATGGAAGGCTTGTCGTTGAGGCGCATTACGTGCCTCTCAAAGGTACGCGATTCTCATTTCACGCTAATGCTCATCGTACGGCGAGTTATTGAGCTCGATATGTTTAACGATGCGTGGCTGATTCCCCCGGACTGAAGGTATTACGTCGAACCCGTAAGTCCTCTCCAGGTTGCAATGGAACTCGTAACACAATTTCGCGAACCGTGCTGTGAAACGAGTACGCCAGGGGAATCATCGACGATAATGCTCGCGAGCTCCACGATCCTAACTTCCTTCGAGCACCTTGCCAGCCCTTATTCGCGGATACGTTAGCCTCCATTTCACTCCGATGATTCGCATGCTTAATAATTACACCGGCTACCGAAACCGTTCACGCATCGTTGCACTTATTTTCACCTTTCGAGCCCGTGGATAGCTCGGAGAAGACGGAATTAAGCATCTATCTTTGTTTAACCCTTTCCTGGATACTTGGAAATTAAGTGACAGCGTGACGAGGGAATTGTGTATAAAGTAGCAAGTGTTGAACAACGAATTAAGTAGCTACAAGTTAGTGTAAGTTGGAATAGCTCTTGAATGTAGTACACAGATTTATACTCATTTGCAATTGATGTATCATACAAATTTTTGTATGGATGGAGAATAAGTACAGAAAATACTTAGAACGTGGCCCAGAACCCAAAAATCGAGGCTGAGTGGTGATTCTGCGTGCAAAAATTAGTCGAAAAGAAGGAATAGTATTGTTTCATTCGAGGCTTTGTTTTCGAATGAAATAAATTTGAAGTTCCTCCAAGTATCCATATATTAATAACTGAATATTTTGAGGCAAGTTTGCTATAACTCCGGAATTGTTAGACTTAAGGTATAAGTAGCTCGATACTTTTTCTCAGAGATGAAGATACTGCGTCGAAAGTTGCAATCAAAACTATGAAGTTTCGTTTAACAAATGCATGCAGTTGCATTCTTTAGATGCACCGATGAATAATAACGCAAGAGATTACGTTCAGCTTGTGCAACACTTAAACCTGTTTAATTTCATCTAAAAGTATTTCTTCCATCTCTAAGAGTCTTTATTTATCTGCACCTTTACTTTGCGATCTCTATGCATTACGAGTAACACGATAATCATGAATAAAAGGGGAAACTTACATTTAAATAATCGTTCCGAATAATGAATTGAATTACTTAGTAATAAATATTATTAACGATTAGCGGATATACATAACTTACCCTCAATTTTCAAGATTGCCACGAATGTCTATCTTCAGGCTTGTTGCTGTGAAATTTGACAATAAAAATACGTACGATCAAAGTACGTAGGAACAGTTGGAAAGGGTTAATCGTCGGGGCAACGTGTTAAGAGCTCCTCGAGCGTTTTCATTTACGCGAAATTGCGAGATGCGGTGGATTCGCAGTGGAAAGGGGGAACGCTGAGGACCGCGCGTTCAGCATGGTCCCAATTTCCCAAGGCGACCGTATTGCCGTGGATGGTCCCAAAGTGGTTGGCAATAATAATGCGGAGTGGATGCAAGCGCATCGTCGATAGGGCACCGAGGGAAGCGTCATCAATCATGCGGAGGCCGATGTTCGTATAAGTATACACGGGTCGCTGGTGCGTTGCACTCGACAAGATGAGCGGTGTTGCCCTTCTGCTGGTACAGCGTTCATCGACAGCGCTCCTAATCGCTATCGATCATTATTGTAGGCGCGGCTATAACAAATTAGTGCCCGGTTTGCCTCGCGTGTCCCTGACGCGCGCCAGTTCCCTACGAAACTTCAAGTTTCCACGGCTAAACTGCCGAGATTCGGTTAGAAGAACGATCATTCGTCGCGAATAATTTAATAAATCCTGCGCTCGCAGTTTTAACCCTTTTAGTCGGAGGCGGATCATTAGGTATTGGCAGATCATTGGAAAGTTTAAATGGTTTAGGAGCATTATTTGCTAGTAACATTTTTAGTTAAGTCACCGTAAAAATACAATTATTAATGAACAATAGCATAAAGGAAAAGGTAACTTCTTGGTGCTTCGATAAAGATATTATAAAAACTATTAGACGGTGACTGGGATATTTTACTGTTAAAGATTATTGTAAAGTTTGTAATGCTCTGTTCGTGGCAAGAAATTGAGTGAAATATCGCCAGCGTATCACGTAATTGCTGTGGATGTTTGTCTACGATTACAGTCACTATACTCCCCCTACTACTGCAGTTCACTGTGCCATTAATTTAGTATAATCGTGGTTATTTGCTGCACTTTTCAGACAAGCTGTAAATCCTTCCTTGGGAGGAAGATAAAATAAATTCATTGATTAAAAATAGCGAGGATTGCCTGTTGTTAGATCTAACAATTATATTATACAAAGCGTGCTGGTTACACTAATGCTTCTATTTCTGTTAAACCTTCTAAAACACCTGTAAGAATGTGCAACTTATTCGACGTCAATAAAGCAACATCAAAGAAAGTATAAAGAGATTCCATTGCCGAAATGAATTTTAGGAATGATTCGTTGCGGTTTTGTAACTTTACACGTAAATTACGTCAATTCACCTAGATACTTTATTTTCAAACGAACATGAAAGAGTTTAAAATAAGCTTGCGCTAGACGGTAACATTATTCGCGCGATAAATAGTTGATGGTTTCTATTTACCGTGAGAAAGTATCGATTGCGATCGTGGATAATACGCCGGTGATATGTAATCAGCGCACACGAGCAACGTATAGTAGAAACTGGGCCGTTCAATTTTCCCCGCTCGCTGTCAATCGAACGGGAATAGGAAATTAATTAATTATCGATCGATATGAAGATAGGCACGGTGAATAGAAGCGACAATTAGAAACAACGAATTAATCCGGGATCCGGGTTCATGAATTGGTAAAATTCCCCATTAAACAGGGCCAACTTCCGACGTATCGAGCCGTGATTAATTATTCCTAGCCGATTCCGCGCATCCATCTTCCTATCTTTAATCAGCGTGAGAAAGTTCCTCGATCCTTCTATCGAATAAACGACCGCGGAGCTTTCGCTTCTAATTGCGACCGGGATCAAAACTGAAAGGGAATGCCTGCGAATTACTCGCGTCCAACAATTAACGCGAGTTATTAGCAACTCAAGTCGACAAACACACGCGTTTCGAGAAGAACGCTCTTCACTGGCGTCGCAAACGTCAATTTTTCCTGTGCAAAAACTTAGCGCATATTTACGCGAGGGAAAGAATAGGAACGTGTATTAATAGTTTGAAGACAGCTTTGTACACAGTGGCTGCCATAAGTCTACAGTCAGGTTATAATCCTGTTTCAATTTAAGTTAAACGTTAATAGAATTCATCTCGCGAGTAATTTAATAAGATACTAATTTTTAAGGTACAATAAAACAGTACATTTGTATAGTAAGCCTTTATTATCAGGTATTCTTCATCTTATTAATGTAACAAAGTTAAACTTTGACCGGAAACTTACGGTAGCCACTGTGTGTGTAAAATAGGCGTCGCATAATATTATTCTCAATTAACTTAATGGCTAAGAAACCTTTGAACAATTATATTAGGTGCACCAATGAGTAATAAGCCTTTTAATTAAACACCTACCTTATTTTAAGTATATTAGGTGTATCAATAGAGATAATCCATTTTTTTCTGTTCAACTTGACAAGAACTTCGTGCATTCTCTAAAATACATAGCGATCCCAAACATCTAGCTGCTGGTGTGCTTAACACAGCTATCGACCACGAATAAATGAAAAAAGAAAAAGTAGATTTCGTTCGCTTAGCCACGTGTTCTCGAAATCCGCGTGAAACAGAGTTGAATAAGTAATTATTATTAACGATTTCACTGTTAATATCTGGATCGAATGTTTCCAGATAGTGCTAACCATTATCCCCGAACAATCCTAAATAATCTCGAGCAAACCCCGTTTCCCGTATTTTCTCATTTGCCAGAAAATCGTAACAGCGCCCAAGAAAATTCATCCATATATCGCAACCCCCATAATCGTCCGAATGTACAAACTTATCCCCCGGTGGTTTCAAGATACTCCTCGTCGACCGGGCTAAAGGATTTCGAGGGGGTTGAAAGGATAAGGGAAGCCTAGCGGTAACAAGGGACACCGAAAGCACGATTATCCGACCGCGAAATTGTCCCAAACGCCACTTCCTTCCCTCTTCCGTCCCCTCATTTCCATCCCCTTTCATCCCTCGCTCATTCGACCCTAGTTTCCTCCCCCGCCCCCCTCCCTCCCTCTGCTGCTGATATTCGAGCAGCAAAGCTTCGAAACGCGCGAAAGAAGACACGAGTATCGTTGGGAACACCTTCGAATTAAAACACGCAGCTCTCCCCCAAAGGGGCAACGTTAATCCCAGCTCAGTCACGATCGAGCAAAGATGGGGCGGCAAAGATTAAAGCGTTGCTATTTTTTTATCGGATTATTCGTTCTTTCGATCATTCGTTAACCCTTTGAGTACTGTTTTGTCTCGTATCGTTCGTTACGAACAGTTGGCGCCTACATACAGGCGTTCGTTTCACTTTTATGGAAATTAATAGCACCAGTGAACGGTCGGCAAATTTTATTGCAATTATTGCGAAGCTCGTTGTTTCCGCTAGACGTAAAGAGTCCTGAACCTAGATGCGTTGATAAGCTGTATTAAATTAGCAATTCAGTTTGTATGACCAGATAGAAGATGAATCGTAACTAGCATCGCCTTTACCGCGTTAGAAAAATTTCCATACTTTCTACTTGCAGTACGTTAGTCGTTTCTTGTGCTCCTAATATTTGTTTTTCAATATTAAATATAAACGTACACGCGACACGTCCGTCTGTGTTAGTATATAAAAATGAAGTCCAAATTTGCTACTGAAATTTTGTTAGCCTCGATTCTAGGTACATTCGTTCGCTATGGAATAAAGTAATTCGAGTGACGATTACAGGAACACTGACAGTTAAGTTAAGTAGTCAAGGCATCCACTCTAGTCGGACGCGAAAGAAGACAGCGGAAAGGTGGATGAAGGGCGCGTGAAAGTGGGCGGAGGGAAAGAAGGGGAAGATGGACAGGGAGAGCTTTTCGCGGAACGGTACAAAGCTTCGCAAACAATGCGCGAGGATTTAGACAATTGGCGCGATCAAAATGGCCGTGCAAACCTCGTCCCAACCGGGGGATGAAACCAACGCGCAACACGCTTTCGGTTTTATGGCCGCGAGTGGCCGGAAAAGCGATTTTCTGGCGGGGTTGGGAAGAGAAAAAGCCGGCGGAATAAAATAAAATGCACGCGCCGGAAACACGCAGAAAGAGAAATTGTTCGTGTCGCGAAGGGAAAGGGCTACATCGCTGCTGTAGCTTCGCTTTTATTCTCCGCTTTTCGACGGACAAAAATCTCGTTCGTCGTTGGCTTTTTACCCTACCCCGTTCGCGCGGAAATCTAGTTGCCACGCATCGGGATTGTGACTTTCACACTTGTAAATCGAGTCTTCTGAAGGCGGAAGTTAATATCCGAGACTCTGAGGCTCAGCCGGCATTCTTTCCTTCTTGTAGTCTGTGAAATGGAAGCGTGCACGTGGTATCTTTGTAAAAATTAACCCTTGTGTAGGAGATTAAGATTTGTACATTGTATAGGGATTAAAAATACAGTAATACGCGATTAATTAATTGTGAGTGCAATTTCTTAGCTTAAGAAGTGTAGCTTTTGAATCCTTGCTTTCTTTTGAATTGCAAATGCGTCAAATTCTTGAAGCGCCGAATTCCCAAAGCTTCCAATTCTCAATGCTTTGAACTCTCAAAACGTCGAATTTCCAGTGCTTTAAATTCCCAAGGCTTCTAATTTTGAAAGCTTAGAATTCCCAATGCTTTTCATTGTCAAAGCATAGAATTCCCAATGCTTTGCATTCGCAAAGTTTAGAATTCCCAATGCTTTGCATTCCCAAAGCTTAGAATTTCCAATGCTTTGCATTGTCAAAGCTTAGAACTCCCAATGCTTTGCACTCCCAAAGCTTAGAATTCCCAATGCTTTGAGTTCTTGAAGCTTAGAATTCCCAATGCTTTGAATTCTCAAAGCTCATAATTCCTAACGCTTTGAATTCTCAATGCGTAGGATTGCCAAACACTATCAGAGATGACACATATTTATATTAACGCAATTTCCTCCTCATTAAGTGTCTACTTGCGTAGACGTCGCGTGCGCGTTATTTTTTCTTCCGCAAGCAAGCAGAAAGAGGGGTAGTTTACTTCGCGGAGTGACGCGAGAACTCGAGCAACTTTAATTCCGTCATTAGGAGGCCCGATTCGCACTCCTGCGAATATAACGAGTTCCATAGGACCCTTCAGAATCGAGACGAAAGGGGTCAGAAATAAGTGGTGTTCGCAAGGGGATCGGTTCTTCATTTCATTACCGGTAATTGAAAAGTATCGTGATTCGGTGTTCCTCGATGATCTCGCGAGTCAGTAATTGGATGTTTCGCGAAATCAACCCCTAGGAAGAAGCGTGGAACTCGCTGAACTTATATCGCGGTCGATGACCTCTCTACCCCCTTTTCTCACCTTTTATTTTTAATATCATTTTATTTATTGAGCGCGTAAATTAATTCACTACCTTTATTTATATATTGGGATATATAGCTCAAACCGTGCATCACGTCCCCGAATAAAAGCTTTTTAATTGTATTATAGGGACGGTTCTTAAACTTTTTTAGAGATGGAGCTGAATTTAGTTGAAGACATAGTAGACTTTTCTGTGAAGCGAATTCTTATCGATTTCGTGTAACGCAATTCTTAACAAAAAGGAAATGCACGTACTGTGTGAATATATACGATATATTCAAAGTAAAAGACGAATTATTTTTATTTTAATGACGAAACGACCCTCCATTTAAATCTCGTTCCTTTAATTGTGCCACTAAAAATATAAATTTCTATATAAACCCGCAAATTATGCTCGAATAACGATAAAGCACCCTGCAAATTACAAAAGCAGTACGAGTATAAATATTTGCATATTTCGCGCAACTAGTTACGGTAAAGTATATATTATAAAGTATAATAAATAGTACGAAGTACAAGTATAAATTATAACAGAAATAATGTTATGTTACAGAAAACAAACACCTATATTTTCACCAAACTGTTACCCAATTTTTCGAGTGGGGGGCGTATGTATACGTTCTTCGTAGCAAAAGGGTTAACGTCGCAAATAAACGGTGCTTAAGAAATGCACGAAACAAGGGGTTAAATCTTTCTCGCCGATTTACCGGCGCTTCCCATCGGAATCGAAATAAGGAAAAGATTCGACCGGTGTTTGCGGGTTTTGAAAGATTCTATTGGCGTGTCTCTAATCTTGGCGCGAGTTTCTTAAAAGACGCGCGTTACCCGGTTGCCTGTATTCACCATCAATCCCCTTTACGGGTAACGAGTCACGTTCAGAGTTGCCGCAGCCTCGATTCACACACGGCGCTTTTCGAAGCGGCGGGATCGGCTTACGTGTCGCAACTTAGAAGCAGTTTACCATCGCAAACCACCGGATGGGTGTGGATCGCCGCCTGTACACCGAAAAGACGTCACCGGGTAACGTACACGCGATCAGTTTCGACACGGAAACTTTTCCCCGGGAAAACTATTACCGTACGAATACAGAATGTACCTGGGGATCCATAAAACTCGAGAGTACCGCCTTTTATTGAGCTCTGACATACATATGTACGTTCGTCTCGTTTCCCCAGCGTTTCCGCAACAATTTATTACACTTTAGACGCGTTCTCGGCATAACAATGGTTTAATCGATTTAATAACCCTTCTATTACTCCAATTTGATTTATTTCTAAGATGAAAGAAATGATCATTTTCATACAATTCTTGGCTTGCTTTGGAAAGTAGCAACTAATAGTTGCAAAGTTGTAGAGTTACATATGTATATATAAAGTTATATATAGAATTATATATTAATCATAGAGTTAATAATTATATTAACTATATTGAACTCTGATATATATACTTCTTGTTTCTCTAATGTTTTTACAATAATTTATTATACTTGGACGCGTTCTTAGTATCGAATAGGATCGATTGATTTAACTCTCTGCAACTCGAATTGTATTTACTTGTATCGCTATAGAAATTATAATTTTGTTGCAATTTTTGGTTTGCTTCGAAAGCTAGCAACTAATAATAACCGTTCGATAACAAGGAAGTAAAATAGATTAGTAAAATGATAGGCAAATGAAATAAAGTGTAAACAATGGAACCTTCAAATCGTGGTATGGCTATTTGGATAGTTAATGTTTCCCGATAATTTCTGAACTATTAGTAGACTCATCATTTGCAAAATTTCGATTTTATTACCATTTTAATGCCGTTTCCAAAGCAACGAACGAATTGTTTGCGAATTCACTTTTCTCTTTTTCATCTCCTATAATAAATTCCCCCCATTTTCATTGAATAACTGTACAACTAGTTCCACGATTCCATCGTCGATTCTGTTATTTACCTAATCGTTAATCGTGCCTACTTATTCTAACAATAATCGGAGCGGCAGCGAAAGGGTTATTCTCGCGAAAACCGTATCGAAGCTACCGCAATAAGTAAATCGCGTACGTGACTGTTGTAACGCGTTTCGAAAGCAACGCTCTACGTATCCTGGGTACGTATCCGTTGGCAGGGGATGAAAAATAGCCGGGGAAAAATAAGAGGAAGAGTATCTATCCCGGTGCAAACTCGGCTAGCTAAATGACGCGCGATATTTTATTCATACCGTCGGAAAAGCGATCAGGAAAATTGGAGACGTCGATCGCGCCTCCGCTACCCCCGTGACGTATCTATGAAAATTCAATTCTCCGGCGAAGATAAAAGAAGAAGCTTCGCGATGTCTCGACGCGCGGAACACGTAACCCAGTCCTCTCCTCGCGTGTTAGAAGCCTCTCGTTTCTTTCGAATCGCGCAGCCGCGTTCGCGCTTTTCTTTCATTCGGTCCGCGAAATTTTCGTGCACTGCCTCGTTGTTCGACGATCGATCGTCGAGGCTGCCGAAGCTCGTCGCGTTGCGAAACAACCGAACTGCCGATTTCTCCGTTCCCTTCTTCGTTGACGCGACGCTTTTCAGCGTAGAAACGTTGGGTTGAATTGTTTCCGCCGCTTGTAGATCACCGATGGAAGAGATCTGAATTGCGATGAAAGCAAACCCTGTTGAATCGTAGAATAAAGATCTGCAACCATTTCAGTAAGAAGAAAACCCTGAACGACTGCGGGATTCTCTTCTTCTGATTAATTTGCTTCCTTCGATTTCCTATTTTACTGAAAGTAATATTGCTACGTAGTATCTGATACATTCTGTAGACAAAATTGCAAACACATAAATACCTAATATCTGTAGTAACTATGGTTTATTAATTAAATTATGGCTGAATAAGGTTATATTATATATAAAAATTTGTATGATTAATAGTGGCACGCAGCAGCCTACACAACTACAACTACAACACTCTTCGCAATACGACACAATGCTCCTCGCTTCTCCACGTTCGACACCGTTCTGTTCTTTTTTCAATCATCCCCGGCATTCGTTCCCTTATACTCCCACCATTCTCACGTTTTGCCCGCCGAAACTTGGGCGACCGCGTCGCCAGGTCCTAGAAGGGTCAGCGAGAGTTTTCCGCGACGCGTCTGCTTTTCGTCGCTTCAAGCCCCGCTTTCTCCTTTATGGCCTTCTTCCTGTGGCGGGCAGCTTTCTCTTAAAACTATACTTAAAGCTAGGGTTGACGGTGCGCTTACAACTATGTACAGGGTGGCCTTCTATTTCCGATACTACATATCTAATATATTTCGTATATAAAATTGCAAACAGATAAATACCTAATATCTAATATATTTTGTAGACAAAATTGCAGACATACAAATACCTAATATCTAATATATTTCGTATATAAAATTGCAAACATATAAATACCTAATATCCAACACATTTCGTAGACAAAATTGCAAAGATAAAACTGTTGCACGCTTTTCAACATACGCCAACTGTAGAGCACTTTTTCGTACCACGTTTTTTCTTTCGTTTAGAGCGCAAATTCACCCGCTACAGTACGAAAATGCATTTGTGAGCCACCCTGTATATTCATAGATCACCGAGGCATCCCCCAAGCGGGTAAAAACATTTCAGGGAAGAGGATTAAAAGATGAATCGCGTCTCGAATATGCGTTAGCGCATCGAGAGCCGAGCGTAGCAAAATAGGGATTGAAAGTTAGGAGTGTTTGATAGTCGAGTTCGCCTCGCTGCGAAACGCGTGCCCAACGCCCCGGGGTTCAACGTTTCCCCCTTTTTTATTTTAGCGTATTGCAAGGCTAGGGGGAAGGGGAAACTATAATTAAAAGCGGTCGATAACCGGTGTATAAATAAACTCCGTGCGTTAAGCGAGACTTATTTTACTGTCGCGGAAAATTGCGCCTTGCGTCTCGATCGCGTTTTATCCCACGTCGAATTCTGCTGGCTAAAATCGTACCTGGAATTATCATCCGCTGCCACGATTAACGCATTGAACACGCTGCTTCCGCGATATTGAGGCGTTCCGCGTGTTTATGCGCACGCGATAAAAGCGATTGAAGCGAGTGTATTTCGCGACGATTGCGAGAAACTATTTTTGGACGCTACTAGGTGTTGCTTGCGCGACGATACCAGTTACTGCTTTCACTTATAAAATTAACGTTTCACGATATAGAACTGCGTGGAAATAGATCAATGGTTACTTTAAATGTTTCTTATAGATAGTTAGTTAAGGGTTAGTTAAAATAGTTAATTAAGAGATAATTGTTATAGTTGAGAGAGTTATAGATAAATAGTTAAGAGATTCATAAGAGATAATCGACAGCATCCTTATGTTCCAATCGTTTATCGTAATTTGACGTTGGAAAGTAATTGTAAACATTAGTTGCAATAAAATATCAGCAATGCCAGTTCTAAACTTACTCAGAAGATATGTTACTGTTAATATCGATAAAGTAACCACTCTAAATTAATCGTCGATTTACACATAAAAATCGGTGCATATTTTCATGACAATTTATCGATGATCGGTGTTAAATATTAGGCACGCAGTAATTCCCGCATTAGAACAGCTTCTTTGTATCGAACCTTTCTTAACAAAATGTCTACTTTCAATGGTACCTTTAAGTCCTGTCGCTTTAAACCAACGAAAATGTGAACACGCGTATAAAATCGGCAGTCCGCTTAGCGTCGTTTAACCGAACAGAATTCGCATTATCGCAATTTGTATTTGGGCGGGTGCAGAGGCGATTTTTGCAGATGGTAGCCAGTCCCCAGCTGCGCCATCCAAATTGAGTTCATCCTTTTCGAGCGTACACCGCAAATTGAACGGCGCTCTAATGATTTCGCGTTCTCCCCTGGCGGTGTTTACGCCGTATTTATAGCGGCTACGTGCCTTCCACTGGCCCACGCGTCGGTCCCCTCCCCCTCCTCATAAACTACCGCCGTTTCGATTGTTTCCCAATCCCTATTGCCTTTCTTCGGGGAGCTATGCATCAAAAACTCGAAGACGGCAATGAAGCAGGCGAACCTCATCGCGAAAATCGATTTCTTCTCGTCGAACAAAATAACTGCAAACAGAAATTGAGTGGCTTTCTGCTGGAAAGAATCCGTAGAGCATCGCGCGTACGGTGGCGAGTTACTTTTTATGGATAATTTATTTAAAAAGGGCACCCAATTAAACTTCCAGGCCTGATATACGTATATCTAAAATAGGCGATTAAATTTATGGTATTTGGCGTTTTCCTTGTTATCAGGTAGCCGCACGTGAAGTGACCGATTTTACGTAGCTCAAAGATTTCTAGGCATTAGTAGGCATAAGTAGATTAAGGATAGGTAAGTAGTGAAGAATGTAAATGTGTAAAGAAACAGAGTCCACTTGTAATCTTTTGGGAATACAATATCTATCCATCTATCCGTACGTAAGTATAAAGCTTGTAGTTTATTGAATGTATCACTATCGATGGATCGTGAGTTAATTAAAAAAGGAATAGCGAATAACGAAGCGAAAGAACCCATGTCTATAAATCAGATTTGAATTAGAAGTTTAGCTAGAACGTAGTAGAAGCTTGCTAATCATTTACTAATCTTATTCATGCACGGAGTCTATTTCAAAAAGAAACAATCGACAATGATAAATTAAACATTTTACTTGAATCTCATAATCGTTAATAAGTTCAAACTATTGCACAGAAATTGTAAGCACATTTTTTGATTATTAATTAATAAGTAGAACATTTTAAGCTACATAAAATCGGCCATTTCATATGCAGCAACGTAATAAATAGGAAAATGGCGTACAAATGATAAGTATGGACGTAGAAGTCTTGCGAAGAATTATATAATAATGGATGCAAGTAGACTCCTCTGTATTCCTGACGAAAAACAAATAAAGAACGTTTATCTATCCATCGATTTAAGGTTGCTGCATTTTCCCAGCGACGATTACAAAATTATGAATTCGCGTAAAGATCTTTCGCACCGCAGTCCAGCGATTAGTCTGGCGATGAAAGGCTGGACGAAGATCGCGTGGGAGTTTGAAATAATTGCAGGCGAATGTTGGGGCAGAGAAAATGTTCGCGATGCATAAGAAAGCGTGGAGCAAACAAAAGCTTGACCCGGATAATCGGCCAAGCATCTCGAGCGATTACCAAATAATTATTTCACCGTTCAACAAAATTCAAGCTCCGCACACTTGAAAAGTTCCACTCGGGCTCCACCCTCCTTCGAAAGAGAGCCCTCGAGCCTCGCCTCCTGCTTCGCGTTACGCTTTAATACCGCGTACAATTTTGCCCGCTGCTTCGAAACACCGAAAACAGTTTAGTCTAATTCGCGGCCAGACATCTTTAACTTTTCACCTTTGTAAAATTTAACCATTCCACGAGATAAGTCAATGAAACCAAAATTAATCGTTTCACGTTAGTTCAACTATTTTTTGGAGCTGAACCTAGCAGAGTACAAATGAACAATTCTTGTATTCTTTCTGGCATCTCATTTATAGCCTATTAAAATTTTATGGCAACGGTGACAAGTATTTTTAACATAATACAACAAAGAAAACGAGAAGAAAGTAGATTACTCGCAAATGCTTCGATACTATTGCTAATCACGATTCAAATTATAACGCAACTAAAAAGGTGCAGTGTATTATCCCAATTAAAACAATATTGAGTAATCAGTGATGTAAGGAAACCATGCCATACATATCTCATCCAAATAAACCAATGCATCGCACGCGATAAAAATTAAACGCAATGCGTCTTCGTAACTTGCACTACGAACATAATCCATTCTCCCCAAAGAAACCAAGTGCAGCTCGTGGTTGCAAGCAAAGAGGTTAAGAAAGTTTGAAACACGAGAAAGCGGGAAGAGAGGATGAGAAGGGGGTGGCGATTATGCTTTGCAACGCATGGAATGTTCGTTAGGGGAACGACGGCAGGTGTCCGTGGACACGTTTCGCCAGACGTTGGCGGGTACGTTTCGCGTGGATATTCGGCTGAACCCCGGGCAAAAGTGGAACGAGCCGACGCTAGGAATGTGTACATTGTACTTACTTGCCGCGGTGAAATGATATAGACAGACCAACCAGCAACGGCGACACAAGGGGTTGCTATAATGAGCGGCCCGACCTCGACATGTAGGCCAAGCTCTGACGCATACCTGCGCCACATGCACACCACTACCTCCACCTTCCACGGCGTTACCAGCCTAGGCTTCGTTAAAGTGCGAACGACCAGCGAGCAATCACGCTTACGCGAAAGATTCACTTCTTCCTTTATCGAGCGTTAGACCCGCGAACTCCTTTCCGAGCGTGGTTTAGCTTTTAACCTTTCGTGGCTTTTAACTCGTAAATCACCTTACCTCGCCGGGAAATATATTGAACTGTAAAACGCATGCAGCTGAAAACAGAAAATCCGTAATCTCTAAAATAGCCCTTCGCGTATGTACGTCAGTGTTAGCGACGGTCGCTAACATCGAGAATCGCGCATCGAAGAAGCGGATGCTGTCTTGTAATTTTCCCTTTTCAGCGTATGTAATTTGTTTGCCTATTAGCGGGATAAAGAATTCCTCAGTGCAAAGATTGTTAAACTTGGTGTTTGGCAGACTTTCGTATCGCGCGTAACGTGTGAAAATGAGCGAGGCAAATGTTCATCGATACGCATTTAGTAGGAAGTGTACGGAAATTGTTGAGACATCTTGAATTGAAACTCAGTTTTGTTTGGTAGGAGTAAAGTGCGTGGTAATAATTCTGATAAGGTCTGTTGAGTGTCCATAGGCGCCAAACAATATGGAATCTATATAAATTGTTAAAAATACTACATAGTAGTAATGTAAAGGTACCGAATTAACTTCTGTGCCTAACGAATCGATTGCCAATTATTATTCATTTAAAATCGAGACGCGAAAGGTTGCGAACCAAAATAAAAATTACAATTAAAGTAACCAAATAGTCAGTAATGTATCTTAAGAATGCCGCATTATTTACCTATGTATCAGCTTTCGAATTTGTTGGAAGAAACATTTCCTAAGCTTTCCACGAGCATCAGCCAAATTTGCGCCATCGAATATTCCGCGTACGCAAATTCCTCAAACGTGCGCAGGCCCTGCAAAAATATCGAACGATTGTAAACGCGTCTGAAATATCCCGGGGAATTAATCGCAATCGAGTGTCAACAGCTAGTTCGCGCGTGTACACCGACTCCATCGTTAATATTATGTTTGCCGCAGTCGGCGTATGAAAAGATTATTTAAACGTTAAACAGGGCGGATATTAATAACCTCTCCGGTGTTTCATATTTTCGCAGAGGGAATAGAAACTTAACCGACCACCATAAACGGTTGCTTTAAATAGATCCCATGGAAATCGGAGACTCGTATTTGTCGCGAAACTTCGAATTGATTCACGCGGAGAAACCGAACGCCTCTTTTCGCTCAGCGGCCGGTGCATAATTTAATAATTGCCGAGTCGAAGATGGACGTCCCTGCAGCTTCTTCCGTTTCGCACCGAGACAGAGACGGAGGATCGTTAATTAAATATTCAGACGTTGAGCGTCGCGATCCAAAGGTTAATATTTCGCTTCTCTCGTGTCATTAATTTCAGTAAATGGTTCGCTTCTTTCGCGCCGAACGAAAACCTTTCAAAGGGTTGTTAACACGGTCGCGAGATTTAATTGCTGGCAAATGTCAGAGTGGAAACGTAACGAGGGTGGGGTTTGTTAGCAAACGTTTGCCTATTGTTTCCTAACAATGCCAGCGAACCTGTTTGCGCGCGTTAATCGATCGCAAACAGAAGCAAGCGAGAATGAACTATAATTTCCGATTGGATCGAATTAGGGGACCATTGGAAACTAATTTCCCCTACTGATAACCGCTTCTGTGCATCCAAGATGTCTTCGCCATGGTTTCGAGATAGGAAAGGAAAGTTTCAACTATACGATCAGCTTGCCGATGTATCAACTCTTTGATACAATAGTCGAATATTTCGTGCTCTATTGTTAACAATCGTTCGGCACATTACCGTAAAAGGACACGCTGTCAATGATTTCGAGAAAGGTTCAACGTAGGTCAGAATACAAAAATCCAATATTGCAGCAATTTTAATATAACAGCCATTTGATTGAAAACAAAAATTACGTCCTCTCTACTTTGCGTTTCACGGTGAATGCGTGAACGTAGATTAAAACACGCGTACGTGGCTGAAGGAAAAAGAAAGGGTTGAATGTATCCGATGCAAACGATACTCCCTCCCCTCTTTTGAAGTTTGTAGAAGAAAGTTTCACGGGACGGACTTATAATCGCGGTCTGAGGCATCGAGCAATTAAACGGAGTTGTAACTTAGAATCCTCGTCCCGATCACGAGGATCCCAAGTTCTGAAAGTCGTAGAGCGTCGGCTAGATTACGGGGAACGATGCATATCGACCAGATTTTCCAGAGGGACGAGAGGGAGAGAGAGAGAGAGAGAGAGATGGCCGCGTTTCAAAGACTCCTTTGAAAGAGATACTTCTACGGAGAATATCAGAGACCTAGACGAGCTATTCGATTTCAAGTTGCACCGCTGTTTAACTTGCCTGTAACTTCGCTGATTCGCTAATGCACGGATTTGCCGTTCGACTAGGCGCTCCCGAACGTTTCTGCGAGTGAAACGAGCTTAAAAATAGCCCGACATATTTCAATCTTCGTAGCTGCGGATCGAATGGGATTTTTGCTTTTCCCGTAAGCTTGACAATGTCTCGAGATTAATGCGATACGAAGTTGAGAGCTGATCGGCTGCCTTTAATCATTTTTCTTTTTTTTTTTTATTATTAACCTAGCAAGTCCTAATTTATTATCTTTGATAAAAAGTTTTCAGTCGAATTCGATAATACGAAGCAAATTTAAAATACTAAGATGTTTTGAGATGCACAATTTTTGCGCGCGAATAAAAACACGCGCGAGAGAAGTTACAGAAATTTAATATAAAATAGATCAGCAAGGTGAGAGTATAAGAATTTTCAATGAATTTGTTATCGAAGAAGAAAACGGCGAGCAAAAAGTGTTTAGAAAGTATTTAGCGAGTTTCAATAATGCGAAACATGTTCATTATTCTGTCTGGCTTTGAAGATTCCTCAAATATGGCTACAAAATTCACGAACAACCTTATACTTGATGATTTAAGCAAACGAATTAAACGAGCCTCTCACAAGTCAAACTGATCAACTCCATCTTCTTACAAGTATGTAAATATTATTACTCAGGCACGCAATTAACCCTTAACTCTTTTGGTAGCGAAACCTGAAACCATGGATGAGAAATAATATTTATTCGTACGCAACTCGGACAAATATAAACATTTACTTGCATTATGTTATCGATTATGGTGTAACATTTTTGTACGAATGAAAACAGAAATGGTACCACGCTATAATGAAATAATATCAATGCTTTTACTGAATAAATGTCCAATCATTACGATCGTATATATATGCACATCTTTCGTAACGAAAGCGTTAACGTTGTACTTCGTCAAAATTAAGTTACTTAATTTATTTTAAGTAGCTGTCCAATTTAGCTTCTGAACCGGCTTAAGTATCGCTATCATTATGCTTAGAATTGCCAAGTATTTAACTTCGATACGATTCCACTCGTTTTTGGATCTTCGGTATCCAAAGATTAATTTCAGTTTAACTTTAACTGGAATAATATTCGAAAGGCGAAAATTGCACTGGCAGCAATAATACTTGGCGATTAAACGGGATAAATGCGGAGGTTGCAACGGAATCGATATTTACGCCTGCATTCGTGCAAACATTCGTTCTAGTTTAACGGGGAATTTAAAAACATCATGTAGCTGAATTACTACGGCACGCGTCATAAATAACGTAAACTTAATTTCTGCCCTCCCCTCCAATGCAAAACACTTCGATCGTATAGAAATAAATATCCCCCGACGTATACGCGTTCGTTAGTTTCCGGTTACGTAGAAATTACAGCGGCGATTTTTGTTTAAATTTCGAATCTCTATGCGCCGGCCAGCAGCCAGTGGTACAGATCAATCATTTTACCGTCGAACAACGCTGTGGGCCCAAACCACGAAAAAGCTGTCGAAAATCCACGCTTTCGAAGAAGCAAACGTGATTTCAAAGAGTTACGCACTGAAATTAAGTAACGCTTCAAAGTATAAAAAACTATAAAAGTTCACAGGAAATAGAACGTACAAAGCTACTAAATCGTAGCTTTAGTTTGCGTTTCAATGATTCTGGCTGCTTAGAGTATAACGTCGTTTCGTTGACAGTATCGTGAATCTCTGCGCTTTGAAACACTTTTCCTTATTCAAAATAGCATTTATGCGACTGAACGAAAAGATAACCAATGCCAGTGTTACTTTTACGAATCTACATTGGTAAACGTATGACTTGAGGTACACGAATTTGTGAGAAAATGTCGACTAACTTTCGTCTACAATAAAATTGTTGCTGCACGTTTCTGCATGCTTGTTTTTACATGGAAAGTATACCTGGATCTGCCTATAATAATATAGGAAAAAAGAAATCTTGTACATTTAATTGTACATTTAAAATTCTCATAAATGCATAAGCATCCATTTAGTAGTTTAGTAACACTACTTGATATTAACGCGAACAAACTTACTACCGAACCTTTTCCTAGTAGAATTTTGCTCTACGAAATCTATTTGCATAAGTACACATAAATACGTACAAAAAATTCCTCGATTAAGCACCGCTAAAGTTGCAAAATTGTTGATCTCCAAGCATCGCAATTTTACTTCAAACATTTCTAAATCTACCACCAAATCGAATAGCGATAATTCTCTCGCGACGAGTATACTCGTCGAACATCTCTGAAAGTGTTAAAAAGCCGCTAGGGGATGGAAATCGTGAAAATAGCGGCAATTTCTCCGGCGAACTTTATACGCTGCCGAAAAACGACGCGTTCGCGGGGCAAATTAACGAACCGAACTAATAGAACTTATTTGTCCGCTGGTGCAATTTTCCAGCCGGGTTTCGTTGGATCGTACGTTTAAAGGGGGCGTCGAAATCGAAGCGGGGCGTCGTCGAAGAAGCTGAAAGTGGTATTGAAGAGCCCGAGGCGGCATCTGGAAAGACGCCGAGTTCGAAATCACCTGGTTGTGGGACTGTGTGATAACGCGTGCTGGCTGCGAAATCGTCAGAGAAATGCCCTCGGTTAGAGCGGAGTACGCGCTATTTATGGAGACGTTGCAATCAGACGATCGTCGCCACGTCCAACGATTACTTTGCAGCCAGAGATTTCCTCGTCTGCCCCGCGGATATCCGCTAAATTAAACGCGCGCCGCGTTCCATCTTTGGGCCGCGCGCGAGTTGACCCATATGGAGAACTCGCATGAATCATCCACCTCGCCTCGCTTAACCCTTTCACCGCGCCGTTCGTATTAAAGTAATCGTCCACCGCTACGAAGGATTGATATGCGATTAGAAATGCGCAAGCTTGCATCTGCGAAACGTTTAACGCAATTGGTTATAATTATTGCGAATGGATACGATTGTGTTTTATTTCCAACGATCATTTTTTTCTTTAATACTGTAGTATCGGAAATAGAAGGCCACCCTGTACATAGTTGTAAGCGCACCGTCAACCCTAGCTTTAAGTATGGTTTTAAGAGAAGGCTGCCCGCCACAGGAAGAGGGCCGTAAGGGGGAGGGCGGGGCTTGAAGCGACGAAAAGCAGACGCGTCGCGGAGAACTCTCGCTGACCCGTCTAGGGCCTGGCGACGCGTCGCCCAAGTTTCGGCAGGCAAAACGTGAGAATGGTGGGAGTATAAGGGAACAAATGCCGGGGATGATTGAAAAAAGAACAGAACGGTGTCGAACGTGGAGAAGCGAGGAGCATTGTGTCGTATTGCGAAGAGTGTTGTAGTTGTAGTTGTGTAGGCTGCCGCGTGCCACTATTAATCATACAAATTTTTATATATAATATAACCTTATTCAGCCATAATTTAATTAATAAACCATAGTTACTACAATACTTAAATGAGATATTAAAATAATCGTCGTTTGTACGAAAAATTGGTATAATTAGAGATACGCGCATGAATTACACGTGCAAAATATTTAAGGCAAAAGTTCTGATGGATTTGATTATAAGTGGATTGATCGTGTTTCGTTCCCAACGATAATTCTTTTAATATTTGAATCAGATATTAAAATGATCGTCGTCGTTACGAAGAATTGATATAATTACTTAGAAATGCATGCAAAGTTTATATCTGCAAAATATTTAGTGCGAAAGTTCTAATGTATTTGATTATAAGGGTTTCGTGACCACAACGATCGTTTATTCAATAGTTAAATAAGATAGCCGCTATTAATAATTAATAGCTCGTGCCAATATTACGCTGTCACTAATTTTTTATAACGTTTGTAAATTATTCCGCGTGTAAAAGTCTCATTTAACAATCTATCGAGAAGTAGTTAAAACTTTGATGCTTACGCTTCCTGTTAGCGCATTATTATACTTCTACCTTCGTGTTTCCATAATATTTAGCGATATATCTATTAGCTGAGTGCAAAGTGTAATCGATTTTCTGACAAATTGCATAAAATATTAAATATCGAAGAGTTAATTTGAACGCTTTATTAATTCGACGAACGATAAACAACGAAAATAACAATATAAAGAACAGAAGCAGCGGTGCTGATTTATCCTCCCGAAACGGCGTGCCTCACGATCGTAATTAAATAAAAGATAACGCAGAAAAGTGGTGGTGCCAAATGTAGAACGGTAAAAGCCGCAGTTATTTCTGCGCCGACTTAATACATTTAATTACAATGGCCATTTTTATTCGGGGCGACGCGACGCGACGTGCACGCGTAAGAACGTGGCGGCAATAAATATCGCGTACGTTTATTTAAAGGCCGAACCGGTGTGTACAAAGCAATAAAATGTATTGTATATTTTTGCGACCAGGAGCACCGGGCTCCATTTTGTTCCTTGTTTATTCATTGCCCATTTGTGTGCGCAATTTATGTACATTCCAAACAAAAAAAGAACAAAGAAAAATAGGGCGAAAAAAGAACAGTGCGCGGCAATGCGATTTAAAATCTGCTATAAATAACCGGGATCCGATGGAACGGTGTAAAACAGAAGCCAGCAGCGAGCCGCAATCGGGCTTCTAGGATATGCAAAACGTACGTGCACCGGTAAGGAAAGAGAGCATCATGAAAGATTGAAGCTACCATCAGCCAGGAGAACAAGATGGATGACGCGAGAAGCATGCAACGCGAAAATACTGCTCTCGCGCGGTTTTAAGGCAAAATTTCGCGAACCAAAAGGAAACGCAACCGCGTTGAACAATGTTATCCTTGTATCTTTCGCAACGATAGCAAATTTTAGTATTATTCGAGTACTTGCGAGTAGATGGGGAATTTTTCAGCATTTATGGGATATACTCAGATAAGGTTTAAGGTTTCTTGTTGTCGCGGACGAATAGTAGCAATTACCAGTGGTCAGCTTTCTCCGAAAGCTTCTGCGGCTACGCGTGCGATTGAAGTCTCGTAGTTGATGGGGTCTGCGAACGTTATAGGCAGTTGGCGAAGTTCTGATGTGCATGCGTCCTCGGTGTAGCGTTCCGGTTTCTCCCGATTACGCGCCAAGCCTTCATTAGCGAAAGCGGCGGCAAATTATGTTTGCACGCGCTAACTTTAATGATTAGAATGGTAGGAAGACGCCAACGGGACGGACGGACCGCGACTAAAATCGGATGTAATATTCATGAGGGATCCCTGTACCGTGTTATCGGCGTGCGTAATGGGAAAATCCACAAGTTTGATGCAATTAACGCGTAACAGGTATACGCTTCTCCCGTCCATCTCTTCTCCTTGCACCTGTTCGATCATTTAGGTTAATCCTGTTCGCAAAGCGATCATTTAGTCATCAATCGAATAGGCGAAGCGTAATTTAGCGCCAGTCCACTTTCCGATGTTATTAGGTTTCTAATATTATTCATTTCGAGCCTTTGGGATTTTATACAATTCTATACTTATTCATCAGCAATGAGACACTAGTCGGATAATCAGATTCAACCCTTTGCCATATGAATTTTTCAATGAATATTCACGGTAACATCAGCTATTTATTAATTCAACAGTGCGGCGAATGCATAACGCTAAAACATTGTACGCAATCTATGCTTACAATACTCAACGAATTGAAATTATAGATAGAATTGGAACTGAAATTTATTAAAACATACAATGTATTTTACGCGTAAGCAAAGCATAATTTTTACCACGAGTGTAACTCGTTATTATATGGTAAAGGGTTAATAGGATCCCATTGAAATCATCGTGACAGGTTTGACCAACAATTCTTTTCTTTTCTCCTGCACAGCAAGGAATTGTATAAGTAGTCTATTAGGTATACTAAATGAAAGGAAGGTTTACTTGCAAATTAGCGGAAGATTAGTCGGGGAAAATATACGTGAAACGTGATGGCTCGTTTTGCAATTCGATGTGTGGCTGCGAGTAGAATGAATAGAAAAGGGAAACGAAGAGTCTCATGCCATTAAGAAACGCATAATTAGATACGCCAATCATTCATCTAATTAGTAACGCTATACATAAGTGAAATTTGATAATAGAACTCCGATATCATATTAAATTACCATTCATACTTTTAATATGCAGCGGCTGCAAAAGGCATTGGCACAGCACCGTAGTCTTTCACTTGAGAATCTCTCGATTAGATTCAACTATATTGCATTTTTTTATTATTTAACGGCACCTTTAGGTGACTACACCTATTAAAAGATAGAAAATTTTATATACTTGAACTGATTCAATCATTATTTAATCGCAAAATAAAGCGAAATGCCAATACTCTTCGTAGTTACTGTATGCATTTGATACTAGAGTCACCAAAATATCTCATTCGTAATCTTTCGCGTAAAATTGTAAATTTACCATGCTCTTCTATTAATATATTATTAATCTATTAATGTTCTTCGAGTATCTAATTTTCAATTTCTTTGATACGAATAAATACACCTTAATTAATCTTATAGTTAGCGCAGTATTAAATGCATTCATATTTATCTTACTACAATTTTAAATACATTAATACTAATCGTACGGTAATATTAAAAGTGTTACTATTGATCTTAACGTGATCTTGAATGTATTGATACTAATATCGATGCAGACTTTGAAGTATCACCATCAATCTTAGCGTAGTGTTAAAAGTATTAATATTAATCTTAACGCAATATTAAAAGTATAAATATTAATCTTAGCGTAGTTTCGAATGTATTAATATTAATCTCGATAAAGTTTCGAATGTATTAAT
Source organism: Eucera pruinosa (assembly GCA_028830335.1). Taxonomy (NCBI): domain Eukaryota; kingdom Metazoa; phylum Arthropoda; class Insecta; order Hymenoptera; family Apidae; genus Eucera; species Eucera pruinosa. The sequence goes on from JAMYCR010000014.1 coordinate 627,451, forward strand.
ATCTACTTTAACGTGCTTTCGGATGTGTTAATATTAATCTTCGAGTTACTTTAAATGTATCAATATTAAAGTTAACGTAGTTTTAAACGTATCAATATCAACCTTACCTTAATTTTAAACGTGTTAACATTAATCTTAGCGTATTTTAAAACGCATCAACAGTAATCCTATCGATCAACTAATCTACGATGCCAGATCTTAGGAAAAATCCACGGGTAACCCCATTGTCTTCTTGGGTCCGCGCTAAATTTCCCGAAATCGAGTTGCCGAAGGTTCGTAAAAGCAGCTAGCAGCGGAAGCTTGTCGGAGGTGTAATATTTTACGAAGGGAAAAGGGAAGGATCTCACTCTGCACTCTGCTATTTTCAAAATTACTCAGCTCCGCAACTGGCAGGAAAAAAGCTCGCAGAGGTAACGTTTGCATCGACGGCGGGCCCGGTGTGTGTTCGAAGCGAAACTGCCTTCAGGGTTAACGCGCATAACTCCGTTGAGAAAGCGCAGCGCTACGTTCACCGGGACACGGTGTGCAAACACCATTACACGGGTTCGCCGGGCCGTCCAAAAAGGAAACCTCGCATCGGCCCCCATAATACACGCCGTAAAAGTAATTCACTTTTCCGTGTGCATCATCCAATATCGTTGGCCGAGGCATCGAAACGCGCGCGGAATCAAAATGTACGGGGAAAGTTAAGCTTTCAAGCTGTTTCCTTTTCCTTCTCCCTCCATATTGCTTTCCGCCTTCCAGATACATGAGGCGTGCGATCCCGCCTGCTTCATGAAACATTCCTCGCGCGGAACCCTGCCATTTTCCCTTCCCATCGATGCAAACCCGACCACCGCTACACGCTTCCCGTGAAAACTATTCAAACCCATGGTCGTTGTCTTTTTCTCTCGGCGTCTGTCTCTTAGCCGATCCCTTTAAGATCTCTCTCTACTTCTGCGATGATGGTCCAATTTATCGACTACTATTACGGCGAGTGTACGAAGTGGCGATCTATTAATGTTTTTCGATGCTTTTGGAAAAGTTTGGAGAAGAGACACCTATTACAGTGATTACCTCGTCTGTGTTACAACATCTATAACAAAATTTCTTTGCTCTTAGTGGGACGATTACGATGCTCCTTGTTTTAAATTAAAGGGGAATGTTCCGAGAATATTAACCCACAGTGTTTTGCAACTAGTCCTTGCACTTCATTTGTTGTAAACAAATATATCGCGTCATGGTAGATTACTCAGACACTATCCGAAGATAAGTATTAATTTCTCAGCTCCTAGACGTACGATTTCAATGCCACTTGGCTTGAATTAAAGGGCAAGCTGGCAAGAATATTATTCTAGAGCCTTTAGCAACTTTCCCTTGCAGTTCATTTGTTGTAAACAAATATATCGCGTCACGGTAGACTACTCAAAAAGGTACCCGAGGAAAAATATTCATTTCTCGACTCCTAGACGTCCGATTTGAATGCCCCTCGGTTTAAACTAAAGGGAAAAGTCCCACAAATATTATCGTCCATTATAACAACGTTCCATATCCGGTACAACGTCGAACCAATAAATATTCAACCTAAACTTTCCACCAATAGAAAAATTAATAGTCACAAGTCTTAAGGCATCTACCCTACGTCCGACATCGGAACGCGATCGTTTCGAAATTCCCCTGCTGCAAGTTTTCGCATCGAAACGGACCGTAGAATTTCTTTGACACGTTTCGCCGGCGACTCCGTTGCTGCGTCGAATGTAAACTTCTAATCAGCGTCGACAGAGATTCGGGCGACGAGAGGAGGGACTGCTGTAAATCCTTTGCCGATAATCACTGGAATTCCTCCGGTAAATAGAGCCCGGAACCGGAGCCTTGGGGCTAGCGGGCAACTTGCCAAAGCCAGCCTCGCCGCCACCCACGAAAATCTTTCCGTGGCAAGGATCCACCCGGCTCTAGCTTCGGTTTATCCGTCGTTCCGCGGTCGCACCCCCGTTGCGCCGTCCTTGCAATTGCAATTGCGATCGCGTCGAGCAAAGAACCTAGAGCTGTACCATACACGCGACGAGCACGGGACACCGAAAACATCCACGAGTCCCTGCATCTGAATAATTCTACTCGATACCGTTTCTCGTGCGCGCCCCAAGCCACGGGATTATCGTTGAATTTAGATCCACGATAGACGATATTTCCCGCTTGATCCCTTATATAGCGCTGTCATTTATAGAAAGGAGATTTCGACTAGGTTTTGGCTTAGCTTCTATTAGGTTCTCGTGTACGAGGCGACTTACACTTATCGACAAAAGTTAAGAAACATGCCAGGTATTTGCGAAGCTTCGTGTAATAGTTATCTTTCGAGATGCATGGATTTGAATTAAAAGTAGAAGAACTTATTGTTTATCGATGCAAAGGGTTATTCAAAAGTATCTTTAGGATGTTCAACGAGAATATCTGTCAAACGCAATGTTTGTTAGTAAAATAGAGGTGTAGAAAATAAAAATTGAAACGAGAACGAACGAAGATAATAGAAATAAAAAGACAGATTAGAAAAGGGTAAAGCATAAAGGGAAAGAGAAAAAGTGAAGGTAGGTGTTCCTATAGTCTATTTTAGATAATCCTATATGTAATAGTATATTTTTGTGCTACTAAAAATTCTAAGCTACGAGTCTTGGAAGCGAAAGGATACGCAAAAGTTCGTAAGTGACTACTTTGTCTTGTTTAACTTTTGTCGGTAAGCGTATTCTTGCTACGCGTCTGTACACGTTACGAGTTCCCTTCTAGGTCGCACGTATACGCGTGTAAGCCAAACTTTGCAACGATTCACCGTCCGCAAAGGGTTGGTACGCAATTGGGCGCAGGTATTGCTGATTCGTGACCGACGCGGCTCCTAATTCAAGATCCATTCGAGACGATACCGCGGATAGGTTATGCAATCCTGGCAGATACGCTATCGGCGGACGCAGCGGCATAAACGCGCGGAGATACCGGTTGCATAAGCAGCGTCACGGTAAAGACGAGGCAGGGTTAGCGTGAGAGAGGGTCGAGGATCTGGCTGGTTGTCACAAACCACGCCGAGTGATCTATGGCTCTAATTAATGGCAATCTCCGGAGGATCCTGGCTTTCCGCGTGGATTTCAATTATCTCCCCATCGGTTCGCTCGACCCGTTACCTAAACCGATTCTACTTTTTACTATCCAAATACCACCGCACCTTTGCTGGCTAAAGGCTAACGTTTGCCTTTTCCTCTAGTCGCGTTGGAAATCGGTATTCTATTCCTTCAATCCTTTCAACTGTTCGACTGGTACATTTTACAGGACACGTCTAAAAGCGCGAACCGTTAACCCTTTGCGGACGAGGAATAATGATATTCAATATTATATTTTAATAAATAATAAATTTTGGATTAATATTTCGTTCGCTACCTAGGTTTCCTGGGAGAAACGTTCGCCATAGCTCATGGTTTTCCTTCGGGATTATACGACACCACGTGGAATAGACTTTCAACTATTCCACTGCTGCACAAACTCTAAATAATCTAATATTATCGCAGACCAAGCACATTCTTCGTATATTTCACCGTTTTAGAACTTAACAATTCTGTTCAAAACGCGACGCGTTTCAACATGCCTTCGTAACGTGACCAAAAACGTCTGTCGCGTAATATGTGAGGACGGGCTCTGATAACAAACAGATGTGTCACACATACGTGACGACTGGTAGCAAACGAGTTAAGGGAAAATTTTGATTTCGAATTCCAGCCCTTTAAACTTCCCTAACCTACCATGGTCTAATATGCCAGACAAATGCAGACGAGGTAGTCGGATGAAACGAATGGAAGAACATCACGAAACGATACCGATAGGGATTATTCGCCCCGCCGATCTTCTTCCGCACTGTGGCAGTTGGAAAAATCGCCGCGAATCTGTGCAATTACGCGGCGACTAGAGGCAATTTCCGTAATGGTGCTACGGAGCATGGTAAACGGTTGTTAAAGCACATTCGTCATTACTGCAGGGGCCATTCGACGTAATACTCTGCCGTCTGGCCGAAAAGCCCGATACCGTATGTCTTCCTTCAACCGAAACGGATCCTTCTCACGAATTACTACACACAGGGCCGGCTATCGCCGTTATCCCTATCAAGGGGGACGTTTCTACAGATTTTCCTATTCATGAATCACTCGACCGACCGATCGGATACCACCTGAATTCACGGGCTGGTCTTGCCGTGTCTCTCTCTCTCTCTCTCTGTGTGTGTGTGTGTGCGAATCTCTCTCCGGGCTACGAGCAATCGCTCAGATTCTACGATGCAATCGCTTCGTTGATCGAATGACGCCACCGTGAAACCACTCGCCGGCCCCCTTTTGACACGTCATACGCTGTCATTCCTGTGATCGTACCTTCGAAAGTTTAGCCTTTGTGGCTGAGGAATATTTCAGTTTCACGTCTGAATCCTTTGACGGCGAGCAATCTGCGCTTAGATATGTTGGATACGCGTTAGACACGTGTGAAAGTTTGGACTTTTGGTTTAGACTTTGATTCGATTGCATTTCTTCGCGATGGAATCTTTGAAAATACTTCGAAGATTAATTTTCGCGATACCTATGCGAATTTTTATGCTACTGTGGGAAATTTAGACGCGCTAAAGGACACGTGGAAAGGAATTGTGAAGCAACCATTTGTTTAGATTTTGGTTGTTTAATCTTAATTAAGGAGAAGGTGAATTTATATAGAAATTCGCATTGTACTTGTAGATATCACGAGGTAAAAAGTAATACACCGATGAGCAAAATTAGGGGATGAAGAAATTCTGATGGAATAACTGGCGATCTTCAAATTATCGTAACTCTGTAACAAATCTACGTACAACGATCTACTTGGGCTCGTTTCGAATGCTTGAAGTCTCTACTTTCACCTGAATAAGCAGAGCCTTCTCGAAAGTTTTCTTGCGTCAAATAGTCGAATGAAAAATTGAAAACAGTGGTTACTTTGAATTTAAAAAATGATAATATCCATTTACTTTTACGTACTACAGGTGCTCCGTAATTTTTCCGCAGTCCACTTATCAGACATTTGCCGAGACGTGGCAAAGTTTCGTTCTCATTGTCGGAGGAGGAGCAGCTTTCTCGTTGTTTTCCGTCGCGCGTTATCAGTGGGCCACTTTTTCACCGATAAGTGCAACGGTGACACCGGTTCGCTTGCAACAAAAGTTCGCTAAACTCCAATCCTGATACGTCTCTGACTATAGCATAGATTACTCGATAAAAGACAGTCGACGAACAATACTAACTCTCCTTCATAAGTAGACTACGAATATTTATGCAAGTGAGATCTAAGCTACTGATTTCCAGCCAAAATGGGAATCATTTAAGTGGGTAGATCTAAAATAGGGAATTTAAATTGTATCGTGTAAATAAGGAATCGTTTTACTTTCTAAATATCGTAAGAAATATCTTGGCTTGGATATTTGGTACATTTTTGTACTTTATAAGCAATTATCTGCAATTTTGCATTGCTCATAGTTCCATAAAAATCTTCAGTCTGAAAGCTTGTCCAAATCCCAAGATATACTATTTCTATTATCGTTCCCATTTATCGCACCGCATGATTATCAATCCAAAGTATTCAATAATCATTAAATTTCTACGACCTAGGAAGATTTTTAATTTCCAAGATGGAATAGCGAAAGGGTTAAGCAACCTTAAATCCAGCTAATCGATACAATAGGCGTCCTAATTGCAAGATTAATACCAGAATATCCTTTGAAGCGCGTCAAAGGGAAAGGATCCGAATAGATTCATCAGGTGTAGGATGAATGGAGGAGGAAAGGGAAAAGTAGAGAGAAAAAGAAGAAAAGGGGGAAATGGATGGAAGAAGCGATAAGAATAGACGAATAGCGAATGGAGTTTATTTCACTTGGAGGAGGATGTATAAATAGAAGGCTGGAGGGAAAGCAAAAGAGCAAAAGGGAACAAAGCGGAAGCCCCCGGGAGGGAAACCTGCAAATAAAGAAAACGAAAGAAGGCTATCGACAAGGAAAAGAGGGAGACGTTGAGTAAAAGTCGAATCAATAGAGAGATCTTCTACCCTTCCCTCTTCCTTCTTTTCCCCGATTTTCTCCTTGCAAAAACCAAGCAAAGGCTGGAGGAGACGTAGAATAGGAAACGCAAGGGAACAACAACACAAAACAAAATATAAAACAAAAAGTAGAAAGAAGCTAAAAAGGAGATAAGGGGAGAATTTGCACGGGGAGAGAACAGAGTAAACGTAGCCACTACGAAGGGAAGGACGCGCGGAAAGTTAGGGAAGAAAATAAGAGGAGAGAAAGGGAATTCAAAAGAGATCGCGTGGAAGGAGGGGGAGGAAAAAATGGGAAGGAGAGGAACGAAGAAGCTTGGTGTCTCGAGTAGCGGCGCTCCTCCTATGGAAAAGCTTTTTTCATTAAAGTACGGAAAATCTTTTTAAGGGATATAAAAGACCGACGACGGGAGACTCACGGAATTCCTTTGGTCGACCCGAGTCCGGGGCAGTGAAATTGCCGGCGCGATACGAGCCAAGGAAGCGACTTGATAAAGGGAGAAACAAAGCGAAGGAAGCGGACAGAAGGGCGGGGAGGGGGAGTGCAAAGGGGTGGCGTGAAGTGGCGACGGGTTCATGGGACTCACGGTTGGTTCGAAGAGGAAGGGAGATAAGAGACAAGGGTCGGTGGTTTCATCGTGTTGGCGAAATTCCGTGTTAATGTCATTCACGGTCGATCGCCGGCGCAAAAGGCATCGGTTCGCAGCGTATCCCTTTTTAGAAAATTGCGCAACCGTGTTTCGCATTGCCACCGTTCGCTCGCCTGTGTCTCGTTGCATTTCTTCGATTTGTCGGAGTTGTCAAGCGCAGGGATGCAATTCTTCTTTCATTTATTTGTTTACTATTAACGTGCAAAAGCCCAAGAAGTACGAGAAACGAATATATACGATAGCATTGACACGGGCAACGTCGCGTACGTGGAACGTAAAATATTTGATAGACAGGTAATAAGGAAGATGTAGATAAAGTAGAGATATGGAACGGTGCACGTTAACGAAGGTTGCCGAATGTGATAAGATAGAAAGTCACGCAAATCTTCCGTTCAACTTAATAGTTTATTTCTCATATTTGGAACGTTTTCCGGATCGGCGTATCTTTTTTGTAAGATTGATAAGTTTGCAAAGTAAGAGGAGTCCTTTCGCGCGTCTGCCTTTATTCGCGCTACAAATATCTCACGTCTGGGCGTATCTCGCGAGCATTAGGTCGCAGCACGTCGTAGAGTTTCACTTTCCAGAAATTCGCCGCGACGTCTGCTGTCGCTGATCGACGTTCCCCGTCAAATCTCGAATTTATACTCCGAGCCCTGGAACGCTGCTTTAATTTTATTTGCAAACTTCCACACCGGAGACAGGATCTGAAACGCTGTCGCTTCGCACGATCGCGTAATATCGTTCGCATTTCTAAAACCACGATTTTTATTCGCCTGAATCTCTTTGCCTGTACGAAATCGTTGACTTCACATCCGTAGGAAAAAGAACGATAGAAGTGTTGCGTGTGATTTGAAGAAAAGCATCGATGTATTTTAACGGATGGTAGCCGAATTTTTCAGGACGTGTATACGCGTCATCCGTAGCGAAAGGGTTAACATAAGAATCCAAATAGCATGTTAAACTCGTGTCCGAAGTTTTGTATTTACCAATTAGATTTTAATTAAATGATAAATAAAAAGAATGCAACTACTATTTTATTTATTTTCGATCAATTTCACGAGTCACTATGTTAAATCACCACCCTCAGAAGCAACGTAATCGAATGCCAGTTAATTTTACCAAGCTACCCCTTTTCTCAAACTTTCCGGGCACATTTAATCTCGTCAAAGGGCACGAAATTAATGCGTTCGCCTAATAATTGTCCCTCACGGGGGAAGAGTATCGATTGTCGCGTAATTCGTCGTCGCTAGGACGAGCTTCATTACACCCTCTATCGTCGATCGGTTGCTTAAACGAGAGAAGAACGGCTCGCGATTACGGGTTGATTGGAATTCTGTCGGGACACGACCGGCCGAGATACTCTGAAATAACTGTGCTTTTACTTTGCCAGCTAATAGAGGCTAATGACAACTACGCTTTTCTCCGTCCAAAGGCAAATCTATTTTCGCGTCCGACTATGAATAGACTTTTCTTCTGCACGAATTTACTCGGTAGAGTCGCAAAGGTTTTGTAAGGGGATTTATAGCGATGGAATAAAACACGTGCGTTAGAGCAGACACTGAAATTCGATCTTCTGTTGCAGATGCGGCAAGCTGTTGGATAAAGTGGCGCACAATTGCATCGGTAAGTGAACGAATGATAGCGAACTAGTGCGGTTGATATGTTAACAGATGCATTGATTTTATCGTCTATATAATGTATTGGTACATTAGTGCATTCGTACATTGATACATTGATATGTTGATACATTGACGCGTTGATGCATTGATACATTGATGTATTGTTGCATTGATGTATTGATGTATCGATAGATTGATATATTGATACATTGATATATTTATGTATTGATGTATTAATGTATTGATATATTGATATATTAATGTATTGATGTATTGATGTATTAATGTATCGATATATTAGTGTATCTATATATTGATATATTAATATATCTATGTCCTGATATATTGACGTACCGATATCTTGACATACTGATGCATTCCAATACGGATATACTGATATATTGAAGCATTGATACCTTGAAATATTGATATATTATATATTAATATATATTCTACATTGATATACTGATACAAACCCAATCATTACTTCATTGTCGATCGCGTTAATAGTACCATTGCATTTTGCATAGACTTGCACGTCGTGCGAAAATAATTAGCCTGTGAATAACTAGAAAAATTGATCCGCAAGTGCGTAGCTAGACGGGGTGGTCATAAATCTCAGCGGCGATGGTTAAAGGCCGTCCGGATTTAATTAATAGCGTGCCAGCAATCGGCGTAACGACGTAATTTGACGAGGCGACGTGATCGATATCGACGCAATACGCGTCCACGGAAACGGCATAATTCGCAACCCCTAGCTTCGCGTTTTTCCCGATACTTTCAGTCCTCCCTTTTTCCCAACTATCGACAGCCGCGGAAAATGCATCGCAATACCACGAATGAAGCCACAATAGATCATCGCGTTCCATTCGAATCTCCCAGTCTTGGTTACAAATTAATAAAGGCGGGAGAGACAATAACCTCTAAAGAAGATACACAATGAAAGAGAAAGCGAGCTAATCGCATTCTTGTACGATTTTTACATTTCTTCAACTGGAATTCCGTTTCTTTAATCATATTGATGAAAATAGGAATTCGCGCGTAAACCCGCAATCTAACGACGATCCATTATAAAATTAATTGAAATAGTCTGGTTTAATTGCGCATATAAAAGAATCTAACGCATAGGTAATTTTCTGTAAAAGCGTCAGCCTAAGTTCTGTCTACTCATTCTATATCTAAATTCTTCTCTGCTTCTTTTTTCACCGAATAGAATTCAAACTCGTTGAAAGGAAGAAAGCTTGAAGATGTTTAATCTAAGATATACCTATGCAGAAAAATATCAGCCTGTGTTACGTCAAAAGAGAACGTTCGGAGTGCATTTACAACACTTCTCCAGTCCACTTCGCGTTCCCGTTTATATTCTACTCGTTTTATGTTCACTGTAACTGTCTCTGATACAATTTTTTTCATAAATTCGAAAGTTATAATCTTGTGATATGTTAAGCATACGATTTCCCCCTGCTTGTGGAATCCGAGTCACTGATTAAAACGTTCCAAAACGTTCGTTTCCCTTAACACGTCGATATATAAACAAAAATGTGACGCAACGCGTCGATTAATCTTCGCGTGGAAAATTCTCTCTTTAATTACCGAGTTGGTAAATCCACCCTATTTTCTCGCAACGTCTCAACGGTTCAATTTCGCCGGGCACAAAAGCCCGAAGCAAGAGGCTCTCGAGAAACCGCATTTTTCCTTCGGCCACCCCCCGAAGCTGTTCGATTGCCAAGAATCGCGAGAAAGCATTCGCGAGTACGCGTGTTCGGGTCGCGAGACATCCACCCACGTTTCTTTCCTTTCCTTCTATTTTTTTTCCACTCCTTTTTCCTTTTTCCTTTTTTTCTCGCAGCGAAGCTCGGAGGTCGACGCCAGACGACGTCGAGAAATTGAATCGTCCAGATGGAAATTCGCGTTCGTACGGTCGAGTTGGTGTATTGGTGGTCCCCCCTCTTTTTCAACCGCGTACAGTCCATTCGAATCTCTGTGTCGGTGCGTATATCGTTTTCCATACACGGGTGACTCGCGAGTTATAGAAGTCCGGCGCGTACCATTCGAATCGTAAAGCTGCTGGACATTGAAAATGGGATTTCAGGGATGACGAGGAGCCCCGGGGAAAGTTTCGACTTCCATTCTGAAACAACGATCCCACCGACGCTCTCTTATTTCCTGCACCTTCTTTCCTTCCTATTCGAGACACAGCTTGCAGCTCTGTTACTCGATTTTTACCATTCTCACCGTACGACCCGGCTGCACCTCGCGCTCCCGTTCGATTTTAGATCCTAATTGAATATCACCAGCTTTGCTTCTTTTTTTTTTTCTTTACTGTTCTCGGAATTATCGGGTAACCAAGGTTCGCGGAGCGCTGCGATAAAAATTCTTGATGGACGGAATTCTTGTTGCGCAAGTTAAGCGGCTTTTGCAAGCTTCATTGTTTTAATTTCATCGTCGAAATACAGTTTCCTATTATTAGTATAAATTTCATCGTCGGAATATATTTTCCTATCGTTGGTAAGGAATTAGAGATGACAATTGCGATAGAAGAACTGTTTTCGTTGGTGAAATTTGTAGATATGTTTGTTAGCCGATATCAGGGAAGAAGGATGATTTCAAGCATAAAACAGGTTAATATTGTAGATATAATTTCCATATAAGTAACATTAAGAATAGGTGGAGGTGTAATACTAAATGTTCAGTGTTTAATGTCGATTGTTTAACATTTACGTATTCAACGTATTATTATATGTTTAAGAAGCATTTGGATGACTGCTATTAATGTAGTCGTATCAATATTCGTTACCTATTAATATAAACGTGTTAACAATTTGTAATTTTTAAGATGATATAATTAGACAAAATTGGCAACGTGTCGAAACGAGCTGCAGCCATAAACATAGCTATAGATATACATTTTAATCGAAGAATGTTAGATTATAAATATACGATAACATTGTAATTATCTGTATTAAATCATACTGCTTTTGAAGATGTTACTACGAATTTCATTCCTACATTTAAATACAAATTTAAAGCTTACGTCTTTGAAACAGGGATTCTTTAATCAGCTTCTAAATTTCATTTCCATTCCACCAAATGTTTATAGCCACGTAAGAGTATTACTAAACTGTAAGAAGCTTAATACAATTGAATCCAATTAATCGGTACGTAAATATCAAAATGCAGAGTGTCCCACTTAAAACAGGCCACTTAATTATTTTTCAAACGTTCGATAATACGAACAAAACTAGAAATTTAACTTAACTCGAATCGAAAATCAACTACACCGCAAGTTCATACTTTCCACGCCACTTTACAGTGTTTTCTACGGTTCCTAATATAAGTAGAAGTGTAACTATATAACTGTATAATATGGAACGTGATTAACTGCCCCGTTCTAGTTGAAACACCTCGAATAACAGCAATGAAGACACGGAGACCGTAGAATCGATCCGAATGCGAAAATTTACATGTCTGAGCATCGAAGCGACCGAAATATTCGAAGCGCTTTGCGTCATAGATGCAATATAAAGCTGAATCACACTCGATACAGTCGCATCAATCAGTGTCGCTGTTTAATGCTTTAATTTACGACTTCGCCATTCATATTTCTCTATTCAAAGAGAATGGTGGGGGAAAATCCGAGAGTGACGGCGGAATAATAGTAACGATGACGTGAAAATGCGATAAGGCGTGAGTGGGGAGACGCGTTACTTGCGGTGCTCATTCGCGGATTCGCCATTGACTATCGTGTACTTATCACGTCTGTACCACGCATTATAATAAATTGGGATTGTCGGATTATTAGTAAATAATTGCTTCCCAAAACTAAATCTGACAATAAGAAACACTGTCTATTGCCTTCCTAAGAAAACCGTACTGGCGCTATTAGATCTAAGGGCCTGAGACTATTTGTCCGCGAAGGACAGGGTAATAAACACGGTGCAGGCATAGTCTCTCTTTTCTCAAGTGCATACAAAATTTCCTTTTTGGGGTCTGGGCGTCTCCTTGCTTCTTATTCAGTATTGAAAGAGTCAAGACGTTCCTCCGCTCAGTAAATTAATAGAGGCACATAGTATAAAATGTAAAAGACTCGTGTGTTATTATTCACCCATTGCCAATTGGGATAATTCAATTTTTGGTTTCAGCAATAAGCGTGTGTATTTATTCTGAATATCGCTGGGCTCTTGTTTCTAGCGAAGACTGCAAATTTTGTTGGCCTAAAAGGCTAACTATACGCGTGTTTACCGAGAACAAATAATTTTCAGATATTTCGGCGAAACGCAGGCGATGTTTAGTTTAAAGAGAGGTCGAGCATGATAAAAGTCTGACGTGCAGACGGTCTACAGGCAGGATCGCGGAGGTTTACAAAGCGTAAAAAACGTGTAAATAGTGTACAGAGACGCGAAGTGTAAAAAATGAAGAGGAAAGCGGAAGGGCATTTCATGAATAGCTGTGCAAACGAGGAATTGCAGGTTTCAGAGCTGTTTAGACGGCCTTTGCAATGGAATATATCTTCACAATGAGCGCTCTTCGGCCGTTCTCCTGGCGAAAATTTTACAACAGCGTACTACTATCGCTTGAAACTAGCAATTCATCAGTCGCGGAGCGCGTACACTTCAGCGATATGTGTAAAAAGTATAACCCTTTCGTTGTTAACCCTTTCAACGGCATTGCGGCTGCGTAAGCGGGGTGAATTTTTTAATCCGGTGCAATTAGTATTCACGAATTCGAGTTACTTAACTTGTTTGGATTGAAATTAATTCGACCATGTTCTGGACGAAGCTGTGCAAGATAATTGACTATTAGTTGCTACTTGAAATCATCTTCGTTCAAATTACGTATCGAAGAAACGTATTGGTCACAAATCATTGGACACGCGGTAGTTTCTTGCAAAATACTTGTCGAATTAAACAGTGGACATCTTAAAGTGACAGGTACGATTAAATTCTTTTCCCGTGGTAAATAATTAACGAATAGTAGCATCAATTTTTCTATACCGCGTCGTGAGTTTAGTAAACGTCTGACTATTTATTCGAATCATTTTCGAAGCAAGAGAATAAGCAAAACAAAAATGTTCACGGCCTCTATAAGGCAGAGGTTTATTCGAATGAATCATTTAAACAAATTCTTCGAACATGTGTAAATAACATAATAACGAATACGTATAAATAAATGCAGAAGCGCGACGATTTCCGAAAATTACTTAGCACTCAAAGGGCAAAATGAAACATTCCGAACGGTACGTCGTGCTTGGAGACTGGAATATTCAAGAATTTAACAAACGGCCGATATTAAAGGGACCAAATTAATCAAAAGTGACACACGCGAATACCCGGAACTGCTAATTTTCATAAAATGTTCCTATTTCATGCGCCAGGGAATCGGCAAATTATCATATCAAATATTATACGTTTCTCATTTACGATCTACTAAATCTTATTAATTACCACCTGCCCGTTTTCATTAATATGCAAGAAAATTATATCGCTATCGATCGGTGGAAATTTTCGCGACACCATTTCACATATAGATGCGGATTTTCTCTTGAATCGAATCGGTTATTACATGGATAATACAACTGTACAAACCTTATTATTTCAACTGTTAATTACCATTGCAAAACAGTCGATCATCGATTCACTGAGTCGCTATTACATCCTACATTCACCACGTTCTTTCGATAACGCTGCCTATGCATATTTGTTAATCTATTTATGTGAACCAAAGGTTATATCTCACCCGTGAATAAATATACGCACCATCCTAATATTAAACTCGAGCACAAATCGTTCTATGTTGTATTTTTTCGCGGTTGCAACGATTCTCTACGTAGGTTCCATTCCCCCAATGCTATCAACAAAATTATAACTCGGTACCAAGAACCACGTAGACATCGCTTACGATTACAAACACTCGTTGAAACGTTGCAAAATGTACATTTCCATTAACATGTCGATACAGAGATGCAATAATGTCACGTTTCGTATCCGGAGCGAGGAAGCAATTGTAATGGTCCACGTCGAAAATTCAGTTTCTAATTATAAAAAGAAATCGGCGGAATGCAACGTTCTCGATAAAGTTTCCGAGTGCGCGAAGGGTTAAATTTTATATTCCGCCCGACGAGTGACACAATTTTGCCCCCTTCTCTCTTTTTTTTCCGGGGGAATAAATGTTGGCCGGGTTGGCCAACGAAACGCCACGCGAGGCAAATAAAATACGCGAAAACGTGACCGCGTGCAGTCTCGTGACTCGTGACACGTGTCACGCGACGCACACGTTACAAGTCTCGCTAAAATTCATTCGCCGGAACAGATTCATGCTTCGTTATACGGTGATTCACGCGTTTTAAACATTTTCGCCTGGGTTAGATGGCTTCGGAGCGAGCCAACCTTAGCTTTTCACCTTTCAGATCGCGGAACGAAGATTTGCTGGCCGCGACCGTAAAAATTACTGCGTTCCTATTAGCTATCTAAATGCGATCTTTACGAACGGTAAACGTGTGTTTTTTTTTGTTTCCTCTTTTTAAGGGTCACGGCACCAAATAAGCCGTTTATCCTTCGAAGGAGCTTGGAATACTTTACGAAAGAACAGTTTCAAACTGTTACGCAAAGCTTCTACGCTGAACTTTCGCCGAGCGAAGCAAATAATCGTTGAGGATAGTTTTGCGTAATCGGGTTGATTTCGATAAGCAGACATGGGAAAGGATAATTAATTATATCGAGAAGCGGATGCTTATGCAAATTTACCACTTTATCGAGGGAATTTGTATAAATATACACACAACTACTACTTATATTCGTATATTAGAGTAAAGTATAAATTGGCGTAAAGTAAATTTGTATAAAGAGTTGCTTCTTGTAAACTGATTTGTATTTAAAAATATCTGCATAAATCTGCGTAACGAATAAAGTCTGGCATTAATCAAATGAAATTTTATTCAAATATCCCTAACCTCGTTTAAAATCCATCCTTGTGCAGATTAATATTTTTAAAAAAAAACACGCCCTAAAGAAAAATTATATTCCTCCTTCTAATATAATAATGCGTGCTTTACTTTTGATATTTTATATGCAACCTATTTTCCGCACTTTTCCTCTCAATATAATTCCTAATAATAGTACATAAAAGTTTTTCGAAGTAAGCAAATCTAATCCCTTTGTTTCAACTTCTTTAGTTAGAATCGAGGTCTTCGATGCTTCATATAAGAAAAAGATTTAATTTCTCCTGAGAATGTAATTTGCACGTGTGTGTGCGCGTGTTTGAGCATGCGTAGACTAGGTTGATGGTAGTTAGCCTGTGCTTTTTGGTAGGAGTTTGTTGGTTATGTTAATTGCAAGTAAAAGCGGAGAGGCAACTGCGCCGGGGCTTTCAGAGAGGAAAAATATGGAGAAAGAGAAGAGGCAGAGCTAACGCGATGATGGTGTACGCAGAGTAAACTTCTGCGCCAAGGAAATATTAAAGCAAAGCCGGAAAGATTGCGTTACATCCGGCGGAATCAAAGTGAAATCGTAGAATGTAATTTGTGCATAATTATTAACGTCTAATTGCTTGTTACAGCTGCGTTCTTTCATATTGCAATGGCCACTTAATTCTGCTTCGAGCTTGCAGCTGTTTCTTCCACTTAATCGTGTCCTTATTTTTCTTTTTACTTTTTAAAGGAATCCTAATAATTTCTTGGGGAAATATTTCGAAATGAACCGTGGCGCATAGAATGAAAAAATATAATTTTACTTATTTCTCTCCGCCGTGGAAAGATTTAACGAGACGCTCGGTTAGCTGCAAACTTTATAGAGAGTATTATCGTACCATCGACATCGACAACCAAATATAAAAGAATCAAGTATAAGCGTAAAGTTTGCGAATTTAAGCATCAATTTTTAGGTTGAAGCTTCTTTCTATTTTCGTAACAATTAGCCACAAACATAAAGCAGAGAATTACTATAAAATTAACATCAATAGCAAACTATAAAAGAATTCTTACTAAAGTTTGCATATTCAATTTTCGATTTGTACGTTGAAGCTTCTTCCTTTTCGCGCGTATAAATTTTTCCCGAAGGAAACGGAATACGATTAAATACGCATCGAAACTAAAAAACAAGTATATGCAATTTATGCTCATAAACCACAATGAAATATATTATACAACATATCAATATAAATATGTAAGGAATATTTAATACGCATTTTATTATGCAACGCACTGCACTCCCTCTAATATATTAACCACTATAATTTCATTTTTCTGACGTGCAAACTCGCCATGTTTGCTAGCAAAATAGAGGTGAAAAGAATAAAAATTGAAACGAGAACGAAGGAAGATAATAGAAATAAAAGACAGATTAGAAAAGGGTAAAGCGGAAAGGGAAAGAAAAAGAGTGAAGTTAGGTGTTCCTGTAGTCTACTTTGGTTAACCCTATGTATTCGGTGGTTACGCGATGCAAGTTGTTTAAAGGGTTAAAGACAACGGCCATTCTTCACCGTGCAGCGAATCGGGCGCTATCTACGACCGGAAAGAACATGCAGTCATAATTGCTTCCTGTAATGCAACGAAAGCGCCGAGGGAGACATCGAGTTTCCCGGGTCCCTGTGCAAAAGCAATCGTAGATTCTCGTACATCACGCACCCAGCGCACCGGCTACATAATGCACCGAATGCAATCTTACCGAGCTTCACGCTCCGAAAGATCGTATCGAGTTTTCTGAATAATTTCGCACTTAAAGCGGAGGAGGAGCCGCGAAATTTCCAGCCCTCCCCTATCCGGCCAAATAACATCACAAGCCAGCAAAAATAGTACGGCGAGAGCTTCGATGCCGACGGGGGGAAAGAGAAAAAACGTCATCGTAGCGAGAGAAATATTTGATGAGCAGATATATATACATATAAATGGCAATGTTCTCCAATGAGAAATTATTCGAAGGTACAAAGGGAGAGATTACGAATCCTAGAATTATCTCGATCGATCAAACGCGTGAAAATTCAATTATTCAACGAAGAACTCGTATTGTCCGATCTATCGTTGGGTTTAAGTTGGAAAGCATGCGAATTAGCAACGAAAATGGTGCAAGTTTCCAAACAAAGCATCAATGATCTTGTCTCCAAGAAACGTAGCAATGCACTTACGTAAACCTACAGGTGCATCGGGAGGTGCATACGTAAGATGTCGGTCAATCTTGCACCTAAGCATGAGAATAGAGACACGTAGGCGCGCGTTACACGCGTCTTACATCGTCACGCGTGCCAGCTGCGCTTGTGTGCACGTGTGCAAATCGACGTGTACGTGTACGTATATGTACTAGTAGATGGCTGTGTATCCGTGTGCGTATAGACAAGCGTATACGCATATATCAAAGACCAACGCGGAGCTCAGTAGACCAACCAACCACGCAGCAATACATCAAGCCCGGTAATTTATAGCGGGGCGATTAACCCCTTCGCGTCCGTTCCTCCCTGCGCTCCGAGAAGATCTGAAAGTCAGATCTGCTTGGCTGACTCCCTAATATACACGCGTCAAGATATACTTGACACGGGTTCCACCGTGAATCCGTTTCGATATTCGCCGAATTCTTTAATCCCTTCCGATACTTTGTACGTACGCTAATCCTTCAATCAGGGGCTCCGCGTTTGCCACGCGTTTATTCGGTGTTACGCAAACGCGTGGACAGAGCGAAAGTATTGGGAATTTTGAAGCTTACGTATTGAAAGCATCGAGAGTTGGAAAGTTTGCAACTTTGTGAGTTCGAAGCTTTGGGAATTCGCGGCTTTGCAAATTCGAAGCATTGGGAATTCGAGGACATGAAAATTTGGAGCGTCAGGAATTCGAAATATTGGCAATTTGAAGCTATGAAAATTTGTAACTTTTAGAGTTCGTCGCTTTAAAGATTTAAAGCGTTGAGAATTCGAAGCTTTGGGAATTCGAAGCATTGGAAATTCGACGCCTTGAAAATTTGCAGCGTGAGGAATTCGAAATATTGGCAATTTGAAGCTATAATACTTTGTAACTTTGAGAACTCGACGCTTTAAAGGTTTAAAGCGTTGAGAATTCGAAGCTTTGGGAATTCTAGACCTTAGGAATTCAAAGTATCGGGAATTCTATGCTTTGAGAATTCAAGGCATTGAGAATTGGACGCTTCGGAGACCCAAAATGTAGGAAATTCGACGCTTTGAGAATTTGAAGCATTAGATATTCGTAATGTTGAGAATTCGGTACTCTAAAAATTCGCGGCGTTCGAAATTCTTTGAGAAATCCAAGCATTGCGATCTCGGAGATATAGATGCCTTGACGTGTACCAAAAATGCGGAAGCTGTGAATAAATTCTTCAGCCTTGCATCAAAACTTTCGTCTCGTCTTAAATGCAAAAGCAGCTTTATAAATTCGATCGTGTTATTTAATAGCAACAAATTAAAGAAGCGGATGAGTTATTTCGATACGAAACAACAACTTTATCTGATCTACCAGTGCATCAGCAGTAACTTTGGGAAATAGAGCGCGCCACGTTAAAGATATTCCATTAAACGTTTACGAGCAAGTATGAACGAATAATTGTGCTTTTAAATAAACTCGGAACGCCGTGCCGCACAGAGCGAAATGTTTATGGCGGAATCGCATACGCGGAGAGGGAGAGAGATAAGATAGCAGTTTTAAAGCGTGGAATCACGACGTTAATTATATTGTCGGTTTTACGATCTTAGACAAGTATTTTGATTGAACGGGAATAAGTGGCAATAAAATCGTACAGCCGCGAAGCGTGTCGTAGAACGTAGGAAATCGTCTACTATATAACGCGTGCAATAACTCGAACAAGTGAGGTAAATGTACTCAATATGGTAGAGCGAAAAACGTCGAAAAGAAGTAGGGGTAGATGTCCCAATAATCGTCGCTTTAATTATTTTATTCGATAGCGAACGAATGTACGAAGAATCGTGACTATAATAATTATAATACCAAATTTGGACCTGACTTTTATATAACAACACAGATGGACGTTGCGCGTGTGTTTATACTTAATATTTAAAACGAAATAGCAGGTGACGTGTGTCGTTTGAGCATATAATCGCGACTAATGTAATACTGTAAGTAGAAAGTATGGGAATTTTTATAATGTAGGAAAGGCGACGATTTTATGGTTCATCTTCCATCTGTCATACAAACTAACGTGCTGATATACGTAAGGATCATTTCTATGTAAGTGACAACATTTTAAATGACAGTACGACAGTACATTGGACTTTGTTATACATTTTCAACGAATTAGTAATCAATACATCGTATTTCACATAGAAGAAAGTTATCGTAAACAAAAGAGATGTTAACTAATGTCGCACTCCAAACCGGGACGATTCGTAGGTTAAATAACTTCCAAAATAATTGAATGCAGTTGCACGATAAGCTTAATCTGGCATTAATTGAAACATCTACTCAACCTTTGAACTTAGCAATTAGTTACGGTTTCATGAAGCGTAAACGATTGATTTGCTCGAATTTTGGTAAGATTCTAAAATCAGATGTTCCATATTACCACCGTTTACCATATATATAACGCGCGTATCACCTTACGGTAACTCGAAACAGCTCGTTGCACAGGGTATCCGAAGATTTCTTTGAAGCATTAAGACACTCCGAAGTTTTAACTTCGAGTCCTCTCGCAATCGGCAACGAACGCGCAATTGTATCCCGTGGGATATTAATTATTATCGTCGTGGCCGTATTCACATAGTCGAAGAACGCGTACATTAACGAAGGAGCGAATTTCACGGGCGACTGTACGCATTAAGTATCTTAATTGTCAAAGGTTTCTCCGGGAGTCTGATCGCCTCTTCGAATAGCGGCGTAATTGCAATTAATCAGTAGGGACAAACCCGCGCGTTTCCTCCTGTTACCGGCCACCGTTTCTCCTAAAGCTGTCTTTCATTTAGGTGGCCTACGACTCAGCTCAAACTCTCTTTCATCCCCCCTTCCCCACCCCGTCAGTGTACAGCTTCATCGAAAGTAGTTTTCCTCGATTTCGTTCGCCTCGTTATTGTCCCGTACTCTTTGTACACCTCTAACGGTGCATTTATGTGTTTACGAGAATCTCGACGGGAGAAGCGGTGAAATTATTTCTTAACACGTTTACCACACGTGTATCGTACGATAGATGCAGCGATTACTGTCAACGTCTCCGTAACTGACACTTCAATTGTTTCATTTAATAGCGAAGTGATGCACGAAGAATCGTAAGCGAGTCTTTATTTAACCGTTTTAGAAATTATTCAACCCGACGTGCTAATATATGTAAAAATTGTTTCTGTTGAAATGAGAACTTGGCAAGCGACAGTAACAGGAACACCGGACTTTCTTCTATATTTTCAATGAACTAGTAATTAATTCATCACATTCAACGCGATAAAAAATGTGTTCATAAATAAAAGAGACGTTGAACAGTATTATGTTTCAAACTGGAACGATGTTCAAGTTGAATACGTTCTAGAAATAGTTAAACAAAGTTACGCGATAACCTTAACAGTAGAGCTACCGAACCAATCGAAATGACTGGGTACAAATTAGCCAGAAAAATTCTATAAACTCGCAACGGTTCACTTTCTAAAATGTTCCGTGATTTTTATACAAAATTAATATTAATGGAGATTAATATCTACCGTGTCTATTTCTTTGATACGAATAAGTATACTTTAAACGCGGGTAGTTTTATCGTTAAAGTGGCAGTAATTGTTACGTCTACCCTACGCATTCAATCTGTCAAACGAATTAATAGTCATCTGTGAGTTTCGCAACCGGCGAACGTAGCTTCGTCCTCCATTCAAAATGCACGCGTAGCGTAGCTCGCGGAGAGCATCAAAATTCGTATGTAGTTGTGCAAACACGTATCGAGCACGCGTATCCTTATCGCGGTTGAGTCGTGCCACGACATCCGGTAATGCAACCCCTTGCACAAGGCGGCTTGCGCACGCGGACGTTTCCTCGTAAAATTCCGTATCTCTCTGGTGCTCGCGAGCGACGACAGCAAGCGAGCGAGCAAACGCGCGCCACGGCTCTCGCGAGAGAAACGTACGAAACGAACACACACACTGGGAAGCTCAATAGGACGAGTGGCACGTACAATGAGACCCTTTGTTTCTCCGTGCCAACGATCGTTGCTCCGGCAATGTTTGCAATCTGCCTGCCTTTCCGAGCTGTTTTCCTTCCACGACCTTCCTTCCGTTCCACGCGGAATTTTCGATCCGATTCGTTCCGAGGATTCTTCGGAAGCTTTCGTAATCGGTGGAAATGAGTGCGATTGTAAATACGCCCGGCAATATTATTTTCAATCACCGTTGTCCCTCGATTTCTACCATTTCGCGTCGCATCGTTCGAATCTTTGCTACGTAAATAAATTGCCTCAATGGTATTTTTATTAATGTGCGGCGGCCCTCCTGTATTTACCATTAGAGGGACGTACGAAAAAATACGGCTTTCTTAATAGTACTCGTTCCGACTACTTAGTCCGTGTATATACTGCCTTTAACCCCTTGCCATACAATTATTGTATTACTCGCGTATGCTAATGTTAGTTGATCACTGTTTTCACATCATATAAAGTACAAACCTATATGGATACCGTAGACAATTTTTCTTTTACAACTCCTAATCTTGTAAAACAAAGCTAAGATTAAAGTTCAAGTTGAATTCTACCCTCGATAGTATTCGTTTTTGTTGAATGTGCGCACGAATTCATAGCACGAGTGTAACTTGTTATTACAGATTAAAGGGTTAACCTTCCTTCCAATATCCCAACGTTTAAGGCAGAGCCTGCTAGGTAGCCTTACTGACGAGTTCACTAACAGGTCCAGAACGAAACGCACACCCTTCCTTTTTCCTATTCTATCCCCTCTCCATAGCGCCACAGATTGTAAACAAATTCAGTGCTGTTCTAGACTTCACTTGCTCCGTACTCATCGTCGTGTTTCAAACTCAATTTACAGCGTCTAGTTTTGTTCCACAATGGCTCGATATAATTATTGTATGCAACGTTATATATCGAAGGGCATTTGATCCTGTAAATTGAATTCAATTTTTAGTATTTGAATTGCCACCGCTACAAATTCTTAAAGCGCTGAATTTCCAAGGCTTTGAGTTTCCAAAGCTGTCAATTCTCAATGCTTCGAATTCCCAAAGCTGTCAATTCTCAATGCTTGGAATTCCCAAAGCTGTCAATTCTCAATGCTTCGAATTCCCAACGCTGTCAATTCTCAATGCTTCGAATTCCCAAAGCTTCGAATTCTCAGTGCTTTGAATTCTCAAAGCTTCCACTTCTCAACGATTTCAGATCCCAAAGCTTAGAATTGCCGATATTTTCAACATCCAAAGCATCCAATTCCCAATACTCTCAACCCTCAAACCGTACAATTTATTTTATCCCAAATAATATCCAATCTATTCCAAATTCTATCGCAAAACTTTGCCCGACTTTTCCACTCCGCATAGCGCCGCTTTAACCAGCTCTAATAGCCGCTATTTATAGCGGCGCGGATAGAATCCTTTTATTAGATACTTGCCAGAGCTGATTGAATAACCGCGAAGCAACGATAACAGCAACCGTTGATAAGTTATTCAGCGAAGGGTCCATTGTGCGAGATTTAAAAGAAGTGGCGCGTTGCACGGAGCAGCAGTCGCTTCTTGCGACCGGTTTTCCTTTTCACCAACGATGGACTCGCTTGCACGCGAATGCACACAGGCATACGGAGATATATGCACGCGCATAGAGAGAGGTACCCTCGTATATTTTCATTTGACACAGTTCGTCCCGCGATATCAAGTAATGGAAGTTCTTCCGCAATGGGCTTTCTAGCGTATCTACCTAAACGATGTCGCTCGAGGGCCAACACAGCGAGCCTAGCGATCTTGAAAATGAGGCCCGAACGTTATATGCATGCATACATATGCAGCCACTGACGAGAGAGAGTTTCCAACAATGCGCCGCCGCGCCGGTCGAAAAACAATACCGAAACGTTGCTCATCTGTCGTTTCTATAATGAAAATGCTCCCGGATCCCTCTTTCCGCATCTGCGGTGCTTGCAAAAATAATTTCCGCGTCGTTGCATTTATTTCGGCGTTTAGGCAGCCATTGATTGCCATCTAGCGCATTAATATTCCCTTCGTTTGAATCCTTTTATCGCGCTTTCATTAGACATTGGCATTGTTCGGTGAATTATTTGCAAACATAGGTTAACATAATATGTAGTTTAGTAGCAGTAATACTGTTGGCAATAGTGATACTATGTTACCTTTATTATGACGTTTCATTGTTCCAAGTAATTATGCGATAGTTTATTTCAACGCGATGATATTTCATTATTTGGATTTAAAATGGAATGATGTCTTATTTTAAATAGTTGTTCGTCGATCAAATATTTGTTCGAATACTTTCTTAAATACTCTCTGATTCTATCATATCAAATTCGTCAACAATTTAAGTTTCCATGAACTGTTTCACGTATGCATATTCGGGACACGTATTATTGAAGTATTTAAGTCTTATTAAATGTTCGAATGAATTGTTTGAAGCAAGAACTATTTCGAAAGCAAATGCAGGTAGATTATAAAAATCCCATTCAAAGTATACTTAATTATAATTCAATTATGTGTAATTAATTTAGTTCAATCATTTTCAGACAAGTTCAAATAGTGCATTCTTGAAAGAATTCTTCTTAATTCTTATTAACTTCAATGCCAAATTAATTGAATAATTCTTACCTCAAATTACTTGCCATTTTATTTGAGCGGAGTACACGGAATAAAAGATTACTTCAAAATAATTCATATAAACTGAACACGAATTGAAGTTTGTGAAACAGAAACACAACATAGTATTTGAACTAATATGATTACTTCAAATTATTATTTGTTACGCTACTTCGAATAGTCTGAAGTTATTTTAAACGATTATTTGCTATCTTATTTAAAATAAAACGTACGCAGCCTGGTTTTTAAAAAGGTTACCCTAATTCAAACCTATTTCTAAAGGTATGCATTTGCGTAAATGTGCACAGTTTAATCATCATGCAAAACTCTATGCAGTTGCGTTTTAAATACCCCGTAAACTTTGACAAAAATCTATTTAACGCCAACCCTGTTGTACCATCTTCCCTATGAAAAACCGGCCGCAAAATTCGATTTCGCCATATTTCCCCCCCCACGAAAAAAAATCTCCCCGATACTAAATACATA
Organism: Eucera pruinosa; assembly: GCA_028830335.1. Classification (NCBI taxonomy): domain Eukaryota; kingdom Metazoa; phylum Arthropoda; class Insecta; order Hymenoptera; family Apidae; genus Eucera; species Eucera pruinosa. Next base: position 651,975 of record JAMYCR010000014.1, read on the forward strand.
TCACGATACCTTTTGCAGCAGCTATCGCGACATCCATCGAGTTATCCGCGTTAAAAAACGGAACACTGGCCGTTCAAATATTTTCGAAACGATAAAGGGAAGCGTCTGCTCGCAATCAAAGGTTGGAAAACGCGTTCGGGAGGCGAGAAAGCGCAAACAGCGAGCGGTTGCCTGGAAAAAGGAAGCACGGGAACGGCGGTAGGGAGGAGCGGGAAGGGGTTGACGGGTGAAAATCGAAGAGGAACTTCTTGAAAATGCCGGCCACGAATTTAGCCTGACCGCGAGAGCAGGTTGGGAAATCAAATCCCAGCGGAGAGCAGCGGAACCTTTTCGGCTCGGTCCCGTGGCGGATACTTTTGCAAACGCGAGCGAAAACTTTCGCTGGCCGTAAACGAGTCGGGCAAACTTCCGGCGACTGGCCTCCGAGGCCAGAAATCGCGGCGATGAAAAAGAATACGATATCGCGTACCTACGTACGAATATTCGTCCGACTTCGTTCCCCCCGCTGCCCCGCAGCTTTTACGATCCCCCTTTATTGGATGACTCCGCGAGTGAAACTGCGGAGACGTCCGTGTGTCTTCTGCGATGAAATTCTCCGAGCGCAAGCTGATTCGATTCTTCATCTTCTCATGTCAGGTGGCGCAGGTTATTAGGTTAAAGTGCAATATACGCGATCTTTTTATTTTTGTACAGGGCAAATAATTATTTGGAGGATATTTGGTATTGATACTATTTATTTTTAGTGACCTTTCGAGAATATTTTAGCAGGAAAGGATTAAACGAGTTCTTTGTATTTCGATGCAGATGACTGTGGAAATAGATGATTGTAAATAAGTGAAAAATAAATGAACATTTGTTAAGGTTCCACAATTCCTTTAAGGGATGAAACAAACTTCTATTGAAGTCAATGTCTATTACAGTGCCACATTTTTTAAGGGATCGAATAAGAGACTATTAAAGTCCCACAATTTGTAGGAGATGAAATGAAGCTGTATCAAAGTTCCACAATTTTTAAAGGATGAAATAAACGTGCATTAAAGTCCCACAATTTTTAGGGGCTAAAATAAACGTGTATTAAGATCCCGCAATTTATAGGGAATTATATAAACGTGTATTAATGTTACACAATTTTTAAAAGAATGGAACAAACCTCTATTAAACTTCCACAATTTTTAAGGAGTGAAAGAAACCTTTATTAAAGTACAACAATTTTTTAAGGGATGAAAGAAACCTCTATTAAACTTCCACAATTTTTAAGGGATGAAATAAAACCTCTATTAAACTTCCACAATTTTTAAGGGGTGAAAGAAACCTTTATTAAAGTACCACAATTTTTTAAGGGATGAAAGAAACCTCTATTAAACTTCCACAATTTTTAAGGGATGACTGAGACTTGTATCAAAGTTCCATAATCTTTAAAGGATAAAACAAACCTGTATTAAAGTTCCACAATTGTTAAAGGGTTAAACAAACCTCCATTAATGTTCCACAATTTTTAAGGGCTAAATGAAACCTCTATTAAAGTTCCAACAATTTTGAAGGAACAAAAAGAACCTCACAAAATATTCAACGAACAAAATACACCTCCATTAAAGCATTTCCTCAAAATGGATTTCAATTATGCATAATTAAATCAACACTCTAATTCTAATAAAATCATCTAACTTGTTATATGCATCATCTTTATAGACATACCTAATGGAGCCACGGTTTTTCCAGGAAGTATTCAATGAAGCTAAAAGCATTTTAATCTGAAAACAACGCTGGCTAATAGTACAGAAGATAGACAAGGTATCCAAACGTAAACGAAGCCATTGTTAACCGACCTATTCGATGAATTATTGACAAGCTACACGGAAATACAACGCCAACGTCGTCTATATTAAACCAAGGAATAAGAATGAAATTCTATTAAGAGTATTAAACTTTTCTACAGGAATAGATATCGTGGATCGCAAAAATAAACCAGCGCTAGTGGAAGTTAACCTCGCGCTGAAGCTGCAGCTGCGAATGACCATTTCGCAATCGCGTCGAACGCGAGGATGGTTTCCTCGTCGCTGGAATAGAAAAATTAAGCAAACGAAGCAAGCTTATCGCTTGCATTCGTTGAATAAAAATAGCATGCAGGCAAATAATTGAATTACACTGTACCGAAGGCAGGAAACCAAAGTGGAAGGGAGAAATAAACGAAGCAGCTGGTGCACCGGCTTATTCTCGAACATTGAAACATCCGCAGAAGCTTTCTTTCTCTCGTCCAACGCTCCTAATCGCGCTACGCCACGTGCGTCCGATTTTTCTTCTACATCCACAGGATAAAATCGACTTTGCTCGCTTTATCTTGCGCTCCCTCTTCGGCCGCCATTTCGGAGTCAAGAGAGAACTCAAGATGGTCAGTTCGCAAGGAAATAATGCTGGTATTGGTGTTTCTCGACCGTGACGAGACGAACAAATGCACGGTGCAGTTTCTCCGAAGAAAAGCACGCTCTTAGATTCTTGGATTTTTCGATTCTTGCGCTATTGCGTGAGTTTTATCGCTGCAAATCGACGGAATATTGAAGACGTTAATTCCAAAGCAATATAAATATATTAGCCAACATTGGAACGATGGTAATTGTGAATAAATATCGCAATGATAAATTAATATTCGAAATATCTCACGTGTAATGATAGATATTTTTACATACGTGATCTTTAAAATCTAATCTTATATTAATGTGTATACATGTGTTGGAATTCTATCATTCATTCCTCTGTACCTCGAATTTTAATTACTTTCAGCACAAAAGAGATTAGAATTGATACGTATGTATATATGAGTGGTTTGATTTCAACCTGAAACCTAAGAATTAATAACGACTGTATATATTATACAATTGACTGGAATCGATACAATGATAAAGAAAAAATGCAGTGATACAAATATTCGATATGCAGACACGGTAAGACTCGACAAATGTAAGTATAAAGTACTGGACAAACGTATAGTGTATATATTTATAATCTATATATAATTGCAGCTTATATATACTTATATATATACTATATACTTATATATATATGTATAGTAATAAGTCTATTATTAATAATCTATTATCTATATATATTAAGTCATAAGTCTATATATAGTCTATATAATTGTAATATTAAACAAATAATTATCTATAGAATAGTTCCTTTAGAATTTTCTTTATCGATAGAAAAATACCACATTTTCCTTAAACGTTTATTTATTTATTTATTCATGTACGGGTAATAACCCATTGATATACAAGCAATTAATACATTGGACTATGAAAAGTGTCGCTCGCTATGTAGAAAAGATATCGTTAAAAATAATTCACTACTTATTGCAATATTATTTATATAATTAATTATATAACGTCCTATACCCATTAAGCAAAGTATTAAATAATTCTCGTAAAAGATTGTTATACTATTCTTCTTAATGCGTCATCTTCCCTCTCTCCTCTGAACAAAAACCACGAGTTCTGTTTTTCTTTCGATTCTAAGAAGTCACCGAAGGCAGCCAAAATCAAAACAAACCCAAAACCGAAACGAAAATTTCGGCGTACATGTTTACCGACCTTGAGTCCTGTTTCTATTCGAGCATTCTGCCCTCAGAGTGTTCTCGTAAATATCGTTAAACTCGTGTCCCTATAGATTAAATTTCGCGTCGCGTCGTTCCGTATGTTTTCGTATCAGTCGAACGCGAGCCGTGCAATGAATCGTACGCGCGTGGCTCGTGTACATTTTCTATAAAATCGTGAAATGGATTTCGCGTTACTTCGAAATTCCTTGCTCCGAATGCGTGCGCGTTTTATGCTAAAGACGGGGGAAACAGAAGGTTGGCCGGGGCTTATCGGGCAGAGAAATTTAAAAGATTATTTTGAATAAACACAGTACTTAGTTCTCGATGGACGGAAGCACGAAAGGGCCTAATTGCCGGCTACGTAATCGTAATCGTTCCCTCGATCCTTTTCTCTTCGGGCAATTTTTCTCGTTACACTGATGATATTCAAAGTATTGCGTGCGCCGCGAATGCCAGACAGATGGCCGTTGCCCTGCTACTTTCTCAAACTTTAAACGACAGCGAACGACGCGAGGATACGGCCAACTCACTAACCTCGAGGGAGTTATTCGGTGAACTCGTGAATTTTGCGTTACGCGTTGAGAGTTCCTCCGAGCCGAGCGGCCAATCAAAGGCAGAAGAAGAGACGAGGGAACGACCCAGAGGCTTGCCGCAGGATTATCCAAAACTCTTGGCAAGTACAGTCATGTTCGAATGTCTCGAAACAATAACTGAGCTGTAGTTGGAAGTTAAACATTTTTTAACCGAGCTTAGTTTCAAGCCAGCTGAGAATTATAACGACGCGTGTTGCGTTGATTTTTGCACATTGATACATGCAGTGGCTACAAAAAGTGTTCAATCTATCTATTTTACTTTTTATACTAATCATATCTATTTTACTTTTTTAAATGTTAATAAATTTGGGCTGCATACGTTAAATTTTATAACTGTTTAATTCTCCATTGTATGAATTATCATAACGAGTTAGAAAATATATACATATGTCTGATTGTTGTTTTATTTAAATGTTGATATGGTAATGAAATAAATAATGTTGTTTATCGAAGTTTACGACTGTTCGTAAACGGGAACTTCGTGCATATTTGAGTATAAAAAAACGTTCAATCATTAAACTATGGAACATTTGAAATTAAGTAACGCAATTAATGGGTTAATGGTAATATTAAGCAACTACAAACATTTACCGCTACGAAAGTGGAATAAAACAACTAATCAAAGAACAACTTATTAAATAATGAAATATAAATATATATGATACGATTAAATTATATATTTTTGTAGCCACTGTATTTATTAACCGCTCAACGATGGAGCAGTTTCTTTTGTCTGCCTCTGTGAAGTTCAGAGATTTATGCATTTTAATAGAGTCGATGCGTTACTCCAATAATTTAATTCAACGTTATATAACTCGAACGAGATTTTATAGCAGTGTATTTATTTTCCTTCTGCTTTCTTTTTAAAATATATATTAACGTCGCATCAACGGATTGGTTATTAGCAACAACGATTATTAATCGTTACCATTATTACATTATTACATCAATGATCTTTGAATCATCGATGAGATCAAGTGGGTCATCGGTTTTTCCATTCTCAACGTTATCTTTTAGTTAGCGTATACTACTGTACTTTCATCGGAAGTTATTACATATATTTCGGGCAGATTAGGGTGAGGTTATTCGTTGACGTTTGGATACGACGTTATTTTCCATATTATTTAACCCTTTCGCTATCAGCGCGTTGAAAGTAAAGACTAAAAGCATAAAAAATGATAACGTTTGTCAATATGTAAAATGGTACACGTACAAATATTTGGATACTTTACATAGCTATGTAAATTATCCTACACGTAGTTACGCGTACCATAATATTGATGTACGAATGATTGAATAAATTCTATTGCGTTATAGAAAAAGAATACATGTACGTATGCTTCGAACAAATGCCAATCCAATCCTTGAGATCGTATATACACGTCCATAGTAGCGAAAGGGTTAATAAGAAATAGATTGGCCCTACTTATTTGCCCACCGCTGTATAAAGTCCACGCAACTGAAAGGGTTAAAAAAAGCCAACCTCGAAATACTTTTGAGTAACCTTCTACTTACTCTATACCTCCGCGAAACTTTTGGAAGTCACGAAGCGAAGACTATACGTGTGTCTCTGTTCCCTTTACGCGAGCTTCCGTCGTTGTAAATGTAAAAAAAAGCTTCAGCTTGGGGAAGCTATGAAGCATTGAGACGGAAGTAAGACGTACTACGCCACCGCCGATGCAATTTTCAACGACGGTCGCGTCGTGTTGCTGTCTACGCGTGTCCTTGACGATGTATCGCCTCGCACACGAATGCTTCAAGTCTGACCAAAATTTCGGCCAGCCTCGGTCTCCTCCCTCATGCATATCCAGGAATAGAGGAGAGAAGCCGGGCTGCGTCGGATGCCAGATGCAAATGCGTATGCAACGGCCGTGCACGCATGTGTGTAGGTACGTATGTTATCGGCGTGCAGATTTCGGTCGTTTACCGGCCCGTCCTGCATATCCGTGCCCGTGGAACGCATTATATATGATCCCGGGCTCCCCAATGCGCGTTAGATTGTTGCAATGACATATGCACGGAGCTGACGCGTATCCTTGACACCGATGTCGAATGCTTCCTACCTGCCACCTGGAATCTTAACGAAGAATATTCATAGCTCACGGCGAGCCTCTCAGCTTTTTCCCACGTCAATGCTTCTTAAAGGGGAACACCTGCTACGTGAAGATGCTTTCGCGACGCGTGCAACTGTAAATTTAAAACCTTTTTCTTTTTTTTTAGAAGTTTTGTGGCATCGCGAGTATTCGTTGAAATTACTTGGAAAGGACTTTGTTTGCGTCTATTGTGTGCGTACATAATAGTACTTGTATACTATTGCGTAGAAGTTAGAGGTTTTTAAGTTGATCGATTAAGTACGATGCTTCTTTACGAAGTTGCAGCAGTTCGATTATCGACAAGTTTTCCATCGGAATTTCTTCATCCCTTAATATCGCGAACTGTGTTTCGTAGGTTTCTAAAAGATTCAATAGATTCGATGATACGGAAATTTTCGAGAAAACTTTCTGTTCGCGTATGTAAAAATAGAAGCTTCAAGCTTCAAAGCAAGCCCAATTTAATTGTAGTACGATGCCTCTTTACCAAATTACAGTAATTTAAAGATCGACAATTATTCTATTCAAATATTTCATCCCTTAATATTCCTCATTTCGCGAGCTCGCAAAAGTTTGAATGGATTCGATCACACGCAAATTTTCGAGTAACATCTGTTCACCTGTATAAGAGTAGAAGCTTCAAGCTTTAAAACGAGCCCAAGTTGATCGCCTTACGATGCTTCGTTGCAAAGTTATAGAAATCGAAAGATGCGTAACTTTTCCATCGCAATATTTTACGCGCCTTTGACGGCGAGTATTTTGTTGAGAGAAATAGTATAATTATCGCAAGTGGCGCTTACGGTAACACTGTAGCTGGCACGATGTCACCCGGCCTGACGTTGCTTGTGGGCTTCATCAAGGTATTTACCGACAAACTGATATCCATCATGCATGGTAATAGCGCGACGAGTCGTCCACGGGACAAGCTTTACCCCAGAAACAATTAAGAAGGATTAAATCGACGAAGCGACATCTCATCTCCGCGAATTTATCAACCCCAAATCTCTCTCTTCCCTCTGTTGCGAGTTTCGCCTCAAAGCGAGAACATTCGAAGCTTAAACTTGACGATTAAATGCAAATTGTTGTCGCCCCGTCGTATTTTATTTAAACCAATCGCAATTGAATTTAACGATATAACGCGGATGGGTAAAAACGTGCGGACAATTGGGGACGGGGGAGAGAGGGGGGGGGGGGACGAGAGATCGTTTCGCAACAATCGGACTGAAAAATTGTAATCTTGCAAATGTTTTCCTAAATTCGTTCGTTCGTTCGGTGGTATTATGCAAATGAAATTTCGAGCACCGCTGCCTCCCGATAGATGCGAAACCAATGGCGAAATGAACGCGTTCGGCAACGCAAATAGAAAAACTAGATGGACCAAAAATATCCATCCATTTGCGAATTTGAAGATCGAGCCGGCTATTTGTGATACACGCGCAACGTTAAGCTGACGCTTGGATCAATTTTCCCTAAAGCGTTCCGAAATTTTCTAACAAAATAGAGATTATGTTGAATCCGATAGATTAGGCTGCTGGGAAAATTCGTGGCAATATTTAACGTATCATTTCATCGAATAGTTTATCGCAAATATTTGGTCGTTCCATAGTTATTAGGAAATTGATAATCGAAGGGCTGAATGGATAAGTAGTCTAGGTAACAAAATACTTGTTTTGCGAGACCTTCCTCTTCAAACGAATTGCAAGAAACAATTAATTAAGGTCCGTGGAGTCGTTTGAACTTATCAAGCTTTTAAAAAAGATTACCTTCGATTTTTCACTTTAATCTTCGAAGTAAGAAAATTTTCGAGAAACATCTGTTCACCTGTGCGAAAGCAGAGACTCGAAGCTTTAAAATGAGCTCAGGTTGATCGCCGTGTGTTGATTATTTACGAAGTTACATCGGTTCAAATATCGACAAGCACTCCATCAACATTTTATCATCCCCTAATTACTGTGACGCGTATGTTGCGTATTACGCGCAATTTTTGTATCTTCGTGACGCATCTAAGTTTCCCGTAAACGCAGAAAAATCTGCAGTCCACTATTAACCCGTCCCGGCTGCTGATGCGACGATAAATAACAACGGCAAAGTGAAACAAAAGCAAAAAACTAGATTCGGTAAATTCAGAGTGTCGCTTTTACCCGCGGTTTCTCGTTTGTGTTCCCTGTGTGTATATCAATTTTCCCCTTTTCCCGCTGTCTCCCTTTTTTTTAAATAGAAAACCGGCCAATACCTTCGGAAAACAAACATCAGCAACTTCTATTTATTTATCGTACGTTACTGCGGCGCGATATTTTTTAAGCAACCTTTTTCTCGTATTTTCACAATTCCCGCGTCACTTCGCTAACCGTGATTTAAGCGAGACACTTTCCATCCTATTTTCACGGCCATAAAATCTTCGATACGAAAGCGAGTAGGTAACTAAAACAGGTAGGAAAAAATTCAGGGGCAAGTGGATGAAAATACATTTCATTTGCCATTTCTCATAGAATTCATTGTTGTAGAGGAAACAACAATATATTATAATACAATATATTGTGATATATTGCTGTTGAGGAAACAACAATATATTATAATACATTATATTATAATATAAACATAATATATACTTGGTACATAATTAGTATAACATAGTCACTCTTGCAAGGAACATCACTTAAGTGTAAATCGCCGATTTTAACGAAACTTACATACAATACAGCTCTTAGAAAAATATTTCACCTGTATTCTTTTATCTGCTGTGCGAAGAAAAACACAATTTCATTGGTATCTCGAAAATGACGAGACCTAGAAGAAAGTTCTTTAAACAAAAATTGCATACTTTTGTATGATGAATTAACCTTCCAAACAGTTTTGCAAAATATCAATTCGTCAAAACAGTACGTTGAAATACAATAATAAATTAGTATACTTTTCTTTTACAATTTATCGTTCCTCATCTTTATAAATTTGCCAATATAAAGTATAGAACAGTATGGAAGATCCTTTATTTAAAAATCGTGATTTAATACTTTCGATAAAAGTTAGCGTCGATGTAATAGAATCAGCTTCAATGCGGAACGTTTGGAAATTTACACTTAAGTGATTTGTTAGTTTCTATCGAAACAGGAACACGTTGTATTAGTCTAGATTCAATCGTTGTACTAACAACAACGTAAGAACTGTAAAGAGCAATTTTCTCGGTACATTGTATTTACAACAATTAATCCACACACCTCTCATACTAAAATTTACGATAGAATTCGTTGTTTTGAGTTTGTTGATTCGTTGTTTTTCGTCGTCGCGTCGCACGAATCCTTCCCAGAGTTTGTCTTACGTCGTAGCAATTCCACTGCAAAGTTTCCCCCGTCCGCTGAAAGCATGCTAAATTAAACACGAATCTTAAAGCAGATCGGGTCGCGAAATCCACCGTTAGCTAAATTTCCCAAGTGTTTTCGATGCAGTTATTCGCCGGATCGTTGCCGCTTTCCCAGCGACTAAATTTCGCCATCCGCGGAATTCGTGTCCCCCCCCTTCCCTCGCCCCCCAATATTTCTTGCATTAAAATTAAACTTCGCCGGTGCGCGAACCGTACCTAGAAGTGGGCTAAAGAAATTGCGCCAAGTTTCGCTTTGGAAGTTCATCTTTGCGATGGGAACGCGACTAATAAGTGGACTGCGGATTTTATACGTTCACGCGTGTTTTTACAAGCATAACCACGATTAACGATTAACGTGAATTAAAGCAGAGACACGCTATTGTTACGTTAGGTAAGATTTTTAACACCAACCGTACCAGATAAGATGCTACATTTATCATTAGTTCTTTCGTTTATTTAATATTACGACAATTCTTAAATAAGTATCCGATAGTTTGGACTTCTTTTTGCTTCCTTTTTCATCGAAGAAGATTTATTGAATAAGCGTACGTAAAATGCTGTTACGGTTAGTGTTAAGTAGCAACATGATTAACGCTAGATTCACGGAACGCGTCACGTTGGCGCATTTCAGATTTCATACCCAAAATTATAGAGACCATAAATATTATTTTTCAGTGCTTTATGTTAACTTTACGTAATTGAATGGTATGAATATGTATTCTACGTGATCCTCTTCATCCTCACGCTTCTACGTTCGAATATTTACACGCAGTATACGTATTTTTTCGGAAGCCTGTCGACGTATACGCGCAACATCCGTAAACCTAGCGTTAAAATGATGCTAGTCATTTGAAATTCCTTACAAAATTCGTACAAACTTACAATAGTGCATTTTTGAAGATTCTCAAAGATTCTTCTCAGTTTGCGTACCAGACAAAGGATCGCTTTCAATGCATCGAAAACATCTCCACACGTTCTACGTACATACATATATTAGCCTCGCGTTTGGTACTCGAATTAAACAGGGTTAATAGCGCAAAATAATTCTTCTTTGTATACCGGAAACATCCGTATGGAAATGGAGCACGCACGCGAAACGAGAATCTACGGATTTGCAATTAAGTCGGGGGGGCATTAAATCGTCCCGCTGGAATCGTCCCATTCGTCTAATTAACGCAGTCAACGTCTGAATTCTTACGGTGTGGATACAAACACCTGCTGTTTAATCACCACGCCGAGGAACGCTCTCTGGGACTCGAACACTAATCCTTAACAAACAAGGGAATCGTTTGCGTTGCGTCTTCGCGCGCCCCTAAGGCCTGGATTTAAGTTTGCATGAAGCTTGATTGTCCCCTCCCCCGGGCAATTAAGCGATTCTAATTTGCCCTGCGATACTTTCTTCCCTCTTCCGTTTATCGTCCACTTCCGTCCGAATTTCCTTTTCTCCCCGTCGCGGTGACTCTTTAACCCTTTCACCGAACCACGTCAACGCATAGCCCACTGATCTTTTCCAGTCCTCCGACTAGTTTCGTAGTTGCAGTGTTAAACGAGTTTCGCGAAGGAGTTAAATCAATCGAGAAACGAAATTGCCTCGAAACAGTTCCGCGTTTACACGAATCCTTCTTAACGCAAGGTTTACGAGTTTAAGAAGCGCGAGGATGAGGTGAATCGCGTGGAATACGTATTCGTACGATAGCGTTACGCGAAGTTAACCATAAAGTACTGAAAAATAATATTTTACGGGTCTCTACAATTTTAAGTATGAAGTCTGAACGACGTGAACGTGACGAGTTTCGTAAACCTAGTGTTAAGGCCGGTTGTTTTCACGCCTTGAGAAACGAAAAGTGATGGCAACGAGACGAGGCGCCGCGCCGCACGACAGTAATCGATATAAGCCATAGGATTATCGCAAGGTTTTTCCCCGGAGCTCATTCATGGGGCCGGTGAATAGCGAGATACGAGCAGCTGTTTGATAATGATGCCAATGCGGCCGCGTGTGTATTTGGCGCTTTCAGCTTGCTTCTCTCGCGGCTTTCAGAAGCAGGTCGCTTTGAAGCAAGCAAAGGAACGCACCCACCTACTCACCGTAACCCCTAACACGCCGATATTCGTTGCAAACGAACGCTTCCGATGAGAGATGCGATCCTTTCCATTTCGCGTTTCATCCCATGCTTGTCGCGTTGCTGTTGGCTGAATGTTTCCACAACGAAACCGCCCGGTCGCAGTCGATGTTTTACTCCTGATTAATTCGAGCCGCGTTCGATCGGCTGATCGATTCTCTGCCCTCGCTATTAACCCTTTCGCGATACAGCAAACGACTTTGAGTGGAAAGAGTTTTCTCCGTGATTATTAATGGTAATCGTACAAGTGACCGACTTTAAAATAATCGATTTAAGATTCTACAGTCGTGGTTACTTCTTTCGTTCGGTTGATTTCTGGACAATTCTAGTATTGTTCGAAAAGGTTAATCGTACATTGTACTTGTGCCCCCCATTCCCAATCAAAGGGTGAATACGGTATAAATTGCGTGTGAAATATTTGTCGCACTATCGCAACTAAGCAAACCAATAAGGTGGTCTCTATTTTAAGCGAGACATTTGTTTGTTTCCAAACTGAAGGTGTTAACCATACACTTTTCTAACGTTTCGCCCCGTAGTTTCTACCGTTGCACGCTTTTGCTTCGCCCCAAACAGTGAGATGATTTCCGGGTGAATTTCTACGGATGATTTAGACGTTTCTGAAATTGACGTGCTCGGAATACATAATATTGCGAACGATGAACGAAGGAGAGACGGAACGAAGGGAAGTTATCAAAGTTTGCAGACCTGTAATCTAATCGAAGCGGGTAGGTCTTAGACCTTCTGCTTCCTCCTGGCTTGACGCATCGTCGATACTTTATTGATTTTCTCGAAACCGTCCGGCTGCTAGCGCGAACCGTGTAGCCAATTCGATCAGCAGAAGCGTAATTCACGGAAAAAGTAGCCACGACAGTTGTTCCGGAACGCAACGTATGGACAAATACATTAGCTGCCGGGCTTTTCGGGAACAATCACGATCGAAACGTCAATGCGAACGCGCGCCGAGTCCGGGAATCTTGACGGAGGCTTCAATATTCATGGCTAATAGACAGACGTCGGACGTTCGCGTGATAAAAAAGCGTAGGACGCATGTCGAGTCGATGGATCGATGCACAGTGGATGCGAAAAAGTATACGTACGATGCTGCATTTACAGCAACGATCGTAATTAACCAATTCGCGTGGAACGTTTTCGATATCCACTACGATGGACAAGATGCTTTTGATAATTTCTTGCAACATTGAGATGATATGGAAATAATTCACGCTTAGGTACACGTGAAATTGTTTCGTTGCTTGCGCAGAACGATAACGACTAATAATCATAAATGTAAAGTCCTATTTTTCTTTTTCTTTTTTAATTGTACTTGTAAAAGCACCGATTTGAATAAAAGTCCGCAATCTAGTGATAGCGAATATTAAACTGCGGCAAAGTGTTATTGAAAGAGCCTGGCTGAATATTGTATTCGCTGAGATCCCCGTAATTTAACTGGAATCGTGAGTCTATAATAATTCGGTATGATTGAAACGAAATGATAGTAATGATCAATCGGGTCCAATTATATTAACCCTTTCATAACGCAATAAGAAAAGGCAACTTAAGGAATGTTCCTTTGCTCTATCGTAACATTTTCTACGGTTTCATATCCAGAGAAGAAAACCGTATAATTTCAGTTGCTCGTGTGTAACATCTTTTAATAGTAGCATCGTATCTAATACCACGTCGAATACTAAGGTTAATATTGCAATATTAAACGTACCATTGCAACATTGAATCTAGTTAAGTTTACTGCTGCATCGTAAAAAAAAGCTTACCCAAGTCGTTCTCCTATTAAGCTGTGAAAGAGTTAAGCTTTGCATAATTTAGCAACAATCGTGTGCCTATAAAAATTTACCGTCATCGAATATACTATAGAATCCGATTGCGGGATTAGAAGGACGCCTGTTCGAATGAAACGCAATAAATACGTACGAATACTTTTTGCGCGTCGCGGTATATACGTGTCCATAATTACGCTGTGAATATTTCACGATTCGTTCCATTGATAATAAAACAACGCGGTTTGGAGGCTGCTTGTTTTGACAGGGGCCGTTCATACTGGCCCGACGCGTCTCCCTCGACGAATGGGATTTGACCTGATTTCGATCACACCCCGACGAGATTCGCGCGCGTAAAAATGCTGTTACGGGACGGTTTTATCGTCGCGGAATTCACGTTTAATGCGAAGTCGCGCAAGCGTCCCAACGCGACGCAACGATCCCCAATAACTTAAGAGAATTTTACAAGCTCGCGCGCGGTAACGTACTGCTGTAAATCGCCGATTTCCTACGCGTATTTACTCAGCATCGAAAGGAAATATACCGGCTGGGCCAAAATTCGCGCTGGAGAATTTCTATGACTCGAAATAAGGCAGTTTTGGAATAAAAATGCATTCGAATATCGACTGGCGGATTACAGATTTCATTGCAAACGGTTATTCACTTGTGACCATTGTTTTCGCGTAGAATGTTAGGCAATCTTTGAAACATGTGGTGGAAATATGAGCTAGTTAAATTATAGGGCTTATTATTTTAGAACTAACATTATTATTATATTAGAACTACGAGTAACGACCGAATTTCAGATATGAAATCAATAGTAGGGTGGATCATCACTGGCTTATATTATTACGCGTTTCACTACACATATTTTGTTCGAATCGTAATTCGGGTCCTCGTAATTATACACAAACAGGTATTTTGAAACGTAATACAATTAATCCGTGTCGATACGATGTTCAATCGTTTCGATGCATCTCGAATCGTTTGCAAACGTGTGAAAAGTATCAGACGTGTCTCACAGTCCTGCCAGTAGTTTCCAGTCATCGTGCACGCGTTCGTGTCTTCCGTCAGTTAATAAAAAAGACCAACCGCTTCAGTTGGCCTGGGTGAAACCGAAAAAGGACAGTAATTGTTTAAACGCGATTCCCCTAATTCCAGGTTATCGTACGATGGTCTGCGATAGTCGCACTTAAGGGCGCAGATCGGCCTGATAGAGCAGAGTTTGAACCGTAACCAGGGTTCAAGCAACAGTTAGTCTCTTAAATCGATACGATTGTTCGTGCGCCGCGCCGGTTTCGCTTAAGCGGCTCAGAGCTTAGTAGCGCGAGCGCGGATCGGATGAAAAGTTAGCTTGATCGACGATCCTTGGGCTGAAGGAGAGGGGAGGAAGCGTTAAGGAGCCATGAAATAACAAAGAGGCTGAGTGACGCGAGGCAGACAGGCAAATATCCTTCCGCGAGAGACTCAAAGTAATGGGAATTGCGGAGGTGGAAGGGAGCCGGTGCATGAGACAGGCTAGTTTCTATTGTACGACTTCCTGTTCCGCTTCACTGTTTCCTCTTTGCCGGCGCGGTTAATTCGATGGAGATGTAGTCGAAAGAACCTTCCTGTGTAAAGTTTTACATTTTAAGGCAACGACTATTTTACCGGTCCGCGGCGGAACTTTCTCATCTCACGCCCAAGTTTACAGGATACGGCTTATTTTTTTTCTCTTCTTCTTCTTTTCAGCGATGCGGTCATTTTGTTAAGTCACGCGTCGCATTATATCAATCTTCGAATTCGGAATTTTTGGAGCTTCGAACCCTCGACGCTTCAAATCTTTAAAGCGTGGAATTATTAGAGCTGTAAGTTCGAAATATTTTGAGTTTCTAGCGCTTTAAATCGTCGAAGCTTTGAATCTACAATGCTTTGTGTGTCCAAAGCTTGCAGTTTTCAAGCCTTTGAATTGCCGTAGTTTAGAATTCCCAATACTTTGAGTTTTCAGAGCTTTGAATTCCTAATGCTTCGAATCTTTGAAACGCCAAATTAGCAAAGCCGCAAATGTTATACTTCCTAATTATCATTTCTTTAATCTTGCCAATGGAAATAAGAATTTGCCTCAAATTTTTCTACAATTTAACGATTAATAATATAAACGATTAATATTATTTTTATTGCAATTTATGCTCGTCCTACCGTAATTAATCACGCGAAATGTGTAAAGATTTATAGTCGTGATGCTTTTGAATTTTGTCAATTTTAGGGAACGGGTTAATCTTAGGACGCGTGGTTAAAATTCGCGCGATACGGGTATAAATTTAATTAAACTCCGGTTTCAATAATTTGCATGCTACTTAAGGGGATGAATACAACGCAATCTGCAGGTTCACTCGTCATAGAGTTTCAGCGGCGTATCTAAATCTAGTCCTCACTTACGGTAATAGGAGCCGCACTCGGCATCGCCGCAACATCGTCGAAATTCCACGAAACTAAATTCCAAGCAGCCGCGAGATCAAAGTGTCATTAAGTCAATTCGATCGCGAAGAGCAGCACGCACGAAGACCTCCGCAAATCCAAGCCGCGTTCTTGGATAATGATCTGAATGATAATGCGCCCCACTCTCTCTCTCTCTTTCTCTCTCTCTCTCTCTCTCTCTCTCTCTCTCTCTCTTTTGCGACTTCTCCTTTAAACTTACGATGCAAGCGAAATCTTTACTCTTTTCTACTATCGTTATACTTCGTATTCAAATAGTTGAATACAAGTAATGTTCATTCATATTCGAACACGATACGAGGTGCATAGGCGAATGCATTGCACCACGAAATTATTGATACAGGCAAAAACGGGTGAAACAAAAATCAGTGAGATACAATAAAATAATTACGATGTACAATAGATGCAAAATTATAATACCACGGGTGCCAAAATTAGGTAAAACGGTCATCAAAAAGTTTAGCTTTAGTTTATCCGCTCTATTGGTAAGGTTTTTAGTATAAATATACAAAATACAGGCCAAGTTGAAATATTTAGAGGATGAAACGAGTCCCCATTTGGAATTCTATTATTCCAATTGATTAACTTGATTTTATACAATTGGTAAAATATTTCACTGCGACATATATGTTTTCAAATATCTATTAGGTGTATAAGTAGTCCATTGTTTTCAAATGCGAAAAGAAGATTGAGATTTAACGTATGTGTGTAACGCAAGTATAAAGAATTACAACAGAACAATGATTATATTTAAGACAGGATAGGTATTTCATATTGGTAAAAACAAATGTTGAGTTTATCTAAATAAGTGGATTATTTACTGGTACACCTAATACCATTTTTATTTCTTCAATACGAATAGGTATACTTTAAATGGCTACTAGTTTCAGTGTTCATTTTTCTGGCTTGTTTCGTTAGCTACACGTGTCGCGTCAAAAGTGAGTGAAGAATAATTTTATCGCGTCATAAAAGTGGCTTTATAATAGAAACGGTAAAATCTTCAACGTTTTTAATTGCAGTAGTTAGTCAAAAGTAAAATTCTGCGTTCGCTGAATACCACCCGACTTCGAACAAGATTTCGTAGGCGTGGTAGCGTAGTTTAACACTAGGTTTACGGAACTCGTCACGTTGACGCCGTTCAAATTTCATACCTAAAATTATAGAGACCATAATTACTATTTTTCAGTACTTTACGTTAACTTTAGGCAATACAATGGTAAGAGTATGTATTCTACGTGATTCTCTTCATCCTCACGCTTCTGCGTGCGAATATTTGTAGGCAGTATAAGTATTTTCCGGGAAGCCTGTCGACGTGTACACGTAACGTCCGTAAACCTACCGTTAAAATAACGAAGACCATAGCCCGGCCAATGGAAACTCTATCTACGAGGGAGCTAAATCTCAGTCTGGCCGCGAATTCCGCCTAAAAACACAAATCGCGCCGGAGCGCCTCGGTTGTCCCGTTGCGATCGCGTGTGCAGCAGTTTTTCAGGAAGCGTAGTGGCCGCGACCATAAATCGTGGCGATTTGCGAGCGGACACGTTCGTTTTGCCAGGCTTCCGTCGCGAGGTAGAAGAAGAGGCAGCAGTAGCGCGCAGCGCCGTGGTTTGACGCCTTGATTTCACAAGCGGCTCGATGATCGCGCTGTGACAAATGGCCAGGACGCGCGACGCGGAGCTAGTTCGCGCCCGGTCGCGCGCACACGCCGACACAATTAATGGGGATCCTTGGGGATCGCGAGGGGTTGGCCCAAGCCAAACCGGGCATCGAAAATATATCGCGGACGAATACGAATCGGCAACGTGCGATGCAACGGTGCGCGACGCGACGCGACGCGCTACGCCACGCCAACCCTCTTTCGTGATTTACGGCCGTGGAATTCGAGGAAAGGAGGATTCCACTGTCTGCTCTATCTCTGGCTGTTTACCTCGCCTCCTTCTGTTTCCAATCTACCGTGGCTGAGAGAAATATCGCGGTTTACAGCCGGACCGTGCTCTGATTTAAGCGGATACCCTTTGAAGCGGTTGGAGGGAAACGGGTGAAATCCCTTATGACTAATCTCTTATTGTATTTTGGTGGTTGGCACGGGGGAAAATCGCTTATTACCCGACGCTTAAGGGTTTCTTTAAATAAACAAGA
This sequence comes from Eucera pruinosa, assembly GCA_028830335.1. Taxonomy (NCBI): domain Eukaryota; kingdom Metazoa; phylum Arthropoda; class Insecta; order Hymenoptera; family Apidae; genus Eucera; species Eucera pruinosa. The sequence goes on from JAMYCR010000014.1 coordinate 670,114, forward strand.
ATACTGGGTGTTTTAGTTAGTTTAGTTTGCATTAAGTTTGAATTAACATTAGTAGAACTTGGTAGAAAGCAACGTTGTTGTAATATTAACTTAAAGTAACCTTAAACTTTGGTTTAAACAATTTGGTTATTTGCTGGCTGGTTTAGACTACACGCGTGTTGCTTAAATTTATAGCAGTGAAATAAAGAAGGCGGTGGTAACTTTGGACAGACGCAGTCGCAAAATTATTTGGCCATATTATTAATAAGTTATCCATTATTTCCAAATGGATTAATAAACGTATTTGATCAAATGGTCGAGGTTTAAATTATGAAGCAAATGTAAAACAAGTATAAAATGTTACGCAACATGTTAAGACAAGATAGGTATTAAATATCGGGTAGAAATAAACGAGTTGAGTTTAACCTGAAAAGAAAGTGAACTATTTATTGGTGCACCTAATAAACAGTCAACAAATCTCGATGACAAAATTACCGTACTCATTTTCATTTAATCTACGCCACAAATCGTAGGTAAAGTGTAACCGTTGTAATCCAAGGGGTAAAAAGAAGTAGAGCTTAATAGAGATTTGTTTCGTCGGCTAAATGAAAGCAACGACAAATATAAGTTTATTAAAATGTAAAATTTGCCAAAGCCGCCGTTTTTAATTCGAGTACGGTGTAAAAGGTAATTCGTTGACGGTTTCAAGGAGATAAAGAAACAATTCGGTGACAAAATGGCAAATTGCAAAAGGAGAGAAAGAGAGAGAGAGAGAGAAAGGTAGCGGAACGTGCAACGGATGGTCGCTCAAAGCGTTCATAGGTGATACGCGTTTTCTTTGTTCGAATTTTTCCGCACGGAACGCTTGGACGCGCGTTCGCACGCGTCCCGGCACTCAAATCATCCCGTTCCTGTGTTCTAGCTCATTCGATGCACGATTCCCTGCTACAAAGAGCTACGCTGCACAGCTGCCCTGCTCTTTCAATTAAATTGGTCGTGAGAAATTTTTGAAGAGCGCGCGACAAATTTGCTTCCTCTTCTTTGACAGCTTCTCTAAGTCCAGATACGGGACACCACTTTCGTTTCACCGTCTATTTTGTTGTCTAGCCTGCGTTGGAGACACTTAATCGTTTACCTCTATAAAATATTATAGATACTTCTCATGTCGAATGAAAGTTACGTTCGTTACAAATCACCGCGATTAACCGAAGCATCCAAATCAACTAAATAATCACATTTTTACAACTTTAACTGCGCTTCGTGTTACTGCAGTCTATATATACTATCGAAGGTATCGTAGAAAAGTTTGGCAACTATATTTCTTAACCCTTTGCCCTACGAATCTTTTAACGATCGTACTTTGTAGCGTTAGCTGCACACTATCATAATATTCTACTTGCACGCAAAACACGCAACTGTTGTACGTAACTCATAATTGTGAATCATTAATCTCGCGAACTAAAATCATTGTTGCGGTTGAAATTAAAGTTTACTGCAACCACGTTGCATTTTTATTGAGTTTAAAGGGGAATATGTATCACGTGTGTATGTGTCTGTGTGTGACCGGTTGTTACAAGGCAAAGGGTTAATGGAATACAATATAATAGACGCATTGTTGTAACGTATCCCGTGGAAACAAGCGAAATCGCCGCGATGGTAAACGCATTAATAATAGAAGCTAGCCTTCGATCTCTCGCCGGTTTCGAGAAACTTTTTTCCAGTAGACTCGAGGCGCACTCGCGGTTCGCTGCAAGCCATGGCAGTTGCCGAAACCCATGACCGAAGAAGAACACACACACACAAACACACACAGAGGGGCGTAAAGCAGAGCAGAGAGGTAGCTGTGAGCAACAAGGGAAAGGGTTGCTCCGGCAAGCGTTTCTGCCATGCAGTCAGCCATCCACCCCGCCATCCAGCCGGTCGGCCAACCACGCAGTAGGGAGAGTCAGCGACGAGTCAGACGGCCGACCGAGCGACCGAGCGAGCGCCAGTCTAGCGTGGGCGCACGTCGCGGCACCACGTGTATCTCGACATCGTGCCTCTCTTCCGTTGATCTATTTTTGCCCGGTTCATTCGCCACGAAACCGCGAAACAACGTCCAATTAAAAAGAGTAACGATCGAAACGAAGGGGAGAAAAAGAGTGGATGATGGTGTTTTTGTGTGATTAATCGACGTGTGAACGTTGCGAGGATCACTGGAGGTAATGGCTCTATCCGGCGAGAGGTATTCTGGCGATTCTTTTTTTTTTTTTTCCCCTCTATGGGAATCTCTGATCAGGAGGTTCGTTTTGGAATGGCGGAGGAGGTGTTGAAATTTTCGTTCGAACGGCGGTGGAAGAAGTTTTTACTATTACTGATATATTAATCGATACAATGTGAAATTATGTAAAGACACGTCTTGCACGCGACGAGAAGTATACGGGGGATTTTTTTTTCTACGCAAATCTCTGATTAGGGGGTTGGCTTTGAAATGGTGAAGGTGTTGAAATGCTGCTTCCAATGGCGGTGGAAATTTTAGCATGATAAAGCAGTAACTACAGTTTTCACAAATATATTAATTTATTTTCGATGCAATATGCAATTATATGAATACACGTCTGTACACTACGAGAGATATCCGGGCGATTTTTTGTGTGCAAATCTCTGATTAGGAGCTTGATTTTGCAATTGCGGAGGTGTTAAAATCTTGCTTTGAATCACGGCGAAAATTTTAGCGCGATAAAAATGAATTACTAATTAATACATCGTATTTAACATATGTAAAAGTATCATCGTAAATAACACAGATGTTAACTAATGTTGTGCTCCAACCTGGAACGATTCGTAGGTCAAATAACCTGTAAAATAATGAAATGAAGTTGCGCGATAAGCTTAAAGTAGCAGTAATTGTTACATCTACTGTACAGTATTTCAATATATCGTATTTGACACAGTGTTAAACATCTGCACCTGAGAAATTCGTAGGACAAGGGGTTAACACATCGTCGCGTCCAATAAAAGCTAGCATCGTTGCAACAATTCTAACAAGATTCATCGTTCATCCATTGCCGTTATCTATTACTTTCCACAAACGCAAAACTGTTGTTTTACAATAGTTTATAAAGATAGTAGTCACTTTTCGCGATTATCACGGTAGAACTCGTTAGTTCTGATCGTCGAAGCAAAAGTGGTATGATACGCAACGCGTTCAGACATACCCAGAAATGCCCAGATGCCACTTAATTATAATTAACCTATTATTTCCTTGTCCTGGTAAAAGATCTCGCGATTGCTACCGTTGTGTTACGGTTCAACGGAAACGCTATAGGTGTTCAAAGGGTTATGAAACTCGCCGCTTTCGGGTGAAAATGCGACCTGTAACGAAATTCGCTGGTCCATTTCCGGTAGTAGATTGGGAAGGGCTCCGGTGTGTAACGCGTTGTCGTGGTTTTCGTTCCGCTTTCGAGCCCCATGCAAGGTGGGAAGACGCGTTCGTGCGGTTTCGTTGCACCGTTTCCATTTGCGACTCTTTCTCTTTTTCCCTTTTCTTTTTTTTTCGGCGTCGGGATGGTTGTTTAAAGAGGATGTGATCGTACACACACGCGCGCGAAGAGAGTTAGTTTCTCTGTTTCCGGCTGCTGTGGAAGCTTCTCTATCATCTCAGAGGCTTTTCGACGAGTGCAAGCGCGACAGCTGGAAGAAAATGGCACGAATGGGCAAAAAGCAAAGCGCTCTGTGATTCGGCGAAATGGTTGACTCGTACTACTTCCCCCCTGCGTTCAACCGTACTCCTCTGATCTCCGCTTCTTTAAACCCCTTTTTTTCTTCTCGTCTTCGTGCTCAACTTCTTCGTGTACATAGACAATTATTCTATAAATATGCGGTAAAGAAAATCAATCTTCGAGAGTGGAGCAATGGAGGCAGAGTATTTTCGTGTCTGAAACTCAGGCTTCATATATGGTTGACTCGTACCACTTGCCTTCACCTTTTGGCTAATTTCAACTCTTCGCGGAGAAATAGCCGACCTGTTTCTGGTATTCTCGACGCGTATCGCTGTTTAACCCTTTGAATCTTGGCCATCCTCTACGGAAATGTCACGTTGAAAGATTAAGATGCGCGAATATTAGATGTATGTAAAAGTTTCGGTCTTTCATTCGAATAAGTGCTATAAATTAACCCTTTCACGACGAAAAGCGAACATAAACGCTTTTGTAATTAGGCTATCATTTGCTAGAAGCACATGTGTACGAGTATACCTCTTAGGCGTATTATTATTATTATACGAGGCTCATTCAATATATAAACTACTGCTTTAGTAGGTCACTGCATGCCAGTCATTTTTTAACAATTTTAACAATTCGCATATAAAAATTGCGCCATTGTGCAACTTGTGCTATGTTACTTAAGCATTTTAAAGTATATTTTGATTACTTATACAGCATTGCCGGCGTACAGAATACAGCATACAGCAAACCAGAAGTCTTATCACTTTAAGCTATTCTTCCAAAATGCACCCGTCAAAAGTACTCGCTACTATTGAACGAGTGACAGATTATGAATATCGAAGCAATTAATAAATCATCGTTTTGGTCTAATATAATTGGGATGCTAACCAAGGATTATAAAAGTGTCGTACTTTTTATTTACATATTAATCGAATCAGAGCTTTTGTCTCTTTACTTAACTTACGTTTTCACGTGACACTAAGTTATGACTTTTTACACTGTCACAATATGAAATGTCACGGCTTTGGTTCACCGTGAAAACTAAAAATTCTCATTGCCATTAGTGTCACGATATTATATTGCGTGAACACCTCTGGGATAGAAGTGTCACGACACATAATGGTAACAAATGTCGTGTCTTTTGATATCACGAGTGAAAACGCACCATTATTGAACTGTCTTAGCATTACCATACAATTGTCCGTAAATATAAACCACCTAAATATTAATACCTACATTATTGCATTGCATATTAGTGAAAATTGCCTTCATCTTTGCATTGACGATTCCTCCAATTCTTAGAGGATTAATCTTGCAACTGTTTCCCCCTTTTCGTCCCCGAAATAATTAAACCACCGTTCCCGTTCGAATTATTATTAAAATCGTTCGCGGCCATGCAAAGTCTATCGTCATCGCTTCTCGTGCACGAAAGCAACGAGCCTCTACATGCGCACAACCACGTTCCCATCGTCCTCGAATTCTTCCTCGCGGAGCGCCGCGGCCGATGCTTTTTTCCGTCCTCTCCGCTTTCGGCAATAATTACGTCGCGTGATCGAGGTTTATTAAACTTAAGCCGGGGCTCGCAGAAATATATTCGCCGTCAGTCCTCCCTGTACAGAGTCCATTACACTTTCAACACTGACACACTTTCTCGACCGAGATTTCTCAACTCTCTCTCTCATCCCCCTCTTCATCCGTTCTCGCTCCACGGTTATTGTTCAATCCGAATGGAATAATGCCGCTTTCTAGGCACCGTAAAAGGTTGCCCGATGTCCATCGAAGCTTCGATAGCGATTCCTTTCTCCCGGGCTGGGATTATTTCGATGCCTGTCACGGCGGCTGGCCCCCGTGGTCGCGTTATCGAGCCGCACGCGAAAACGCAATTCTCGTGACAACCAGCCTTCCTTTCTTCCTGTTCATTCCTTCGTCGATTCGAAACGAGTATCGACTACTGGTCGCACGGCCGTGGCGTAAGCCGGAGCAATTAGAAGTATCGGCCCGTGGTACGAGCAACATTTCCAACTACCTACTACGTCGATCGCGAGGCAAGGTGACTCTGCAAGGGACGGGAGAAAAAAAAAGTTGACAACGCTATTCTATCGATGGGACGGATTCGGTGTAGGAGTTTCTCTTTTTTTCTTTTTCCGTGTCCCCGTTACAGGAGTCGATACACGTCTGTCCACCGTTTCCTGTTCGCTCGGAGTATCCCTCTTCGAGATTAGACACACAAATCACCGCGCGCGGAAGTTAGCTTCGAAAGCGACCAGGCAAACCAGGCAGGTGATGCATCGGGGAAGCTTGATAAAAGGCTTCGCCCGATCCATCGGCTAGTGGAAAAAGAATTTGCGAACGGAAGCACGAGTTGAAGCAGGTTTATTCTACCTTACGATTATTTTACCAGGTTACTCGTGCTAGGTTTAACTGATCACTGTTTTAATATTGAAAATATTTTTGTCGAGGTTTATGGGGGCATTTTGCTGGAAATTCGGTGGACAGAAGAGTGGCGGTACAAGTCATAAGTAGTAGTAGTGTTGGGGATGAGTGGTAGGAGTGGGGGAAGACAGTATAGGGTCGGTTTTGGACGAGCGACGGTGGACAGCGAGTGATGGTATGACTCATCCATATTTATTCGCAAACCATGGCGATTCGTTACATTCTTGCGTCCTCGTTTTCAAAGAATGCGCGTTTATTTTCAATATTGCTGCCTCTTGCTTCCCAGCGAAGACTGTACATTTTTATACCTTGTTAGATATTTATTTATTTATTATTATTAACGGGCAAAAGCCAAATAAGTACAAGAGCGTTGACACAGACAAAGTCTCATACGTAGAACATAAAAAGGGGGAAAAAAACAAAACAAAAAATTGATATACGGTTAATGAGGAAGAAGTAGATAAAGGTGAGGATTGGTTTTGCATAGAGATAGGATGTCAAGATGTGAAACGGTACGAATGGTTAACGAGTGCGCGTTAAAGTGGAAAATAGTCAATGTCCCGATGCAGTGTCTTCGTAAAATTCGTAAGGCAAAGGGTTAAACTACTAGACGTATTTTTCGAGTAACTTATCAAGTATCCAAATTAATTCTGGCCCCGCAGGATTTCACAAAATTTAATATTCGCTCGTCAAGAAATCGAACCCAGCTGCAATGTTCCAAATTTGTATCGTGTTCACGTTTAAAGTTCCTCGAGTAGCAAATTTGCACGAAACTTTCGTAATAACGTAATTCACAGCGGAGTATCGTATTTTAGGGTTAAAGCGAGGTTGGCGTATTTGCTCGTGGAATAGAATAAAATTCGTTGCATTGAAATTTGCCTGCGATGTCAGACTTTGTTGTGTGACAACGCGATAAACATTGATTTCGAGGCGCAGCTGAATGGCCGAAAAGAAAGTTGCGACGAAAGAATGTTTCCAAATGTCGTTAATTATGAAAGTTTGCCAATGCGGCTGTGTTGCGGAGCTGCTAGTTAAAACTCGAAACAACTAGTCGCGGTAGCAGCAACAGCAGTCGACGACGACGACGACGACGACGACGAATTCATTCGCGTCGTCTCGCCGTCAATAATTCCCAGACGTCCCCGCTTTCCATTCAAACTCGTAAAACACATAGTGGAAAACTTTCCCAACGAACTTCCATTCGCGTTCGATCGAATTTTTCCGACTCTCGCCCCCCGAAGTAATAAAATCTTTCGAATAATTGCGGGAAAGAAGGCGGACGGTTTGACGCGAGCCGAGATCAGATTTCTCCTGCCCTTTTTTCGAATTATTCATGGACATCGTCCGAAGAATCGTAACCGAGTTAACGTTGAAATAGACTGGAAGTTTCAAGGGGCGAGGAATAATAATAAGACGACGAGTACCAGCGAGGAACTTTGCTTTCGGATTAACTGTATTTTTGCGTTCGCGATTAAAATCGGATTAGGTTAATAAATTAAGGGACAGTAAACGTTCCATTGGAATAATAATAATTGGGAATTAAACAAGGTTTCGGGAATTGAAATTAGGCTCGAGTTTGGTGTTAATTAGGTTCGGGTTTACGTTCGTGTTAGGTTTGAATTAGGTTCGAATTAAGATAGGGTTAGGCTTGAGTTAGCTTCGAATTACCTTCGAGTTACGTTAAAAATAAATTAAGGGACATTAAACGTTCCTTTACAATAATAATTGGGATTAAAACAGGAATCAGGAATTGGAATTAGGTTTGAGTTAGGTTTTGAATTAGATTCGTGTTAGGTTCGGATTAGGTTCCGGTTAGGTTAAAAATAAACGTTCCCTTGGAATAATTATCAGGCTTAAAATAGGATTCAGGAATTGGAATTAGGTTCGAGTTAAATTAGAGTTAAATTAGGCTCGAATTAGGTGCGAATTAGGATCGAATTAGGTTTGGGTTAGGTTCAAGATACGCTAAAAGAAGAGTACAAATTCAATTCGAATACTAATTACACTTGAAACAGTCTTCGGGAAGAGAATATTCATCTTTGAATTGCCAAAAATACGCAATTATCGTTGAACACAATTAACGATGGTTAGGTTATCATTTCTCTTGAATGTAATGCTTAAAATTACATAAAATTACAGTGGGTTAAAGACTTAAGTAGGTACATAAAATAGTTAGAAGACAGCAGGACTAAATTTTACCCCACAAATTTCCCGCATTTATACGCAGGCTACTAAAATACGGTGGTATTAAATTTTGTATTATTAATTTCCCCTAGTTGTAAACAAATTTAAGCGTACGAAAATATAATCTTTAAGGTACACGAAGTAACACAACGTTAAGCTGAGTCTTTAACGTTTCGGTCGAACGAGAGTCGAGTCACTGAACCGCGGGGTTAAACAGAGTAAACAAAATAATGGAAAGACGCAAAGGGAGTAAATTTCGCATATCAATGTCCTCTATTTACCATGCGGGCTATCCAAAGGCAGGAAGACTAAACCGCGTCTATTAATTTTCTCCATTTATATGCGGGCTACTTGCACGCGTCGCAGCGTGGCGAATAGTCGGAACGGTAGGCGAAAAATCGTAAAGCGAACGGTTAAAAAGTTACGGTATATTTAATTTGACTCTGTTTGCACGGTAATAAGAGGCAAACTGTGCAACGTTAATTGACAAAGATCGCGAAAACTCGCTCGCAGGCGGACACACACACACACGCGCGTGGTGCAGCGGCAAATTTCATTTTAATCTTCGTGACGAGGCGCGAGTAATTTTCGCCCGGAAACACATTTTCACTAGCGTTCGCGCTCGCGTTCGCGCGTGTGTTTCTTTCGATGAAAATTCTCCAACCGTGAAACGTCAGTTTTTCTCCGCATCACCTCTCACCCGACAATAAATTTCAAATCTCGCGTCGTCGTTTATTTCTCTACTCCCTTACACACTCTCTCTAGGCTTTCGTCAGTCACGGTTTTTGCGAACGCGTTCTGTAGCTCCTTTTTTTCTCTCTCTCTTTTTTAATGATCGTCGAAAGCACGAGAGCGGAGTAATTAGCTTCTCTTCCGCGAATATACAGCTAATCGCGAAGAAGAAAAGAATGAACGTTAATGAACAAGCGGAGCGTTTGCGCAACGGTAATTACAATCGCAAATTAGTCATTGCTATTCGCTACATGTAGATGGAACGTATTTAAACGACAATAATTTATTCTATTATAAATATTCAAACGTGTTTCGCGGCGCTGCCATTAATTCACGCGAAATGTTACGCGCTGTATTAATCCCTCCGTTTTTTCCCCTCCTTCTTTCGTTCCGTTAAACGTTGACGCTGTTTTTTGATCGGTCTGTTTAGCATTTCCAATCAGATACGTGGATCGCGTTGCCGTTGCAAACTTTGGCGACCGATTTCATCCCCCGAATATACAGAATTTCCTACTAATTACGGGACAATCGCGAAGTGGGTGATTCTAGCTTCGGAAATGAATCTCAAGATGTGCAATAAAGTTCTTTCGTACCACGCTTTGTTCCCGAGAAAATTGATTTCGAATATTCTTCGGATGATACGCGATATTCGAAACAAGGTAAACATTACCAAATAAAACCCTACATTTAAGTCTCGCTCTTTCAATTCAACGAAGATAGGAATTAATTTATAATTGTCCAATTCTAATCCTAAAGTAGATGCGGATCAATTCCCGCTGTAACTCGTGACATAAACATTGCACGATACGTAACTGCGCGAAAATAAGTCAGCTTAATTCTCGCTTGCAAGAATTCTCAGCGAAAGGGTTACGCGTTCGTCTTCGTGTTCTTCGCCTCGCAGAAATCTCCGAATCTCTTCCGAGTTACGCATAAACTATCCGGCGTGATGTTCGAGAATCGGCGAGCAGCTTTATGAACGATTCGCCGGTGTGTTTTGGTCGGGGACCTGTCTATTTCAACGGTCTGTCAAAGGGCTGGTTTTCCAATTAACCGTGAAAGGCGAGGTCCAGTTGTCCGTGGCCAAGGCGAACACACGACAAAGCCGCTGTTTCGCGCTTCTATGCACACGATACCGCGGCAAATCTCAGCTTGAGTGGCTCCATCGGGACTCGTAGCATTTGATCTGGTTACACACCCCCTCTCTCCCCCCTGCCTGTATTGAATTCCTTTGCCCCATCCCTTCGACCTTAGCCTGTAATTCCTTTACCGATATCAGGCCACGTTCGATTACGTTTCTTCGGCGAACATTAATTTCGAGGTTCGCCAAGCCAACCATCCCTCCCCCTTTCTTCCAGTCGTGCTCCTTCGTTTTTGTTTGCCAGCATTTATCAGTCCGCGTATTGTTTCGCGATAGCCAATGGCAGTTCTGATAAAGCGCGTATACATAGATGGGTATACACTTGCCGACAAAAGTTAAGAAACAAAGTAATCCGTCATCATACTTTTGTGCACCCTTTATTTTCTGAGTTACGTAGATTAGAATTCAAAATAGGATAACTTATCGTTCATTGCCATGTGTAATGTGTTACCTTTTTTATGTTCGTTTTTATTCTATGCTATTTCGTTGAAAAGATGAACAATATACAGAACGTTGCAAATGATTACTTTGTTTCTTAACTTTTGTCGGTAAGTGTATATGAATATCGGCACTGAAATTTTACTTCGTATAGTGGTAACTTTTGTGAGGGCGAAATGTGACTCTATTTTTCGGTGGCATAGCAAAAATGGAGTTTATGGAAGTTGTAAATGGAATGCGGATTTTTGTGCCTTTAAATAATTAGTAGTTAACCCTTTGCCTTATAATCACGAGTCGCAATCGTGGCGTAAACTATAGTCTGAATAGAATAAATACTCGCAGTGTTTAAAACAAAATTTCACTCAATTCCATTAACTTCTCTTACATCTTTAAAAATTAATATAACGAATACACGCGACGTGTAATATTTTAATATTTTGCATCTGGTGTAAAGTTGAAGCAGTGAATTGTTCTCGTTAACATGCGTAGCTTAAAAAATCCGTAAGCCAAGGGGTTAATAAGTTTGGGCTATTAAAATGTATGGAATATTCGAAGAAAGGTGGATAGTAGAATATTTGATAATAGAGACGAATCTCTATTTGCCTTTGATTTACTTAGAAATGAATTAGCCCGAATTTGCGCAATTGTCCGATTGATATACAGTGGCTGATAAATGTTTCCTATTTTACTTTAATCCTTTCAGACTCGATGTTGCATACGTGCAACATTGTATTTCGTTTCAGTAAAAGTTAACGATAAATGTTTTTTATTCGACGAAACTGTTTCGCGTATTTGAGTATAGTATCTTCTTTAAAGAAACACGAGAAGATGTATTTGGATTATTTCACATTTGCAGTTTAGTTTGAGACGTGATCAGATGTATTTTGCAAAGAATTCCTAAACATCGGTCTCGGGAAATTGCAAAATTCTTCTTCCACGTAACTAAAGACATATCGGTGCTTTTTACAACGGAACCAAGCTTCGCTTCGAGTGTACTTGTTCGATCTTTAAAGAAGCGACAACTTCGAAGTGATTATAATACTTTGATTACACGCTGCACACTCAGTCAGCTGATTCTTGTTGCGGGGAGGGGAAAAAAGCAAAGCAAAAGAAGAGTGGAAAGTAGGGGAGGGGGAGAAAAGGGACGAATACGAATATTCGCAGTTTGCAGGCTAGTATCGATTGCCAATTTAAATGATAATCCCGCGAAAGGAGGCGTTCTTGTTCCTAACGCCGGCTGTGCTCGATTTCGATGATAATGCCAGCTGGAAAAGCGGCCTCTTCCCGACTGCAGCGTTTCCAAACGAAACCGAGAACGCTCAGTGCACTGTAAATTCGAGCCGACTTCAAAGAAATCGATCCCCCCCACGCCCTGCCATCTCCCCGCCATCTGTCAAGACTCGACGTGGAATTTTAGATCCCGTTTTCCCCCGACAATAACTAGGTTCGCTGAGATCCTGATTTCCTTGATTTCTCGTGGGGGAAGGAGGCTGTTGTTTCCTCCGAGGATCGATTCCTATTTCACTGGAAACGGAAAACAGGCAGTATTGTTTTCCACTGTAAACAGTAAACTGAACCAAATTCAATTATTACAACATCGACCTTCGTTTTGATAGGTTGTTGCGTATGAAACGGTTTTTACTTTGTTCCATATTTCAACGGGATGAACACTTCGTTTCATGTAGAAGACATTTTGGTGGTCGTTCGTTAACACTAGGTTTACGGAACGCGTCACGTTGACGCCGTTCAGATTTCATACGTAAATATTAGTAGACCATAAATATTATTTTTCAATACTTTATGTTAACTTTACGTAATACAATGGTGTGCATATGTATTCTACGTGATTCTGTTCATACTCACGCTTCTACGTTCGAATATTTATACGCAGTATTACGTATTTTTCCGGAAACATGTCGACGTCTACACGTAACGTCCGTAAACGTAGTGTTAATTAAAAGTAACGTTAAACGACATTAAATAAAGATTGGTGCTCGTCGAACTTAACGCTACTAGTAAATCGTTACGTGTTTTAAAAGGGAATAGCGAATAATGAAATAGAATGAACTATGCACAGAAGTGAAATTCGAATGTTTCTGATAAAATGCTGTTTAAGATTAAAATTCTCCGTCGTAAGTCGAGAAGTGACTGTACTATTAACACCCCTTGCCTTACAATGACGAGAATACGAAGAAACGACACTGTATTTGCAATTGAATTTAATTTCAACGTTGATAGTATACAAGATTAAAAATTACCGCGTGCAAATTAATTTATAGTATCACCATGTTTCACGTTTAACGTAACGTTAAAGCAGCGCACGGTTGATCAAATTATTCGTAGCCGTGAAAAAAATCCTACGTCAACGTGTTAAGTATTAAAATATAGTATTTTTAAGTATCATTTGTCCGTATCTTTGTCGTTTGCGGCAACGTTGCTTTCCAACGTCGATCTACGCGCAGGTATATTTCAGCTGCACGCGAAATTCGTTAAATCGCGGAGCATTCTGTCGTGAAGCTTAAAAGCTCGGCTTTAAGCAAGCGAGGATTGTTGACGGAGAAGCGGAGACCTCTCGTAGAAAAGCTCAGTGGCGAAAACTTGCACGGGGTGCACGTAAATAGGTTTCTTCCCCCCCTCTTTGGTCTCGGCTTCTGGTGTTCGCCTTAAAACCGCGTCTCCGGCTGGAATTTCTTAATTACACCATTAGACGATTCTTTTCTGCGGTCTGGTAGCCAGCAGACTGCGTTATTAAGCACGGTACTCGTTGACGGGCATTAACGTCTAACGATAATATCGGCCAACCGACCATTATCCTGCTAAAAGCTCGCATTCTCTGCCCCCCCCCCCCCTATTTTTGCCCAACCTCACGCGAAATTGATTCACCGGTAAGAAAAAGCTTCCCTTATATAAATCTCGGTTAATTCTGCGACCTCCGAGTCGCTCAAACGCAGAGAAACCTTTGAATCTTGGTACATCTGGCAGGGGATGTCTTTCTGTTCTTTGAGAAGTGCAAAGAAAAGCATAATACGTAAGTAAAAATTATCGTGGTCTCGTGAGATTATTAAACTAGGCGAGGTTTCGTCGAAAGGTCCTTTTAATTGTAGACAATTACGGAGAATTTACGATTATGGAGAATTTACGATTGTGAAGGATTTATAATTATGGGGAATTTATAATCGTCGCGTTAAGATTATCTTTAGATGGATATAAATGAGAATTTATGGAAGAATATCTTTCGTTTCGTTATCTGACAAAGAATGTAAACACTTCTAAAGTATTTTGATATACGACGCGTAAAAGTAATCGCAAAAGTGATACATCTTAGATGATCGAAAAGGTAAAGAACTAATCGAGATTATCTTACTACTTCTGCTGTCGATATAATTCATTTTATTCTATTTCAGTCAATTCATTATATATAATCTCACACTTGTATGTAGTGGCGTATCTTGGACCCAAGTTCGTAACCAAATGAACAACAATAAGTATAAGAAACGAAAACAATGAAATAAGCCACGTGACACAAGAGACACAAGAAGAAAACACATTGGCTCGTCGTCGTCTGTGGCAAGAGTTGGCGGATGAAAAGATCAGTAACTCGCTGTTTCACAGAGACCACGTTGCAAAAGTCGTCCACGTTTGGCGATCGTTTCGCGTCGCGTTCGCAGGGATGCTTTTTTATGTCTCCTCGTGAAGGTTGCACACGCGACACCGCGCACAGATTAATAATAGTTCGCGGGAGCTCTTTTATCGCGAATCACTTTTTTAACGGGATGCATCGTAGCAGGTAGGGTGTCGCATTGCCTTATACGGTGTTTCGATGGCCGCCGCGGTTCGGTTTCCCATGCACGTAACGAATACGTGACACGGGGACACGATGGAATCGTTAGCAAGCAGCGGCTGTAACTCGAAACCTGTTACATCGATTTTCAATAATTCCGCGTCACACCGAGAAGAAAACGCATCCGAAGCCGCAAAGTTATATCGACGGGGGGGTATTAAAATATTACCCAAACGCGTTACCCGTCTCTTTCGCGTCGATCAATCGCGGCTTCGCGTTGCTCCCATTCTTTATTAACGCTTTTCCGCGCGGATAGCGCGAATCGAGCGCGAAAAAAAAGGGAAATGGGTCAAAAATTGCTGTAAAATCACCGTGGCAACCGCGAAACGCGAAACGCGAAATTTGCACGAGTTCGGCGAGTATTGTTTCGCGTTTTATGAGCTTGCCGAACGGTAGAGTGCCATTCACTAGTTGGCTTTAGGCTAGTGTACTTTTATCGTAATTTTGCGGCTGCTCAGAGTTCCGTTTGGTTGTTTAATATAGGAACTAAACGATGTTTAATCGAACGTTGGGATTACAGAGTTCGTCCTTATGACGGAATTCGACGTTCGTGCTTAATGTTACAGGAATCGTAAATATTAGTTTTAAACGATTTATATTATCTCTTGTCGGTGTACTGGCGTGAATAGGTATCCTAATTCAACATCGTTCTTCTCCTGACTATTTAGTACCTGTTTTTCCAGTTGCTCTTTAAATTATACAATCGTTGGCCGAAAATCTAGCATCAATTATCGAAATCATGCATTAGCGTGCAAAATAGTGAACACGTAAGATAAGTTGACAGTAGAAAATTACATATTAATTCGATGAACCGCGTACCAGGAGAACCTTAACCCCTTGCCGTATAATAACGAGCTACACTCCTGGTGAATACTATAATTGAAATAGTCTCAAGATACACTGTATCCATAATAAAATTCAGTTTCACTTGCACGTTCTGTTTCGATACGCAAGATAAGGGATTATCGAGCCCAAATTAATCCTAATATTTCAGTGTTCTATATTTGACACGCTATTAAAGTAACAAGTAGCTAATGTTACAAGATAGAATCCCTGAAAAATTCGCAGGGCAAAGGGTTAAAGTAACCAGTTGTTGAACGTCGCGGTAAAACAATCCGAGATAACACCGCCATTTATTCGCACATCTACCCTACATACACACTTCAGTTGTTTCGTCGTTTGGAATGCACTCGCACGATCCACCGATCACCAAACGGACACTTATCAAACGCGCTGCACTTTCTCCGTGAAAATCCTGCGTTAAAAATCGGCAGACGTGAAAACGCGAGGAATCGCGCGTTCCTAGGGAACGGAATCATGGCGAAAGAGGGAGAAACTCGCGGCGGAGGAGCGAATTAATCAGTTAGTTGGAAACTCTGCCGACATTAAAACCCCATCACGTCCACGGAGCAAGTTACTAGGACAACTAGTTACCTCCCTTTAATAAATGTCGCTCTCGTCGAGTGGTTCGCCCGTGGAGACGCGGTAAAAAGAAGAGACCGGCCGGAATTTTATCGGGCGGGGGAAGGTCGTTGGCAATATTCACCCTGGCGATAATTCAGCGATTCGGGATTGTTCGCGACAAGCAAGAAGCTCCGTTATTTCCGCGTCGCCGTGACACCGAGTATCGACAATATCGCTTCGATATCTGACATCGAGGGTAGCTGCTAGCCGTGTTGTTGCTACGCGTCGTCGCCCATAGAAATGGATGCTTCTGAATATTTCTCGCCCGCCGAAAAGATTCCACCCCGGCATCTGACAATCGCGTCACACCGGATATCTGCGGGGTACCGGAAATGACGCAGGCTTTGCGAAGGATTTTCACGGGATAAACTTAGAGACATATTTCTTCTCGAGTTTCGGCGAGGGGTTTTGAAAAACTGCGGACTTCTTGCTTGCAGGATTTACGTGTGCGTGTTGGATATTTATTTCGAACGAGGCTGCAGACGTTGAATAATGCTTTGCGTGTTTAAGCCTTTTCTTACGAAAGGCGTATATATATATATATATATATATATATATATATATATATATATATTGCTTGTATGATGTAGGGTAAATGATCCGCGTACTGTCACTGTTCCTATAAATGCCACCTGAATTCGTTTATTTAATAGCGAATTGTAAGAGAACAAATTTTCATAGCAAATTTGAACATCGATTTACGTAACAACGCATACACATCGTGTATTCGTTCGCGCTTAATATTTGTAAATAAATATCAGGACGTAAATATGCTGTTGAACATTGAAACGTTGAACGTGCAGTAATTCGGTAAGTCGCGACGTTTTACCACAGGGCTAACGGTTCACACGAACAATAAATAATTCCTAAAGATGGTAACGATTAATCCAAAGACTGTATGCATTGTATACGTCGTTGGATAAAAGTCTCCTACCCGTTTCACGGAGTTAATCAACCTGGCAACCGAATGTTTCGATACTTAAGCCGACATTCGTAAAGTACTTACGTCGTGTCGCCAGTCGAGCATCGGCAGTGCAACCCCAGTTAACTAGAGCGTCTTATTTGCATCCCTCCGCGATATTGCACGAGAGCCGTACATTAGAACGTGACACATTCGTCATTCGGTGATCGCGTTCTTATCGCGGCACCGGCAAGCCTCCATTTATCGTTAATTAGACTTAATGAACGCGTTAACGAATCCGAGTGCGCGACACGCCGCGCAATGCGGGATACCATCTAACATTCCCGTCATAAATTTCCTTACACGTAATCGCTTTAATCTTTCTGGCACATTAAATATTCCGAATTACCCCCTATTTCTCATCCGCCCCACTTCCCTCTCTCTCTCTCTCTCTCTTCTCGGTGCACGATGAACCGCAAAGGTTCCAACAACCGACTACATTCTTCAATGTCCCGCGCGGAGCCTCGTTTAAGCGTTCTAATATACACTTGGAACAATGCTCGAAATCCTCCGCGCGGCTATTCAAAGAACACTTTAATCCTTCGCGCTGGCCCCAATGTACGTCAAACTTAATACATTTTTTTCTTCTTCTCTTTTTGGCCGGCTGAATGTTCGAACGAACTCTAAGGATGGCGCAGTATAAGCACGGACAGTGAAAGGAATTCGCGATTCTCCTGGCGGAATAGTTGCGAGAGCTTTAAAATTGTAACGCGTTAATGCCGCGGAATTTGCGCGACTTTTTATTATTGTAACCTTTTTTTTATCGTAACGTCACGATTGGTTACTTTCGGCGCGAAGCTCTTTTGAACGGAAAGTTCTGCTTATTTATTCGTTCTCGGAGAATGCGATTAATCCCTCATTTATAAGTTTGGAGATTTTATTAAGATACACGTAGGTATTATAATTAGGCGGTGGACTTTTATGCGAATTCATTTTCGTACGAATAAAAGTAGAAACATGGAATCTGTTAAGTATAATTTTATTATTTGTAAGGCAGTGGGTTTATATAGGTAGTAGTTTCGCTTGGACTATTTTATCGTAAGCTTGTTACAATAGCAAAGAGATACTACTCTTCATACACAAAGACAATATGATAATTAGATAATTGTGCAGGAGATCAATAAATGTCGCAAGCGATAAATATGTCAAAGTTTGACTTTATCGATCCGTGATTTATAGTCAAGTATCTTTATTTCACTATTCGTGTAGAGGGTTGTTTTGTCCCATAAGTATAAAAACATATTCTTTATTCTACTGCGAATACGTATTATTTATAGTTTTGCATATCAATTCTGTTGTTTCTTCAGCACTTGAATTTCCCATAAATACATAAAAATCCACAGTCTAATTATAATATACTAATGTTGGAAAGTTACTGTTAATATCTCTGTTCATGTAGCAAATTACTTTGGAAGATTTCCGGATTTATTTCACGAGCATAATTTCTAGGTAATGATAAATCTGGCAATTCTATTAACAGGCATAATATTAATATATAGTAGGTAATACCTTGATATTGGAAATTTACCGTTACTCCCCTTCGAGCGCCAAATAATTTTGGAACCCAGACGCGTTCGCCGATTTATTCCACAAAGTTACGTAATCTCCATTTAGAAATTTAGAAATTCTATTAACATATAATTACCCATTAGTGTATTTGAAATTTACCATTATCATTCATCGAGTGGCAAATAATTTCCGCGGATAGATGAGCTGCCGGATTTATTCGACTACGTTAATCTCCATTTATAAATTTCGAAACTCTATTAACAGCTACCTATTTCAATAAATAATATATTAATATTGGAAATTTATACTTAATACCTTTTGACCGCTGAATAATTTTGGAATATAATCGCGTTCCCAAATTTGTTTCGCGAACTTCAATCGTTACAACGCTTCGCTCCTCGAAGCGAGAAATCCTCAACTATAATATTGATTAGAGTAGAAGGAGCATAGATACGGTTTGAAAGCCTCAAAAGCATTACAAACCACTTGCTATTATTTCGAACGTATATTTGCACAGCTATCCGCAACCAATCGCAAAGGGATCATTCATTAAACGTTGAAAAAAGTATCCAAAGAATATCCGTAATTCGGAAAAGTGCTAAAGATGACATAGTAATATTTAAAGGGTGAAACTGTCTCCTATTTCCCCCTTTCTGTTCACGAATCAACGAATTTGAACAAAGATCCACAGTCTAGTTACAATCGAATCGTTTGCTATTGATACAACACCACGTTAATCAAACGCAGCTGCACGATAATTACAAAATAAACCGCCGCTAAAAACACCATAGAAACGAACATTGCGAGTCGCGTAGGTTCATACAACGTTGGAAACGAATTAAAGCGGCGCTGTTGACTGGCGAAGCAATCGTCTTAATACCATCCACAATAGCCGGAGCATCGGATCGCAAACATTCCGCGTTTCAACTCTCATCTCGCAGAGGATCGACTCTCGCACGAAAATAGATTCGAAACGGGTGTTTGAAGTAGGATAGTTTCGCAACACCCGTTACAAAATTCGCCCGGCGGAAGAGGCACGCGAATATCTCCGGCGTTGTACATCGAAGGAAAGGGCGCACCTTTGGGATCGTCGGAGCACTGTCAAATATTCAAGGCAATCTGAAGAGTCTCGCACAGGCTCCGTTCAACTATATTCAGAACTAATCTACCAAACTCGTAGGCTGTTGCATTTCCCAGTGAATAACGTTCCTCGCGTCGAGTTAAGGGTGGTTTTCTCTCTCTCTCTCTCTCTCTCTCACTCTGAAAGGGGAAAAGCCAGAGAGACAAGAGGAAGGAAAAAGGAAATATGAACGAAGCTGAAGGAGAAATTGAAAGCTCCGAAAGAGGAAGCGGAGGAGAGGAAGGTTGCCGAGGGAGGCGACGCGGGAAGGAAAGACGAGACCCGGCGCTGCGCGATGATAACGACAAAGGTAAACGTCGAGATTGCTTCACTTTCCATTAAATCACGAGCACCGGAGATACTGTTGGCTTGGACGCGCACGCGACCGCCCGTGTAATAGTGTACACCCTACACGAACACGAGACCCGTTGCAGTTAAACCGTGTTCCGCGGCGCAACGTGCTCGATTAACTCGGAACTGTTGTGTCGAATAACAGTTTATCCGTATGAATCTGGTTGCGTCGTCGTATGCGTGAGTATTCTTGACGACGCCTTCGCCGCTCTGATCTTGCGTAATCGTGTCAAGTATCGGTCGCCAGTTGGTATACGTAATTAGAGAAGCGAACCATAAAAGTGTGCCGATAGAAGAAGTTCATCGAGCCACGAAGACAAGTGGACAATCGTTGAATAAAATACGTAGATCCCGAATTATTCTTCTTCATTGAAGGGGTTGAAGCTGAAGCTTTGCCAAAGTAAGAAAATAATAAGACATGGATGAGTGGAGGAAAAGCGACCGAGGTATTTTAGGCGGCGCCATATTTACTCGTACATTGAAATACATGTCGCTATTTTAACGCGTTTCGTCGACATCGTATCGCGAATCGTGAAGGTAATGTAGTAAATAATTGCATACGATGCTTCGCCTGAGATAGTTTTCCAAAACACGTCGAATTCATTCCTATAGAAAAAGAACATCGCAACCGAAATGTATAAATATGCTGTCTGTAATATGTTCCAACCAAGAAACAAATAAATTTAGGGCAATGTCGTTGCAATTAATGCGTTGCATTCCACCTTAATCGTTCGTCTTCGCTTTAACGATATCTTAATACATCTAAGTGATCGTTCAACCGTTTCACCTCATCGTAAATACTTTCCTCTGAACAATGTATCGATACATCCTTAAAATATATCCAGAATCCAATGGCAATTAATCAATGCTTTCCGCCGTGAACAGCTAGCCTCGTTTCGTAATCGCAACATTAATTTCCGTCTGTTCCAAATTTATTAATCGTCCGCCGAATGATAAGCCTCTATCTGTACGCGTCGATCGATTCACGGTTACCCATTATTATCTAAAATTTGAGCCAACAAAGAAAGAACGCCGACGGATTTAGAACGAAGGGAGAATGGAGGCCGGAATAAAGGTAGGGGGATAAAAATCAGCGGGGAAAAGCCGCGGCGCAATCGTCACGTCTATTCGCAACAACGAGCACGTTCGCCTTCGTTATTTATATATTCGTCCGCGAAGCGCGCGGCCAGTCGTCGGCGAGGCTTCGACCGAATTTAAAAACCCAAACGACGCCCTCGACCGAACTAATTTGATTTCCGCTGTTGCACGCACGCACGTTCGCCACGGCGTCGCATCAACGTCAAACGATCGAGTTTCATTGGATTTTAATAAAAGTTTGTTAAGCCGCCGTTTAATATCGCAGCCTCTAGCAGCTCTTTCTCTCGGCGAAAATACCGCCGTCTGGAGCTGGCTATAGAAATTTCAGCGCGCGCGCGCTCGCGGTTTTTCCTCGTACGCCGTCGAAATGATTTGCTACACGCGTGTTTGCGTTCCGCTGTCGCGTAAACGTGCAAATTGGAAAGCGACAAACGGCCACCCGATATGCATAAATCACGGCCGAATTCAATAAGCGAACTCATTGTTACGCCGACACTTACCTGCCTCGGATTGCACGCTGTCCCTGCTATCAATTTCGCGGCGCAACGCGGTTCAAGATTAACGCGATACTCGCGGAAAAGTGGAAAGTTTCGTTGCGACAACTTTTCTTTGCTTCGATACGCGTACGCGGGAATATTTTGCCGCGGTGCGAATCAAAAACAGCGGCATGGAAAATCTGTTCTACCTTTTGCGTTACATCTAACTTTCGTAGTGGGATTTCTTTTTTTTTAACTCGATGTTAGGTTTTTATTCAACGATAGATTTAGGATTTACATGCACGTACGCAAGGTGATCTTTGATACGCGATAGTTACTTTACTTGTACAACATTCCACTACGGTGTATATTACGTTTCAAGTAGGATATGCTAATGAGGCAATTGTACAGTGCATAGAAAAAGTTGCAAGTCCTACAGTGAGCATACGAAGCGAATTCCTCTATGCTAATATAGTATTATATTAATGTTAGCAGAGTATTCTATTAGTACGTATTAGCATTTCGTAGACGGATCTTTATATTTCTATCCTGTCTCATATTCCTATCTTATATTCTACATAATGCAACTGACACTTTGCGAAGTTTTACAAATTGCGCCTGCAATTGTACTCAAACCCCTAAGCAGCAATATTTCGAAACAAAAAGCACACATATAGTATTAGTATTATTACCTATAGTACCAATTATATTAGTATTAATATAAGTATTATATTAATATTAGTAAACGTTACATTAGCATTAATATAGTATTATTAGCATAGTACTATATTACTAATAAGTATTCTACAGGCAGTAACACATGTATCTACCCTATCTCGTAGTCCTATCTTCTTCTCTTTTTATGTTCGCGAAGTTTTGCAAGCTGCGGCTTCAATCGTTCTCGAATCTCAAAACCATTGCTATTCGAAAGCCAAAACCGTCCGTACAACTTCCATTGTGCCAGTTTCTCGGGCGCAACGCGCAGAAAAACGTGGCGACGCGTAAAAATTAGGTAACCGTTGGTGGTTGAACAGCCGTAGAAGAGAAAAGCGTAATTCTTAAGCCGTGTCAGCGAAAGGTTAGTCCCGTGGCTGGAAAAGAGGATTGTTTCAGCCCGATAAAAGGAAGAAGAAGGTACCACGCTTCTCTCTCGCGGCCGAGTTTCCCTCCCTCTCTCCCTGCAGCTTTTAATAAGTTATTACAACATCCGAGCCCTTGCCTCAAAAATATTCTCCCCCAAAACCTGCTGCTTATATTTTCCCCTCTTTTTCGGCGCCGAAAGATCATAAAAATCGCAAGTCAGGTACAATCTCCCGGTGAGTCGTATATTCGCGGCTCTGTTCGTCGTCCCTACGACAATCCGCCGAGGGAAACAGGCGAAAGGCAGGCAAGTATAATACGAATTTCCCATTGTAAATCCGGCCAAGATCCCCTGCAAGACGAACGCGGAGCTTGCGGGAGGGTGAAAGACAGTTCGAAAGATCTGCTCACCTCTCTCTCTCTCTCTCTCTCTCTCTATCGAGAATAGAGTCGGGAATAATAAAGAAAAAGGAAACCATCGCTGCGCGCAAAGATGCGGCAGGGAAAAGAAAGAGATGGAAAGGAAAACGGCGGAATCACAGATTTAATAAAGGCTGCTTGAAAGCGCGCTAAGCGAAAACCGATTTCATTATAATGTACCCCCACCAAGCATGATCTATTCCTCACGGATGCTGACTGCCGCGAGATTTCACCACCCATTCGTAGTCTCTCTCGCTTCAACGAACCTCTAAACCCGCCTCCTTTTTCTTTTTTTTTCTTCCCATCGCCCGACGTCTTTCGGTTCCTTTTAGCCTTCTCTTTAATTTCGTGCCTCCTCGAGGTAGGAAGGAAGGAAGGAAGGAAAATCGCGAGCTACTAACCCCGCACGGTCACTGGCTAGCCTCGATTGTCCGGCCAAAACCTCGCCCCTCCCCTCCTCTCTCCCTTGCCAAACTTGCAACCACCCTCTTTTATAGCTCATCCGTCGATAATTAAGAAAGTTTCCTCGGAAAGCCCCGCCGATTTTCCTGCAACTTCGGCCAACGATACGGGCTAACGTAGTACGTGTACTGAGGGTGTGGCTCTGATATTATGCGAGTGGCTCGAAGTTCAAATTGAAGCCGTGAATCGCGAAATAAACAGGGGAAGCAATTGCTACAGCTAGGATATATTTTCCGCGCGACGTTAGCTCGTTCGGCGCGTTGCTATTTGCGCGATTTCGGGATTTAATGTTTCACGGTTGATCGAAGTGACGATGCGCCCTGCAATTGTGAACGATTTAAAGTAGCATAAGATTCAGAAGGAGGATAATCGTTCTCGAAATCTGTCTCTTAACGGTAGAACGCGTTCCATGCGTTACAATTACATCGGTCGCGATTCAATGTTCAACGGAGCACGTTTACCTCCTAATATCTATTCGTAAATATTAAGTATAAACGAATATGCAATGCCTATGCGTTGTTACGCGAACCGAAGCGTAAATTTAGTATGAAACTTTCTTTACTGACGATTCTTTGCATGCTACTTTGCTGTTAAATAAAACGAATTCGAGTAGCAGTTATAGGAACAGTGACAGTACGCGGGTGATTTACCCTAGAATTCGACCCGAGGCAGGAATTAGAACGGGATCTACGAGCACGCGCGTCAGTCCGGAGAGTCCAGTTGGTTTCGTTGCCTCGAAAATGGCCGCTCCAGATGAAAAAGGCAGGGAACAGCCGTTGGTCGACTAGTCCGGGTCGACTAATCCAATCAGAAACTAATTTTACGCTCGCCGAGCCGGTTATTATTGGCCGCGTTGCTCTGCTGCGAAGCTAAACGACTCTCGCGCGAGTTGCGAGCGCCGGGCTGAGCGAGCCTTGGCTCGACAATCGGCGAAACACTGCCTCGTAAGAGGGCAGGCAAATGAGACTTGACGGATGTGGCAGGCCCGCGAGAGCCACTCCGTCGCATTAGTACCGGCTGTCTGGCTGTCAGAGGAGGCGAACAGGGGTGTGGTAATTAGTTGACAGCAACTTTGACGTCTCTAGACGGATCGGTTTGCTGCAGGTGTGCGCTCTTTGCCGGCTTTCCGAGCAGGAGACTCGCTTGCGTTTTATGGCGCGCAGCGGACGCAAGAGCTCTCCGCTTCGCGTTCTCCACGAGTCGTTCAACGAAATATCTACGTATGTATGTACGTATGTACAGGGGGAAAAAAAACAAGAGTTGCGAGGAGCAGTCGATGCGCTGCCAAATGGTACTTCGAAGAAACGCGTTTTTCTTGTCGCTTGCGTAGCGATCTCGCGAATTACAGGAGAGAAGAGAGAGATTCAAGTGAGCTGAGTATCAACCCTTTGTTTTACGATGATGAATTTTTTTATTTTCTTTGATATTTGAGAGCGAAATAGTTGCGATGATGTGGAAATTTGGAGTGGAATCTTTTAGGGCATTGTTTAGCCACTTGTTTGTTTCGGTGACGATGAATGAAGCTTTCAAGTAGTCTAACATATTTCCAAGCGAAATATTTTTGGAATGATCTGGAAATTTGGTGAATCGCGAAATATTTGGAACGATGTGGAATCTTTTAGGACATTGTTTATCTGTTTATTTATTTCGGTGAATTTCTTCGTTAGTTTAACCCTTCCAAGCGAAATACTTAGAACGATGTAGAATCTTCTAAGACATTATTTCGATGAAGGGGATATAATACTTTACTGTACGTAAAACAGAAGACAAAGGAAAAAGAAGTAGGCAAAGCGCCTGACTTTTAAAGCTGCCAAATAAGGAAGATATTAAGTGTACCAACGAACACCGATAAAAACTTTTATTATCAAATTCAGTGGGATTTACTTTTAACAAGATCAAGTATTAATCTTGAATGAAGTGTAATCGGCGTTGTTATATTAGTCGTACGAATTAATTTCGAGCCTCCGGAATTCGGTAAGATTTAATATTTATCGGCAAAGAAAACGAAAAACGAATATAGTAATTAATACTCAACATTGTCTTACCAACCGAGTATTAGAAGATTAGAATTTGGTAGACGTTGCTTGACCCGTCCTGAAGCATGGCAAAGTTAAGCAGATGGAAAAGGGCAGCGGTATAAATTAAAACAATCGTTCTGTGTGTCTGTGCGAGCGTAAAGCTTTGAATTTGCGAGTACGCTAGACCTAGTACAGGGGCTGGCCTTGTTTCTCGTGAGTTTCACCTGCAACTTCCTGCAGTCGCACGGTGTTAATTTGTCGTGTGAATTACGGTTTAAGGTTCGCGAAACACGCGCGCAGACTTGGGTTTAGGCACTGTATAATTTACAGGAGTCGGTGGGCAGCAATGTTATCCTGCTCGTTTTCGCGACTAATCCTAAACGCGTTGCAAGCGTTTCAGTTTCGGATACTTTAGTCTTCTTGCCGAATTTATCAACCAGTCGGACCATTGACTAACCGCGTGATATATACAGGAAGCATCGTAAATTGCTAAGAGACGGTTTAATAGGTTTAACCCTTTCGCTAATGTGGACGAATATATGCGTCTCCAAGGGTTGGACTGGCATTTGTTAAAGGCACACTATAACGCAATATACATAATTTCTAGAATATTACTGTGCAATTAGTTGTACAGAGTATCCAAATATTTATACTTATATCGTCTGGATATTAATAAACGGTGTCGTTACCTACGATCTTAGTCTTTAGGTAGCGAAAGAAGTAGTTTAAAGTATGGGAGATATACGAGATATAGTAGAAAGATTAAAGTAATATCTTCCATAGCAGTCTATCACTTTTAGTCATCTCTTAGATCAGATGCGAGTATCACGGTGTAGAAATGTTTCGCCTCTTTCTGTAAATTCATCGTTTCGACGTGTTTACGATTTATTCCACCTAAGATCATTGTTAACCCTTTCGCTACCGTGCCCGGAAATTAAAAATATTCCCAATGCACGGATGAGGATTATTTTTCGTATTAAAAAATCGGTATGGCTATAAATATTTGCACGTTGGTAGACTAAGTATAGATTATATTATAGTGAAAATAGTATCGTGTTACTGAAAACGAATACGTATACTTTTACCAAACGCGTGCCCAATTTTTCAGGACGTTGTTAGTAGCGAAAGGGTTAAAAATACTAGCATTAACTGGATATATTGCTAGCACTAAAAGTAGTGGTGAAACGATAAGTTTCATGCTGCCGAAACTGAAAAGTTTCCTAAATTTCTACCCGTTTCGTGGTTTCGACGTTCAGGAGAACCTTCCCGTAGTTATTTTCATATTCCACCGATTTGCCTATCGAAATTACCGCGGCGAATCTGTGTACGCGAAGTTAAGATTCGCAGCATCCAGTATCGGCGTTATGCAAATATTCTTTCTACGCGAGGCGAAGCGAGGCGAAGCGAGTCGAGGTGCAGTTAAACGTCGTAAAAGTCAGCGAAAAGCATATTACATCGATCTGCTGGCAAATACTGAGATTGCACTGGCCGCGTTTACATGCATAATTCAGCACGACAAATTACACACCGTCGAATTTCCGATATCGTAATATGATAAGATTTGGGAAACACTCCCAAGCCGGCGGTTATAATGCCGCTCATATTTCAAACTCCAACATTTTCGCGAAACTTCCGAGCCATCGCCTGTCAATTTGCATAATTTCCACGTTCGTTAAAGTCCACGGCGAGAGTCAGTGAATCTCCGCTACAAGTCTGGCCGTTGACGAACGCCATACGATGGACTATCCGTTCTTATATAGAATCGTTACGCTACCAATTTAACGTTACATGCGACGTTGCCGTAATAATTTAAAAGCAGAAGGTTTATCTCGTTGGAACTCGAAATAAATGGGACGAAATTTAGAGCAGACGAAGGCAACGACGGCATTCTAACTCGTCGACACTACACGAGATCTCTGAAATACAAATCTACAATAATGTATGTATAGGTAAATACGTATACTCGTGGACAAACGTGAAAGACACTGGAAATTTCTGGGATCGCGTGATATGAAACTATTGTCAACCGATAGCTTCGTAAATTAAAGAAATATTGCAACGAATATCCGCGTGAAATTAAACGAATACAATTCAGCTTGGACGAAATTATAAGACGCTATCTTCGGTGATTAAACGGATAAAGAGTTATCGAAAAGTAGCTTTAGGATGTTGAATGAGAATATCTGTCAAATGCCATGTTTGTTATTGAAATAGAGGTGAAAGAAATAAAAATTGAAACGAGAACGAACGAAGATAATAGAAATAAGAGACAGATTAGAAAAGGGTAAAGCAGAAAGGGAAAGAAAAAAAGTGAAGGTAGGTAGAAGGTAGTTATATATATATAACTAATCAGAAGTAATAATGAAGTAATAATGAAAGTATAATGAAAGTAACAATGAGTAGATCCCCCCTTTACTTTATACTACTTCGATCATTAAAGGCAAACTTTTGTCTAGAAATTTGGTCGTAGTCTGGCGAAGCGCGTAATTTACAATGTTTCCCATAAATGGACAGTCTATGATGTAAGTAGTTAAGTCAATGGTAAGCGTAAGGAGAAAACCGTCAGATCTGTCGAACCGAAGGAAGTAGAGCGTATCGCTGTCGGTTGGACAGGGGCTCGTTTTCATGCAGCAGCTTTGTCTATTACGGAATTTGCCGCGCGCGACCGATGCAATTTCTACGGTCATCGCATGAATATGCAAAATGTACGCTCGAACAGCTCTATGGCGAGTCGTTTAGAATAGGGAAAAGGGGGTGGGGGGGATTACAATTCTAGCGGTGGGTAGATTTTGGACTCGACGCATGGAAAACTAGCTTCACAGAAGCGCGAACTATGTTTTTATTGCGAACAAAATGCGCGATGCGGCTTCGCTCGCTGCGAATAGATCTGCGTTCGCCCTCCGCGCGTTCCTGATAAATGATATTTTGATTTGCCGGCTTCCGCAACCCTCCACCCCGCCCCGCCCTGCCTCTTGTTATTTTCGACAGTTTGCGCGTTGTAAACGATGAAAATCGCCGTGTTAGCTTGCACAAATGTATGCTCCACTCTTTTATAACGCGTTGGGATACTCGAAAAACACGCGCGTGAATATAGCAATGGGCAAAGCTGCTTGTTCGTCTGTTTATTTGTTTAATATACAAGGTGGACTGACAAATAACAAAAATCAACAGATGAAAAATGAAAAGAAAGAATTTGCGTTGCAATGGGGCGAGAGAAATATAATAGCACAGTGGACTTTTGGTGGAACTAGATTTTATTGAAACGCGTCAGATCTTTACGTCGATTGCTTGGGTAAATGTACCACGTGTTGCCAATTTAAGGGTCGCGCGTAACTTTGTTTAACTATTTCAGAACGTCGTTAACATTGAAGAAGACGAGGCGTTGATTGGACCATTAGAGGCGTCCAGAAAATCGAGCGATTTTTTACTTAAGGCAAAGTGTGAGTGTTGGTTTTCTATGAATGTGTACGAATAATGTCAAATGAGTATGAATGTTTCGTTCAGAACTATGTAGTCTATGGTAAAAATGAGACGCGTGAGAGTCCTATCTATTGTGTACGTTATTATGATGAATGTCCGTTTGAAAAGA
Source organism: Eucera pruinosa (assembly GCA_028830335.1). Taxonomy (NCBI): domain Eukaryota; kingdom Metazoa; phylum Arthropoda; class Insecta; order Hymenoptera; family Apidae; genus Eucera; species Eucera pruinosa. Next base: position 699,111 of record JAMYCR010000014.1, read on the forward strand.
AATCAGTCTTTGTCGAGGCACAGAAGAGCGAGTACATTGAATGAGAGAGCGAGTTTACAGCGAGAGGGAGAGAGGGAAAACTGAGTTAGCGAGATAGAGACAGTCACACCAAATGTATTATACCCACATTTTCATTCGTTTAAACCATAATATTTAGCCTTCAATATTAAATATACTTCATTGCGTCGTCTATGAAAAGGAAACACTGTCATTCTACTCACACAAAGTACTGAGGTATAAATACATACGTTCGCGTAATATATATTAATGTTTGGAGATAATACAAAGTAGTAGGCATAAAAATCTTGCTTCTCATTTCCCGTACACAACCAATTTATCGTAATTCCTTCATCGTAGCTACTTTGTCAAATGTACGATAACGGATAAAAATAATTCTTGGCGAGCATTATTTTAATCAAATTTATTTGGCATCGATCGTGCATCGCGTGCGATGCGTGGGACAGCGAACGTGTTAATGTGCATTTAAATAATGTAATTCGCTTTACAAAATCACATTCGCATACGACATAAAGAAAATTCGGGTTACAGAGGATTAATAGCAGCAGGTGTTTTGGAAAAGTGCGAACACAGTTGCAGCAAAGTTACGTTGAGAATCGTAACAGGATTAAACGAAACGTTGCTACGGTAATTAGCTTCCGTGCACTGAAAATTCGACATCAATTTCTTATCAGCCCATTAGTTGATCTTTCATCCGGGGAATGAAAGATTAATTTGCAGCGGCACAGGTTAATTAGAAATGGGCCAAGATAAGAGCTGATATTTGGCTTCGTAGCCGAATAAACTCGCGCAATATTGATTTTGCATTTGAAGAGCAGCTCGCGACCTCGAGTAAACAGAGAAGAGACGAATATTGTGGCAAGACAACGTGTTTATTATCGCGTACCTGCTATCTTTGCGTGTGCAGCTGAATCCAGATTTCAAAGGAGACTCGTGTGTCGTATTAGCGGAAATTTAATTGGTAATATTTGCCTCGAAATCGTCAAGTTATTTGTAATTTCCTCTGCTTCTTGCCGAAGCACGTTTCGATCGTGGTAATTGTTGCTTCACGGGCGAAGGCAACAGAAAGGTTTATAGACATAATCCAGGTACCGAGCCTAAAACCAAAATTATAGAAATTAGTTTATTGCAAAGGCCACGTGCCGCGACCACCCGGACACCAGATGTGTCAGTCGCGGAAAGACGACCATAAAGTTACCGCTAGGCGATGGTCGGTACGGTCACCGAAAAATTTTAAGGCCTCCCACTCCTACTCGTCACTACCCCCGAAAACACACTCACCAACACCTTCCGCTAAAACAACCACCAATCACAAAAATCGTGAACCACCACTCTCACCATAGATTCACCAATCAGAAATCACCGAAACGCATAAAAACACAAACACACACCACAGAGGCAGATTCTGGTGAAACCACTCTAAGACACCACACCACAGCGACCAACACCCCACGTGCCACCTACCTCCACACCAACGTGCACGTCACCTTCTTACCACCATTTTCAACGAGGCTGGAGTGATTAAGTTTACAACAGCCAGCGCTCGAGAACATCGTCGCGAATCGCGTAGCGGGCCTTACAACCCCGCGAAGTCAACCTAAAGAACTGCGGTGCATCGGGCGCAACAGTAATAATTATGCTTTGATTGCGATAAAAATCTATTTGTTTTATTATATTTTGGCGTTTAGCGTTTGTTTTACTTTATTATTTTTTGGTGCTTAGTATTCGCTTTAGTTATTTACTTGTTTCACTTTACTCGATTTGTTTTATTATATTTTAGCGTTTAGCGTTTGCTCTACATATTTACATCCTTTGTTTTATTCGATTCGTTTTATTATATTTCAGTGCTCACTAGTGTTTGCTTTAGATATTTACACGTTCCATTTTATTCGATTCGTTTGAGATATTTTAGTGGGTTGCATTCGTCGCCCTGCTAAACTAATAGACGTCTGACGTTGCTGCAAGTATTCTTGGAAAAATTCGTACAGCCACGGGGTTAATGGGAATTGTCAGGCGGTAATTGGGAGGCAAAAGAGCACAAGTCGAGCGAAAGAAAGACAGGGCAGCGAATAGCTTTTACGATTTACATATACATATATAAGTAGTTGAAGCAATAAAGAGTGGAGAGCTATTGTTGGTTGTCTGCATTCGTTGACCTGAATGCTGAGATGCGGACGCGTTAGATTTATCTCGCTCGGAGTTCACGTAGTACCTCCCTTCTTATTTTCCATTACGTAGTAAAAATTTTACGTACACCGAGTTAAATCTGATACGAAATAATTCACGTTTCCTGCGCTGCGTTTAAGTGGACCTCGTTGAAGTGACGGATTTTAGGTTTCTTCGTTTAAACGCGATTTACTTTACAATATGCAATTCCGAATGGAAACTATTAACGATTATGGTAACGTAGGGTTAGTTAATTTTATCATTAGGTTGACTTGCAAATATTAAGGAGTAGGTATGGAAAATATTACAAACTTTGGTAACTTACTTGAAGTCATTCTTCTCAAATATTAAAGAAATTAAGAATATTAATTAGACTACGGATTTTTACGCGAATTTATGGGAAATTTAGACTTGCGAAAAATTGCAGAATGCACGTAGCATATATTAACGTACATAGAAAACATTAGTATTAAATCACTATTAATTTAGTCTACTATTTAGTATTATTTACCGTATCTATTCCATTAGGTTAATCGTGCTTGCGAAGGTACGTAAATTTGTATCAAACTCCGCAGTCTAATAATAAAAAAAAAACATCCGCGTTCTTTTAAAGATAATTCGAACGTCGATTATTAATAGCAGGATTAATTTGCGATTTCTATGTTCCTCGTATATTTATTTACTCGACGACATCTGAGAAACGTATATCTAAATACTTGCTTACACGGTAGTTTGAGATTATTGATACAGAAGCGGTACGAAAAGTGGAATTTATCTAGCTTAAACGAATTTCCCGTTACTCTGGCTCTTGGTTGCTTGCGTAATAACTTCATTTCGATGAAATTTTCGTTAAGAAGCTTGCAGGGCTAACTGCTGCGAGTATTTAGATGTATCTTTACACGGATCTTTTTAGCGGCGGCCAACGAACATTAAAGCGAATTACGTGCCCTTATCGGCCACTCTAAAATGCACAGATTCTACTATAGATTATAGGTAAGAGAACGAAGATGGGGTTATAGCCTGCAACACTGTACTCACCGCTTAATCCTTTGCCTACGCGAAAATATAATAAAAATACGCGTTAAAAATAAAAAGTGCACGGTGTAATGGTAAAGTAAATCACTGAACGTGATTATTTTAATTAGTCTCTTTATTAGCAAAGCGATTGATATCCCTTCGGAATAGAAAGAAGACAGGGAAAAGTAGAAAATGTCGCGAGTCTTCATTGTATTACTTGGGAGATCATTCACAACGATTTAAAATATTTACAACAGACGAGTTTCGTAAAGTGTGTAAAGTCTTTTGCAAGTTTCTAGCATTCAAAGCGTTGTGATTTCCTAGGTTTCAGAGTTCGAAGCTTCAAGAGTTCGAAGCTTCGCGTATTGGAAGGTTTAAGAATTCGAAGCTTTACGATTTGGAAGCTTTGAGAATTCCAGGCTTGATCATTTGGAAGCTTTGCAAATTCGAAGCTTAACGATTTGGAAGCTTTGATGATTCCAGGCTAAATCATTTGGAAGCTTTGCAAATTCGAAGCTTAACGATTGGCTTTAAAAACAATTCGATTAACAATTCAAAGCTTTATAAATTCCAAGCTGCAGTTTAATAACAAAAGCTGTATCAACTCCAAGCTTTAAGAATTGAAGACTTCATGAATTCCACTCTCCCACAATTCGAAACTTTACGGATTCTCCGCTTTGAAAATTCCAAGTTTTATTCGCAACACATTTAAAAAACTACCTAGGTGCATAAACCCAGCTATGCAAAATAGGATCGCTTCAAATTCCGAATGCAAAGTGTTAATAAATATAATTTTCCTCCTTTCGCTTTAAAGTTCCGTAGCAAAAGGGTTAATCTTCTTTTGAATTATCTGATCTCGTCGAGATTACGTTGCGCGTGACAAATATTTTCACCGTTTCTAAATCGCAGCGTCCTTTACGGTACTCTTTTATTTTACGGCTAACCCACGACGAGCAATTACATAATCGATACGCGCGCAATTTTTTGATACACCCCGGCGCCATTTTTTCCCCCCATTTTCCATCGTCTTTGTATGCAAATGTATCGCAATAAATAATGCCGCAATCTGTTCCGCGTGATTCACGGCGAGCGTAACGCCGGGAGTAATTATTGTAACGCTCGCGGAATGGTAAATAATGCGCCTCCTTTATCTTGTCCGACACAATTTTCCGTGGAATATTTCAACGGAATCGAGGGAGAATCGTCAGCGCGCGAAAGAAACGCCAAGATTAATTTGCCCGCTGCTCGCGCGTATTAGACTTTAATTAACCGCTCGCTTAACGCGTCTACTAATAGCGGCGAAAATGGAATCAAAGGGAGCGAAGAAACAACCGACTGTCCACGGCGAACTTTTAAACGGATTTATATTTTCGAAACGGAAAATATCCCGAAGAAGTAGAACGGGGCGGCGCAATTATATCCCATTAAAAGTTCGCAAAGAAACAATTTCCAGCCCCTGTTCGCCCTGCTGACCGAAGGCTGCTTCTTTGTCGCGCAACGATCCGACAGACCGACCGTTTCGAGAACGACTAGGAGGAAAGAACAAAAATTAGTCGACGGGTAATTGCTTTTTGCGAAAACTTTAATAACTTCCGCCGGCGCTTAGGAAGCTGGCCATCGTTGCGTCCGCGAAAACAGCCAACAGCTCGACGCTGTAAAATCTCGAAAATTGCTTTCGCCGCGTTTCGATTTCGCTCGGCGCGTTCGGTTTTACGCGCGACTGCCGATTTTCTACGGTTAAAAGAGACTCGGTTCGAAATACTATTCGTCCACGACGAGAAGGCACGCATGTATTTACATTGTATTGTATTCTACATACGTACGATCTAAGTAACTCGAGTTATTTGCCTTATATTTATATATTTGCTTCATGAACAAAAGTAATAGATTTCATTTTTATTTTAGATTATTTTACGAGTGGCTCGTATTTGGACCACTACAATGAACCGTAAAATAAAAGTAGTAGTCTATACTTGGACCACTTCCTCTACTTCGTTTATTTCTTGTGAAAACGCACGTAATTTGCAAAAACTTTGTTTCCTAAGTTTCACGCTGCTTGGAACTGTATTCTGTTGCAGCATATCGTCAGTTTAATCAACAGTGAAAGGGTTAATCCTTTTAATAGAGTCTTCAACGTACGACAACGTTGTCTATATCTATTTTAATATGTTTAATTTTGCGAATTTATATTTTACTTCACGCAACGTTACGCTAATTTTATTCTATTTTATTCTATTTATTTAGTAAACGGGAATTAACCATTTGGTGCGAAAAGACAGGGATGAATTAACGCAACGAAAAGTATCGGAAATAAATCTATATAATAGAAAGCGGAGACGTATTCTGGAAATAAATAAATTTCCATCGCTGTGGAATCACGTTATCTAGTATTAAATTTAGCGATTTGGAAAACTTCTATTTCGATTTAGCTTTCTAAACGTAACTCGGTTTAGGAAGTCCGATTTCTACGTTAGCACGTCTGTTTTTCCCAATAATCCTGCTCGCTGTTTTTCCACCTCTTTTTATCTTCCTATCAGATGCGGAAGGATTCTTTTTTTTTTTTAGTTCAGTTTTTCGGAGGGGAAATCGGATTTCCTATTTAGCGATGCACAATGTTACCCCCGATGCATCTTCCTAGTTTTATTTACCGTTAGATCGCATCGATTAATCTTCCCTTTTGGTAGTTTTAGCGCATCCCATTAAGATTTGTCTCGCATTAAAAACAAATCGAGGGATTAGAGGTGCAAATTTAGATAAATATAAATTCCACTCGATACAGAATCACAATTCTTCATCCTCTCGATACTTAGCAGAGCAATGTTTAAATTTCTACGAATTTCAGCTTCAGATTTCATTCGGAAGAAGGGTTAAATTTCTACAAATTCTAGCTTGCGATTCCACGCGAAACGAAGTATAAATCTTTAGAGATTCCGGCTTGCAATTCCACGCGAAACGGAGTTTAAATTTCTATGGATCCTAGCTTGCGATTCTTCTCTGTGTTGGAACATCGCCTATAACAAAATTTCCCGGCTTTTAGCATGCCGATTTCGATGTTCCTTGGCTCAAATTAAAGGAGAAAGTCTCGAGAATATTATCCTACAGTCTTTTGCAACTTGCCGATTAATAATTGACTTGAAAATTAATATTTTCCTGAATACTGACTGAGTAACCTACCATGGCGCGATATATTTGTTTATAACAAATGAACTGCAAGGGCTAGGTGCAAAATACTACAAAATAATAGTCTTTGGACTTTCCGCTTTGATTTAAGCCAAAGAGCATCGAAATCGTCCCGCTAAAAGTCGAGAAATTATCTTATAGGAGATGTGTTCCAACACAGACGAGGTACAGGATCAACTATCCCTCAACGAGTGCAACATGGATTTCTTGTAAAAAGAAGAAAGATTAAACTACTCCAAATTTCAGCTTACGATTGCTCACAGATAAGGATTGAAACGTATCGATATAAGATGGCAGTTGACGACTACTTACGAAGTAGAATCAATGTCGCATAACAGACGGACGAAATCGGGAGCCATTAATCTGCGCGAGCACGGAAACGAGCTCAATATAGGCGTCGCGTGGCCGCGCAGTTTTTCTTTCTCTCGTCCTAACCGATCCGTTGCAGCGAGAAACACGGTAGCGAACTAAGGGTGCAGACGGGGACACTGTTATCGCAAACAGCGTGCAGCGAACACGACCCCCTTTGTTCGCGCGATTCCGCATAGAACTGCTTTGGAACAATGACATCTCAAAGGACCCAGCTACCGGACAGTTTGCAAACTGTAATATCGCAAATGACGATGTGTAGCGCGGTGGTGAAAGAGTCACGATATCATCACGGCTGCGCGTCGTTTCGTTGCCTGCGAACGTCTCCGGTGAAAAGGGAATTGTTGCGCAAACAGGGGAAAAAGGTATGCGCGACGCGTGTCTCGAGAATCGCTCTTAACGTAAGACAAATACTATTCTCCACTCTTCTATGTACCTGTCAGCGTCGTTCGAGTTCGCGGAACGTTGCGTCGAGCGAGCGCTTTCAATTGCATCTTTTATACTCTATTAGCAATACGATGCGAAAGTTTCCGTCTTCATTTCGAGGACTTTATTTAATCGAAGCTAATTGTACAGTTAAATATGGATATTCGTGGTGAAATTGGCCACGCAACTTTTTGAAGCTTGTAGCTACTGAAGATAATTAATTCCGCGATGTTGCTTATTCGATGTCAAATTGGTTAAAGCCGCACGGATAATTATTCTACGTACCAGATACTTCAATCCTTAACGATGGTTCGGAATACGTAGAATATTTGTAGCTTCAATCAACGATCAGTTGTTACGTTTCTCGTTGGATAACAAAATGTTTCAAGCAACAAAACTAATTATACTTTGCATTACATTCTTCACTTTTTAATGGAGCTTCAGAGTAAGTAGAATATTTCTACCTTCAACAACCAATTGTTTATGATGTTTCTTATTCGATATCGAAATGTTTCAAGCAACAAAACTAATTATACTTTGCATTACATTCTTCACTTTTTAATGGAGCTTCAGAGTAAGTAGAATATTTCTACCTTCAACAACCAATTGTTTATGATGTTTCTTATTCGATATCGAAATGTTTCAAGCAACAAAACTAATTATACTTTGCATTACATTCTTCACTTTTTAATGGAGCTTCAGAGTAAGTAGAATATTTCTACCTTCAACAACCAATTGTTTATGATGTTTCTTATTCGATATCGAAATGTTTCAAGCAACAAAACTAATTATACTTTGCATTACATTCTTCACTTTTTAATGGAGCTTCAGAGTAAGTAGAATATTTCTACCTTCAACAACCAATTGTTTATGATGTTTCTTATTCGATATCGAAATGTTTCAAGCAACAAAACTAATTATACTTTGCATTACATTCTTCACTTTTTAATGGAGCTTCAGAGTAAGTAGAATATTTCTACCTTCAACAACCAATTGTTTATGATGTTTCTTATTCGATATCGAAATGTTTCAAGCAACAAAACTAATTATACTTTGCATTACATTCTTCACTTTTTAATGGAGCTTCAGAGTAAGTAGAATATTTCTACCTTCAACAACCAATTGTTTATGATGTTTCTTATTCGATATCGAAATGTTTCAAGCAACAAAACTAATTATACTTTGCATTACATTCTTCACTTTTTAATGGAGCTTCAGAATATGTACAATATTTCTACCTTCAAAAACCAATTATTTATGATGTTTCTTATTCGGTATTAAAAAGTTTCAAACAACAAAACTAATTATACTTTCCATCACATTCTTCAACTTTTAATGGAGCTTCAAAATAGATAGAATATTTCCACCTTGAAATACCAATTATTTATGATGTTTCTTATTCGATACGAAAACGTTTCAAGCACGACATAATTTTAAAGACACGTACAAAGGAATAGAATTTAAGTACAAATTAATTTCGCTCCCTAAATATAATAATATATTATATACTTACTTTATTTTAAATGTTTCATATATGTTTGCCTATTACGTTCATCCTCCAATTTTTACCACAGGTAAATTCCTCACAAACGTATAAAAATTCGCAGTCTACTAGCTTCAATTGGCAATTATTTAGCAAGTATCCATGATAAACCTATCCATAGCACGTTGCAGCGATTTGACGTTTGAAATCATTTCTATAACACTTTGAAACTGATTTTTACAGTTAACGCGTAAAACATACTAGCGATAATTCTTAATTCACCGCATATTTATTAATTTGAGAACGTTCACGGTTTCTAGTAGATCTGATACGTACTAATCGACGCGTACAAAACGTTATTCCAACGCAAGTGGTTAATACTTATTTATATTCCAAAATAGAATGGTGTTAAATGTCAGAAGATAGAGACTCAAAGCCACCGCGTCGGAACAGAATCATTTGCATGAATAGTTTACGTACGGCATAGCTAAGAGAGCAGACGCGTAAGTACAGAGCTTACCCACGTACTCAAGTATGATTTCACAAGGGGAGGAGGGTAAAGTTTCCTTGCGATCAGCCACACCTCGATCAACCCTAATAAGCGCCATTATTATCAAGGCATCATCGTTCGTGGTATGGCAAGCCCACGAAATTCCGAATCCATATTCTGCAAAGCCGCACACACACACGCACACACACACACACACAATTAGACTATGTAGCCTAACGTAGAATCGATCCCCCGATCGGTAGAACGTAACGCAAACCCCCTTCGAATTAATTACGCGTGACATTATCGCGTTGCCGGGTATCCAGGTGTAGACATTTCGCACGGAAGCTTCGACAAGGAGCTTCCGACCTACGTGTGTTACCACGGGTTGTTCGTACCGATATGCGAAGGCTTTCGAGACTTTCGAGACTCTTAAGATCGTTAAGACGTTCGGGACTATGAAAATGTTCAAGTCTTTCGTGATATAAAAATCTTTGAAGATGATCAAGACTTGTAATTGAAAGACTGTTAAGATATTCGAGAGTATGAGGATATTGAAGACCTTCAAGGCTTTCGAGCCTTTTAAGATTGTTAATACATTCAAGACTTTCAAGACATCCAAGACTTTCAAGACTTTCAAGATATGAAAGACTTTAGAGATAATCAAGACTTCTAATTGAAAGACTATTAAAATATTCAAGACTATGAGGATATCGAAGACTTTCAAAGCTTTCGAGACCTTTAAGATTGTTAATACATTCAGAACTATCAAGATATGAAAGACTTTAGAGACGATCAAGACTTCTAATTGAAAGACTATTAAGATATTTGAGATTATGAGGATATTAAAGATTTTCAAGACTTTCGAGACTTTCAAGACTGTTAATACATTCAGAACTATCAAGCTATGAAAGACTTTAGAGATGATCAAGACTACTAATTGTAAGACTGTTAAGATATTCAAGATTATCAAAATGTCCAAGAGTTTGAAGATATTCAAGACTTTCAAGACAATCAAGACTTCTAATTGTAAGACTGTCAAGATACCCAAGACTCTCAAGATATTCAAGACATTCAACACTTTCAAGACATTAAAGACATAATAAGATATTCAAGAAAGCCAAGTGTTCTAATTGTAAGACTGTGAAAGTATTCAAGACTCTCGAGAAAATCAAAACGTCCAACACTTTTTGTCTTCGAATTATCAATTCATTTACAGACACCAGAGTCCGCTAAAAAAACTAAGATCGCATAATAACAATTACACGAAACAACCTGAATTAAGCGTATCGCTTGCCTCGCGACCAATTCCTGCACAAGTTGAAAGTATTACGACAAATGCCACGATTATACCATGTTCGAGTGGCTAGTTGGAAGTAAGCAGCCTTTCCTTTCGCGTCTACCCTGTCGGTTACATATTTCATTTATCCAGGAAGGTGGCGTCGTCCCCGGGGGAAGCCGGCATCGCTGGAATTGGCTGGAAAAGTAAGCAGCGAACAGAGCAAGTAGTCGCAGTCATTGTTTTCCCCGGCAGCTCGGCCGCGTCTGGATGCCGCTGTTTGCTCCACTCGTTTGCGCTTCGTTAACGACGATCACGGCCGCCTTTCTCCGACCCCTACCGCGATTTAATGGCAATTCGAGGTCCTCGATACCCTCTCGCCTCTCCCTCCCCCCCTCCTCCTTTTATTCGCTGATTTATTTAAGCGAGATCGGGTTAGGTCGGCCCGTGGAAACAAGCTGGAAGCTCAGTGGAAGCGGCGCGCCGCTGTTAGCGTGGTTATCGTTATGAATTGCTCGATCGTTGCACACACACACATGTACACATACACATAAACGGAGTGAGAGGCGCACGGGTGAAAGAAATATCGCGCGTTTTTATCCGATGATCAAATTAAATCGCGCGCGATTGCTTGTCAAAGAGAGTTAAGGCTCGTTTAAACGCGTTTCGTCCGTACACGGAGTTTCGTAAGCGGAGAATTTTGTCGGTGATATATTTAAGAGTAGAATAGAAACGGCTGGCAGTTTTATGATTGAGGAACTTTATGAGGACTATTTTAATACGGTTTCGCGCGCGAAGTTCCAGTATGGATGCAACTGCGCGATAAATGGGACGCGATTAAAGTAATACGCGGTTTTGGAACAATTATTATCGCCAGAGCGCACTGGTATTATTAATTTCGTTCGTATCCTGTTTCGCAAAATAATTTGGCGATACGTGGGCTGCGGATTTTTGTGCGTTTCTGGTGAATTTAACCGTGCAGAAATGCACGCAATGTTTAAAAGTACGCGAACTAATCGAAATATAGCGTTATTATAAATTAGGAAAGCATGAGGCGAAATCAGTCCTTCTAATGCTATTTTGCTTTCGGTTTCTTTCAAAATAGCTTCGTAACGATGCAAGGGAGAGCAAACCTTTTCGCGTAAAGAATGTTCGGCTTTGAATGCTCCATTACCTTGCCGCGAAAAGTCCCAGGCAACGTTCTATTTACAAAATGGAAGCGTGCTTAATTTTAGCAATTTTCTATCGCAAAAAACTCATTGCTCCGTAAACAATCTATGCTTATATACTATTTACGCTAAAAAATTCCGTGTACTTTAACTGAAATCAGGTCCCCTTTGCGTTTGATCAATTTCGCTACAAGCGAAGGAATATTAATTCGAGTAACCGTACGAGTGAACAGACGGCAATTCTGTTTTACGCAAGATTTGAATGCGATCGCGTGGAAAGTAGAACGCGATCGGATGGCGAATGAAACGCGAGAGGATCGATAGTAGATTCGAGCGAGTGCTAGCCGAGAGAAGAATTTCTAGAGCAGCGTGAAACATATCTTAATGGCATAACTGCTTATGCAACGAACTTCCGCGGAATGTCAATTTGATCGGAAAATATGCCAGCAATCGTGCCGGATCGATGGTATTCTGAAATTATTCAAATCATGCGAGCTACTTTATCCGCCGGCGGAGGATGGTGCAGAGGGCCCCGCGTGCCGTGGAATATTAATAACCGAATAAGCGAAATTTAATACGTAATTTCGTTACATAAACACATCTGAATTTCATGAATTACGTTCCGAGCGATGAATAATTCATCGATTCGACGCCCCAGGGGAACGGTAAAAGTTTTTCCTACTGTCTTTAGCAGGAGACACGTAGTATCGCGCAAATTACGCTCTGCAATGTGGCGTTTATGCAAAAATCGGACCATTTCAATCGATAGAGGAATGATTATTTAGAGATTGGTGGAAATCTAATTTCCAGAGTCGATAGATAAGCAGAGATATATATTATGGGATAAACTCATTGCAATAATTTGTTTAAAATCCACTTCAGAATTAGCAATTAAACCTGACATTAATCTGGTTCGCCGAGAACTGAATAAAATGAATTTATTATAACTTGATGTTAATAAATTATTCCAGGGAATTAAGAGGTAAACCTAACCGCAACCTAACTCGGACCATTTGAGTTTAGTTTCGAGGTTAAGAGTGTCCTATCGTTATGAATAATTCTAGGTGTGCAGAAATAAAGAGACAGAATATTTTAAATACATAGAAAGAAAGAAATACAACGTCTAGATATACGGAAATAAATGAAAATAATTCTAGACACATAGAAATAAATCAAAATGATTCTAGATATTTGGAAATAAACAAATATCAAATAATTGTAGGTACACAGAAACAAATGAATACACAGAATAATTTTACATACACAGAAATAAGTATATACAGAATAATTTTGAATACACAGAAATAAATAGATGCAGAATGATTTTAAACGCGTGGAAATAAATAAATGCAGAATAATTCTTTCCACGAGTAAAATTGTCACAAATAGAAAAATCATAGCTCGTGAAACTTTCTATCAGTCTACTTACGTGTCACTGATTTCTTCTTCTTCTTCCTTAGGGCGAAGCACGCGGAAAGGGTTGAATTTTCGTACCATTAACGCGTCAACGTCTCCGTGGAAGGCTGGAAAAATAGAAACGGAAAGCGTGAGCGTCAACGTGTATCGTAGAATTTTAACGGGTCGGTTGAGTTGCGAAATAGAATTGCGAATCGCGAAAAGGTAAAGCTTCCCTAAAGGGAGCGGGAGCGTAAAAATAAGAGGAAGCCGAGTTCCTTGGAGGAACAACGGAGTGAAGTAAAATAAAGTGACGTGGGGGGAAAGGGGGGTAGAAAGAAACGACGGGTAATTGAAATATATAGAAGGAGAGGCAATCGCGGATCGTTTGATTTACGACGAGGCGATTGAATTTAATTCGGAATGGGACACAGCCATTGCCGAATGCTAAAGCAACGTATGATTGATTTTGTCTTTCCATTCAACCGATTATTTGAAATATCAGCCGCGTAATTGAATTTGTGTAATTGAATTCCCGGTGCCCCCGACTCGACTCGACGCGACACGACGCGACGCGACGGGACCCTCGCGCTCCGATTAATTTTACGCCGACGCTTTATTGATTTCATTGCAAACAAATTTCAGCTTACTTAGCCGTCTTCTCCGGAGAAGGCCACTTCCGATAAATTGAACAGAGGGGAGAAAAAGATTCGAACAACCCTTGGCATTTCACCGAAGGGTTGGGAAATTAAATTGCGAACATTTCCTAAACGCCTCCGCTTTTCGGACGAAGAGGAAACGCTTTCGAATTATCGATTATCGATTATTACGATTCTTTATATACATTACTTCGCTATCAAATAAAACGAATTCAAGTAGCTGTTATAGGAACGGTGGATCGTTTACCCTAAATCCCCATAGTCCAATTAATACCGAACTCATCCGAGCTTCTGCTTAACGACAAAAGCTTGCCAATTTGTCACCATTCGTCAAAGACGAAAGGGATTCCAAGGGTTCGAAACATCGCCGATATAGATGATCGAAATTAATCGACGCGGAGGATATAAAGAAAGCAAGATGCATGTGACAATTGCATGGAATTACGCTGTCATTTGCTACGAGCAGGCTACCTGGTAGGCGTCTCCCGTTTCGAAGCTCGGGCGATAGGAACAAGAACCCTCGAGTTCCTCTCGATACCCCTTAAACGGTACTCCCATGGCGGCCAATTTGGCCGCGAGATAATATCTCGGTGGCGGTGCGGCCGGGCCAATTTGGTCGGTAAATAATTTCTCCAACGGTTGAAACCGCCTAGAATTATGAATATTCGGCGGGAGCGCGCGCGAGAGAGCTTGGGAAAATATAAACGCTGTATTCGCGCGTTTTAGCCGGGGGAATTTAATAGCGAGCGCATTATATTCGATCGTGAACCACACCGTTGGTAGTTATTGTGTTAGGGCTGACTGCGCGATTTCAGACCCGTGAATTATAGGGCGTTTTCGCGGGATCGATCCAGATTATGCTGTATTACGCCCGGTGATCGCGTTCCCCGCGCTTTAACGCTCGATAATCCGCTGTCACTTTCCGATGAAACGCGGGATAGACTTCTCAATTGGGAAGGTTGCAAACGTTTCGCGAGGAGATTCGCCACTTTGCAAATGGATACGAGGCAAGACTAATTGCAGATCATTGCAACGGAGTAGGTACAAAAGTCTACGGTAGTTACACTATTAAAAGACTTGTAAAATTGTTATACAATTCTTGTTCGTTATAGCAAAGTAAGCGTTAATCGTTATATGTAACGAGATCCTTTTGTTTCTCGTCAGAATGCGTAAATCTACAATTATTATTTTCTACAAGAAAGCGTTCAATGGTTCAATGCTGTATACGCATTCGTATTCGAAGCCCTGAAAAGGTTAAGGAAGTTTGCCATCCACGCGCTATAAAATCTACTCGCTATAATAATTTGCCAAAAGCTTGTTGTTTAAAATACGTGCGAGTTAACCCCTCGCCTTATAACAACGAGCTACGCTCGTGGCGCAAATCTACGGTCTAATAACAATAAAATACCCCGCACATGTTAACGAATTCTAATTTCAACTCTAATTGTAGCTTCAGCTTACGAGATACAAATTCTTCGCAATATTTCAACGCTTCACATTGCGCCCAGCGTAAAATAGCAAATCGTCAACGTTGCAGTGAGTGTTCGAAAAATTCGTAAGCCAACGCATTGTAAGCACGGACAATTTTCCGATTCTCATCGCCGTAATCGTTTAACCAGCTTTGGCAACTCGCGACGAATTTCAGCGACCGGAAAGGAAAATTTCGCGAGATTGTTTGATTATAAGAAGGGCGGAAGGAAACACGGCGCAGCTGCTTCAATTTTCTGGGAACAGAATGTGCTTGGAAACACATCAGTTCGGTGGACGATTGCGATTCGATTTTGGGCAGCATCGTTCCCCCCTCCCTCCCTTCCTTGCGACTGTGCGCGTTCGTGTTTCCGGCATTCTTGTAAACATACCTGCAAGCGGAGAAACATAAGGATCGATAGTGGCCGGAAATTACAGACATTTCATCGACTTGGAAGCGTGTATCCGTCAGAGCAGCGAACAAAATGACCCGGGCCAGAAATGTTGTAACCGGAGCAGAGTTGCGACCTGAATCCTCGCGGCAGACGTCCCACTAGCATACACCGTGGATTCGATGATCGATCAGCGAAATAATTCCACGATTATTTAAACCCGTTGCTCGTATAAATCATAAGCCAACTCTGTCTCTCTCTCTCTCTCTCTCTCTCTCTCTCTCTCTCTCTCTCTCTTTTCTCTGGCCGCGATAAATCAGCGTAATCTAAATACATACGAGTATATCTCACGGCGAACGAAGCGTATAATAAACTTTACTCTTACTTCTTTCTTCGTGACAATAATAATATTATCGATGAGTGAATAATGATCATGGATGAATAGTGGTATCAGGTGTATAAGTTCTCGAGCTTTTTTAATTTTCTCGTTGGTTTAATGGGTTTTATTGGAGTGTCTTCTATTGCAGTCTATCACTTTTTGTCACCTCTTGGATTAGATGCAAGTCAATGTTTCGCTTGTGAACATTCGTCGCTTTGACATGTTTACTGTTTATCTTATTCAAGATCATTGTAAAGGGTCCTATTTTTCATTAGCTGTTACGATTCGCATGATCTATATAATACTTGTCAAATGAACTCTCTCTTAACAAATCGAATAATATTCCAATTATTAACGACGTCAAACGCCGAAGTTTTTGTAATTTACTTACGTTTCTCCGCGCTGTTCTCTTCGATTCCTTTTATTCTCTTCCATTCTCCATTTATCTCACATTACACTTACTTAATCTTGAGTGTTTTTCTATTTACAGAGCTGCGTTTCGCACCTTTAAAATGTTAGTGTTCTTAGTCACATAAATCAACGTTCTCACATTCGGCCGAAAACATTTTGCCGTAGCAGTTGCAGTCGTTTATAGTGAGCCCGAAAACCTAACCAAAACGCCTGACGTTGTAAACCGAAGTCGTCACCGTCTCCGTGAAATTTGCGCGTTCTTGCGACTAACAATAAGTAAGTACTGTACACCCATGCGTACTCACGTAGCTGAGGCTCGATACCGTAAACTATACAAGCCCGGCGCACGTGCGACGAACGCATTAGCCTCGTTCCGTCGATGAACGTTTCCTGTGTCGGTCCACGAGGCTCATCCGGCAAAACTACCAGCAGTACGTTCAACCCTGGGACTCCTCTAGCCTCCACTATCTCTCTCTGTCCCGTTCGCCGTTGCAATTGTGACAGAAGCCACGGCCCCATTTGTATCAAGTCATTCGGAAATTCTCGCTTAGATAAGGAGGAGACTGTGTTTCTCTGGCTGGTCTCGTTCCGTCCCAATTGAAAGCAATTCGCCTTGATAAACGCCCCTTCCGATTGCCTCTGATCGGGTTACGCCAGAACTTGCTTTTGCCCCTCGCTTCGAAGCACGTTTAAAAAGCACTCCTTCACTGATGAGAATTTTCCACGACAGAACCGGGGGAGAAACGAAGGGACGCCGATAGATCGAACGGAGGTGTTCGATCGTTTCGGGGGAATAAACAGCTACGGCGTATTCCGACGGGTGTAATTCACCTTCGATTAATTTTCTACAATCGACGATACTCCCACCGGTTCAAGGGATATTATATAATAGAGTTTAATAAATGATTAGCGGAAAGATTGCGATGAAAGGCGGGTTGAAGAGCGGCGAATAGTCGTGAAGAGGGGAGAAGTTGGAAAGGGGATTAATTCGTGCAGTTGATCTGCTTGCGGATTTGCTTAAGGATTTTGCGAGCTTGATTGCAATTATGCTAATTAGTGGGCTGGAGGCTTTCGAGCGAGTTTGTGTTTATGCGAGCACGGCTAAAGAAATGGGAGTTTAATAGAGATTTGCTTCGCCGTATAAATGTAACTAGCTGTATGTTTTTATGCACCGCGTGTAGCGTGCGATTTCGTGCAAAGTTACATTCTTCGTAAGTATGTTAATGTTCCGCAGAGACAATTTCGCTTCGGTTTAAACTCGTACACGCGTCTTAATGGCACGGTAGCGAAATATAATGTTTCTTGTAGTAAATATGAGAAATCGCTGCGCAAGTGAATACACGCGAATCACGTGGCAACGTACAAAGAGATTCACTTGTTACAAATATTATATTTGCCGCGATTATTATAATATGTATACATTCCAACAGTTAACGTATAATATTCTAATGAGAAGCGTGCCTCAAACAAAGGGTTGGTAAATGAAATCGTAGTTGAAATCATCCCTCAAAGAAAGGGTTAAGGAATAATATTCTAATGAGAAACGTGCCTCAAAGGAAGGGTTAAGGAATAATACTCTAACGAGTAGCGTACCCCAAAGAAAGAGTTAACGAATAATATTCTAATGAGAAGCGTGCCTAAAAGAAAGGGTTAACAAATGAAATGGTAGTTGGAAGCGTGGCTGAAAGGAAGGGTTAAGGGATAATACCGCGAAGGGATTATTAAGTGAAATAAAATTGAATGGAGGAAGAGGAGCAAACGCTTGGAAATGTGAAAAATGTGCGATAGAATAGCGGATGGTGGTTACTTCACTCGTTCCCAACAAATCAACTTCGACTCCTTTTTCTTCGGCCTTTCTTTCCTTTCCCTTCTCTCGCACCTCGGACTTCCGGTCCACGGAAGAATGAAACCTTCGAACAAATGAAACCTTCGAACTTGTTACGGCCACGCGGAGGGTAGCGAAGGAAGGGCGAGGGGGAAGGAATTTATCGTCGAAAATTCAGGTCAAAGGTCCATCGGGGAAAAATTGAACTCTATCGAATTAAGGAGCACGATAAGAATGTCGGCGAACCTTCCCTTCTCTGGCCTAATGATAGAGGCGAGTGGCTTCCGGCGAAATTGATATTTTCATTCAATTTCCCAGCACGATTCTTCGCTTCCGCGCGAAAAATACAAATACCCACGGCGCCAAGCGCCTTTTCCGTCGCCACTAAAATGTTAGCCGTATGCAAAAGCTTTAGCAGTTTGTTTTATCAGCGATATTTCCTTATTTATTGGATCGAACGTGAAGTTTGTCCATTTGTATGTTATTATTAGACTGCGGATTTTTCTGCACGTAGGGGATATTTAAATTTGCAACGAGGTGCAAAATGTGCATAGTATTCAACAATATACAAAACATACAAACTAAAGCAGAGAAGAACAGTGATCAGCTAATTCCACGCATCGCGGGTAATAAAATAATTGTAAGACGAGGGGTTAAATTCTTGCATTCCCCAAAATACGTAGCGATTCCAAAATTCCAGCTGCTAGTGTGCTTAACCCTTTGCCTTATAACAACGAGTTATAGACTGTAGTCTAATTGCAGTAAAAGCAGGATGTGCGGTTTCCTAAGTTCGTCTGCAATTATGGTTCGAATTTGTAAGATTTAAAGCTGCCAAGTACAAATGATGTATACGTAGTATTTCAATGTGTTGCATTCGACGCACAGTATTAAAGTAGAAAATACCTAACTAATTAGGTTTATTAATGACGTTATAATTGTATTCTATAACTATATTCTATCCTATTCTATACCTATATTAATGATGTTAAAAGTGAAAAGAAAATACCTAATGAATAGTGTTCGAAAGAACAGTGGAGCAAGAATTTAACGCCAGACATCGACTCCGAATAAATGGAAACAGTACTTCGCCAGCTTAGCCGAAATTTCGCCACCAAATCCTCCCCGGCAAAGTTGCAAATATCGGCGTTAATCTGAGGAATCGACCGGAAACTTCTCTCGGCGAAACTATTTCGCTGAATCGGACGTTAAATTCGAAATTCGAAATTCGAGCAGCCGGTGTGTACACGTAAGGAGGCAACACAGCGGTACTGGAAGGGGGGGAGGGGAGGCGGTAACATCGGTGTGCAAGTTGGACAAGTTTCTATCGGCAGTCAGCTTAACACGCGTGCATAGCGCATCTATATGCGGCCTGCATGCAACGCGTTGCAGGTTGCGAGCTGCGGTGCAGAGAGCGGAGGCGCGTGTCGAGCCCGCAGATCGTCCAGGCAATGACAATCACCGTCAAATTGCGCGCGACGCGAAACAGGCGTGGCCCCCGCTCAGTTAACTATAACTAATTCCTTGATAATTGTCGGGGCTTTGATCTGCGCAACCCACACCCCACTTTCCGCCTCGCTGAGATCGCTATTTAGTCAACCTGTTCGTCGCAGCCCTCGCCACATCTCCCGTGCCCTTATTTTCTTCCGGTTTAACTATTTTATTTATTCATTTATTTACTTTCGGCCCGTTTTATATAAAAACTTACATCACGGCGTAACGATGCGTTTCGAATACGCTCGTGTGCGCGCGAAAGCACTTAGTTTCCGGTTAAAATTTCACGCGTTACACGAACGATTATAAATTTTGGATTTAACCCTTTGATTGCGGCGCGTAGAGAATCCACGTGGTACACGAATATACACGAAGCATTTTCGTGGTACAGTAGACATGGTGGTATTTAGGGGATGGATCAATTGCTTAATTAGGTTTCTTTAGGTTTATTTCTATTAAACATCCACGTTCTACTGATCGTTTGGATAAATTAAATTGGAAAACAGGGAAACGATGACTTAAACATCCACTGATTTCACGTGGACCTCGACATATTTCAGGTTGACCGAAATCCTTGATAGATCAAGTCTATAACAGAGCTACTTAAATTGTAATTCGTACGTATCGAATAGGAGTTAATTGGGAACTGCATTTTACTTTGAATATTTTGTACGTACGATTCTGTGCCTCTTTGCGCATTGAACTTTCCTATAAAAGCGTAAAAATTCGCAGTCTAATAATAACAGTTCGGATGAACATAGTGAGACAGCAAGTGTAACACGAAAACGACTATCTTATAATTCCCAATCAATATCGTATCGGACATACGTTTATACGAACATGTTTTCCTTGCTTCACCGTCCTGAATCCACCTCTACATTTACGTCCGCATATTTCGAACCGCCTTGCGTACATCTATATACGTACGTTTTAAAAATCGCGGCAAACGTAACTTCACCTCGAAAGCAAAGGGAAGTGTTCGAGAAATTCGAGTTCCACCCTTGCTACTTAAAAAGTTTCCTCCGAGTCTATCTCGAGTCTCTCCGTAGAAGAAGAGCTTCTCCGTTGAACGCGAAGCAGCCTTGTGTATTATCCTGGCTCTCGAGAATTTTCCCGGGGTAATCCTTGCCCGCTCATCTTTCATTACTCTCGCAACGATATTTCACTTGCGCCGCACAAGGGAACAAACGAGAAGTATCCATTATTGCTAGCTACACACGATTCCGTAGCGAGGGGCTACTTAAGCAGACCTCACGTCCGCGTTTCCACCGCGACTTCTTCGGGTTCTTTCGCGAACTCGCCTTTTCCCGTACCCACCACACACACGCGCGCACACATCGCGTCAGCGTTTTCCACCTCGTGTGCTTCCACCTCGTAATTCCTGCTCTGCCGAGTGTAATTCCAATGTACAAACAGTCCCCGAACACGCATCCATCACGACCATCATAACCATTATTTCCATCGGAAGAGAAAGAAAAATGCGGGGCGAGGGGGGGAAGGAAAACGGCGGAGAAGAAAGCGTTCGTGCATCGACGAAGCGCAAAAAATTACAGTACTAGATTTGGACTTCATTTTTATGCAACAACGCGTGGAAGTATACCTGTATATGTATGTACGCCTTCGAGAATTGAAGTAACATTTGTTAAAAGCATACGCGTGTCTTTTCCATAACACGATGTACAGTCGGTGAAATGTAGTAGCAGTGCCTAGTATTGAAAGCTGCCAGTCTAAGGAATCCATGCTGCATCCTCGGAATGAAACAGTTTATGTTTGATATAATTTGTCCACCAGATTACCGATGCATAATTTCACACTTTACGCCGCACGTAGCGAAACGTTTTATCTGATCGTCGAAATCAGGAATTAATACGTATACTGAATAAGCGATTGGTATCAGTAATAACCGAAAAGGAACAACGAATGGGAATCATAGAAAGATATGCTAATGAGATGAAATTCAGCAACGTTAGATACACGAATAAATGGATAACTTTGTCGTATAATTCTTCTAACAACCATTCTAAATATCAGGAGGTGTAAACAAACTTCTGTCCTTTTACGCGATCCAAATTTCACTTCTAAATTGATGATGTTTCGTACAAATGGATGATCTATCCTGTACTCGGCGAGTGGTTCGTGCGTTTGCCTATGCAACTCGTGCAGAGCTGTGGCGTGTTCTTAAAAGCAGCAACTTTCCGCCGCCAGCATTGATTGGCAGCGTGTCGGAAGGAATTGTCGACGGGCGAGGACCTCGCACCCCGAAGTTTTCTTTTCTCTCGCCGGCAACCCCCTTCGGTTAACACGCCGCTCCCTCCTAGGCCGCGATTACCATTTTATCGGGTCTGATTTGCGAGCACTTTACACGAACCCCTCTTCCACTCGATGGGGGATTGCCGTCGAACCGGCTCACCACTTACCCGCCAGCCTCGTCGCTCTTTCCAAAGGGGTTTTAGCTGGCTACCAGGTGCCACGTATGCGTGCCACCCTTCCCTCTTCGACTATACTTCGTCCTTGTATTGTGTTGCCGAACCTTTTTTTTATTATGGACTTACTTAGTATTTTTTTCTTTCGGAAGGCGTAAAATAGATCCCAAAGCGTTCGCCGAGAAGAGAAGAAATGCAATGGCTTGGAACTTTATATTAGACCTTCAACTATGCTTGGTCCCTGCATTGCGTTGTCGAACCTTTTTTTATTATGGACTTAGTATTTTTTTGGGGAAGGCGTAAAATAGATTCCAAAGCGTTCGCCAAGAAGAGAAGAAATGCAATGACTTGGAACTTTATATTAGGCCTTCAACTATACTTGGTCCCTGTATTCTTTTGTCGAACCTTTTTTTATTATGGACTTACTTAGTAGTTTTTTGGGGAAGGGGTAAAATAGATTTCAAAGCGTTCACCGAGGAGGGAAGAAATGCAATGGCTTGGAATTTTATGGTAGACGAATTTTGAAAACTTTGGAAAGATACCAAAGATGCGAATGTGTAGAAATATATGGAAAATTGATAACGTAGGTAAACTGTTTCAATGTCGAACTATGCTAGTCTGCATTGTTGCCGAACCATCTTTTTATTATGGATTTATTTGCTATCTTTCGAGGAAGCTCTAAAATAGATCTCAACGAAGAAGAATTGCAATGGCTTGGAATTTTATGGTAGACGAATTGGGACAAAATACTGGATATATATAAATGTAGCTTTGTTTATATATATGTGTGTAAAAAGATATAGAAATTTGACAACGTTGGTGAACTAAATTGAAATTGTATTATAGTTTCTCAACTTGCATTATCTCTTAGCACTTTTCTACGCCATTTAACGAACCTTATCTACCCCAAAAAACCACGAACCGTTTTTTCTATCCACCCGTTGTAGTAAATTGTTCGAAATCCATGGGCAATCGTAGTCTTGTTGTATCTTCTTCGCCACTGTTTGGAACCCGGCCACGTAATTATCGCCGGCAGGAATTTATAGTTTAATCGGAGTAATTAATGTCCGCGAGATAATGGGCTAATAATTGTTTAGCAGCCATCTGTGCGAGTGGCACGCACCGGTGGCCTCGTTAATTTTAAACAACGGTTTCATTGTGGCGTGCGCGCGGTTTTTCTCCCGGGGCTTTTTTGGCTACCTCGTTGGCTCGTTCGAAAACCGGTGATTGCTTTTGGCCAATCGATTTTCTACGCCCAGGACGACTCGTGATCAATTTTCTTCTTCGCAAACCATTCCGATTCAATCCAATTCACTTCTCCGAAAAAAACTGCAAACGAATCAACTTTCGGCTGTCCGCAAAAAGCTTCTTACTTATTATTAGCGACGACGCGACGATACGTCGATGATTTTTGTTATTTCTTTATTACCTAATTTTGCCCTGCGTCGCTTACAAATTCTCTGTTAGGTTTTATAGTTATACGAATAGCGGTTTGCATCGCGCAAACCATAGCGTGTTTAACCAGTGCCGTGTATTGGGTAAATTAAATTCGAGTCGAGCAATAAGTCAGTCGAATAATATATTTTATCTTGTGCTTAGGAAATGATACTGCGTTTTACGAAAGAAGGATCTGGAATCTGTATACGCCATCGGTTTATTGAGAAAACGAAACAATAAATATGGAGACAAAGCATGGAATCTGCACTCAATCTTAACTAATGTAGAAAACTCTTCGAAAATAAACGTTTTAACCCTTCAGTGACGAAGCAGTTTTCTGGTATTCTAATGCAAGCAACAAATAGTTTTGTACTTCACCAAATCTAGCCCATTATACTACCACTTTACTTCACTATCTATAAAATCTGAAGGCCAACTACGCCTCCCACAATCGTCGACAAATAGTTCTCCCCATTTTAAAGAAATATTAATTGCTCTACGCTGATCGTAAAAAGAAACTAGGGTCGGTACATCGTACCGATATTTTATTTCGTCGACAACTCTAACGCTTTATTATTACGTTTCACCGAAAACTTTCCTCCAAGGGTAGCAAATGTTTCCCCGCTTGTTTCGTACTTCTTACGCACGCCTCGTCTTCGTTCCTAGCGCGTGAAATTCGACGAGAAACGTGCGTTTCGAAATTGTGATCGCGATTGCATAGCCGGACACGATTCCGATTAAACGTTGGATGCGTGGGATGCCAATTAATCCGGTGATCCTGGCGGCGAAAATTACACGATCGAATTAAATCGCTGTTTACACAGAGCTTTCTTCACGCGCGCGTTCTGTTTATGATCGAATTCGATTTAT
Source organism: Eucera pruinosa (assembly GCA_028830335.1). NCBI lineage: Eukaryota > Metazoa > Arthropoda > Insecta > Hymenoptera > Apidae > Eucera > Eucera pruinosa. The sequence continues at coordinate 723,457 of JAMYCR010000014.1, forward strand.
CCGTATCATATTGAGCACGCGATAAACCCGACCGATCGGTGGCTGTGCATCAGACATCGGCAAACATTGCATCGCCCCCGCGAATTGAAATTTTCCTCTCCCCTCGATACAATTCGCTGTTTACACGCGCCTCGATTCGCTCGCTTTTCGGCGAACCGTTCTATTCTTCGTGGTTTCCGCGACTTACGATAGAATTCTACGTCGAACGTGTCGCTTGCCGCTCGCAGAGCTGCGCAAAGCAATCGCGCGTGGTATAAAGTAGCGTGAGAAACTATCGTGGCCACAGTGCGAGCGAATTTTCAATAATAATTCAGATCGGTCGATGGTATTCGTTTTTGAAAAATTGATCGGCGATAAAAGTAGAAATTTATCGCTTCTAATCGGTTCGAAGTAGAAGGTACTTCGGTATAAATGTTTTAGGTGTAGAAATTACGGGGAGTATCTTTACAATTGAACTAACTCAGCATATAAATCGGGAACAGGTTTGAATTCTAAGTAATTATAAAATTAAGTACTGTGTCGAGGGAGATAAGTGGATTATTTTATTGGTACGTCTAATAAAATAGTATAAGGATACAAATTCGTTAAGAGAACTGAAATACTTCATATACGAATACAGTGGTTTCTATTCCCATTGCTATTAATCATTTAGGTTTCGTAGTACATCTTTTTTCTTTCTTGTTGGTTTAAAAAGAAACGATTTACGAGTGATCTTCGAAAAGCCATGATTGATGCACTTGGTTAATCTAAACTAAAAAAAGGAAAAGAAAAGGAAAACGCTATCGATTATTTCGATCACAACAAGAAATAATCTGTGCAAACAATGCACGATAAGCTGTTTACGATCAACTCGAAAGAAAGTATACAGCTTACCGTCCTTCGACTAATTATTATGAGCAACACTTTCATTTATCGCTCGAACAGCTATCTAATCTCTGATCTATCGTTAGAGTATCCGTGCAATCTTTAATCTATCGTTCGAATAATTATCAGACACTCGAGGCCTAGTCTTCGATCGTGGTTGGATAATCGCTTGGAGGGAACTTTCGTTCCTTTGAAGAACATTCTAAGACCTGTCTAGCCTCGAGTGCTCGACCCAGTTTACAAAAAACTCCACCACAACGTTTCACGATCAATTTTACCGATTGTGAGATATCAGAAGAAACGAAACTCTCATTTTGATTTTATTCGGCGAACGAATCGAATTAATACGTCGATACAGTTTCGACTCATTAGGTTATACAAATTGTGGTCGATCTAATGTCAAATAGTGATGCGTTTATTAAAAACGATAAATTCATCTATTCTTGGCAAGCTTTTAAAGTCAGACGTTTCATATTACTAACGTTTATAAAGAAAAATAAATTACAGAATGTTGAGAATTTTTTTTTCTTTTCTTCAAATCAAAGTTCTTGTAGAGGTGTAGCGAAAGAATCTTAATGAAGTGTGATAAATATTATTTTATTTCATGTATCGGTGGATCTAAAGCGCGATGTACAAATGTCGAGCAAAAATATTTGTACAGGTTTTATACTTCTCAATGGATCATGGAAATAGATAATTACTATTAAATCTAATAGCAACTTTGCTCTGCGAAATGTTTTTCACGATCAAGCGTTGAGAGTTGCTGGTTGCAATAGTTGCAACAGTGAAAAACGTATCGTACGAGAGGATCACACCGCGTTATCGATAACAAATAGCTCGCTTATGCAACAACAAGCTGTATCCACGCGTTTGCCGTTCGACCGAATAAACAATACGTTGAAAAGATCGCCACGATAGTATTCTCTGTTATAGTTTGTACAGAATCATGCGACAATCATGGCCACGCATTCTATTCGATGAATTTTTAATTTCATTTAATTACATTGTGGATCTTTATACTGTTGCGGAAAATTTAAACGTGCAAAATCGAACACTCTTCGTTCACTCTGTCTTACGTTGGCTACGGTCTCCTGCAATATCTGTATCATCGTACTACTGCGTCACACCATTCTCATTCTCACCTGCCCATAATTAACATAGAATACAAAATATAAGAGCGACCTCTCGCACATTAACATCGTACCATCGTTTATAAAATCAAATCCACGAGACAAACAAAAATGATCGTACAAAAAATGACCGCAACGAAAAGCGCGTTATTTGCATTAATCTATCATCGCCGCGATATGTTTAATGTACAGCTTAACGAAGAAATATTCTCCTGTTTATAACGTCGTTCCTGTAAATGTGGGGGGGAAAAAAAAGAAGAAGTTATCCCGCGAGTATTTTATGGATGCGATACAATTAGCGGAGGTAATTGAAACAGTGTCCATACGACCGATATACGTATTTCTAATGTTGGTAAAACGGCGCGGCGCGGCGTGGCTATCGGTTTGCACTGTGCAAAATGCAAAATTTCGCCGGGGCAGCGGCATTAAACGCGGGAACGCGTTACGTCGCGAATGGATCGTCGGCTTTTCGTTGATATCTGTAATATTGTGGTCGATTACGCGCTTGCACGCGCTGCAAACGCGAAATTGCGGCGCGTTAATCCGTTCGAAATCGTACCTAATTCGTGACCATTTTTGTTTGACGAAAGCAACACCGAATAAACCAAAAACAGAGAGGAGGGGATGGATCTCGCCTGTATCGATCTCCGCCACCCTTGCCCCCTTTTCTCGATCAACGATCGAAGCGATAAACCATCGTTGCAGCAATCGGGTACACGGCGAAAATACGAAACTGCAAAATTACCGAATGTTATCGCTGCGGCTCTTTCCACTTGCGGTAAATATCCGGATATCGCGGCGAACGCCAGAATTATGCATTATTATCTTTGCACAACATTTATAAAATCACGGCTGCGTAGATCGTGATACACAAACGATTACTAACGAGTACACGAATATATATCAACGGTCGTATTCACCGATGGTGAGTTATACTTTTTCGATAAATTAGCAATTAAGAATTTTCGCCGGCTTTTACCGGCCATTCGGTTTTCGATAATTATGAGACGCAATTGGGATTAACTCTTCGCTAAAACGGTGCTAATATTGAACGCGTGATTTCGAAACCTTGCAAAAATAGAGGAATTTATCTTTTTTTATATTATGTAACATGTGATTACCAATAATCGCATCGATTCGAGCGACACTAAAGTTTAAACGCGAACTCTGTTAGGTTATTAGTGAAATGAATTTGTATCGTAATAATATTCTCGTTATTTATGCAAAGTATAAACTACCTAAGTTTCGAGAGATTCGAATCGTAAAAGTAGCGCAAAGTTTCGAGCTTCGAGAATGCAATGCCCCTTGGGTTTCTCTGGAATTGTTATTCCCCTTACTCATTTAACTTTACGACAATTTTTCTATCATCTAATTAACCGGTTTCTTGCACTTTCTTTTTCTTTTTGCAACCGACGAGTAAAAGTACACTGTCAATCGTCAATCGGATAATTGACTATCGATTAACTACTGAAATTCCTTTTATAGTGAAACTAGAATCTCACACGAGCGTTTTCAACCATATTCGAAGGATCAATATAAATTGTAATGGAATTTTAATCAAACTCCGCTTAAGAATCAGTGATCTATATAATTGATTCATTCCTTCGACTAACGATTACCAGTTTCCTTAATCGATTAAATGAATCGGAGACTTTTCAATGTTTGGAAAAATTCTATTAACACTGGCGCGGAATTTCGAAGGAGAAAAAAAGTGGAACTCGAAACTTGGAACTTGGAGTTACAACGAGAAGAAAAATCCACTCGTCGATATGATAGAAGTTCCCTTCGTTCCCTTGGGAATTTCTAAAAAATTCATAGAAAAGATCCATCGTATAATAGCTGAAAGGGGTGAGGGGGATGACGATTAACAATGCAATCTCATCATTCCAAATTTCGAACGTGGAAAGTTTCGCAAGGAACGAGTAGCGCGGTAGCGAGTGTCGTTTCTTTAAATCTTGCACGCGTTGTAACATCGAACACGGTGGATTTTCTCGATGGAGAATTCCGCTGGTTCGAAATCGTTCCCTTTTACGCGTGTGCCGTGTCTGGCTGATCCTCGTAACTGGAACTGATCGTTCGGCCCCATAAACATTGATTTTATTGAGCGCCGTTGCGTGAAATAATGTATATGCAGTAACACGCCGATTCGAAATGGCACGCGAACCTAGGATACCTGAGATTTTTCTCCACGCGGAGAGGATTTGCATCCCTGCTCCGCTATTTAACCCTTTTGCAATCCGTTGCCGCTGTTACGGCGACACGCGTGAATTTCCTTAAGATTTTCGCTTACTTTCGTTTCTTCCGAAACAAGGCAAATTAACGAAAGGTAACTTTACTCCTTTTCGAAGAACGTAACGCTTTAAATTTTAGTGTTGGGGTTGCAGATTACTATAGTTATTGAAAAAGTTATGGAGCGCAAAGGGTTAAGTATCAGGACATCGCGTTGCTTTTAGGAAGAATAAATAGACTCGCAATCAGATTTATATGTATCGATATATTTTACTTTTAATGGTTGATAGCTCTTTAGGTTACTGGATCTAAATCACGTGGTTTTATAAATATTACGTTGTCCCAAAAGTTGCTTTCGTTTTCTTACTAAATATTAATATGAATATTCGATGCACCACGCAATTTATTAACACTAGAACTAACAAACCAGTCAAAATGACTCGGTACAAATTTGCCATGAAAATTATATAAACTTGCAACAATGCATTTTCTAGAATATTCCGTGATTTTCTATACAGAATATTAATGGAGATTCATTGTACTTCAATCGCATACATCTATTTGCAAATATCTATCATGTCTGTTTCTTTGCTACAGACAAGTATACTTTAATCGTCGGTAGTTCTAGTGTTAAAGACAGCGAAATCATTGTGCTTTTACTTTCTTCTATCTTTCAGTATAATCTCGAAACGTGGCAACTTTTTTTGCAGCCTCGCAACGCCATTTCGCCGAATAAAGTCGCAAACACGGAAAGGAACCATTTGGACAACAATACAGCTACTATATACTATACAAAACTACCATAAGTAGTCTCACCTAACCACTCCAAATCCTTCCATTTTTACTCTACATTTTCCCACTCTTTCATCTCACGGTTATCGTATAGTAAAAAACCTTTTGCCAAGAGTCGGCATCGGTCTTTAAACTTTCCGAATACCTTCTTCTTTCGCCTCGTTGCAGCGTTCGGTTCGCGAAACAGTCTAAAGAGCAGGGTAATCGGTTTAGCAAAAGGGAAAACAGCTAGCCATTAGCGTGACACGGAGGATCAGAAAATATTCCAGGCTGGCCGTCGCGTTGCGCAGATGGGACGGGAATGGAGGGGGGGGGGGGGGTAATAAAACACACGAGCAGAGTTGCTGCGCGGGTGCAACGAACGTAATCACCCAGGTGGAATCCCATTTTTCTGAGCCACGCGACCGCTGGTCATGCAAGATGCGTAATTACCTTGCGTAATTAGCAGATAACAGGTAGACACAGGGAAGCAGCCTTGCCTTTTCTCCGCTATCTACCGTGAAACCGTGTGCCACTGGTTTTAGCAAGTATGCAGAAGCAGCAGAAGTGGCAGCGTGATGCGAAAATAACAAGACCGCCTCGATTACACGTTTTCTTTTCTATTTTTTCTTTTCTACTTATTCTTCTTTTTTTCAGCAGATTTTAACTCTCGGTGGTCAGATTCTCGGTGGCCACCGTGAATTATTAGCGTATGGTTCGCTGGAAAAGCCGCAATTATGAATCTATTAAAGGGTTGCGGGGAATTAACTGTACTATAGTGGTACTTTCCCAACGGTATACGCTCCCCGACGACTTCTAAACACGAGATTATACTCGAGAGAGAGAGAGGGAGAGAGTTCAGCTTCCACGGATTCCTTCGCTTTCGTGTAACGTTAAATTAACGTGAATCTAATACGAGCTTTGTTTACATTTATCGTGGAGGGAATTGTGATTCGGGGCACTTTGTGTTTCAATCCGAGGAGGAAGAATTATTAACAATCTCTGCACGATAATTTCGCATCGATACGACGATTATAAAACAGAATACTGTAGTTAAATGGTGAGTTAAAGGATGAAATTTAAACAAATGCTTTAATTTACACGATATCGTGAAAGGTTAACCCTTTGTAATCACACAGGGATAGCGATTATAAACTTGTATAATGCAAATGAAGAGAAGAAAAGGAATTAGGAGAAGTTTAGATGTTCCCGAAACTTCCAATTGATCGCTATACGATTAATGCAGCCACACGAGCCATAAAACGAAGGATGAAACTCCCGACGCGTAAAGCTGAAATGTTTTCTTACAGTTGATCCGAGTACGGTCCGATATATCGTGTCACGGTCCATACTAGGTTCGTATAAAGTTCACAGCCCCACGAATCGCCCGAATCCCAAGCGATTGTACTCCCGTTCGCGTGAAAACTGGTCGATCAACGTCGGAGAAGAAAAACGGGGGATTGTTACACTCGCCACGGTTTCAAATTCGCGTCGGATTTAGACGGAGACCGCGTGTAACTGGACACAGACGTGGCTAACTGCATTAGCTCCGTAGCCGTGGACCGGAGGGTCCTTTGAGGGTGGCGTGGCAGCCGAATACCAATCAGTTATGTCAATTGGCCCCAACAAAGTAATGAATGGTAATTGCGAGCCGCCATCCGGTCGCACGTCCATCCGTTCGTCTCGCGCCGTGGCGTTTCTACCCTTCTGCCCGATTCCATCAACCTCCCCCTCCCCTCCCTAACTTCTCATCCCTTTCCATCCGTCACGAGTACGAGCCTCTCATCGATTTTAAATCGCCTAATCGGATTCTGTCGCGGAATGGCCAAAGGGCAACGTAATCGCTTACGGGTCCGAAGCCAAACGACCGGTCGACCTTCGAATCCGCTAGGATAGGGACAAGTTTCCGCGCCCTACGCTGTAGGGGCTTCTAGCTATTTTTCTTTTCCTTTTTTTCTGCTTCGCTTCGCGTCCTATTCCGTTGGAAACTCGTTTAAATATCGGTTAAGGCAGTGACTGGTAAGGGGGATGGGGAATGGCAGGGTTTGAGAAACTTTATGACAACGTGGAAATTAGGGTTGTCGGAGGACGCGCGTCAGCCAAACGTCGTTCGTCCTTTGAGAATAGCGACTTCCGGGGAAAATTCGCTGCCCTCGGTTGATCGATAGGGGTAAACTGCACGCGAAGATTGGATTCGTGATCCATGTGGACGAGTTTCGTTGCGCTGATTCATAATTTGCGATTATTAGGCGTTTGTTTCCTACTTTTTGAATAGAGTACGGAGTGCGTTTGCTAATATAAGAAATGGTGGAGTTAGGTTCGGGTTAGGTGGGGGCCAAAATAGGGGCATTCGTTGTAGAAAGCGGTTAGGGATGTAAAATAGAACAGAAATGTGGGTTGTTGATAACACGTGTACAAAGTAACGCGAGACTCGTGAACGCGTGTCGCACGCGGGATTCTGTGTTAAGTTCTGCGAAATAGGTTTGCTAGGAAATTTAAAAGCAAGATCGATATAAGTGGCTCTAATTATTGGCCGAATAAAAACAGGTATTTGCAATTTGCTCGATAAAATTGATTTCCATTTAGTATAGGAATATATCATCCTATCTATTTCAGTAAAGAAATACTTCAACGATACGTTACAAAATATTGTATATTGCCTCTTATCGAACACGTTTCCATTTGTCCCTCGACGCCTGTAATCGTCTAGAGAGATAAGAAACGCGCAAAATATTGCAACGATACGCTGTTGAATTCCGCGGGAATTGACAACGCGTGGAAGATAACTCTTAGTGGCTTTATTAATACGGCTACTGCACTCGACTGGTGATTACCGAAATCTGACGGTTCTATGATTTTGCAGGCTTTTAAGTACCGTTGTTGGGGGTGACTAATGGTAAGGACAATGATCGAGGAAGAGGGTGACTAAGGAAAGGTACAGAGTACAGGATGACTAGAAAAGATACGGAGTACAGGATGACTAGGAACTGAGATTAGAGTGTTTGTCAGATGCATTTGGTTTAGGATGAGTCTATGGTGTTTACAGTGTGAGTGGTCGTGTTGGTCATCCAACAGCGCCTATTGCTCCAGTGCTTTCGCAAAACGCTGCGAAAGAAATAACAGCTCCCCCCTTTTTCGTCAAAATTTGTTCCCCGGCAAAACTTACAATAGCGTGCAGCAGCCCCCAATTATGCTTTTTCTCTTCTAGTGTAGAGAGTTCTCTACTAGTGGAAAACTCACGGCACGCTTCGGTTTAAGAGACTGCTAGGTGTCTGCTGGGGGAGTGGTCGATGGCAGATTAAAGTAACGAAACAAAACACGGGGCGACGAGCGCAATCGTTGAGCGGGAATTCGTCGGAAGTTGCTCGTTCGCGTCGCGACGAGACAATCGGCGACGGTGACGTTCAGCGAACGAGCGTAACTACGTTACACGGCGCGTTTGAAACAAAAGTTCCCACCGGCTGGCAACTCGCTCGCTGCCACGGCCGCGTTTATGATAATTAAATGACACGCTATTAACCATAAAAGCGTCGCAACGACAATATGCGCGCGATGGCTCGAAGTTGCTTTACGGTATTACGACGACGAGGCAGAACGGTACTCTGCCCGTCCACTGATAACGTTTTAACGTGATAGGAAAGTTCGTTAACGGGTCGCTCGCGCTTTCAGCGAACAAAACCGACCGCCTGGCGAATTAAAAACGGTACAGTGGAATCCCTGTAACGCCGGAGATACTCACCGCCACCAATTACTCCGCGAGTATTTATGCAAATTTGATTTTTTTTTTTTTTTTTTTGGATAAAGGGTTGAAAATAGAGAAGAGAATTTTAGATGCTTGAATATTGTAAAGTGTATTATACTTTAATCCGGTTGCATATATGATATATGCTTTCTATAGTATTTTGTACATTTAAATGGAACTGCAGATGCGTAATGTTTCGTAGCCTACTTGCGAGTTAAATTAAGCGATGAAAAAATTGGTAATGTTTGAATTGCTGTAACTTGGTAAAGAAGCATCGTATGATGATCAAATTAGGCTCGTTTTAAAGCTTGAAGCTTCTACTTTCAAATAGGTAAGTAGATGTTTGCCGTAAATTTGTGTACGATCGAATCCATTCAAACTTTTGTAAGCTTGCAAAATACACTTATGAGTAAAAGTGAGGGATGAGAAATTCTACTAGAAAAATTGTCAATCTTTAAACTGCTGTAACTTCGTAAAAAAGTATCGCATAGCAATCAACTTGGGCTCATTTTAAAGCTCGAAGATTTTACTTTCAAATAGGTAAGTAGATGTTTGCCGAAAATTTGTGTACGATCGAATCCATTCAAACTTTTGTAAGCCTGCAAAATACACTTATGAACAAAATTAAGGGATGGAAAAATTCTAGTAGAAAAATTGTCAATCTTTGAACTGCTGTAACATGGTAAAAAAATATCGCGTAGCAATCAACCGGGGCTCATTTTAAAGTTCGAAGTCTCTACTTTCACCCAAGTGAACAGATGTCCCTCGAAACTTTTTTTATAACCAAGTGCATCCAAGCTATTGCAAACTTGCAAAATGCACTCGTAAGCACTCATAATTGGCACTCGACTTCTAATATTTTGCATATTTCGCGTACTAAACGGATCTTACACCTTTCCTGTCCACAAGTACATAAAACCTCGAACTCTATCAATCACTTATAATCCCTCTTTCGATCCTCTGGCTATATTTCCCTGCCAGCTCATCTAATTTTAATTAATAACTGCAGATTTTCACCAAACACCTTCGAAGGAATTTTTAGTTGTTACGGGGAGTGCTACTGTATATTCCAGTCGCTGCTTCCATCCCGCATTTCGCTCGGCCGCGTTTTCTTGCCGCGAAAGAGGAGAGAAACGCACATCACGCGATGCTTTTAATTAGCTGCTTAATTAAAGTGTTGTACGAGCCGATATTGATTAATGCCGCGGCGTTCTGCTTGCGACTTTCGTTCGGCCTCCGCTCGCCGTTATAAAACAACGCGAATTCACGCGCGGATAAATAATAATTCCGTAGCCCGAAGGGTGTGTAGCGTTGTGTGTTGTATTGTTTAAGTTCGAATAGAATGGAATTTGAGTGGCAGGGGAATAAATATTTCGGCAACTTTTTATTGGAACCAATAGACTCGTAAAATAGAATGATGCATGCGTTCGATATTCAACGTGTTCAAAATATCACCGTCCTCTATTCTCTCAATCTCTCTCTCCCTCTCTCTTTCTCTTTCTCTTATCGCTCGCACGCGTCGAATCAAAACGCGCGAGCCCGCGAATAGTTAGCCCCCCGAAAAAAACCGAGGAGAGGAAAAAAACTAGAGTGAGAATGTGGCGAAACTGAATTTCATTAATGAAAAACCAAACCGTCAAAAATCATCCGCGCGTTTTGTTAGATATTTGATCGTCCCGTGGGATTTCCTCTACTTTCGATGGTAGCGAAAATACCGTCACGTTGATGGGATTTCGCGCGCAAATCAAGAGTAATAAATAAAATGGATGCAAATATTATACGATTATTTTAGTCCATAATCGGCTGACGTGTGTCGCGTTGAATGTTAAAACGCGAGAGTAATTGGTAACATTATCAAGTTCTGGAGCTCTCAATTTTAAGATACCGTAGCGAAAGGGTTAATTACATTCAATTTATATTTGCGTATTTAGTTTTTTAATACTATGCAACTACAGTTTGCCTCTTTGTAATGTGGAGCTGTGGAGAGGGGATAGGATAGGGAAAAAGGAAGGGTGTTGCGTTTCGTGCTGGGCCAACTAGTAGACTCATCAGTAAGGCTACTTAGCAGGCCCTGCCTTAGACTTTGGGATATTGGAAGGAAGGTTAAAGGCGGTATATATATGGACGAGGTAGTTGGAGCGAGTGCTTTCGAGAAAATCCTATTTCGTATGGCCCTCTAATGGTAGGTGCAGGAGAGCCGCCACAGTAACATACATGAAACACCGAAATCTGGCTTCCATACGCGTCCACCCCTGGTACACAAATTATTCCACAAATTAACAGGACGATCCATTAACCAACGTTCCGAGGCAGAAACGAGAAAACACTTGGACAGGCTTGGGGTGGGGAAAAAGAAATCGAAGCGTTTGTTTTGCAAGAGTCCATCAGCTCCCAGGAGCATCGGGTCTGACGTATAAGGGAGCAACCTGCTCGGCGGGAATCATTAAAACTTCTCGAAGCAAGCCCTCCGGTGCGGGTGTCAAACGAAAGAAGCCCAAAGATATATCTGCCTCCGAAGCGGCAAAGTTTCCTCTCGGGCGCGACTCTTGGCTAACCCCTCGCGATCCTCTCGAACCGCCCTCGGGCGCACTGACTAAGCGGTATTCACGGCGAGGTGTCGGCTAGAACGGAAAGTTAACTGATAAATAGCGGCTAATACTTCACGGCGAGATCGGCGTCTGCTACAATTTTCGGGGCCACTTAGACCCGGCAGAGGAAGCCCGGGTTTCAACGAATTCCGGCTGGAGCACGTTTCCCGTTTAGCGTTCACCGTCGCATCCGTCGCCCGCGGTTTTTGCGCCTCCGCCCTGTCGACGACGTTGAACGATCGTTTCCGCGCACCGTCGCCAACTTCTTGCCACCCCATCGCCCTTAGAGGGATGGCTTCTCAAGATGATGGGTGATTTCGATCAACGATTCCGGATTAAGGAACCCCTCGCTTTTGGAGACTGCTAGAACGTTCGGTTTTACTTTCGGTGGTGACTTTTCGCGGAGAAGTGTACATATTTCGGGGACTATTTCGGGTACTTCGAAGACGTTTCTTTTCGCGTGAATTTAAAGGAAGTTTGGACACAATTGCTGCATCGGAGTCAACTGGAGAATAATGTTGCATTCGTCGCTATCTCTATGTACAAAGTTCCCAGGAAGAGTAACGGCGTTTGGGACAAAGGAATTTACACTTAATTCTTTGGGACACAAGATTTGTTTCGCTGTTCTAAAAATTCTAAGGGGGTTTAAAAGAATCTCACTACGCGAGATAGGTACAAACAAAGGTGTGAGATGTCAAGGATGGATAGATGAGGTGTGATAAGATTCGAACAAATTTCGGACACGTTTAACTTTAATTTATATATACGTATATGCGTGTGTATTGCTCGGAAGTTAGACAACTGTTTCACGATGTAGAACGGAAACGACATAAAGGAACATAAATAAACATAAATGCGAAAGGCAGGCTGTCGATGCGACTAAAGTCACCGCGAGCTCGATCAGCAGTGACTCCTTGCCGATGAGGCCGAACGCGTTTCGAGCTGTATCGTAAACAAAACGGTCATCGACCCTTCGGCGACGACCGGTTCTTGCACGCGCCTCGACTTGAATGTAAACAAAGCGATCATCAACGCCGAGGATAACAGCGTGATCTTTGCGTCAAAGACTCTTACGATTTCTTACAAAGGTGGGACACGCCAAATATTTTACATACGAGAACTACGCTGCGTATCTTTTGCTATCCCCGCGGAGCAGTCGAAGGATTAACGTCGGCAAAGAAATTTGAAGACGAGGACTCGACGGTGAACGGAGAGTGCGAGTAGAAGCGGAGAATATTCTCTCTCGATAAAAAACGGCGGGAATTTGGCGAAATGCAAAATCGCGCACGATTCACGAGCAAGCGATAGATGGATGATCGAAAAGCAATCGAAACGCGAGAAGAAGGGGGTGGTTCGCGGGACGGATGATGGGGCCGGTCGAAAATACGGCGCACGGATAATCGAGAGAGCCAGCTTCGGATCGACGTAAAAATGGGAACTTTATCCGCGACATGAATACTAATTGGCGACAGGATGCTGTGTTCTCGAGTGGCACTCGTGCGGCCGGCGCACTTTTCGGAGAGCTCGCTTAATTCGGCCCGATGTCATTAACGTCTGTGATTCGCCGATAAATTATTCAGGGTAATTGGATTCGGGCCGGGCATAAAATCCGCCGGCCAATATCGGCGTGCAAAGGCTGCCTCTGGCCGGCCGCGATCCGGGGAAACGAACAGGCTCGAGAGTGATGCTCTCTCACGGGGGACGTTTCACACGCCGCGCCGGCAAACACGCAGGGGGACGCAATCGGGGATCCCTGTTTACTATTTACCGATATGACGATAGCTTATCGTCGCACCGTGTGCAAGGCGGACCACCTGAATCCTGGAAAACGCGCACGGACACGTGCTCTCTCTCTCTCTCTCTCTCTCTCTCTCTCTCTGTCTGTCTGCTCGCGAGCATTGTCCACTGTGAATTTCACGTTGATGGATTTCGTTGGTTCACGCGAGGGATCGAATCGCCGTGATCCTGTTGGGATCATTGGAGATGCGAAAGTGGAGCAGTCCAGTGAGTTTCGATGATTAAACGGATGCTAGTGTTGAGTAATTGAATAGGGGTGGCGAATTTTAAGTCGAAACGTTAGGAAGATTTTCGACATAGGAGAGGAACTGTGCGATGGACAGCGTTAAGCTTTTGGGGAATATAGTTTTTGCGATAATAATCAAATAAGGGGGGCACAAATCAATTTGGTTTGGGTACAGAGAATGGATTTTGCGATGCGCGGTATTTAGTTTTAGGGAGATGAAATTTGGGGGACAATTTAGAGAAACCTAAAAGCAGTGCCATTGTATGTTAAGGTACTTTAAAAGACTTTGGCCATAGATAAAGGATTTTACAATATATACTAGCGTTATACTTTAGAGAGATAAAGTTTGGGAGATAATATAGAGCGATCTAAAAGCAATGCAACTCTAAATTACGGCTTTTCAAGAGATTTTGCGCACAAGACAAACATTCCACGATGTATCGTGCAAACTTTGAAAAGGGATAAAATCCAATACAATTCAGTAGTTCAATACAACAGCTGAGCAACGTTGAATACTTATCCTTAAGAAGATTGAAAAAAACCATGATACCGTAATTTAGAGCCTCGTTATCTTTACGCCGTCCCGTAATTCGCTGTCTAGTTTCAATATTCCGCGTCAATGTTACAGATACATCGACCAACGAGGCTCGCGCAACGAGGGTTGTTCAACCAGTCAAGGACAGTCACCCCCGAATAGGATTCGCGCCACGAGCAGGGGTGAGTTTAGCTATTTTTACGCTCCGTCGTTGATGCACGCTCGCGCTACGTGCTTCGATTTTACGATAATCTCCGGCCCCCATTAACGAGGAACCACACCGCGCCACGCCGATAATCTTACCTAGACAAAGGTTAAGCGATTCTCTTGAAATCGATTCCCTTGCGCTATTCGAAACCCGGAGCTTAACCGAAAGACAGGCGAGAAACCTGGCCATTCTTCGAGGTCTCGCGAATCGCACGCAACTCTCTATCGAGGGATGAAATTAAAAGGCAAAGAAGGAGAAAAGGGAGGATCGCACCGCGAGGCAATCCTTTGAAAGGGCGCGAGAGAGTTGTTAGAGGGGAGGGGAGGGGGGGGGGTGAAATTCACGGTCCGCGGGATGAAAGGAAGGAAACAGGCGTGGAAAGCAACTGCAAAGAGAAGAAGACGCCGTAGGCGGACGGGAGGAGAGGGGAAGGGCACGAATTAATTAAGAACCTGTGAGTTACCGCGCGGCAAATAAGACGAGACTTCCGGGAACTGGTACGCCGTCAAAATATTTGGTACAGATTGCTGGCTGCACGCTGGAACGCCAGCGATGACTGCGATGCCGGGATGAAATTTTCCTGCGAAGTGTTTTAATATAGTTTGGCCGGAGTCTCTTCCAGGGGGAAAATCCGGGGCCTCTCTTACTTTGCTACCTACTACTTCCGCCGACTATAATTTTCCCGCAGCCGCGATAAGCGACGAGGATCAAATTTGCCGTTCACTAATTCTTATTCGTCGTTTCGCGATGCGAATCAACCATTCCATGTAATTGCTTACGGAATGAATTAGGGTGAATCGGGTCGGTTAGTCGATAAGTGGGATATTAGGCGAAGTAAACGTTAGATGGAAGCTGTGAAATTATTAAACGGTTACCGCTGGTGGTGAACTCTTTAATTCGGTTGGCGGTGAATTCTTTAATTCGGTCGTTATCGTGGTACAGCGTATTTATAAACACCCGTTAGGACAGATAGAAATTGAACATGTTTCACTTTTCAATGTGTCACCGTTCACTTTGCACGTGTTTCGTTCGAATGTGCAAACTTAAAGCGGCTACTAAGTAATAATATAACGATATAATAATATAATAACGTAATAATGTAAGAACTTGAACGGATTCTCAAGTCCTTCGTAACACGTATTCGGTATAAAAATTCTTCGTAATAGTTTCGATCAGAACTTCTATATAACGGTTTCAACCAGTTAATTTCAACCCCTACTCGAACGTAATTAATTGTCATATACCTAAACGACAAAATAAATACAATGGTGTACAAAATACTTGTTAAATCCATTTTACAATAAAACGAAATATTTCTCGCGCGTTTCGCGTGTCAGTGTGCCGCAACTATTCAAAGATCTAAAGCAGCGAAGCTTATCGTTTACATCAGAGGTGGGCAAATTTTTTCAGGCGCGGGCCAAGAGTAAAATAAGAAAAATATCAGCGGGCTAATTGAATTTACTGCAAAGAGCAACAGAGGCTGAAAAAGTGGTATATTTTAAAGATTCTTTAATACTGATACACTGAACGAAGCTGCGACCGCATTTCTAAAAGGCAAGGTTTAAAGAAACAACTGCTCGCTGCTGTTCCACGGCTCGAATAGACGAAGAAGCCTAGCGGCGCGATTGATTTCACAGCGAAGAAACTGTCATAATCGTGCGCGGCGTCACGGGGGCGAGAAAAAAAGAAAAAAAAACAAATAGAGGGCACGCGAAAGAATAGAAAAGAAACGTCTAGCTGTCGCGTCGATTCTCGACGGATCTCTTCAATGGTAGACTATTCTACTGCAAAGTTAGTCGCACGCTTGGTACACACAAATGAAGTCGATGGTGTGTGCGCGCGCGCGCGAGGGCGCATCATCTCCAAGTGTCTCTGCGACGTCCGAAAGAGGAAGAGAAATAACGGGAACAAGGGACAAGAGGATAGGTTGAAGAATGTGCACTCAACGTGATTGGTGCAGCGCCGCAGCGGTGTGTGCACGCTGCACAAGCAGTCTGCATGAAAACTTGAGAATTTCCGCTGGGGCCACTCGTGTGCGTAGACGCGGCGACGACGACGACGACGACGACGTCAACCCTTCGCCAATGCACGCGTCTTCCAAGAACGAGCAAACGCATACACAATGCCTTTCTTGGATGCAAAATTCCTAGAAACTGTGCGCGACCGTTCGTGCGAGGCTGGCAACTTATTCGACTGGTTTATTCCACCGGCTCCCTAACGACCTTAACTATTTGAAAAGGTTGCACTTTACGGCTGGAAGGATTCCACTATGAAACCTGACGCTGAAAGGGTGACGCGACGCGTGCAAAGTGTGAAGATAGTCATTTGGAGAAGTATGAAATCGGTGCTATGAAACGTCGCCTTGTTTTCCTTTTAAAAGGGGGAGGTTGAATTTTT
Organism: Eucera pruinosa; assembly: GCA_028830335.1. Classification (NCBI taxonomy): domain Eukaryota; kingdom Metazoa; phylum Arthropoda; class Insecta; order Hymenoptera; family Apidae; genus Eucera; species Eucera pruinosa. The sequence goes on from JAMYCR010000014.1 coordinate 739,944, forward strand.
TGGGCTATGTGGAATGAGGATTTTTTCTTTTGCAATTATGCAATTTCTGCGCGATTTAAGTATGAGAGAGGACGCAGATTTCGCGGGACATACAAAAGTATAACGAGCGAGAAATATATGTGGCTGTTGTTCCGTTTAAATGTTAAAATGGTAAGGCAATAATTAATGTTATTTATCGAATTTTATGGGAACTTCGTGCGTATTCAATTTTCAACAGCTCTCAACGTAACTATAAAACAATTATAATTTGTTTTGATATTAAGTTGTTGATGTTAAGTTGAGATATTAAGTTGCCAATGAGGAGCGGAATGCAATAAAGGGTTAGCTTAGCGTTGTATCGTCTTAAACAAATTTGCAGTTCAAAATATTGTCCTACGAACGTGAAGAAAATTGCGACTAATCCCTAGAACATTTTATCTAATTAGCATACAATCGTCTTAATGTTTACGCTATTTTCTTCTTCATTTCTTTCATTCATCTTATTTTCTATATACATATGCGCGTTTGTTGTCGGTCTTCGTTTTTAGAAGTTTACCTTTGCCCGTTAATAAAGAGATATTAATGTATAATTCTGCTTTTAAGAAGACGACGTTCCATAAGCATGATGTTAATATAATTAAGAAAGAGACCGAGGAGGAGGAGGAGGAATTGTTTTTTTCTTCGAATGCACGATTTGAAGTAGCTCGGTACTTTTAATTGGGAAAATTAGCATAGAAAACAAAAATTGTAATAGTCTTTTTTTTCTCCCTTCGGTCTACCCGGGCTGAACGCTGCGTAATTATTCTATGAATATTCGGAAATTCATGGAAGTTCCAATAAAACAGCCGCCAGAAGCGTGCTAAATAATTCCATTACGTTAAATTAACCAACTCTGGATTGGCTACCGCGTAGGTTTTCCTCCTCCTGCTCCTCAGCCCGAGAAAATTGCGAAAATACCAGAAACAGAGTATTCTACTTTTCCGTATGAAAAGTGCGTGAAATTTGATCCGCTCCGAATTCATTATTCCATCATTTATAATACTTACTGGATTCGTAATTACAACCGTAGCAGGCGTGCTTTAATTTGCGTACGTTTACGTATGTATCATCCGTTCTGAAAACTTTCGGTGGAAAAGTTCGGATTTCCATCGCTTTTCCATTGGACGGCGGGAAAAAAAAATTCCCTCGTTATCCGAGATGAATTCAACTTAAATTTCCCTGTAATATCTCATCCCGCGTAATAAAGCAACCACGGTGTTATCGGAAGATTCGATTTACTCTTTCGCTGCTTTAAATAATGTTCATATTACTCGTACAGTTTCGCGTTACGTATAAAATCGAAATTCGCGCAAACCTTTTATCGGCGTAAAAACGTGCATTTGCATAAAAATCCGCAGCCCGTTGATGATTAATTATTTCGCTCGATGAGCGCGATGCAATGTTTAGCATTCTCTCTGTTTAACGCAACGAAAATAACTCACTCGAGGAGGGGATGAGATTGCAATAAATAAAAAGTGGAACGACGCGGCAGCGTTTCGCGTTAAGGGGAAGAAAAGGAGGCAGCATCGTTGAAATTTAACAACGTTAGTGCGCGGGAATTGCGCCGATGAATAATTCAACCGGGGCTGTGTGTAAAAAGTACACACATCCAACGGGTTCAATAGTTCGTGTTTTATTAATATCCGAAGGTACACGCGAATGGAGATTGAATTTTTCAATCATGCAAGCGCGTAAATTGCGCTCCACGCGACTACAATCCTACCCTTAATGCGCGATTCACCACCTTTTTCAAATAATCGGCCTTTCAACGCTAAAACCTACGGGCAGCCGAATTACGCTTATTCGTAGCGAACAAATAAAAATGACGGACAATTGGGAAAAGCGTATGTTGCAAATGAAGCACGATAAATCTTCTTTATTTATACTTTGTGTCGATAATCGTGGGATATCCTTAAACACGTATTGCTACTAGGAAAGTATGGTTTAAGTTTCTCGAATGTTAAGGTTACAAGGTACTTGTATTATGTTATTATTTATGTGGGGGAATATTTGTAAGCAATATAATATTTAGATCGTTCTATTCGTAAGCGAAAGTTCAATTGCTAAAAATACTCGAGAATCCTAATTCAACGCAAATATGAGTTAAAATAGATATAAATTGCAGGTAAATAAGTAATTCGCAACTATAAAATATAAACCAATTGTCTGTTTTCTCAATTTTTCCATAATGAACGGTCCAAATTACGAACGAATCACTTCGTCTAAGCATTTCTTATCCATCTCAATACTAATATAGTTTTAATGTTAAGATCATCGCATCTAATCGCGACTAGCAAACTCGCGCCAGTTTCGCTTTTCCCCGTACAAATAATTATTATGGAAGTTCGCCATTCGCGGCGTTAGAGGATCGTTAAATTTTCATGGAAACTTCGCTGCGGCATCAAAAGTTTATGTTCCCCTTGAAACAGCGCGGATTTATCGGGAAGTGATTCGCGCAGAGGAATTATCGAACGTGAGAAGAAGCAAGTTGAGAATACGAGCGAAGGAATCGGGAACAAGATTGAAGTTTTGCGAATGAAATCAAATTTATTACACATCCGTCACACGGTTAAAATCTTCTGCATTTACAGTTTATTGTTTTTAAGTACAGAAATAGACGCGTTTATCGTGATTAAAAATGAATGCTGAATTTAACAAGAGACACGAATTGTCCGGTGGTACGATTCAGCCACAATTAACATACTGTTTTTAGAAATGCGTCGCGCATAATTTAATATAATCGTATAATATAAATTATATTTGCCGGATGCGTCAATAATAAATGTTATCTGAAACAACTGGGTATTTATTGTTTTATGCGAAATATGTCGCATTTAACGAATGCATGTAGATTATTTGCTTCTCAAATTTACAAGCCACTACGAATAAAATACATTTCCTTTCATTGAAACATTGAAAGGATCCTGTGTACGTGTACATAAAGTATATATATGCAGTAGGGAACTTTGTAAAATACGATAATTAAATAGCAAATTTAGATACGCTCAAATTGCATACATTTTGTTGGGCCTCTTTGCATTTAAAATTGGCAATAGATCAATTTAATATCTAATTAATCGATAACAACAATTCCTTATTCATCTCTATTTTATTTTCCGCGTGATTTTCAAATTTGTCATGCTCTGCGTATTTTTGTTAATTACAGTATAACGTTCAATTCGTGAAATCGAAGCTGGAAAATTGTAGATAAATGAGTAACTATTAGTATTCTTACAGGCATACGTTGTAAGTAGCTTTAGTAGTTAAAGGGTTAAGCAAGAGTTGATCGTAAATATTCCTATTTTTTATCTTCCTTTCCTCAAAATTTTCGCGTTAACTCGAACACCAAAGCATCAATCGCCAAACAGATTCGTACGATTAATTAGAAGCGAATTATTATCCGATAATACCTAATAGTAGAGAATTATTAGATAATTTACATCTCCTGCTAACCCTTTCACTGCGCTGCAATATTTACCCGATTTAACGATCAAAATTCCGCGCACACTTTACGCGTATAACCTAGTAGTTACTTGTGAATAAATTAATCTGCCGTTTAAGATGATAAAATATTAAATTGCAATTAACCTGAGGCTTCGAATATCGTTACAAGATCGCAAGCTAGAAAATGAATCCGCGCAAAAATCTACTCTGCCTCTTACGTAATGAAATACTTATAACAAATTAGGAGTAATGTACGCAACGGTAGCAGCGCCGGGAATAGTCAACGACATAGGATAGACCCAAGAACCGCGTCTCAAATCGGATCCAACGCTGGCAGCGTGAATCCTCATGGAGTAAGGAAGATCCAGCGCCTTCCTCGCGTTTATCGTGATAGGTCCTTCGCCGAAATTGATCAGAAGAGCCACCACGGTTTGTCCCATTCTACGAACCACTCCCAAAACGTACTGGTCCACCACCGACACGCTAAAATTACCCGAAGAGACCACGTACGTGTTCTTCAACAACATCATAGACCTGAACACATTGTAATGAGAAGCATTGTCCATCCTTTGGGCTTCCAGATTCAGCGTTCTATAATTGCTGTTCACTGGAAGCCAAGTGGTCTTGTTAACGGAGAATCCAGCGCTGACGGAACTGTCCCACTGATAGGGAGTTCTTTCGGGGTCCCTAGATTTCAAATAGTATCTACTCGGCCCGGCGTTTCGCCCCGCTGGATCGATAGTCTCGTCGTAGGTGAAAAATCTATCCTCCATCCCGATTTCGTCGCCGTTGTAGACCACCGTCACTCCGGGAAGCATCATGGCAAGCATATACATCTGATCCGCTCGCACGGTGCCGTATCTCGAGGCAACGCGATGATTATCGTGATTCCCGACCACCCAATTCGGCACGCTGTTATTCGGCAGTTTGCTGCTCATCCAATCGTCGATCGATTTTTTGACATCCGCCGCCGTGGATTGATTATTCAGATCCGTGATCATCATGAAGTTGAAGGGAACCGTGGAGCCGTAGCTGTAGTACTTGACGACGGACTGGCGAGTGGAATACGCTTCCGTTAACAGCATCCTCATGTCGCTATTCGTTCTGTTCGAATACGAGTCCAACAACGATCTCCAGCTGCTCAAGATCTCGTAGTTCTCCTGTCGATCTCGCGTGTAAATGTGATCCAAGCTATCGTAATCGTCCTTTGGTATGTCCGTTCGATTGGCGCTCGGTTCGTCCAAGAATCTGTCGTCCTCCACGAGATGATTCATAACGTCGATACGGAAACCGTCGACGCCGCGGTTCAACCAGAAGGTCAAAACGTTCAGCATCTCTTGCCGCAACTTGCCGCTGCGATAATTCAAGTCCGGTTGACCCGAGGCGAACTGGTGCAAGTAGTATTGCTTGCGCACGCCGTTCCAAGACCAGGCGGAGCCCTGGAAGTTGCTCAGCCAGTTGTTCGGCGGCTGCCTAACTCCGTTCACCATCTTGGCGTCCTTCCAGACGTAGTACTCGTCGTACGGTTTGATCCCTTGAATGCTCCTCTGGAACCACGTGCTCCTGTCGGACGTGTGATTGGGCACGAAATCGAGGATCACCTTGAGACCGAGGGACTTGGCCTTGGCCACGAGCCTGTCGAAGTCGTCCAGCGTGCCATATTCCGGGTTCACACGGGTGTAATTGCTGATGTCGTAACCGAAATCTACTTGCGGACTTTCGTAGATCGGCGAGAGCCAAAATGCGGTGACGCCGATGTTCGCGAGGTGCTCTAGCTTGCTCGTGATGCCGTTCAAGTCGCCGATACCGTTCCCGGTGCTATCTTTGAAGCTTCGTGGGTAGACTTGGTACACGATCGCGTTCTTGTACCAGTCGTTGTTCGGAGGAGCGCTTTGGGTCGCGTGTAACAGACACGCGACGATCAACGTTAGACGAAACATGGTTGAGTACTGATCGCTTCCGCGCCGAGTTCGATTATTTATACGGTACGTGCTGGCAGGGAGGTACAGTGCTCGAGAAAAGTGTGAGACGATGTTGAGCGTCAGCGAATAGGATTTTTATCGAAATCGATAAAAGATTGGGGAAAGATCGCGAAGAATGATTAATGAAATTATCTATTAATTCGAGCAATTTAATAATAGGAATTGGATCGATAGCAATGCTCTTGGTGATATTTAACCCTTTGCACTCGAGAGTTATCAAAAGTGGTCCACTGTATTCATTTATTCGTTTATCGGATGGAGAGGGAAATAGTCTATTTAATAGAAAATTACTAAACAGGGACAGTAAAAGTAGAGAGACGAAATGTACAAATAGCAATAGAAATTTTGTTTTACAATAGGTATGTAAAACATGGAGACAGGGAAGAACTTTGGTTGATTCGATACCGAAATATTTAATGGAAGTATTGAATCTTCGACAACTTTTCTTTCACATCGCTATACTTTCCATTTATTTAATATCGATTCTACTTATAGACTATCTAAAATTGCAGGTTCTTACTTTACTCGAGTAGATCTTTGTATTGGTAAATTTGACGCTTTCAAAGTATACTAAATCTTTGTAATGATGTATGTCGAGTTATTTGCGTATATCGGCACGTTTCGCAGATCGCTGCGAACAATAGCATATTTCGAGCACGTTTCATTTGTCTCGCTAACAATAAGAGTAACACGCTTCAAGATTAAAATATTGTTTTGCGTGTACATTGAAAAATGAAATTCCATTGACATTAAACGAGAAGATGTTCATTATCATTGGATATTCAAGTGTCTCATCAAAAGTGAACACACCGAATCTTAAGAAAATATTAATTAAAGTGGTATTTTATTAACACTAGAATTACCAACGCGGTAAATATAATTCACCTGTGATTTGTTACAAAAATTGTATTACATAAATTTAGAGCAGGGCATTTTGGAAGCGTCTCAGAGATTTTCCTAGCAATATATATTTTTGCAAATACTCTATCACTTTAATCATCTCTATAAGTATGCTATACAAAGTATACTCAATCAAATAAGTATAATTCTAGCGTTAAAAAGTTCATTTTAATTAAAAGGAGCTAAGAAACTTATTTTAATGTGCCGTTTTTCGCGACAAACGAGAAACGGGTTAATTTTCGTAACGCACGTCGATATCGTGATAGAAAAAGGTCTGAAACTTTTGAGAGCAAGTGTACTCTATTAGATAAGAGTGGAAAGATCAGCTCTTCTTGCAATCGCATAGATCGATAAGATGTAGTTTGATTTCAGGTGATAAACTGGATACTCGAACGTTATCAAGTGTTTGCGCCGCATTTTTCGTCCTCCATTTTTTCTAGCTTCTTAAAAGTTGGTCACGTTGTTGTTTCTTCGTTATTTTCCTACACTCTTGGAACTTTCCTTGCACGGTATATTTTTCACGCGATTTCCAACACCACGATTTATTCTCGCGATAATTTTCTCTTCGCTTTTCTTCAATTTATTATCTTTTTAGACGTCACTTTAATACTTACTCGTATTTTTTTCGCTCCATTGCACTTATATAAATTACATTCTTCTTCTTCTTCTCATTATTATTATTATTATTATTATTATTATTATATACGGGTTCAAATAACCCATATTTATTGTAACACATATGCGTTATATTTATTGTATCAAATGAAACGCTTTAACGATCGCATTTCAACGTTTCAAGTTACTTTACGTGCGTAACGCTTTGCACAATTATACATTAAATAGTATACACAATTACGTAACGACGATCCTAAGAGATCGTCTCATGTTTCAAGATCTTTTCCTCCATTTTCATTCAAACTAATTGAGGAAGAAATTTAAGGGAAAGAATAACCTTTACTTTACGAATTTCGGCTTAAAATTCCCCATTACTAAAAATGAATCATATTCGGGCAACGAAAAGAGCCATAGTTATTCTACGTATAAATAATTCTGTCCAACTAGAATCGATATTTTTACGCGTACGCGTTTACGTGTCCCCCATTCAACCGTTCGTTTCTGAATGCAAGAAACGGCTGGCAAACGGCAGGTAAGAGTGCAATGCACCGCACGGAATGCAACGTAGACCCAAAGATTAGATTTGGCGAGGTGTGCGCAGCCACTTGAGGAACGGTAAACAGCAAGGGGCGCGCGATCTCGCGTGCGCTAGGCGTTTATGCGTGCCGTTACCATAACCCTATCGCTACCCGCGGCTAATTATACGCCCTAGCGTGCCACGCTTTCTTACTTTTCTTTCTAGCAGCGGCCAATTGAGAAGCTCGCGCGAAAATCGGCATCCGAATAAATTCGCCATTCGTCAGAGCCTCGCGTTGCTTCGAATTCTTCTTATCGATAAGAAGTGGAAACGTAAAACCCAGTCATTTATAATATGTAGAGTAATTTGTTTTATATTACCGGTAATTATACTACTGTAGTATACTACTGTAATTATGTACTGTATATTACTGTAAAAAGCCGAAACTTGGTAAATTCTAGGTTCTATCGGTGAATTCAAGCGTTTACCGTGTAGCGAAGTGGTGAAAGTCCGAAGACATCTCGTAAACATTTTCGTTTCGAAGTTTTAGCAATTTTACCTAACGATACAATACTGTTTTAATCTCCCATTCAATGTGTATAGGTTTTAAATAAGCAATTGTAATTAAAAACAGGGGCGCAGTGCAACAGATGTTATAGAAAATTTGAGTTTCACGAGACTTTGAAACTTACGTGCTGAGAAAGTATTTAAAAATGTAAACAGCGTACACTTGTTTAAATACAAATTACGGTATAATATAATATGTACGTCAACAGTTTGATTTCTTCGGTTCCTATTATAGATTTACACGTGATACTTTTCGTTGCGTTAATTCATGACTGTCTTTTCTTTTCTCTTCGTACCAAAGGGTTAATTCTCGTTTAATAAATAAGTAAATAAGTAAATGAACGCCATACTTTATATTGTTACGCTAAAGGGCGCCGTTGAATAAACTAAATTATACTAAACTAAATTACAATCGAACAAAACGCACTTTTACCTATTGCCATTGGTAAGTTCTAGCATTTACCACACTTTTACATATATATATTATAACCGTTGCAATTATAATCACTTGTTAGTTCATAAACATATGTTTTATTTCGACATACTAAATGGGGGTTGTTAGGTTTGAAAACCATAACTCTGGACTCGTCGTTCGGACGTCCGCAGGCCTGAGAATCGATTATCGAGCGAGAGAAACCTAAAATTCACGAGCGGTTCTACAGCAGTTCCATTTGCGAATACTGGAAAGATCGGATCTCTAGATAGAGTAACGATATTCCACCGTTGAACGCGACGGGGATGGTTATTTTAATGGGACGATTAAATCAGTTGCGACCCATAGATTGAAAGGTTTCATGGATTTTTCATCTGGTAATAAAAGTGCCCGGTTTTATGGATGGGGTGCTAACTTTGGGGGATGAAATTTTCAAACAAGGAGTCGAATCGCGTTCGTGTTAAATAATTAAAGGGTTCGAGGGCCGAATTCTATGAGAAGGAATCGACTTTCGACAGAGAGAATATACGGAAACGGGAAAGAGAATAAGTACTTTGCCTTGAGTGAAAAATAGCTCGATTTTCTGGACGCCTCGTTCCTAATTGAATCGGACAATCAAGGGGCTAATCATACTTAGTAATGCTTAGTAAGACTGCTACTAAGTCGATGGCTGATATTCTACGTAAACGAAAATTACACTAATCACGCGATATCTTTGCAACAACTATCGACTACTGTAATTTGCAATGTTCCAGAAGAGCGTTGCCTTTTTAAACAACTCGCGTTCAGATGTAAATGGTAAATACGCCACTTACTATCACTGTTCCTATAACTGCTACTTCAATTCGTTTATTTAATAGCAAAGTAACGTGTAAAGAATCGTGAGTAAAGAACGTCTTGTACTAAATTTGGTGTTCGGTTTACATAACAACGCATAGACGTTGTATATTCGTTTACGCTTAATATTTCTAAAATAAATATTAGGAGGTAAATGGGCTGTTGAACATTACAATTATGTTGGTCACGTTTTAAACTATGGAACGTGTCATGATTCAGTAAAGTGATACGTTTACTATTTATCTTATATCCACACAAATAGTCACACAAACCGACGCGTCGATACGTGTAAAATGTGTTTCTATTTAAATGGAATGCTTTCAAGTGACAGTAGAAAGGACCGTGGACTTTGTTGTACCGTTTCAATTACGCAGTAATGAATTTATTATATCGAACATATAAAAAAGACGTTCATAAGTAAATGAGCTGTTGTACAATCGTATGCTCGAAACTGGAACGATCTTTACGTTAACTACGTTCTGTAATAGTTAAATAAAGTTACTTGAAGCGCGAACCTTAAAGTGGCAGTACGTGGTTACTGTTCTTCGACGGAAAGAAGGCACAGCGTGTTTACATTCCCACTGTTGCTGCGGTCCGCTGATTCGCCTATGAACACAGGCAGTGATCTCTATTGACCGAAGACGCTGTGACGAATGTAAACACGCTGTGACGAATGTAAACACGCTGTGCCTTCTTTCCGTGGAAGAATAGTACGTTTACCCTACTCATGGAATCGGAATCGATCGTTACGACGTTACGGAATGTAAAGTTTCCTTAATAAGTCGATGTACAGTTGCTCAGAAAATTCAGCGTACACCTATGTTGCGGATGAGAAGTAACTAAAAAAGTAAATATACACACGCATGTTGAAAAGTAGAAACTCAATATATTTCGCATATTCTGACAAACAGTGCGTAAAAAATTCTTAAGATAAAATTATACGTACTTAATAAGAAACGTAAAAGTATAACTTTTTTGCTGATACAAAATTGTTATTATACATATGATACGTGTAGATTATTATTTTGTTAAGCACCTTTAATATTCATGGCATAGAATTAATTAATTTTCCATAAAGAAGGTGAAATATTGTCCTATTCTTCTTTTAATTTCATTTCGAAATCTTCTCTATCCGTAAAAGTATAATTTATCATTTTGGATTTCAATTTTTCCAAGATACGTTCGATCAGGTTAATAGTTTGAGTACGCTGAAAATTAACCATTTTTTAGCCATCTTTTTCATTGAGTTTCAAGGTGTACGCTCAATTTTGCGAGTAACTGTATGTACAAACGATAGAATGCAACGTTTCCAGTATAAACGCCGCGACTATTACATCCTGCAACGATTATCGTCAAGTTTGACGGAACGTAAGATTTGTGAAACAAAGCTTCCAAATGGAAGGAGTGAAATTTTGTCGCGAACGCGTACGGAAAAATAGCAAAGTGTCGAAACGAAAGCAACGCGACACTATTGGATTCTACGCGAGCCGTTTCGCTCGCAAGGATCAAGCCGTCGAATCAAAGAACCCATTGACGTAGTTTAAACATTCGACATGATTGTCTAGCAAAAAAAAATACACCGACCACGGCAACGAGAATTGCGTTTTTTTCGCTCGAACGAAAAAAAAGGAATTCAATCTATTAACGAACAATCGCGATTGTTTCTATTTCGCGTACGGAATATGAACTAGAATCGAGGACGGATAAAAGGAACGCAATATCTGGTGAAATGCAACATCGAATCGCGTGTGTCCCGCGGTGGATCAAAAAACGTCGATCGATCGCAAAGCCATTTGCATGGAATAGAACCGCGTTCGCGTCCGCGTCCGCGTGTGTTATCAATAACAATTGTTCTTAATTGAGCGGAAAAGAAAAACACGGCGGTTAGTATTATCGCCGCGGGAAAACAAAGGGACGCGAACGTATGAAAGGTTATCCCTGCCGAAAAAGGGATCGAATCCGATCCGATCCATCGATTTTCCAACCGTTTTTCGTTGCGCGCTGCCGTAACGCCTCGAAACGATTTATCAACATTTCAGCGCTCCACGATAAAGCTTGGAAATTTTCAAACGCTTTGCTCGCGCGTTTCTTCGCTAGCCCAACGCGATTTTCGAGCGAACCGCGCGAAAAAAAGATAGTCAAGCCCAACCGGCTGCCAATATTCATCAAATTTGAACGATATCGCGGCCTAGGCTACACGGGCGCGGGGGGGAAAAAAAATCCATTCGCGGCCCATTTCTTTTTTTTTATTTTTTATTTTCTGCGCCGGTCCACGCTTCGACGCAGCTCGCGCGGATAAAGGAAACGTTTTTTTTTTACGGATCGCTCGTAAAAATGTTCTTTGACGCGCTGTGTTTTGGAGAAACGAGAGAATACAACGATACGGACGGAGGTGAAATGAAACGCACGCGTGTCGATCCAGGGAAACACGCTTCGATGCTCGACTTTTGCACGGTGAAATCATTTTTTTGTTACTTTTTACCTTGGAGACCTGTGCCCGGTTAACCGTTTGTTTCGCGAAATCGCGAAAGGAATTTCGATTCGTATGCGAAACATTAATTCTTCTTGCAGTTTCGGACGGATATGATTGTTTAATTAAACTCCGTTCGCGGTGGAATTGATTAATATCCAAGAATTGGAACCGTGTTTTAGCGAAACTACGAACGTGCGTTGCGATAAATTATGCGAACTCGTGATTAAATGCGAAGTTTTCGAAGTATCTCGCGGGTATCATTTTTAGGCTCGAAGTTAAGCTAAGCTAACTTACGAACTTCTAGAGTATGAAAAGTTTCGAACACTCGGTTTGATTTCATTGTAATAAGATTTTTACCATGCCATTAACGCGATGCACTTATTATTATACGATTAAATTATATTCGAAGATTATTTGCGTCCCTCTCGGATCGAAATTTTGTAACGTAAATTCGCGCGAATTTGTTTCGATGTACAATATTAATTCGGAGAAACGTTTTTGACGGAGTGTTTGAAGAATATCTGCCGACTTAGCGAATCCACTGACGCAAATATAATAAATCTCGAAGTATAATGGCTGTCGGCAATAAAAGCGGGTCGTGTTCCGCGAAAAGACACTTGGTGCGTGTGATTTACATCGGAAGATACACGTAGATCCCATAACGGGGAAAGACTAACGTGATACCGGGCGTAGAAACAGCACCGCGACGCGCGGGGCGGTACAAAGTTTCGCCAGAGCATTATTTATGCGCGTAATTTTCTTCTTGGCTTATTGCGAACTGCATTCATTCATTGTTCACACTGGTGTCCCGGACAATTTCACCGAAACAATGAATTATTCATACCGTAAACATTCGTTCTTCCTCCGCAGTTATCAGTCTCCCTGCCACTCTGCTTTTTCCCATCATATTTCAATCCCAGCCACTTCGTTATTTCGCCGAAAAATAACTTCGCCAAACTTTCGGTCAATTTTATTCTTCAAACAATGCACGGAAACCCGTGGCAACGGAGAGTATTGTAAATTAGAGTTTGGCAATTGAAGAGTATGGAAACTCGCGGGCTATGCAAATTCGGTCGCTTGGAATTCGAAAGCTTGCAAATCCAAAAGTCTGGAAGCTTAAAGGTTTGGATTAGGTGGAATTGATGGAATGGAATTTGGAAGCTCGGAGACTGTGAAATACTTGGGAATTTAGTAGCTTGAAATTCGAAAGCTTGGAGGTTCAAAAGGTTGGAACTCCGAAAGCATAGAATTCAATAGCTTGGAATTCAAAACCTTAGAAGTTTAAAAATTAGAGAGCAGCCTTGGAAAGCTAAACGAAAGCTTGGAAACTTCATTACTTGGAACTCCAAAGCTTGGAAACTCAACGAATTGGAGCTAGAAAATTATCGAAGTTAAATACTTAATGACTTGGAATGTGAAAGCTTGGAAACGCAAAAGCTTAGAAATTCGTTGCTTTGAAATTTGAAAGGTTCGTAATCCAACAGCTTAGAAATTCCAAGGCTGGGCATTCCAAAAGCTTGGAAAACCAAACGCTTCGAATTCCATAAGCTTAGAAACTCGAGGCCTTAGAATTCGAAGCCTTGGCATTCGAAAGCTTAGAGATCCAAAAGTTTAGAAACTCGAAGCCTTAGAATTCGAAAGCTTACATATCGAAACCCTTACAAATCGAAACCTATAAAATCCGTACCCATGAAGATCCAAAACCTTATTAATCCAGCCCCAAATAATTTTCCCAAAACGAATCACCGATTGCATCGAACCGAAACCGAGGAAACGCAATGCAATATAATGTTGTCGCATGTGAAACGAGCATGGCGACAAATCGTAGATATTTGCTAGTGGTTCGTCAGAGACGGGGACGGAGTTTTGAGTTAATTTTGATAGATTTGCGGGTGGAGAGAGAGAGAGAGAGAGGGGGGAAGAGAGGGCGCAGTGGGAGGTTTTCACGATGTGCGATCACTTGGAAAGGGCAACGCAGACAGGGGATTGGCGTCGCTCCGTTGTAACGAGGCCACGTTATGTCAGCCACCCTCGCTACCAAGGGGTAGTCAAACAACCCCCTCGCAGTTTACGGCCGTAATTAACTTCCTAGGTTATTAGCCCTCGTTCGCGGTTGTAGCCTGCTACTCCACAGGACTCTGTCTCACGACTCTTTTCCACGGGGGAATCCATCCCCCCTTCATCTCTGCATCCCCTTTTTGCGGCTCCGCTTTCATCCGACGCAGACCAGGCATTTTTTTCGATGAACTTTCGAACCAGCCGCTATGCTTACGGTGTAAACGAGGAGATTGGATAATCACGGTAATTAAATGGGGAATTGATGAGCTCTCGCGATGCATTTTTTAAACGAATTACTATTCCCGTCGACAAAATTAAAGAAACAGAAGCTAAATATATGGATGATTCGGATCAGATAAAACTAAGACGGATTTAGATTTATTATTGTGACGGAAAATGGAATAAGATCGTTTTAGGATATACGTGTATATAAAGGTGTTCCGCTATGAAAATATAATGATTCGGGGGGTTCGTAATAGTGTTTGTTCTCTCCCGGAAATTGGATAAGCACAGTTATTAAATAGGAAACTGACGAGCAGTCGCCGGATGTTTATACAGCTTGCTATTTTTGTTAACGAAACTAAGGAAACGAGAATCTACCCGAAGGCTTGTTCTCCTATGGAAATATAATAATTTGAACGGTTCATAATGGTATTTGTCTACTTTTGGAAGAGTAAAGGAATGATTTAATATCTTTACTTTTTCTTCAGCAGATTTCAGTACGCTTTATTAAAATATTCCTGACCGTTTAAATTCCCCCTAAATTCACCTAAACCTCCGCAATCGCGAAATAATTCATCACTTCATCCCCTTCGCCTCTGCCACGCCTTTTCTACGTTAACCTACAACTAAACAATTATTATTCGCGTGACTTGTACTAGGTATTTAAATTCATCGCGTACGCGTAAATATGCACAATCTATTGTAAAATAATACTTTGTCATTTCGCTCTCTCCAATCGCTTTTGTTCGAACGGCAAAAGTGATCCGATTCTCCGCTATGGTTTTCGCATGACGAGTTTACGCTTTCTACTCATTATTCCGATAACGAATAGAGAGAACAAAGCGGGGTGGGATTTGTATCGAAACGCAATCTGAGGAGAGGTTTCGGGTTTTTTTCGAGGCTGCCGATGACACGTTACGCGGTCGCGTGTAGGCCGGCTGTGCAATTATTCGAAGAACGTGCTTTCGTTTAATCTCATGGTATTCCAACTATGTTGATTTACCGGATGGACTGGCGCGTACTGAAAATTTAATTAGGATCGCATTGCCCGGTCGCGTGTTGTGCTTTCGATAATAATGCATGCGCGGGTTAATTAATTTGCAGTCCCGAATGCACGACTGTTTAGCATTACGCGTGTAACGAGTCGCCGCTTTTCCCCCTGTTGCCCGAATTCCGCCCTATTCTCTTTCGTTCCCGGCAATTTGTTCCATGTCGATCGCGTCGTTAAATGCGTTTTATTCGTTTTACAAACCTTAAAAAGGTTTAACGCGCCCGTGTGTGCGCGCGTGCCCCGTGCGTGTGCGCGCATTGTTAAACAAGTTCCATTCGAATACCGATTCCTTTAACGCAATCCGTGCAAATCCGAATTTCTACGTTGCTGCCTAACAAATCTACCCTATCCCATTTTCATTCTACGATCCTGCAAATCACCCCCGACGTTCCGCGATTGATTTACACGCGTAATCCTACCGCGCCGGCTTTCCAATGTTACTTACTTTGGCAATTAATTGGTTTCGGTTTAATAGGTGTATTTATTCAATAATGTTTCGTAGCAGCGAGAATGATACTTTATCCTTTTTAATGGCGCAGGGAAAGTAACTGGTTGTCGATAGCTCGCGCACGTTTACGCGTTTATACGGGGACGTTAAGTACACGAAAACGCGTAGGAGAACTTCAATATGCAAATGTGAACCTACGTCACGCCGACCGCGTACGACTTGCTGTAAGTCGTATTCGAAATAAAATAATTGTCTAATTCACATCGACGCGAAGCTGCGAATTAATCGTCGAAAAGATCGGCGTGTTTCGGTACGAATAATCGGTACGATAGAAACGATGCACGCGACAGTGGAGGATAAAAACTTCATCATCGCTAGCCTATTACACGTTTCGCGATACAGATTTCGTTCGAATCGTATTCAGGCCCTCGTAATTATATTCAAATAGGTATCGAACATAATACACGTGAAATGGTTACGAGTTTCGACGCGTCTGAAATCATTTACAAGCGTATCGTACATTGTAATAGATCGATACGCAAATATCAATTGCAAACATAAACGTATGAAGAGTATTCAGTCCAATTACTAGGTGTAACAGTTAAACATTGAATACCGCAATCGTCTACGTATTCGAAAAGCCTGCCAGAGAACCGGAGACACTTTTGCCCCGGCTTCATTTAGCCAGGTTCATCAGAACCGATGCGTGACAGGGTGCAGAGCGCGCGAATTACGTTTCATTGAGACTAAAGAGGTTTTAGAAGGGAGAGCTCGGTGTGTGCGTGTGTCTCTGTATCTCATCAGGGACAGCTGGCGGTCGTTGTTCTCAGGTATTTCGTCGGGACCGGTTCTAAGTGACTGTAAAGCAATGTCTGGCAGCTCATTACACCCAGGTCGTGGACCAGACGCACGAGACCGAGGCCACAGGAGAATTTCGTGCGAGCAAAATGAGACTGGCTCTAGTACGCGATCCTTTCTCTCTCTCTCTCTCTCCCTCGTCAAGAGCTTTCGTTAGCTGCGAAGAATTCACCCGTACAAAAGCGTCGCCAGCTTAGACGTGACATTGTGCCGTGGGAAAAGTGGCTACGGTCCGAATAACGCGCGCGCGTCCACTGTAATTCCGGAATAACGCGTGCGCTTTCCCCCCTCCTCCCCGTGAAACCGCGAAGATTGCAAGCCTTTATGCAGTCCTTCCTTCATCCGTTCCACGTTTCAATTTTTCCATTCCCCTGTTTTCTCCTTTTTCCCCTTCTCTTTGCCCGCTTCACTTGGTATTTCGTTGAACAAACTTCGGACACAGAGAGAGAGAGAGAGAGAGAGAGGAGTAGGAAGTTGTTCGGGATAGGGGTTGGAAATTCCTGGCGACGGAAATTGAAACCCCAAAAGGGTGGAGAAAGAAAGCCAGCCTTCTAATTTAACTAACCCCCAGGCCGCGGGGAAACACAAAATTTCACACGGAATTAAATTTTTTTCGCTTCTTTTTTTCTTTGCGTTGCGTCGCTGATGCGTGGATTTCTTTTCTTTTTTTTTACCGTGGTGTTGTAAATTAATGCGTTGGATTGTTGCGCGTAAAAAGACGGTGTTTTAGGGTTTGACGAATTTAGGCTCGCGTTTGTGAAGTAGAATTGTCCGTTGCTATTGCGGCGCGCGAAATTCAAGACTATTGTTCACTGTTTTAAATGAAGTACGTGTTTTAGTAAGAAAATAGGGATGGAGTTATTTAAGTTCGTTTCGAGGTACTGAAGGAATCTAATTAGATTCGAGTGATATTATTGTACGAGTTGAAATTAGCGCGCGAAGCAGTGGAGACAAATCAAACTATTAGTAGAGCATTTGAAATACGAACCCCTTTGCCTTAAAACCACGAGTTACACTAGTGACGTAAATTATAGACGAAATAGAATAAATACTTGCCATTTCAAATTTATCCCCCTTAATTTCCTTTAGAATTTTTATAATTACCACAGCAAATAAAAGTACTTTACGGTGTGTTAATATTTCGTATCTGACACAGGGTTAGAGCACGTAATCATTTTTCTTAACTTGTGTAGGTACTGAAAAATTCGTAGGACAAAAGATTAATAGTGAATGAACACGACTATTACTTGAAAAATTCCGAAGTGGAGAAACCAATTTCCAAAGAAAGCTAAAAATAAGTACGTTGTCTGTCGAAGTAAGTCATAAATAGTTATTCGGATGTATACTAATCTTGTAAAATATCGCAGAAAACGTAGATAATAGTTCGTCAATAAAAAGCAGTTGAATCTCCCGAAATTTGTTTCAGTTAATAAAAGTTTGCTTGCATCGTGTTACCGTAGTCCCAATTCAATCTTCGAATTCGTCATTAAGGGAATAGTATCCGTTCGTTAATCTCAAGCTAGGGAAAAACGAGCTAACATAACATTTCGATAGGAACAATAATCGGTATTTACCTCATAGTCTGCTTCCTCGTTCGCGTTTAACAAAACAACGAACCACTAATTTACGTAAAAATGCATTCGCAGTTTATCGACAACGCTTAAGCATTTTTCGATGCTCGCTGTCCGGAGCATGGGAAATTTTTGTTGTATTTTCCTTGAGCAACGCGCAAAATAGAGAAAGAGAGAGAGAGAGAGAGAGGGAGAAGGGCCGCAATCTCGAAAAGTCCAATTTCCGCAGCAGCTCGTCGCGACTCCGCGTTGAACGCGGTCCAGCGTATATGTAAGTTTTGCAATTCATATTTTCGAGTAAAAAGCCGCCTCTAAAAGGCCGGCTCGCGGGCCGCGCGGCTCTCAAATGGAAATTGCCGCGGCGGCGGCGGCGGCGGCGGCCAGTTTTGTAGGTACAGCTGCTGCTCGGATATAAAGCTAAATAATACACGGCCGTGATAGAATTTCGTGCGAACGAGAAATAGAAAAATCAGCGACACCAGAAATTGACCGGAAGTCGCGTGTACCGCGGCCAACGAGAGGCCATCGTAATAACGAACTCGAGCAACAAAATTACTCTAGCCTCTACTGCTCTTCTTTCTTTTTATTCTTTTTTTTTTGTTTTTGCGCAAGTTTCGAATACAGTTTTCACACCGCTTTGCTTTAAACATCGGAAGTCGAATGCTTTTTTGACGGATGCACCGTTGTTTCGACCTGCAACGGAATTTCTATTGCAAATTAATTTTGAGAAAGAATTATAAATATATATATATATATATGGTGTTTATATTTGTTAGAACTACTGAAAAAATTAGTGGAAGTTTCTGCTAATACAGAATTGGAACTGGAATTAGATAGGTCGAAGATTGAGGTGTTCGGAAATTCAAGAACTTGACAATTCAAAGGCACGGAAAATGTGAAACTTTCGTAATTCAAAAGCTTAGCAATTTCGATAGCTTGTAATTCGAAAGGTTAACAATTGAAACGCTTGGAAATCCAAATATTCGACGATCCGAAGGCGTAGAAATGTAAGATTTGCATAATTTAAAGGTTTAGTAATTTGAAACATTCGTAATTCAAAAGATTAGGAATTTAAAGCATTCGTAATTCGAAGGCTTAGCAATTTAAAACGTTCGTAATTCAAATTCTTAGTAATTTAATACGTTCGTAATTCAAAAGGTTAGTAATTTAAAACTTTGGTAATTGAAAACGCTTAGCAATTTCATCGGCTACGGAATTCCAAAAGCTTGTCGATTGAAACGCTCGTGCAATCCAAATGTTTGACAATTCGAACGTTTAGAAATCGGCAACTTATCACTCGTGAGCGAAAGTAACGGTACGTTCGTCGCGCGAGGGTTAAAAAGTGCCGTCGCCGAGCATCGTTATTATCTAAAATATTTCTATACGAGCGAGCGGGCCACTTGGCGAATGATGCACGGCGAAGTGGCTGTTCCAATTAAAACTGTTCATTAGCGAGAAGCGGTAAGTGTCGTTTCCGTGTCAGAAGGTGGGCTAAATACGGGCGACGCTTCTCTAAGACCGAATAGTCGACAGGTGGATGAAAACTGGGTGAATTATAATTTGTAACACGCGACAACGTGGAAAGAAACACTTGCCGCGGCTCCTGTTTATATTCATTTTAAAACGACCAAGCACACGAAATATCGAATGGCATCGTTAACCCTTTTAGCGCTACTCAAAGTTGAGAAACAAAGTAATCCGTTCCATATTTTTGCGTACCCTTTATATTCCGAGTTATATAGATTAGAATTAGAAATAGGATAACTTATTGTTTATTGGCATACGTAATCTTACCTTTTTACGTTCGTTTTTATTCCAAGCTGTTTCGATCAAGAGACGAAGAATACACGGAACATTGCAAATGATTACTTTGTTTCTTAACGTTTATTAGTAAGCGTATACGAGCAATTTTAAATGTAACACGTAGAACGTTACAGCGAATTACCGGACAATAAATAATTAGTTCAAGTAAAATGTTCACCAAATATGAATTTAGAAACATCGTGGTGATTAACAAAGATCATAATATTCGTATCAAGTATCTTGTATTCTTTTCACCTTCTTTTCTCTACTTTTCTTTTCTAATTTTTCTCTCACTAATGGGCGTATACCCGTCAACGAATAAGTAAATAAACTATCGTACGCTAAACGGTTACCAAAGCCGTATATAAATATACTCTGCGGTCGCCGTAATGCAGTGTTAAGCAAGAACAAAAGTCAACGTTAAGTTAACGCGAAAGAAGAGTCAAAGCGAAGCTCAACAACGCGTACTTGTCTACTTCTCCACCGACCGGATAAACTGAACACCTGATTCGCGCGCCGCGAATCGAACGTACGCAGCTGTGAACTTTTGCACGCGAGGAAAAGTCGCGCAATCGACGCGATTGAACGCGCGGTTCGCGAATAGCGGCAAGAAAACAGGGATAAAACGAAAGGTTTCACCGCCGACGAGCTTGCACTCGTCCTCCAATTTCTCGCCGGTGGATAAGCGAAGATACGCGCAGGAGGAGAAGGAGAGGGAAAATACGAGGAAGACGAAGCTTGATATTTATGACCCAGCGACGAAAAATGCTGCACGATGCTCGGGGGATCGCGGAACGCTTATTCAAAGGGGTGGAAGTGCGTCTGAATGGCGCACGCGATCGCTGCGAAAAGGGGTGTGAGAGGCTGCGCCAGATAAAATGCCGTTACGACGATCCAAGCGTCGAGTTTTCGCGCGAGCTAAGGCGAAGGGTCGCCTTCGGGATCGCGGGATAAATCGATTTCAGCGGTGGAATTTCGCGAAGCCATCGACGATTCGACGATCGAAGCGTTCGTAAACAGGCCGGAGGCTTTATTTGCAGTTCACGACGTCGACGAGGCTTCCACGCGGCTTTTTAATATCGGAGAATTTTAACCGCCGCCGCTACGCGTGAAACTCGAGCGAAAACAGCATCGAATGCCTGCCAAAAAAATTGGAATTTGAAAGTCGTTCGACGAGGACAGTTTTAAACTTACGACGATCGATTGAGTTGAGGAACTCCGTTAAATTATGCTATCGATGCCCGTAAACCTAGCGTTCATTTTTCCGTCGAATGTTCGTCTAAAAATTTCAAACCATTCGAAACCGGTTTGAATATGTCCATTAAAATATACATACGTATTATTAAAAACGTAGCGATAATTTTAGAATTAAAAGGGGTTCCACACTTTTTCATTCTCGTTCGAATTTAATGAGTGGCAACGATGAAGTGTTCGTAACAATTTGATCAACCAGCAAATTAACGAGCAATAAAAAATGGAAGTAAAATACGAGAAGAGAGAGAGAGGGAGAGAACGTTTGAAAGCGTGTGCAATAAATTCGGCCAGCTAATTAGACAGCCAAAATTCGCCATTTAACGGGGAGCGGAAAATTGTTGGCAGGGCAACGGACGGCGATATACAAGCCCGTTAAAATATCTTCGAACCGTGAATAGATCACGGCTGGATCCGAGAAACGCGTAATTAAGAAACTTCTTGCATTGCGGGGGGAGGTGGGGTGCCGTTTTAATACAAGAAAAGTAATATCAAGGCGAAATATTCTACCATGCCGCCTTGTAACTCAACGTGTCCAAACTTTACTCGCTTCATTTTATGCGACTCTCCGGCCAACCGACCGTCGAATAAATTTCTACCTTTGTTTCGAAGGAATTATAAATTTATCCCTATCGTTGCATCCATTGTCAAGTTACTAGACGTGTTCCCGTTAATTTTAGGCGGTCACTACACGTTTCGACTTTCAATCGATAGATACAATTTTCTAAATACAATTGGAAGAGCAGAACGTAAGCAGAGATTTCTTTCACCCTGTAGCTATTTTAAAATCCACTTTACCTTGCGTGTTTTGCGTACGTTTATGTATTAAGTGAATTTCGTTCCGTTTGGTGTATCGAAATTCCCCGTAAATGCATCAAAATCCGCAGTTCAACGATAAGCAACGGACAAGAATAATAAGACGATTATGCATATATGTACGAGCCGCTTGTTTCGAAAGTGGCTTAAGTTCTATTAGTTCCTATTAACAAGGTAACTATAGCATAATATACATATACGAGCAATGATAGAAATACTATTGATTGTACATTATAATAAAGATACGCGTATGCTTTTAGTAAACGACGGCCTGTCGTTCATTCGAAGCGCACGTATAACTTTTCCACAGTACGCTACGGTATTTTGTCAATTCGCGCCGTGATACTGCACCGCAATTAATAACTTGTATTCGTACTGTTCTCACATTAATTAAACGGTCTCTTCGTTACGCGTCGAGTGCTCAATTTTAAGCTGCCGCAGGGAAAGGGTTAACCGCGATAGATTTAAGTACAGATGTAGCCTCCTATTTACGCGAATCGCGCCGCAAGTGTTTCGCGTTTGACCGGATAACGCGAATCGACCCTTATCCACGGCCGGCGACGTATGCAACGCGCGCGTAATTAAAATAATTAGTAGGAATAATCCGGAGTCTAATAGAACTCGACGAGTGAATTAGAGAGCTGCGCCCTGTTGCGAGACTAGGCTAGCCGTAATTAAAACGTACTGCCCGAGCAACACTTCAATCCGAGCTTCACGCACTTTTACGTCACGCTCGAGAAAAGCTTGGAGACTGCCTTGGCAACCTTTCCCTACGCTCCCCATTTTCCTGCTATCCCATGGAAAAAGATTTTTCCCGCGTCGAGTTGAATGGAAACTCGTAGTAGTAGTCGTCGTCGTCGTCGTAGACGTAGTCGTCGTTTGCAGGAGAGCCGCGTTGCTCTCCCCGAGCTCGTTTTCCTCTGCACATTGCAGCAGCACGCTTGCGAGTCGATGTTTGCCAGTTAACCTATCGTGTTTCCCGCTACTTCACTGCTCCGAGAGTCGCGCGCTTTTTCTCCCGATGAAAATGGGGCGCAAAACGTCGCCATTACTTAATTGGGGCGAAAAAACATGGACTTCTTTTTCCCCGTTTCTACTCTTCGCGTAGTATTCGACGATAGAACACGGATGGTTATGAGTCGGGCCGTGGATTAATGAATTTTTACTCGTTCAGGGGTGGTTTAGACTCGTTAACGGGAACAAAGTTTACAGATTTTCAAAGACAGCTTTGGAAATGAATTATTATCTAAATCGCACGATTAAAGTTAAACTGTTAACCGTGGATGACGACTTAACTCGTCTTACGAGTTACCAGTGTTTCGGATATACTATTTTACTTTCTTAGAAATTCTTTATCTCCCGAAGCATCTTTATCATTGGTATCAGAAACGCGTTATACTCGTATATTGCATTTATATTCGCAGCAATTAAGCGTACTCTGAACAATATTCATTCCAGTTTATTCGTTTTTATTTCTGTGTATAAAGAAGATTCTGACCGAACAATTCCGCAGTTAACAGGTTAAAGCAGAGGCACAGGTACATTGTTGCGTCGCGTGAAATAGCAAGATTTCGTTTGAGAATCGTGAAATTAGGGGAAGAGATGGAAACTTAAATTATACGATCATTTAATCTGCTTCTATTAATTGGTTCTGTTTAGTCTGATCAAAGTATTGCATATGAAGCTTTCATGCAAGATATATCGTTATCATTCGTGACTTCACAGTCACGAAGTTCTTTAATCCTGTCCTTCTTGCATCTATATGATCCAACATGAGGAGGATTATGTTTTATTTAATATCACGTTTCTATACATTTCTTCTTGATATTCAACGTATTTGGAACTTTTATAAGTTTCATACGGAACAATAATATTCCCCAAACGTCGTACACTCGTTCATCGTTTCAGTGTAAATCGAAGAACTTAAAATACATTGTAAATACGCGTATGTGTATTAAGCTGCGTTGTAATCAATGCTACAATTGTCAATTCGAATCGCATGACGTAGCACGGATGTCTTCGCATCTCGAATGGCCACTAGAAACTTTAACTACGGTGGCACGAGGTTCCTCTGAGGATCTAACCCAACGATTGTATTAGCAACAGAGTCGAATGATTGCGACCCCGTCCAATTAGCAAATCTTGCGTAAAGGTTGTCGAACGTAAGCTGTTTGGGATCAAGAAGCTCCAGTGAGCCGCGATCATCGTCTGATGTCGCTACTGGACTCTCTCGTGATTACCAATGCAGCGTGAAATGGCCGGATTCCAGTGCTGGAAACTGGCATTCCAACCGGTAGCTGTTACGTGAAATGTGCATCCGCCGGATTGACGCACATCAAGGCGACGCTCTAATATCATTTGGAAAGTACAAAGCACAATCGGTGGAGTTAAGGCAATCGAGCCTACGGATGCTCGACCGGCTCGCGCACGGCTCGCTTCGCTAAAAAGAGCAAAAATTGAAAACGCTTAACGAGGTGCGCGCTCGATTTGCAGCACCGTTTCACGCTACTTCAGGATGTTGATTGCGAGTCGAATCGAGGAGCTAACAGCCTGGCAAATGTGAATCGCTAGCAATTAGGTGCTTCTTGTATTTTTTTTTTGTTTCATCGTTTGATGCTGAGGCTTGTCTCGTGGAATATTAAATTTGATTTAGGAATTATTGTTGTACGGCACGAAATGTGTCCCCCAAAACTTTTACCTTCTTTCGTAATGTTTAACCACAGTTAAGCGTATACAAGCATTCATCTGGGTTAAACTAAACGTGCATCGAATACACGTGTTAAATATTGACCTTCGATCGGCGTGCATTTATTTGTCGAATATAAGAAATTTATACATTCGCGCCGTTTTCAATTAATGCACAAGTTGCACGTTTCTTGAAACAGTGATCTACTGATCTACGCCGTTTTGCTTTGCGACTACGGATATTGAGACTATTTCTAGACTAATATTTGCAACGCGACGTTAAACGTAATGGTTTCCTTCGAATAGAAAAATATAATTAATAGGCTTCCGGTCCGGTGAAGTGTTAAAATGAAACCGAGAAACGACATTATATGGGATGACCGAATATTGTATCGAAGTCGCGACATCTTTCTATGCAACTCGTGTTCCTCGTCCTTTACCGAATGAAATTGAGCGCGCGCGATCATTGGCCACGGTTGCACGGTTAGAGATCGGCTCTCATAAGCGCGTGCTTATAAGTTAGCGTTCTAATTGGACGCTATCGTGTCTGGGAACGCTAGTGGCAACCTGTAGCAAAGCGGAACGCACGCGTAGCCAGCCCCCCCGGCTTGGGACACTAACTGCGCGAGTCGTCTCGTTATTACGGAAATATCTTCCAGAAACGCGGCACAGTTTCCGATGCAATAATAAGGACCGAATCGTGCACGTAGTTTCGGTTTCGCGCGCTGCTTTCCCCCAAGACCCTCGGGATACGCGTGAGTTTCAACTTCGATGCAGACATTTCCAAGCCATCCTGTAAACTCGCGCCCGCCAAACCCGCTTCTATCGATTTCAATGAACAAAATTGCCTCGGTTACATCGTCAAAGACAATCCTTCCTGTATAATGATCTTTCGTACCTCTGCTCGGGATTACGATTGCACCGTGCGATTTACAAAGAAGGGGACTTTGTTCCGCGCGAGGAAAATGTATAATTTTGGAACGTCGAAGCATTAATATTGGGAATCCAAAGCTTGTGGAATTCAAAGCACCGGGAGTTGGAAGCTTTGGGAATTCGGTGATTCGAGAATTTGAAACGTTACGACAATCGAAATATTGGCAACTCGAAGCTTTAGAGAAATTTGTAATCTTGGAAATTCGTAACTTAGGAAGCTCAGCTTCAATCATTTAACATTTTGAAACGTTGGAAATTTGAAGACTCGGACGATGAATCAGTCGACTACTTCAACTTCAAATGCATCTAAATTATTTTTTATTAAACTTATCCAATAAATTAATATCTTGTGACACACGTTAAGCGAAAGGCTGAGAAATTTTACAGTACTTTAACCCTTTGCGGACGATTGTCGCAAACAGCGATCCAAGCTTCTTTCATTTCTCGTGATGTCAATCTTTAAGGTAATAAAATTCAACTCAATATCATTAATAAGTACCGCTGTTAATAATAGCACAAATAATTCGTCAAGTTCCGCCCTGAAAGGTTTCACAATTGGGAGGGGAAAATTGGTTAAATATTATTTTGTTTCGTCCTCAAAGGATTAACTTACACCGTTTCCACGATTGCCAGCGCATCCTCGAATCGACGGACAAAAAATTCGTCTAGCGAGAAAAAGGATGGAAAGGTTTTTCTAGCGTTGCACGAAAGCGCGGCGAGTACAAAGGGCTTCAAATGAAAATCCGTTTAACCCGAATGGGTTTACGACGTTGAGAAATATAGAAGCAAGGCCTTCGTGACGGTGGAATCGTTAGATCGCCCGCGAGGCTAACCTAATTTCGGCCTTCTAAAGGCCGCCTGATAATTTGCATAAACGTTCAAGACGCGGTCGAAAGGTTCCGCGTGGAAGTAAAATCGCGATCGATCACCGCGAGTACCAGCTTCTCTTACGCAGCGATAGCAGTTTACGGGTAAAAGGGAAGAAGGGAAAATTAGTTTCCATCGCGGGCCAGGGAAATGAGCGCAGCCGCCTTCCGACGGAGCAAATTTTTCCACGCCGATATATCGCGCGCATTTCTCACTGTTCTCGCGCAATTGCTCCTTAAGAAATCAAAAGAGATTCCGTCGACTGACCGAAAGAGAAGCTCGAGGCGAATGCAATGGAAAGTTTATATTTTTATGCCCGACTTTTAACCGAAAAAATTGCTTCGACTTGCGAAGCATTGAATTGCGAAGCATTTCAACACCTTAAAACAGAGAAGAATTATGTGTCTCGCTTTATATCATTACTCCGTGGAAAATAATAATTTGACTACGGATTTTGATGCATTTATGGGGAACTTAAACGTGTACAAATGTACCGAATGCATTTAACAATAAAATACGTGTTGTAACATTTAGACGTCGAAACAAATTTCTACTTGCAGTAGTGGATAATGTTATAGCAACTTTAAAGAAATAGTTGCTTACGGAATAGCTGCTTCAAAATTTTCTTTATCGGTAGGAAAACACCACGATTGCCTTCAATATTATTAATAAATTACGTAATGTCCCTTATCCGTTAAACAAAGTACTTATTAACCGTTTTATGTAAAAGATTAGCGTGCTAAAGTTGTTAAGCTTCTGTCCTTGCATCTTCAAATCCGTTAATATTATTTATAGAAATACGAGTTTGCATAGAGATCCGCAGTCTAACAATTACCAGAACGGTGAAACTAAATAAAATTCGGGTTACACGGGATCGACGGTTCGCTCTCTGAAAAGTCCAAACTTGGAAATCGAATCCTGGCGAGGCGGAAAGCTACGATACGATTTTCATCCCTCCTTTCAACGTCTCTAGCGGTGGTTTGGCGAAATAAAAAAGCGCAGGGAAGAAAGATCAGAGAGCCACGAGGAAAGATAGGCGAAGTTGTGTAATAAAGAAGCACGGTTCGCTGTTTATAGCAGGCGAAAAGCCGTTTAGGGGCAGAAGAGAGAAGCAATTGGATTCTTTGACTGATTTTTCCCCTTTACGTACGAAATTCCTGCTGCTGCTGCTGCCGTGTGTTGTTACCTTTGCCACGAGATAAACACGCGTGCTTGCTTTTTGATGCCGCTTCCCTTTCAGAGGTAACGAGCCAGATCCTGTTAAGCTGGACTTTCCGTAGAAAGCCCACCCCTTCGCGTAATTAGCGCACGGGTTAATGAGGATTTAACCTGTTACAGTTGTAAAATTTAATGGCTGATTACGGGACGTTGGAGTGATACCGATTACCCTGTTCGCGATAAGAGGTAACGAAGTAAAAGACGCCATGGAAACGTTTCACTAACACGTTCCTTCGCTGCGATATCTTTTACGCCACCGCGACGCTCATTTTTTTTACGACTAATTGAAGAGCTTGGTGCAAAAAGCTGTCGACCCCAGTTTCAGCTAAATGCGACTGTTTAACCCTTTGATTGTTCCACGCGGATACGGTGAGTTACGCAATTATTGACGCAAAGACAAGAAGCTAAGAGATATGAAAAATATAGAACGAATATCGGTCATTATTATGGTATACAATAATTATTATTAGAGATAATTGAAACCATTTGCGGATAGACTGTGATATGTACAGCGATAGATAATAGATAGGAATTAAAGTGATTGTATTGCAAGAAGGAGAAACGGAACATACTATAATTACATATGTGTAATTAAAACCCTTTGCGTGCTATTTGCTTTCCGTTATTCTTCCAGCAAGTTAAATAAATTCCAATTTGAGAAAAAGCTTATATTCTCTTAATAAAATAAATTCGTCAATCTATTTGAAAACAGCGTACTCACTTAGTATACCTCGTATACTTAGTACAGTGTAGTAGAAATATTTACTGCTACACCTAATAGATCTTTCAATATTGTTCGATTTACAATATCCGTACCAACGTTAATTTTCCGTAAACGATTTAAAACCGGAAGTCTATTTGCGAGCGGAACAGAAATTCTTTCGATAATTGCGTTGCTGTAAATTAATATGCAACACCGATTAAACCCCCGCCGTAGATCAATTTTGACGAACGGAACGGATTGCATGATTAATGTATAAAATCTATACGTACGTATATAGAGGAAATATGAATGCGCGTATACACAATGCTTAATAAAATATGCGATGCGGTATTGATATGTTGAGCGATACGTTCGATTAATCGTTGCGGAGCCTGTCAAACTTATGAAGCGAATTTATTAATGAAACGCGTGCTATATGAACATTTGTATAGCGAGTAATAAAGCGGCCATTGAACAATGTTTCTGCCCGAGTTAAAAGTTTGCCTCTGTAACCGAATTAATAATTTCTCTCACAAAGAAGGAACCTAAATATGGGGAAGACAAATTGCAGCGAAGCAGGAAAAGAAGATTAGTAAGATTCAGCGTGGAAAACGAAGGGAGAAAGCAATACTGTTAGATGGAAAAGAAGATGAGAGTTAGAAGACTTGGAAAAGATAAAAACAAAAGATGAGAATTGCGAAGGAATTGTGCATCGACGACGTGGTTTTATAGCTTTGGAAAATTATACAGAAGTTACTGCTATAGTTTAGGAATATTATATAGAGTTTACCAAAAATTACGCGTCAAATCTTTGAAGCACATCGGTATGAAAAATACCCCTCGTTTTAAGTTAAAGTATTATACACTATTTGGTATACATATCCTACTTAACATTTATACTTTACTATTGCTGTAATATTACGTTAACCAAATATCTACTCGTCGCCACTAACTTTAACGTATGCAAGTTCGAGTCTGAAAAATGTATTGGCACCAAAAGGAAGAGGCAACATGTTCCACGTATGACACGCGACGTAATAACTACTACGTACAAGCTAATAATTAGCTTAGTCAAAATCTCTTCTCGTCTTTTCGGTTCTCGCCAGTTTAATACGGAAGAACGCGTTAACGTGCAACTTTTCCAAGCTCTATAAAATGCCTTCATTTAACCGTGTCGCCACAAAAATCCACATATCTCGCATATACACGCAAACCCGATAAAAATAGAGCCGCGATTATAAAAATAGCAAGCAGTCGATTACGCGATACAATTGAGGGTAGGTCCGAGAATACGAGCAAGAGTAAATAGCCGCGAAAAAGAAACGTGAACGCGGCTGGGAGTTCTATGCGAGTCAACTGCAGACGCCGAAGAAATTAATCGAATCCCGTGGTAACATTAACATACGGCGAAGAAGGATATGGGAGGAGGAGAGAAAGTAGAGAGAGGCCTGGTCGCTTTGAAGGCGGATCCAGCGAAAGCAAGGCCTCCTCCGTTCGCGTCGCTTTTAATGGAAACTGCCTGGGATTAATTAATTTGCGATAAAAGAGGAAGCCTCCCCCGGTGATGAAGTGCGCTTTAAATAACGCCACGCCGTAAACCCACCTCTCGGCACTCGTAACGACCATTTATTGTGCAAATTGGAGAATCCTTAATGGTTGGCGCAATTAGCGATACCGATGGTGCGTGACACTCGCACGTGGCGACTGCCACGACGAAACACACGGCCGTTCCTACCCGTTTCGGGATTCGGCCGGTTAACGGTGGACGAAAAAAAGGCCGATGATCGATTTAACCGGTGGAGTAGGGGGGCACCGAAAGCCCACGCTCACGCCTGTGCTCCTGGCCTCGCGTCGTTCATTCATTTCGTCGCTGCTATACTCCCCCCGCCGAACGCGATATACACGCGTCCGTTTTTAACGGCAACAATTGGTGTGGATGGCATCGATCCCACCCGATGCATCCACGGCAACGATAATTACGGAGATTGCACGGCGATGAAAATAGCCGCGGAAAATAGTGGACCGCCTCTGCCTCCGCCTCCGCTGTTCGAGAACAGCACAATGCAAGTGCGTTTCGTTCTCAACCCCCTTCCCCCGATATTTGCAGCTGCTCCGCGTCTACCGTTCGCATGAATTATTCGCGATTTTTTAGTGCAACGCGAGAAGCCCGAGGCGATATCGGACTTCGAATAAGTTAACGATTATAGCAGGCAGTTGCGAAGCTATATCGATGCGGTTGCAGGTTTATAGAGGGAGGATAATAGATCCTTGGTTAACGCTCTCCCTTAACCCTTTGCCTTATAACAACGAGTTGGACACTCGTGGTGCAACCTCATGCGCAAGTTACGATAAAAGCATGCTGTATTTTTTTAATAGACTTTAATCGACTTCGATTCAACTCGGGAGACTCTAAGATTGAGAGCTGCTAAGCACGAATTAAGTATAACATTTGAACGTTTTGCATTCGACATGGTGTTGTAGGAGAAATCGACCAACATTCTACTAAATGATCGTCGAAAAATTCGTAAGCCAAGGGGTTGATATAGCAGCTTAGGGTAGCAAAAGCTTAAATCCACCTCCGATTGCATCGCCGTCGTGCGTTTATGTCGGCCCGATTTTATTTTCATCCGACACGCCTCGATCTCCCGTATCGTTTTTAATATCAAACGTAGCGCAAGCCGCGTTTTTATCTCGCGAATGCAAAGAAGGGCACGCGGGCAAAGATACGACGAGAACCTCGGGGCCTCGAATTACGAGTAGGGATAAATGCAGAGCTGGCGCGTGGCTCGCTCCAATAAACTGCTTTCTTTTTTATAGTTACATTTTTCTAGTTTGCATATTAAATGGCGCGCGGTCTGGCCGGGCGCTAATCTCCGCTTACACCGCTGGAATTTTTAATGATCGTGCGTCGGCTTCTGTCGGAGGAATTGCACGTACTACTTGGAAACGCGAGAGAAACGCGCGTTATTTATGCGCGCCGGTAAAAAGCGCGACGCGAAGCGAATCGCCGGCGTGGATCTTTTCAATTAGAAGTGCCTTTAAAATTGGAACACTGTGAATCGCGAATGTTTTCTCAGTCCCGGCGACCACCGGCAAACCCTCCTCTCATTCAAACCTCGCAAATGGAACAATTTTTTATCAAAAGCTTCTTCTTCTTCTCCTTTGCACCCCCTTTCTCGAAGCAATTTCAATTCTACCAGCAACAACAACAACAACACTGCGGTGAAATCTTCGACTGTGCTTTGGAAAATTGCTGTTGTTTCAGCGGAGGGGTGAAATTGTTGCTTCTTTTACGAGATGCAGGTCTTCGTTTTAACGCGACATCGATCGCGTTGCGATACACACACGGGGAACGATAAAAACTTCCGTAGACGCGCTGTGCTTCCGGCGGCAAACAGCGTAAAAACAAACAAAACGTGTACACGTCCCATCGTACCTTCTTGTTTCCACGCTTCGGGCTTGCTTAAGGAATTGCAGTGCCCCGGGTAAACAACAACTGCCGACTGAGAAAGGTAAACCGTGCGAGGAACAATATTTTCATTAACAGCGAAAAAGTTATTGCCCTCCGTAACACACGGCCGTTTTCCTTCGGATCGATACGCGTAACTATTTCTTTTCGCGGCAATCTTAGCTTCTTGGCTTATACGCTGCTCCACTACAGTAGATGTACCACGTACTGCCACTTTAAGCTTCGCGCTTTCAGTTACTTTATTTAACTATTTTGGAACGTCGTTTGGAAGATCGTTCCAGGTTCTCGTCATAATATTGTTCTATCGCTTTTTTACTTATGCACATTTTTCTTATGCGTTCAATGTAATAAATTCATTATTAACTAATTGAACGGTCCTTCGTCCTGTCACTCGAAAGCTTTTCGTTTAAATCGAAACACGTTTTATATATATGTGATTAACAGGTCAGCTTGTGTAACAGATACAAGATATATAGTAAACGTCGCGCCTTACCGAATTACGACACGTTCTATACTTTTTAATTATATTTAGCACATTTACCTCCTAATATTTCGTTACAACTATTAAGTGTAAACGAATATACAACGTTTACGCGTTGTTACGTAAACCGAAGTGCAAATTTAGCATGAAAATTTCTTTACTTACGATTCTTTATACATTCCTTTGCTATTAAATAAACGATTTCAAGTATTTAGCAGTTATAGGAACAGTTACAGTACGCGGGTCATTTGCCCTACACTTTTTTTCGGAGACAATTTTGAGATATTTACCAATTACGTATATTATCTAAAGAAATCCTCAACTGTCGAGTAATAAGTGAACTCCTCTTAAATACCTTACGATTGCGTAAAGATCCACAGTCTACCGATAAAGTCTACGCGTTCAACGAAACAAAGAAGGTTGAAAGTAGCAGTATTGTACGCCGCGTCGCGGGCACAAGGCAATGCAGATGGGCGATTCAAAGTTGCGCTGTATTCTTAAAATCGCAAGTTTCTTCGTCGCGGGAAGCAAACGTTGAAACTGGGATTACGTTTTCGCGAGATAAAGAGAAGCTCGGATGAGGGGGTAGAACGGTGTAACCGCTCGGCGGCAAAAGGTGGAAAAGTAACGCGTTCGAATACAGTTCGAATATGCAAACTGCGACCGCGAAACAATGGCCCCGGTAAGCTTTGAATTCGGGAAACCGGGGGGCTCATAACCGGAAGCAAAACTCGCAGGTTAGAGTCTTCGGGGTCGCTAGACCACCCGGAACCGCGCATTCTGAATGCAAAACAACCCCGCCTCGCTACCCATTCTACCGCCGTCTGAATAGATCCGCATTCTTATTCTCCGTTTCGTTTAATGGGCGATCGTAAACTGCCGACTCTCGTCCCGCTTATTCCCAGCTTCGTTTCAGCCCTGGTAATTATATGTTTGGCCAATTAGCCGCGCGCGCCTTCGCGACTAAATATCAACGGAACGATAGCCGTTGAACGGTGAGAGGTTACCGCTGTCGAAGCGTATCTATCCGATAAGATAAACGCTTAATTGTCGAACTTATCGTTCGATATAATATCGCGTCCGCGCCACGAATGTTATTTTAAAGTGTACTCTCGATTCGCGTCACGTGGCGTGCAATTGCGTAAATAGGTGGATTAGATTCGCGAACACGTGATGGAAAACTTGCACACGGGTAGATGTTGAACGTAACCCACTGTTAAACCCGCGGAAATGGTTCGGTTTCTATCGGGGAATCTTCTTTTATTTAACGCGTTTGCTACTAGAGTCGCTTACGACGCATTGATTTGTTTCTCACGCATTGGAAAACTAGATTTTTCACGTGCTTCGCATGTGCAACGCAATGGAAAATTATTCTACTATATTCCGTTGCACTTATAGTTATTAAATTTTAATCGCGTACGAGTGAAAATTTCAAAGCGGATCTTAAAAAAGCTAGCGTCGTTTTTATTCTAATATCATCGTCCGAATACACGTGCAATACTATTAATAAGAATACATTACACGAAGGATCGTTTTACGACGAATTGAAATTGTTAATACTATCAATATTATTTTTCGTTCTATTTATTTAACTTAGAATTTTTTTCTTATACGACTACGTTCATACGTGTACCATGAAATTTCTCTTCTTCGGAAGATGCGCCACAAGAGTAAAAATATCGAGAAACACTGTACTATAGTACAAGTATTCGGAGTAGTAAAATATTTATACTCGCAGCATTTCCATATTAATAAAAAGTTCACCGATTCGTGCATCGAAACTGCTCGCAACTTTTAACCGTCTCGGCGAAAGGGTTAAGGGAATATAGAATGCAAATGGAGGATCGCTTCAGCCTCGATATAAAATCAACGCCGCGTCGGATACTTTGTACAATTTTTACGAAATACTCGGCGTACTTGCGAGACGATTAAAGTTTAATTGTAAGGAGTTGTTAAATCATCTTGGCGGCGGGGACGTGTCACGTGAAACGGAAACTACAGCGAAACGGGGAAATATTTTCGGAAGGGAAACAATTGCGAGCACGCAGCGGGCAGCAACGGAAGCTATAAAGCAATGGCTACTAATTTAATAGAGGCACCGGAGAGTGGAACTACGATGCCACGACACCGAAGCAGAACAGTAAAGTGGCTCGGGAGGCTCGTAATGGCTATGCAAACTATACCTACAGTTTACTGGGGGAAATTTAATTCCAACCGAGGGGCTTACCAAGATGCTACAGCATCCTTTATTAATCCAACATTGTAATTCATACTTCGCTCAATACTTCAGCTTTATTTCGATCGTCACCCCCTTCTATCGCTTCACCAAATTCTTATCGTTTCGAAAAACGCTTAACCCTTTCCCTTGCGAATTTTTTTCGAAGACTAGGTTAAATGACCCACGTACTGTAAGTGTTCCTATAACTGCTAAATACTTGAATTCGTTTATTCAGTAGCAAAGTAACGTATAAGGAATCGTAGGTAAACAAATTTTCATGCGAAATTTGGACTTCGGTTTACGCTATTAGATTGTTGCGCGTGTAATGGACCGATTTTGTGCAGCTGAAAGTTTCCTGCGCGTTGATTTAATTGAAAGATGCACGTGCATAGATGTAAGCAATATCTCGTATACTTTTTCTAGTATCCGATTTAACCCTTGCTTAACAAATAATAAATATACACCAAGAGAAACCGTAATAAATTACGATCTTCATTCCCAAAAGCAAATCAAATTTAAAGCTGAATTGTATCATCGTTACATTACTCTTCTAGTACCAAATATAATAATAATAATAATATAACTTGAGAAGCCTTAATAAATTAGATAGATAGATCTTTATTGTTTTCCTATTGGATTGCAAAGGTTCCCTTTCTCATTCTTTATACATACTTCCTGTATATACATTCTCCTTGTACCTAATTGCTAATCTTAATCAATATATACATAATAATCTTCTAATACTACATCATTCAACTTGAGAAGCCGCAATAAATTATCCTAATCCTTGTCCCCAGACTCGAATAAAGTTTAACGCTATCGTTCAATGCAACGCTAACCTAAAATAATCCCCCAAGCCACAAATTTTCCCCTAATTCACAGCATGCCCCTTAAAAATCGTGTGCAAGCTTCGTTCGACGTCTGGGCGCGGAAGGAATTGGCGCTAGGGCAATTAAATTAAAAGCGCGGAACAATTTTCGAAAGGAAGTCAAACACAGACTCCCTCCCACTACTGCAAATAATCGTTCCTCTCCCCAAACCTCGCTACAATCCATATATATATATATATATATATATATATATATTCCCTCTATTCTTTCGTGCTTGCACACCGGATCATATTCAACGTTAATCGCGCGCTAGATAAGATTCAATTGCGAGGAAGGCGAGGCCGGAAGATCGTTCGAGTTTCACGTTCGCAGTTGTAAAACGGGGCAATAAAGCCCTTCTAGTCCCTCGGTACGCCTCGGCATCCATTATTTTACGGCGCTCCAGATTCGGCGGCAACACCGAAAGAGTTGCAGCACAGCTTGGCTCGGTTATATAACCCCATAAACCCTTTGTAACGGGTTAGCGGGACGCCCGCTGGGTAATCAAAGTCTAATACGAACGAGCACTATATCGCGCCGGGGATTATTTCCCGTAAGATGTGTTCCAGCTGATGCGTTACCATCCCGAGCAGAGCTTCGGTTTTTGATAATTAAAATGGATCCCCGGCTCGCAGGGTGAATGTCCCGATTACCGTTAGCGTCCCAATAACATCGTCACTTGAATCGTTTCACTTAATAGCAAATTAATTGCACGAAGAATCGTAAGCAAAGAAATATTCCTACTAAATTCGGAGTGTCGTTTACGTAACAACACACAGACGTCGTGCATTCGTTTACGCTTGATACTTAGAACGAAATATTTGTTGAATTAACTGTTGAGTATTAAAACGTGACCAATGTGTAATTAGAAAGTATGGGAATTCTCATAATTTAGTAAAGATAGAAATCAAGAATTAATAAGTATACTGTATAAGTGGTTGGTGTCGATATAACCGGAAATGGACAAAAATGGGAAGCATACAATGTTATGCTAATGAGATTAAATTGAACAACGTTCAATACACGAATAAATGGTTTGAGGATCCGATTGAATATAGGGTAATTGACCCAACTACTGATTGTCGTTTATGCTTAATATTTAGAACGAAATATTGGGAGGTAAATGTGCCGTTGAACATTAAAACGTGACCAACATAATTATAAAGTATGGAACGTGTCATAATTCAGTAAGGCGCAACGTTTACTGTACATCTTCAATTGCTAGTATACGTAAAACGTGTTTCCATTTAAATGACGACTTTCCAAGCGACAGTAATATGAACATTGGACTTTGTTGTACATATTTAATGACGTAGTAATTAACTCATTATATTCAACATATAAAAAAATGTTCACAATTAAAAGGGATTTTAACCTTTTCGCTACGGCACTAACAATAACAAATGGAAAGCATTCTCGATGTATAAATGAAGGCAATGTTTCATTAATATGGAAGCAATACGAGCATAAATATTTAGATACTCTGTACGAATAATTATAGCGTAATAGATACGAATGATAATAGAAATGGTATCAAATGATAAAAAAAGATACGCGCGTACGTTTTTAAGCAGATAATGGTCCAATTTGTGAAGGCGTGTATATACGTCCTTCGCAAGGAAAGGGTTAAGCAATGTTATACTCCAAATTGGAGCTGGATTTTTAGGTTAAATACGTTCTAAAGTAGTTGAACAAAGTTGCGCGCGAACCTTAATGTGGCAGTAATCGGTACATCTACCCTATCTCATTTTATAATTGAATTCGCCCCGAGTTAATACACGCTTCTACTTCGAAAGCGAGAGACAAGGTTCTACGTTAAGCACTCGATCGTTTTTCCAAGTGGCTACGTGTACTCGCTATCTGTAAAGGATTTAGGCCAAGACGTCGCGAAAGCTAAAACCAACGAACGATCAGGGCAAGCACTTTAATCCGCCAAGTATTCTTCAGCTAGACCTCCGATTCCGAAACCATTTTAAAAGACCTTCGTTGGCCAATCGAGCACACCACGAGGTTTCAGCGGAATTAGCTAATTAATTGGCTAACCGAAAGGGAGAATTTTCTGCTTAACCGGAGGGAGTCTTTCTTTTCTGCTCGATGGAGAATTGGAGGGTGTAAATCGCGCGACTATGGCTCGCATATTAAGTTAAGTAATACGCGTTGGGGTTCATTTATACCGATAAGCCGAGCACGAGCTGGAAAAGAAAGAAACGGAACATGCGTTGCCATTTCAAAGAAGCGAGAGGCAAATGAAACAGCATAAATAGATTCTTCGTCAACTTCAAGTGCTTGGAACAGTTCGTTGAATTAAGATGTAAAGAATATCTTTACATAAGAGTACCAATCGTAAAGAGTATCTTAATATAGAGATAGAAGATATTGTAGATAATCCTATAATTTGTAACATATTCAAACTTCAACATGATCGAATGAATAGTTTTAGAAATGTGTTGGGTGCCATGGCGAAAACATGGTTTCGAGAAAAATGCGGTTAAAGTTTCGAGACGCGATGTAACTTTGTCACGTATTGGAATTTCAAGAAATCATTTTAAGACAATATTCTAGACATATGAAACTTGAACAGAACGTACCAACTTTAATAAAATGCTTATCAATCGCTGTATAGAAACGCATGTATAATTTGAGTCTAATAATAATTTACAAATACTTTCGCCTGACGCTGGCAAAATTATCTTTTGATATTCTCGTAATTAGCGCGAAGCAAAAGGCGCCCCATCGATATTTCTCGCTCTCGAAACAGTTTGATCCACTGGAAAGTTGCAAAGGAATTAAGAGTAGCGTCGGGAAATAAACGCGACGGCGCTTCTTCTTTGAAAGAAATCTAACAATTCGCGAGTCGCTTTTAACGACGTCGGGGCGACGCGACGCGACGCGACGCCGCGCCGTCGAGTCCGCTTTTAATTCCCCGATAATTATCTAAAACTTTGCCCAATTAAGGGCGACGAGTTTAACTTCGGCTTAATTCTCCAAGTGAGCAATTAGAGTAGCCGAAAATCGCCAGATACATCAAGCGAAAACTAGTCCAATTTTCCAAGTAGATCTTTATCCGAGTTCACCGTAAACAGCTTCCCTAACGATCTACACACCGAGTGAGAGAGAGTATCCGTCGAGTAGCTGGCGTAGACTGTAAAATATTAACTTCGTAGCTCAATTTCATCTTCGAAACCGCTTTATTCGCTTGTTAAAGGGAACTGCGCGAGTGTCGCCGTCATTTTATAATTACCGCGTTGGGTAACTGTCCGAATAGGGAAATATTAATTGGACACGGAAGTGATGGCCGGTCGTAAAACCGGGCTACCCATAGAAGTTATAGAGAATCGCTGTAGCTTAAATCCTTCGAAGAAACTATTCCGCAAAGTTATAGGCGACTGTATCTCTGGCCGAGAGCTTTTACGGCAACAGCGGATCCGTCCCGGGGAAATAAGTCATCGGCGTCGATGTAAGGAACGCTATCGGCGCCATACGTTTCCGCGTATGACGCGGAAATGCAAATTTCCTTCGTGGTTTGCCGCCTCGTCGCGATACGTACCGGATGTCTTTAATTTATTGGGTCGGCCCCCCCGATAAATTCGTGCCCGCGATACGTTTCACAATTCGCGTGTCGGGATAGCTTTTTTTTAAATACCGAGCGATTCAAATTCAAAGCTGAGCTTTAACTTTACCAGGACCAAAAGTTATTAGGATTTGCGTACGATACGCAAGCTGGTAGAATTCAACGCGTAGATTGCAAAAGTTAAGTGAAATGAAGAAGTAGAGTTTAAGATGTGGAAACGATAGAACGAGGAGTTTACCGTATATTGGTTACTTCGTTTAGTTTATATTATATACGATGCTCTACGTTTCGTGTTATGCTATGTACTTCAAGTTTTATCTTATGCTTTTTGCTATCGAAGAACGTATATATTATTTAATTTAAGTTAAGGTATTGAGTGCAAAGTTAGTACCAAGAATAAATGATAAGATATGTAAGATAGAATGGTAAAAATGGGAACTTCAATATACGTTACTACTATTACGTGGTTGCTTAACCGTTTGCAATTATACTTCTGATTCGTACAGGAACATTTCCGATTCCTAATTGGGTCGAAAAATATTCCAACGCTGAAGGGTTAAAAATTAACGTATCTTCTTTGCATTTTTCATTCGTTTCCCCAAGTATATTCGTCTTTCTCTTAAATTCACCGATTTCCGAATTAACTATTCAACTTATTCATTGTTTAATTAATTTAGCGAGAAATACAAAGCGACAATCTTTTGCGGATAGCGGAAATTTCCTTCGATTGAAGTTTCGAGCAATCGCAAATATAATTGCAGTCCCTTCCGTATTAACAAATTTCTTGCAAAGTTGCTTGCGAAACGCAAGCTCTAGAAACGTTCCTCTCTCCAATTTGCTATTCCTACGTTCGAAAAATGCAAATCATCGTTGCCTGCGACGAGCGCGGGTTAGTCGATGAAAAGTAGATTCAATCGTCGTTAATCTTGGCGTTATTAATTAATCGCGCGGCTAAAAGCGGCCGTCGCACTGTTCGCGCGCGTAATTTCTATCGAGATGAACGCTCGCGCCACAATAATTAAGAAGCCGAGCGTTTAACCATCGATCGATTACTGCTATTTCCGCTAACGATCTCTTCTTTCCAATCGGTCCACGAATTTCCCCCGCTGCTCGCCAGGTGGAAATTTAATTTATTTTCGCAAATTAAAACGGTGCACGCCGACAGATTGGCAAACGAATGAACCCGCTGGATATCCCCTTTGACGCGAATCGATCCTCGGTACCACGCGGAACGCGATTCGCGTTGAAAATTTAAACATTCCGCCGCGCGTTTATTGAACTTAACGCCGGCACGCGTTATTATTCAATTAAAAAGCGATTAATTACAGTTATTAACGCCCGCGCCTCTGATGTCTCGCTCGACGGTTTATTAGATTCATCATCCGAATCAGCGACGCGTCGAAAAGTTAACGAGCGCAGGGAAAAGACCGCGCTGAAATATGAAACAGCTCGGCGACTGAATTCCGCGGTATAAGGCGAAACGACGCGCAGCGGTAAAAATGATCGTTGAACCGACCACAAGCCGAAGCGCGTATACGTGGATATATACGCTTCCAAGAATTGGTCTCACACTTGTTAAAAGTATACTTATAGCTTTCCTGTTACTACGTTAATAAAGTATTTGCTTTCCCGAACTGTCCAATTGAGTTCGTCCTCTATCCTTGCAAGAGGAAGAAATCCGGTTCGTTGGTTTTCTCCGAAAGGCTTCGCGGGATTTAATAGCCGCCATTAAAGGCGAAGTAAATTAGCCGGTGAGTAGGGGCCGATCGTCTAAAAGCCCGGCTTTCTTTTTATCCAGAGATCACTTAACCCCCGAGTATACCCGTGAAAGAGGATATTAATTAGCATCGTTATCGACGTAAACCAATTACGTAATTATTGGCGAGAAAATTGCAAAAACTTCCCGGTTAGGGGGAAGAGTTGCAACAGAGAGAGAGAGAGAGAGGTGTTAGAGGTACTTCTTGCAGCGGGAAAAGTTGCTATCGAACACGGCGAAACTTTCCTACGATTATCTCTTTGAAATAAGTAGAGGTAACTCGAGATTGTTGTATTGGGTTCCTTGGAAATTCCTACGGTATTTAGGAAGCATTCGTATCATTGTTTTGCAGTATATCCGATGGAATTCAACGGTAATTCGTCGGGAATGCTTGTCAAATTGGGAAACCGTACAGTGGACGAAGTTTCTATAAGACCACTCTCTGTTTTGATAGAGACATCGAGAATTTCGATCGTGTAGTGAAAGGAATGCTAGGGAATAATAAAGAAACATATGAATACGTAAAATTGAAGCGAATACTTTCATTTCTACCGTAAACGAAATATTATAATTCAACGCATGGAAATGTAACGAAATTCGTATAGGACAAAAATTCTTCGTACTATCGACTAATTTTTGCAACGCTATTTCCTCCAACATAATTCAATTTAATTTCATTCAGTCCATTGCACGAAATCTAGTTGCCAAACGTGCTAATTAAGAAAGGTAACTTATTCGAAGATCAAGAACCTAGAACAAGTATATTCTTCTGTTTCGAGGGTAACTTTTGCTACTACTTCGTCCACCGTACACGTTCAACCCGTCTCTTACCCCCTAAACCATACGCGAAATCCAAGAAATCATCCCCGGCGCATCTCGCGACCAACGAAAGCCTAAATTCGTCTACGGGGAAGTAGAATGGTTAAAGATATTCCTCGCGCGGAGCCACGGATCGCGGAGTTGAAAATCTGGTGGCGATCTTTTCAACCGATCCACGTTCGCGAGGAGGCTCGATGAAAACACGTTATCGCGACGGAAATCGGACGGTTTCCGGACCGGTGCTTACGCCGCGCGCGTATAAAAGACTCGAGTCTCGGGATGTTTCACGGATTTTTCCATGCGAAGAGACGACGAGAAGGGTAGCCGGTGGGCTCGTCTTCGCTCGGCCGAGCTTTTTCTTTCTTTTTCTTTTCCCCTGCTGAAAGAAATCCACTCCCTCCTCTCCTCTTTCTCGGTTGCGAAGGGGTTCACGGCTGAAGGGGAGATCGTTTGCCACGGAGATAAGCAACGTGCAAGGAAACAACCGGGCGCAACCAACTCGGGGAGGCGTCCGAGCATCGTGCGTCTATCGCGACCTAAATCTGAAATGGAGCTGGGGATCCTAGCGAACACAGACCGGCCATTTTTTCGTTAATATCGCCCAGCTAGCGGGCGAGAACACTGCCGGGATACAGGGGTTCCCCAACCGGACCTGATCTTGCCGGCTGATAGAAACAGGCTTCCCTCGGTTTTGCTGGCAGAGCTGTGACGGACCATCCGCAGTCACTTTGGCGTCGAACTGAAACGCTTGAAAGGCTGTGTGCATTTAAAGGCGGGATTCTGCTGTTCGGTTCTGTTGAGGATTGTTTTTCGAAGCTTGGCATCCAGTCGCGAGAAGAATGAACACGCGAGGCTGGCGATATTTATAACTTCGCGTGGATTTTCGGTGGAGAACTCTGCGCGATGGTTTCGTAAGCGTTTGCTTGTCTAGACGGAGGTTTGGAGAACCTTTTTCGTGCAAAAATGACCTGGTAACGCGCGTTACATTTTTAATTAGAAGTTGACATTTTTCCCTCGAAATAATATGGTTTAGATTCTGCGCGTAGTTGGATAGAATCAGAAAAATAATTTAAATATTATCGTAGCATTGTTTCCGGGAAGTTTTGGAAAATCTTCGTGCAAAGATGACGTTTAACGCGTGTTTCATTTTTTTCAGTGGAAGTTGGAATCTATTGGAATTTATTCCTCGAAATAATGTGGTTTAGATTCTGCACATAGTTAGAATCTGAAAAATTACCCAAATGTTACCATACGTTTACTTCATCACAGGAGTACCATTCTGAAGAAAGGGGAACGAACAATATACATATAGTATATAATAAAGAATCGCAAACGAACTTACTACTAAACCCATCGCATTTGCACAATTTTTACGCTCGTGCTTTACTGGCTACAATAGATACGAGCTTTGCTTGTCAATTTAATTAATAATCGAATGCAGCCGCACTTGCGGCAACAATGGAAGCCGATAAAGTCGCAGAACGAAGAAGGGAAGTATATTAATCAGTGTCAATCTATTGAATGGGATTCTTTATAGTAAAAAGAGGGGTTTGAAAGTTTCGCAACCCTTTGATCGCGACAAGGGTGGATGTTCAATATGCATTCAAGCGTTTCGGGTGCATTATGCAGAAAAGTTGCGCCGCATCGAGCACAAAGCAATTTTTAATCTCGCTTTCTCTGGAAAAATAAGCCGCTCCGGAAAGCTCGGAACCGACCTAAACGACAAAGTCACAGTCTTCTTTCCTCTCCGCGTGTTCGAGAATCACGTTCGCCTCGTTAAATTTTAACCTCGGTAATTCGAGTCACGCTTGCAAAATGAACAATGCCGTAAAAAATTCATTTCCACGTAATCCCGCCCCGTCTGCTATCCAAAAAGAGCTCCTCTTCATAGACGAAAGTGTACCACCTTTTCTTTCAACTTGTTTCCGATAAATTCCCCTTTAACCCTTTCGTTCGTATCAACGAAACACGTGACCAAGAAATTCTCGGGTCACTCGTTAAGTTTGCCGATTAATTTTGCTTATTAAAAACACTGTTGGAGTTTTTGTCATCATTTAATATAATAACGTGGAAATGATCTTGCATTCGACAGGATGTTAGAGTAGAAACGAGCCAACGTTCTATTAAACAGTCATTGAAATGTTCGTAAGGCAAACGGTTAATTCGATGTAAAAGCACCGGCGTCATCCCTACTTCTAATATTTAACTAATCAACTGTTTGCACTACGAAGTAATTCGCGACGTAACGCGTAGTGCAATTAACGGAATCGGTGTTAATGTTGTTGTTAATGACAAAACAGAATCAGAATGATTTATCCTTTGACTGCGAAATATATATGTATATATTTTGTATAACGCTGCGTAAATTAATTTCCTAGTCTATCATTATACCTGTAACAACATTTAGAGGTTCGTTTTAGAAACAATCAAGCATTTTAATATTTCAAACTTCAGGTTACTTTATTCACGTGCAATTGTTTTGCACGTATAAATCATGTAGTACACATTTCTTATTATATTAGTATTTTATTGTATTCGTGCGAATATCGCGCCACAGTCAAAGGGTTAAATAAGATTTGGTCCAAGAACAGGCTAAGAAACTAGTCATCGTAATGCGAAGGATTAATATCGCGTTCATTGCTACATTGCAACATCGCATATATCCCTTAACAGGCCACCGTTTTATTTCGAAGCGCGCCAATAGCGTCTCCCAGCGCCTGTGCTCGAATTTCCCAAAATTTGCCCACGCGAAGTTAAATGTTTGGCGGGAGGATTTAGCCAGTGGCTGATGAGGATCCGTGGAGAAGCTAGTCGACGCCGGTTCGACGAAAATTTTGCGGCCAGAGGCGAGGCGAACCGTCTAATGAGGGGAAATTTTTCGACGACAACGCGAAACGACGCGTCATTAGCGCTAAACGAGCGCAAATAAAAAAGGGGGGGGGGCAGCAACGTGTCCCCGTTGGACGAATTTAGCACGGGGAAAACGAAGGGGTTGAACGTTACGCGTGTTCAGAGGATGCCGGCTGTAGTAATTAACACCGCGCGCGAATTGAAATATACGTACAATTCAACACGCGATGAAGGAAGAAGAAATTTCGCTTGAAAAGAGCAGCGCTTCGCTCTGCTCGCGTCTCATTTAACGCGACGCAGCCACGTTTTCTTCGATGCCGGACACATTTTTGCTCTCTTTCCAACCTTGTACGCGCTCGCAGATATAAAAGTTTA
Source organism: Eucera pruinosa (assembly GCA_028830335.1). Classification (NCBI taxonomy): domain Eukaryota; kingdom Metazoa; phylum Arthropoda; class Insecta; order Hymenoptera; family Apidae; genus Eucera; species Eucera pruinosa. The sequence goes on from JAMYCR010000014.1 coordinate 784,622, forward strand.
AATTACAGGTCGCCTGGCTGGAAGTTTTAATTAAAACGCGCTTAAATTGCGTGCGCGCGCTCACGAAATGAATTTTCGAGCTTTGATCTGGCGCCAACGGCCGCCTTCGAATTATAAATTATATTCGCGCTCGCAAAACAATTATGACCCAATTACGTTCATTATTTACCCGCCCTTTCTCTCCCTTCGCCGATCCCCTGCCCTTATCGCGCGCCCTTTCACGCTTCGCGGAGCTCGCCCTCTTCCCGATAATATTTCTTACCTCGCGCTTCTCCTCCAACGATTATTTGGACGTTCGAGATCGCGCGATCGACATTTCAAATAGTTGGCAAACTAAAATAGAGCTCTCGCAGTTTAAACTATTTCTGTTCTTCACGGATGGGTTATAGACAAACGTGAAGCCAAAACAGGTGCGAAACGCAAGTAATATTCAAAGTTGTATAGAATATCTAAAATGAAACGCGTGTTATAATTGGGCTTAGTCTTGGCGCAAAATCAGCAGCTTATATAGGAAAGTAATGGTTTTAAAATTGGTGTTACCCTTCAACCTTTTGTCGAGTACAATGTTACTTTACTTTGTTACTTTACAATGTTCATTATTTAGTTACTATGTTTATTATACAATATTCTGTTATCTTCATTATGTTTTTTTATATTTCTCGTATCGATGCATGTAATCAATAAATACATTTCTATATTGCGAAACAAAATTCTGTACTCGTCGAAGGGTTGAATATTACAGGGTGCGTTTTACTTTGGACATTTTATGTACATTGCACGTCGTGTGCATTTTGTAGCTTTTTGCACATTTAAGCTTCCTATAATGCAGGAAGAGCTGCAGTCTAGTTGTGGCAATATTTAAAAGCTGAAGCAGATCCGTATTAACGTTTAATTCCACTAATTTGCCTGCAATTTGCCCCTCAAAAAATGCCTGTTTAATTCCCGCAATTTGTCCAAAAATGTCCAATCTGCTTACAACAAAGTGCGCCTAATCTTAACGTTGTTTCGGGGAAAATTGTAAGCTCAAAGGGTATGCATTCTCAATACACGTATATCTACTTTAACTTGCGCCTAATCGCAATTCTCGTAAGCATAGCTATAAACTAGATTTAACTCTGTTAAAAGCATAAATTCATCGTCTCCGCCCGTAACACTCGCCAAATTTTAATTGCAACTTTTCCTACAAAATCCTCGATACCGCTGATCGTTGCAAAAAGCATCGCTCGACGAACTCGTCGAAACACTCGCGAATAGCTCGCTCGCGTACATTTCTCCGTGCACAATTTTAATTGCGATTTCAACAAATCACCTCTTCTTACGGGAATTACAAACCAAAAAAAGAAACGAGCGACGATTATTCTAAATAGAAGCGCATTTCGCGGAGCAGCGAGTTGCCCGTTTCGTCGACTCGGGCTAGCAATCGTTCTCGTTTGCAAGGATCGACTACGCGCACGGTCCAATTAATCCTCGGCTCCTTTCCGGCCCAGGGAATCCGATCGTGGGACCCGCTTCGTTATCCGCCTTTTTTACGTCCCTATAATTCGATAATTCTCGTGTTTGCTACAAGCTCACTGCCTTGGCAGACTCGCTGCTATCCGAGCGACGGGTAAGTTTCGTTTGTAACGACAGCACTTTGTTAGAGGGACGAAGAAATATCCCTGACGGCTTGGGGATCGTCGTTAGGAACGAAGAGGATTGTTTCGCGACGAAGGAACCCTGTGTATCCGGGATTCCCGGCTAGATTGGAAGGGATTTTCCAAACAGGATGGCCTTCGTGCAATCCTTTGGCCGTTCGTGATTCGATTTTCCTTCGACCCTGATACACGCTCCCCCCACTCTCCAGGAAATTATTTCTATTCTCGGTAAATCCTAACCCATTTCCATGCTTCTTTTCAAATTCTGCTTAACAGTAGAACTACCAAGGCGGTCAAAACGACTGGTTAGAAATTGTATAATGCAATGATGCATTTTCTAAGATGTTCCGTGATCTTCCGTACGAAATACAAGTGAAGATTCATTCTACTATACTTCCACGGAAAGAAGGCACAGCATGTTTACATTCCCATTGTTGCTGCGGTCCGCTGACTGGCCTATGAACACAGGCAACGACCGCTATTGGCCGAAGATGCTTACGAATGTAAACACGCTGTGCCTTCTTATCGTGGAAGAATAGTAGCCGAATCGCGTGCGCTTTGCAAGTGACTAACATTTTTATTTCCCTGGTGCAAGTAAGTATACTTTAAATCGTCGGTGGTTCTAGTGTTAAAATGGCGGTGCGGCAGCTTGGCGATTCGAAGCTGAACACTTCACCTTTATACAATTATACTGCATCATAATTTTCAACGATAATTAATACTCGCGCGACGTCATGGCGTTCTTCGTTAACCGGTTAGCATCTGTTGGTTTTTATATTGGAAATGATGGAGTGGATTTTCCTTTGTCGTGATACTTTAATACACTCTTACTATGGTTCGTCATTAACGCCTTAATTTAATTAAAAACGTTACGAACGTCTTTCTAGGAACTAACGCTAAGATTCAACTCACCGAGCACTATTCTAAAACTTTTCAGCGCCATTATAAATGTTCGCATTTTAAATATGATACGTAGAATTTAGAAATTTTGTTCACTTAAAACGGCGAGGAGTTAACACGAAGCGTCCGTCAAATACGAATACAGAAACATCGTAATGATTAATAAAATACAACGATACTGATTCGAAAAATCACATACACGCGTTATCCGTAAAATAAATCCAGAAACGCGTCGATTTTCCAAAATTACTTAGCCCCTAATCGATTGCTCGCGATATACGTATGCAGTATTATATTAATTCAATAATTCCACTGCTTAACTAAGACAGGTGATGTCGCGACGGACATTTTTACCCTACTCCCAAGAGCATCGAAGTGGACGTAAACATAATTTCTCTAGACTTTATAGCCTGCGTGACGTTGAGACGTCGGAAGAACGAGTCTCTCGCCCAGCGGAAGAGTTGATTCCTGCGCATCAACAGCGCGAGGGATCCTTGGAAATTTACTGGACAAGTACTCAACGTCGCCGGACTTAGGGAAGTTTCGAGGGGGATATCTGCGGACCTCTGGCTCCCTGTTGCACTGTAAAATCGCGCCAGAGTGTACGTAATCCATCGAGATTGCGGGCCCGTCTCGGATTTACGAGAGAAAGGGAAAGAGAGAGAGAGAGAGAGAGAGACTGGAAAGGGATGCTGCACACTCCACTCCCGGTGGCGTTTCTGCTTTTACAAGCAGATTGGATCCGGTCCTTGCAGGATTTCACGCCTGCCTGGCCAGGATCGCGAGACGCTACCAGTCCTGTTTCCTAAGCCCGTATACTCTTTCTCTCTCTCTCTCTCTCGTCTACCCTCGCGAACACCTTCCGGGGAAAGTCGAGAAAATTTCCGCCACTCGTAAAGTCCACAGATACACCCTGATCGCGGCCAACGCCTGTGGTCCGTGAAGAACACTCGGTGAAACCTTTTTTCTACCCCGATACCCTTCTAAAACAGTGGTTCTTAAGCAGCTCCGAGTCACGAGATGCTTCCCGTAGCGGGGGAATATTGCGGAACGCTGGAATCGTTAGCTTAGGAAATTTCATAAGGAAAATGAGTGGCAATCGTTCGGTATAAGGAAGGAAACTACTTGTGATCTTGATTTTTACTTAATACGTTATCAAGGACACTTTCTTAACCCCTTAACCTACGATTATTCTATTGCTCACGTTTGCTAGGATTAACCGATCAGTGACTTCAAGTGCAAATCATTTGAATATCGCGAGCGATATTACTTCAAGAATGTCCAATCTTAAGACACAGAGTATATTCACCCGTTGGTTTATTGAAGCTACGGAAAATAGCGATCGACGAACGCTAGCCTGAATAGGTAATCAAATAATTGCAGGGCAAGGGGTTAAGAACCACTGCTCCGAAACGGGTGTCTCTGTTTCGAAGAGGATCGTTGGCGAAACGAAACGATGCCTGGCTACTGCTCGTCGCGATCCTCATCGATCTTTCGCCGTTGCGCCGATAGCTTTTGCCCCGTGGAATCGGCGAGCCATCGATGCGAAAATATTCGCAATCTACGGAATTGGAGAGAAGAGGATCCATCCTTCGTTGGATTTAGCGCGCAGAATCAACATCGAATCGAGGGGGGAAGAGAGAGAAAGAGAGAGAGAGGCTTACGCTGCGGGCTAATGTAATATCGATGACACAGATTGAGGGGCAAATAACCGATGAATCTAGCTGTGTATAAATCGGGCGCGCAAACACGGGGATCGGGCGAGCTTTAGCCCTCCGTAGTCCGGGATGATTAAATTTCAACACGTACCAGAGATAAGGTCTCCAAACGTCTATGGGACGACCCTTCGTATCGATCTTACCACGGATACGTTGAGACTGTACAAATTTATCGGTCCAGTTGCGCGCACCTCTATATATTCCTCTAATATGACGCCTGTCTCCGTTTCGAGGTGAATTCGCGTTGGGCTCGATGCGCAATTACCGCGGAACTTTCGATCGTCGTCGAATAAATTGCGAAAGGGTTGCTTGGAAGATTTTCGTTCGTCGCGACGAAAGTAATAATAAAAGTAGAGACACGTCGATGTCACGACGCGCAAACGACGATGCGCGAGTTCGTGTGATCGTATTTCGTTGGATTTTATTAACCGGTAAGCCGTTTGGAAAGATGGAATAGAAAAGTGGGATGGATGTCCCAATTTGTGACGCTTTAGGCATATCGAGCTACTTCGTTTAATTATTTGGGAAGTCGGTTAACGTACGAATCGTGTCAGTTTGGAGCACAACATTATTTAACGTCTCCTTTATTTAGGGACAATTTTTGTATAAGTTCAATATAGTGTATTCATTTCTGATTAATTGAAAATGTACAACTAAGTCCAATGGCCCTCGTCCTGTCACTTGAATTGAAATGATAGCAGTTGAGTTTAAGTAACAAGTAGATACATAAATCTAATATTTTCTAAATTGCTGATTATATCAAAAAAGGCTTCAATTAAATCAAATATGTCTACATTATTTTATGCATTATCGTTGGTGGCCATCGCTTTGTAAAGAAAAATACCGCGTGTATTAATTACACTACAAATAAGTATTTCACTTGATATGTTTCGATTAAAATATCTCCCAAAGTAATGATTTTTTAACGTGAACGAGTTGATACTATTTCACAGAAAGCAACCAGCTAAATCGACTTTATTATACTAGGTTAGACTATATATTTTTACGCATAAAAGGCATACGATTCCATTTACAAAGACGAGTTTCACGTTCTACGTTGAATCGTCGACGAAATTCCATGCATCGATTCGAATCGATGCTAGACTACCATATTCGTTGTTTTACAGTCGCTTTTCAAGCGGATCTATCAAATTCCGCGAAACTATTTCACAAGCGTCTGCAGACAGGATGTATGTAGTCGGTAAATTGGCGGCTATTCAGTGGAATTACTTAAGCTTTTCATCGAGCCACCGTATGAATTACGAACGTGCAGTTGATACCGCGGTGGAATACGAACGCGGTTCGCGATAGCTGTAAGCCGTATTTGGCATCGGTTCCCATGACGGCCACGTTGAAAGGCTTTGTACAACCGAGAGAAATCGGATACAACGTAAGTCAAAATCCCTCCCTTATATCGCTCATCTTCCGACAACTTCTTTCAACCCTCTGCGCCACTGTTATTCAACGATTCATCGTTGAAAGCCGCAATTCTGCGCGAGAAACCCGATCAAGAACGAGCCGAACCTCCAAACGTGTTTTATACCTGCACGTTTTCGTACAACGAAGATACGCCAAATTTGCCACGTTTAACAACGAATTCGAACCTGATGATATTAGTAGACTATAAATCCACGTAACTTAACTCTTTGGCTGTGGAAAGCGTACGTGTACTCGTGCGCTCTAAATGTCTAACAGTATCTGTCGAATTGTTGTACAGTTCTGTTTCGATACAAGCAAATACTTTCTGTCGTAAGTAATTTCCTATCGTGCCCTATAAATTTGTACACGCTCACATTGAGGCGATACATGCAACCATAACGATTATTCTGAATAAAAGTTATTCCTATTAATATTGATACTTATATACGTTAATACCTATATTGTAACAGTTAGTATTGATATTAATATCTACATGTATTAATACCTATATTATAACAGTCAATATGAACATTAATATCTACATATTTTAATACTTATATTATAACAGTCAATATCAACATTAATATCTATATATTTTAATACTTATAACAGTCAATACTAATATTAATATCTACATGTATTAATACCTATATCACAACTGTTGATATTAACATTAATATCTATAGATATTAATACCTATATTAAAACAGTTGATATTAAAAATAATATCTATGTACATTAATACCTACATTATAATACTATTCGAATCCTGCCTTTGAAAAACGTAAAACAATCGCTCACAGGCGCTATCAGCAGTCGAATGGTTAAAGGCGAACGGATGGGAAACATTGCAAAGACGCGAAGCAAAATCTGAGAGGTTGTCGGAAAAAACCAGCCGTGGGAATCTGACAATCGAAGCACTTCGGCTACCTGGATTCGCACTTTAAGTACTTTCTTTCGCGTACACGAAGCAATTCTGTAACAGGTGCTCAGGATCCCACATTATTCTACTATCTAATCGTGTAGAACCTGTGTCGCGCGTTCACAGGGACAGCCATTATTCAAAGCGCATCAGAGGCAACGATTGTTTTCAGCGTAACACCGAGGATACGCAGTATCAGCGTGTCGCTATCACAAGATCAGCTAGCTGTAACTATACTATCGCACGATCGTTACGATTCCATCTGTTTCTCTTATTAACTCGACAATCGTACGTTCTTTTCGTCCTGCGTAACACACGATACTCTGCGCAGCCTTAATTTTCTTTGTGCATTACGCAACAGATCCCTGTGGCTCTGATAAAATTCAGGAAGAACAATAGAGTGATGTATAGAGCATAATTGTGAGAAAAATGGACATGGGTTTGCTTGGTTCGCAAGTAAAGAATCAGTACAAAATGTCCACCAAATCCGGAAACGTTCTAGTAGTGAATAAGATGTCGATAGTGATATTGAAGAGCGTGTGTTGTATGTCTGAGTAACCTACTATGATACGATATATATTTGCTTGTAACAAATGAACTGCACGGGCTAGTTGCAAAAGGCTATGGGATAATATTCTTGGGACCTTCCTCTTTAATTTAAGCCAAGGATCATTGAAATCGGATGTCTAGGAGCAGAGGAATTAATATTTTTCTTCGGATACTTTCTGACTAATTTACCATGGCGCGATATATTTGTTTATAAGAAATGAAGTGCAAGGGCTAATTGCAAAAAACTATGAGATAATATTCTTGGGACCTTTCCCTTTAACTTGAGGCAAGGTTCATCGGAATCCAACATCTAAACTTCTCTAAACTCCTAAACTTCCATATCCATCTTTCAATGGATTAAAACTAGCAAATCATTATATCCGAAATATTAATTTCTCTCTTTCTCTCTGACTTCGAATTAATTAAAATTCGCAGAGGAAAAGAGGCGATCGAAGAAGAAGAAGAAGAAGAAGAAGCTTCGCGGTTGCATGGATGTCGCATAAATAAACGGGAGCAGAAAGTTTGGACGAACCTTCTGAAGAAGAGAGAAGATATCACCGGTGCTCGTTTATATTATTAATGTATGCCCGAAGACACGGTGGAAAATCGATACAGCTAGCTTCCTTCGAGTCGAGGAAGCAGCCCACGGTTCCGTTTAGTTGAAAATTCGTAAACGGAAGTCTCATTGAACAAACTGCGGCAAAGTTGCAAACAACGCGACGACAACGGTTTCGGCTTCCCCTCGCTTTCTCTCGCGCCTGTCCACCCTTTGTCGAATGAAATTTTAATACTCGTCACACCGATGCTTCATGATTTCCCTGCGCTACTGTTAACCATTCGACTGCGGCGCAATACTCGTAAAACCAATTCGAAGCATTGATAATAAAGAACACGATGGTTTAAATATGTAAACGTGTTGCTCGCGAGTGAATCAATCTGAGGTTGGAAATAAAAAAAAAATGAAAAGTTATCAAATGACAATACGAAGGACATTGGACTTCGTTATCATTGTTTATATGAAATCGGTTTTTGCCCGTGGAAATAAATAAAATAAAAGTGTTTCCTCTGCCCCCCCGCGGGTGAAAGAATCGATAAAATCCCGGCTGGACAATTTCATAAATTGAATATCGTTGCCCTCTTTAACCCCCTCCGATGCGATAACGAGACAGTTCTATGAATTATGAGGTAAATTCAACGGAAAATGGACGCCGTTAAGGGTGAAATTTCATTTACACACTAATTTTAACTCTCGATGTGTTTTTGGGGGGGAATTTAAATATGCAAAAGAGAAGAGGCGAAGCGAAAAGGAGGCGAACGCGGAAATATACGAAGTATCCAAAGTAAAGTGCAAACCACCGTATTTCTATTAACTTCCAGTGGGTATCATTATTATTCGGGTGAAATTTCGATGAGTTTGCGAATAAAAGATAGGAATCGGTAATGATATTAATTAACATGAACGCGCCAAAAATATTAATATTAAATAGGATACAAGGATCCGCAGTCCGCTTATAAAATCATTATTGTAAAATGATAATTTTTTCTTCCGAGAGGCAAAGAAAATTGCAGCCACGGAGGGGCTAATTAATTAGACCAAATTTTAACGGCGAAAGTTGATAATCTACGCCGGATTCAGTGTTTCGTCGAGGGCAATTGGCATCGTAATATTTTTGGGCGAGGATGCGGATACGATTTCTGCAAAGTTTGAACATTTCACTGCGGGCGTATTTGAATTAATACGCAAAGTGCAGTGGAATGTAGGACGCGTGGTCAGGGAGTGTAAAACGCGGCGGAAGTAGGACACCTATTAAGGTAGAATGCAAAAATTGCGCGTGTCGAATGATGCATTTTTTTTCTTTTTTCTTTCTTCCCCGGCTAAATGTATTTAATACGGCCAACGACTCGAGGGCAAACGCGCGCCGTGGCAAATATAAAATTCGGCCTACAATCAAAAACTGCATCCCGAATAATAATATTCAACCGGGCGTAACGTAATGGAGCAATTCGATCCAATTCGAACAACTTCCCATAGCTTTGCTTTTCTATTACGCTGCGAAAGATAATACAAATTCAAACTGGCTGTTTAATCGATATAAAAGGGATGATTTAATCGAGATAAAGGGGCAAACTGTTGATAAACAAGTATAGTCAATGTTCAAGAAGCTATGCAACTTGAATAATAAATTTGGAACAAATCGATTTAAGTATTAGCCGAACAAATTAATCCTCTGCTTTAATACAAAATTCGATGCGCATATATGACGAGTCGAGTACAATTTTTATATTCAAAGTAATTTCCATTGTTCGGTCTCCATCGTATACGAGTTATAAATTCCACATTTAATTTGTTCACTTAATATGAGAAATATGAAATTGTATTATCGAAGCGTGAACTTAACCCTTTACTTCTATCCTTGGTCTTTCAGACTGTTAACCCGTTTATCTCCGAACCTGTTTTAATATTACCACTTAGCAACGATTCCAACACATTTTTATACTTCTTATCGGAATTTAAAGTGTTTCGTATTGTAGAGCGGGGGGAAGTTATCTTCGATTTGCATTATTTCGAAAGAAACGAAAAGTTCTACTAAATACAAATCACGCGTAACAAACGAACGTAAGCAATAGATATTCAAGTAAAAGTCTCCAGCGATCGAAACACGAATAAAGCAAGGGGTTAAAGTGGGTAATTTTGAAGGCGAAGCAAGCAAAGGTCTACGTCTGACCAATGGCGGACCGTTACTACTTGCGGCGGCAAGATTTTGCGTGGCTCGGCGATTTTTTGTGGGATACGGAAAAAGTAGACGGTGATATCGAGCCGGAGGAACCGTAACTCGACGATAAAACACGAGGAAGACGCTTCTAACTCTTTGTTTTGCTGGAAAATATGGGATCGATCCGTCGGCGCGCCGTAAAACGCGAATCATTTTACCGGATGGTGATAAATGCTACTCCCGGCGACGCTTTTAATTCACCTTTCGCAACTCCGCTGTCCCGGTGGGAGAGTGATTTTTTATTTATCCCAAGCTAACGACATCGTTCGCCATGACGAAACGGACTCGGGAGGAATCAGGAAACCTTTCCTCGCCCATCCTCGTCGTTTCGCTCGTAACTCGCAACGCGATTGATTTAAAAACCCTCTTTCTTCTCTGTCCAAACTTTTGGCTCCCCGAAAAATAAGCAGAACAATTTTCAATTAATAATAACCCCTTGATATGTATAGTAATCTCTTAGTTGCTAAAAAGTTTAACTTGAATATTTAGCAGTTCAACAGTCTGTCGGATACAAAAAGTTGATTTGCATTGCGTGAACTATTACCTTAAAGCTTTGAAGTATAGTTAGAGTTAAAATTAGCATTTGTTAGAACGGCAGCGTGTATTTGCCGTGTTTAGACTGTAATTGGTTTCACGAGCTACACTCGTCATTATAAACCAAGGGGTTAATCTACGATAACGGATAGCACAGTGATTTGTTAAGTAAATTTCGTTTAATGGTAATATAGTAACTTCCTATTCGAATAGTTTCCTACTTGAATAACTTCTTATTCGTGTAATTTCCTATTCGAATAATTTCCTATTTAAACAATCTTCTATTTAAATATTTTCCTATTCGAATAATGTTCTATTCGAATGATTACCTATTTACTTAATTTCTTATTCGAATAATTTCCTATTCAAACAATTCCCCACTCAATTCATTTCCCGTTCCAATGAACTTAAATAATTTCCTATTCGTTTAACCTCTTCCATTAATTCTATTCACTCTGCCCGGCCAAATGAAACGTTGCACCGTATTTTTATTCTCTCCGACTGGCGACTGAAATCTTCCCCGTTTCCGCCGTCAAGTTGCACACGTTTCCGAGTCGGTCGCGTGTGCGTAAATTCTTTCCCAACATTATTAGCAGCCGCGTAATTAGCAGAGGGGAAAGTTCCGCCTAGGATTAACGCTTTGAAACAAGTTTAAAGACCGAACACAGCGGTTGGCGGTGGCCGGGGTTGAAAATTGTAAAGGTGCGTTGACACACGGGCTTTGAGGTCGGCCAAGGAAGCCCCTTTGATACTCCCGCAGCGAGAGGCACGCGTTAGACGCGGGCAAATTCCACGGGGAGATGCCGCGCGGAATTATGGAAAATATTCCTTTCGTTAGCCATCCATGCCGTACGCGGCATTCGCGGGTAGAAGCTACTCGGGATTCTTCAAAGGCCGCCAAAGTTGATACGCGAATCTTCTTACCGCCGGCAGAAAAATTTTGTGTATCCTACTTACTTAATAAGAAGACGAGAAACGCGAGCCGAGAGAAGACGGCGAGCACAGAGAGAGAGAGAAAGGAGGGAAGAAGTCGTCTCGGTGCCGGCAGAGGGATGCTTTTTCGCTGAATGCAGCCTTGTAACAGGCTTAAAATCGATCCGCGAGAACCGAGCAACGCGAAACGTGGCCGCATGAAAGATTAACAATGCAAAAGAAGCGGCGGAGTAATTGAAAAGGAAGAGGATGTCGATTTTGAAAAAGAGGAGAAAAAAAACGAGCAGAGGAAGAAATTCTCCGACCAGGACTTGAATTATTTATGCCGCAGCGTTTCTCAAATCTTTTCGATGCCAAACGAGACACGTTGTATATTTGTTTCAGAGGCAAAAGTAAAATGTTTGCGATGCACCAGGTAGATGTACCACGTACAGCCACCTTAAGGTTCGCGCTGTAAGTAACTTTATTTAACTATTTTAGATATTATTTAACGTAAAGATCGTTCCAGTTTGGAGCACAGGATTGTTCAATCGCCCTTTTATTTCTGAACATTTTCCTTATACGTTCGATATAATAAATTCATTCCTACGTAATTGAAAATGTACGACAGTCCTTATTATTGTCACTTTGAGAACTTTTCATTTAAATAGAAACACGTTTTTACATATATTAACACGTCAGTTTTGGCAACGGATATAAGATGTATTAGTAAACATTGATAATATCTCTAGGGTAGATGGAGAAACATTTAGGCTAAGCCATAACCGAAGCGGTGAAAAATATTCTTGCATCCCGCGTAACAGACATACTCGTGAGTAAGATAAATTTCGTTCGACCACGGGGCGTTACTAAAGATATACGAGGGTCTACGTAGTTGGCGAGAAGAAGAAGAGGTGGAGAGATATAAAAGAAAAGAGGCGGGCAAGATGGAGAGAAAAACGAGAAAGCAGATGTAGCGAAGTGGAGAGGGAGGAGAGGGATGTAACCTCCTTAACCCCTTTGCATAAAATTAAAGCTAATCATATTCATTTTGCGGGTGCAGTTCCACGAAATCCTTGAAACGTTGCCGGAACATTGTCAGTCTGAATTTATAATGATGACAATGAAGATTTGTACGGGGAGTTTCGAGAGGTTCCTTGCTGCAGTTTCAACCCCTTCGTCGCGACGATAATTAGCTCGGAGCCTCCATCACCGAGAACTTAATGTTTCTCGTAGAGATTTCTAACGAGTAAACCAGTAAACCCCGTGTTAATTCCATCCTTGCGTCTTTACGCGGGCGCATTCTGCAATTTAAATATCGCGCAAATTCGGAGTAACGACGACGCGTGCAATTTTACTTTCAATAGTTTCCGCGCCGTTAATTAAATACCACTTGCATTCTGTGTCTCTTTATATATTTAAATCTCCTGTAATCTATAACCTAATGTTTAACGTGTCGAGGAAACTAAATGATGAATTACTAGACTGCGGATTTTTATGCATTTATGAGGAACAAAATCCGCGTAATACCACAAGATGCGGTGCAATATAAAATACTTAACAGCTGAAACAAATGTAAACCTCTGTGTTATTTCTTCAGTCGTGTTTAGAAGATTATAATTTCGTAGCAAGATCACCAGCCTACTGAATGTTTGTTTAAGAAAAACACGTACGAATTCGGGTGAGTATCGTTCGCAACAAAAACGATGTTTACCAGTGTAATCAGGTAGTTAGTATAAGCTGCGAGGCTCGTGTCGACGTTTGTGTAACCGGCTTTTTGTAGCGAGTTACAAGGATTCGTTTCGCTAAGAGGATAATCATGTCCAGTCGCCTGGAAAACGTTTTTCATCGCGGCTTAGGGGGCGCGCGTTATTCGATAGCGGGAATGCCGCTATGAAAATCTTTGTAATTCCACAAATTAGGCTAATCGCGAACTTCTACAATGCAGGCAAACTATTGTACAATACCGAATGGGTCAACATTCTACCGTGCTTCTTGGCAGCTTTATATATTGCGGATAATTGCGATTGCAACAAAGAAAGGGGAACTCGATGGAAAAGCCACCCCGATATCGAGTCTACCAAAGTTTATCTAGCTTCGAACATCTCCATTGAAATTCTACCGCAAAGTTTCTCAATATTCAGCGCTATTCGTGAATCATTAGACGCTTATTAGTTATTAATCATAGAACAGAAACGATCGACTGGAAAAATTCACGAGAAGCATAGCGATGCAGTTTATCGCGTAAATTTCTAATCTGAACAAACGTTCGAATGCAGCATGCGATAAGTACACGCGTGTTATTATTAAGATTTTAGGGAGAAAATGCAAGATTAAAGGAGGCAATATCGCGATACAGAGAACGAAACATTGCAGACACGTAAATTGATTACAGAGTAACGTTCGTATTTTAGGATTAACGAAAACACTCGTTGTATTTGTCGCATAAACTGACGCGTTAATATACGTAAGGATCATTCTCACTTAAGCGACAACTTCGCGAATGACAGTACGAGGGACGCTGAACTTGGTTATACACCTTCGATAAATTAGTAATTAACCCCTTTGACTTGCAACGACGAGCCGCACTCGTGGTACGAATTATAAATAGGTCTATTAAACGTAAGTTCTGTTTGCAACGCAGCGTAATACTTTATTCTAGCTTTAGTTGCACTTCGGAAGATTAAGGGATCGCTAAATACAAATCGCGTAGGATATATTAATATTTTGAAGAAATATGAAAACTGCGATCTAAAAGTTAGGTAGTCTAAAAGTTGTAAGGCAATCGTATCATTACACAAAATTATCATCACAAATGAAACGATTGTACACCAAATCGTAACGTAACTTTTGAAATAATCGATAAACAAAAAAGCGAAGCGTTTAATAGTATTATTAAATATATTTTTCTCGAAGTAGCTGCAAAGGGTTCGAATCTATTTCGTAGGGGTTCGAATGCTAGCTATATATTTAACGAAGACGCTTGTTCTTTAGCGAGGCATACAAGCGGAAAAGTGAACCGCGACGCGCCCTTTTATTATTCCATGACGTGTGCAGGAAAGCTGGCTCGGGCGTGCCGTGGCATTTGCATTCTCATTACCATCGTCGGTCTTATTTAAATAGGTGAACAACTGCGAGCCACTCGGTGGCTCGTTAGACGTTCCTGTGCACCCCTCGCGCGACCGTTGCTCGTCTCCTAGTCGGTCGATTCGGCGAGAAGCCGTCGACGTCGTCGCCAAAGGCGCATTTCGTCTTCTGTCGTCGTCGTCGACGACGTCGTCGCGTCAGTGAAACGGTAAAGGAAGAGTTTCGTTCCTTCTTGAAAGGAGGAAAGTCCTGACAGCTGCGCGAAACGCGTCGTCGAGCAATTAAGCTTTCGACTCTCTTTCTCTCTTTGCGCGTTACGCGTGAACGTGTGAGTATGTGTGTGTGCAATGAGTACTAGCATGGAGTAATTTCGAGATTACTCAAGGATTCGAGTTTTTGCGGCTCTCAGAGGGATTTGCAAATTAAGCAGCTTACACCGCGACATGTTCAGCGAAAAAGGGAACGCTTAACCCTTTGCACTCGCCAGTTTTTTCGCTACTTTCTTACCTGTAACTTATGCGCTACTTCAAACGTGTTTCGTGTTCGAAATGTACTTCGATTTCAACAATCGTTTCTCCGTCGAATTCATTTGTTTAGTTATTTACGGGATAAACGCTTTATTCCGTAAATTTAGGTGATAGACAGTAGACATAAATTGTACGTAGACAATAAACATAAACATAAATTGTAAGTGGGGGACAATAAAATATGCTGATATTAAAGTTGAAACTTTGTTCGACATTTCCTCCTTTTTGCATTGCGAAATATATATCAGGTGCACTAATAATTAATTCATCGCTCTTAAATGGGATGACGAATTTCTGATTACTACAGCGTTGCTCGCAGGCATAGTTAAGCAAATTCGTAGCAGTATTTCGCTGCTAAGAAAAGAAGATATAACATCGTTATATTTTACGAACTGCTACATATCATTCGGGTTTTATAGCCAATAGAATTAACTGTGTCGGCACATCGTCCGATCGAATCCTTCCCCTAGACGCTTGCCTCGCTTGCCTACCGATTAATCCAACCCCGACTCTAAAAATTAGCTTTCGATTCATCTTTGGGCAGCGAAGAAAAGAAGAAGATCTGAAATATTCCCTTCGCGTGCAAGCGGTTACTCCTGCAATTGTTAAAACAGCGGGGGGCCACGGTTAATTGCGCTTTCTTCGGCGGTGCAAGCACCGAAAGAGAAGACGTCGTTGGTTCTAGGCGGGACCGAAAAGGCAAAAGGGTTCCCCTTTTATATTCAACGCAGCGCGCTTCATTAGCGAACGCGGTTTCGACCGTGCACCGCAACGATTTAATCCGAGCTTGCGCGCTCGCTGTCGCGCCGGAATTCAATTTTCCTGCGGCCTTAATGGACCAAAACGTTCGAGACCGCGGCTCGACGTTGGTGCTGGCCCTAGCCTGGCCAGCGACGGCAATCGATGCCCTGATCCCAACGGATCGCTTCCGAATCGCATGGACTCTGTCCAGATTACGGATCCTCCAGCCCCCGGCCAGCTTGCGGGCTTTGATCGGAAAGTAATTGAGAAGCTTGCGCGCGGACGTCCGTGGTGGAACGTTCAAGTGGATACAATGAATGAACCCGATTCATCGAGGATGTGCGTCCACGGCCAAAGAGGATTGAGGATTTCGGCCAAGTTACGGTGTATCCGATGCCGCCGACGCCGATGCCGCGATCGATCCGCTTTTTCGATACTCGCCTTTTCCCCCCTCTACCCACCGTTCTATATTATACGATGCATCGAATTTTCTATTGCGCGCAAACCGCTTGCAGAATTAATGAAGATATTTCATTACCAACGGCGCGTGTCGATAAATACTTGCGAGAGGGATGCAAGATTTTTTGGTCGAATCGTGCTCGCTAATTCAACGTTGGCCGGCTTTTATTCCGAATAGCGGGAAACAAATGAGGAATAAATTCCACCTGGTTGTTATTCGTAAATGGAATCAAGTAAATTTATTAATCACGAGTAATAAATGATTTATGTTGCTCGTTTATTTCGGATGAATGTTGCTCAACACTGCAGACGATCAAAGAATTGACGGCTGTTTATATTCTATAGTTCGTAAAGATTTAGTAGCCTAAACGATGAGTAAAAGTTCTCCAAACGAATTATCAATGTATCGAAGCTATTCGTTATTTGGATAATTACTCAACACTGCACACGACTAAAGAATCGACAGCTGTATACATTTTGTAGTTGGTAAAGAATTAGAAGCTTAAACGATAAAGCGCGAATAAATGACGAATAAAAGTCCTCTAAAACGAAGAACGAATGAATCGATGTTGTTCGTTATTTAGAATGAAAGTTGCCCAACGCTGCACACGATTAAAGAATTGCCAGCTGTTTAGGTTCCATATTTGGTAAAGATTTAGAAACATAAATGATAAAACGCGAGTGAATAACGAATAAATATTGTCGCATTTATGTAGCGCTTAATCGTGTTCAATTATATCGGATTTTTCATCGTTTAACCATTTATCTGTGGAAGACGAGTTGACTCGTCGTTTAGATTGCCAATATTTTAAACCGAATAATTAATTCTTTGCTCGATTAACTTGCCACTGAAATTTAAAGAGACTCCCGAAAAATAGTACAAAAATTTATATCTATTACGGGAAAATTGGATAAAACCAGATTGTCCGAATGCAATAACTTTTGTACACGCTTTTGCTTTTACATTTTCCATCCAAACATCTCGCGGCCTTCTATTATTTCCGACATACATATTTGCGTTACGTATAACAGATCGCATCGCTGTCGATAAAATAGAAGTTTTATCATTTAATATAATATTATATAATATTGTTTAACTCCCCCTCCACTATCTTTGTCTAATTTTACAAACGCGTGGCGGATAATCGTTGATTTGCCCCGGCATTTTTGCCTTCCATTCGAACGATACGACGAAGTCTAAAGTTGGGCACGGCGGGGCGGTTGATCCGGTAACAGTGTCCTGATTACGCGGGAACTTGTAAGTCATTTCGCGAAGCCGGGATTCTAATAATCTATCGCCGGTGGAACTAGTTCACCGAGCATTGAGAAGTAACCGAGAAGTTTGCACGGCACTCGACGCACTCAGGATGCTGAAGTAGCAAAGATGAGCGCGGTGTGTATTGTGGGAAACGCTCGAGGATTCAAGCGAGCAGGATCAATAAGGGATGAAACGGTAGCAAGAGAATCGAAGCTGCTAAAATATGAGAGTCCCCTCCGATTCTATCGAAACTTCTATTCTCCATTTATTCGACACCGAGAACGATTACTTCTGCGTACAGTAGACCTCCGATTGTTATTTTTAACCGGCCACATACATATTTGTTCGCGCGAATTCGTATTTGTTGATCGCGGAAGAAATTATTCGCATATTCCGTGATTATTCACTTCGTTGTGTAATTTTCTGTCACGCGTATCGGTCATCGTTTAAATAATCTTTCTGTTACTAATCTTTTTTTTGCATTCGTACTATAATAAATCTGCGAGAACACGATTATGCACTTATTAGGGTACAGATAGATGCAGGAGGAAAGATTTCACTGGAAATAACTTGAAGATTTCGCGATGAAATATGTTAAACAGCAAGAAGACTCATCAGCAACAAACATATTATTTTTGAGGATAATTAAAGCATTAATGATCGAAACGAAATAGGGAAAAGACAGAAGAAGATTACCGATTTTCTTGTGGGGAAAAAAGACATTCGATAAAGCAGCATTGTGTTATATTTACATTGTTATGTACCGTTTGTTGTGTACACACGTATGTATAAATAATAAACATCGTAAACGTAGCATCGGAAATATAAGAACAACAGCCGTAGTTTACGCAAAACCTTATTCACCCATATCGATAAATATCATCATCGTTTAAGTAATCTTTCTCTTACTAATCTCGTTTCCGTTCGTACTAAATCTCCGAGTACAAGATTCCACGCTTCGTTCTCCGATTTGAAGGGTCTGATAATCGGTGTGAATCTACCGTAGCTATTTTTCAACGCTACGTTTCGAACCGAAGGAAAGTTTCAGTCAAAGGGATGGATGACAAGAGCCGCGTTTCGTAGCGCGCTGCTCTGCGTTATGTCGATCGATCGAAATTCCCCAGTAATGAATTCCACTCTCGCGAATGTAGAGGCTCTTTCCCTGTTTCCTAATTCTGATCAGTTTGAAACTTGCTCTTACAACGCAAAGTCAATTCTGCTTTACGAAACTCTGGTAATGGAAGCTCAAGTGCACTTCGGTTCTTCGGATTCACGGGCGAAATAGAAATTACAGTTTGTTCCGCGGTCCCAGATTTGCGTTTCCCGCCAGCGCTTTCTCTCTTTCGCCGTTTGTAATTCCTCGATATTCATTTTCTTAATCGCCATCCTCTCCTCCCCCTTTTGTACGCAATATTTGGCGACGCTGTTTAATTCTACAAACGAGACGCAGTTTAAAATTAAGGGATAGAAAACTACGACCGAATACTTTCTTTGGAAACGGTAGATTACGTAAAGATATCAAACATTAGTAGGGGATGCTATTTAAGTTAGAAAACGAAAGGTACTTTAAAATTATGGGTTAGGAAATTGGCACGTATCTCTTTGGATACTTGATCCAAATAGTTTCTTTCGAAACAGTAGTTTAAGGAAAAGTTGCAAACAATTTTGGGGTATGCTATTTAATTTAGAAGACGAGGGGTACTTTAAAATTGTAGGATGGGAAATTGGTGTACATTTATTTGCGATAAACATGAATTATTTATATGAATACGAATGAAATATTTTCTTTGTAAGCAGTGGTTTATGTAAAAATATCAAACAATATTGGGGGATGCTATTTAATTTAGAAAACGAAACACGCTTTAAAATTAGGGGATGGAAAATTAGCGCGTACCTCCACGAATGCTTAAACAAAATATTAGGCGAAGGCACGTGAAATATCATGTTTCAAAATTAAAATTTTAAGCCCAACCAGATTTTTCAATTCGCTATGCGTACACATAATTAAAGAAATCTGTACAATTTCGCAGCAGTTGTCTAGTGTTTCGTTGTTCTACTTCTACACGAATCCTAAGCTATATTCAGAGTCACTTTGTAATTTAGCCAACGAAACATATTTGAAGCTAACAATGTGGCAAGTTATCGCGTATCACCGTCAATAGCCGAGCCAAATATTTTCTTTCAAAGGAGTATCAGCTTATATAAAAGACTCGGCCGTACTCTGTTTACTTGGCTAGAGGATCGATAGCTTTTCCTCCAGGACAATATTCATAGCCGCGAGATGAAGATACACGAGTCTATCAGCCACGTCGAACCGCGATATATTAAAATTTACGGTTTTAAAAGTCTCCATACCACCGCAGTACCGCACTGCGTTCGATATTTATCAATCCTACGTATACACGGAAATCCCGCCGCTGTTAAAAGCTGCGTTACTCGTTGCAAGTCGAGGCACCAACGAAGCGTACGATAGACTATTCGTTCTCGTAAGCAATTATCCTTTCCATTTTAACGTCGCATGCGGCATTAATAATTTAGAGTAGAATAAGATGGCAACGTTTCTTAAAATGATGAGAATTACAGCTGAACGTTTCGATAGTATTCTCGATATCATTGATCTCTAAAACCCGGGTCCATGATAATGTGAACAGATGTATATCTTCGTATGGATCGGAGTTCCATCGTTTATCCCGTTTCTTCGCTTTTATGGTGACATAAATTACGCGTAACGTAAGTCAGAATTTTCACGTCCACCTGAAATCCAGGTATTATCGTATAATACGTAAACGTATATATATACATGATACAATAATATATAATCGTTGTATAAGTATCTGGCATTAATACGATGATACAAAAAAGAAGAGAATGGGGTAATACAGTGACACGCAAATAAGATAATTTATGATTTCTTGTAGAGCATTAATGTTATCAACTTTAACGCTACGATTTGAATATAATTCTTAAAATTGTGAGAGGCTTACAGAGCCTCTGCCTCTTTACACGATCAGTTCTAATTTCGATTCTAATTTCACGATGTCAGGAATAGTCTACTTAATACTTAATCAACGATCGAGGTTAGCCATAAAAACGGCGGACGAAACGGTGAACTGTTTTCAAGGAACGCGGAGCGATAAACGGAGATGCGGATGCGAGAGTTGCGGGAAAAGACGATGGGAAGGAAAATATTCAATTTCGTTGTGGTGCATTTCGACTTGCAGCGGATGGGAAGGGGGAAGCGAATGCAGTTTGGAGATTAAGCGTCGCAGCGACGCTTAATTAAATGCGCCACGAGTGTCTCTGGCAATGCAGCTGTGCATGCGTTCACAGAGGAAGCGCCCAGTGTCCTTTATTAAACCCTGCCATATTTCGGTCCGTCCCCATACGACGACGCATTCTCGACGAGAAACAAGCAACGACGACGACGACGACGACGAGGTTCCTTTCCTCTTCGCATCGCTGTGCCACGACACCTGTACACTTCCCCGAGCATTAATAGCCGGCGAAACGAGGAATGTAATAACATGGCCATTAAGATAGTCACGTGTGCACGTGCGGGCTACGTTTCAGATGCTACTAAATTGTAATCAAGCTTTGGGAGAAACTGAAGAGAAGCAGTGGCAGCCGGCAGAAATCCGCGACGACGACGACGACGACGACGACGACGCGAGACTCGCGGCGCTTTATGCAAATCCTGTTCGGTAGTAGTTCCGCGTTTACGGAGAAAAGTTAAATAGTCCTCTTTCGGGATACTTCGGCCGGAGGGGAATTTTTATTCGAAACTGTTGGCTGCTCGCGCGGGCGGCCCTGCAGCTCGAGTACACGGCTTCAACTTTAAACACGCTTCCGGGGGACTACGCGTTTCTTACGAGGAGTTTCAGAAACTCTCTTTCTTCTGCTTGCCAATTTTCCCGCGCTTCTCTACCGATTGTGAATTAATGGCCGGCGATTTGTCGTCGTCGAGAATTTCTCTGGCTAACGGTACTCGAAATTGTTATTTTTAATGGTGGATAAGGAGTTTGTCGGACTTGAGAGATCGACAAAGTTGCATTTTTTTCTACCTCTTGGAACGCGAATCGATGTATTTTGTTTGCTGCTGTAACGTGGCCCAAACGTTTGTAATGCAATGATTTGATAAACTTGATCGAAGAGAATCACGTTGTACAGTGATTCACGAAATTGGTCGAATGGTAACATTATTGTAAGATCGTTTAAAGTGTGGCTTTCTTAAATCAATCGAATGTTTAATAGGATAAATATGAAGATTCAAATCGAGCTTCGAATATGTCTGCGAAGCTTTCCAGTCGACGATTGCATTTTCATTAAACAACAAATATAATGAATAGTAGCTTACAATGATCGAATGGTAACATTTTTATAAGATTGTTTAAAGTGTGGTTTTATTAAAACACGTGACATTCTAGTAGAATAAATACGAAGATTCAATCGAGCTTCAAATCTGTCTGCGAAGTTTTGCAGTCGAATTAAACAACAAATATAACGAATAATAGCATTCGATCAATTTCGTGAGCCACTGTATAAATGAAGAATATTATGTACAGATTGAGTCGATAAAAAAATTGCTATCCTAGCAAAAGGAGACTCTTCGATATTATAGCAAATATAAGACACAAGTAAATGTAGATACATTCGTTTAAAAAACTCCATCAAATACCCTGGAATTCGCGTGAGACATTTTTCTTGATTTATTAATAAGCTGTTTAAGAGCTGTTTAAAAGAGCAGTTCTAATTGACTTTCCTTTGTCTATTATCTTCGACGTTTTATTAATTCATTTGATTCTTTTAAATATCATTAAAGATTTCCTTAAGAATTCAACGTTGCATTATTTCAAATATCGTTCATATGAACATGCGTTGCTCTGGAATTTTTATCTTCAATTCCCTCGCCGAATAGTACCTATCCGAATTTCGCGACAATTCTCCTTCACCATCAAAATTCTTGGAGAAGCAGCGCACGCTAATTGCGACAAATTAAATCCTACACACGTGGAACAACGCGCGTACTCCTAGGCACGAAAGTCGCCGTAAAAATCGCATTAATAAACACGCGGACGGGGCGCGTTGCGGCGCGTAATCAGGCTTCAACTGTGCGACACGCGACCGACCACGGGGCAATGATTAAAACCACGCATTACGCGTGTGTGTATATGCATTAATTAAAAAACTCGAAGCCGCCAACGGCTGGGGAAATATTGATTTTTCTACTTCGCTGCCGTTCCCGCCGGCAGACGGGGATAAGCGCAACCCCCTGACAAACTTATTCCCCCTAACTCGACGTAGAACATAACCCGCAGGCAACTTACAGCTAGTCGCACACGCGCCTCAGCCTTTCAACCCGACACACGCCCCCAACTTGTAACCTTTCGCGCGCCCTGCGAAGGAAAGATTCACCCCCCTATGTATTTTCGAATAGCCTGTCCAATAGTCGGCCATATTTTCCCCAACGTAGCCGGTCATCGTGCGCGTGACAGCGTCCCGAAGCCTGCAAGATTTACCACCGGCATTAAATTACGACCGGCTGATCTTAGGGATCAGGATTCTTTGAAAGACCTGGAAGGGTTTTCGGATCCCCCTCTTTGATATATGAAACTTCCCGATGGCGACTGGGATATTATTACTCGGCTGAGAATTTTTACATGCAAACTTCGGCTCGCGTAAGTGAAATTGAATTTAGGATCAATTAAGGATTGTTTCTCCCACTAAATCGAAGAACCTGCGGTTTAAACTCATAAATACAGCGAGAGTCAAGAATAAGTAATGAACTGGACGAAAATTAAGTTGAGCGAAATTGTAGGATAATTAGAGTACGATTGTAATATTATACTTGTAATAAATAAACAAGTATCGTGTAATAATGATACAATTGTCACTTATAGAAAATGCATTATAGTATAATCACATCAAGCAAACAATTATTCTATAATTATAGTATTGCTGTATTTAGTATTGCTATAATTATAGTACTACAATCATAGTATTGCTTACGATAATCGTAACATAATTACCACGAAACTAAAGTGAACGAATCATAGCCTCATCTGGTTTTTGCAAAGTGTACACCTACTTTGACTTTCACTGTAATTACGTGCATCACGCTCCTATATTTATTTCCACGGTACACCATTTCAAAGCCTACTTTACCGTGCATTAAAGAACTACGTTGCAAATTCGGGCCCGTTTTCACGAAGCGAAATCGATGGGGCAGCTGATCTTTCTGGCTCGTTTTTTTCTCGATGTAACATTGTTGACTGATTCTCGTGGACTGCTGCGCGCCGGGAAGTTGGAGCTTGTGTGTACGAAGCTATAAACAAGCCGGGTTATGCTAGCCGGATCAGCTGCAGTCCGAGTCTATTTGCTTAACGACGACAGGTTATACTCGACTTGGAAGTTTATGCGCGCTGCCGTGGCGGTGTATTCGTCCGGGGAAGAAACGACCCTGTTCTACTTGCCGTGTCAAGTACAGCCAACCTGTATTTGTCTATTCGAGAACGGTACGCGTCTACTTGTTGAAATACCCATAGGCGACCTCTATTTACTCGCTCGCTGACGAACCTATTCTGCTGCTCGCGTATGTCTCCATTTATGGTCTCCCCGCGTCTACCCGTCTACGTTTTACCTCCGTGCATCGGATCAGCTGCGCTATTCTCACCTTTTAATCGAGTTGCAAACGATATTTGTCCCCACCGCGAACAACCCATTCCACTTTCGCGATTAAGCTTGTAGAAGCTTGCACGTAACAATTTCGCTACGACGGACGTGTATATATACGCTCTCAAAAATTGAGCAATCGTTTGGTAAATGTGTACGCACAATTTTTTCTATAAGGCGATACAATTTCTATCATCTTATATGCTGTCTATATAATATAACATATTAAGCATTGCAACTAAATAGGCAAAGAAAAGGTATAATCGAATCGAATTGAACTCGCGATACATTATACCAGAATAAGTCTGTCAAAGAGAATCCTTGGAATATCTACAATCCTTTAGCTTTACCATTAGAATGATTTTAGATCAAAGTTAAATGTACAGTTTAAAAGTTTATGAAAAAAAACGCGGAACGTTTTGATCGAATTAAATTTAGCCCCCGAATCGAATTAAAATAATTTAATTTACCACCTTTAATTTGTTCTGGGATCTCTGCGCGATTTACAGTTTATAAGTTTCCTAGCTTAAAATGTTATGCACAAAATTAGGGACCTTTCAATCGAATTAAAATATGGATAAAAGTAATGCAATTCACCGCATTTAATTTCTTCTAGGATTTCTGCAATTCGTACGGCGAATACACAACCACTGTATAATATTTCAATGTTGAAGCAGGTAATAGCTTTTGCCAACTCGCGCAGCTATTGAAAAATTCATAGATCAAGGGGTTAACAGCAACTCTGTTTGCGGCTGTTTCAATGCCGAGAAATGTTTTAAAGAACCGGCAACGCGATAGAGTTGAAAGTGATCCAAGAACCGCAGGGTTAAGATAGTGACTTATACTACTTTCCGGTGTTTCTCGCGATTCTACCTGCGTCCGACTAGCGGCCGACTTATACTACTTTCTCGTTCTCCTCGCGATTCTTCTTGCGCGTCCGACTAGCGGCCGACTTGCACTACTTTCCCGTGCTACGCACGATTCTCCTTTGCCATTGCACGCTTGTTACGTGAATGCAAATCTATCGGGGCGAATACGGATTTTCATGCACTTATAGCAATAGTATATACTATAATATACTACAATCGTCACTTTAATTCGTTTATTTAACAGCGAACGAATGCACGAAGAGTCGAGACTAACAAATTTGCAATACTAAATTTGGACTCGATTTGCATGCAACGACACAGATATTATATTTAATATTTGAACATGAATATTAAGAGGTGCATCGTGTCGTTTGAGCATAGAAACGCGACTAACGTTACTGCAAGTAGAAAGTATGGAAACTTTTACGATGCAGTGAAGGCGATGATTGTTACGATTTATCTTCTATCCGTGATAGAAACTGAGTTGCTAATTATGTAAGGATCATTTCTATTTAAGTGAAAACTTTTCAAATGAAAGCTGAGGACGAGGGACTGTGGACTTTGTTATATATTTCCAATTAATTAGTACGTAATACATCGTATTTAACCCACACAACACGAAAGTCATCGTAAATAAAGAAGATGTTAACCGATGTTATTCTCCAAACTGGAACGATCCTAAAATAGTCCAACGAAGTTTCTTAAAACGATAACCTTTAAAGTAGCAGTAAGTGGAACATCTAGCCTATGCAAAAATATACGAAACGACAAAAGTACTCACGCGACGTGTCGTAACATTTGGACAGTGAAACGAATCTCTATCAAGCTTCCATTCCTTTAACCGTCTGATTTGCATAAACAACCGCGGTGGCAGTTGTTAGGCTGCACATCGAGGGATCGATAAATCGTCTTAATCGCGGGTAGAACGTTGCGAAACAATATTACAGTTAGCGTCGATGTTGCTTAAGGAAGCTTAAGGAACCCGGTAAAAGGCTCCTGCGCCAATAACTTTTACGTTGTATAAAGTGCAGGAATAATAAAGCACCGGTTGCTATCGAGTAATCGTGGATCTAATCCACTAGTGCGCGGACACACGCGCGTATACATTTACGTATTTACGTATGCGTGTGGAATTACGCATGAAAAAGTTCGCGTGCGCGGATAGCCTGTTTTTATCAACTCTATCAACGCATTAACATTTTCTTGGAATATTTCTTCACGCATACCAGCCATCCATCTAGAACGCGTGCACACGTATACAGACACGGCGCGCGTTTTTCTCTGGCGGCAGAGATTATCAGAAAGAAAGAAAGACAGAAAAAAAAAACAGAGAGATCTGGAATATGCGGCGAAAAGTGAAAGCACGCTGCTAGCGAATCGTTAATGTCGTCACGAAACGCGTGCGGCATTTGCATTTGGCATCGATAACGCGTGGCTCCTTTTCCACTGCGTACAAACGACACGCCGCGTGCTCGTGTGAAAATCATTTACGATGCGAATCGCAGAGAATTAAAAGAAGAAAATCGGCTGCTTGAGGAATTCGGTGCCTTTAAGGGAATTTTCATATGTTAATACGTTCGCTAACGCGAATGATACAGCGTTGATTTTCGTTACGATGCAAAATTAAAAGTATAACGTTGACATTTTTAAGCCGCATCA
Source organism: Eucera pruinosa (assembly GCA_028830335.1). NCBI lineage: Eukaryota > Metazoa > Arthropoda > Insecta > Hymenoptera > Apidae > Eucera > Eucera pruinosa. The sequence goes on from JAMYCR010000014.1 coordinate 811,253, forward strand.
CCATGCGTTCAATTTTATATGGCGTTAATTTCTTAAAGTTGCTAAGTATATTAATGTAATGACTAACTGTTCGATCACCTTCTGATCGACTGCTTTTGTAGATATATTCCATGTGTTCCATTAATTTCTAACTGGTAGATAATTCGTTAAGTTCCCATCCATATTATGAACACTGGTGACTAGATTACAGTGCAATATATTATTGCCATTAATAACAACGATGGTAAAATGTAAAATTGTCCGAAAACGGTGTATACATATATAAATGTTTTGTACATTTTTACGAATCACACGCGTTCTATGAATTTCTGAACATCGGAATTTCCCATAAACGCACGAAAAAACCGCAGTCTACTCATCAGATATAATCAAGCATCGTCCACGCGTGCTACGAGCCAACATACCACAATTAAAAATAACCCTAAAGAGCCTCGATTATTCCTCTCTGATACGCAAAGTGTTAATTTCTACTCATCCTGATTGAACGAATTACTAAATTCCTCTTTCGATCTCGCGAGCAACTCGCGGCAGAATGTAGATTAGAATGAAGTGAAAAAAAAGCACGCATATAAGATCGTTGAGAAATATCTGATGTCGCGTGGCACGCGAGTAAGCTGTTAACCTACCATTACGGAAATAATGTAGCGGAGTGCAAACAACGTTGCGTTAAAAATGGAAACTTCACCGTGGGAGGGGAGGAGGGGAAGGGAAGAGTTTGACTTAAGGCCAGCGCATATGCATACTTAAGTTGGTCTATTAGCCGAGCACGGCGCAAGATACACCAACTTGCCTTTGTCCAGAGTTCTCGCGGTAGTTACTATTGAACTCCAGGAGTTTCTCTCCTCCGCCGTATCAACTACTTTGGTCTAACTGTGTACTCTGTTTGACACTGTAAACCCTCGCAGGACCGAATACAGCGGTTGCCCCGGTACCGTTCATGGCTTCGACACCGTATCGCCGAACACCATCGAGGGCATGTAGAGGTAAATTTCTAGGAATTACCAGCTCGCTTGTCTCGCGACGCTGAGTGGTATGGGGAGCAAAACGCGAGTGTCCCGACGCTGATCAAAGGTATCGCGCGCTGTGTAACGGGAACGATTAATTCGTGGTACCAATTCTAAGCTCCGATGAGGGTAAAATGCGAGCTGGGGTGATTGGACGATGGATTTTTACCCGTTTATGGAATATTTAGTTTTTAATTGTGTAAACAAGCAGCAAGAAATTATGGGATGAAATATTCTTGGGGGAATATTGTCGATCTTTGAGCTGCTGTAACTTTGGAAATAAGTATCGTACGAGGATCGACTTAGGCTCGTTTTAAAGCTCAAAGTATCTACTTTCAAACGGATGAACAGATGTTTTTCGAAACGTGACGTGCGATCGAATCCGTTCAAACTTTTCTATGTTTGCGAGACACGAGTATCAGCAAAGCTAGGGGATGAAAAAAATCTAATGGATTATCAATCTTTGAACTGCTATAACTTTGTAAGGAGGCATCGTATGGGGATGAACTTGGGCTCGTTTTAAAGCTTGAAGTCTCTACTTTTACGTATGTGAACAGATATTTTTCGAAAATGTTCTTAAATCAAAGAGCAGAGTGAAAAACTGAAGCTCGTTTTTTGTTAAATAGTATGCAAAATTCAAACGACTCTACGAATTTAATAATAATTTATTTATTCGATTCAGGAATATTTTCGCGAAACGCCTGTTAGCTTATGTAAAAGCAGAGACTTCAAGCTTTAAAATGAGCCCAAGTTGATCATCGTACAATGTTTCTTTACAGAGTTACAACAGTGAACTAGTATCAGTTAACTGTTCCCTAAAAGATCTACAAACTCTTTCCTCGATTCCTTGATTTAAACCACGTTTCCATCTCTCCTGATGAACACTGTAACTTACATAGGATGAAACCACACTTTGCCTATAATAATGTTTACTTTCAGTTGCAATTTCTCTTTCCACATTTATTTATTTATTAAACGGGAATCAACCCTTTGGTGCAAAAGTATCACAAGTGAATCTATAATAGAAACCGAAGAAATATGCAAGCTAGAAGATTATCGAGACCAAATTAATTTCAATACTTCAACGTCCTATACTTCGCGCGTTATTAAAGTAACACCTAGCTAATATTACGGTATATATAAGTAGTCCCTAAAAAAAATTCCTAGCACTATAGTTAACTGTTTATCGAGTATCGGATGGTAAAGAAAGACTTGGTATGCGTTTCAGGGGCGCAGAAGTAAGATCGAAGGGAGTGGAGAGGTACAATGAGAGGATCGGGACGAGCCGGGAACGTGTCGGCGCGATAATAATAATATGTGGACGACGTGGCCGCGGACGAGGCGCAAGTGGCGGGACTCCGGGTCGTCGCGTGGCGGACACGAGGCTCGCGGAAGCCGTGACGGGTTTCGTTTTATCTATTCGGTGGTGTTGGCTGCCTGCATGGCAGCGCAGGAAGCCAGGAGCGCCAAGTGTCCGCCGCCAGACACGATACCCGGCTGTCCTTGCTACAATTTCGAGGATGGACTGTTCCTGGAATGCGCCGGGGCCACCGAGGAGTCCCTCAGGACCGCTTTGTCCGGTGTAATACACGCCGCTGAAGGGGAAGGTACGTACTCACCCCTGCCCTTGCACGTCCTGCCACTATGACGGGGGAATACATTAGGATAAATAAGGGATTTCGTTTCCGCCGGACCGGGGATTTCCCTTGTCCTTTCTCTAGAGGCTTCCCACCATTCAACGGGGACTGCATTCATTGCACGAATACGTTCGGATTGCCGCCCCTGATTAAGAGATCCACGGTGTCTTCGTAGCTGAAGCGAGAGACATATTTTTAACCCTTTCCTTGCGACACGCGTGGCCGCGAGAATAATTTTCCTTGCCATGCTTTGTCGCAGATAGAGCGAGATAATAATTTCGTAGGCGTTGACACTTTCTTGCTTGCTCGACGTTAAATATACGTGCTGTTATTTGATACATTTTTCGGGTGGAAGATTAATTCGTTCGATAAAGTAAATTCATCGACCCGTTTAAAAATAATAGGTTACTCGTTAGCGTACGTAATGATATATTTAATTTTTATGGCAATCGCGATGAAACGAAAGGGTTAAGAAACTAACAATACATTCCACCCTAAGTAAGTTAGAATTTGGTAATGCAATGTACTCCCAATGTATCTCAATATATTTCAATATTATACTGAATAATTGAGCAACGATTAGGCTACGGATTTTTCGGCAAATCCGTATTCTGTAATACGAACGGTTTTGAAACGAATTAAGGGTTTCTTTGTCCCATGAATACCGCAACTTCTACTATCCTTCGTATATTTTGTATACTTTCGCCTATTACTTGCGCTTTAAGTCGCTTAGCATATTTAAATCTCCCCCAAAAATTGCACGAAAATCCGCAGTCTAGCAACGATTTTAAAGCTCACGTTGATGGTGGCTGTTTACAGGAGCGATAGTTCAATCTCTAAGCGTTTACGAGCTAGACAGAAAAGTGGAAGAGCTTCGACCAGTCGCGTTTCCAGCCGGCTCTCAAATCAGGCATCTGCAAATATCCCATTCCGCGATTCGCGAGATAAACGAGGACGCCTTCAAACGACTCAGCAAAAGTTTGGAATCTTTAGCCCTGGTATCCGGTCGACTTCCGCACGTGCCGCAAAAAGCAATGGCCACCCTGAGCTCGTTAAAAGCTCTGGACCTGGAGGCAAATCTGGTGCACGAGCTTCCCAGTTACAGTTTCTACGGGCTCTCTCTTATCAAATTAAATCTCAAGGGCAATCAGATAATAAAAATATCGGAGTACGCTTTCGCGGGTCTCGAGGACACTCTGACGGACCTCGACCTGGCCGAGAATAAAATCAGAGTCTTTCCGATGACCTCTCTAAGAAGATTGGAACACCTAACGTCCCTGAGACTCGCCTGGAACGAAGTATCGGAGCTTCCAGAAGACGGATACTCTCGGCTGGACGCTCTAAATTTTCTAGACTTGAGCAGCAACAATTTCAAGCGAATCCCACTCAACTGTTTCCGATGCTGTCCGTCCCTGAAGACTCTGTCCCTCTACTACAACGCCGTCGAGTTCGTCGACAAGGACGCTTTCATATCGTTGATCGATCTCGAATCGATCGATCTGAGCCACAATAAAATAGTGTCCCTAGACGTCTCCACGTTCAGAGCCAATCAAAGGCTGAGGTCCATCGATCTGAGCCACAATCACATCCACTACATCCGCGGCGTGTTCTCAAAGTTGCCGGAGCTAAAAGAGTTATTCCTAGCGGAGAACAACATCTTGGAGATACCCGCGGAGACGTTCGCGGGCAGCACAAGTTTGTCGGTGGTGTATCTGCAGCAGAACGCGATTAGGAGGATCGACGCGAGAGGTCTGGCGACTTTGAGCCAACTGGCTCAGCTACATTTGAGCGGAAACTACATCGAGAAGGTGCCGCGCGACTTTCTCGAGCACTGCGAGAACCTCTCGACCCTCTCTCTGGACGGGAACAACATCCGCGAGCTGGAAGTTGGCACTTTCGCCAAGGCGAAGTCGTTGAGGGAGCTGCGGTTGCAGGACAATCAGATTACGGAAGTGAAGCGAGGCGTGTTCGCGCCTTTGCCGTCCCTTTTGGAGCTCCACCTGCAGAATAACGCCATCACCGACATGGAGACAGGCGCTTTGAGATCGCTGCACAGCCTGCAGCACGTGAATCTTCAAGGGAATCTGCTGGCGGTTTTGGGGGACGTGTTCCAAGTGTCGAACGACATCGGGCAAAACGGAAACAGCGGAAGCTCGTTGGTCTCCATTCAGCTGGACAACAACGGCCTCGGTGTCCTTCACAACGACTCGTTGAGGGGCCAAGCATCCGTCAGAATCATGTGGCTGGGGCACAACAGATTAACCCGGCTGCAGGCGCCTTTGTTCCGAGACCTGTTGCTGGTCGAGCGATTGTATCTAACCAACAACTCCATCTCGCGAATCGAGGACACCGCCTTTCAACCGATGCAGGCCCTAAAGTTCCTCGAGCTCAGCATGAATCGCCTGAGCCACGTGACGGTGAGAACTTTCTCGGAATTACACGAGCTCGAGGAGCTATACTTGCAGGACAACGGGCTGCGACGCTTGGATCCGTACGCGTTGACCGCGCTCAAGAGGCTTCGCGTGCTAGACTTGGCTAACAATCATCTGAACGTGCTGCACGACAAAATCTTCCAAGAGGGCCTGCCCATCAGAACGTTGAACCTGAAGAACTGCACCGTCAGCTTGATCGAGAACGGGGCGTTTCGGGGGCTAAACAATTTGTACGAGTTGAATCTGGAGCACAATCATCTCACGGCATCCGCCCTGGACCGCCTCGACATTCCAGGATTGAGAGTTCTAAGGATATCTTACAACAATTTCAGCCAGATCAACGGGAACTCGTTGGACGGATTACCGTCTCTTCAGCATCTCACGATGGACTCGTCTCAACTCTACCGGATGCCACCGGAGATATTCTCCAAGAACAAAAACCTAGCCAAACTTTTGTTGAGCAATAATCTATTGCGAAATTTGCCCAGTCTATTGTTTCTCGGTTTGGACTCGTTGAAAGAGGTGAAGCTGGATGGGAATCGGTTCAAGGAGATTCCGTACGACGTGTTCGCGAATTGCACAACGGTCGAGTTCTTGTCGTTGGCCAATAACGTGATTCTGATCGTGGACATGTCGCGGTTAAACGGATTGGCGAGCCTGAGGGAGCTCGATCTTCGCGGCAATTACATCGCAACTCTTTCCGGATTCGCCGGCGTGAATCTCTCCCGTTTGATATCGGTGGACCTCAGCCACAATCACTTGAGCGCGTTGCCGGCGAATTTCTTTGCTCGCTCCAACTTGCTTCGCAAAGTCGAACTTGCCGCGAATAAGTTCCACCAAATTCCAGCGGTCGCGTTGTCCGCTCAAAACGTTCCGAATTTGGCGTGGCTCAACGTCACGGCGAATCCTTTGATCAGGATACACGAGATCAGCTCGATAGCGAAGTATCCGGCCCTCCAGGAGATACACATATCAGGAACGAACCTCACGATCGTCACCAGTCAAGATTTCGAAGCTTTCCCAGCCCTCATGCACCTTTTCATGGGCAACAATATGATCTCGCGAGTGTCTCCGAGCGCGTTCAGAAGTTTATTGGAGTTGTTAACCTTGGATCTGAGCATGAACGAGCTGGAATTGTTGCCGCAGGAGAGATTAAAGGGGCTGGAGCATCTGAGGTTGCTTAATTTGACGCACAATCGGTTGAAAGAACTGGAGGATTTCCCACCGGACTTGAAAGCCCTGCAAGTGCTGGATCTCTCTTACAATCAGATCAGCGGCGTAGGCAAAAGTACGTTCCAGCATCTGGAGAATCTGGCGGAACTGCATTTGTACGGGAACTGGATATCCTCCATTTCCCCGGACGCGTTCAAGCCGTTGAAGAAACTGAGGATCCTCGATCTGAGCAGGAATTATTTAGCGAATTTACCACTGAATGCCTTCCGGCCACTGGAGACGCAAATACGGAGCCTCCGCGCCGAAGGTAATCTCCTCGAAATCTGCTTACGTTACGATTGAAAAGCGGCGGTGGCGGTGGCGGCGGCGGCCACGGCCACGGTTACGGCTACGGCACGGGAGGCGGTGTTCGTAGTTAAATAAAATTGCATGATCTTCTGGGCGCAGAGAATCCACTGCATTGCGACTGCGAGTCTCAAGAGCTTTGGGAGTGGCTGCGCGATCACCAGAAGCTGGTGGGAGGCGGTGTGAGCCGGAATCGAGGGGGTGGATTGCGAATGAACGACATGGATAGCGGATTACTCAGGTGCCAACAGCCACCGGAATTACGGGGCTTGGTGTTCCTCGAGCTGGACCCGCACGCCTTCTGCTCTGCCCCCCTCGTCTTGAAACTGGCGATCCAGGACATTCAGCCGTTCTCCGTTTTGGTGTCTTGGCAGAGCAGAAACCACTCAGGGATTCGGGGATATCGGGTGGCTTATCACGCCGTCGAAAACATCGAGGAGGTAGTATAAACCCTTTATATTTATCGACGTGCCTCCCTTCGCTAACTCGGCAGTCGGCCAACTATTACCATTGACTAACGACAGAATAGACTATCCGTTTGTAGGAAACATTAGCAAACTTCAAACTGAAATTCGGCGTGCGTAAAAAAGCCTCTTATGATTTAGAATGGTCCTTTTCAGAACTATATTCAATCCAATTCCATCAAAGTTGCGAAAGTTAACCCCCTATTCGTCTGTCAAATATAATTGCACGCTTGTTCGTATCGTGAAATTCGGGTTACAGAAGATTAAACTTCTATACGCGTTACTATAAGTCTAGCTATTGTAGATCGATTGTATCGGAAATTCGCGCAGCATTCACTTGCGTTTCCTATCGTTTTAAAAGCGCTGTCATTTTATTTTAGTAAAGGGGCCACCAGGTAGCTGTCCGATGATTTCATACAAGAACGTATAATCCATTCTATGTTTCGCGAATGGCCATAGTTTGCCAATTTCTGCCCCAGCAAATCCAGCCCCATTAACGCATCTCCGCTTCTTTCCCCGTAGCAAAAATCGCAGATAAGATCTCGGATCTTGGAACCTAATTCCCGTTCGACGAAGCTGTCGAAGCTGTCTCCAAACAGCCGCTACCTAATTTGCGTATTCGGATTGGGCAACTGGATGAACCAGCGCCTCGAGGAGGACACCGTGGACCAGTTTAATTTCTCCAACCACGAGACCTTCGAGTCCGCGTCGGATATGCAAATGGCCGACTCCTCGACGAGTCGGTGCACCGAGGTGAAGACCTTGGAGGCACCGGACACGGTAATCAGCAGCGGTGGATCGTCGATGGGCGACGTTGGCAGCGTGAGCAGCTTCCTCACGAGACGGTTAGGTCTCATAGTCGGATGCTGCATGGGATTCGTGGTGTTCCTGCTCCTAGTTTCCGTCCTCGGCTACTTGAAGGTGAAGAAACAAAGGGAGACGGTGAAACGGGAGCAACCGATCCCCCCGGAATACATTTCCTACAGGCATTTCAGCATACAGAGCGGGGAGGCCGGCCACGCGGCCAGGCAAGCCAGCCAGGACGGCCAACATTCGAATTTCATCAACAGCATGGGCAACACTAATCTGAACGTATGAGACAAGTCGAAAAACTCCCGACTCGTGGAGGTTTCGAACGTTTGAGCAGCTCACGCAACTCTGAAAAGTCCCCAAGATCAAACGCGAAACATTCACGACTCGCGGCAGTTTTTCCTCTCGCGATTTTTCCTCAACGGCAACTTAAATTCTCCCAGAGACAGTCAAAGAAGAAGAAGAAGGAAAGAAGTAAAACAAAGTTCACTCGACGCGCTAGTGCAAAGTGGACGCGAATCTCTAGTTAACCCGAGCATTTTATATGTGATTTTCTACGAATCTTAACTTTTACTCACTCGATGTAGCTTCGGGGGAGGGGGAGACGGTACGCGCGGAACAGTGCAGGAAACACGTGTGTGTCCAAGTGAATTATGCTTCGCGAATGGATCGCGGAGCGATTTACGAGTAAACATCGCGCGGAACGGCCGGCTTCGGAATCGCGGGACGGTGCGCCGAGCATTGTGTTTTCTAAATGGCTCGGCAAACCGCGTAACCGTGGACAATGCGAGACGGGTCGAGTAAGTGCGTTCTTGAATTTCCTCCTGCAACGCGGCAACCCGTGCCCAACGATCGCGAATCGCGCGGCAAAGTATCGTTCAGGGATCGTTCGAACACCGATGTGTTTGTACATAAGTGAACAAAGAGAGAGAGTGAGAGGGAGAGAGAGAGAGAGAGAGAGAAACAATTTAAGCGAACTTTCGACGACTCTTCATTTAGCAAAAGGTAGTTCAATTTAGGATCGAAGCGTTCCGCTTGCCTCGACGGCGTAGGCGGCTCGCGAATCAAGCGGAATCAGCGCGCGTGTTGGCTGGGGATTGTAAATTTACCGGTGATTCGGGGAAACTTTCAATTGTAATTGATTTCCTGGTACTTTTCGAGGTATTGGAAATACGAGAATAATTGTACATCGGTAAGAATGGTGAGATTAATTTTGGTAAGATTGCGAACGTTGCGAAATTACAAATTGCAGTGTTTCAGTTTGGAGGAAAAAGAAAAGATGAAGGATCTTATCCTTATCTTTCTAGTGAAACTTGTGCAATTTTAACTCTGCACTTGTCTTTGGTTGTATTACGCTGAAATTACTCAATTACACGCATCGTGTATTGTATTAGATTGGTGCATATGAAATGTCGTTTTTCGAAGTAACAACGTTAAGCACAAGTAGATTCTTCAAAGTATTAAAAGTGATATTTACGTAATATTATACGCTTCTTTCCGGCGTTTAATTAGTCTTATTATAGAAATTGTAATCATAACAATCACCACGTTCAGGATTTCCTGATGTAACTCCAAATTTACCGTGCAGTGAAGAATTAGATGTCTTAAATTTTGCAAATTAACGTTGAACTATTCTACTCGAACGCTACTTCGACTTACATTTTCTCAACTTGTGTCATTCTGCACTTATACTATTTCTATCAGTGACAGTGTTATATTTTGATTAAAATATCCTAGTTTTGCATCCACGTGCATAATTTCATCGACACATTGAACATACATAAATGCAGCATTCTTCATACATGTTTCAATGCAAAATTAATACTGCAATTAATATGAAAAGGTACATTCGTTTGTTGATCAATAGACTGCGAACTTGTATGCATTTTATGAGAAGTATTAAATATGCACAAAATTAGAGAACCAACGTAATATGCAAAATATCCAAAGTAAAATACATATTATTATATTTTGCAGGGTGAAGCAACCTGTTTCTCAAATTATGATAATAGATAATATAAATTCATGAGGTGTCGCTGTATTCCAAGAAAAAACGACAACACTTTTTGGCCAACCTAATACATATGCGCTCTATTATTACATTTCCCTTATTTACTGTTTTTTGAATTTGCTAATCAAAGTATAAATTCCGAAGTATGCACTGTAATGCAATACTGATACAATGTTGCAAGAAAACGACGAGAACTTTTGGCAAACCTAATACATACGCACTGTGAAACTTCGAAGCTATTTTTCAAGACTCACGATCAGTGGAAACATTGGTGAACCGATTTACCGGTATTAGCAATCGCTGGTGTCGGCGTCGATTCTTCGAGTTCGCGGCGACGCATTTTCGAGTATCGTCGATAGCGTGCGCGCGTGTGTCCACTGTGTTGTGCATCGAGTCCGAATCTCGTGAACAACGAACAATTTCGATAGCCGCGCGCGACTATCGCGCGCCCCTTTGCTGTAACATAGGCTAACCGGATGTTATCAGGAATACATTGGAAATTAGATTCCGCGTTGCGTAATATCCAGCGAATTGCAGTGCAGACGATAAAGAGAAAGCTGGTCCCTGGGACTGGTTTTGGAAAGGGAGGCGAGAATAATGGTCGCGATAGGCCGAAAGCGCCGACCATCGCGGACGACGAATCGATGGATGGCGAATCGTCGACGTTCAATCGCATCTATCGAAACATCTCAGATGTACCACACACTGTGTACTGTAACATATACGTACGTCACTGTAATAAAAATGCAAATTCTTTTTTAAACTATTTTCGCTTCTTCTCACGACCTTCGTTTCTTTTAATTTACGGTATTTATTTAGTGGTAAGACAAATTCGGAGACGTAAGGTATATGTACCGATTGCTGCCACTTTAAGCATCGCGCGTCACTTTATTTAACCACATATTTTAGAACGTCGTTAACATAAAAATCCAATTCCTGTTTGGAGCATAATATATTGTTGAACATCGAGTTTATTTATGAACACTTCTTTATATGTTGAATATAATGAACGAATTACTACGCAATTGAAAGGTGTACAACAAAGTGCATTGTTCCTCGTACCGTCACTTGAAAACTTCTCATTTAAACAGAAACACGTTTTTTACGTATATTAGCAGGTCAGGTTGTGTAATATATATAAGCTGTACAGTAAACGTATCGCGTTCACCGAATTATGACACGTCCCATACTTTCTAATTACATTGGTCGTGAAATTGATACGCGAATATCGATTCTAAACATAAACGTATCAAAAGTATCGAACACGCCTTACAAGTCCCGTCACGATTCCAAGATAAATGTCCCGATTACCACTTTAACCCGTCCCTGACGTCAATGGTACCTCGTTGATAATTGATATAAATTCCAGAGTGTGTACAAAATTTGGCCACGTTTCAACGTCCCTCCTTCTCGCCGTGCGCATTTCTGTAATACGTGTGTACACCGAATATATTTTCAAGCGACGCGGTAACAAAAATGGTGAAAAGCGCGCGAATTAAAAATTTGCAACGTTAAATTCACACTCGCGCGACTGAAATCCGTTCGTTAGCCGGCTGGAGAGAGGCGCGTGTGTGCTTTCCATTCGAAAGATTTGAACTCTGTGCGAACGTTAAAAAATACAGAGGCAACTCTTTCATATTCGTTGAATGGCCTGATTAAAAAAGTTGATGTTTTCTCTGCTTATAATAACGTAATTCGAGCAAACGAGCGACGGGGTGGCGACTTTTGATGCGGGGCATTTTTCCCGGAAGCATTGGCGCATTTGAACGCAGCCACGATTAATGATCTCCATTTAGAATGTAGCGTGTAGGATAGTACGCGGTGGGCGGCCGGTGAAGCGCGCGCGTCAAACGAGATTAAAGAGCGAAACGAGAGACGTTTGGACAGCTCTATCAGCCGAGAAAAATGTGTACACTGCGCGTCAGTGCGACTTTCGCGCCGCTTTTTACCCCTTTTTTCTTTTTTTTTCTTTTTTTTTACCCTTCCCTGTCCGCAATTTTCGCGTCCTCCGCGTCGAACAAAAGCTTCGCCACCCTCTCGCAAACAGATTTCTGGCTCACCTTCGTTATTGCTTTGACTTTTACCATCTTTACCCCTTTTTTTTCTTTTGGTCTTTTGCGTTTGATTTCTTATTATTAGACTGTGGGTTTTGGATCATGCGAATCGATATGTTTATGAATACCAAGATTTGGGAAACTAGGAGTTAAATCGAGGGTGGTTTCTTCCCCTCTAAGTATCGTAATTTTTATTATATTTCGGATGTTACGCAAATCCTGCACATTTTTTGCCCGCTTAAATTTGCAACGAACATATGAAAATCCGCAATTTGCTTGTGATTACTAAATTGCGGATCGTAATACGAATTTAGCTTTCTACAAAGAAAAACTAAGAAGTGGACTGCGCAAATAGAGATTGGTTTCACGCCTTAAAGTGTATTTTACTTTGCATATTTTGCATAGCTTTACACGTCACATGCATTATTCAGTTTCTTTGCGTACTTAAGTTTCGCGTAAACCGGTGAAGAGTTTATTTCGTTATTAGTACTCCAGCTTAAAAATGAACCCTTTCGCTACCATGGACGTATTTGTACGCCTTCAAGAATTGGACTACTTATACGGTTTCCGTGACACGATACAATTTCTGGCAATTATATTAAACTACGATTAGCTACGTAGCGTATCAAATAATTTGTGTCTACGTTATTCCCATATTAATAAATGTTTCCACTCTTACCTACTCTTTTAGCTTACGGTTCAAAAGCGTTGGTAGCGAAAGGGCCAATAACAAAACAGCATTATCGCTGTCGGATTGATTTAAACCATTCGGAGCATTAAAATTGCTCTCCTGTAAAATTTGCGAAAACGTCATTTACCAACTTCTTTCCCCGTATGGTTTTCGATTCGTAGAACGAGTTAACTCGTCGTCCCCAATTAACAGATTAACGTTGCCTAACCAGTAAATTGCGCTTCTCTACCAGCTCGGCTTTCGTAATCTTAATAATTCCCCTTTTACATTCCGTAGCCTCCGGTGGCTGGCGATTAATTTCGATTAGTCCGCGAATTATCGCGAAGCTAAAGGGGTGAACGTTGCAACTGGCGAAACCGCGGGTCATCGTCCTCGCGATTGTCGACGCGGAATAAGAGGAGCGAAACGGAACGGGCGGTAGCGTTTTCTCCGCGAATGAAATATGCAGAAGGGCTTCTCTCTTTCTCGGTGAGAACGGCGTGAGGTCGGCACAGGAGGGGTTAATTGCAAGGAAATACGATAAAGCAGACGGGAAACGTTTCGCCGAGACGTTGGAAAATTTATGCGAGCAGCTCCGAAGCTCACCGGCGGATTGCGGGGTGGCAAAACCCCGAAATAGTCAAAAGCATGCTGCGTATTTTAAGGATTCCGATTATCCAAGGTGCCCCTGGTATCTTAGCGAAGCCCGTGCTTCGGATGCTTTCAAAATTCTTCTACTATTCCCATCCCGTGCTACCTTTGATAAGGAATACATACGTAGACGCAAGGGAATCACGGGGCAAACAAGCGACACCAGATTTAACCATTTCGCTACGCGCCTCGAAAATATTTACAACGGGTAAATATTTGTTTCAAATTGTATAGGTATTTTTTGTTTGCGGTAGGATATTGTTTGCAACAATGGTAGACCATTATTAATTGGAGCAGTTTATATTTTACGTATCATGGCTACCAATTGAGTAATCTTAAAGCTATATTCTTTAACCCTTTTTAGTGCGAAGCTGTTCTGATTTGAAAGCAGTACTTTCGCATAAAATTAGCAGACTAAAGTTACTATTACGCTTAGCTATTTACTTGCGCAGCATTGAATTGAACGTATGTATTTATATTTCTGCCGAACGCGCGTTTAATTGGAACGTTGATGATTTTTATTCGCGTCGCGTTTATAAAATGGAAACGTTCGATAACGCGTAAAGGGTTAACGAGTTGACGAATTTATGCTATCGAGAGCAATCGATACATCCTATTTAACGTACGAAAAAGTCGTGATAAATAAAAGAGATGTTTGGTCGTTTCACGCGCAGCGACCTAATAGAAAACTCGACTACTTTTCGACGTGCCCCTTTGTCGGAGAAGAGCGTTTATTCTGGTTGTTTCTGCGGACGTAACGATCCGGTGGCTCGCGTGAAATTGCGATGTTGTTGCAAACGCTTACGTAAAAGCGCGACAAGGCGGGTTCGGATTGCGCGCGGAGAGGATGCGACGGGAAGAATCGGGAAACAGTGTCGGAAGAAGACCCTCTAGAGTCTTGCCCACTTCAGAAGCGTCGCGCGGAAATGCGAGAAGCAGCGGGATAAAAACACAGCGGCGTGTCTCTGTTGCGCCGGAAGATGTGGAAATACGTGAAAGCACCAGGAGGAGCCGCTTTCAAAGGAGAGCTCAGAGGTGTTGCGTTCAAATTGAAATTGTTTAAACCGTTCCTGCGAGTGTTTTTCAAATGGACGGAGCTACTTTGTCCGCGGCAATAAACAGGTGCGACTTTTCTTCTTTCTTTTTTTATATATATATAGAACGTTTAGAACCTCGGTTTCCAAACCCTCAAAGAGATTTTCAAGAGTGGCTTTTAAAGAGTCTCGATTTTTATCTATTTAGTTTAACTCCTCACTTGAACTTCGCACAATAGTACCCGAGTATTGAGATTAATTTGGAACCATTTGCGGACGAGACTTGAGGAATTTGTAACCAATTATTAACAAAAGTGACTATTAATGATGTCAACTGTAATTAGACTATGGATTCTAATGCAGCTATGGGAAAATTAGCTGTGCAAAATGTAAGGAATCCACGCGATGTGCGGAAGTACACAATGAATACAATGTAAAGAAGATTGCAGATGATTCGAATATTATAAAATGGTCGCGACTCGAGAAAGATTAAGTAACACAGATCTTTTAAAGAAAGCGAGGAGCTCTGTTTGCAACGATTCGATTGATTCGAAGCAACGAGAAGCCAAAAGCCGAATATTAAGCTCGTTTAATCGAATGGGAGAATAAAATCCGCGAGAGAGCACGCGAGTGGTTCGATTTGGAAAAAAATTGAAACGAGTACCAATTATCCTAATAACGACAGGTAGATCCTAGGTTTAAAGTCGCTCTGAATTACTTCGCCTGAATGATTGAAACATGAATAAGCCGCGGGCTGAATAGAAACGAACTGATAGAAGCATGGTCCGATAGCGAGAAACGCACGTTTTCCAACCTTATGCAACTTCCAATTATTGCAAATAAAATTACAGGAACAATATCTAAACACGGAGCTTTTTCATCCCCTAAACACCACGCGTTCTATTTTACTTTCAATGTTTCCTGCGTCTTTAAATACCATTTGTCGTCTGTACGTTTTTACATGCTTAACACTTTGACTGCGAAACGCGTATATATTATATATATGCCCCCCGATAGATTTTGTTCAATGCAACACAGGTATGCGGTTTAATTTCCTAATACGAAGCTTCTTACACTTGCAAATTGAGAACGAATTGCGTCTACACGCGTCGAACGATGTCCGATACATATTTAGAGCATCGTCACGTTCCCAGTCGTCTCTCTGTATCCCTTCCACTGCGGTTGGAGTGGGGAACGAGTTCTGAAAATCGGGTGAAACGTCACGTCAAAAGTAAGTTGCTCTGAATCACCAACCGGTTTTCGTCTCGAAATCGCCATAAGAATTTTCGCAATAGCACGAGAGACTCCTATTTCCCCCACCACGCTTCCAAGCCTCGATGGATGACATAGGCTTCACCGATACCCAAATGTTTACAGGATACAAGACACCGAGTCCGTGTTCCATCGCTAGACTACGGATCTTTTAGCTTACGGATAAACTTGTATACGTAGGAGACTTTACGAGGTAACGACGATCTTTATAACAGAACCAAATTTTAATAATGACAAATTTAAACGCTCCCTAATCAGACTGCTTAACAATTTACAATCTTACGTTGCGCATTTTATATTTTATTTCTTGTAGCGTCGTTATCGAACTGTTGTTGTAATTCTTTGTTTGTAAGTCCATGTACTCAGCCCGTTTTTTAGCAGATAAATAAGTAAACGAATGAATGATTTATTACGGTGGCTACCAGACAGTTTTCCCAGGTAACGCGCCATAACTATTTCGAAAGTCCTTCTTTTCTTCAACCCCGTTGCGGTGGCAAACTTATGGCCGGTAGTGTACGCGTGGCATCCCCAACAATTTACTCGCGTTTAACCTTTTCTTGCTTTGCAATGAAAAAAAAGGAGAGGGGAAAAAAACGAAACGAGCATTTGGTATGCGCGCGAAGGTAACGCGAACCGGGGCTACTTATTTTCAGGGATCGCGCGGCAGATTAAATTAACTCCCTTCCGGCTTTTGCGTTTCTAGACAAAGCGAAAAAGACCGGGTCGGGAAGTTTTCCAAGGTCCTTTGTTTTTATCCAACGCGGGCAAGTTCTTTGGTGGAAACAATCCTTGAACCGCAGGGAGAACACTAATGTAGCGGCCGATTGTCTTCGCGTGGAGCTGTGTTCGCGCCTCCGCTAGCTTCCTTCCACCCCTTTAACCAGATCGATAATTCTTCTCCAAGCCACACATAATTCTCTTCTTCGCGCGATTCCGATTACCACCTCTGAGACTTTCCCAAGCTGACCCGGATTCGACGCCGAAAGGTTGCGAAAAGTCGCCGGCCAACATTACTCGCGTGAAATCACGTAATTCGCTCGTTTATCATGATCTTCTTCTCGAACTGCGATCGAAGCAGTTGCCAATTCCTTCTCGATGGTAAAAATAAAAGGAAAAGAAAGAAAAAAAAGAACCGAAGTTGTTTCACGGGCGGAAAGTGTGGAATTTCGGTGGGAAGTGGATTTGCCGAGCAACCGGAAAACTGCCACCACGAAATCAGCATTAAAGGCGAAGACTGATTACAGCAGTCTCGAAGCTGTAGTTTACCGCTGCAAACCGCAGACAATCTTCTCTCCACTTTTAGCCCGCTAAGTGTATTAGTTCGGTTTAGAGCTTTGAATTTCGTGCCGACTTGCCCCTAACTTACTACGCGCGCATCAACGACAAGTTAGACCGTCGAATTTGATCGATGGTCCTTCCATTCGTTCGCGCACCGGCCAGAGCGAGAGAGGAGATCCGTTGAAATTCAGGCTGGGTAGGATGTTGTTTCGGTCGCAGCACGTGCTTCGCCGCGATTAAGTCCCAGCGACGGAATTACCCTTCCACTGTAAGACGGATTCTCGGCGCTGGTTGAAATGCTGAGCTCCTGGTTGCTGGCGGTGTTACATGCAGGATTCGTAGCCAACGTTTCGCAGCCGTCGTGTTCCGTTGAATGGGAATCCGAGACCAGGGTTGTCGACGCCGCGACAGGCAGGATCTGGGGAATTCGACAGCCGGCTGCCTGTATATTCCCGCAGCAGACTACTGGCTTGCAGATATAGCGGATTTGTTACTCTATTTTACCCAAATCACGGGGTAAAACCAAACACCAAAGTAATGATTTCGTACTCGTTATCGTGTCGAAAAAAATGTACGTAAACTAGGATAAATGTACCACGTATTGCTACTTTAAGGATCGCGCTTTAAGTAACTTCATTTAACTATTTTAGAACGTCGTTAACGTGAAGATCGTTTCAGTTTGGAGCATACGATTGTTCAACTTCTCTTTTATTTATGAACATTGTTTTTATATATGTTCAATGTAATGAATTCATTATTTCGTAATTGAATACACAATGTCTATGCGTTGTTGCATAAACCAAAGTCCAAATGTAATATGAAAATTTCTTTACACACGATTCTTTATACGGTACTTTGCTATTAAATAAACGAATTAAAATGGCAGTTATGGAAACAGTAACAGTTCATGGGTCATTTACCCTACTACTTAATAAAGAGTCTGTTGCAATGAATTCCAATCGCGATTTTACCTTTACAGTACGAATAATGTCAAAGATGTGAGATTTTATCCTTAGCTTTCGAATTTTCTGCATACTTGCGCGAACTGTTTGCTTGCAAATAATTATATCCCATCGTCGATGGCGGCTGCTGTTTTTTCAGTATCGCGCGATTCGATCTCGACTCAATTATCGGAGGCGCAGATTTATGGCCTTGAAACGACTTTATCGTACTTTACAAATGGCTAGGAGGTACTTCTGTTGCCGTGAAACGCGGGAACGTTGGCTGTGGAATGCACGAAACCGGCAGACAATTCAACCTCGAAAGGAATTTAAACATCGGCTTTCGCGCGCGTACCACCTGCCCACCGATACGGCCGAAAATTTGCAAACAATCCTCAACGTGCAAACTCGTGTTCGCTTGGCAATGAAACACGACGTAAAAATCCAACGACCAGAGATGGACAAGTAGAGAAAGAAATCGAAGAACCAATGCTAACAGGTTGAATATAAAACAAAAAAAGAGACAAAAACGCTGCCCGCCCTGCTTTTTCAGTCGCGCGAATTGTTACAAAAGAATTTGGCAAGAACTATTTGCAATAAGAGCCGCACGTTCTGGATCCAATTTCCTGTTTTCGATTTCACGTTGCGAGTGGAAAGAAATTAACGAGTTCGACGTTTCCGAAGTAACTGCAACAAGTTTGATTAAAATATTCGAGTAGAAACCGAATTTATGATTAAACCCCTATAAATTAATTCTTCGACTGACGCGAAGAGAGAGCCAAAAATTCAACGTAGAATTAAATTTTACAATAGCTGTTCTATAATCGGTAAAAAAAAAGTGACGGTTTGATTCCTTAGTAATATTTTATTACACGATATCTGAAGTATTTTAGGAGCTAATAATTATTCGAACGACGTTAAAAGGCAGGTCGACATGGCTTCAATCATGCAAGTATAAGATTAAGTATAATTACGCTAATTTATTAATAAGAAACTGTCAATTATTCCGATAGACAGTATCCTGTGCTAAGAATAAGATTGGAAATTTATGTATCTTCATCCCAAACCAGTTAGCTACGGATTTGGCACCTAATATTGGGTTGCAAAGAAAGTTCGTAGCATTTTTCAACAAAATTGAGTGGCAACATTCGTATACGTAATCGTACGTAATTTTATTCTACTATGTATACATTTGCCACATCGTTGCACTACCTTTTGCTATCTACTTGGTAACCTAAAGATTGCATCGCTCCAAAAAAATCGGAGTTAAAATTCTTTTAACCTCTTGGCCCACGAATTGGACAAACTTTAACCCCTTGCCTTATAATAACGAGTCGCACTCGTGGTACATATTATGCTCTAAATGCAATAAACATTCATCGTATTTGCAATAAACTTTAATTTTAACTTCAACAATAATTTTACTTCGCAAGGTTAATGATTATTAAGTATAACTTACGTAAAACAGTTCAGTGTTTTGCAAGCAGTAGAATATTAGAGTAATAAGTAGCTAACGGTACGAAGTACGACGCTGAAAAAATTCGTAGACCAACGGGTTGAAAAGTCCCAAAATGAACGTAACAGACGAATTTCGCTCTATATTTATTCCGTGAGCAATTTCCGTTTCGCATTTCCGATGAATCGCGTCGGTCCCTGCAGTTTTTGAGTGAATTCCACCGGTTTGCAATTTCAGCGGGAAGATAGTTCTATGTTTCTTGCGGTTTCCGCAATACCTGCTATTAGGATCAATATTAAATGCAACACTGATGCGGATCGCCGACCGCTAAACGTAATACACGGAGCCGTATTCGTATTGTTAACCCGCCGGTATCTCTGATTGTTCCCCATTTCAAAACCGTCGAATTTATTGAAAACGCGATCATTCTTTAGCATTCTCGTATCATTGTTCGATACGTAAACTATTGTCATCGTTGCGAATTCCCGATGAAATTCGAGTGCGTTTATTTCTTTCCAATAACGCGGATTACGAGTGTCCATTTTTGATGGAAAAAATAAAAAAAAACAGCGAATCCATGCGAGGTTGCGTAAATGTGCCGGCCGATAAAATCAATGGATATTTCCCGTAAATTTATGATTTGCCCTGCACGCGAAACTTTTAGTGCCGGATTGACGACTTCATCGCCTGTAAACCGAATTCATTGTTTCGCGATGCGATCCGAAACTTCGTAGAAAAGTGGCCGAAAATTTGAAACGTGGATAAATACTTTGAAGATCGTTTCGTGGATAATGTTTGAAGAAAAGTCGAACGAACGATGGGAGTTGAACGAAATAGACGATGTACGATGCGACGACGTATATGTACGTCCTTCGTAGCGAAAGGGTTAAGCAACGTTATACGCCAAAGCGGAACGATTTTTAGATTATTTAAATAATTTCAGTTAAAAAATAGTCGAATAAAGTCACGCGATAAGCTTAAAAGCGGCATTAATCGGTGCATCTAGCGTGCTTTCTATTCGAGCAGAAATTTCGGGGGTTGCTTTCTTTAACTGTGAATTTCAGGTGGAACAATCGGACGAGAGGGTCGGCGCAGAGAGTTTTATTTCGTTTAATTTCCTCCCGGGAACAATATCTTCGGCGACTCGCATAATCAGCGCATCGGCGGTACGCTGCATAATAGCCAACTAAATATTATCCCCCGGGCGAAATGTTTCAGCGGAATAGTTTTTAATATAACATCGTTGGCTTCGCATCGTCAAACCGGGAATTGTGTCTACGCGCGCGTGTATGTGTGCGCGTTGTGCGTGTGCGTGCGCGTGTGTATCATTTTTCTCTTCGCCTCTCTCGTTGCGCGCTTTTTTTTCTCCCCTTCCTTTTTTTTCAGACCGCCTCTTCCTCGTTTTTACAATCGCGACGAATAAACCGTGCTCGAATATTCAGGCAATCCCGGAAGCAATAATACTGCGTTTACAAAAAGATTAAAAAATATATTGCATCGGGAAACGGCGTACGAACGCGGACCGTGAATTTTGATAACACAACGATGGGGAATCGGATTAACGTTGAAATTCTATTGCCTTCTCTCCGTCACTCGCCATCTTAGCCCGGGCAAAATTTATGCGCATTGTTCCGGTGAATTTCAAACGCCGAGTGAAATACGCTTTTAGCCGCTGTTACGCAACGTGCCCGCCACATTTCCACGTGAACGCGGGTTCCTCCCTTTTGCGCGGTGAAATCATTCGTCCGATGCAAAGTATCCGTGATTGCCAGGCAAAACGAGACGTAAGTCGCGTTTTCGAGTAATTGAAATTTAGATAAGTATGCATGTATATATAATGAATATTGAGTTTTAAAACATCGAATGGATATATAGTAGTTTCCGCCCATTTTTTGTTTAATAGGACGACAAGTTAATCGTGTTTCTAGTTTTATCCCATGATTTGGGTGAAATTGAGTAACGCGTCGAATACCGGTCTTGAAATATACAACAACGAAACTAATCCACGTTTTCAATTGCAATAGAAAAAATTCTCCGACAGCTGAAAAAGATTTTCCTCTTGTAGAACCTTCTCCTGGAACGAATTCGTATTGCAACCTAATAATTTCACTAATTCATTTTCTACGCAGTTCATGGCACACTAATGACAATGCAAAGATGGGTTATTGCATTTTGGAATGTTCCAGAACGTTACAAAACAACTTCGCTACGCGTAAGAAATATCTAACTGTAAAATCTTGGAGACACTTTTCCCTGTATTAAATCTCATCGCTCGGGACCTTCTCGCGTGCAAGGGTAAATACAATTGCATCGAAAACAAAACTAAACCGAGCAGCGAATATATCTGAAAAGTGAAAGCACACGACTCGCCTTGCTTTACTCGTACGATCGAGATAAATATATTCGAAGCAACGGTGTCATTTTTCCTAGCTTAATATTTCAATAAAATTGGACGTATTCAACCTTTTTTTTCTGCGCTCGCAACGATCCGTGCTTTGCGTGTTGGTTGCATTTTATTAATTACTCTTTAAACCACTCCGTTCCGAAATGAAAGAGCAGCCGCGTTATATACATTCGATTGCATTACATTTTATTGAAAAACCGCTCCTCGTTTAATGTATCGCAATGGGGTAAAATTCGAACTGTTTCTTTTTTTATTTGCTCCTATTTGCACGGGGAAAAATCATTTTAATTGAACGGCAGCTATTTTCTTCGCTTCGAGCGAGGCAAGTCCTTCGCCGTTTGTATCTGAAGTGCAACACTCGTTGCTCTCTGGCTTGTTTCGATAAAGCATCGATGTTTTATTCATACACGCGCGGGGCGTCGACACGATTTTCCAGCAAATTTTATGACGCGCGAAAATTCCACCACTCGCGCGAGCATTGAAACGAAGTTCTGCGACCGGACCTTGAAACATAAAGATTCCTTTTGCACCCCAATAAAAATGCTGCAGCAAAGTATCTGTGTGTAACTTTGTAGCGAGCAAAAGTGTAACTTGACGAGCGAATTCAATAATTCCGTTGCATGGTAATAATTCTCTTCGTAAACTTCCCGAATACTTCGATTAACACTAGATTCATATCATTGCGTCAATCAAAGTCAACCCGAAGCGCTAAAAAATAATGTTTAACATTCTTCTGACTTTAAGCATCAAATTTTAGATCCGTCGAATCGACGAGTGCTATTAATTTAGTGTTAATGGTCACGGAGAATTGTAACGCGTTTTTAATAGTCGCGAAAGTGTTCGATCACTTTAGTCGTTTATCGTTTACCCCTTTTAGATTGATTTTCTTGCCGGCTTCTTTTCACCAATAAACGAATACTTTTATTCCCTTCCTTTCCCCATTTATTTCACTTTATATTTACGTAATTTCCCCGTACACGTTATTTTATTTGTGGCGTGAAATTTCACAACTCTGAAACCTTAGAGTTCTTTAATTAGTTGCACGATTTCGCGTTTGAACGAATACCTTTTGCCAAGGGTAACATATCGTACCAATTGTATACAAAAAGACTAACAAGTATAAAGTACGAATAAACGAATAAACGAGTGGAGTTTCTAAAATTCGTCCAGATGATCGAATACTTTCGCGAGTAATTGCATTTGCTCGATCGGCAAAAGGAAAAGGTCGCTTTGTAAACGGTTGCGTTCCAACAAAAGTCGCAACGCAATTTTACCCAACGCGGTCCGCTTTTTTCTTGCACGATAATTTATCTACCATTTACTCACGGCAAAGGTTTCGAACATCAAAGCGCATTTTTCCGCGACTAGCGCGTTTGTTTGCGATTGCCGCACGCGATGGCGCGGCGCAGCACAGAGAAATTCGGTTTCCCGGCGAGATAAATTGATCGCGGAACGAATCGCGTTACGCGGAATGCCGTGAATAACTCCGGCCTCGAATGCACCAGGGCTTAATGTAACTTCAGCGAAACCGTGCGCGAGAGTTTTCCATGGCGGTGGTTAAATAACAGGCCGCAGGGGAACGTTTTGCCCGATGAAATTCCTCTAACGCTATTCTTCCCCTCGTCATTGCACTTTTCCCCGTTCAACTTTCTTCCCGTTCCGCGAACATCGCTTTCCACGCGCGTTCAACGTCCCGTTTGCTCTTTTTATTTTATAGGTACCGGCACACGCTACGTACACACGAGTGCGCAACACCTACAGTCCGTCGCAAAACTCTACGTATGTACGTGTTTTTATATTTCAATTATTTACGCGTACGCATCGACCATAAAGGGTAGACCATCCATTTATGGGGAAACATCGTGGACTTCAAACGGAAATTCCACGCGTGTAAAACAGCAATGGTATTGAAATGTAATTTTATGAATTATACGTACAATCCGACCGTCGAACTTGATAACGTTAACCCTCAGTAATACGTGTGATTTAAAAGTTACATATCCATGTATTTAAATTTGTTGACGTTCGTCTCATTAGCATATCACCGTATTATTAGATTCTCTTTTTCCTTGCCGTTATATTGACGACAGTTATTTATACAGTTCGTATTAATTCCCGATTTCTTTACCGTGTAATTTTGCTTATAGAGAATCAAATGGTAGAACTGCAATACATACGAAGATATGCTTCTATGCGTATTATTATAGATCCGGAATTTATACATCAATTTGTATACTTTCATTTGCGTAGTTTACGTGGATCTTCCCGAAGTTTTGTCGTCGACTTATGTATACAGGTAGAGAAAACAAAATAATTGTAATATGCATCCAATTTTAATTATGGGATAAATTAATGGTCTTGGGATGGTTGAAACTCTTACGCTTGTTTAAATAGTTGATATGTTGAGGTGTACGTAAAGTTTTGCTACCGATTGTATTCCCTGGCGGGCTGGCTGGGGAAAAATATCAAATTCTGGGAAAAACACGAGGGCCGAAACAAAAAGCTGGCCAATCGATATTACAATCCCGGTGATTGATCACGATTTTCAACGGACGCTTTTCCGAGCTTCTGATCATCAACGCTTGCATCGCGAGCTGTCATACGCGTATCGTATCGCATCGATTGGCCCGTTTAATAGCCTGCAAATTGTCGCAATCCACGCGGCTGTGTGCTCTGTGTACTCGAATCATCGCGTGCTCCTTCCACCGGTTCACCGAACATTTTTTATCTCGACAATCGTATTTCCGCTCGTTCGATTGCATTTAGCTTCAACCCTCTCGTTGCTATAAAGGACTACAGTCTAGTTCACCGGTGCCTTAATCTTTCCGAACCTACGAAACGCTTTTAAATGTAGGAGATTTGTAGGAGGAAAAAAGGAGATTTCGTATGCACCATCTTGACCATTTGCACTCGAGAGTTATCAAAATCGGTTCACTTTGGCGAGGAATGTTCTGTCGGTTAGAAAGGGTTCGGAAAATAAGCGAAGCTGCTGCAATTTATTGTTTCCTTCGTGTTCTTTTACTTACGCGTAAATAGCAGTAGCTCCATAGCGAATTTCTCGAGTTCGTAAACAATTTTAACTACTTGCTCTCAAAGAACGTGCTATACACGTCGATCAGACCTACTAAAAACACTGCGATTTTAGAAGTCGAAAAGTACGCAGAATTAAGAAAAATTGTCAGGAATACGTTCCATGCGTTGACCGTAAAAATCGGCCTGAAAATTGTGTAGAAATGAAATCGCTGCAAGTTGCTGCGGATAATTTTATCACAGATACTCGTTAAATAATTGCCAGCGCAAGTGGTGTTAGATGGTGTCGTTTCGAAAGTCCTCGAGTGCAAAGGGTTAATAAAATTCGGTCAGCTAATTTTTAATCAACGCTGCTCGAATTTTCGATATCCGAGAGACTTTTGGAAGCGCGATGGAACTCGGGACTCGCGTTACAATAGCAGCTTACAGATGGGGAGGGGAATATTGATGAACGGTTCGAGTATTCGGTACACACTTCTTTAGATTAAGACGTTTTATCGATGGAAGATTGTATCGAGACGACGCGACGCAGCGTGCATAAGAAGAAGAAGCTACAGGGCGAAGACGGTCGGCGTCGTTGAACGCAAGATCATTGAATAACCCTCGATATACGGGAAAGCATCACTTGCCCGAGCTCCTCGATATTTCATGCATCGATGCGCCACCAAAAAGCGGTTCACCACTTTTCGCATCAAACCCGATTACACGGCGTTCGTTTTAACGTTGTGAGAAGATTCCCCGACAGCTCGCGGCAAAAATGTTTAAATCTACGTATCAACGTGCGATACTTTTGAAACCGTTTAACTGTTTCGAAACGTTGCTAATCGAATCCGTAACAGTGGAGTGTGGTATCAGATTGAGTAACGAGTTCGTCTGGGAATCGAAACGCTTGCAAACTCGAAGACTTGGAATACAAAGGGTTGAAAAGTTGGAAGATTAGAAATTTATAAAGATTTGAGGGGTTGTAAATACAGTAAGGAAGAAACTCTATGGTTAGGTAATTCCTAAGTTTGAAATTCGAAAGCTTTGAAATTTAAAGTCTTGAAACTCGAAGGCTTGAAAATACAAAGGCTTGCAAATGCGAAGGCATTTAAATTCGAAGGCTTGCAAACTTTTCAAATTCCAAAGCGTCCAAGTTATAAACATGTTCAATAATTCACCACGAGAAAGCACTGATCTAAGCGAACCAAATTGAACGCAACAGTAATGTTTAATATCGTTGCAACGAAACGCGAGCGAATTTATTCCTCAACCCAATAGTTTCACCGGAGGAACCACTGTAATTGATATTGGCGAGTAAAACGCGCGTGGAGCGGCAACTAAAATTCGAATTGAACAACATTCCTCGCGGTTCATTCCTCCGGCGCTGAAGCTCGTATCTACTTGAATTCCAGCTGCCCGAAACTCGATAAAAATGGCGAAGGCGCGCAGCCCCTTTCCCTCTACAAACGTGGATCCTTGCCCGACAGAATTGCCGTGACTACGAAGACAAATGGACGAACGTGGAGCCGACGAGCGGAGATGAGAATCGGAATCAGGACCGTGTCGAAATTCAAATTCACCCAACGTGGCATGTGACGCGAACTTTTCTACCTACGAAAGACGCAAGCGTGTACTGCGACCATTCCCTGCCGATAATTTATGTCCTGTCGCGTTTGTCAGTCAATGGGACACTTGCAAAATTGCTACCCACAGCCGCGTGAAATAATATACAATAGTTTACTAGATTCTATTCTATTATTCTACTAAATCTATTCTTACTAGATTCAATCTAGTTATAGCTCTACGCCAATTATTAATCACTGCTATAGATCACGTTCACGAGCAATTACGTTCATTTAGACTCATTCTGGGGTTAAATGCGAATAGGAAGAGAACTCATATAGGGGACTGAAAAACTTTTCTCCGAGACAATTTGAAATCAAATATCTTGCGACGCTTCGTGAACGTAATAAAACAAGTAGGTAGCTACTTTGTTTCCGCGTCGAATTGCGTTCCTTTGAGTCCCATTTTCACCCAAGAATCTTTCTACTAATAAACATTTCTCCCCTATTAATACCTAACTATCTTCTTACTAATAAACATTTCTACCCGTACTAATAGCCAAGTATCTTCCTATTAATAAACGTTTCTACCACGATTTAATACCCAACCACGGTCCACGATAATTCTCCGTATGACAGCAACGAATCGTAGCAGAGTATTAGAAGTAACGATAGAACCTACGAGCAAATATCACGCCTCTATCGTTCATCGGTATGGATTGCACGCGTTGCGGCGTTGTTGGGTAAAGTTTCGCGATTTCGCGATCTATCGCTCGCAGTTAGACTGGGCGATTTACAAACAGACAGAAAAGGCTCCGACGGGTTGGAACTTGTAAAATCAATTATCGGAGCTCGCGGGTAGGTAGGTAGTCCCTATGGGAAAAGCGATTTCGAAGGAGATCGCCGGCACGACGAAGATCGATCCGGTGCCAGGCGAGGAAAAAAGCGGCTAGACGAGCGGAATTGCGATTCCATCGACTTATTTTCACCAACCCCTCCCCTTTACCCGAACACTCGCGATTCACCGAACGCCCTTTAAGATAGCTCTCACGTATTTACGGAGCAAAGTTCCTCTTTAAAAGGCTCGAGAATACGGCGGAGGAGTAACCGAGTTCCGAGCATAATGCAGCAAGAAATAATTAATTGCGACGGCCCGTGTGAAGAGTTTCGCGAGGGCGGAAATTTATCGCGCCCGCCCTCCCTCCCCCCCTTTAAGGGCGCGGAACAATTAGCGATGAAAAATAAAAGCGAGATCGCGGGGAGGGTGAAACGACGACGCTACAAAGGAAGAAAAGAGGCTCGTCGGGAACAGCGCGTGGAACACGTCTACCGCATAAATTACCCGATCTCTAATTAAGTAGGACCGAAGCGCTCGTTATGGCCGAGCTGTTAATCATCGGACTCATCGCAACCGGTGAAAATTTTTCCGCCGCTTGCGCGGTCACGTATCTTTCCCGCGGCAAACCAAATTATTCTCGCGAGCTCGTCTTTGGGCTGCTACGAAATTCGGATGCTTCGCTGATAATTATTAAACCTGACCATCGCCTACCGTAAATAATTATTTCAACGGTTCGTAAGAAAAAAAGCCAACCTTCTACTACTATTTGCCTTTTTCTAGAAGGGTAACGGAATAATTTAACCCTCGTACGTTGTTACGAGTCAATTTGACCCGAAATGAAAGATCGACGTTGAGTAATTTTCTTCTAAAACGTGCAACGAGTGTACTATTGATGGATTTCTTTGTAATTAGGCAAGGAACACGTTCCATATGCATAACATACATGTTATATATCCATTAACCCTCTGCGGACGAGAAGTAATGACTCTTGTGGGAGTACTTTACTTTTGAATTCTTCGACTTTCAGTTTTCGGGCTTTTGAGTTTCAGATCATTTCATTTCCAACGATTTCAAATGTTTATTGTTACGTTAAGTATTCGTTGCATTAAGTTTTGTGCTTTAAAAGTCTACATGGGTTCAGAAAGACAACAAATTATTGGGCGACTGTTTGTCGACACTCGTCCGCAAATGGTTAAGATGTAATTGTAATAACGTAATAACTATGCTCGTGCATAGCTCTGATTCTTGCATTGAAAAACTAACGATACGTGAATACTCTGACTTCCGTGTAACATACATATTATTATACTATTAAATTGTGACGAGAAGTATTTGTTGTTTTAGTATGGACCTCGGTAATTTCAATACAATTTTGGTAATTTTAATATCAATATGTTTCATTTTGGCTCGAAAGACACTTGAGCATGTTTGACTAACCCTGCTCCAATCCTCGGATTGTTTTTCACTCAAACATGTTCCTATTTCTCTGAAACGTTTCCTAGCTTCGAGGTAAGCATCAAAACGTTCCTCTTCATATTTGTATATTACAAGTTACAATTTTTATTTCGAAGCTTTCTTTGTTTCAACGTTAGAAAATTCTTCTATAAAGAAGGGGGTGCAATTGAATCGAATAGGATCTAGAAAACCGTAGCAGGTTTAAAAAGAACCGAACATCTAAATAACGATAGCGTAGAGAATAGTGTACTCACAGGTTCGTGCGTTAAAGGGGTTAACTCTTTCGCCTCTGACGATTTGTGTGTTCCAGCCAAAGCCCGTAGCCGTCGGCTTTATCTAAGAACCGAACATCGAAGACCCTATTCAACCTACCGCGATTCGAGTGTCCGATATTTCTCCGAACCGAAGCCGGAAATTAAAGAATCCCCGGCAGGGAAAATGCAACCAGCGGAACAGCTGCATCTATATACGGTTTCTTCTATTTCTGCGCCTAAATACGCGCTAAGTAAAACTGGTAAAAAACTGTGCGAAAGGTAGGAAGTAGAAGAAGATAGCGATGAGCAATTTTCACCGACACCGGTACACCAGCCACGTATCTCGTTTCAGGTAGCACCGCACCAGGACCCGACCCAATTTCGCTACAATGCGCCGCGGCCTCTTTACAAAGGAAAGAGACAGAAACGTAGAGGAGGAAGAGGGCAAACGCGGCGAGGAAAAGGGTTGAACTGAAGGGAGGAAGAGACGCGACGCGACGCGGTTTTACGCGGCCGTACGAGTTGCAATTCATGCGGCGCAGGAACTGATATTTCGCGGAAAATGAATCACTCTTATACAAACGAACGGACACACAGTGGTAACGGGACACAATAGTGAGACAATGGGGAAAGCGTAGCTTTCGGCCGGTGGTGGCTGCGGCTCGGACGGAGGGATCGTAACCAGGGAGATACGCGACAACGCTGGATTCCGTGGCTTTCCAGGGGGAGGAAAACGCAGCCTGGAAAGGATGAAACTAGCCTTCGCTATACCCGACCGAGGGACAAAGCTTCCGCGTTCAGAAATACAAACTGCGCGACGCGACGCGACGCGACGCGACGTTCCGCTGCGCCCCGGAACTACATCCAAATTAAATTGGCCGCGTCAATTAGAGGCCGGGCTTGTCGAGGCTTTTCCAACTGGCTACTAATTAACGTCCAATTACCGCATTATGCATTGGCGATCTATAGTTTTTGTTTCTCTCTCTCTCTCTCTTTTTCCTTTTAGGGAGAGATTTGAATATAGAAGAGGGATGCGATCTCCCCAAAGTTAAAATATCCTATCGAGCATTTCGAGACGTTCGAGAAGATTAAAGGTCGATCATAGTGAGCGTTCAAAGTAAGCACCTGTACGCTTTACAGGAAAGAAGGTGTATTGTAATTTGTTCACCGTGTTGGAGGTAATTTATTTAAGGAATAGAGGAAGTGGTACTTTAACATTTATTACCCAAGTGGTATTTTAACATTTATTACCCACACCTGTTTACATTTCGATGTTACGTATAACATGGTAGCGTTCCGATGTAGAATCGAAATATATCGAACAAAAGTAATGTTTGCTACGAATTACCAATTCAAAGTAGCAGCGAAAATTTTCACGTTTGAAATTGTGGTCGAAATGTGGGCCACTCATAGAACAGTCTAAAATAAAAATGAAACCTGTTGCTTTTCCCAGAAAACAACCAACTCTTGTTAGACTATGAAAGGGTTAAAATATTCTCATTCATGCGTAACGCATCTTAATTATATTAAAATAAACCGCCCAATAATTGACCGCATATCAGTGAACGACCATTGCGCAAAGGAATGTAAATTACAATCTTAAAGATGATCAAGTGTTCGTAAGTAGTTTTTATTCGCATTTACGCTAAAACAGAGTTGCTTTTGAAAGCAAAGGTTAGCCAAATCTTGAATCATGGTTGCGTGCGATTATTCCCTACGCTTTTACACGTATTGCACTTTACGATCAATTCAAAAGATGATATAGAAAGAAAAAATAAGTATACCTCTATGGTACGTCGCTAAAGAAAAATGATTTCTAAGTTCTTTCACTGTTATCCACGACTTTATTCGAATATTAACCTAAAACACGCGTAAACGCGGCGATTAGATCGTTCACTGGTAGTGATTCGCTTCGCATATAACGCAACTTAAGATCTGATATTTATAGATGCGTATTCGACGAAACACAACCGAGTCTCTCTTGCGCTACACTACGAAAGGGTTAACTTAGAAGGGCAATCTTTATAGATCGAAGACCGAGGGAAAGAAAACAGGAGAGGAAAGGTTCCTTGCAAATGGTTGCCAACATTTCTGTATTTCGCGTCTTTTCGTGGAAGAGAAGGAAACAAAAAGATGTGTAAGCCTGTACACACAGAGAGAAAGAGGATTCGCTCATTGCGATCCCTTTAAATGCAATTTCATTGGGGCGTAGGACACAGCACTCGAGGGCGAACTTTCATCGAGCATCCGCCTTGAAATATTATGGAACAGCGCAGATGTTTGAACGCTGCGCTCAAACGCACAGCCGGGGCTTCGCCTTCGTTTAGCATGGCATGCGATATTGCAAACTGTTTTACGAGCTCCTCTTCCCTTTCTTCCAACCCGCTCCCTCCCCGCCATTCCCGTCTGCCGGCTTTCGCCCTTTGATGCTCGCGAACCGAAGTAACCAATAAAGTTTTTCAGTACACCAAGTATCGATAGTAGTAACAAGGGACATTTCTTTTCACGATCCTCCAACTTGCAATCCCTAAACCGGTACGTGGGTACACGCGCGTGTCAAACGCACGCGCGCATCTTTTTAAATCGCCCGGCTGTTCCTGGGAAACGTGGCAATGCTTGGCAGATGGACTTTGCGCGTCAACGCGACGAGGAAAGTTCGTATATTAGGTTGTCGCACGTGAAACAACGGATTTCATACGGTTCAAAGCTTTTCGCGCATCGCTCAACCGTGTAACAATTCTTAGCTTGTCTTCTTCGACCCGAACGTGCTTTTATTTTTGCGAACAATTTCGCAGGTTTCGGAAAAACGTACGGGAAATGTAATTTAAGATGCGTACGTTTAACTGTTGAACTTTTATATGCGACATACAAAGAAACTTAAAAGAAATAGGAGGTGTAAGTAAATTAAAAAGCCAAAGATACCGATTTCATTAATCAATGAACATTGTTAGCCACTGAATATCAGTGAATACTTTCAAAGCACGTACTTTTGCATAGAAATTCGTTTGTTTACCTTTCCCTGTTTCCATTTTCTTTTTTTGTACATTACTTTAATCATTTGTATATTTAACGTTCATTCACTGGTGCATCTACTCTATGTCCCAATTTTTAAGATCGCCACACTGTAATTATCCCTAGCTTAGTGCGATAAATTTCTAAAAGACGAATAGCTGAAATGAAAGTCGATAAAGTCCATGTTAAAAGGGTTAACAGTTCTAACCTATCCTACGCGAAATACAAATAGTATCTGTTCACTTTGAGACCAAATACACGCAAAAATATCCATTATCTTTGAACTGACAGCGATTCAATCTTATACCCTGTCGCTTTAAAGCGAGCAAAGTCCATCTGTCAAGTATCTATCAGGTTTCATGACACACCCTATATATTCAAATTCGCGCGTCTTCTCGGTGTTCATGAAATTTAAAAACCATCGAATCGGCCGGACCCGAGTCGAGTCGACGGGTCAGCCACGTTCCCTCGAGATTGCTCCTTTGAGGTCTGGTCAATCGTGGCACGCCTCTGCTTTATCAAACGTCTCCTCGTACTCTTCGAGGGCTTTCATGAAATTTAATAGCTCGCCCGACACGTTCCTCCACTCGATTCGTCGTGTACTTCCCCCCACCACGCCCCTTGCGGAAACCGCTTCGCACTGATTCCATAATTCTCGCGGATCAAATCATTTTTCACATTCTTATCATTGCCCCGGACAGCCATCGTGATAAATCGAAATTTCACCTACCCTCCAGCGACCCCTATCTTTCTCAGTATCGTTCCTTACCTTTCGTTAAAATAAGATCCCTCCGTTGCTACGTTATCTCTAATCGATACCAGGAGAAACACGAGTGGGAGTATCATTTATTTATAGAATATTCAGGAACAACTCGGTTAGGGAAGTCTGCGATTTTTATTATGCAAGCGCATCGGTTAATCGCAACTAAATGGAGCGACATCCGTTTGATTCACGTGTCCGACGAGCGCGTGTGTGAAATATTCACGAACGTTGGATTAATTTATAGAAAGGACGAAATAATAGTTGCTACGCTATAGCGAAAGACAGTGGAACGAATCAATGTTACAGCTGGCGAACTTTTAGAATGAATTTATTCATTATGATTAGCGTTGATTAGGTGGCAGATTTTTGCGCAAACTCATGTTTTTATTAACAAAATTAAGTAGAGCAGCTGTACTCAACGCTAATATCGCACTAGTTCGCTTGGTTACATTTAGATCTTGAGTTTTACTCGTTAAATTATTATATTACGATGCATAGCATACTATGTTGCGGTCCGCATAACGTTGAGAATATATGCGTATAATTATCGAAATAATCACTACTTTTTGTTTCATTTGTTTTTCTCTGTATACGAATCGATTAAAATGAGTCTAAAATCTAAACGCAAACCCGATCGGATTATTGGCTAAACAATTTCATACCGCGATAATATTCTCGTTACTCGTATAAATTATTATTTACCCATGTTTCGAGGTTTCGAATGTCCCATCTCTAGTTAAGAAAATAAATAGAGCGCAGTGTGAGTAACGGAGAGCGAAAGGTGAGTGTACGAGGCTAAGAAATAAAAATGTGAACAGCGTCCACTTTCTTTGGCTGCGGAACCAATAACAAAGAATATCTATCCAGCTATGTAATATTAGTAGAAGCAACGCTCCGCGGGTAACCGAAACCGAATCACGTTTCTCCCAATATCGAATCTTTCCGCTTCAAATGAAATTTTAATAAAATCCTCGCGACAACGCTCTTGTTGAGAAACACTGCTCCATCGCGTCCACTCTACTTTCTATGCAAAAACCGCCAATTAATTACACCATGCACCCCGCCACTCTTATTACCGCACCGTTCTCATCTTTCCCTCTCGAAAGTTACATCATCGCCAGTTACGTCACCGCAACCTATCGCTTCGTTCCATTCTTATTCCACTGATTTCGTAACGATCCGTCACTTATATCTATCCAACCTCGAAAGGCTCTTACCGAACTTCGTTCTTTCCAGATCTATTCCCGCCTTAGAGAAAGCTCTGCGCATCTTCCCTAGCGTTTCCATCAGTCTATCGTAAACTCGCGGAATCTATTATCTTCCGGGACCAGTTTAGGTTCGCTCTGTAACAATTCTTTCCGTGGCGTAAAA
Source organism: Eucera pruinosa (assembly GCA_028830335.1). Classification (NCBI taxonomy): domain Eukaryota; kingdom Metazoa; phylum Arthropoda; class Insecta; order Hymenoptera; family Apidae; genus Eucera; species Eucera pruinosa. Next base: position 845,156 of record JAMYCR010000014.1, read on the forward strand.
AGATTTCGCTGAAGCCAGTTCGATCGCGCGAAGGAGAGAGAAAGTAACGTGAAAGGTGCAGCCCCCGATTTTGCGCTCCGCGAGGTGAGTAGAAATTCAATAGATAGCCGGACGATAGAGTATGTTGTAGAGATTGTTACGGTGAGCGTGATCTATGGGCGCACCGTGACCTGGACGGCCCCACAATTTTCTCCAGGTATCGAAATGTCTTCGACAGCTTTCCTGTTCGATCCGTCGTTCCTCCTGGAAGCAGAATTCACCCTATTTGCTACACGCTTTCGCGTACAATGCGATCAACGTTGATGCTAATCGAGCTACTAGGTGCGGTACTATTTCTTCTACTCTGTGCGGTGCTGTTTCTTCTATTACATGCGGTGAAGTTTGTAAATAGGCGTTGGCATTCGCTCGGGACAAATCGAACTGTTTACAGTGCTGGCCTTCTCGAGTAAAGGCAAAGAGATATCGCAGAAAAATAGCGACGAGCAAATGCGTAAGCACGCGACATTATATATTGCTCGAGCAATACTAATGCGTGTTACTAATCAAACAATACTAATATATGTTACGTTAAATAATTGGATAAAGGAATTTGGAACGAGTAGCTCTCTTTTACCACTAACAATAATACTAGTATATGTTACTAATCAAGCAATACTAATATATATTACGTTAAATAATTGGATAAAGAAATTTGGAATGAGTAGCTCCATTTTACTACTAACAATAATACTAGTATATGTTACTAATCAAGCAATACTAGTGTGTATTAGTAATCAAGCAATACTAATATATATTACGTTAAATAATTGGATAAAGAAATTTGGAATGAGTAGCTCTCTTTTACTACTAACAATAATACTAGTATATGTTACTAATCAAGCAATACTAGTGTGTATTAGTAATCAAGCAATACTAATATATATTACGTTAAATAATTGGATAAAGAAATTTGGAATGAGTAGCTCTCTTTTACTACTAACAATAATACTAGTGTATGTTACTAATCAAGCAATACTAGTATATGTTACTAATCAAGCAATACTAATATATATTACGTTAAATAATTGGACAAAGGAATTTGGAACGAGTAGCTCTCTTTTACTACTAACAATAGTAAGATGAATTTAACGGAAACAAATATGATTTGCCATGTTTACACCTTTGCAAGATGGCTAACAATAAGCACGTCATAACTACTAATACAGGTCGACGCGAATTGTATATCCAAACGTGCCAATTGAACTTTCTTGTATTTAGCATCGTGCAATTTCTTCTATTTGATACGGAAACTTGCAAATAGGTGACAGGATTCGCTCAGGATGAATTAAAAGGTTCGTAACAGAAACTACCCTTGTCAATTTTAATCTTCGTGCAGAAAAGCAAAGGTTATAACAGAAAAATTCTATCCATATGTGCGAACCAAATTATTATTATCTCTTCTACTTTGAATGGTACTGTTCCTTCGATTTCACGAAATAAAGTGCGAACAGATAATAAAGTTCGCTAAATTGAAGAGCTAAAATTGAAGAGCTCCTAACAAAAACAATTTTTATCTTCATGCAGGAGAACAAAGGATGTCGAAGAAAAATAGTTGAACTATATTATTATCTCTTCTACTTTGCACGGTGTGGTGTCTTCTATTTGATCTGACGATGTACAAAGTAGGTAATGGGAATCGCTCAGGATAAATTCGAGTCCCCGTAACAAAAACCACCTTTCTAACTTTTGCTTTTCATACGCGAAAGATCCATGCATCTAAATCGTTGAGCTGTGACTAACGTTCTAAACTCCGACAAAGGTTGTTCTTTTCACAAACTCCTCAATCGAAGACTTTTAGGTTTGGCGCAACATCGTTCGCGTCTACTAAGCGTGCAAACAACTACGCATGCCTCTAATTAGATCCGATCGCACGAGCAGAAGGACAATCGAAGCAATTAGCTTGGAGGATCGAATCATCGATCCTCGTCTCGCAATCGTTGCACACTTACCGATACCTTCTCCCGTTTTCGTCGCATTTGATCGGCGAGTTCAGCGATGTACTCGCGATTCTCGTCTCCCATCGCTCGTAATCTACCGACAAAAGCGGCCTGGATCAGCTCCGCGCGTTCCGATATCGTTCCACGCTCGTTATTCTACTCTTCGAGCACTCGTCCGTGTTCGAATGATTTCGAATGGACGCGTTGCTTCGCGATTTACGAACAGCGTCGCGTCGCCGCGAATGCGACGCAAGTTTGCCAAGCGAAGCAACTCCGTTAATTGGAATTTGATCGTAACTAGGTGGTGCTTCCGATCGCACCTTCAATTTCCACGTTCAAAGGAAGCAGACTGCGGCGAGGGAAGAGACTTTTTACCGTAGGCATTTAACTACACATCGTCGGATGCTTGATCAAAAACCGGCGAAATTGCGACGCTCTGTAATTGCTTCGCGTAGCACGTTGCGAATGCTCGGGGAAATTGCGGGTCTGGCCGCGAGCGTGAACCTATAGCCGGCTAACAAAATGGGAACGTTCGTATAAATATTCGAACAATAACTTCCGATTTCGCCGGCTCAGATAATGGCCGCGGCACTCATTACGATACCTATGAAAACTTACGATAATACCCCGACGCTGCGCGATTGCTTCGCTTCGAAAACCGCCCTGCAACCTGTTCGCGAATCTCTGTTTCTCTGTTTCGATATAGTAAGCTTCTTTTTGGACCCAGTTTGAAAATACGACGAAAAGAGGAAAGAATAATTCGCGTCGTGGCGAAGGGAAAAATTTACCTCGTAGAATATGTAAGTATGAAAACTTAGGATAATAGCGGTGGTAGGAGATCACTTCCTTTTGAAATTAGCTCGTAACTTGTTCTTAAGTCTCTATCTTGAAACTTCGAAACGCAAAGTTTATTTTTTGGACCCACTTTTTAACGATGAACTTTGAGAAATCGAAAAGAAAGAAAGAAAGAGTAGCTCGAAATAATATGCAGTGGCTGCCATAAGTTAAGGCTGTAATTCTGTTTCATATTAACTTTTTAGTATCGCGTTGTAATATACAATGCCTAATAATATAGAATATAATATAGAATACCTAATAAAATAGAATATAATATAGAATCTACATAGAAATAATATAGAATCTACATAGAAATAATATAGAACTTACATAGAAATAATATAGAATCACATTTAAAGCATCGAGTCTGAAATGGAGTCTACAAAACTCCGGAACTTTTTGGCTCTTTACGTATAAACATGCAAGATTCTTTACAATTTCGTCGTTGCCTTATTCGAGTCACATTTTCTCAATAAATATTGCACCGTATACGTCACGCTGATATTTCACGCTTAAATCGAATCCACGAAACTTGGAAACCTATTAAAACTATTGAAACAAATCTGCAAGACCCGAAACTCGATTTTATAAGGTTAAATTGCACCTCGATAAAATTCATTTCACGAACGCGTTAATAATATGCTAATATTAGAAGCTACGATAAAGCGCCATATTTTATCGATACGGTAAAGCTATTATTCTTCGTCTTATTAATACGATAAACCCGGAAACTTATGGCAGCCACTGTACGTCGCAACCCAATATTTATCAGCGATTAAAAGCGACCGCTTTAATTAGTTTAGCGAGTTTCTTCGCGAATTACGCGAAGCGCGTTCATCGATTTACTCGCAAAGGGAACGGAAATATTGACAAAGTATACGCGTTACGATACAGTGGCGAGATAATAATCGCGTAAAAAGCCAAGTACGGCTGAGAAACAACATTGCGATAGTTTCTCGGAGAGCAACAGAAGTTTGTATTGCGGCAAGTTAAGTCTCTCTGTTGTAAGCGGAAGGAAGCATGGTAACAAGTAGTCGGAGAGCATGTTTGGCTTCGCGTATCGTCATCGTAAAGAAACAAAGAGAAAAAAGAAAGCTAATATCTTGCCGGCAACTCTTGTTTTCCAGACGATTTTCCTCGCTCCTTACGACCACGTTAACGCATCCACACATTTCATTGCGATGCTTGCCAACTTTTCGAACGCGAGGCGTCAATGAAAGTTTTATACCTCCGAGGCAAGTTTATCGAACAGATGCAAAAGCATCGTTTTGCGAAACAATTTCTATCGCAATAGAACTTTCCGCTCGCCTATAAATCCGCGAACATTCGTTCTCTAGTGTAACTAGACTGCGGATACGTTTACGCGAACTCGGTTTTTTTTTATAAACAAAAATAAAGATCCACGTGTACATCTATGTACATTTATTGACAAAAGTTAAGAAACATGGTCTATTATTTGCGAAGCTTTACGTCGTCGTTCGCTTTTCAGATACATGGATTTGAATTAAAAGCAGATGAACTTATTACTTATCGATGTGTGTAATACTATATTTTCATGCTATTGCAAATTCTAAGCTACGAATTTTAGCGGCGAAAGGATACACAAACGTTCATAAGTGACTACTTCGTTTCTTAACTTTTCTCATTGTCAGTAAATCTACATACATATACTGATTGCACGTATCCTTTAGATATCATGAAATATATTTTACTTTAGATATTTTGCACATTTTTGCACACTTCTCCGCGTCGTACGCGTTCTGTAGTCTTGCGTACATTTAAGTTTCCCATAAATGCATAAAGATTCGCAATCCAGCGATAACACTTTACCAGAGACGTTACGCGGATAAAGCTGAGTAGAAATTCCGACTAGAATACCATTCTCTTATTCTACTTTTTCCAAACGATCCTCTTTGCATGGCCGCAAGAAATCTTCCTTCGTTTCATCGCGGAGAAGACGACAAAGTATAAATCGAGTGTAAAGTAGAACTTGAGACGATCTTGAGACTATCCGAGACAAATAGAACTTGCTACCATCGGAAAGCTTGAATAAGCGGAATAAATTGAACTTCTACCGAGTTCTCGCGAAATGTCAACGTAGAACTTTACTAGCGTTTAACTGCGATGCAACAGGAAGCGCTAATTACGCGCAGGGGGTGGGGGGGGGGGCAGACTTAATGTCTGGAGAAAAATAGAATTCGCAAGGGCACATTGTTTGCTTGCTGAAGACTAGATGTCGAAGAACAAGGAGGGGAGAAAAAGATCGGATTTTCTTTAGTCGTAGGACGTAAAAGATGAGATGTCAGTGGAAATAGGAGCACAGCATTGTTCTGGTGTCTATTCATTCTGGAGAATCGTTCTCCAAAGAAAGGGTCTCTTCATTAACAAAGACAAGAAGCGAATTAGGAGCGTCCCTAGAGTTCGCGCTATATCCAGTCACCGTTCTCTCTTCTCCCTATTTTTTATTCTCTCTTGCGAGCAACATGACAGACGAATAAACGTAACGTTGCTAAATATTTAAAGGTTCGCGGAAGCTTAACGAAATTTCAGCTGCAGGCAAGAAGGTAACGAGTAGCTGCGAACTTTTACGCAAATTTATACTTTTATTAACCCTTTGCGCTACAATAGAGAAACGCTCGTTCTACAAATTATTGTGTAGATCCCACGAAAATGGATATTATCGACGATCAAATTTCATTTTAGCTTTCTATTATAATATCGCGGATTATTAACGCTAAAACTACCAGACCGAACAATTGACCTGTTAATGATTCGTCATAGATAATTATGTAAATTTGCAGCGGCGCATTTTTTAGAGAATTCCACGATTTCACGTGGAAAATATAAATGAAGATTTATTTTAGTTGCGATATACATTTCTTTCAAGTATCTATTATTTTTATTCCTTTGGTACAAATAGGTATACTTTGGTCGCTGGTAGTTTTAGCGTTAAATCAAAATTGCACGTAACATTCAAATATGGTAAGTTGCACGTATCGAAGGAATGAAGCAATGATTAGCTAACGCTGGCATACGTAAGTAACAAAATAATCGTAGCGCAAAGGGTTAACAAAGTTGAACAAATTGAATCCAGATAAAATAATGTTCCACCATCGAATAATTGTTACAATAATTTGCAACGATGCTGCTACGAATACGTTTCTATTAAAGGATAGAATCGAAACGGGAGCAAACAACGAACCTAAAGTTAGAAATTCAAGGAACGATTGAAAGAAATAAGTGCCGAAGAACGTGCAGCAATGAATATTTGCAACAACTTTGATATTGTTATACAAAACAGATCCTAGGTTTTATGGCCCTGTTACAAGGATCTGTACTTATGCGAATGGAGTTACAGATAGACTTGACTTTTTTAATGGCACTGTAAACAACTGCGGAATAACTTCGCCGAGACTTACGAATGCAGCTTAGTTCAATTATATTCACCGTCAAATGCAACCCCGCTTACGTTTTGCATTGTCATTATTCAACATTTTTCTTCTACGTTCTACCGGGTTGCAACCAGGCTGCGAATTTTTATTCTCCTGCATTTGGGAAAAATTTGAATACGCGTAAAATTGCAGAACACCCATAAAACTGGTTTAATACGATTGTATAATTTGTAAAGATTTTCTTTTATAAATATGCAAAATAGAGCACGCATTACTGTATTTAGGGAACGAAACTAATTTCTCTCTGTGCTCCATTCGTCTAACCGTGTCTTTAAAAGCGTGATTTTGCTCAAATATCCGCAATCTACTTGCTGAAATTCGTCTCAAACTTATCGAACGACCCAATAGATATCTTCAACCGCGTTTTTAAAAATATCAATTCGCATAAAAATCCGCAGTCCTCTTATTAACTCGTTCAAACCTATGGCGCGGAACATTTATCGACGAAAGTAATTTAGTTTCGTAACTATTTTGCATTATTTTAGAATAATCTTCTAGTCCATTACTATCAATCGTTGTAATATTTTTCCACGTTAAAGTACGACGCGCCTGTTTAAAGTTCCACAAATTTCCGACCGAAAAGATAGTTTCGCGTTTAGAACGGTTTAAAATTCGTCTGAAAACGGATTCCTTTCTCGTCTAATAATAATTCCTCGCGACTTATATACGAAGCGGAGAAAATTGCAGTTGTATCATCGCGATCGAATTATTCGAGATTCATTATTCTCCAGCGGAGACGCTCCGCTCTTTGACATCTCCCGCTATCGCGTCTCACTATTGATCGACCCTTTCTACTTGAAACTCGCGTAGCAGACGCATTACACAGCGTCTACGAGTTACGGATCTACGGGCGAACTTTCAAGTTAACGCAATTTTAGAGAATAGTGCCTATCATCGTGTGTGGGCACGTTGACTAATTGTTCGGTGATTTTATTGTGCCGTTGGAAGTAACACAGCGAAGAGGCAGGGGGGGGGGAAGATATTGTTTTACCGTTGAGCGAGGTCGTTATACCGATTACAGAGACGGGAACACTGCGAGGCTGATGTATAATGAGACACTTTGATAGCGTTTAATGGAATTCTGTATGAAGCGACCGCCTGGGTGTTACGTTGTTCATAATATGGTTGGACGTCGCCTGTGCACTGTGGCAATTAATCATCGTCGATTATCGGCTGCTCCGTGGAAAGAAAAAAAAAAAAAAGGAAATGGGATCAAAGCGATATACGCGTTGCGGCAAAGAAAGTAGTCAGGCCGAGGAAAATAAATCGTTGTTCGGTCGGTTAAAAGACGATGTGCGAATTAATATTTTTAAAGACACGGTTGGAGAAATGGGGAGCAGAGATAGAAATTAGTTCCGTCCCTTAAATGTAACGCGAGAATTATTCCACGACGAATCGATCACTTTTTTCCCTCGTTGTCTGGGATTTTGTTCAAATTGAAATATGTCGTAGTCTATGCGAAATTATGGGAGGAGGGGTGTAAGTCATCGTTTTACCGATAACGAAATTGATTAAAAATTGCGGGCCATTGAAGTTTGCAAATTTCAGCGCGCTTCGCGAAAAGTACCTTCGCAAAAGTATTTTTATCTCCGAAACTATCGAAGATACGAACTTCATTTTTCTTTTGTTTTAATCGTGAAGGCACGGCCTATTCAGATAAATTTTTCTTAAGTTGAAGAAGTTTGTTTTTCTACTGAAAATGACAAACAAACTATTACGTCGCGAATTGAAGTTCAAGATCACGATTTTAAAAATCGTATCGAAAAAAATACTATCGTATTCCTTGAAGGAATTTTCTCTATAAAATAAGCTTCCCTCTACTTTGATACGAGTATCTAATAACGTATAATATGATAATTTGGATATATTTCGGATGATTAAAATCGTTACCTTGAACATCAATTCGCGACATAAGAGTTTATACTTTTATACGTGTTTGCACAGCTATAGTAGTGGCCAAACGTCTTGTTAAACTAAATTTGAACGTCTAAAGTGAAGTACATCGAGCTCTAATCGCTCCATGCTTAAAGAAAAATATATCCAAACGCCGTACAAACAGCCGGCGGCGCAAACTTATCCGACGACCCGACAAAAACTTTCCTCGTTCAAGGGAAACTCGGCCAAAGCGTGCATGGATTCGAAACTCGAACATATTCCAACGGGAAAAAATCCCCGACAATCGTCTACAATTTATACTCGATCTAAAAGGAAAGAAAGAGAAAACCCCCTCCGTCGTTGTTCCCCAAGTTTAAGAAACGGTAGAATTCCGTTAGAGCGTGCAACTGACGATTCAAAAGTTTCCCTCTTCGCTGAGCAGGATGATTTTCCTTTAAGCGAGCGTAGCTGCGTTCCAAGTGGAACTGGCAAACGTGCACTTAGTCGTTTTTTTTCCCCCCCGAATCTTGGAACACGCAAAAAGGCGAAGGCAGCGTTGAAGAAAAGCAATATTTCAAAGTGGAGGGAGGAGAGAAAGTAAAAGGAAAGTGAGCAGCGTGAAAGACAATACTCGACGAGGCAGCCGTCGAGGGCGATTTTTCAGCGCCGTAATTACCTCGACGCCTTCGAACGAGGAAAACTCGTTGAGTAGAGTTTGCAAAGATGGCCAAGAGGGAAAGGTTGCGTCGACGAGTACACGGAGCGACAGACTGTACCATTGACAAACATTCGAGAGGAAGGGGGATGCTGCGGAGGGACCGTCAGCCGAAGTTGTCGAGGTCGAGAGAGTTCGGGTCAATGGGTTGATTACCTGTAATGCAGTTACATCCCCCGAGTGCCGTAACAACGCTAACCAGACCCTGCATTGTAGGCTCATGGTTCGTCGCATTTTGATACGCTGTGTCTTTCGACACGTCGAGAATATGCTCCGGCGAAACGGAACCGGCTGCGTTCAATGCGACAGAACACGCTGCAAACGCACACACGCCCCCGTAAACTTTTAGGGTAGATGCACCGCGTACTGCCACTTTAAGGTTCGCGCTTTAAGTCACTTTAGTTAACCGTTTTAGAACGTCGTTAACGTAAAGATCGTTCCGGTTTTGGAGCGTAATATTGTTCAACCGCTCTTTTACTTGTGAACATTTTTTTATATATGTTTAATATTATAAATTCATTACTACGTAATTGATGTCCTTCGTACTGTTACTCGAAAACTTTTCATTTAAATAGAAACACGTTTTACACGTATTAGCAATTTAGTTCTGTGTAACAGATATAAGATATATAGTAAACGTATCGTCTTTACCGAATTATGACACATTTCATAATTTATAATTGTAGTGGTCACGTTTCAATGTTCAACGGCACATTTACCTCCTAATATTCATTTATAAATATTAAGTGTAAACGAATATAAGATGTCTATGCGTTGTTACGTAAAGCAAAATCCAAATTTAGCGTGAAAATTTCTTTACTTACTTTATTCTTCATACGTTACTTCGCTATTAAATAAAACGAGTTGAAGTGGCAGTCGTAGGAACAGTGACAGTACGCGGCTCATTTATCATAGCTTGATCGATGATGACGAATAGCGCTGCGTACTTTTATGCTAATACTTAGTTTTATTAGCGAGCGGCGAATTTTTTTTCAGTACGTACCGATTGCGAATCTTGATTAGATGCTACGATCGAATAGTTAGGGCACGCAATAACTGAACAAGTAGCAAATATGCGTGTTTAGGAATGGATTAAAATAGTTAAGTAGCTTTGGATCGATTTGAGATAAAGGTAATCGCGTGTTAGTTGGGTTAAAGGTTAACTTAACTCGGCTGATGCTCTTAAACCTTCTTCTGACTTCTAACTTTAGTTCGCGATTTTCTCTATAACTTTACTACAGTGTTTGTAAGTGAAAACGAAGTGCACGGCAGTATTAAATATTTGGTGAGACAATCCTGAATTTATATATATAAGATAATATAATAGTTTATACATATAAGCGAATGTTTTAAAAATTATATCAACGTCAATTAAAACGTGCTGCATATGAATTCGTGCGAATAATCCGAAGAAGGATTATTAGAAGGATTAACGAAAGGTTAACCAGAGATTAAAGAGTACGAAGATGTCGTAAAAATAATATTATATATATCGATATATGAAAATACAACATTGTCATGCACGTAATGTTAAAGTTTCTCCTGTCTGTGATTCTTCTAAAGTGTAACTGTTACAAAGATTATCCCAAGTAAAAAGGCAACCAAAACTCTTCCCTGCAGCGCAACAAGAAGTAAAAATCGTGCAAGTGGGCAAAACGCAAGATAGCAGCGAGTACGAGCAACCGGAAGATTGCGAATGCGAAAACGATAAAGGGCTACGTGTGAGCAAATTCGATTTAGACGCGATACGTACGACTCTATCGTGTAGCCGGGACGCGTGGCGTCGGTGGCAACGTGACGAATGCATTGCGGTTGCGAGTAATAACGTCTGCTGGTCAAAAGCGGCACCAATTCCACGCCCCCGGTCAATTCGTACACCTGCACCTCCTCGTTGTAGCGATTTTTCGAGCCACCTATTTGCGTATCCGTGGCGATACCTAAGGGGAACGAGTCTCGACCTAGAAATCGAAGCCAGATGCTGGCGTTTGCAATAGAGACGCGGAGAATCCGCGTCCGTTTACCTGGTTCTGCCTTATCATCAAAGAACTTGTTCATATCCGTGACGGGCAACGGATTAATGCTCCTTCTGTGTAACCTTTCGATCGTAGAATTGCTCGTCCATCCCTGCAACGATTCAAAGTGGTAACTGGCTGCAACTCGGCGCAGCTTGTGCAGTGCAAACCTCGAATCGACTTAGCGGAATGGAGGAGGAGGAAGTGGAGGAGTTCATTGATATTCGCGCGTCTTGGTTCGATCGCTTCTAAGATCTAGGAACGCGGTAGCGGTGTGTGCAATATCCAGGTGCTATTTACCTAACCCTTTTACGTATGTACAGGCTTCCAAAGATTTGCCTATCGAACCCGCCGCCAAACTAGCGGGCAAATCTTCGCGATAATAGCCGTGGAGTTTAGACAGTGTCAACGCGTTAAACCCGAAGTCTGATGGAACGCTGGAATTAGAATTATATCGCGATGGACATTAGCTAGGCAACTGAAGCTATCGTTGCTTCCATCAGCTTTCCGGTTTGGCGAAGTTTAGATTGCAAACCGTTGGGGATGTCGATGAAAAAGGGAACAGTTTAACCCCTTGACGCCGCATCGATCGTCAATTTACGCGCGATGATTTATTATATATCGGTTGTCTAATCAATTTGCCGCTTTGTCGATCTACAATTGCCGTACCGAAATCTTTCAGATATCGCTGCATTTATATTATTGTAGATGCAAATTGTAATTGCTTTGTTAATCGGAGAATAGCTACTATAGCGAAACCTCTGCTAACCAAATATGTACATCCAAAAATTCTATTGAGTTGAACGGGAAATTCGTGTTGCTTATTTGGTCAAATTGGAAGACGGTTCTTTTTTTCTTTTATTTAGTTTCATTGAATCAAAGTTTCGTTGAATTATATTTATGAAGATATTCGCCGTATTTCCTGATAATCTTTAGCCACTTTCCAGTTAACTTTCGCCTACAATACACATGCAAAACTTCTCAAAAGTTTTCCAAATATTATTTTGCGAATTCTTCGATTAACCCAATATTATTCGAGCCAATCGTGAGTGACTATTCGTATGAGAAAATTAATGCAACTGGATAACAACCTGCCAATACCATTTATTTCGATACAAATTAATTAAATCTAGTATAGGATATGTAGTTGTTCTACTATCTGATAGATCTATATCTACTGAACCGTAAAATTGAATACCGAGTCGAGTTCTAGCTTCTCGATTTCGATCGTCAAGGGGTTGGTTAAAGCAGCTGGGAAGTGGCAAATTTTCCGAACAACTTAAAACAGTGTACACGGGAATCGGGGAAAGAGCGAAGGAGGGAATAAATCAAAGGGTAAATCAGGCGGAAGGGCAATAGAAACGCGGAAGAAAAATTGATCACCGGGTAATCAGTAATCGCTTAGGTAGACCAGACTCGACTTAACGCGGTTGCTTCGTTCATTCATCAACGTCGCTCTAGTTAGCCGGTTAGTTACAGCAAGGCCGTGCGCTTTATTATGAAGAAAAACAGAAAACCTTCCATAAATCCAGCAGCCATAAATCCATGCCCGGCGAACGAAAGAGAAGGATAAAGGACGCGACGCGATAGTTTGGATGGACGAAGCAAGAAGATGCACCGGACCGAAAGATGCCAGTGGGATACAAGGGAGAAGAGTGAGGAGGGCGGTTTGAGGACGAGCTTACGTGCAGGAAGAAGTAAACTCGGCTGAAGTGGAACGCGCTAATAAATTTCAGTTTAAACTTTCCGGCCGCGGAAGCTAGCCAGGAGGATCGTTCAATTACGCAGTAACGCGGCACGGTTATGTGTTTGCCGTTCGAGGATGCTACCGGCGGTTAATTAAAAATTAAGAGTTTCGTACGCGGGGAACGTTGCCACGGCTGAGGCCGAGAGGAAAGGCCAAGAGGAGGAATAGGAAGGCAAGGCAAGGCAAGGGAAAGCAAAGGGTTGGGCGACGACGCGCTCGATTGAAGTCGCGCGCTCGCGCGTCTCCACGGAAACCCAACCGCCGTGTTTCTGAAGGCACACACGTTAATATAAGCGCTAATTTCCACTTCAAACGTTGTTTACCGACGCCCACCGTGTGTGTAGCATGATATCTGCACCGATAGAAAAAGCTGCGGCCTTGTGACGACACGGTGCGCGCCGTTGCATTCGTTTCTAGTTTCTAGGATGCTACTTTCGGCCTGCATGTATGTATATATGTACAAATGGCGGGAATCGAGACGAAAAACTCATGGCCTTTGATTGCGTCTCTCTCTCTCTTTGTGTGCGCAGGCTCGGACGATTAAACGTCTCTCTAACGTCTCTTGCTAACGGGTCATGCATCCCGAGCTAAAAGCTTCGACGATCCAGCTTCTAGCCGATCGTCCACGGATCCTGAGAGCTCTTTCGAAACGGTCACACTTGTATGTATCTCGATACGCGGACGATTCTCGTGCGATGCCAGAGTACTCGTTCGAGTGAGGCATCGATCGTGTTTCGTTCAATTAACATTGAAGTTTATCGTTTTATACTCTTTATCATTTTCTTACAAAATATTACGGGGGTCTTGGAGAACACGCGTAGAATTGTAAGTGTACGCGTGTTAAAGCGAACGAGGAGTCGAGGAAATGGCTGAACGATCTAAGAATTGAAAACGAGCGAGAAAGGGGATGAAAGGAGCGGCTAAGAGGAGAACTGAGTATCAGGGCGAGCAAATACGCGATGCTGGATGAGACAAAAGGTAGTACAAAGGAGTTGGAGTACAAAGAGGAGGGAAAGCGAACAAGAACGAACGATTAGATGACTATATTCCAATAATATAATATATGTATGGTATTTGTCGATGTTTACGTTGCAGTATGCACTTGTCGGAACAGAATTATGCTAGGCTAATTACTATACTGCGAATCTTTATGCAAATCATTACATCATTGCACATAACGTCAAAGGAGGATCTCAATTAGGGGTTGATTCGCCCTCTAATTATTCCAACTTGTGCTCTACTTCGAACATTTCATATATTTTTGCATGCTATACCTACGTGTCCTATATCGTTCTCACGGTTAAATTTCCCATAAATGCGTAAACATCCGCAGTCTAATTATTGCGCATTGCAAAAAGCGATAGATGGATGAAAGTTTGTGCGATCTCATCGAACGCGTATCGCGATGCATCGCGGCGCGAAAGAGCTCTAACGCATCGAGATGATCGCGTACCATGGATTCGAGGAAGCGCACACCCAGCAACTTGGGATCCCTCCAAGGAACTCCGCCGGGACCAGGTCGACCCCAAGGCCAAAGCGGCGCCAGCTAAGCACACGGCGTCGTAGCATATTAAACAGTTTCCAAGGTTCGTTTCCTACATCCGCGGGCTGACTCGTTCGCGTTCGCGTTCGAGCACGTGCTCCAAATCATTGCCACCCCCGCTACCCTAACACCTCCTTCACACGATTCGTGAATCGCGATTCACCTACGATACGCGTACTACTCGTCCTCGACAAGAAGGCACGCAAGTATTTACATTCCCGTTCTACGTACAATCTACTAGCTTTCCCACGCGCACATGCCGTGTTCGCTATTAACCGAAGACGTTAAAAATTGATTGAGGGGTGGTTTAACCCCTTGCCATACCATTTTTGTATTATCAATGCATACCGCATAAATTATTCGTTTGCTTTTTTACAGTATTGTATGCAAAGAATTCGAATGTTATACGTAATTTTTAATCGGTGATTCTTAACCTTATGAACTGAAAGTATAAATCAAGCTACAATGTAACTTTGTTGCAAGCAGAGACACTTTTTATTGTACCGACACTATAATTCATGTCACGAGTATTACTCGTTATTGTGTGCCAATGGGTTAATTACAAAGACGGCGTGTGGCGATAGGGGAGACAGTGGAGCATATCTACAGTGAGGATGTAAAGACTCGTCTGCCTTCTTTTCGTGGACGGAGAGTAGACGTTACGACAAAACAGAAACGAGGTGCAATCTACTATGGCCGTATTCAAATTGGCAAACACATACCGTCACATTTGTTTACCGGTCGGATTTGTTGTTACACGATACGCAATTAGGACTCAGACTTACAGTTGATTAGAGTCATTTGGACACCTATCATCGCGAGGATCGCAATGACAAATTTTTGCTACTGATATTCAAAATGTTAACTGCACCGTGGAATAAAAGAAGGAACTCGCTTTTCATTTTTACTACTTCTTTTATATAGAAGCCAAACGAATAACCTATCAATTTCATCGATTTTCTGAGAGAAGTCTCTGTTAAGAAACGGTTGCATCACAGGCGAAATGGCGTTGCTAACTGAATAACCAATTCCTAGCTAGGAAAGCACGAGCATCGAACGTGGATCACGATTCACGAATCGCCGTTGCGAAGATCTAACACGCGAGATGAATTCACCGCTTGAGCGGCATGATAAACTTTCGCCCATCTTCGTACCCGTTTACGTACCACCACTTTATGCAATCCACTTTTAATAAGTTTAACGTGGCCGTTCTTTTCTAGCAGAGAAATATGTATACCGACGCAACGGTTGAATTCATTTACCCGACTGTTAGTCGTTTAATTTGTCAAAGGAGACTCGGAACGAGGTATCGAATCGCTAACACAAAAGGAGCGACCCTGTTTTCCCTTGAAATTTCCTTGGGAAATTCTTTTGACGCGAAGTTTCTCGCGTCACCAAGAGAAATCGAGTTGCTTCGCAGGGAAGCCAGTAGAGACGTTTCTAACTGTACGTGATCGGAGAACGATACGTCTACAGTGGAATCGAAAACGGTCTGAACACCCAGCTATGTCGACGTTTCGTCCCTTTATCGACCTTATTGCTACGAAAAAGATGTTTCACGTTTACCGTACACCGAAAATCCATTACCAAATGCCTCTTACATACATCCACGCGAATTCCAGTTACTTTCTCAACCGTTTATAACTCTGCATCGCAACGGTCGGCAAAAAGTTTTCGATCGAACATGTGATCATGTAAGGCTAACAGCTATTAGATATGTGCAAAAATTCAGGTGGATTTGGAATGCTTGAATAGCACTGAAAAGGTTAAAAACATTGCGATCCTCCGTACGAAATGATTAAAATCCGTAGACGGTAATTAAATAAAACTCTGCCGCGATAGAAGGGTTAAGAAAAATATCGGTTGGCGAAGTTAATCACAGTTATTTGGGATAACCTGAGCCCCAATGAGCCAGCCGAATAATCGCCGGGGTAGATAAACTTTCAATTACGAAAGAAAGTCGAAAGGAAAGATCCCTGATGGAGATTGAGCTCTAAGAGCGCGGCAAGTAAGCTTCTCAATGAACGCACTCAACTTTCATACAGGTCTAATCTAAATTTATGCAACGAAACTTTTATGTCCCCATCCCGGTGGCCAAATTATCCCGGCAAATTACCTTAATGATCGAGAATTATCCGCTCGAAGATCTCTCTCTCTCTCCCCTGCTCTCCTAAGAGCTTCGTTAACAAGCTATCGTTAAGCATGTAAAGAATATCGACGCGTGTCGATCGATACGCGGGTAATACATATTCCATGAACGGGGTGGCAGAAAGGTTTCGTGCACGAGGTCGCTTGAGATGTTAATGAAGGGCAACGTCACCGAGGTGACGACGATATCGCAGGATTCTATCGGAACAACCACGATAACGATAACTATAACCGCCATCCGCTGGATCGCTCTTCCAACCCCTTTTGCTATACGCCTTGACCGAGGCGAATCCGATCGAAACGAGAATGCTGATCGCATTTATTCTATCGATGCTGGATTCAAGCTTTTCAAGTACGAATTAAAGCTTTCGAGGTACGGATTAAAGCTTTCGAGGTCTGGGAATATTAACACCTCATCTACCGCATTTTGGCCTAAACAATGTTATTCATTTCCATTCTCTGCACTCGTTTCAGACTATAATAATATAGGATTTCTTAGAAACAAAGTAGATGTAAAAGAATAAAACACGATGGATTCATAGGCACCCCAAAATAGCCGAATAATAGGCTACGGGTAAATAAAGTGTTAAGAGGGGAAGACTCGAGTAAAACGTTAAAATAAGGGTGATTTTTGGCAATTTTTTTTGTAACATAAAACCTTGATGAAACTTCTCGTCGGTTCCCATATATATTCTTTAACATCTGAAGATATAAGAACTTTTTTTGTGGTCACATTTTGTCGGTTCTTTGTGTAGCAATAAATGTTTTACTCCACGGACCTTTCCATCAACTATGTTGATCGACGTACAGTCTGGCATCTTTTTACATCGATGTAGAATATAAAACCAAACGCAGTCTTTTTCGTATCAGAGCTACGCATCGTACGAACCGAGATCTCGTTTAATAAAACGCAAAATTAACGATAGTACGCGGCTCTAAAGACGAAGGAACGATTTCCGATGAAAAATTGATAAAATTCACCACCTTAATTACGCAACGAACGTAGCTTGAACAGTTAATATCACGAATCGAGTAAATTCGTAAGACGAAGAACTTAGCCACGCTTATTTTCGTGCACCGTAAAAGGGTTAATCTGATTCGCCTCGATTTGCCACACGTTCCTTCTTTGCGACCTCGCGAAACTTTCGAATTCGAGTTCTGCGAATTTATAAATTAGCTCCCCTTGCCAGCTGTAATATTTTTTCAAGGACTGGCTTAGCCAAAGGAAGCGGAAAAAGTGGCGCTATAAAAGTACTCCTCAATCACACGTTTTAAACGGAGTAAGGCAAAGTATGTGGGGCACAGCAGCTGCACACTATCTTTTTAAACTTTGAATTGCAAATTATGTCCCCCCTCCCCTTCGCCAGAACTAGTTCCCGAATCACGACCAAGCAACGATCGCCGCCTGCTTGCGTCACTTCCAACATATCGAAGGCAAACGTTTGCACGGTTATTATCGGCCAACGACGAATCTTTTCGACGATAGGCTAGATTGTCCCAATTACCGCCACTTTAACCCCTTGCGCTACGATTATTTTATTACCTACGTACACTAGCGTGTTGGCTAATCACTGCTTTCTTATTACGTTGCGCGCAAATTATTTGAATATCGTGGGCAATTTCTATTTAGTATAATAGACCCCTAATATTGTAATACAAACCCCTAATATTGTAATACAAAGCCGTGTAAAATATGAGATAATAGCAGCTTAATGGGGTGACTGCACGAGTGGACGAATGAGCGAGAATTGTTTCGTAAAACCAAGTACCTATTTCAAGACCGAAGAGGCTGGAAAATAAACTCATACATATATATTGTAACACAAAGCTGAAATTATCGTTCATATTAAATTTTCTCGTCAGCGGTATCCATTTTCGTCGAGTCTACGCCATAATTCGTAGAGCGAGCGTGGATCCATAGAAACTGCCCGTTATACGAAGAGATTAGACCGCTTAGTATTCAGGGAGAAAGAGATACTTCAAATTTTGTCAACCCAAAACGAACGTGGCGCAATGAATTTGCGTGCAACGCGTTTAGAATCGTAAGACCAAGATCATCTTTGCAATCGTCTAATTACAAATACGCTCACTAGAGTCGTTCCAAAAGGAAGAAGACTGACTATAGTAACGTGTATCACGTATATTTGTGTAAAAGAATAAAAAGTATGCTTTAAATTAGGTACACCTAAAACCCACTCCAATGTAAAGCTAAGTTCGTAATAGGCGAAAGTTTTATACGAAGTAAATATATCGATATATAATAGTTAAAGCGACAATTATAGGGACACTGAGAGTAACTGGGACGTCTACCCTAATAGTTTTTCGTAATTGCAGGAGCAGCAAGAATAGCGAACGCTCGCCAATTTCCTGCTGGCTCAATTTTAAATGTAGCCTCGCTTTATTTACGGCGGAAAGCAAGTAACGAATCTTATCGAGGTTAACTAAAAATGGAGAAGGTAATAATTAGTGAACGGAAGACGCGGCTGGATCGAAACGACTTGTAACTGGAAATGGCAGATTGAGAATCATTAATTCATGGGTTTTGCAAATGAATTTTAAACGTTCTATTACCATGCATGGGGGGCGACGGTAGATTGAAAGAATTTAATGCATGAAATTACGATTCGATTCGAGCGGATATTAAATATTTAGCGGGAGGAACGGAAAAGAATCAAAAGATTGATTAAATCCACCGGCGAATCCCGCGACGCGCAAAAATTACGCGACTAGGAAAATAAATTAATAAGGTTTAGTTGTGCTATTAATAGGCGAGAGCCATGTTTTTCACGTGTGCACCGCGTACGTGTCTTTCATAACGAATCCGATTTACGGACTTTCATTTTAACGCCGGCTATAATGAATGAATAGCATCCAATTTGTGAAAGAATATTCGCTTTTATCACGGTTTGGGTCCGTGTGTGCGCGGCGGCGGCGCAGGAACAGAGAAATTTATAATTCACCATCGATCAGGTTCTTTCAAGAGATATAAAAAAAAAAAAAAAACACGAATATGATAAAGGAAAACTCGTTAACCCTCTCTACAGCCCGAATTTTATTTAGCTTTCGCGACGGAGGAACGTGCGCTTGGTTACAATCATCGATTCAATACGAAAACTAAAATTAATCGCGATAATAATCGCTGCACCACGGCTTGGTACCGCGTGAAATTAACAAAATCGAAAAATACCGTCTACGATGGACTTTTTCCCTTAATTTATTCTACTTCGTTTGAATTTTAACGAAAAGGCAGCAACCGCGAGTTGCAGTGCTTAAAAATTTAGAGGCTGTAGAGGCAAAAAAGCAAATTATTACGTTTGTACCTGACCTCCACCTATCTGATAAATTTGTAGCTTTTAAAAGAAGAGCAGGAAGCAATATCTACGAAAGTTGGCACATGACGAGGGACGATCGTGTTAATAAAAATAGGGAAACACTGGTAAATTCAGATGGTTATAGGATTCTAAATTTTGTTTCTATTTCCTTCCGTGATATATCATTAATCCCTTGTCCTACGATAACCAGTCACGCTGCTATAAATTGTGAAGCAGATTCAACAAAAATGGATATTGTTAAGGGTGATATTGAACTTGAACTCCAATTGTAATTTTGCCTTACAAGATCGGATGCTATTAAATACAAATTTCTTCTAATAATCAAAGCAGCGATCAGCTAACATTGGCACGCGTGCGTGATAAAATAATCGTTGGGCAAGGGGTTACGTTACACGGCGCTATAAAGGGTTAAACAATTGTCGTTTGCCGGTAATCGAGTTGGCGTTCCCTGTTCTCTGTCATTTTTATCTGCAATCTTTTTAATCGAATCACACGCGCTTTCGCCGTTTGAAACAAATCCATTACTTGGCAAGTGGACAGTGGGACAAACGTGCCGCATGCAAATGCAGCGATACGCGTTTGACAGAAATAGCGAACGGCAAACGCGAAATTCATCTATCAGATGAGACTGCCAGCTGTTATCTGGTCGCAAATAGTCGAGTTCCCCGTCAAGCATAGTGAAATTTATAACGAGTCCCTGTTTGCCCGATTCGAGTTCGATATTTCTACGCCAGTACCACTGAACATCCAACATAGTTGGACGTTTTTAAATGTTAGGTAAATCGTTGAAAAACTTGCCTGGCCGAAACTGTGACACTTCGCTGGCTCCGGGGGTTCCAATGGGACGTTTTTCTTTCGAAGGGTTGCGGCGCATGGGGCTCCACCCCCTGGCTTACCCCAAGGCGAATAATTCTCTAAGATTTGCTGCAGCTGCAAACAAGAAAGAACAGTTATTTACAAACTTGGCTCTTCGATTATTTTTTTTCAAACACGCGTTGGACAAAACAGAGTGGGTTGACAATTCGTAGCTTCTCGTAAGCTGCTGGTTTACTGGTAGCAGGAGAAATAATTTCCATACGCAGTGTAAACGTATTGGGAACAATTCGAAGCGGTAAGAAACAAAAGCAAAGACGAATGAAAGTAAAATTTGTATTATTTACTGTTCTATTTTATCCAATTTTTCTCTCTTTTACGTATCTCTTAGCATTAACGATAGATTTACGGACACTGGCAGTATCATTTCGCATGTTTCTTGAAAAATAGGTATTGCTATTGCATATAAATGCTAGAAGTTAATAGAGGAGGATTGGAATGGAATATGATATGTATTTGTATCATTGCATCAATCGAAGTTATCGTAAGCTGATCAAAACTAATATTTATGATATCCGTAACTTTGAGGGGAAAATTCTAACGTAATAAATCTGATGTTAATCGACTTTTATGCTTCTCCGAGATCTCACAGAATTAGGCGTACCTTTTTATTATTATTAGGTTGCGGATTTGAATGCATCTATAGGAAGTTTAAATGAGCAAACAATTAGAGAACGTGCATAATATAGAAGAACACGATATTCAAAGTGAAATAGATACTATTTTATTTAGAATTTAGAGGCGTAAACAGCCACCAATTTAGATCTCATTCGTTTAACATTAGAACTACCAAAAATTTTCGACCAAACTGAAACCTTATCATTAAACTGCAGATTTTAATGCATTTATGGGCAATTTAAGTGGACAAAAATATACAAAGTATTGAAAGGAATGTACAAATTATTGCATTTTAAGAAGAGATCCGCAGTCTACTCCAAATTGTATTGCAAACGTATTACGTTATTCTTGCGCTTATAAGAGTTAACATCAGCTTAGCGAAAATCAATTAATTTTTCTGAACGTTTGAACCCGTGGCCGAGAAGGAGTTTTTTACAGAAAGACGACTCGATTAGCGGGTTAAGTAACAGCTTCTCTGCAAGTGCGGTTGCAATTTACCTTTCTGATAATTTCTCATCGAGTAAACGAGAAATATAATATCCGATAACTTTCCCAGTGGTATCGCTGCTTCCAGTAATAATCCCGCAGCAGAAAATAGCATGAATATAATTCACCCAGGGACTTTTATTAATTTTCACATAGGAATCACTTTTCTTTCCTATAAAACTTCATTCTACTAAATATATATATACGTATAGGTCTGCGTGTACGTGGTAAAAAAATCGTGCGGAGGATTTTCGGGAATGCGAACGAGCATTATTTGGAAGGATAGGAAAATAAAGCCGGCGAAATTCCTATTTTAACCCGGCTTCCGGTGAAACATTTTCGCATCAGCCCGCGATTTAATCCCATTTCCGTGGGAACCGCAACGAAACGTGTTTTTTAATGCCGGAATCAAGAGGCACGGGGTCACGGGTTTCGAAAATCTCCAACGCCGCTGAATCATTACCGTAATCTACGGATAAGTGCTCCTGTTTATTACCGAATGCGGAGGAATTCCTTGCCCCCGCCTTTGTGGCCTGCTAATGTTCAACTGTTCTTAATCCGACGTCGGCATCCTGCGCCAAGTAATTCGGATGCACTCCGCACGGCTGCGAATATATTAATCTTTCGTCGCGTTTCGCTGGCGGCCCGCTACACGTATGTACGAATCTCCTACAAAGAAATTGTTCTCCAGCGGGTAAAAAGAAAACGCCAGCCTCGCACTGATAATATCCTTTCCCCAGGCGCCACTGTGTAAAATGGATATTTACAACCCTTTCAGAAGGAAATTGCACCTTTATAAAAAGCTAGCCCAGCTTGGTTGGCGAGTGGACCGAAATTAAAAAATTTAAGGCCTCCGTTGCGTTAAAAGGAGAAAGTAGCCGGAGACTCGGCGCGTTTTAAAGCAAAGAAATGGAAGAATTATCAGTTTTCATTCGACCTCTAATTGCAATAAATTGTCCGTCTCCGCGAGTAGATCTCTAAATGCGGTTTAACTGTTCGCAATTTATCATGGCTAGGTGAAATACACGCGTAGCGAGCCGTGTACAGTGGTTGCGCGCCGTTAGAAATGATAGGAAAAATATAGTTTGACTAACAATAAGCAACGGTACACGCGAGTTCCATTAAAAGCGCGCAAACGTTTGCGCTCGTTAGTGAAATATTTCTTACAACTACCAACCGTGGCGAATATGTATGCGGTAATTACAGTGCGGCTACTAATGATACGGTTTATACAAATTACACTCGACGAATCGCTTTGGCGTGAACGCCAAATATCCCGGTACGTACGTAAATTCCAATGAAGAAAATGAAATTCCAATTGCCACGCGCTCGCGTTTCGAAACGCCGCGCCGCGCCACTTCGCCACCTCGAAAATTTTAAACCCTTTCAATAAAACGTTACGCTATAAATCATTTCCATTAACTTGCCCACATGAACGTGGCCGCGGCGGGAATTTACAGCACGCTACAGAAATATGTATTCCGTCCCACGGGCTTCAAATATATAAAGGTAACGAAGAAACGTCACGTAGCTTTAATCGATAGGAATAAATGATACGCGACGTGGATCGAGCAATGGTTTATTTGGAAAAGCTTCTATTACCCTTTGCTCCATCTTTATAATTAACAGAGTTTTTGGATCGCTAAGTTTAGGTGAAAAGGTTATCATTTTATGGACTACTGTAACTCTGACAAAAATAGCCGTAGAATTAGATGGCTTTGTTTAAAATAAAGCTTGAAGCTTCTACTTTAATCCGTTGCCATAGAATTTTTCCACTGTGAACGCATGCTACGTAAATTACTCGTCAGATTCGTATTGCATTATGTACAAACTATTCAAATATTAGGTGTATCTAATTTTTATTTGGCGATTCTTAATCTTGCGAATTGAAACAAGTAGAATCGTTATTTATCGAATGAACGCCGTAATTCTCGATATCGTACGTTAAGTTTTGATTTCAAATTTTGTGCGCCTCCATTGCTGTAGCCTGTTAAATACAAGCTTAATTAACGCCCCGATGAACGAAAAACTGTTGCAAATAATATTAAACGATGCATACTTTCGTGGGCGTATGAAATACTTTCACTCAAGCAATAATCACATACTTTTTCCAAGTACATATCTTTCGGTAGACAGAAATTTTGTAGCAAGTTAATGTTTCCCAGTCACGAACTTGTACTTTCGTCACCTAACTGTTACGACAAGCTTAAATTTCATCTGCAATTCCCGCGCAATTCCATTACTATTTTACGAAGCTTCGCACGCCGTCGGGCAACACTAGTAACACTTGAAATCCCATTGCAGAAGCGGGAGGAAGAAATCTTTTACACGGGCTCGTAAATCTGGCAGTTATCGTGGAAGTTTTCGAAGAATTGCCGTAACGGGGGAAAATACATAAGGGGTTGGACTGGGACGCGCGACTCGAACGCCGGGCAGCATCGATTTTTATCCGATCAAAGCGAAATAAACGATCGCCGAAACGAAATAAAGCTAAAGAAGGTCAACAGAGTGGAGAGGAGAAGGGTTAAGGATAGCGAGGCAAACTCGTGCCGAGGGTAACACAACAGTCATTTACGAGGCATACTTCACGTTGTTCTCGGTGCTTTTGACGTTGCAACTCCTCCTTTCGTCGTCTCCACAAAGCCGTTCCCTCTTGAACGGCGAGCCGTTCCCGTTCCTTTCTCGCATCCTCCTCCACTTCCGGTACATACGTCGTCTCCGGGATTTCCTGCGCCATTTCGGTCCCGGTGTCTTCCTCTTAATAAAAGGACGAACAAATCACGAGCATCGCGTGCAAGCGAGACCACGTAACACACGTGCTACGCTAGCGGATCTTCTGAAAATCAAATGGATGTTGCTGAGCAGTAGACGGGGAAACGAATGGGCCTCCACTGGACTCCGGAATTCTTTCGCGTTCTTCTTTATACACAGGGTGGTACAAAAATGATCCCAGACTTCGAGGACTTACAGTAATGAGCATACGAATAGGGTAACGCTTAGGCGTACGGTTATTATACGGTCTAAATTTTGTGCTCATTTCGTTCCACGATACATCGTTACATTGACATGTGTAGGTTTTCAATTTTAACATTTTTACGGCGGTGTTTCTTCGTAAGTTTAACACTATTTGCGATATATCAACTGATAAGCAGGTACTATTTATTTCCTCACCGTTAAAAACTACTTGAGTGTCTATTTTTCTAAAACGTTTTCTTAGCTTTAAAGCAACTGTAAATGACTCCTTGCTAGCAGGTGTAAATTGAAGCTCCAATTTGTTCGTTGAAACGTCTTCTCCTTCTAAGAATTATGAAACTTTTCCGACGAGAAAACGATGTGATTTAATTTCATTAGCAATTTTCGTGAAACGTTTCCAATTATCGCGCGTTGAACTTCCATACCATCATTCCGATGCGTGTACTATTTTAAATGCAACTTGACTTGGTTTGTATTTGAACACCTCTACCTTGATATCCGAAATTCTTTCCTTTTGCCTACCCTGTATCCAACGAAATAAGGAGGCCAATAACAAGGTTGAAAAATAGCAATGCTGTATCGCATGACAGGGCATTCACCGTGGCTATCATCTGTTATCGATTTAACAAGATATTCTTCTTGTTCGAGGAAACGCGACATCAATCTACGAGGCCGTACAATAATTTCACTCGCGGCGGGACGCGAATGCGAATGTCCGCGAGTAGTATCTGATTTGCATGGGACTTTTTTCAAAGCGAACGCGAACACGAGGATCAATCAATCCTCCTCTCTACTCTCCAAACGTTAACGCGCAACATTTCCTCTTTCCGCGAATCCCCGTAGAAGGCTCGCGTTTGTATTACGTAATTTGGAACGCGCCGGGGCACGATTATTCCGCGCCGATGCTTATTTTTGCATAAATTCCGATGTTAATGTGGATTTCAACTTATTCTTCGGCGCACAATGCCGCGTGCCCATTGTGCGGGGAAACGCGTCAGGTAATAACAACTCTAATTAACTGTTCGCAAAATAGAAAACGAGGGAACGGGGAAACCGTGTTTCGGATTTCGTACATACGTATATGTATGTACATACAGCGGGACACGAAATTATTGGCGCGCGTAAAACGTTTTATCAGCGGACTGCGGATTTTTATGCAATTTTACACGTTTATAAGTATAATCGAGAAATTGGAAACTAAACAGAGACCAGGTTTTATACGGCGAATGTTATAAAATATTTTGTATCTCTTTGAATATCACTTATATTTTCTACTTCTTTGCGTGTCTCAATTCTCCCTAAACACATTAGCATTCGCAGTCTAGTAATTGCGTATAGATACGTAAATACGTACATAAATTTTGCTCTGAAACGATTCTTTTATCTATTCGCTGCTGAAAATGTAGCTACACAGAAAACTAACTTTATGGCTGCATAATTTGCAAATCACAAGATGTTTTAGAGGGTTAACTTTGATGTTTTACACGACAGGAATTATCAGAAAATACGTAAATACATACACACATCTTCTTAATTAATTTCGTAACGCAGCCAGCAAAGATCTAACAAACTTGAAGCTACCATAAAAAAATGAATGCTTTCATGTTACTTATTCGCAAGAGTGGATAGTCCAATGATACAATTATTAACTCCAAGTGATACCTTTGATATATGGAACAGTTCTAACATAGCCGGACGATTAATAATATTACTCGTTGCCACGATTAAATTTCCCGCAAATGCATAAGAGTTCGCAGTCTAATAAGAAAGTCACTTTATTATTCGCCCCTTCGTTTTCTCATATTCCCATTCGATCTTTGCCCGTGTCAATAATCTTGCGACTCGCTGTAGTTTGCGCATCGGAATGATTAACGCCGGGGCAAAGGATCGTTCATTTCGCCGGGCGCAATCACTTCCACTGCTAATAAGCTCGCGGGTATTTTTTAATACTGCGAAAGAACGCGAAGACCGGGTTCGTTTATCGATTTATCCGTAAAAATATTTTGTATAGCGGTGGGATATTTTACAATGCGAGGAATGCGAACGGCCTGGGGAGGAGTAAAAAGGAAAGAGCTTCGGGGGCTTGTTAGCATAATACCGTCGATATCTTTTTATCCGCTGGCTTACGGTTACGAGGTACTTGGCAAATTTCATTTCGATATAGAAGAATTACCATAGAGATAAAAATTTTTTAGAACCCGATGAATCTTTCAATAACGGGGAATTAGAAGGATAAGTTTTATAATTAAGTGCAAGATGGTGCAGCGCACGATGCGTCGATCAGGGACAAAAGTAATGAAATCAACTTGTTTTATCGCCAATAATGCAATTCATAAACGTATTCTTAGATAGGATAGTTTGTAAAACGAATGATTCTGGGAGAGGAAACTTTTGTTGTACTGTACTCTTTATGCTTCTGCTTACTTTCTACTTTTCCATATGTATATATATATTATACTACATTCCAGCAATACAAAATGAAATTCATTTATGATATAGGATAGATGAAACCACGTACTGCCACTTTAAGATTCGCGCGTAACTTTACTTAACTATTTTAGAACGTATTTAACCTAAGAATCGTTCCAGTTTCGAGCACATTGTTCAACATCTCTTTCATTTATGAATTTACTTACGATTCTTCGTCCATTACTTTGCTATCAAATAAACGAATTAAAGTGCCGGTTATAGGGACGTGGAACATCTACCCTAAATGTGTTATTATCGTTTCCTTGTAAAAGAGAATGCGAATATTTCTGTAATCTTCTGAACCGCGCACGAATGGATTCTAAAGTCTTAAAAAATTTAATTTTTATCCCTAAATTCGCCTTAGCTCGACACGATGTACGGCTTGGCGAGTTGCTGGCGGATTAAAAGCACGCGTTTCGGGGCGGCTTTTTAAAACTGAGACCATTAACAATGTACGTTCAACTGTTGCGTTCCGCAATGCTGAAACATTTTACTTTCAAATGGCTCGCGAAACCACTTTCCCCGCGGCGTGAATTAAAAAACAGCGTGAACATACATACATTCGATACGAGATTACCGCTACGAAATTAAACACACGCCTTTGAATAAAACATTCCGCATACGATTACGTGTAGCACGTAATCGAACTGCGCCAGAACAAAGGAAAAAGAGCAGCCCGATGCGGCGTTAAAAAACAATTAGACCGCTGGCCAATAATTACCGCGATTCGAAATTTGCGCTTTACACGTCCACCAATTATCGCAAACGTAAAGAAACGTGGGATTGCGCGAGTACAGTGATTCGAGTGGGGTCCAATTAGTTGCAGTGGAGTATCTTACAACTACAGATAAGTTACACAATAGACCTCTCGTCTTATGGGATTTCTTCCAACATGTTTTCGAATGCCGACATCTAAAGAAGTCAGAAGTTTCGCAAGAGTATCTTCCTTGTTATTGGCCGTAAGGGAACGTAAATACTTCTAAAGTATTTCGTTAGGTAAAATGGAAAAGGAAACGCAATCGAGAAGGTAAATAAGAAGAATGGTAATAGGGTTCGCGAGTTGCAAATCCGGATGATAAAAGATAACATTAAATGAGTGGTCTATTCTGTACCTCGCCTGCGTTACAACGATCCAATTCGTTCGAACGCTTTGTTCGTTACTTATCCGTTTGTTTTATTCATTTATTTATGTATATATACAAACGGGGAAGAAACCTTGCTACAAATGAAAAGTGTAAAAAGTATCTGATACACGAGTATAGCGAAGAAGCAACATAAAGTGATACAGAAGTCGAATTCACAAGTTACAGGCATATGTACAGGTATATACTCGTGGCAATTCGCAGTGCAATTGAAGATGAAAAATAAAACAGTGGTAATCCGACAACACTGTACTCTTAACAAAAATATATAGAAGCGATATTAGCAATAACGGCAATAATTTAAGTAATAATAGGACGATGATAATACGATTATTTAATACAATAATAGTCAAAGAGGACCAATACAATAATACTTAATTCAAGTATATTATAATAACTTCAACTTCTACCGAAAGAGTTAATGAGAAAAACCATTCGCTATAGCATTCTTTCCTCCCAAAAGTTCACCGTAAAATACTCCCCCGTATTTCCGCCTATTCCGACTAACGTAAATTCATGAAAACACCCACGAACGTTTTCACGTAAACTCTTATTCTTAAACACCCACGATCCTGCACGTAAAATTGTCCCCGAGCTGAATGAAAGCTACCCAACATTCCTGGCTGCCGCAGGAGTCCGTGGAAACGTTATTTTTGCAAACGGTAATATTAAGTTTAATACTCACGACGATGGAAAAGTTTTGCGCGTCACGGAAACGAGGGCTCGATCCCGATGCAGGTAACAGGAACTCGCGAAAATACTTGGTAAACCGATTACATCCATACAAAAGCTGCTCGCCTAACGATGAGAGCACGCGACTGCCAACCACCCCGTGAATCCTCCCCGACGTCGCTCCGACCAAGTCAGCTACCCTGTGCCGCTTGCCTACGTCGATTCTGCACATACCAGCACATCCCCCTCGACGGTACCCTCCTTCTATATGCGTCACGATTTACGTCGTTGCCATCTACCACTATACCACTCGCGGCCTTCAACTAACCAGTTGGTGACCAGGGCCGTGAACGCTCACGGAAACACCCCTAACTTGGCGAAAAATTACGAAGACAGCGTTACGCGTTCGCGGCCCGAGAAACGAGATCCGAGCATGCTTGCAACGAGAAAATAATTCCAACTGAGAGGGAAAGATTTTTAGCTGGATTAAACGTTGCGATGTTACAGGGTAGTCCCATTGCGACCTTAACCCTTCGTAGGGTGAGTTCTTTTTATTGGTTACAAATAGTTCCCGTTCGGTGTTGTAGAAAATGCGAAACACCGTAATCTTCGGCCTTGCAAGTTGAAGTTTAAATTCAATTACAAATATGGTGATATAATTCCAACCATGTGAGAGGAAAGTTTTGTAGATGAAACTTAGAGTCTACTTTGCAATCATTGTGAATTAACCCTTTTCCATATGATTTTCCACAGACCAACAGTTGAATTAGTTATTCATTGTTTTATCGCTGAATAAAAGGCAGAACATCGTAATACTCTAATTAGCTTGTGCTTAATAATAATCTTCAGTCTTACAAGTTGAAATTAAACTCAATTGCGAATATAGTGAAATAACTGCAACCATGTGAAAGAAAAGATTCTGCGCTGTTATTGTGACCTTAATCCTTTGGTGTATATTTCTTTTTTTTAACCATTGTGATAAATTTAAAGTCAATGAATTTGCTCAAATTATCGATTGCATTGGAAATTATCGCGCGATTTATTTTCGTCTGACATTCGTGCAGTCCCACAACTTGTTTGATCTGGTCGAGTGCACATTGTACACACGTTGAAAAGTTGATGTGAGCTTTAACAAGCGTTGCATGTTACGGAGTCGAGCTAACTATCGTGTGCCACTGACCTTTTATGCGTTGCTATCAAACTGTGTGTAGCCTCTGTTTATTAACGAATCGGCGAAACGGAAAACCGAACAACGACAATGAAAGCAGTTAAAAATATGTAACCACGTTTTTAATTGACCGATCCCGTACAAGAGTGAAAAGCCCGCCGTGGGATTATATTCGCGCTATGAAAATATTTAAACGAATTTTTTAGCTTCGCGGAACGTTTAATACGTTTTACAAACAGCAAGATAGAACATCAACTGAAACGATTCCGCAATAAAAGGTAATTTCATCCGTGTGTGTATCCGTTAATAAAAAAAAAAAAAAAGAGGAACACAATTCATAACTCACGACTGCAAACGGGGAGTATTTACACGAAAACTAGCTGCTCTCTGTGTTTGCTAAAAGTGCTATTACTTTTTCACGGTAGACACACGAACGCGCAAAGCACGTTGTGTCCTGCGCTAAAATATCCTTCTTGTCTTTACTTTACTGTTACGCTGCGTCCGGAAACGGATTTACAAACGTAACGTAAAAACTTTTACTCATACGAGCAACACGCGAGCAAAAGCTTCGCAAGGCTAGGGATACTCCGTAAAGTGCACCGATAATGGCAACAGCTTTGAAAATCTTTCAGGGAAAGCAACAATTTGCTTTCGTTTCGGAGTACAGTGGAGATTCCCAAATCCGAATTAATGAGGAGACAAAAAGGTTCGAATAAAGGAGTTTTTTTGACAGTACGGTAAAACCTTTCATATCTGAACCCTTGTTATTCGAATTCTCTAATATCTGAACGTTCTAATATCCGAATATTTATTCTGTTATCCAAACAGGATTATCCATTCATTTATTTAAGAACAAGTTCTGCTTACGAATATTAATAACAACATCATATTCCAATACAGTATTGAAATACCATAAAATAATTTAACGTAGCGTTTGATCATTTAAAATTGAAAGTATGTTTGATAGAAACGAAGTGGAAAGAAACGATACGCTTACGATAATTGCGCTTAAATATTCCGGTTATTCGAGATGTTAAAAACTGAAGTTTTCTCAATTTTATTGCAATGCATACATGTACACATTACAATTAATTCCTACTTCTTTAATGCGTTTCACTATGTACAATTGACGATTGTAGAACATTAAAAGAATAGTATCCATCCATTAATCTCAAACTTTCATATGCACCAACCTAATTTGTTTCATTCTCAAAATGTATCAACTTTAGCTTAACTTTGAGATATTTTATAGATTTTGCAATCGTTTGCAAACTTAAATTTCCCATAAATGCATAAAAATTCGCAGTCTAATGATCTACAAAGGATCCATTGATCCAGAGAAACGATAACACTTTCTAACGCAAGTTAGAATGGAAAGATGTTCCTAGAAAGACTCCGCAACCATAAATCAGCCTTACAAAAATCTGTGCATTGCGCTATGTTTTGCAAACAATATTGCAACGCAATGCTAATTAAAATAAAAGAATTATTCCAAGATAAATATTTGGTAAATTCCACGGAACACTGCGAATGATCAAATCTGAAATTATCCCGAGAAACGTTTCAAATAAAGTAGAATGTTTTGCTGCCCCTAAAAAGTAGCAACGAAGTGCGTTGTAGAATGAAAGATAAAGTAGAACAGCGAAGTTAACCTCTTTGAACGTGTTACCGGTGAAAATATGCCACGCAATATGTTTGGTCTAACTCGATGGAAAATGTTACAAGTAATATTTTTCATGTTGATATGTAATTTTGTTGGCGTTCACTCTGCCAGCCTTGAAACAGTGAGCGATGAGGAGCTCATAAATCTCATAAAAACTGAGAAATATGTGGTCGTACTCTTCAGTGAGTACTAATTTATATTTATCCATAATGTTTTCTCTCGTCTAACTGCACCGCCCGATTTATTATTGCTAGACCAAAAGAGAAACCATCTTTTCAATGCAACATTTAACGAATTTCATTCATCCTAAAAATTTTTAGCATAACCTACTGCTACCAAAGATTATGTTCCACTGTAATTGATCACTAAGATATTCCACTTTGGCACACCTATTACTTAAACGCGAGAATATGTGCAGATACTTTTTGTAGCTGTTATATACAAAATGTGAAGAATCTCATTAATTTTAATCCACAGCAAGCAAGGACTGTGAAGTATGCGATAACTTTGAGAACGAAGTGATCCATTTAAGGGAAGATCTGGTGAATACTCTATCTGCTTGGGTGGTAAAAGCTGTGAACAGCCAATTGTTACGTCTTTATAGTGCAGATAAAGAACCTGCACTTGTATTCCTCAGAAATGGAATGCCTTTACTATACGATGGTATAAGTCTGAACTTGTAGAAGAATTTATCTACATTCCTCACAATTCATTGGACACTTATTAAACTTGCCATACACAAGAATTTGTACTATAGTTATACAATAAAACTACTATTCCCTAACTATTTATAAGGCAGAAGGAAAATCAAATGATACTAGTCCAACAAATATGTTGTTAAAAACTCACAGCTGTCCAATGACTTATAAATAGGAGTGTTTTTATTACCTATTTATTAGAATATTTTGGTTAACTATCAATTTACATTTAACACTTTATTAGGCCCATTAAATGATGAAGAAATTTTGACCATGTTTATTGAAAATAAGGAACCCACCGTGAAGGAACTAACGGATGAAACATTTGAACATTTAACACAAGCCAGCAGTGGAGCAACAACTGGGGACTGGTTTGTCATGTTGTGAGTTCCAGATTGCTTTAGCTGTTACTAAATATCATCATACGAATATTTGATAAATATTTCTTGGAAATAGCTACAGCACAGATTGCGTGGAATGCGTGAGAATGGTAGCAAGATGGGAGGCTGTGGCTGCTAAACTTAAACAGAGAGTTAATGTAGCGCGAATTGATAAATACTTAACTGGAGCATCAACAGCAAGAAGATTCAATGTCTATCAAACCCCTGAATTTATATTGTAAGTATACAATTAGGGGTAGGTTCAAATCGATTATTTTTTGATCTAGAGGTCAAGGATTTTGTTCAAATTGCGATATATTGTAGTCAATGCAAAATTAGGGGGGGTTTAAGTCATCATTTTACCGATAACGATGTTGTTTAAAAAATACAAGCCTTCGAAGTTCACAAATTTCGGCGATCTTTACGAAAACTAACTCTTGAGTACTTCCACGTCGAATCGATTATTTCTTTTACTTAGAAGTCATGGATTTTGTTCAAATTGCGATATATTGTAATCTATACGAAATTAGGGGGGGGTTTAAGTCATCATTTTACCGATAACGATGTTGTTTAAGAAATACAGGCCTTCGAAGTTCACAAATTTCGGCGATCTGTACGAAAACTAACTCTGAGTACTTCCACGTCGAATCGATTATTTCTTTTACTTAGAAGTCATGGATTTTGTTCAAATTGCGATATATTGTAATCTATACGAAATTAGGAGGGGTTTAAGTCATCATTTTACCGATGACGATGTTGTTTAAAAAATACAAGCCTTCGAAGTTCACAAATTTCGGCGATCTTTACGAAAACTAACTCTGAGTACTTCCACGTCGAATCGATTATTTCTTTTACTTAGAAGTCATGGATTTTGTTCAAATTGCGATATATTGTAATCTATACGAAATTAGGGGGGGTTTAAGTCATCATTTTACCGATAACGATGTTGTTTAAGAAATACAGGCCTTCGAAGTTCACAAATTTTGGCGATCTTTACGAAAACTGCCCTGACAAAAGTATTTTTATCTCCGAAACTATTAAAGATACGAACTTTATTTTCTTTTCATTTTAACCGCGAAGTTATGGCTTATTCAGATCAATTTTCGTTAAGTTGGAAAAGTTTGTTCTTAGTATTGCAAATTATAAATAAACCTTTATCTTGCAAATTTTGGTTCAAAGCCGCGATAAAAAGATACGTGTTGCGGATAAATGGAGTTAATCATACAACACGACGTTGTTTACGTTGTTTCACATGATTTATTTTGTACTTGCAGCTTCAGACACGGTAAAATGTATCGCTATCAAATCCCAAAATACGACATCAACTCTTTCGTATCGTTCGCAAAGGAATGGTACAGAAACGCGCGCGCTGAACCTGTTTCCGTGCCGCAAAGCCCATTGTAAGTTTGAACACATTTCTCAGTAGATTCAGCCTTTTGTACGCAGACATTAACCCTTTAATTACAGACGTCGTCAGTAGACGACAAAGCGAAACTTTCGTAGCGATTTTATGATTGTAGTCGAGTTTATTCTCTATCATACGAACAATTACAGTTTTGTGCATATATTGTACTTTTTATTACGTAACAAATGTCTGTATTTGTATGTTGAAAAATTCGTAGAAATGTATATCTGTTTGCAGAGCACGACTTCTCAAAATATACCTGCAATTAAAGGGTTAACATGGTATAATTACAATTATTACAAATGTGTGTTTCTGCTTGCAGCGACGATCTCGTACAAATGATTGCGAATTCGCTTCGCGATAATCCGTGGATAATGAAGCTTGGTAGTATAACGATCGGTGTGTTTATCATAATTTCCGTGGCTTCTAAATTCAGGCGTAAAACTGAGATTGCTCAAAAGAAGGACTAACTATACTTCTGGATTATGCTCCAGACACATATTATGGGTACCGCGCCAAGCTACTACGTATTACGATAATTATAGCATACGTTTTTGCATTCCAGCATATTTATATCATTTTGTATAAAGCACAACTCGGGTATGTAAGATGAATAAAGTTTCTCAACGAAGCTAATTTTTTTTTTGTTTTGCGTCTAACGAGTCTCGTAACTTTCGGTACCCATAATATTACAATTGTTCTAAAAAGATACAAATACGTGTACATTCTATGTCTGAAAGTTGCGTCTTTTATTTCATATAAAATATGTATAATATAGCTAATAGCAAGACTAATTTTTTTAACCGAGGTGTTTTTCTATACTTTACAATAAATAGTTTTTGAATAAAAATTGTTACTGTTACATGAACAATGCCGAAACATCTACCAGACACGAGCTACTTTTTTTCTTCCGAGAAAAAAACATCTGAATTAACTACACAACAAAGTTTTTCGCATTCACGTACAGGTATTTTAAAATTAAATAAAAAGTAAGGGTATGCGGGATCTCAAGGTTCAGGAAAAAAAATTCTCATCTCGTCTCGATTTTATATTTTACGATTCTCGGAAGTATCGAGAATCGCGAATATTTTCAGAGAATCCCGAGAAAAATTCCAGTCCCGATCGAAATCCCGCACACCCCTAATAAAAACGGATTGGGAGTGATACATTTATTTGGATGTACCTTGTACTTTAACTTATTTATGCTACTAATTAAACGATGCGAACGTGAACCCCTCCACATTCGTTAGGTAACGCATGCATTCCCCTTATCGATTTTATTGCCAGTAGAAAAATAAAGTAAAAATATAATATCAAATGCATTAAGGCTAGAGGTGTGCAAGAACTCGAAAATATCGAGAAATCCATATTTTTTTATATAGGATCGAGTCGGGTTGGCGCCCAAAAACATTTGAGCTTCGAAAATACTGTGATTCTCGAAAAAAGATAAGATTCCCAAAGCTTTTGAGACTCTCCAGAAAATCAAGATTACCCCAAGATTTTTTGTATTTTTGTGAACTATAAAATTTAGAGGTTTATTTTATTTATTTATTCGAAGTGTGCGGGATTTCAAAAATTCCCAAAACCCGATGCTTGGAACGAGACAGAAAAGACGCGAATCGCGTTGGGATGGAATCCCGAAAATATTCGTAATTCTCAAGAATATTCGGGATATCCAAAAATGACCAAATTCTCAAATATTTCGAGATCCTCAACACTTCCGTAGATTTCGATATTCTCGGGAATTCCGGCAATTTCGAATTATGGGAACCCGACCCGATCTCGATATAAATCCTCGAACCCGATATTTTCGGCTTCTTTCACATCTCTAATTAAGACTCTTTGTATCTTTCTGTAACTTAACGCGACTTAACAATAATTATTCGTAGTTGCCTGTAGTTGCGAATAAAGCTGCTCTCGATTCGCGTTCGCGAGATATTCCGTGCAAAACACGTATTACAGAAAGGTGTGGCTTTGTGCAAATTTACGAATAGTAAAGTTACGTTATTCATTATTATTCCCTGTGTGATATTTTTGGTCTTATCAACAGAAAATATTGCATCCTATCCTTAAACGTTATCGACCGATATATTTATCCTAAATACCGTCGACGAATCCGCTAACGCCATTCTGATACTATTCTCGAATTTCTCCTGTATAGACGAGAATTCCATCATATTGCTCGGCTTCGAATCGATCCAAAAGCCGTCGAATTCGTAAAACAGGTAACAATAGAAGTGATGAAAAGCACGTATGGTCGGAAAGCTCTTCGAAGAGTTATAAATATGAGTTTTGGCGCTTCCATCTCTCAAAAGTCTTAGCGCCATGCTCGTTAAATTTATGCCGACTATCGCGAACGCGTAGCCGTAACGCGGATGCGTGGAATGCGATAACACGTGCGTCGCCGCGCTCGGATATTCCTGAGCGAAATAAACTAAATTCTCTAATCCCAGGATCCCCATTCCGCGGAAATCCGTTTTCGGATCGTCGCCCTGAAATCCGATATGTTGCCATTGCTTCGTAACTCTCGCGTCCAGAGGCTCATAAGGCATCAAAAGATTCCACAACTTTAATAGCAACAGCTCATGCTCTGGATTGTCCGCGTCATAAGGAGTTTTTCTCAGCTCTTCGCATTGCACGCAGAGCTGCCTGTAGCCCCAAATCAGCTCTACACACTTTCCAAAAGACTTTGCAAAGTCTGGGTGAGCAGCTTGGTTCACTTTCTTAGTTACCAGCACAGTTACAATGGCTTCATTTACAATCTTACGCTTGGTCTCTTGGGTGATTGCACACTGATCAGCAAAGTCATTCAAGTAGGCTATTAGGGTTTTGATATTGGCGTTTCTGGAGAGTTTGAGGGATTCCTCTACTGCCAAGGTTCTTCGTGCTCCAGCCAACTCACCGTAACAGATTCTTTGGAGCTCGCACATTTGGGTGGTGTGCCTTAGCAACCATTTTACGATTGGTCTGAAATACCAGCACACCAATGACCAGAGATATATGAACATGATTTCTGCTAACGGAGAATCTTGGTACGAGGAGTATCGGCATAAACGTCTCTACGCTCTCGGCTTCTAGTTAACCTCTTCCCATCATCGTGTTTTAAGACACGCGCCGCTTCTACCACATTAATTCGAATAGACGAAGATTCTAGGCACCCGGAAAGCAACGTTCCGCTATTTATTTCGATAGGTTTCCACCTGTGTGTTCACCGTTTACTACTAAAACCCTTGCACACATAACCTGTCGTAGCGTAATTAATACGCATGAATTGACAGGTCTCCGAGCCTGTTAAATGGAAATTCATGTACTAAGTTTGTTTACGACGTGGAAACGTTCGTGTTGTACGTTCCATTAGAGGAGAAATCATCGGTTCTTAAGATTCGGCCTCAACAAAGGGAAATCAATAATAACCTACTAAACTAACGTGTGGTACCGATGGTAGAAGAGGTCACTCACTACCGTCATCCTGTACCAAAAATTCGATATAGCACAGAGACGCACACACGCACGTACCTATTTTTCACCGAGTTAGATAATCTCCTCTTGGAAGAGAACATCGCGGAAGAACGCGAACGGGCAACCATGGAAGAATATAGAGAAACGATTTTAAATAGTTGTACACCGTCCTATTAACACAATTAGCGGAAAGTTATTGCACTTCACCTTGAACGCGTTTATCCTAGCTGATACGATACAAAGATGTTTATACGGTGATGCAAAAAAAAGTAGTCGAAGGAAAGTAGTTCTATCTTCTTCGGAACAACACGACAAGTCTACGTATGCGTATTTTAAATTCTAACTATTTACATATGTTTTAAGACGTATTGTAAAGTAATAAAAATGGGGTGAACACACGTAAAACGTAAAATTATAAATGGGAAATATTCTTAGGTGACGTTTCATTAAAAGGATATTTCTGCTAAGTAAATTATAGGACGTCACAGATGAATCAGAGGGTTTAACGAAATATTAAATGTAATAGCTGTAACAATCAGTTACAGAAGTTAAAGAAGAAGTTAATCAGAAGTTAAAAAGCAACATTAATTGTTACTAGACCTGATATAATATATATTTGCTACGCTTATATTTAACCCTGCAACAATCTCTTCATACTTTAATTCAATTCAATCCTATCCCGTTTTCTTTAGAAATGTTTTATTATTTTGAGAAGTTGGTACTTAAAATTGTACATATTAATTACAGTTCCTTTATGTTCTCAAAACTATGAAATTCCTTACACAGATAAATGCACGAAAATAACTCAAAGATATTTAGTAGGTTAAAAACCACAATAAAAAACAATGTCCTATCATACGACGAGCAACTTCAGTCAATCGGAGATTTTTAAATAGCCCCTTTTTTACTCGAAAATAATTTCCCGACGGAAGACGAAGAAGAAGTCACTCTAAATGGAAAACGAGCAAGCGTCTTCGTCGGAGATTTCAACCGATTCTTTGAGCAACAGTGAAAGCATCCAAAATATCGATAATCAGTGCAAAGAATCGGATGACGAGCAGAAGAAAAAGGATCAAAGCGATTTAACCCTGGATCTTCGAAGCGTGCTACCAAACTGCGATCGCGTTTCGGAAAACGATGATTCTTTGGAGAAACTTTCCGCAGTTCTCGAGCAACCTGAAGACTCTGTGATTTTGGAGGAACCGCAATCGATGGACGATTATCAGGAAGATAATTTAAAGTACATCATATATCTTTTCTAATTAAAAGAGAAGAAGAAGCGTCGCGTATTGTATTGAACAATTTTGGTAACTAATAGCTGCATTCTCCGGGAACGCATAGAGTCGCTCAGTCAAGTAATGAGGACTTTAAAAGATGAATTGAGGAGGGAGATTGAACTTTGGAGGAAGGAGAGAGAAGAGTATCAATTGTTACGAGAAAAAGATGATGCTTTAGCTTTGGAAGAAGCGACTGCAGCTGCACGCGCAGCTGCAGCGGCTTACGCCGCGGAATCGCCATTGTCTAACAATTTGGGTAACTTTTTTGAATGAAAGAAAGGCGAAATATAATATTTGAAGGGCTCAGAAGCTAAACAGTCCAAGTCAGTCTTTCACAAAAAATGAGTTACTCTGTGTTAATACATTTTGAGCACCAAAACTTTTGTTATTTGACCATTATATTAAACTTTCTATATTAGTGTCTATATTAATCTATATTAGTACTATTAGTCTATATTATTACTATATTAGAATGACAATGGTTTTTATATTCACCACAGAATTATTCGCAAAATTCTTCAGTGGACAAACAGTCTAAATCACATGCATAGATGTAAAACTATAGATCGTCACGTTCATATTACAGAACTACATATTTTTCAAGTAAAAATATATCATACATCGAATGATAATGAAAGATAATATTTTGTTTACGACTCAATGTCTAAATAATCTGGCTTCTGAGCCCTCCATTTAAAAAATGCTCATATGATCAATTGATTTATGGCGCAGGAGACGTTTTAGATATCTCTTCCGAGCATACGTTCAGGGAATTGGCGATATTGGAATATGAGAAAAGATTAGCCAAGTATCAAGACGAATATTTGTTTAACCAGGCGGAAAAGCGCTACAACACGCGGTGGAAAATGATTGCAAATGCATACAAACAAAAATTAATAGAAGTGGAACGCCTTTGCAACGAAGAGTTAGAAAAAGTTCAGACGAATGTGAATCATTTGCAGCCGCTCAAAGAAATGGTATCGCAATGGTACATCGATGAAGAGAATCACGGTGACTCGATTAAAAGAACCGATTTTAATAAGACCGCGCCGAAATACAGTGTCTATAACAAGGATAAAATTATACAAAAAATCGATGCAGAAGTTAATATGACGCCAGAAATATTCGTTGCTAGATTCAAATCCGACGATTTGACGAAGAAAGATAAATTTTACGGATGAATTCGATTTTGGAACACTAAATTTTGGCTACTACTTTTAAAGAACAAATATTCCAATTTGAATGAAACACATGAAGAAAACTTGGCTCTATTTTGAAAGAATAAATAATTAACTGGTGCAATATAAATTTTATGAATGAATTCGATTTTTATTATACTTCTTAGAACGCTATCAATTTTCGCTGCTACTTTGAAAGACCAAATATTCTATTCTACTCTGTTCCTTATTTAATCTATGCCTTTCGGCTTTGGATGGCTTGCATTTATATTTATATTTTATATTAATCCATCTTAATCTAGCTACACCTATTCTAACAACTTCTAACTTCAAGCTACTAGTCTTATAAGTTGTAACTCATTTCTTTACTTTACTTAATTATTGCACTCTTCTTAAAAGCCAAATATTTCAATTTGAAACAAACACATGGAGAATATTCGATTCCATTTGGAAAAAATAAATAATTTATAGTAAGTACAAAATGCACAAACCTTTACGCAGTTTTCTCTCGTTATTCCACCATATTGCGAAGCTGTTCAAATTCTGCCTCCATCCAAATCAAAATGTCGGCTAGACGCTTCCTTTCTGAACTTCCATAGGTATCCAATTATAATGGGCACAAAACTTTTAATAAAATCACACTCCACAAATACCCCGAATAAATTTCCCTCCCAACACTTTTAAACACATTTCCAAGGGACTTAATCACAGCAATTATTTAACACTATTCGAACACTAATTTATAAAAACGTACTATTCAACCCGTAAAGTAACCGACGCGGTGCCTCGTTTCAAACGCAACATGTAAGCTCGAAATTGGCCGACGAATTTTCGCAAAATTACGCGCTAATATCGAACGAATTCACCGTACTCCATTTCCAGGGCAACTTCGACACGAACCGATTCGTTTGAGATCAAATTCGAAGCTTGACACGTAAATTTACACTATTTAAAACGTAAAATAATCGGGAAAATTATACTGTTTAAACACGTATTCGCGCGTTCCGTGTTTCATGGCGAACGTGGACCGTTCCACTTGGAACGTTTCATTATTCCGGCATTCCTTGTTCAGTGTTTACGTGACGTGGTGATTGACTGGTGATTGCCGGTTGTGTTTAAGCGCAGTAGAAGCGAAATTGTTTTGTTTACTTGGTTATTGTAATTTTTGTAGGAAACAATTGTAACCATGCAATCTCTATTCGACGATGTGCTGCGAATGAATAAACGGCAGGTAAATCGGATCCCCTGACACGAATGGTCGTGTATTCTTTGGAGCAAGCACAT
Source organism: Eucera pruinosa (assembly GCA_028830335.1). Classification (NCBI taxonomy): domain Eukaryota; kingdom Metazoa; phylum Arthropoda; class Insecta; order Hymenoptera; family Apidae; genus Eucera; species Eucera pruinosa. Next base: position 886,538 of record JAMYCR010000014.1, read on the forward strand.
ATGGTCGAAAGAGAGAAATGCTATTCACCGTTCATTTCGTTTCTTTTTTACAGATCCTGTATCAAATGTTAAGTTTCGGTATGATCGTTTCATCTGCCTTGATGATCTGGAAAGGCTTGATGGTGGTAACGGGTAGCGAAAGCCCCATCGTGGTGGTTCTCAGGTATTTCAATACTTAACCTAACACGCTACTCTCTCAACGCATCTTTCGCGCGAATAAATTCATTTTTCAAAATGCACACTTATTGATTTTCCATTCTATTGTGTACAGCGGCTTCTATTCTTGATTATTCTTAACTATAAGTACATTTCCTAGTCGATTATAGTTTAGTAAAAGGCAGCAACACACTTGGGTTTGATCTGAGAATTATTAATTTACAATAAAAATTAAATTGGCAGGTTGTAAGAAGTGCAAAACATTGAGCATAGACATAGATGGGATTTTTATTATGTTTTTATATACAGTGATTGTATAATTATTCAATATTAGGTTTAGTATAATCGGTAGCTTGAATGATTTCATTTGGAAGCAGAATATTTTTAAAGTTTCCAGCTTAATTTATAGTAACAGTTGCATTGACAAATTGCAGATTTTAAAACAGATTTTTATTATTTTTTTTATATGTGGTGACTGACAAACAGTTTGCAGCTAAATTGTAATCTTATTTCAATTTAAACTAAACCTTAATAAAATCCTTTCAACAATCAATTTAATAATATGATACTTCATAAGCATAATTATAATTATAGTACAGTGGTTTACAAAAGTATCCAGCCACAACACATATAAATATTCAACTATAAGTCAAATCAAATATACGTAGTATTTTTTCAGAAATTTTTTATTCTTATACACTGATACCTTAATATAAATTTATTTTCAGACTACTTATACTAACTAATTTCTTTATGTTATACTGATTAATTTCTTATTTAACTACATGTTAAAAATATATTACAAAGAATGGCTTCATGCCTTAATACTTTTGTTTGCAATGAGCTTTTATTCCCAAGTATTCTATATTTTATTAGTATAATAAAATTTGACTTTGACTGAACACTTAAGGCAGCCACTATAACTTCTAGAAATAAAAGTATTATCTCATCCCATAAATAATGTCATTAATTAGACTTCTTTAAACAAATCAACAAAAGTTCAAAAATTTCTTGAGAAATCGGAAAAATCATCGAAAGCAATGTTCCATGAATCAATGATTAAAAATAAATTTAATTGTCGATATTCTCGGATTTAAGACTTCGATTTAATTATCGATATTTGACACTAAAAATTAAATCAAGAAATTGCATTACTTATGGGGTTACTTAATTATTAGGTCTCAATAGATTAAATCCTGTATTTTTTACCTAACTTATGGAATATAAGTTTCTAACATTCGAGTATTCGAAAACACGATACGAATGTTGCGTTTTTATTGCAATGTTCTAGCGGTAGTATGGAACCAGCATTTCACAGGGGGGATTTGCTATTTTTAACCAATTACCCAGACGAGCCAGTCAGGGTGGGAGAAATTGTTGTTTTTAAAGTTGAAGGTAGAGATATTCCAATTGTACACAGAGTACTTAAGCTACACGAAAAGTAAGTATTTCCCATAAAGCTCGTACGGACGCCGCGGCATACATCGATGCAGGCATCGCGGCAAGCGATGGGTTTAAGTTAATAGCTTACAACATGCTGCAACTTCGATGTATCTTACAGCGACGCGGGAACAAATGACTTAAACCCATCGCTTGCATCGATGCATGCCGCAGTATGTGTAAGCTGCTTTAGATATAAAGATACAAGATAATAGGTAAGTTATTCACCTGTAATATATTTTAGGGGCGACCAAAATAATACTATTAAATTTTTAACAAAGGGCGATAATAACTCGGTAGATGATAGAGGTTTATACGCGGCTGGTCAATTATGGTTGACCCATAAGGATGTAGTTGGTAGAGCAAGGGGTTTCTTGCCGTATGTAGGAATGGTTACGATTTTCATGAACGAATATCCCAAGTTTAAGTACGTAATATTAATGTGCTTGGGACTATACGTTTTGATACACAGAGAGTAAAATAGAAGAAAAAAAAAAGAACAGGAGGATATTTCATAGAGTGTTACATGAAATAGACTGTCGGAAGATCTACAAAAAAAAGTGCATTGTAAAATTAAATTCTAATCGATAATTCAAATACACAATGTGGAGCTATGTACAATGTGATTTTATGTGTTGTTGATTTTCACACACCACTCGGGCGAAAACCTCTTGCGCGCAAAAGACGAACAATGTAATAGTTTTGCGAAAAATTGTGTGTATATTTCCAATAGTAATAAGAAAATATTAAGATACGTGTGTAAAGCCGCGGCACTTTTGTGCTGCGTTTAAAACAGAGATGGGCAAAATTTTAATCGCGAGTCGAATGACGAATACACGTTTAATACCATTTCATTCACCATTGTAGAATAAATATCTATTCGAGTAAGAAATTATCCGAATAGAAAATTATTATTATTTATTTGTTTATTAGTATACAGGTAAGCTATTTCATGATTATGTTATGATTATGTTATCCTGTATGATTATATTATTAATTAAATTCGAATGATATTATTAGGTGTGTCACTATTTTTAAACGAGTTGACAAATTCATTTGATCAAAAATTTAGTTAACTATCTATAATTTCCTCGAAATATTACGTCAAATATTAGAGAATGAAAGCAATTACGCGTAAAGTAGAATAAGTATCTAATTTTGTTCGAAATAAATGCTAGATTTAAAAAAATAGATTATTCATTGGTACACTTAATATATTGCAGAGATTAAACATTTTTCCTTGAAACCTCATCATATTGGGTTTTAAAATTAACTTTTGTTCGAATGTTGCGTTAAAAAATGTATTCCATTCAGGTACATTTATTCGAATGATTAATACAAAATCACTCGAGTAAAGCATCGTTCTTTATTCGAATAAACAGAGAATAATTTCTTGCGGATAATGTACGATTATTTTACAGATACAATATCTGAAACAGAATTAATTCGAATAATTATCTCAGATAAATATTTCTTCGAAACGATTCGAATAATGCCCAACTATGAGTAAAAGACAATGTTCTGCCGTTATTGGCAAATTTTAATGTACCAACTTGCTTTTATTTTCAAGTACTATTATTACTATCATTGAAAATTCATTGTCTCGATTAGCAAACCGATCGCAAAAATGTTCACCAACAGTACAGAATACAACGCGCGACTATTTTGTCTTCCTAAGCTAAAATCTCTTATCTCGCATCTGTTAGAAAATCCTAAATACTTCGTAGAGATCTAAAAATAATATAATTCATTTGTCTTAACTGCATTTCACTTGTACATCTACTTTACGTCAGTAGTTTTTTTATGTTTTAGTTGCATACTTAAAGATACGAAATACATACTATTCCAAATGTTTTGCTGTATTAAAATCCCTTATCTCAATTTTTTGGCAAAGTCCAAATATCGAATCTAAATTACTCAATTAATTACTACATTAATAATGCGATAACTCTGTACGATATTTGTCCCCAAAAAGATCATCTAATCTGTGTTACGAAATAGCGATTCAATTTTGGCACGAAGAAGATAAGTAAATAAACTTTAATTTTCTCAGCTGTCTCGGAATGCCAGACAAGATATTTTAACTTACGAAGGCTGGTTTCAATTTTAGTATTCTGTACTCGCAATTGTAGTCGCAGTATTTTGTAATGGTAATAGAAAAGTTCTCGCAGTACCGAACAGGTGGGAAGTATAATAATTCTATCCTCACTTATTTTCAATATCAATGGATAACAAAACAAAAATCAGTAAGTATTCTATATAGAAGAAGAAGGAAAAGAGAAAGGAATGGGAAAATTTGGGAAGATAAACGTGTTAAGGTGTATATATTTAAGTAAGTCCTTAATTTTTACTGCACATAATATTCAGCGTATCTTCCCTATCTTCTGCAGTGTGGCAATATATCTATATATAAAAATTTTCATTTCACCGGCACTGAATATTCTAAAAAAAGAAAAGAAAAAATATGGATCGTCAGTTTTTCTAGATCGCAAACTCTAACTGCTGAGATACTTGTTTGTAGTTGAAATACTTACGGGAAAAGAAACCTTTGTATATTATTAATTTTATTCAATGCAATGTAATGTTTGTCTCTGACTATATGAAATTATAAAATAAATTTATAGTATACAAATTGTCCACCACGTCTCGAATTTATTCCCGCCGGCATGTTTTAAGTTTTAACCCTTTCATTGCTATAGGAGCTCGTCATATTTTTGCGTGCTAAGTCCATTTTGCATTTAAATCTCTCGTAAATCCGTAACCTACTATTATAGTAGCATTGATTAAAACTACTAGCGTCTTAAAACACTTGGAATTCTTCGTTATCTGAAGAAGAAGAACGATTTGCAAGAAGAATATGAATTTAACGTAATGCAATTCGATATTTTGACGCCTTTTGCTTACCTATTTTTTTATTAAAATCCGCTGTGACGAAAGGGTTAAATAAAGATAAAATGTTATTTTAAGGGTTAAATAAAGATATGTTGTATATATTAAAAATATTTACATATAAAATTAGTAAAGAAAGATAAAGTAAAAGAAGAAAGTTGACTTACATAACATGACTTTGAGTTGCTTAACATTTTAATTATGAATTATCACGCGTAATTTGTGTTTCTTAATTTTTCTATCTACGTTAAGTTAATCGCTAATTAAGAGTAGCCTGATTTACACTGTTTTTGCAATTCGTGGCTTCAGTTACAGAAAGCGTGATCTTTTTTATCGCAAGTGTGTTCCTTTCAATCCTCTAATTTTTCCCTCCTCGGTGGAAGAAACGTGATGATACATCGTGTAAATTTAACCGTGCATTACTACCAACAATTAACGTGCATTTATTTATATCGAAGGAGCGTACAATGCAATTGAAATAATAATAAACAAATTGTAAATTTGTGCAAATTTTGGGAAGGTCCACGAATGAGTTACGTTGACTCCTTCGGTGTTTTTTTTTGGTATTAATAAACAGTTTACATGATGGGACACGCGTATCCTGTATCGATTAGGCAAAACGCGGCTCCACTCGAACCCAAGCTTCTTTCGGAGTGACAATTAGACCGGGCAATTTGTCTTTCTTATTCGTCGGTTCGCCTTCCACGAGCGAAAAGTTAAAATTTTGCATCAGGGCAGCGAAACATTCGAATAAGTTGAATCTTGCAAAAGTTTCGCCCGCGCACACGCGATGTCCTGATCATTGGAAAAAGAAAATAGATCGTAACAAAGAAATATGAAATCTCCAGAAAAGAAATAGGTATAATCGTCGACGATATTGTTAACCCTTTTGCTAATGCTTTTCTTAAATTGAACTAGAACTGCTACATCAAGAGTCGTTAAACATTTCAAAAACATTGCAAGATGTATTATTAACATATTGTAACACGAATTTATTATATGATCTAATATCGGTGTTTATCACGACATTATCATCCATCATTAGTTTAAACATCGAGTTTAGGAATAATTAAATGCATGCACACTCCATAAATCTTTAAATTTAATTTTCTCGAAAATTGCGCTTCTTCCGAACAAATTTTATTCCACATCTTTGCTTTAATTTTCCGCGTAGATTAATTTCTGTTCTCGCTGTCAAAGGGTTAAGATTCTTATGAACAAATTTCTTACATACCAAATCCAAAAACAAGCGTGTTATCTTTTCCCAGCTGGCCATCTTCGTTAAGAAACCTTTCCGGTCTAAAGTTTTCTGGATCTCCCCATACATCGGGATCGTTGTTCATTCCGATTAAATTCGTGATAAGTACCGTGTTGCACGGAACATCGTAACCACGAAGAGTAGTCTTTTTTGTTGCTCTATGCATCACGCTAAACGGTGTCAACGTTTCGTATCTCATAGTCTCGCGTATCGTTGCTTCGGTGTACGGTAAACTGAAACATTCGCGGTTTTCCAATAAGCTATAATAGAAACGCCACAGCAATGCTGTCCTCCTAAGTTAAAATATCCTATCTAACATCCCGAGACATTCATTATTTTCTTTTTGCCATCTCTCATTTTTCGTTCTAGATTTCTTATCATTGTTGTCTCTATAATTCGTCCTTATAGCTATGTACGTCACACTTTGTCAAACAAGCATTTATTTGTTTCATTGATACGGGTAAATATCCGATTTACGAAAAGAACGTATTAATAATAATAGTAGTAATGTCATCGAATTGGATTAAACCGAAAATTAACGTTGGAAAGCACAAGATGCCGTTTCGTAAGTCGAATTTTCATCGATTAAATCCCTTTCATTCGAAAACTTCGAGAAGTCGAAACCTCTGTAACTCTATAAGAAAAATGAAAGAATGCGATGTAGGGCATTTTAAGCTAAGAGAACACGTTATATCCTGGCTGCCATACTTATTCCTGTCCGACCAAGTAACCAGTCTTCCGGTTCCTACCACTCTATCTATTTCCTCTTGAACCTTTTTCTGTACTTGCGGATTGTGCAGCGCGAACTTAATCGCATTTGTAATGACAGTTGGCGTCGCGGTCGCAGCTGGAAACATGAAATCTACAAGACCTATGATAAGTTGCTTGTCCGAGAAGCTAGTTTTCTTGTCGCTTTTTTTCAGTTCCTTTAAATAGGAATCTAGCACTCCGCTATCGTCCTCGCTATCCAGCTTTCGCTTATCTATAAACTCCTGTAACGATTACTACACTTGGTCAATTATTCGATCTAGCGAAGTGAATCGTTCTTAATTGCAAGGTAAAACGATGTTCGAATCGTTTAACAATCGTTTTACCATGCAGTGACAGAAGTAAGACACAAATGAGCAAGGGTACCTTAATGAAATCTGCCATAAGATAGTTTCCCTTGATAAAATTTTTGTATCCAAACAAGTTGCCGAAATATTTTAGAAACGAGAACTGGATAATTGCTCCGCCTGTAGTCTCTCCTGATCTTTGAAACATCATACCAACTTTAGAGAAATATCTAGGCCTGTGATGTTCCGAACGATCGTATCTTACGCCGAACATTATATCAAAAATGCTGTTCGACGTGTATGGGTACAGAACATCCGGGAAAAGCGCGTACCCATTCTTCAAATATTTCTAATAAACGCATTCGAATCGCTTATTATAGTATTTGTTCTGGAGTCTTCATTCTCCTAGTATAAACTTTGCTACTATGAGAGAGCTGATTTCAAAAGCTGGCCAAGAACAAAGAGATTCGTTCATTTTCAACGCTAGATTTACTAAGGGGGCCAAAATGACTTGCTTTGCTGGCAAAATTCGCTACTTAATTGTCGAAATTTTACAAAGTTCCATATTACCTACGGTTAGCCTAGTAATTCTTTTAGTAGATGTTAAAATACCTTTTCGTTGTCGTTAATCGGGCCTTCCTTTAACATATTAACGAGAACCTCAATTTCATCCATCATATCCCTCTCGAATTGGTCGTGTCTTCTACCGAATCCTCTATCCCTGGCATGCCGTAACAAGAATCTTCTTTGTTCTTGCCAGAATAAACCGTCGGCGAAGAAGATGCCTAAAATTCACCACTTCCATATTTCAATTCAACTTAAAAATCCAGTTTTCTACTTAATTTGTTCAATCTTACGAATTGGAACTATTGTTATCATTTAAATTAAACTTTGGACGACACTGTGTTTTCATTGCACGTAGACTATAGTTTGCACCGCGAATGTAACTCATTGTTATAAGGCAAAATTATTAACACAAACTTCCACTTTTCACAACTTATCATCGAATTTTCTTCGTTACCTAAAACACTGCCGTAGCCTCTTGCGAGGATGAGATCTACGACGTTCACTCTTCCGTCGAATTCTTCCCTTGACAATACTTCTTTGATAGTATCGTAATCGTTCACAACAACAGCCAGGTAAGGGCCGAGATAACACGTGACTATCTTAGATCGCAGCTTATTAACGTAATATTGCATAGCTTCGGCGGGAAAGTAGTAATTTCTCCATAACAAATGCCAATAAGATCCTACTATCGGCAGCCGCGGAATGCCTGTTGCAATAAAATACGTGCATCGTAATTAAATAATTAACTATTCGCCGACCGGAAGACTATTAGTAACATTTCGTAATTATATTTCTCTACTCGGAGAAAAGCATTATATTTAATGTATTGTGCAAATAATAATCTAAATATAGTTTCAATATCTCTAGTTGCGAAGCAAAACTGTTTGTTTATCAGATAGAAATGCACGAAAATAAATTTCTTCTGTTGAAAAAGTAAATTGCACGCTGATCGAAGCCCGATATTTAACAAGTACAATTTTAATATCCAAAGTGTTCACCGTTTTCACATTCATGAACTGGTTTCGTCGCTTGAAAAATAGTAAAGTAGCTGTTTATAGATAAACTCAATTGAATTAATTTGTACGCCTAATAGATATCCCTTTTTCCAATTGCCGAATTTCACGTTTGTTAGCTTTTTCGCTATAATTTCAAATCATTTCACTGCAAGTCGTTTCACGCTTAATTAAATACGATTATGTATTAGTTTCTTTGTCCGATCGCGTTGATTTTATTAAGAATGATAAATCTCTCGATTCTTGGCAAGCTTTTAAAATCATTTTCGCACTTATCGCGACACGGGGAGAATCATTTGAAAGAATAACAAAAAATTTGCACACTTTTCTGAGCGAAATTTACTAAAATTATTATACCGTTAAAGAGTTTTTTAGCTTACACGGTGGCAAATTCGGTGGGATGTCTTTGTAATTTTGATAAAGCTTATATACGATTATGAATAGCAATATAGCAACCAAAAGAGGCGACATTCTTCAGCGAGTCGCAAGCAGCGACTGATTCACTCATCCCGCTTTATTGTTCGCTAGTTTTATAATCTACAATGTTCCGAAACAAATTGCGCTGCAGGAAAAAAATAAAACTCGCTATCATTTTAGTGATAGGTACTATCGTCTAGTGCAAAGTTCAGTCTTCCACTGCTATTGACTTAATTTGCCGGAATTGTAATTGCACATTTAAATATTTCGTGTTACGCATAAAACAATGTAATTACAATAATCGAATTGATTGATTTTTTTAAACAATTCCAGGTACGCGTCGCGAGCTCCTTCCGTCTTCTTTTTCTCGCGATTATTCTCATTTTCGTTTATCGCAACGAATATTGTCGACTTTTTCCAGCGGAATGGAAAGATAATTTCTACGGTAATCGAATCTTTTTTACTCATTTTTTACGAAAGCAAAAATAATGTTTAGAGTTGCTGTCGGTAAATGCGAAGGTCCCATTAATTATTATGTTATAAAGATGTTTTTTTTTTTCAAATACAGGGAACGAGGGTAGTTTAAAAGGAAAGCGGAGTTTCTAACAAAAATCTTTATTTTACAATACAAAGTATGATACATTTATCCTTTAAATCACAAATAAAACATCTAAGTACTTTTAGTTACATTTTGTCATATTTTGTTCTACGAAACTACAAGAAATAATGTTTGATTTTTTTCTTAAATAATAATCCAGCCCACGACTTTACGAGACGTTTAGATCCTAAAACACAGGTGGTTTACATAATAGTTTCTGGTTCACTGGAAATATTTGGTATCACCTAAGCACACTACTTGCAGACTATGCTTGATCACTGAACGCATCCGATCGTCGTTCATAACTGCACAACCAACGTTCGGCGATAGTTTGTATAGTAAAAAAATACAGTCTTCTAAGTTCTGCATTATTTCCTTATCGAATACTGGAGTTTTCGTCAAATCGAAATGCAGCTTTAGGAAAACCGTGTACAAAGGTACGCAGTGGGCCGCCACTCGAAGGTGAAACATTAGAAGGAAAGTTTTCGCGGCCTAAAAAAATTTGAATCAGTCTGGAATAACAAAATTGGCGTAACAAAAATATACAAATGTCTACATACGCGTTTTTTTAAATCTGAAATATTTACATATTTTAGAACGAATGAAAATGGGGCGGAAATTCATAAAATATAAGGCTATTAATGTTCTCAAATTGATCGAAATTGTAATTTGTTTTTCACATATTTGAGATTCGTACATGTATGTAGACTTTTGCAACTGAATGTGGATGAAAAAATAGTTGCCTTCAATGTTGCTTTCAGCGTTTTAAGGTCAGTGTGATGCTCGCAATACTCGGATAGTATTCTCGCTAATCTCTCACACCATTTCGCGCAACCAATATTAGTTAAGAGCTGAGGTAGGCTCAACATGTACGCGCATCTCAGTTCCACATTTAATTCGAACTCCATGTTATCGAGCAACACGGCTAAAACATCGTCTCTCTTCGTCCACTGTAATAATAACAGTACGAGATACGTCAATCATCCATTGATTGATACTCGTGTTCAATTCTTTTTAACTTACTTCGAATACATTTAGCGCATTGTCCCAATGCTCAATGGTAGCCAGTAAACTGGTTAGGCATAAATATACCAGAATCACATATTTCGCTTCTCTTTGATGAGTCAAACGCGTTAGAATTTGAAATATTAGTTTCGCGTTCCCGCTATCGACCAATCCCTTCCTCTGAATGAAAATCAGAGTCAGCAGAGTATTTTTCTATACCGTTTACAGTGGCTACAAAAAGTATTTGTGCACCATTTTTGGGTACTAATTAATAAGCTGCGGATTTTTATGCGTTTAAGAAGAATCAATGATAAATGAAATACGCAAATATATAGAATATATTCGAAGGTACAAATTATTTCGGGGGTGGAACAACCCTCCCTTTAAATTCTATCTGTTTAATTTTGATAATAAAAAATTAATGTACATTTGCGTAATCGTCCGCGATCTATTATTTAATGAGGACCATTTATATTAATATTATAATTCATTGTATTCTATTAATATATTACTATATTTCTTATAATTCATTGTATTATATTAATAAATGAATATGTCCCATTGATGAAATCAATGTTTCTGGTTTTCTAATTTAATTTAATTTTATTTAACTACTTGTACTTCCTTCTTTTTTTTTAAGTTTTTATATGTCCTATATGGAAGTTTAGGCATTATATTTGTATCTTATGTACAAATACTTTTTGTAGCCAAATTACACTGACAATAAGTGTAATCGAAATTATTACCAGATGAGAATGCTGAATAATTTGATGTAAGCATTCAAGACCTATCACAACATTGTCTGGCACATAATCATCGATAATTAGTAAGGCTGTTGGAAGCACATCTTCGATATAATAGTATAAACCTGGTTTCTAAGGAAGACAGTATAAATTTTAACATAACATGTATCTTCACCATATGACTGCAGACTTTTATGCAATCATGGGAAACTTGTGTTTCCAACAAAGTGCAGTTTGCATAATATACAAGAGTATGCAAAACACCCAAAGTAAAGGGTGCCTTATTTGTTTATTTATTTATTTACGAAATAAATACGGTACAAAGATAGTTAAGTAAATTGTAAATTAAACTATACAAAGTGAAAAGAAAATATATACATAATTAAAAATGAGATAAACAATGATAAATAAGGAAAATAAACAATTGCAAAGGCTGTCTCTGTTAATATAAAAAAGTATACAATATATACGATTATAAAGAGAAACATAATACGTGTAAAACTTAATACTTAAACCTATAACATGTTACAATATGTAAAGAATAAAGTACATCTCCATTGAAGTCCTATTTCTTCTCAAATGTACTTGCAAAAATATAAACTTGCATAAAAATCCCCAATCTATTCATCCTATCCTTTAAAGTTCTTCTACAAACCTCAGTTTGATATAAAATCCACTTGTAACAAACTACCGCTGCAGGATAAGCTTTCCACGTATCTTTCTGCAACTTAGGCCTCAATGCAAGCAATATCGTCCTAAAGTTATCCTGTTCCATTAAAAATTGCGAGACACTTTGGTATCTGTACAATTCCAACATCTGGCTGGTCAATTCTTTGCATATTAACACCGATTCTGCAGTGTTCCATACATTCTTTTCCTGCTGCTCTCCAATGAGCAACACCAAGCTCACAGTGAAAGTTTTCACCGCAGATGCATTGAAATTTATTTGCACGTGACCTTCGTTACGATTGTGAATCAAATGCTGAAGCATAGATCTGATGTTTCGCAAGTTTCTGTCCACGATTTGCCTGTACTCTCTGAAGTCTTTCTCCTCGCACGGCCGGTCGACGCCGACGATTTTCTCCGAAACGAAACTCTTCTGAACCAAATCGATGCACGCCGCCCATAAACCATCTTCCGAGAAGTCGCCCGAAATTTTTAGAGCCTCCAGCTCATTCAGAAGATTGTTCATCTTTCAACGTATTCGCATCCAAACGGCCGACGAGTGAGATAACGATTCGTTGCCCGCGAATCAACTTTTTCCCAACGATCTATTATTCTCGCATGCGGACACTGAAAGTGTCATTTTCAGTATCGTCGCCGCAACAATGTGACTCGATTCACAGGGATACTTTCCCATTCGATCAACAAAGTTGTTGGTCGCGAAGCTTTTTTCGCGAATCTTCGAAACGTCGCGAATACAAAGGCAGCACACACGCCAATTGTTATCATGCGCCGTTCGGCCATGTGACAATTGCACACGCACGCAGATTTTTCCCTACCGCTCTATTGCATAAACGTCGCTGCTATTTTATGTAACGATAAATCGGTTGTTTGCTTCACCGACTACTTTTCTACGTTTACAATGTAATTGGTGTATTTTGTAATGCCGTTCGATGTCTCGATACTTGCACCGTGATCGATACGAATCTCACGACCACTCGAAGTACCTGTCATCATTGTTCCCTTCTTTTGACGCTACGTCGTCCACACAGTTTTACTTTTCGTTTTTCTCTCTTTTACGCGTACGATTCTTTTTTCTTTTCCTCGAGTAAAGTAATCCGGAATTTAATCTGTCCGTGGACTGGAAACGTTTACGGTTTTAATCGCGAGAGAATCGCGACGAATGCCGCCGTCCAGTAGTGTCTCGGTGCACGCGTACCGTATTCGCTCGTATCGAGCGCCGTGTCGCGTAACGTAAATCTCGCTATTTATTTTCTATCAGTTTCCGACATCCCTTTGGTAATTATGAATTCAATGAAGGTGTAATAACTGGTAGTTACGATATGGCTGAGTACCGTTAGTTCATTTTCTATTTTTTCATATCATTTATCGTATCGACGTTTCATTTTTCCACGATACTTTTCGAGAGATTCGTTTGTCGTTCCCGACCTCCATTTTGCTTCCTGCATGCCGAGACACCGCCCTTTAAACAATCACTAATTTACCGATTATTTTTCTACTTGTTTCAATAAAATAATGTTAAGCAACGATACAGCGTTCGCAACTTTATTTCTGTCATCGCTGAGAAACTTTGCTGTCGAGAGCTTTTTGTTCTAGATATAACCTAACCTCACCCTTTATTTTGTATTTTATTTGTTAGTTAAGTCATAAAGTATTGTTAATTAATGATAGAGCGTTCGAAACTTTGTTTCTTTCATTCGAAAAGCTTTGTATTAAACAGATTTCTATTACGAATGTAACCTAACCTTGCTCTTTGATTATTTTGTATTTCATTTGTTAATTCAATCGTAAAGTAATGTTAATTAATAATTGAGCATTTAAAGCTTTATTTCTGTCATCCGAATTACTTTACATGTAACAGATTTTTTGTTAAGAATGCAATCTAACCTCGTTCTTCAATAATTTTGTATAACATTTGTTAATTAAATCGTAACATAATATTAACCGATAATAGAGCGTTTGAAACTTTGTTTGTATCATCTAAAACACTGTGTATTTTGCACTCTTTCGTTACGAATGTTATCCAATCCCACTCCTTAATAATTTTTTATTTCGTTTGCATAAATACGTTACCATATTTTGTATTTTACTATGTCAATAAATTTACTCAATTAAATTGTACCTAACATGTATCGTTTTAAATATAATTATTTTGTAATGTACTATGAAGCGTCATCTACATCAAGCATAAATTACAAGTTTATTTTGGCAAGTTTTCCTTAAATGTTGCTCTGGTTCTCCTAAGGATCCAGTTCTTATTGTGTATCATCAGGAGTAGGCAGTGATTCCGAAGTAATGGCTGAACTGGCAGCATTTCTCGGCCAGGAAATACCCGAAGGGAGAAGCAACCTGGCCGATAATCATATAAATCTTGAAAGGGTGGCTGAGTACTGCGAAGCAAATTACTTCCAAGCAGAGAACAAAAGAATAGCCTTGGAAGAGACCAAAAACTTTGCCACTCAATCATTGGCCAGTGTAGCCTACCAAATAAACACTCTTGCTTATAATTTTCTACAACTGCTGGACTTGCAAACCTCTCAACTCGCCGAAATGGAAAGCCAAATGAATCACATTGCTCAAACAGTTATGATACACAAGGAGAAAGTAGCCAGAAGAGAAATCGGCGTGCTAACAGCCAACAAGATCACCGTACGCCAATACAAAATCATTGCACCGGCAAATCCCGAAAAACCGATCAAATACGTAAGGAAAAGCATCGATTACACGATTCTGGATGATATTGGTCATGGAGTACGTAGCAGTGGAACACCTAGAAGCAAGCAAAGGGGTGGAAGTCAAGGCAGCGTGCAAAGTTTGGGTGCAGCATCCACTGGATCTGGATTAGGAGCAGCCATGGTTGGACCAGCTCCCACAACCAAGCCCCCTACACCTCCTCAGACAGTGAGAACCGGTATGTGCAAGATACGACGCGTTGCTGCGATTTAGAGTAATTTAGAAGTAACATAAGGAACGTTATGCAACTGCAGGAACACTGAGCAAAGGATCGCGAGAGTACAGGACGCCACCCGCAGTTGCTCCTCCCCAAGTCCCTAGTCATTACGCTCCTAATTATCCGCTGGGGCACCCGAGGAGGGAACGGGGCCCTGGTTACAGTACTTTACCTTTACACGCACACACCACGTCCCACGCAACTCACAACGTTAATCACAATACACACGCGAACACTTTAACTCAGCATACATCGCCGCCGCAAGTAGGAACCGTTCATCCGCTGCAAAGTCATCCTCAAACTCCGCCGCCTGCACCGCCAAGCGTAACAGCGGGATACGCGCAGGAACAGCATAATAGTATGCCGCGTAAGTATTTCTTTTCGATTTGTATTTCTATTAATTAGGAATGCGCGCAATCCCTTTCAAAATGGAAGGTTTTCTTGATCGTGATCGGATTCCGCACACCCCTAATTTTCGAAAAATTATACCTCCAAAACTCGCGAAAGTATTCCACAAAAGGAGTATCCAAATTTTGGGAAGTATCGAGAATCCTGGAAATGTAGGGAATCGGGGATATTTTCGAGATCCTATCCCGATTGTGGGAAAAATTCCCGTTCCGATTCTAAGGCAAATTCCCGTGCCGATCTTGGGAAATATTTCCGTCTTGAGCTTAGGAAAAAATTCTCGTTCTGATGTTGGAAAATATTGCCGTTCCGATCGGGCGAAAAATTTCCGTCTTCACTGAAATCGCCCCTAATAAGACAGTAAAAATGTGGGTGGAATTTCGTGTTGCAGCCCCACCCTCGCCACTGGTGGGCATAACTGGTAACACGTTAGACTTCACTAGTTATCATACTTTATCCGAAAGATTAAGTCACCAAGTTAGCCGAAGTAGCGGTGCGAGTAGCCCACCATTGCCACCGCCTCCGCCACCGGAGCAAGAAGAGCATCCGCAATTTGGTAGGCCCACGCAATCGAGCGGTGCTATTATGCCAATCGTACCGGATGAGGAAGATCTACCTGGTTGGGTGCCAAAGAATTACATCGAAAAAGGTACGTCGCGATATTATTTTTTAGGGAGTGGAAATATCTAGGTGCAGTAGCATTGAAGTATAATGAAGTGTTACCATTTTTAGTTGTTGCGATTTATGATTATTACGCGGACAAGGAGGATGAATTGAGCTTCCAGGAAAGCTCTGTAATTTATGTATTGAAAAAGAATGACGATGGGTGGTGGGAGGGGGTGATGGATGGTATCACGGGTTTGTTCCCCGGAAATTACGTGGAGCCTTGCGTTTAATAAGTTTTCCGATATCGCATTTAGATACATATATCAAAAATTGCGAATAGTCGAGAGACGCTATTCGCAAAAGACTGCAAATTTATGGGACGCACTTCGATTCCCCCGGTTTTTAATATCTTATCTCTAGTATTAATAATTGTAAGGCAATACTAACGTAAAAAATTGATCGACACGAGGATTGCGAGTTGATTGCAACGCGTTGCCGGCGAGATAAACGATTAGTGTGTAAATTACAGATTCTTCCAGAAATCTCAAATATCATGCGAATTTTCTAAACAAATCAAACTAACCAATCTTTGTATCGACATATAAGAAAGTGTATTTTTTGGTAAATAGTATTTCCTTCGGTGGGTGTTATTTTATCTCCACTCCAATAGATCATATTTATATATGTACACGTACGCATAAGGGCACGTAACCAGCACGTAATACTCCACTATATATATATATATATATATATATATTTATACATATATATATATATATATATATATATCGATTAAATAATTAATTGTATTTATAATATATCTCACGCGTAATCGAGGCGATGTTAGTATATTAGGCTAATGAGTAATCAAAAATACCAAACGTCCTGTTATCGTGTAACGAGACGCGTAGCGCCTTGCGCCGAACACGTAACTTTGTAATATATAAATTGCTTTCACACGTTCATCGCTACGGTTTACTTTAATATAGTGTATCGACTTCAGTATTTTCTTTTTTTGCTTCACGTGAAATAAAGCGAACGAAAGTAAATCCTTCCCTAATTTTCCTGCAGAGCTTCTGTCATTTCACGATCTATTTATTGTTAAGTATTTAGGGCAAGTAAATACCTTGCATTTCACCGGATAACGCACCGATTTTCTGCCTCTATTCCGTTTCCCTTTCGATGCCCCTTAAATTTCCTTTCACGCGCTACGAAATGCTTGTATAGACAATAAAAGACTCGTTGTTGCGAGAATTACGTACTTCGCAATTACTACAGGTATAGGATTTGCCGATACGCGGATAATAAAATGAGATAAGATCGAGATGGATCGCAAGCGGAATTTTTAATCGAAGGTTTTGCATTTGACACCGGCTCGATGCGACAGAATGTACGGATAACGATTGTATTTATAATCAAATAAAAAGGTTGTAATAAAAACCCGGCCTCGTTAATCCTAGCACAGGCGAAGCATATAAGAGTAGACAAATCGAGCAATGCATTTTTCTGTCTAATCCTAAATTCATTTTTACCGTTTCGATAGCGTAAAATCTACCAGCTTTTGTGTTTGCCTTTACATTTTACATATTAACCCTTTGCGGACGGAACAAAATAATATTCAACGAATTTTCGATCAGATATGAAACTTTTGAAGACGGGATTAATAAATTCTTGTGCAACTATTAACAGCAGTGTTTATTAACGATGTTAATTTCAATGTCTTGCATTAAAAATTGAACGGCTATCTATGAGATTCGTCCGCAAAAGGGTTAACGCATTATTTACCGGTTAGGAATTCAGATGCGTAAAAGACCGGTCAATTTAAGCTTACAACTCGACAATATTGCGTAGCTTTAACGTTATAGAAACATACGAAGTGAAATAAAAATTTAGGCATCACTTTGTCTACCGGTGAAATTATTATTAACAGTATAGAGAATAAAAGAAGATCGATTTATAAGGATTTAGGATATAAACGTTTCAATTACTGTCAATGTCCCTATAATCGTCACATTAATTCGGACTTTATTCTCATAGGAAAAGCCTATTAATCTCGGTAAATAAATGTTCTAAAATACTTCAGAAGCATTTCAATTGCCTTTAAAGTAAAATAGGAAGATATTCTGATTTTTTAGACGTGGAGGTTTTCGGAACAGGGGACACGAATTTGCATAAAGCGATTTGTCTACTCTTATATCTCGCCAATCCTACAAGTTTCTCCCCCATCAGCGTAGAATTTGAAAATGGTTTGAAAGAGGTGGCGAAAGCATTCGGCAATACGGAAATTCCTTTCACGCAATTCGATTCAATGCCCGGTTAAATTATTTGCATGGCAGAGATTTTTCCCACGTTTGTATTCGCACAAGAAAAGCATAGCATTGGGAGCAGTTTCTCGCTGCAAACGCTCTCTCTTTTAACCCGGTAATGATACTCACGGGAACCCATTTTGCACGGTTACGCACGCAAATTATTACAGCGAAAGATTTGTCCTCGAAACGATGCAGAGAAAATAGGAAAGGGGCGCGATGTTTCGTATATATATATACTTGCGTAGCTAGGTGAATTTTTCCAATTCTACTACGTATCGTATACGTAGCAGCGAGATGAAAACCAGGCGCAGTTTTGAGTGCTATGCGCTATCCACGTAAGTACGTCGCGCTTCAAAGAGGTGCTGCGAAAACAAGACGGTATTAAAACGAACGAAGAAACGTTATTTTTTTTACGATTATGCGATACATCGAAACCATTGACGAAGTATAGGATAGACTATACATTCCCAAATATTAATCGTCGGGGGGCCATCTGTTTTTTAGTGTCATATGCGGTATTACCAGTTCAGACTAGAATAAAACAGTGTTGTTAACCCTTTGATTACTATTGGTGCCAATAGGTGCTTATGTCACATTGCTCGTTACAAACGCGTGGCGCCTATAGGCGCTCGTCTCAAATTTTTAGATGGCTATAGTTAGCGCCAATGGACACTCAGTAAACGTTATCAGAATGATTGCAAAGCTGCTTGCTTCTATGAGATGTAAAAGAGCTATGACTGAAGATGTGTTGACGACTTGCATACGCTTTTTAGAAAAACGGCATATTAACGAAAAGTTTTGTCATTCATAGCGTCGGTCACCGCGGATTACGCGCGGGGTGTATCAACGTCTGCCGTAGCCAAAGGGTTAAAACAGTGGCAATTGCAACTAAGTATTGCGATGAACACTTACAGACGAGGTTCAGGATAGTCCTGTCACGTAATGCATATTATTGTTGCAGGATTCGAGAGCTCGCGTGTCCTGTTACGGAATACGATTTTAACATTAGCAGTGATTAGAATTGACAATAAATTTAGCCATGAAATCGCAACACAAATGTAGGATAGGTTATTGTCAACACACTATGGGATTATTTGGATATCCATATTGGACTCGTTGATGGACAGTTGATCCTGTACCTCGTCCGTGTTGGAACATCCCCTATAATAAAATTTCTCGGCTTTTAGTAGGCCGATTTCAATGTTCCTTGGCTGAAATTAAAAGAGGAGGTCTCAAGAGTATTATCCTGTAGCCTTTTGCAAATAGTCCTTGCAGTTCATTTGTTATAAATAAATATATAGCTTACTGTGGTAGATTACTCAGAAAGTACCCGAGAAAAGATAGTAACTTTTCGGCATTTAGACGTGCGATTTCAATGCCGCTCAGCCTAAATTAAAGGGAAAGGTCCCAAGAATATTATTCTGTGCCTTTTTACAATTAACCATTGCAGTTCATTTGTTATAAACAAATATATAGCTCGCCGTGGTAGATTAGTCAGAAAGTATCTGGGAAAGATATTGATTTCTCGGCTCCTAGACGTACGATTGTAATGCCCCTTGGCTTAAATTATAGCGAAAGGTCCCAGGAATATCATACTGCAGCATTTTGCAACTAGCCCTTGCAGTTCATTTGTTATAAACAAATATATATCGCATCGTGGAAGATTACTCAAAAGGTACGTGAGTATAAATATTAATTTCTCGGCTCTTTGACATCCGATTTCAATGCCCCTTGGCTTAAATTAAAGGGAAAGGCAGTAGCAATGTTATTCCCGTACCAATTTGTCGATAAACAATGCGGTTAATTTGTTATAAACAAATCTTTCTTATTTTTGGCAGCTACTTAAAAACTGTACTTGGGAAAGCTTTAAACATATATGGAGAGTATTCCTTGGACTTTCCCGTTTAATTTGAGTGGCGGATGATCCAAATCGGACGTCTAAAATCCGAGAAATAAGCATTTTAAACAAACTACAAAAGCTTTGACGGATGACCCTTTCCCGAACAATGAGTAATTCTTGTTAAAGAAGAAAATTAATTTCTCCGCTCCTAGATGTCGGATTTGGATCATTCACGGCTCTAATTAAAGGGGAAGGTCAAAGGAATATGTCTGATATACTTTTAAATCAATTTCATGCACGGTTTTTAAGTTATTAATAAAAAACGGAAACATTTGTTTATAACAAGGAATCCGCATTGTTAAGCGGCATAAAACCTATTGAACAGTGTAGCGGTAAGTCTCCCCTTTAATTTCAGTCGCAAATGATAGAAATCGGACGTCTAGAAGCCGAACAATTAGAATTTTAAGAAAACTGGAAAAGTTTCGTCCGATTATGTATGTTCAAAATGTTCTGCGGCGGCAAAGGTATTGGCCAAATCGGTGAAAATTTTCGACGCGCCATCTAGCGGTAGAAAGGTGGAACTAAAGCGGCAATTTAATGAATAATTCTTGTTAAATTGAAAAATTAATATCTCCGCTTCTAGACATCGGATCGGGACAAACGACGACTCAAATTAAAGGGAAGACTTCCGGCTACAAGATAGGGTACGCCTCATCCCCGTAGTACTTCCGGTTCAGAAATGATAGGCGTTTATTTCATACAATTAAGTATAACATAAAAACTATAAATGGAATCGATTTTAAACCTACCACAGCGCATTTCTGATCTTCTAAGCTTTAATCTGAGTTAAGTTTGATTAGTATAGCACGCCTAGAAGCACAGATATGCGCGTTTAAAAATTGTTTACATCTCGAAGTTCGCAATCCGACGGCGCGGCGAATGCACGCCGCCACAACGTTCACGTTTCCGAAAAGTAGTCATATCTCGGCTTCTGAACGTCCGATTCCGATCGGCGAGTAGTCAAAATAAAGGGCGCGATTCCCCCTACAAGACGCAATAGTTTCATCGCAGTAGCACTTCCGGTTCGGATTTTATCAGCGATTCTTTCCCTTTTTTACATTCTTTATATAAACTTTCGAGAGCGGACCATGGAGAGTATATCCCGGGCATTCCCTAGCAGTGTGCGTTCACTTTTCCGACAAGTGGTCAGATCTCGCACCATGGTTGGGTCCGGTTTGGGTTAGGTTTGGTTCTTGAAAGTCTTTATATTTTTTGCATGTCAATACTATTGTTTAAACTAATCAAAGTACTTACGAGTCGGTGAACAAGAGAGTCATTGCAACAGTCAAGCCTACCAAGTGTACCAAGACTTTCAAGATTTCCAAGATTTTCAAGCCTTCCGAAGCTACCAAGATTTTCAAGACTTATAATACATGCAATACTATCTCGAGGCCATCAAGACAGTCAAGAGAGGTTTAAGGCTTCGAATCGGATCAGATGCGATTCGAATCTTCACAGTCTTGCAGTATTCGAATCTGCTTCGATGTTCAGATTCGAACGCCCGTCACTATCGACGACGGTACGTTGGTAATTTACCCTACGTGCCTCGAGTGCGTCGTTGCAAGCGAATTGGTTAAATTGACACTTTGTGCTCGATAATCGTAGGAAGGGTTAAAAATCGTCATAGCGCGTTGACAGCGTTGATAGGCTTAACGACAGGGCGGGACTCGATAAGTTTGATGAAAACCGCGAACGATTGCACCTGTCCGATAAGCAAGAGCGCAGAATTTATTCGATATGGAGGTAGTGCGGCGTTACACTTTATCAGGCTTCTCGGCGACTGGATAAATCTAAGGAGACGGAGTTGGCGCGCGTACAACCGAGCTATCTGATCTAATTCTACAGATTGATTATCCCCCGGGTACCGCCAGCCAGTTCAGACCCATCTTCGCCCCGCTTGTAACAGAAACCGCTTCATTTGATTAATACCATCTTCCGGGCCAGCCACCGCAAACTTCTCCGCCCCGATATTACTTTCTACCTTCACCTGTCATCCTCTCCCTTCCTTTCGCCGATTCTTCGAACGTTTAAGTTTAACCATTGCAGATGGTTAAACGATAGACGCGCAACACGCACGAAGATACGCTTCCGTCGCGCGTATCGCCTCGATTTGCGCGATTACAAAGTTGAAGCGCGATAGGAAATCGTTTGGCTGGTTTCGCGAGACTACAGCGGACTTAAGGTGTTCTTTTTCGACTCGCGTCGTTTAGGCGGTTCGGTTGCGACACTTTTCGCAATCGCTGAAAGCCTTTTCTCGGTTAGGGCGGGGAGCGTGTATTGACTTCGCGTGTGCAGAGTAAGCGTGGGAAAATCGTTCCGTCACAGTGATCGATTGGATTAAAAATTTATATACTTCTTTATGTAAGGTTCTTTGTCAGAATGACGGAAAATAACGAACTCGTTTTGATGTATATTAATATATAAATTTCTTTGAAACGGAAAAAGCGTAACCGTCGACGTACATGCCTCGACGTGTCTCGACCGACTCCCTTTCGTTCCTGCGTTACTGCGTAAGCATACGCCGTTCAACAAATGCCGATCGCGATTTCATGCGAAGCCTACACCCGCTTCCAGCTGTCGGTAGAATAATAGTGCTTCCTCTTGTTAGACGATACAATTTGATATATTTATTATTAGAGACTAAATTTAATGATGTAACACATTTAGTATGACTATCTCTATCTCGCTCTTTAGTTCTCTCGTTCTCACTCTAGACTCGCTCTCTCACTCCATGTACTCTCTCTTTACTGGTTCGGTAACTACTGACTCTTTTTCAAACATTCAGCATAATAACGTACACAATAGATCGGACTCTCACGCATCTCATTTTTACCATAGATTATACAGATCTGGACAAAACATTCATACTCATTTAACATCATTCATACATATACATAAGAAACCAACACTCACACCAGCTACGCTGTTGTTACGATGTCTTTTATAGTTCGATAATATATTACTCTCTTACATTTATACGTTACCTTGCTATTAACACTAGAACTATCGACGATTAAAGTGTAGACCGAAACTCGGGGAGGTGAGGAAAATACAATGAATTCGTTTAACGTTGCTTTATTCGTTCGACGGGCGATAGACGCAGACAGACTTTCGTTGACTGGCGTACCATTTTATATTTTCCATATCCGAATGGTGGGGAAGAGTGCCGATGGAGAGAGCTAAGGGGTATACCCCTTAGAATTTCCCACTTCCCCGTCAACGGTCATTCGGTGTTTCCCGTTACCTACCCGGAACTCGGCAGCCAGCAATAAAAACCAAGGATCGCCTCGACTTTGAAATCGCACGCGGAAATAGCGAAATTACAACTATCCCAAATCTTGGGTTCACGTGCTGACTAGCTGAAAAATTAACAAGTACTGGTTCCTTGGGCTTTATTGTTGCTACGGCAGCCTCTCACCCTCTAACATTCGCTACGCGACCATACAATTAAGCCTACGGGTCTACAAAAGTATACTTATTCGTATCAAAGGAATAGACGCGCGAGATATTTGCAAAGCGCATGCGATCGAAGTACAATAAATCTCCATTAATATTTTGCGCAGATAATCGCGGAATATTCCAGAAACTGCGCAAACTGTCAAGTTTATATAACGTTCACGGCAAATTTGTACCCGGTCGTTTCGACTGGTTCCGTAGTTCTGGTGTTAAATAAAGCGAATCCAAGTAGCAGTTTTAGGAACAGTGACAGTGCACGTGGGTAATCTATTCTATAACCCTGTCGACAACGCGGGAGCGTGAAACTGCGAGAATAGCGATGACAAGTATCCCCACGGCTCGTAGCCGGGTTTGCAACGCTTAAGATCTTGCCGGGGAACATCTGGGCCGGCAAGTTGAACGTAAGACCGATGACAGCAGTCGAGAACTTCGGTCACCGTAGCGGCGAACCACGCGAATCCCGTTCAACGTTACGGCAAACCTATATCCAGCAGGATAGCGAGCGCGAGGGGTTTCCTCTTCAGAAACGGATCGACGAGTTGAAACTCGCCGAGAGGCCAGAAGCAAACGGCGAATATTAATACGGTTTTCTTGGTCGACAGTCCGGCCACGGCCAGCTTCCCTGCAAATCTACTCGCTGGAAATTCTACCGATCCCTTGGCCGACCTCCGCTGTTATTGCAGTCACGTTACGGCGGAAGGTTACCAATAAAAAGGCGACATTTCACGCCCTCCCTCGCCCCGGTTAGCGGATATAAAATCCAAGGCTTTTGTGGACCAAGGGAATGCGAATTTGACGATCTCCTTTCGGAACTGTCTCGCGCGCGTTACTGCCGCGATATTAAATCCTACGGCTACTCGTCCCCGCCACCCATGCAAATCTAGACGTTCGATTTCTATTCCACTGCCGAGTGTTTACCATCGTGGCAAACTTTTACGTTACGCGGTGGCGTTCGTAGGAAGTTTCGATTGGATTAAAGCACACACTTTCGCGGACGAATGACTGCGAATAGCTGCTTAATCGTTTTTTTTTCTTCGGACGCACGTCGATTTTTTAAGTAGTTTCCGCTTTGCCCTTTGCACTCCAAAACTATCTCAATAATATAATCTACGGGCTAGTTCAACGTATTCTCGTGGCTCTTGAGAGAATTTAAAGTATCATTCCGTATTTCGGAAAGGGGGAAGAGTTGCCTTTAATTTGATTCGATTCGAGCGAATTGAAAATCGCGTTAGCGAAAATATATAAAATCGTTGAACTTTGACTTACTGAAAATTAATGTACGTCGCTGTAGCGGCGCCAAAAGAGCAAAGTGTTAACGAACCCACCAAAGTTTTGGCAATTCGACGGTTTTGAATTCGAAAGCTTGGAACTTTGATGGTTTGGAATTGAAGACCAAAATACTTCCTCAAGTGTTACCGGTCGTCGTTCGCAAAAGGTTAAATCATTAATCCTATTAACGCTATTAAACCATTCAATGTTTATTAAGACGACGCGGCGCTGCAATTGTTGATACGCTTTTAAGTAGCGGGAAATTTCGAAAAGAAGAGTTCACAGATTCTGCGCTTCTTCGTTACGAATTAGGAGATCACGAACAATCTTAACGCGTTCACTGTCCAGGTATGTATTTGCTTACGTCACGGGCAGAAGTATAGGTAGGAACGCGTGTAATTATAGCGAAGCTGAATTCGGCCAAACTACGGAAGCATCGGTGTTTCGCTATCGTAGGAGACCATTCATCAATCTCTCGCAATCAGTCGGTTTATGAAGTAGATGGTATCCGTCGTGTGTCGCGCGATTAGCTGTTTCGTATCTCCAAACTTCCACCATAATTGAAGACTAACGAGATTTCGGAGGATGCAAGCCGAGAAGACTTGCAATTAGTTCCAACGTATTTACAGTCGCTCGCAAAAGTCTAGCCACGCTTCTAAATTTCAAGTGGTCGAACAATTATGAGAGCTTCGACCCGATTTCGAGAACGCTAATTTCATTCGTATTATTGGGGGTATAAATTAATTCCGAGCCATTTGGAAGTTTGTAAGATTTATTATTTACTTGCAAAAAAAGCATATGCAGTTTTAGTATTCAATATTTTCGTTATTTTCGCGATTGGAAAGCAAATTTGTCACTTTATAAATGGAAAAGTATCGGTTTCGAATTGCGAAACATGCCGAGAGTTTAAAGATAAATGGTCTGAATTAATTTATACATTTAATAGAATTATTTATTGTTACTATTAATGGGTATAAATCCTTCGGTGCCCAAAATATACAAAGACGATCGAAAAATACATAGAAGCAAAATAATAATATATAAAGATATAATATACAGAAGCAAAAGGAAAATAATAAAGTTTTAAGATGAAAGAATAGCAATTGTTTCATGCGTGAAAGTGTGCGAAGATTAAAAATATCTTCTAGGAATCTTTTTCACTTCAATTTTTATATATTACGGGTTTTTGCTACATTTTTATTACTCTACGTAACAGGTCCTAAAATATGTAAACATTCGACATTTGAAATCAATATGTAAACTATTTTTACCGTAGACTCTCCGATAATTTCATTTCGTTTATCGAAATTGACGAGTTTCTTTATCGTTTGTTTGATTTAGTATACGTTTATAGGGTCACTGGCGTTTCTATCTCAATTTTTGTGCGTCAAAATATAGCAGGTCTTATCTTGTAAACTTTCAACTTTCGCAAAAAACGTTGCAAACGCGAAAAAACACGCGATTGATATTCTTCAGCGACTACTAACGACCTAGTTGCAAATTCTATTCGAAACTGGAAACCAAAGATCGTTCCGAGCATAATTGCACGCCAAGTATTTGTTAGCTCCTACTAGAGTAACTCTACTGTTTATTTCCTTACCATTAAGAAAGACTACTTAAGTTACACCTAACACTACACTTATCCAACGTTAATCGCGAATTTTTAGCACGAAATTGGGCCGCGATAAATTCCACGGCCACTTCTAACAAGTCGTTGTGTGTACGAGTGTACCCTGTGTACGAGTAAATAAATAAAATAAATATCCTTTGGGGAATACTTTAATTCGTTGGCCGAAGAAACGCTAAAGAATTTCGGTCGCTTAATTCAGTCACGAATTTTAAATAATCGCCAGAGGAGTCCTCCTGTTCGCTTCGTTTTTCTTTTGCCGGAATTTATTTGTAACGCAATGAGCGCTACAAATTCCTTGGCCGTGTTCCTGGCGCTTCCTCGCAGCAGGAAACATTTAGAGGTGTTCCCGAGTCATTAATATTCATGTATTTTAAACAATCTTTCGACGCCGCTTTACTTCGCCCCGAGCTTCCGTCTCCTCCACTTTCCCGCTTCTTCTTCTCCCCCTCGAGGCCAAATTAGCATACATCGACGATCGAAATTCTTAACCTAGTTTAATCGCGGTGACCCGCATCTGGATCCGCGAACCGATGCGACGCGTATAAGCCGATAAATTTAATCGAGAGTGAAAAGTCATGGGGATACTCGACGAGACGCGAGACTCGTGTAAGGCCGCGTCCTGATTAACGTCGTACAAGCGATAAATTCGAGCGATCGGTCAACACGATAAAAGTCAAACACACGATACTCTATCATATATTATATTCTATGCTCGCGTTCAGATTGGCAACGCGCGTTACGCAATAACGCCACAATTGTTCAATAGATCGATCGAAATGAAAGGGTTGGATGAACGAACGATTTTGTCGCTGTGCGATACTGTTACTTAGGAATCCACTTAGGAAAACTGCAAACGCTTGGAAATTCGAAAGCTTGGAAATATGAATGCTTGGGAATTCAAAAGCTTGGAAATTTGAAAGCTTGGAAATATGAAAGCTTGGAAATTCGAAAGCTTGGAAATATGAAAGCTTGGAAATATGAAAGCTTGGAAATTCAAATGCTTGGAAATTCGAAAGCTTGGAAATTCGAATGCTTAGAATTCTAAAGTTTCGAAAATTCGACCTCTTGAGAATGCGAAAGCTTGAAAATTTGAACGCAGCCTAACGTATATATCTATACCTCTATAGGCTCAGGTGGGACGTAGCTTAAAACGAGAGCACGGATCAAGTTTGTTGCGCGGCGCAATTTAGATCAGGAACAGTGTCGAAGGACAAGATGATCCAAGTGGGATCCCGCCACGCTGCTTCTCCATAATGTATGCGTTATGGTTCGTCCTAATTTGACAGAGAATAGCCCGACGACATGAATTTGCGTTACGCACAGCGTGTTAGCGTGATACGAGTGGTTATGCGGGAATTACGACGGGTTCACGGCTAAACCATGGGGGTGGCCAAGGCTAAATCCGATTTTATGGCGATATTATACCCGTCGAAGCTTTCCTTTCACGCCAGCTACATCTTCTTCCCCTTTCGCAAACTAGATTGAAAGTAAGAGCGCAAAGATGATCTCCGCTGACGGAAAACTGACGCGCTTCAAAAGTGCTTTAGATGTTTAACCCTTTCGCTGCGGCACGTTAAAACTGAAAGGCGTTTCCGATGCAAAGACTAGAATTATTTATATCAATTTCGGAATTGATTTCGTGCAAATATTCGGATGTTTGGTATCGTTAATTGAAGTCTAATGTGTAGGAATAATAATAGAAATATTTTAGAAGGGATTTTAGAAGAAGTATAGATGTATTTTAACAAATGGTAGCCCAATTTTTCGGGACGTATATATATACGTCCTTTGTAGCGAAATAGTTAACCACACTCGTGACGCAGATTATAGACGAAACAAAACAAATACTTGCGATATTTACGTGTTACACAATAGATATAACATAATAACGTAATATAATAATGCGTGTATAAATTTGGTACAGTTGAAACGCTGCTTTCCTATATGTATAAGATTGAAGTCTACCGCATACGAATTATCTATAGCATTACGTTGTTTCGCATGTAACGTAACGTTAAAGCAGCGAATAAGCTAATCAAATAGTCAATAACGTAGCCATGAAGAAAATCGTACTTAGGCAAGGGGTTGAAAGGTTAACGGTACCAAACAGGTCTTAGTCCAATAGCTACGAAGTTCCAAAAAAAAAACTACAGAGCTCTATCCCATGCCTCCATGCTTCAACCTTTTCTCCTAATGGGATATCGATTGAACGGCGCAGAGAACACCCACTAGAGCACCTACACGCCGCAGCTTTCTTTCGAACGCGTGACAGCGCGGCGAAGAAGCAAAATCCGCGCTAGTTTTCCGCGAGGACAGTCTTAAAAAGCTCGGGGCGTTGATCGATCCCTCGGTCGCGGAAACAAGTAAACGATTTCGCTTGTAGCAACGGTTAAGCCTCGCCGAACGGGTTGAGCCGCTTTCGTTTCTTCCTAATCCTCGGAGCAATCGGTGCACACACAAAGGCCCCCCATACGCTTACAGCTATTCTCTTTCCACGTCTGTCCTATAACAATCCGCGCCCCTTGACCCCTTCGCTCCCTTCGACTACCGTTTGCTATCTGGCTGCCTCCAGTAGTATGTCCGGTACAGCCCCGGCGACATTAATCTGGGATCTGCCGACTGCCCAGAATCCGCATAAAGGGGATGTCTTGGAACAGATTGATTGAAAGGACTATAAGTCTGCCGGGTTCCAAAGACAGCGCCGAATGGGCCGAGGCATTTCTATCCTCTGCTCTTCTTCGCCTGAATGCCGATCGGACAAAGAGCAGGCGCATGCGACCGTAGAATGAACCGGCCTTTTACGATGCCCTTTCTTTTCGGTTAATTGTCAGGACTTGGCGAGACAATCGGGCTTGAAATGGACACTACAAAGCCGATCGAAGATGCGTTTCAGGGTATTATTACGTAGCAGGGTTAATTATTCGAATCGAAACGAGACATTCGGATATAATCTGTGTTTTTAGATAGCGGAATAATTGGCTTTCCATGCGAGAGGATCGTTTATTATGAAATAGATACGGGCACTCGTGACATTTTTCGGATGCTTTCGTTGATTAGATAGATAGATGAAATAGGTTTAGTTGTTTTCCATGTGAGAATACGAAAAATGGTTTCCGCTATACGTAAACTATATACGCAATATACAGCATACAGTTCTATTTATACAGTTACGTTGACCATATCGAGCGATATGTCGTTCCACGCGTTAAAATAATCGGCGACTTAAGGAAGGATGAGATGCATCAAGGCAAACATTATAAAGAATTTAGTAAAATTGCAATCATTAACTAGGAAACCTCACAGACACACTTAAATTGCAATCTGAATGTTTGTATTTATTTCCTGCGATGTTTAATTGTCTTGGGAAAACCAT
Source organism: Eucera pruinosa (assembly GCA_028830335.1). Taxonomy (NCBI): domain Eukaryota; kingdom Metazoa; phylum Arthropoda; class Insecta; order Hymenoptera; family Apidae; genus Eucera; species Eucera pruinosa. The sequence continues at coordinate 916,261 of JAMYCR010000014.1, forward strand.
AATATATAATTTAATTAGTCTTATAATATTTCGTGGGTCGAATTTAGCTTAGTCCAGTTTAGTTTATTCAATTTACGGGATATAACCCGTTAGAATGCTCGCTTCACTCGAAGTCAGAGCAAGTAGGAAAGAGATTATTTAACAAATGATAATAGAAAATAATAAAGAATCGATTAAACTGACCGAGAAGCTTGAACCCCAATGGAGCTTAGCGAAACAGTAAATAATCGAGGTTCTATGATCTTTGTGTACGTCGCGGTAATAATAGCAAAACAGAGATCCTTACTTTTCGATCAACTTCCCGTATCGCGGAAAACGATGATGCTAGGAACGTTGCTAGTTTTCCGATCGGTGGATGGGTTCTCTTGCTCGATCGGTGTTTTTAACTTCTTATGGGTAAAGTTGCGGTGCTTTTAGAAGCTCCTTCTTTTAGAGCGCAACGTTTGTTCCATTCCGGCGAGGCTGAGTGCTGGCCCCTTTATCAAATTATAAGCTGTTCGTCCCGGGGCATTAAAGATGCCATGAATGATAAACTTTCACGAGGCTCATCTCCAACTTTTACGAGCTTTCGTTCACGCATTTTCCGCCGCGAAACCCCTAATGGGTCAGCGAGAGCGTTGCTATAGAAATTCCTCATCACCCTGCCATAGAGATTTAACGTCTAGCTGCTTTAATGACTCTCGGGAGCAATTTGAACAATCTTATCATCGACGAATGTAGCGAAACACGGTTTTAGTAATCGCCTTCTTCCACGTCGACCCCTTGACTTTGAATTTATAGCTGGGAAATGGTGCAAAAATGTATACATCCCATGGGGCAAGGCTAAAGACGTCGTATTTCGCGTGCTTCTTTACGCAATATCATCCGTGTTCCTGTCGATAGTTCACTGGAATCCAGAAAACAATGACGATGGCTTTTTTTTAGCGGCAAATGTCAGTCAAGAATTTTGATTTTCTTAACCCCTTGGCTTATAACAGCGAGTTACATTCGCGGTGTTACCTATGGGCTAATTACAATGATGCAACGCAGAAAATATTTTTAATACTCAAGTAAACGTAAACAGGTAATAGGTAGTACATTTCAAAGTACGTGCACAATATTAAAGCACAGATAATGTTTTCAATATTAAAGTAAAAGTAAACGGGTAGTAGGTAATGAATTTTAGAATACGTGTACAATATTGAAACACAGAAAATGTTGCCAGTATTAAAGTAAAAGTAAACAGGTAATCGTTTACGAGTCATTAATACCTGAAATTACCAAAACAACGAAGAATAATAAGAATAGATAGAAAATAATAATTAAAGTAAAATCTTATGTTAACACGGATGCAAGTATATAAAGCATAGCAATTAACGTAGCATGTAAAACATACCAAGACGTGGTTCATATTATTTTTAATGAATAATGGAAGGTATGAATAACTTTAATTGCAAATGTTTCAATGCAATTATATTTGCATCATAATTTGCATTTGCTAATAGTTGCAATTGTTCAGACATGAATTTCTCAGTTTGCAGACATTTTTATCGGCATTCATGAACTTAAATTAAAGCTGAGAGTTTCGAGAACGCAAAGCTATCGATTTTTTGACAACAGAGATCGTAGTTCTTTTGTTATGAACAAATATATTGCACTATAGATAGTGTCTCTTGGCTGTACGAATTTAAACATGGTATTACTCCGCGCGCAACAAAAATCGCGCGTAATGCGCGCGCAACTCGGACTGCGCACGCGTAACAAAGTGCGTTGTTCAAATTTCGCTCCGTCAAATTTAGGTAAAACTCGCGATTTTTTATCGGTATTCGTATTAGATCTATACCAAAACCGTAAACAATAAGCTTAGAGACATTTCTATATAAAAATATATTACAAACAGACGCGTTTTGTATTCAAAATCTATTCGGAAAGTCTGGCGTCGATCGGGCGCCGTGCTTGAATTCTATATTTCATTAATTTCGTTCTACTCCTATTTTATTCTTCTATCAAAGACTAAATCTATTATAAGTGACGAATTACATTAAGCATTGTGTAGACACGAGGCTGTTCGTATTCATTCTTATACATTGTCTCTAAGCTAAAAGAATGTTAAGATGACGTCATTACGCGGGAGCTCAGAATGCGCGCGCAGTCCTAGATTCAGTCTATCGTCATTAATGCGTAGTGAGTGTGTCGTTCGAACTTCAGCTCCTGCAATTCAGGTAAAATTTGCAATCTTTTTGCCCGTGTTTCTTGCCAAATCTATACGAGAACCATAAATTATAAGCCCATAGATACTTTCGTGTAAAAGTATATCACTAACAAACGCGTTTTGTATTAAAAATCTATTCGGAAAATCCGGCGTCGGTTGTTCGTCGTGCACGCATTCCATATACCATTAATTTCATTCCACTCTGATTTTATATTTCTATTAAAGCCAAATGTTCGTTAAAAATCCTTAAATATAAACTACGAGGCAACGAATTGCATTGAACATATGGTAATTAGTATTGTTTTTTGTCTGTTAATAGGAAAAATAATCGTACAATCTACGACTTCCAACCTGCAAAGGATATCAAGATGGCATCGTTGCGCGGGTAAACGGAACGCGCATGCGTCTTCTATTGCGTGCGCAGTCTGTTGCCATTCGTGCATGGGACAGCATCGTTCGAACATTCGCTCCGTGTAATTTCGGTAAATATTATTATTTCTTACTGCTATTCGGGTTTTATCTATACACACATCGTACATAATAAACTCAGACAGATCTTTCTATATAAAAATATATTAAAAACAAACCCGTTTTGTATTCGAAATCTGTTCTGGAAAATTTGGCGTTGGTAACACGCTACCCTCGACTCTTATATTGTTTATATCGTTCATCCATTTTGTTAAATTCGTCCTATTTAGACTCTCCTATTAATAGTAACAATATTTGAACACAGCTGACCCGTTGCCCAATTAGATTAAATAATAGTAAGCAAGCTTCTACTTTTTCTTTTATTCGATTAGCTTTGTTTATTTGGTACGAATTATTAGGCCTTTTGGACCTTTTATTTAATTAACACGCGTTCTGTTAACAATTTAATCGATATCGTATTTATTGTTTTAATAGTTTACAAGCCTTCACTTCTGATTTTTGTTTATTATTCGATTACCTTTGTTTACGTAGCACGAGTTACTAGTTTGAGAGTTATCGGTTTGTTAGTTATTAATTGGTTTACCAGTTATTGGTTTATTAACTGTTAGTTGCTTCACGAGGTATTAGTTAGTGGTTTATCGAACTTCGTACTTGTAAATTAAATACTTTTGGAGTTTCTGTTTCACTACAAATTTCCAAATTGAGATTCGGGCTTAATTATAATCCACTTGCTTCTCTTTTGGTAAATATATTAAAAATTTATTAAAATTTGTTACAGGTTGGACTATACCATGACTGAGGCTATGGGGACCAAAAACGTGGACTTCACCATGACTGGAAAAATGGTCTTCATAACTTTCTTTTCGGGTAAGATTAAATTTTTTGATACATTTATTTATTCATTTTTTTTTATTATTTTACGATACATTTTAACCCCTTGACAATTAATTCAACGTAGAATTAAATTTTGTGATAACTATTTTACATTTTTGATTGATAAAAGAATAATAACCTTTTTGTTTAACCGTATAAATGAAACAATATCGGAAATATTTACGTAGCTCAATTTTGCATTCATAAACCACGAACTTTATTAAACCTAATGTAGACTATAACAGTAATAAGAGTAATTAATTTTCTAAATTGAAATAGGAGCACAATTCACCGAATAATCAATTCACTTTCTTATTCATAAACCGTGAAATTAATTAGACCTAATACAATAATTCATAATAATAAGAATAATTAATATTCTAAATAGCGATAGGAGAATAATTCACTCGGTAATAAATTTCGTTTCTGTTCACGATTCTTCGAAGGTTGATAATATTAGACGTGTAGAGTTAATGTTTTCAAAGTCTAATACGCGTAAATAACAAGCGAAGCAGCCTTCGATGTTTTGTTATGTTTTTGTCTCGAATTTCTTAGAAGAGCCACCAGCTGGCCTCGACATTTTTTGCGACCGCCGCCGCGAGGCAGTCGAAATTGTAAACACGAGATCGCTCGCGAAACTCGCGTACCCTTAACGCTACGAACTTTATGTACGATCAGGTTTCTGACCCTAAATTTATACAATTCTCCAAGCCAATACTAAAAACATAGCCTTCGAATTTTCACGCATCTTACGTTAGAGTTTCGGTGTTCTTGATTACTTGTTCGTAGATACGATACAATACGTATTTCGTATATACATTATTAATACTTTATTGGCTTCCTTTTGGATAGTAAGTGTATTTCGTATATACATTAAATGTGCATATATTTTATTTATTGCACATAATCATTACCTTTCGGCTTGGCATGACTTCCGGTTACAATTTTCATCTTAAACTATCTAAATTTATCCTAACTACACGCATATTAACTTATCACTTTTCGCGTCTTAATACATAAAAATTATTCAAATAACTTTAAATTGGTCGTAAACTTAATTGCTTCCATAATTCACGATTAAGATACGTAAACTTATAATTAATCGGCAATGAAAACGGGAAATAGGAGATTGAATTATTTTCACAGTAAAATCGAACTTAAATTCTTACACGTATTTATTTCCCAGTTCGTGTAAAATATTTCGTATTAATTTCTACGCGTATTTTACAAAATTTCAAGCGATAGTATTTTCGCGAATAAATTCTCTTTCGCCCCCCTTCTTCACCTCTCTACTGTTACGCTACTACTAATGATACGACTTTTTTTTTTCTTTACAGAGAATTTTAGTGGCCGCGCGCAATGCGGTCGGTAGAGTCAGTGCTTTCTCCGAAAACGTATTTAACATTTTTAAGAGCACAGTTGCTCTAAGTAGAGTTAACTTATAGAATCAAGCGCGATATTAGAAGCAGTGTTTGTTCGCCGACTATAATTTAACACGGTCGCGTAGATAGTCTTTTATTTTCTTTATTTATTCTATTCATTCTAAATACTATTATAGTATTATAGTAAATTCGTTGTCGGTATTAGAGTCAATCATCAGTTCCTGCCTTGTAAGGATTTAGCTGAGCTCTACGAGCCAATCATGTAAGTATCTTTACATTTTACTTCGTTTTTTTATATAATCTGTTCTATTTGCTTCGACATTTTTTAATTACAAAATTATCGAATAATCAATACAGAATACAGAATTGCTGTATATAGAATCTATTTAACGTTTATAGAGCTCCCATTTGCTATTCCTTAGTTGAAATGAAATTTGTGCTTAAATTGACTTAAAGCTTGGAGATTTTTTAATTACAAAATCGTTGAGTAATTAACATTTTAATAACAACGTTGTGTTCTCGTTTCTGTTACAGATCTTCCGCAGATCTTCTTGTCCTTGGGGCCACAGGACATGGCATCGCAGCTTCACGACTTCACGACATCATTTTCATGCCGTTGACTTCAAGGCTTCACGACTCCACGACATCACGGCTTCGCTCGATGACGATGGCAGCAGGATTTCATCCGCCTGGCTGCGGCAGATGACAGCGTAGTCGTCTAATGGTGAGTCGCATGCATTTTGAATTCCTCCGGTCGCTCACGCATGTCGTAGGACGAAAGGTCCGAATCGGCACGGGTGGCTGGTTGTATTTATACATTTTGTTATTTAACTCGTAATCACAGACGTTTGCGATCTATGAAACATTTAACCGATGCAGGATTAATTCCTTAATAGTATATGCTTACAATTTATCAATCCACAAATAAAGTTAACGCGGGAGAATATATAATTATAGCTTTTTTACATTTTGGAAAAAATGAGAAATAAATAAGGAAAGTCTCTACGTGATATTAGTTGGAACGCTGATCCTTTTTGCGGTACAAATTTCTTATAGACTATTCATTGGGATGCTAGCTAATTATTACATATTAATAATAATAGAATTAAAAATTAGACGTCAAATATTAATTTGTTCTTGGTAGTTCTCAATCATACGAATTAAAATTATAGTTACAATTAAAATCGGAAAATCGGAGATCTTTTAAAGTGCACTGTAGTTTTATCGTAATTAGATCACACTTTGCATTATTAGCGTAAACTCATTTTTACAAGGTAAAGGGTTAACACAGCGATTTTTGAGATTACACGTTTACGTTGATTTAATAATATTTGCATATCTGTGATTACGAGTAACGAGTACAGTGACCACGAGTATTTATTTTACACGTGAATGGCAACATTTTATTGTGTGTGTGGTTTATTTATTATGTTAGGATAGGTCTTCTTGCACTTCGGGTTTTCTAATATTGCAGTAGCGTAATAAAATATAGCTACAAAGTTCATCATTGTTACAAGAAACGTAATGTTTCTGTTTCATTAACATTCTAACATTGATACCTTTTTACGTTTAAAGATCTGATTAGTAGATCATATAGTAGCATATTCAATACAGATATATTTATTAAGTGTGGAATATCTATGCGAATGAAAGCAGAAATCGGATACCCTCCGACTTCGTCTCTTTCTTCCATGATAAATTTACATAATGATATTCGATAGAAACGAGTCATTCAATTGATAATTATCGAGAGCTATCGAATAATTTAGCCTTTCAATTGTTGCAATACATGTTACGATTAAAAGTTTGCATTATTTCCGTACGAAAATTGTGTTAAATTCAACGTGCAAGAAGGCATTTCGCGACGGGTAGATTTCGGAATCGCTGCACAAGAATTTTGAATATCATTCGCCAATTTTAGTAAGCGTGCTTCGATGACGGAATCGCCCGAGGATATTTCAATTAAAGTTAAACCTCAATTAGAGTCAGTTGTTCCATTTAATATCGTATTAATTTATCGCGATTTTTCAGTTCGAATTTTATTAGAACAATTAAGCGAGTAGAGTCATTTCTCTTTCAACTTAAAGGAAAAGTAAACTCATTTCACTTTGAAATTAAATAAAAAGCAGAATCATTCCCCTCGAAATTAAATAAGATGTAGAGTCATTTTTCTCCGTGACATTAAATAAAAAGCAGAATCATTCCGAATTTGAAATTAAATAAGAAGTAGAGCCATTTCTCCGCGTGATATTAAATAAAAAGTAGAGTTGTTTCCCTTCGAAATTAAATAAGAAGTAGAGTCATTTCTCTGAGCGATATTAAATAAAAAGTAAAGTCGTGTTTCTCTTTGAAATTAAATAAAAGTAGACGCGCATTTCTCTTCGAGATTGAATAAAAGTAGACTCGTTTCTCTTAGGGATTAAATAAAAAAGCAGAGTCATAGCCCGATTCGTACAACAACTAGGAACTTTTTTAGCTCAGGATTTTCAGGCTCAACTATTCCGTGTTCATTGCCGGGACCTCGTTCACGTGCTCAGGTGCTACTTGAGTGGGCAAAAGGCAATGAGCACGATGACCACGCATCGTACATATTTTTTTTTGGCGACTATGGCTTAGCGTATCCTACGCGACGTATTTTCCACATCGTATGCGTGCGTGCCTGTTAGGCTGTGGATTTCCGTTGTTTCGATTCGCGTCTTAATTAATTGGCCGCATAATTTATTCGCATCATGCCAGCAATCCATTCGTCACGAATGCGATATGCTTCACAATTATGATATCGAACCCTTTGATACGTAATTATTTCATCAATGCTCGAAATATATTTAGATGTATAGAGACTCGCGTGCATTATATCGGGTAATACGCAATGGTCGCTAGCCAATAGTCAGCCAACTTCATTGAATTGGTACGTATTTTAGAGTGTGTGCGATAGTTTGCCTGAGCCTCGACGAATGACGTGTGTTGGTGTGCCTGTACTTTGCCATTTTATTAAATATAGAAGGGGGTAACACGTTCAGAATGGTCGGTGGGTCATCGAGTAACGCCTTTATTAAGTCATTTCGACATTTAGGATAGCGAAAAAAGCTGAAATAGGCAGCTAGATCTACGTGTGGATCGCTATATTATTATCTCATTTTCTACATAAAAATCACGCGTGTATTTAAAGCGTGGGAAAAATTAGAAATTTGAACAGCTAACACTAAAATTACCAAGACAAGTTAAAATTTATATTTTATTTCTATTCTCTCCTATCCACTGATAGTTTAACGAATAAATAATAATAGTGATAATAAAATCGCACTAGTCGTTGATTTGCCATCAAAATTGTATAAACTTGTAGCGATGCATTTTTCAGAATATTGCATGAATTTCTTTACAAAGTATCAATCAAGATTTATTTCAATTGAATCATATATTTATTTTAACAGTCTATCACTTTTATTTTTAATGTATTATTTTCATTTCCTGGCTTCAAATGAGTATATATATGTATATATAATTACACAGTTATATAGTTTAGTGGTCTTTGGTAAAATTGAACCATTCGATTGTAACGAACTCGGTAGTAGCGAGCATTTGATGTATTTCACTGCCATTCTGAACGTGTGAAGGATTTAGGATAGGTAGCATATTTTCTGGTGTGTCTGCTTAGATATAAGTAGGTAGGGCCGGGCAGGTTGACACAGTCTCTGGTCGCGTGCGTGCGTTTTCGCGTGTTCAACCTGTTTCAGGAAATTTGATTTGAATGATCGACGGTGAAGCTGGTCTGAACGGGGGATGCCGTTCACTTCTGGCTTTACATTGTCGATTTTTCGAATCTGGGATTGCTCGAGATTTATCACGTATGTTCGATCAGTAATTGAGGGACTCGGTGGAAAAATCGGTCAATTTCATTGCTTCAGATTTCGTGGTATTGGATTCTTTTTTTACAACCAAAACACTGGAAAGCTACGTAGTTACTTTGTGACGATAAATTTATTATTTGTCTTTAAATAAAGCATGGTGTACGTGTACCTTTTAAAATACAGCAGGTTCAACTCTTTACGCTTCTTCACCTTTTTTAATATTATGATCTCTGCCAATAATTCTAACAAGCTTTTATTTATTTTGATCCGGAATAAGATCGAATAATTATTTTATCGATTTTGAAAAGGAGAAAATTTGCCTTTAACTAGCCTCGTTGTAAAAGAAATTCGAGTTAAATTAGTGGAACAAACTTGTGAAAAAAGTTGTCCATGTTGCCATTGCAGCGTTAACGAAACGCAGAAGGTTACAAAATCGATTGAAAAGTCAATTTTTGCCAAAAGAGGAATCAATCACTGTTTTGCACCGAGCCCTTCAATTTTTCTAATTGCTGCTCTCCTACGTGCATCCATCTTTTCGCAGGTGGGTGCCGTAATTTAAACCAAGTTAACTTAAACCCCTTAAATTTGAAACCCTCCCAAGATTACCTATCCACCATTCGTTCTTTTGTTTACAAGTATGGAATCTGTTCGTTTACAAATAGGGAATCTCTTCGTTTGCGAATGGAGAATTTCTTCGTTTGCAAATAGAGGGAATCTCTTTGCTGCTAGTAGGGAAAATCTCGAGCTTAGATTTAAGTGGGCATTGCACCGAGCCCGAAGAAATCCAGCAAATCGCAGTAAGAAGAGGACACCGACCGATGGCTGTCCAATTTTTTTCAGTAAAAAAACGAGTGGACAGTCATCCCTTTGAACGCTTTGTCGCTGTACTCGTAGATTGTTTTTGCATGCAAATATTTCAGCTTCTACCGTGGCCGATGTACAAATGCTGGCCCAACGTTCCAGCTTCATTGGGCAAATCGCGGTTTTTCAATTAGCGTTGCGAGAAATTAATTACGGGTTGAATTAGAGTCGCGGAGAATCAGGTACAGTTTGTACTAGCGTTGCGGCCAATGGAAATCGCGAGCTGTTTTAGCGTTGCGAATGAGTATCAATTTCACGGTTACTTTGTTAGAGTTGCGAGCAAAATGGTTATATCGCGGTTGACTTAGCGTTGCGAAGAAATGCTTGCCGCGTTTGATTTAGCGTTGCGAAGTTTCTATCAAATAACGCGACTTTTCTTATTGTTAGCTTAGGATAATGTGTTGAACATGAGAGAGTATTTATTAATTTATTCATTAGATTTGTAGTGTCGCGTTCTGCAAGTATCGCGATTACTTAAAGCAGTTTTCTCGTGTAAAATCAGTAGCTTTCATTTTAAATTAATTAACCCTTTTGCTACGAAAAATGTACCCAGAGATATGGACCATTATTCGCTAAGAATAATCAGCGGTATCTATTTTTCTTAATATCTCTATTTTCATACAGTATTTATTTTTTTCAATCATTATTTAGCATAACTAATTAGACAATTATATTTTCTGAATTCTGATACGCATATTATTTTTCTATATTTATTTATTCAGTAGTACACGGGACAAAACCCTTTAATATACGTAACTTACAAATTAATCGTAAATAGACAAAATAAAAATATACGAATAAAAATTATGCTAACCCACGTATCCCGTATGATTTTAGTTCTGAAATCGAAGAGTGTCGTAGCAAGAGGGTTAATATTATAGTTAGTGTTGCGACATACCATCATCGTGTTCGTTTAACTTTCTAGTTAGTGTTGCGCTGATAAACGATCGCGTTTTTGCAATTAGTGTTGCGATTATCACAAAAGCCCAATATTTTCCACTGAGATGGTGGAAATAAATTCCTGCTTCAGCTTCTGGTTCTTCAATGTCTGCAACTTCTGTCGCATTTCCGCTTTGTATCGAGTCTCAAAACAATTACTACATTGGTTATCATTCTTTACACAATTGACTTAAACCTATTTAACCCATTAAGGTCCAACCTTGCGTTTACGCAACATTTCATGCGCTGCACAAATTCCTAGATTTTCTTCTCGCAATCACAGTATTAAAATAATTGCATAGAAAATGCTGCGTCAATTCACGGTGGTCTTTAATGGGTTAAAGTTACACGAGTTAACTTTAACGCAATAAACTTCTATAAGATAATACGGAGACTGCGGATTTTGATGCAAATTCCTATTTTTGAAAACGAATACGAAGAAGTGGGATCTAAACGAAGGGTTGTTTCATCCTTTGAATATCATAATAGCATCAATCGAATGACGTTCATCCATTGATTGATCCCTTCAGTCAATCATCTCACTCTATTAAACAGTTATTGCTGCAATCAACTATGCAGTTATTGCACTCCAAATTTCAACCTTCTGAAAATCAAATTCACTCTTTTGGAAATCTTTTCAATGCTTTTGCAAATCAAATTCGTCCATTTGTGAAATCGAAATCACCCTTCTGTACATCAAATTCGTCCCTTTGCAAATCAAATTCACCCTATTTCATTTCATTGGTAGTTAATTACTTGGAGTAGCTGCACCGATAAATGCATTTTAATTGAATCAACAAAGAACTTATGCAAATAGTTTTTATCTTGCAAGTATCTACCTCTATAATAATTTCAATCTCGCTACTTCAATTCAATTTGCAAAACATAGAATTTAGAGTGCAAAACCTGTATCGTATGTCGTTGTAATTTTCTTTCGTTTTCATTATCTTCTTCTCTTTTATTTTAAGTATTATTCGTATTCCTATTGGAATTTCTATTCTCCTTTCCCTTCGTATTTTTTCACTTTACGGTGCAAATAGTCTTCTTAGTTACTAACAGCTTCGTTTTTCTCATGAATAGGTAAAATAAATTTTTCTCCAGCATTTCGCTTCCACAATTGACCATAATCTTCGCGAAATTTACTCCACAACGAAGTATCCCCTATATAAATAATTAATTTCCATTGCACTTCGAATAGTTTACATATTATCGCCTATCGTATGCTTTGCATATTCTTCCCCCTCGCTTAGATTTCCTACAACCGCATAAAAATCCGCAGTCCAACCATAAACTTACTCTGTACTCTATCTCGCCTACGGCGATGGTTTGCCAAAGAAACAAGCTTGCGGTAAAATGTCATCGAATTGCGCGTCCGAAACGCCGACGCTCCAGTCGAAACAGCACAACGATCCACCGAAAAAAAAAAAAAAATGGTGGCCGTTGGAACAAGTTTGCGATGGTCACGAGAGCGTAGCCTCTAAGCGGCATTCGTTCAATCAACGCGCGTACAATCCGCGTCCGGTTTTCCGCGTCAAAATTGGAATTCTCGAAATAGCTACGGCGTGTGCTGGCGGTTGGTGCGATCGCGATCATCGATCCACCGCTAGAATGTCCCCGTATCCACGTATACGGGATTCTCTTTGACCTCAAAGTGCTCTGTCCCCGTCTCTGTAGTACAGTTGCCACGGCACGGCGACACAAGCTGTGCACCAGGGAGACGCGGAATTCCACCCACAGCCACGCTCAAACGCTCACGGAAATTGAAGACGAATTTTCCACCGCGAATCGATCAGAACCGTCAAGAATCCGGCATTCACGAAAGTAACGCTTTCGCTCGGATTCGTTGTCATACACAGCATTTCGGATCTTTCGATATTTGGCTCTCTCTTTCTAGAGTCTACCGAAAGAGGCGTACACTGGTGGGCAAAAGTTTGGAATCGTTACGAATTCTTACTCATTTGCATCGCGTGACTCTAATCGCAAGTCAATTAAATCGAGAGATTTTCAAGTAAAAGGCAGACCGTAGCGTCCGCGTAACCACATATATGTATATCTTTACTTTGGGTTAATTTGTGCCTACTTTAGAAGTACCGATCTATTTTCATCGAATCGTTTTATTACAAAATTTTATTCATTTTTCCTATACGCATTTATGCAATGTTCAGTATTTTAGAACTTTGAACGAAAAATGATTACAAGACATAATAACTGCGAGATGCAATACTTCTTATATTCACGTATCTACAAATAGTAGAGCTTTTCGGTATTCAATTACAGATTTTCCGAAATTATGTGCCGTATTCGGGTAATCGTTTTAATTAGAAACGTCAATCAAAAGTGTCAATTTGAAACAAACAAGAAGATTAACAAGTAGAATAGTAGTAAAAGTAGAAGTATTATTATCATTTTATTTATTCGCTGGATAAAAAAAAACCCCATTAATAAACAAAAGTGATACAATTGTAGAATACGTTAAGTAGATATACGAGTAGAATTCAGAGAGCGATTGTAAATTTTTGGCCGGCATTGTTGCAATATAGAAATGTCTCGATATTGAGGGTCGCCAGTGATACTTGCACACGGAGAGAAAAAGTTGCCCGATTCGTAAGTTTTGATTTGTCTTATCAAGCAGGGGAATATTTTTGATATAATACTTTAAGAAGATTGCGTTCTCGGGAAGAAACGCGCGTGCAGACATCGGCATCGATCGGATCGTTGGAATTCCTCTGTTAGCGTGCTCGAACGCTCGCGAAAATTGAACACGAATTTTCTAGGCGAATCGATACGCGGTCGTACGTCAAGAAGACGCTTATCAATGACTCCGTTTCCATTTGTATCGTTCGCGAAAATGCGCTGCGCGCTGCATTTTTTAACCCGATTACCCGAACGATAGCGTCGACGGATCGAGAAATCACTCGAGGTGAAAATCGTTAATCCGGTACAGAATTCTAGATCCTTTCTCTCGCAACGATTTTATTTTCACTTCAGTTTATTTACACGGGAACAGTCCCATCAGTTTACAGAGTAGACGATGTGCGATTTTCGTGAAAGGTTGACAATTTCTGCGCGAAATCTTAATAGTGTAACACCGAAAAAGTCAGCTGCTGAATAATAATGAATGAGTGACGAATAATGAGCAAAACTGGACCCGAATTTATAAAACGTGTCTTATAACGACTCTGGCGAAATTTCTATTGCAAACGAAGGGATTTTTTTTATCAGTCGAAAGTAAATCGCTTGTCGTATAAACATTTGAAATTTTGCGTGGCTTCGGTTTGGAAAAGAATAATTAACTATTTGCACGGGAACGAAAGTTCAGGATTAAAATTGCTGGATCAGAAAATTCATAGCTCGGTAAATAGACCGCGAGTAGTTGTGTGCAGTTATGGGGAATTTAAATATGCAAAAAAGTACAGAGTGCAAGTAATGGGCAAAAATATACAAGATATTCAAAGTAAAATATATTTTATTACACGCGGAGAGTAAAGGAAGACCGAATTGCAATCGGGTGTTTGCATGCCCATTTCGGTATTTTTCTTTATCAATTTTTCATGCACTGGCGCAGCGATATTTTAAAATTGCTCCGGCTACGTCGATTTTCGTTTTTGAAATAAACATTTTTAGTATTAAAGCTTCGAATCGTTATGAATATCTTGCTTGATCACCAAGGGGTAATAAAAACACGAATTTGCATAAAAATCCGCAGTCCGGTAATAAAAGTGGGAAAATAGATTCTTTCGCGATAAAAAAGTTATGCAAAAATACGAAAGACTTGCAGAGAATTAGTACACTGCGGATCTTTATGCAAATTTATACTATTCTTAACAAAATTAGGAAGATAGAAAAAAGGGAAACCCTAGGTGAAAGAAAATTTAATAATTTCTACTTCACTTTATATATTTTGTATATGTTTGCATATTGCGTACATTTCGTGCCTGTTTGATCGTTTAAATTACCCATAAACGTATAAAAATCCATAGTTCAATAAATAGGTTTCGAAGATGAAGGCAAAAATTGGGACGAAAGTTTCCTTCTTGAAATTTTCAATTTTCCGTTCGTACTTGTTAGAAAAATCTTCAAGAAAGTCTTCGAAATTTTGCCTCGCTCGTTTTGGCAAAGGGAAACAAGGTTGCAGATAATCATAGAAGAGTAGAATATTTGTAGCACAATAAAGTCAAACGAGAAATTTTTAGCAACAACGTGAAAGACTCGTGCTGAATTAGGTTCCCAAAATGAACAGCACGAACGTGCTTAAATTTCCCTCCTCAAATTTTCAATTTTCCACTCGTATTCCGAAATTCATTCGAAAGTCAGTAACTCTTCAAGCTCCCATCTAGATTTCTTTTAAAAGGCAATTTGCAAGAGAAGCAAAATTCCAGATAATTATCCCAGATTAGAAACTTCATAGCGCAATGATGTTCATTTGGAGAGTCGTTTAAAGCAGAACGTTTGTGGAAAAATACGAAAAGACCTATGGAGAATTAGGTTTCCAAAATGAAGTGAACGAACGTGCTTAAATTTCGTTCTTAAAATTTTCAATTTCCCACTCGTATTTCGAAGTTTATCCTAAAGTCTTCGACCTTCCACCTATTTTTTTTCTCTTTTTAGAGAAGAATAGACAGTTTATAAAAGAAGCAATATTCCAGATAATTATCCCAGATTCGAAACTTCATAGCGCAATGAAGTTCATTTGGAGTGTCGTTTAAAGCAGAACGTTTGTGGAAAAGTACGGAAAGACCAATCGAGAATTAGGTTTCCAAAGTGAAGTGAGTAAACGTGCTTGAATTTCCCTTTTAAAATGTTCAATTTTCCGCTCGTATCTCTTGCGAAATTTACTCGAAAGTCGGTGAGTCTTCGAGCTTGTTAGAAAAGAATAGGAAGTTTGCAAGAGAAGCAATATTCCACATAATTATCTCAGATTAGAAACTTCGTAGCGCAATGAAGTTCATTTGGAGAGTCGTTTAAAGCGGCACGTTTGTGGAAAAATACGGAAAGACCTATGGAGAATTAGGTTTGCAAAATGAGGCGGACGAACGTGCTTAAATTTGCTCCTTAAAATTTTCAATTTTCCACTCGTATCTCTCGCGAAATTGATGGAGGAAGGGCAGGTTCGCAGCCTTGCTACATTCATTGGATTGTCCCGGGGATGGAGGACGCTTCGAGTAACTGTGGATCGTCTCTAGGAAATTAGGCTTCCATGGTAAACTACCTGGTGTTCTCGTTGGCATCGATTTCCATTCCGGCGACCGCCTTTCCATCGCCTGGTCACGTTCCTGAAATTACTTACCGACTGTTCGGCCAATTACCACGGCTCGCTGCTCGTTCTACTTTCTTCTTTCTTCTTTTTGCCTCTCTACTCTTTCTCCCTCTCTCTCTCTCCCTCTCCTCTCTACTCTTTCTTTTTCGCCTTGTTCTCGTTTGTTTCCGCGTTTCCTTCTTCGTCTGTTTCCTTTGCTCTTGTTGGCCCGTTTACAGGGGTAGCCGCCCCTGGCTTGTCCTTTTGTGCAGCTTCCGAAAACGCTGTACGACTTCGAGGATTACGTGGGAGATCTTGAATTTTCGCCCAACCCTTCCCTTTTTCTTTTTTTTCCCGCTCCTTTTTCTCTTCGGACTCTTTGGATTAAAACGCCGCACGATTGTTGACTTTTTCCCGTACCCTATCTCGCGCACATGCTTTTCACGAGCAACTCGAATTGGAGAACGCACGGAATTCCTCGCGTTACTTCATTAAAGTTCCCTGATAAAATCGTCCGCATTCGGATTTCCCAGCTAGCCAAACCGCACCTAAACGCGAATACTTTTATAGAGCGATTAATCTTCCGGCAAGTAAACCTAAAACTTACCCAATGCTAGGCATTCTTTTGTATTGTATGCGTGTTTTAACCCTTTGCACTTCATTGACACTGGTGTAGCGACTTACATCGATTCTTTCAAAAGTTAGGACTTAACCCTTTGCACTCCTTAATTTACAAAATAGATAAAAAAAGGGGGTTTCGATGAAATGTTGTATTGCAACTATTGGAAATGGTTATGGTTTTTTAAATGAAATAGCAATTATTTTATATAGTGCTCTCTTTATTTAGATCGGAAGGTATATCCTTCTGACTCTGCTCTTTTGAGTTTACTCACTGCAGCAACGCCCGAAATCATCTTCTAGCCCACTTAGGTCTCCGGCCCTCGGTCGCGCAGTGTAAGCACTCTTTATCTACGTTTGTATATTTCAATATACAAACGGCCCCGACTGGAATGCGAGCCAGTACAGTTCTTAGATTTATTTTTTGTATACATGCGGAATGTATAAATCCAACAGCAACAGTGCAGAGTGTGTAACAAATATATTTTTCATTTATATCAAGTAGTAGAGAAGTAAATAAATAGAAATATAGAAATGTAAGCGTAAGAAATGTGATGTCGAGCGACACTCGACACAGGAATGGTAAGGGTTAAGTTTTTTTCATCAATTTCGGCCAATTTAAGTTTCATTTCTCTCCGAACAAATTGACCCAATTAAACCATTAAGGCCCAATGAGTTTTGACGTAGCTCAATTGAAGGAAGAATACGAGAAAATTGCGTGATTAATACATACCGCTCTTAACTTCAATTTTGCACCAAAAGTTTGCTTTTCAATATCTTTTAATTTTAAAAAAAGTTAAGCATACAATTCGGTGTGCAAATTTGCAAGACCGTAGCAGTGTTCCGTTAAGAAAGATTTACTTCTGTAAAGGTAGCAGCGTTCTGTCAAGAAATTTTATTTCGAATAACAGTTCTTATTGACTCGCCCTGTACAATCCTGTAACTTCTCGCGGTAGTTACAAAATTGTGTTTGAGTTACGGGCCGATTAACTATCGCAGAAGTTTCGCCAGTACAAATGGTTAAATATCGGCGAGTACAAAGATGGTTTCGAGTTGATCAGCTGCATCGTCATAATTGTTCGACGAGTATTCTCGGCTCGGCGGAGCGAGAGCGATAACAGGCTAGAATCGAATGTGCGCTCTATCGCTGGTCAGATTCCACTAGCCAGGCCATTCTTCGAGATTAATCGCGCGAGATAAGAAGTTGATACGACGGCTCTTAAGGGTCTCACGGGACGTCGCGTCTCTGCGAACTTTTTCAATTCCACGGACACTCGGATCCTCCAAAAATTCGAGAAAAGAAATTTGAACCGGATCTCTTATCTGCCCTCCTCTATTTTCAATTCTCCTCGCTGACTTATGGATCCACCTAAAAAAAGATATCGCTTTGAAACTTTCCGGAGTTTATATCGCGGCTTCCAAAATCCTGCGAATTCTCTGCTGGCTCGAAGTTAAAAAGAACGAAGCCGAAGTTGTCGTCTATATTTAACCGCGATATTCGCGGGAACAAGGTGGCGATAATGACGCGAGTATGTGGACCGAAGTGCAAGCTCCGTGAAATTCATTCGTGCGCCATAGCGAGGCGGAGAACTCGTTCCGTAGGTTGTGCCCATGGGGGTGGTCTGGTTGATCGTTTACTACCATCGTGTCGTCTTCACGACCCTCGTATCTCAGCCATTTTCAGGCTACGCCGACCGAGGTGATATTATTTTCGAGGACTCCTCGTAAAGAGAATCATCATCTTGCTGGTAACAAAGGATCTACGATTATTGCTGAACAGTGGTGGCCGTCTTAACGTATGTAATGGCCGTTGTTAACTCGGCAAATTTCATAAATGTCTGTCGCGGCGAGGAGGATCCAGTCGCTGCAACTACCAAAGGAGACTTTAATTGTTACTTAAGAGTTAGCTCCATCCAAACTTTGCATATATGCTCTCCGCGCTGACACTGCATTTCCATTTGCGATTCTTCACCGAAACTTCCCGGCCAAATTTCCGTCTGGTATTTATTAACTCGTCGAGCGCGCCGCCTGCTATTTATTAAACAAAGTTGCAGAGTAAATGGTAACTGGTTTGTTCGAAGTCATAGGCATCCCTTAACTATGCTGCAATTTTTGGAATCTCGTTTAATTCAATCACCTCCTTTCTTCGTTGGGAATGTTTCGAAATTTGAACGACGAAGGGAAGAAGTTTCAACGTAGAAATCGAAACTTAAGTTTAAAGATGTTGGAAACAATTCCTTTAAAATTGTTTCAACACCAGGAATCGTTTTAGATAAATAAAAGTATGATTAGGTGGGTTAATATAGAGACACACTGATGTCACGTCACGTGAAATTGTATTTTTTATTAATGGCTAAACCCCTTCGAAAGATACAATAGAAAATGATATATTAATAGTAGAAGCTTAGTTCGCGTTATTAGCGTTTTAAATACACGGGTTTTAATAAATTTCAAAAAAGCTTGATGTTAGGGTTTAAATTCAATATTTCTTTTATTCATTCGAATATCCATCGGGTGGACTGTTCAAAAATATCAGTAGGCCAGGCATGATTCCGAGCTAATCGATGCTTTCGTTGCGCTATCGTGAAATCAGCTTTGGGAAAGAGTCTCTTGTATTACAATTTTGATTTATCTTTTCGTGTATCGTAGAGTAACTATATTGCATCGGATTTGTTCGACGGTATTGATTTCCAAACATCGATGGTAATATTTTCGGAACATCGATGCATCGTTGCCATTCCCCTAAAAAAAAAAGAAGAAATATAATCGCGTCACACGTGTGAACGTAAGATACGATTTCACGTGACGCGATATGAAGGTGCTTCTATCTTTATCCGCGTCGGGTGATCTTAAAAGGCGAGAGAGAAATGGGAGGATGGATGCTGGCGTGGTCTTTAAACGAGCTTCCGCGAAGAGGATAGGCAAATGTTCCGAGGGAGATGAGCCTTTCCGAGCAGTTTCACACCAGTCACTTGCCTAGACAGCCTTGATACCGCTTTTCTACCTCGCGTGTAACACGAGCCGCCGTATAATAGACGCGAAATAAAATGTGGAGAAACTCTTCTCGTCGAACTTACTCCTCGCAATTACCTTTAAAACTCGAATCACTCGCCGTACAAAGAATCCACCTTTTCAAACGGAACAGCGGAATATGTTATTTGTTCTAACGCAAACGAGAACGTATTTGAACGCAGTCGCTGTGCGTCTATGCGCGTCTGTGCGCGTCTGTGCGCCACGGTGGAAAAAATTTCTTTCAAACTGCAATAATTTTTGCCTCGCTCTACCTTTTCGCTCCCGTTTCACGGAAACGCGAGCTCGCGCGCGTGTTTCGTGTATTCGAAAAATGTCGAGGACATCGCGTTTTCCTTCTGCTATATAGCCCGGGAAAAAAGCTCGCGCAGAATCGCGACGCGTGCATTTTGCTGGGCTGATAAAAATTATTTGTTTTCGTGGTTCGAGGACGCGCGCGCTCGCGCGCCTGCATTCTGCATTCCGGATTCAGGATTCAGGATTCAGGATGCGGCGATAGAGATAAGAAAAAAAGCCAAAAAAAAAAAAAACGCGGCCGCAACGCTTCGAATGCAATATTCCTGTGCGGTGTAATAATATTTCGGCGTTGTTTCGCGACGAACGTTTCCGTGGTGGCCGAGGTGTTCGCAAATAAAACGCGTTCCAATTGGGGAATTCGTGCGTGTGTTCGTTTGCGCGTGTGTGGCAAATAAAAAGTTACGCGCAGCCATCGTCGAACCATTTTTTTTCAGTTGTTTTCCCCTCCTCCTTTTTGGGCAATTTTATTTCGCCGTGGGATTATGAAAATAAATCGCGCCGCTAGCGTACACACCGGAGGAGGAGAGATTGACGAATAAATATAAACCGGAGACGACAAATTTCATAAATTTGTTCCCCGGGGCGAATTTAATCATTTCGCTGCATTCTGTTACGCGATGCATTATTATAGTGATTATGGAGCAATTAGCTTCCTCGTTGCGACTTACTAAATTTTTCTGCCGCACTTCCGATTGCCGTGCATATACACACACGCGCAGAGAGAAAGAGAGATTGCGTTTCGCGGAAAAATAATTTTTTTTCCAGTGAGTATAATTTAATTTCATTCGAGTGCATTATAAAATTCGAAATAAATCAGCACTCTTTAGCTTGGATATTATCGATCGCCTAACGTGGATGCATGGTCGCCATACCTGGTCACAGTGCATTGCACGCGTTTCACTCTGCCAAGCGTACGACTAATAATTTCGTAACAAATTGTATCAAAGTTTCGGAGGGTTCGAAAAAATTGGGACTGTCGCTGCAGGGCGCTGCGGTCCAATAAATTGAACGGGTCGGGACGAACGCGCGCGCGTTTTATTTTTTCCCTTCTGTGTCCATTTTCTCTCTCTCTCTCTCTCAGCCCGGAAAATTTGATGTTTCGAATTCACAGGGCGCATTAATTAGATTCTATCGCTCGCTAGTGCAAATTCTGGGAATTCAAATCGGCTGCAATTGAAATGAAAAATATGAAACTCGCCGCTGTCGCAGTTTTTCGTCCCGACAAATTGGCAATATTCAAAAATATGCGGGAACAAAAAAATACGGCGACAGGGAGTGGTGTTAGCTACGTTGCAACATTGCGCGTCGCATTGATCAGGGACGAAAGTAGAAAAAAACCAATTTATTGGTTCATCGTCCATATTGCAACTCGTAGGCATGTGTCGCGGATAGCATTAGGATGAGAATACAGTGGAACCTCGAAATTCGAACACAATCCTGAGATTCCGGAACGTGGTTGGAACTTTAAGTTGTTCGAATGACGAATTAAGTTTCTTTATTTGAAATAATGCAACTGGCATTTCGATATGCATGCAAATAATGCGTTCGAGTAATGCAATGAATGCGAATAATGCATTCTAGATCCTCGAAGTTTAGCGATACCAGTTTCGTACCTATTGGTAATTTCCTTTTTCTTTCCCATCGTAGGAAAGGCAGCTTTTTTAGGATTCTTTATTTCTTTCATCGGTCCTTGAAATCATTAGGAATGATAATCATGGAAAAATGTATAAATGAATATGAAGCCACGTTCTTCTTGAGATAAAAGTATTGATCAAGAGGGAAATTATTAAGACTGCGATGAAATGTATTAAGGGACAAGATAATGCACTTACTATTGATACGTATTATTATACATATCATATGTACTGTTATATAAAAAAGTGGCGTGCATTATTTAATACAGTTACAGTATAATGTATACGTGTAAACGATTACTGTTTTCATTAACAACCGATGAGTGATAAGTAATTGGTATATATTTTCGGATTAACCAGCCATTCGTTTATCGATTAACTCTTTGAGACACAAGATTTCCCTTTTCATTTGAAAATTTGTAAGTAGGTTTAGAAAGATCTCACCGTGTAAGTTGGCTATAAAAAAAGGTAGGACATTTTTCATACCGCTGTGTTTGAAAGAGTTAAGGGAGAGTCCGCTGTATTCCTATAATCTTCTGAAACGTGCACGAATGAATTACAAAGTCTCAAAATCTCTGAATTCGCCTTAGCTCGTTGCATCGCGCGTTACGTTGTTGTATCGGCAAAAAGTGTTGGCTCGTAAAAAGCCAAGTAAGGTGCACAGATTAAATCGAACGAAGCACATGCTGCGTTTATGGGGCGCCAACCCCTGCTCCGGGGATCCGCCTCGTTTTCGTCGATGGCTCGCAGAAATCGAGTCGAAACGGGTTTTTTAATAGCGCCACTTCAGGTGTATTTTCATTATCGTCAGGGCTGCGTACGCGAGGAAACCTTTTGGTCGTTGAATAAACAATTCAATTAAAGTTAACGATCGTCGCCGACGCGACAACGAGCCTTAGTTAAGGAAATAAAAGAAGGGGAAACGTTGGGGGAACGCACAGGCCTGCTGCGTTACTTTTGCCCTCGAAGCTTTTATCATCGACTAATTACAGGAGATAGACTATCCATTTATAGGGAACATCATAACGCACGTGCTTGGCCAGACTAGGACCGAATTTATATTAAAAGGATTGTACAAAAGTTTACCAAATCCAACGACTGAATTAGTATAAAGTAAAGGGGGAATCTACTCGTTATTATTAACGGAATCGGAAGAAAGTGAAACCTACTTCTGATTAGTTTTATATATATATATATATATATATATATATATATATATATATATATATATATTAATTATCATAGATCGCGTTTTGGACTTTCGTTCAAGCCAACGCGTGTTCGTTTGATTTCACGTGGATATTCGTCGTGATACTTGTTTAATTTACTTTAAGGTATCGGTTACCAATAAATAGTTTCATTTCAAACGCCGCGCTCTTTAATATAAATATAAAATTTCCAGAAATTTTCAAGGCTTCTGGTAATCTCGTCCACGATATTATTATACATTTGAATTTTAGAGATCACGTACGCCGAAAGCAACTGCGTTTCGCGATATTCAGTTGCAATTCCGTTGCTGCCTTCGTCTACTTTAAATTATTATAGCAATGTCGCATGCAACACTAAAATGATAGGCCCAAATGATTCTATATAAAAATGGATAGTCTCTCCTATGCTTCGTCGATGCTTTCATGATTGGCCATAGAACTAGCGTAATTATCGCAGGGCTATAGATGTCCTTGGGGCTTTCGAAATTCGTCCAGATATCCCTCTCTCGTGGCATGATCCCCATGACCCGCTTATTGTTAGCAGAGGGTTCCTGCAATCGATATTGTGCACCCCGTCTATGATACTCTCTGTATTCCCGCTATTCACCTCTGTCACATCGAGATTCGATGGCGAACGTTGGTCAAGATCCGACGTCGCTATGATCCTTGTAGGCTTTAATAGTATATGCTTCAATAGCAGTTTAAACGATTGCAGCGCAATCGCCGATGCTTCGCGTAATTTTACACGCGTAAATCTTGCGGGGATTCGTCGAACCCGATACTTTTTTCCCGTGGCAAATAGAGACGAGGGAAAATTAGGAATTCAATCGTGATACGGTGGGCTATTGTATAATTGCAGTCACTCGCGAAGGTCTTCGTACGCTTATTCGGTTTAAAATACGCGAATTTTGATCGTTTTGCGGGCACTGATCTTGTTTTGATGAAGAATTTACTTGCAAATGTACGAAGAACGTTTATCGATTTTGTTTATCAGCTAAAACTATACGTAGTTTAACAAATGGTCATTTTTTTCTATTCATTTGTAAGAGACATATAAAAACTGGAAATTCGAAGTCGCAAAAGCAACGCTTGTCATTGGTAAACTAATTAAAGCGTACAGAGTGTGCTTTTATGTTTGGTGGATTTTCTAAAACGCCTCTAGGAATCTCCGATTTATTCGATAGAAATAAAGTAACTTATAAAGAACGCACGAAGACTTTTGTTTGCGACTCTAGTTATGCTACTCTAATTTAACCATTTGATTGCGGCGCGATATTTGCACGATTCTCTACTAAAAAATGCGCACATATTTCGCGTATGCAAATCAGTCACTCGCGAATGAATCAATATAATTAATCCGAAATCGAAGACAATAAAATGTTACATTTTCGTTAGCTCGAACTTCCAAACGTTATTACGAAATCAATCTACGTATTTTGTATTGTACAAAATCTATGGGGGGGGGGGCGTATATATACTCCTTTGCGTAGTCAAAGGGATAAGAAACTTTGGGGACTGGTAAATTCGTGGTCGCGCAACGTTCGCGTATTTTAGTCCGCGGTTGCAACGAACGAATGCCATAATCGAGCGAGCCTTCCGCAGCGAATTAGTTCGTTATAGGATATCTCTCGCTGCAGGAGTGAAATCGATGAAGAGGGAGAGAGTATAACGCGTACGCGAGTAAAGTAATGGGCAACGTTGAACACGAATTGCTGTCGTAAAGTGTGTGGCGATAGCAGAACAAAATCGTATAGAGAAAGAGATTGTTATCGCGCGAACGCTTCAAGTGGTATGGTTTAACGTAACGATACGCGAGCCGTACGATATTACCGCGGAATTATATCGCTTTTAGCGGCTACTAGCCTTTCTATGAAATATTTTTTAATCATAATAACTCGTACGTAGGGCATCTAGTTTATGTAGGCGGGCGCTCTAGGTGGTTCCTTCCCTTGGCCACCAAAGAAAACCCACTTTCTGACCTCCGTTATAACTTCGCTCATCCTTCATAAATCTTCGGCCACGGATCGTATCTTTCAAAGGCTGACTACCGCCATTCCGGACCTTTGGAAAATACTGGCCGTGATACAAAATTTACGGGGAACGGCGGTTCTACTCGTAGACAACGACGTTCATTTTTTCCCGATCTAGAGGAGAATTTGATCGACACGCTATCATTCCGATGTTTTCCTCCGCTTCGCGTATGAATATTTAGAACAAGCCGCTGAATATTCGTAGGGGAAAGTTGGACAAAGTAGGGTAGTTTTATGAAACGGGATACTTGCTTCTATAGATTTTGCACGTGCCGCTATCTTGTCGATAGCAGAAGGAACGTTTTTTGTACGTAACGCAAGCGTATCGGAAATAATTGTAAGCGAAGATAGGAGTTCGAAAACGGTCCACTTTTGGGCATTATATTAACTTTTGGACATTATGTTAACCCTTTCGTTGATATTGGCGTTTGTAGTTTACCGCAAAATTAATTAGAAGCGCTATGTGTGCTCTTCAAATTTGCTTCTCAATCAATCTGAAGCATCGCGGAGGAAGGAATAGATAGACTATGGTTCCTCGGATCTTCCTCGGCCTGCTTCGACGAATTCGCCAGGCGAACGAAGTTACTTGGCCGTGTACGCGTACGAAATTCTTCTTCTCCCTTACGGCCAGCTCTTCTGTGAAAAATTCACCCGCCGCTAAAATAAGAGTTGCCGATGTGAAGAAAGTTTCGCGGGAAAAAGTTCCTCTTCGGAATTCTCGGCGTCGCTTTCTTATTTTCGTCCCCTTTCCGGCCGAACGGCTCCCTTGTATTTCGCATAATCGAGACAGCACTCACCGCGCTGGAAATATGAGTTAGCCTCGTTTCGAATTCTAACAACCCGCAAGCCCATTCCTCCCCTGTGTTCTTCATGGAAATTCCTGCTCCAACGTCGCTTCGATATTTTAGAATCCACTATATTCTCTATAACCTGTAATTCTCCCGTTTTTCTTCTTCTTCTACTTCTTCTTCCGCGAACCGATCGCATCGATCGTGGATCGCGTGCACGGATCTCCGTTCAAATCGCCCACGGGGCAAATGTAGACATTTTTGACTGCTCGAACGCGAAAGATATCGAAGCCTTTGAAGCTGAAAATGTTGCAATAGCGACGATGATCGGAAACGGTGATCGGTGGGCAACATTTTGCATGGAATCCAGGCGGACTTGCAGTAAATCAAAGAGCCAGAGCGCGTCACGGTCTACGGCGCGGCGGTGGCAATTACTTTGGTCCTTTTGTGCCTCGTTTGAAAATTTATCGGTCGGGGGTTTTGCAAGCGTCGATTACGCATTAACAATGGCGGCGGTGGTGGGAAATTTTAATGGTCCGCGGAACTTTTGATTATTCGACGAACGGTGTCATGCGCGCTACGGATTACACCCCCTCGATTACAAATTAAAATATTCATCCGCTTGCCGCTCTGCTCGCTATTTACTCAAAGCTCGATTATTTTAGCGTTCGCAAAATATTTAAATTACGTCGCGATACAGCGGCTGTGCTCGCGGTACTTCCGACCGGAACTAGTATTTTCATTTTCCCTTGTTTCGAGTGATTTCTGCTAAATACGTTGCCGTGGAAATTCCGAGCCGCGCCTCCATAGTTTTGTTTAATCGCCTCTCGCGAATGCACGAATTTATTGACTCCGAAACAGCGCTGATCATTTTTCCGCGTCGCCTCGTTTCTACCCACAACTATTTCGGAACACGCGGATAAACGGGTTCCGGTTAATTAACCCTTTCGCCGCGGACGATTTCAACCCTTTCACTGACGAGTAAAACGCGGTACGGACGCTTGTAGAAGTTTGACGTACCAATTCAGCGATGATACACGGCAAAGACTCGAAGCAAATATCATTGGAAACGAAAATAACAAATACCCGTTCGAGATAATATATTTCAGACCATTATTTGCAAAAAAAACATAATAATATCAATTCATTTGAAGTAAAGATATTTGAAATAATAATACGATAAAATACCACCTCGTTTGAAATTACGCTTACATTTTAAATATAATTATCCCGAAGGTGATCAAAGGCTTGGAAATAATTATGGAATAGAATAATATATTATTCGAAATGATATTTCAGATAATGTCGCTTCAAAAGTATACACGTGAATTTTTTAAAATCCCAGCAGCGAAAGGGTTAAAAAGGAGAATCAGATTTTACGAGCGGCGGCCGAGTTTAATTTCTGCAATGCGGTGCGTAATTTTCCCTGCCAGTTGAGAAATATATTTTCTCTCTGCAGTTGTTCTGATCTTTTTTAATATGTTATTAATTTTTTCCGAAACGCGCGCGGTGGGACGCGTCTCGATTAATTAAATGGGACCATCGGATGCTTGGTACTTTTTTTTACACACATGGTTGCGTGTGAAACGTCCTCCATCTCTCTCTCTCTCTGTTGCGTGCGTGCTCTCTGCAACCCTATGCTCGTTTCTAATCCCAGGTGCAGCCGTCAGAAAAAGCGCAGAGAGCGCTGTTGGCAGTTACACGAGCGGGAGGCAAAAAGAGAGGAGGATCCGTGCCAACACATTTTATTAGTTTGATGTTTGCGATGTTGGCTCGTCGGTTGCGGCGTATTTTCATGAATATCACGTCCCGAAACCTTCTCGATGTTTCTCGCGTTCAAACGAAATTTCCCGTCAAAGGCAGCGGCAAAGTATTTTTGCATTTTCGCCGTCTCTTGCGTACGCTCGAACTTATTATTCACGCTCCGTGGACGAACTTTTACCTGCTCATCGTTAACGAAGTCCCGAAGTAGCAGCTTTTCGCTCGCCCAACAAGTCGACGAGTTTCAGCGAGCACAAAAGCGATTAAGATCCACAAGTGGAGCTTTTATTACGCTTCATTTGACACCCGATATTTGATCTTGCCGGTGCGACTGTTCGCGGCAGTCTTCTTCGCTTTTTTGTAACTCGATGATGTTCGAGACGCTTTCAAAGGTGAACGATTGCAATCAAAGCTGTTATATTATAATTGGACTATGGATGTTTATGTACTTTTTGGAAGATTGCAAAAATGTTATAGAATTGCGTACAATGCAAAAGATGTTTCTGTTTTCCTACGACGTTGTTGCAAATTTATGAGTAGGTATAATTGGCCAGCTTTTTCCGAAGCAGGTTGTCAGGAATTCCGAAACTATCTAATAGCCATACAGTCGTCAAAAATGTGTAAAATTATTCAGCAAAATGACAATTGCTTAGCGCCTTTGAAAGATTCTCAAGTATCGTTTAGAACTTTTCCAAAAATCTAATAGAATTCTGTACAACGCAAAGTAGTTTCCGTTTCCCTGCGATATTCTTCGCAAATTTATCGGTATAATTGGCTAACTTTTTCCAAAAAGTATGCAAGGAATTATGAAACTGTGCAATAGTCGTAAAATAGCCAAAAAACGTGCAATATTATTCAATAAAATAGTAGTTGCTTAGTACCTTCGAAAGATTCTCAAGTATCGCTCCGAACTTTCCGAACAACCCAATAGAACAGCGTTCAGCGAAGCAATATCCGTCTTTCTGTCGATATCGCTACAAATTTCGCGACCATAATTGGGTAGCTTTTTCCAGAGAAGCATGTCAAGAGTGTAGTCCCTCGGGGCAATGTAACATTTCCCATTCGCTTTGCTCGTTAACGAGAGGCTGCGTGTTACATTTGAGTATTTAAGCCGGGGGAACGCAACCGGTCGTCGTAGTTGTTTTTCGCGTCTAACGAATCTGAAAGCCTGCCCGGCTTCGATGCTGACTTCTCAGCCGCGGAGGAATTTGCATTTTCCGACAACCTCGGTATTTCCAGCCGAAGGGAGTGCTCATAGCCAATTTATGTTGCTCCTTTTCATCCGTGCCCACTCCGCGTGCACGACGCAAGAAATACGATTTCGTTTCGCTGCCGTGCTCCTCGTTTCATTCACCTACCTGCCACGAATCCAAAGATCATCGAAGCAAACTGAATATACCCGAGTGCGCCCTTTTTTCTTCTCTGATTTAGTGGCAATTAGCATGACAAGCCCTGCAGGCATTCGAGAGGGTTCTCTTTCATACGATCCGGGTCCGATCGCGAGAGCAACAGCGAAAATTCTTCCACGTAAATCTCAACCCGGCCAACTTCCAATGGAACTTCAAACTGGGCATTAAATAACCCGAAACTTACACGAAAATAACTTAGAAGACTATATGAAAGTTTCTTCGAATCCATTTATTGGCCCCGAATGAACACCGCCATTTCTGTCTCCACTTTATCATACAGAGAGGAAAAAGAGAGGATTTAGAAACCTTTTTTGGAGCAAAGAGGTGAAATGTGTAAAAGTAGACACATTTTTTAACCCTTTCGTTACGCTGAAATTGGTCGTCAGTGAACTAACGCTGTGTACAGGACAATTCAGTCGCGAGATTGCAATGTAATGTTTACTTGTAAATTGTTAGTTTTTTTATTCAACTAACATTTAACAAATACTGGATTAACTACTAGCCTAGAAATGTCAAACTATACTACTAGATTTAGCCATATTTCTTAATTAGAGCGAAATTTCGACAGACGACTATAGACGCCATTAGTATCGAAAAAGTTAACTAGAGACGGGTTGAAACCTAATTCATAGAAATTACGCGATACCTCGAAACCCTCGAAACTTTCGAACCCTTGAAAGGTTCTTGTTTTCCTTTTGTTGTTGTTGGTTCTTGGTGGTTTTTTCGCGATAGAAATCACTGGTACGTGGATACTAAATATACTTCTATAGGATACGCACTTTGTACAATGTTGCTTACGTCTTCACCTTGCGGCGTCCAGAACGAGAAGAAGGAACAACGCATAGAATCGCGGGACACGAAACCAACCAGATATTAGGTGTCTAATTTACACACTAGATATCGCGATTATGTCAATCTCTTTACGGTTACTAATCGTAAGAAGTAGTCATTTCGCCAGCAATTTTTCGAGTTTTCTTTCTTCGCTTGTCGGACTGCTAGAGCAGGGCTAGTAAAATAATACAACAGTGAACAGGTTCTGTTCAGGTTAAAGTAGAATAGCACTTCGTCCAAATGGAACAAGCTGGTAGTGGATTAATTTAAAGTAGAATAAGAGCGTGCTGATCAGGCCAGGGTTTAAATGTAACAAGACAGCGCTAACCAAGAGAGTAGAATGTGTCCGTGCAGGCGAAACATGTAGAATAGGCGGCGTTTTCTCGCGCCAGCGAAATATGAGAGAAACGAGGAGCTCGATATCCGTGAGTCGCGGTTAGAATAAACGAACTTTTTCTGCCTGAGACGGGGCGCAGGTCTCTGCGACTTCATCGCCCGGGGAAAATATTACTTCGGAAATTACGGCGCTCGTACGCTCGCCCGCGTCGCAACGCTGCGTCGGTTTTACGGCGCGAAAAAGTGCGACGACGAAGGGGGAGGGGAAAAGGAAAAAAAAAAGGAAAAAAAAATAATAACGACACCAAACGTTGGCCGCAGATGAAAACGCGACGTCGGAGAAAAAGGAACGGGGGAAGCCAAGAGAAATTTCAGACTGCAAATCGCGGCTAAAGTTACAGCGGGCCGCTCGTAAAACCGGCAACGGTCACCGTTTCTTATTCCGTCGGCCTCGTATCGCGTCGATATAGAAATACAAGCTGGATTAACGGCCCACCCTTCTCAGATTTAACGCGCGCCGCTCTATTTCACCCCCCCCCCCCCGCATTTTATGTGACCCTATGCCCTTTTTTCCCCGCCCCTCGCACTTCTCGATACTTTCCTCCAGGCGTCGTCTATTATGAGACAAATTCTAAAAGCTGTGGTAGAAGAGTTAGTATCTTGAATTGAATCAATTTGGTTAGGAATAACCATTGTTTCGCTAGCCTTATTCTAGTTGGCCGACCAATGAGAAAGCTGTACTACTTGCCTGTCCGGTAGAACTTTATTCCCCGTGAATTATTTCACGTTCAGATTTTATTTTATTGCGCTGAGCGGAGTTCCATTATTCTAGGGACGATTTTTGTTGTTTTCTTGTGAAAACCTTTCATCTGAATTAGTTCTTCTTTTGTTGTATTCCATTTTATTATTCTACTAGTCCTTTCTTAGCTGTCTGACCAACAAGGGTTCTATTCTACTCGCGTATCCACTGCAGTCTATTCTACGTGAATTATTTTACGTTTAGGGTATGCTATATTCTCCTCAAGGGAGTTTTGCTATTCTTGAATAATTGTTGCAAAGAAAGGCACGTCCGTTCGTCTCATTAGTAAACAAATTTTACAAATAACTACTCGCCCGCAATGTCTAAGAATATATAGTAGTTAATATCTTGGCAAAAGCAGTTAATCAATTTGTGTTTTACTATGTTATCCTAGTTTTATCGCGGCTGTCTGACCAGGGAGAATCCTATTCTACTCGCGTGTCCACTGCAGTTCCATTCTACGCGAATTATTTTACCTCTAGAATTTGTTGTCGCAATCAATCTTACTGTCGCTGGCTTGCGAAAGTTTTATTGCGCCCCGGAAGACTTCTACTACTCTAAGAGCGATTTTCTGTTCTCTCCCTGCGAAAATCTTCCATGCGAGTTATTTTCGTTCTTTTCGCATTCAGCTACGGGAACGTTGGAAAAGTTTAGTAAAATAATCTGTGAAAAGAGAGAGGCAGGATGTTCAAACAGCTATCGTCGGAATTATTGAGTGACGTGTAACAAGTAGCAAGTTGTCCCGCTATATGGATCGTAAAATGGATCTGAAATTACCCGTAGGAATTCGAGCGAATATTTGTCGACGTTTATTGGACGCGCTCGGAGAATGCGCGCTCCTCCCGAGTAAACGCCGGCTTGCAACACAAACAGCTACAACTTAATATAAACTTATCAAATGCACCGTGCTACCTGAAGCACTATGGACATTGTACACGTCGAAGTAAGGATTACTTTATCTCCCCTCCGTGAAACCTCTTTAAACCTACATCCACTTCGAGTAGCTTTTATATTTCCTAGTTTCTCCCTTCCCATTACCATTTTTCTACCCTCGTCAATAGATAGATGGATCTTCATTCGATTTCCGTGTAGGAATACAAGGGAAACCATTTCGTTACGATACTTTAACATTAGTCACATCACCTTTTCCTTTTACCACGTTGCATTACACGAATTCTCATCCATTCACGCTTCCACTCCTTCCATTCACTTTCTTAACAGGGTAATCTTTAATCCTTTCGGTGCTATAGTCGCATATAGGCTCACGAATTTGAATACGACGCGTAGAGTTTACAAATTAGGATGCGTTAAAATAATAAAAATAGCGATCGGAGCAAAATGCTCACCAAATATGAATTTAGAAACTTTATCATAATTTATAATAGCAGTATTACTTGTATAATTTGTATATAACTTAGAAGCACGCCCATCTCTCAAAATTACATAACACCCGAAGGGTTAATAGTCCGAATCTCGAATTAGAACTTTCAACTCCTTTTAATACAATTTACACGCATGCACGCAAAATCAACTGAAACGTATAGTAAATGCTCTAGAGCATCTAACTCTCAATTCGAGTATAACAAAAATCCCGTTAAAAAGTGTGGCATTGTTTACGAATGCAGAGTACGCGTGTCGAATTATTTATAAACGGAGTTCAAACGACGTGCCAACATTCATCGCAAGTGGATTCCAAATTGCATTCATCTGTCTAAGCTCCGAAAGCTGCTCGAAACACCTAATATTTCCATACGAACAAAACTGCTGCTGTCTCGTGTATCCGAAACGATATTAGTGGCACGGATGGCGAGTCGGCGAAAGGGTTAATGCTACCGTGAAATAATTAAATCGATAATTGAAGAAGTCCTGCAGTCTTGTGCGGCCCCATGCATCATGCACAAAGCTTTGTTTGCTACGTTGTGCCGGCATGTTATACGCTGTGCCTCCGAGTAGTGGCTCGTGTCTCATACACTATGCAATATGCACCGTACGTTGTGCACTACTCACTCTCTGTTGTCTCGCGCCACGTGTGTGTCGCGCATTACGCTTTGAGTGCTGTCTAGTGTCTCGTGTGTCGTATATCGTGGCTCGAGTGCTAGCCCGTGTTTCATACGATCTCGTACCGTGACAATTATCCGACTGCGTTCCGATTCCCATCCGCCCAAATCTCTTCCAAGAGTATCCCGTTTCCCTTATCGCACGCGATTACACCTGCACCATACCTCCCCCCTTTTCTTAAACAACACGATCACCGTGCCCATGGAAAAGTCAGCAGTTTCCGCTTGAACGTCGGCTGCCGCATACAGGAAAGCGAATGCACACGCTGGCCCAGCCACCGATAAATGACAAATGGGATTCGATTTACTGATAAACCAACGATAAATCATCAGTCCATTGTTTATCAACAAACGGGCCGTATTCGGCTGGCCAGTGATCCTTTTGTCGGACTTTTTTTTACCCGCTACGAACGATCGAACGCTGCCGACAGCCCCAGGTATTACGAACCTTCGCCCCTTTCCTCTGCTTTGAACGTTCACTCTATCCCCCCACGCCTCCCCGTTATCCTGAAGCCCCCTTTGCATCGCTGACGTAGAACATCCATCCCTGGCGTCGACAACCAAATTGGGATTTATGAGAAAGCTTTTTGTTTTTCCCTCTTCGCTGACCGTTGCATCGCTGCAGTGCCAAAATTCCACTATATGCACGGGCAAGCATTCCGCGGGTGCTCTTGTTTCGCCAGCCATTGTTCCCTGTCCTTCAAATGGCCGTTCCGACTCGGAGGGTTGTCCAACTTCGATATCGGATCACCGGTGACTCGATATCATTTCGTCGACGCGGAGACCACGCACGATATCGTCTGCATGGCTACTCGATCGCTTAGAAAACAAACGTTTGCTGTTACGGTATTTTAGCTTTGAAAACTCGGAAGATAATTAAAGTGTGGTTATTTGTACAGAAAGGAATTAATACTTTGCTGACCGACAACTTCAAGCCAAAGTTAAAACACGAGCGTACTCGTGATCGGCCAATAAAGCGTTAAAAAGCATAGACATTTGAAGAGATATATAAGCAGCTTTCGTTGCTTACTTTCCAATTTAAGTTTGTGCGATGAAATCGCGCGAGTTTGATCTTTTTCTATGCTCAATTAGATTATGCTTCAATTAGATGATCAGGGAACATTCTTTTAAAATTAATATTAAATACTTATCCTACTATATAATAGAATTAATTAAAAATGCAGAACAAAACTTTTGTACCATTTCTCTAATTTCGTTAGCAAAAATACAAGCTTGCACAAAGATCCGCAGTCCAGAGATCGAAAACTTGTAATCGATGGTGTAGCTCGTAAATGTTGCAAGTGTTTTTCATCCCAAACATCTGCACTGGATGAAAATAGTCCGAACCATAAATATAAAATGAAAAAAAGATTTCAAATGTGCAGAAAAGAAAAGGGGGTGAAATCTGACGCGTTAAATCTAATCCCCGAGAATCGCGCAAGCTCTCCGTGTTGGCGATGGCGTCGGCATTAGTATGGCTGTAAGATTGTGTTCAAGATTGATTGTCGCGGTGGTACAAGTTCCATCCATTCTTCCCTTTAAAACGTCTTCATGTAAGTCTAAGAGAGCACGCTCGTCGATGAGCCAGGTCATTTTTGTAATAAATCAAAGTCACGGTGATCCAGCAAGAGTGGAGGCTCTCCCGTAGCTTGAACTGACAGCTAGACAGGACAAGGAAGGAGAAGAATGGCCGGCTGCCGTTGTTATTAAGTTGGAATTTTTTAATCCTCAACACCGAGCTGTAATTACGTCCATCAGCTGGCTTTTTGTTGTTTCCCTTCCGCCGAATATATACATATCTACCTATGCTAAACGTCCCTCGCCAACGAGAAACTTTAATAACTTGCCCCGAGCAAAAGTTAACAATAAAAAAACGAGGACTCGCTTCAGGAAACTACCTTTATCAATTTTGCGTCGTCTCGGCTGTACGACATTACGCGCAATTAGATTTATCCGCCGTCTCTCTTTCCGTTCCCGCGTCACGTCTTCCTCTTAAACCCCTTTCTATTCTCGTCCACGCGATCCATCATCCAGCCACTTTCATGGCCTCGCAAAAACTTTAAGCATTTTCATACGCTAAAAATACTGGAGATAATGTACGGTAATATCTAGTCAACTTGGGTTTTCAGGCGTAATCAGGGTCTCCGTATTGGGATCGCCACGTCCAATTGATGAAAAGACTCTACATAAGTTTAGAACTAGGACTGCATCGCTGGTAATTATTCGAACGACTTCAAAAATTGTCGGAAAGCTCTGCTAATTCAAATGCTTGGAAATTTAGTGACTATGGGATTCGAAAACTTGCAAAGCCAAGGCTTGGAATTCCAAAGCCTGAAAATTCAAACGTTTGGAAACCTAAAAGCTTGCTAATTCAAAGGGATAGGAATCCGAAACCTTCGAAATTCGCAGGCTTAGCGATTAATAAAAGCTTGAGAATTTGAACGCTTGGTAGTCTAACATGTTACCCTAGCCTAATCTACGCTAAATGTACCACACAAAGTTTCCTCGCCTTTTACACTTAAATTTCCGTCGTTCGAATAATTATGAGTGCTACCTTACATTTGACATATCATCCGTGTTCTTCTTCTTGCTCGTCTGCTCTGTCCCCCGTTGTCGCGGTTTAAGATAGTAATGATCGCCGAGGAAGGAGTACAGTCCGCGCCTGAGGCGTCTGCTAATCGAATCTCGCGGAAGCTTGAGGCAAAAGCTGCGAGCGCGTTCCGTCGTTGGAAGATCCATGTTCCCGGTGTAAATTATCTTACGCTCGGGGAAGCGAGAAGTTTGCGGGGGCTAGGCGTTATCGGGAGCGCGGCTCGCTATCTCCGGCAGCTTAAACTTTAATTTCCATTTGCCATACTCGCCTCGCCGCCATTCGAATACGCCGGTGCGCCGCCTCGATACGATCTCTCTGCATCGGGACGAACGGGAACAGGAACCATTCGATTTTATAACTCGCCCGGAGGGCTCGCCGCTGCCTCCTGGAGAAACGATAAGCACACCGGGGTCAATGGTTCTTGGAGGGCAGCGGAACTTTACGATTCCGCTGCCGGCCCGTTTGAATCATTCGGTAAACTTCTACCCCCCAACACTCTCCTGCCCTTTGACGGCCCCGCTCTCGATAGGGGATTAACTTTTCACCCTCTCTCTCCATCTCTCTGTCTCCCTCTCTCTGCAAACTTTCCCACCGACGTTTCCCAGGCTTCTTCCGCCTTCTTGCCAACTGGCCTGCACGCGTCAAACATCCACGATGGATCACTCTCATCTCTCCCGACGCGTTTCCCCGATCATTCATTGCGCAGAGAATGGAGATATCAACGGGGTATCGCTTTCGCGAATCTTTATCTTCTTGAGATCATCGAGAGATGAAATAGATCGCGCGCGAACTTTTTTTTTATCGAACCTCGTAGCCAAGCATCGAGGAAAGGTCTCCCAAAGTTCGAAACTGAAAGGCTTGAATCGCGACAATGATTTCTGCGTGGACACGGGTTGCGACCGAAGCCGATTTCACGACTGTGTATTTCCTTCTCAGCTGTTCCCGGACAGCTTTCAACGAGAAATTAGAAGACTCCCTCTCGGGGAGAATTTTAGTTCGCAACATTGTTCCCCGCCAGAATTGCGTGTAATTATCTTTTCGATTAAGCGGCGCCAGTTTAACGATTCGTTCAAGAAGTTTCGGCAATCGTCGGCAGCGTTAAAAGATTACGATTATTCGCGTCGAAGGAAACTTTTGATTGTCAGTTTAGAAACGAGAACGGGCCAAGCTGGCGTTTCGAACGGAGAGCAGCCGATTTCTACGGGGGCTGGAATTTTTCCGTAACGCCGCGGCGCGGCGGGGATGAAAGAGGGATTAAACACAGCGAGGCGCTCGCAAAATGATGTGGTTGCGTGGAAAATTGGATTCCGGCGTGCAGTCGAAAAATTAAATTCGCCGTGCTCCCTTTTGCAGGCAAGACGCCACGTCGCGCCGCGCCACGCCGCCACGGTGAATTTAATAAGAGAGTGAGTTCGCACATTCTCTTTTCGGATTTCATTCTAAGGCCGCCTCTTCTCGCTCTTTGATGTTCAAGAGCTGCTTTAATCTTTGAACCATCCGGCTGCCTCCGAATGAACTCTTTCTACTTAAACGTGGCCTCGCGTGCGTGCTGGAGAATTCTTTGTCGCCGCAGCCGCAACCCTCCACGCTGAAAGAGCACAATTGTATTAAAGATCGCGTTCAGGGAAATATTGTTGCTCCTATTTCCAGTTGAATTCGACGTTCCAGACAAACATTTCTCGACTACCTGTTTAGATCCTTTCATTAGGTTAGATTAGATTTATTTGGTTTACGGTAAAGGTAATATATAGGTAACGATAAAAGGTTGATATGGCAATAGTCGTGAAAATAGTAGTAGGTAACAGTAAAGGTGGATATGACAATAGTCGTGACAATAGTAATAGGTAATAATAAATGTGAACTGTAGAATTGAGATTGAACTGTAGAAATTATTTCGAGCATCAGAATTGCATTGTTGTATAAACAATGGTAGAATTTACTTGTACACTTAACGTATAACGCTGAGTGAATGAATAAGTATAAGTGTTATCGCGTTATACATTCATTTAAGCTGCGAAGCAAAATAATTAAAATTACGCCGGCGACCGGATATTTTGATCGCTGACTACGTATCCATTTCAAAGAACTATTTTCCCCAGCTCTGACGTTGCAGCTAGTATTTTTCAAGTGTAAAGTTTTTCAACCGGCACGTTTCCATTTAGTTAATTGGCTACAATGAATCCAGCAACATTCCTTCTGTCGAGGGAAAGGGGGGGGGGGGGATCTAAGATCAGCAGAAAGTTTTCTCGGTCGCGATATTTCAGGGACGAAGATGATAAGGGGCGGAAGGGCGGCAACGCGGCGAATAAACGCACGGTTAAATCGTCAAGCTTTAATTTCGCGCGTTTAACCCTTTGTCCGCCTTTGTATTCGTCCCGAGGAGAAAAGGTGGGAATATTTCTTAAGCGCGATACTCCGCCGGTAATAATGGGGTGAAATTTATAAAACGGCGCAAAGAAAGGGAACGGACGTGTGGTTTAAGCGTCCAGGCTTAACGTTACGGGCTGAACCCTTTTGTAGTTGGTTATGTTTTCGCATTCGTTACACGTCCCTGGACCATTCGTCTAACGCGGGAACAAAGGGACTTATTCCCTGCTTCATTATTGCCTGCAATTTCACCCGTGTGTACGTGCTATTGAATCGTCGTTGATTTGCGTTGATTAGAAATAAAGCGGCGAATCGCAGCGACTATTAACCCTTTGACTGCGCCGCGATATTCGCGTGATTGTCACCGCGTCACGTTCACGTAATCCGAAATACGCGCACGGTTCACGTTTGCGAAATAGTTGCTCGTATACATAAGTTATCCTGAAGCGCAGGATTTGATTAGATTTATTTATCCTATGGGTAAAAGTAACCCTTATTACGCTAGATGCGATAGAAGGTTACAATATTATAAGAGTAAAATAAAATAGGGTGCCAAAGTTAGGTAACGAGGAATTATGGATAACTTGGAACGATAAATAGTGGCGAGTGCCTTTGAATTATTTCATTTTCAAGCGGTGACCATCTTTTTAACATCACTACTGGTGACGTCAAATTGGCTCCGGAAAGAATAACAGAAAAGAATCATGAATATTTACAGGAATTATGTCAATTTGACGTCACCTCACTATTGTAGCGATACGA
This sequence comes from Eucera pruinosa, assembly GCA_028830335.1. NCBI lineage: Eukaryota > Metazoa > Arthropoda > Insecta > Hymenoptera > Apidae > Eucera > Eucera pruinosa. Next base: position 954,540 of record JAMYCR010000014.1, read on the forward strand.
AGTTAATGTGCTGTCCGCAACTACTAGTGATAAGAATTCAACGTGACGTACGTCACCAGTTGAAGATTAATACACTTCGAAGATGATATAACAAAATATTACATATTACAAAAAATATCGTTGCACAGTGGTAAGTTAAAAACTTGAAGTATCTCGTGTTATTCCAAATTTACCGAGTATGCTTGCACGTCTTTAATAGATATCGATAGATGTATAGAGCGTCTAAATGTTTCTCGCACTCAACGGGTTAAATACATGCATCTTTTAGCGACGTAAGTAGAGTGTGTTCTTGCCTTTATCCACTTTCCACGCAACGTTCGTCCCCAGAAAGAGCGATTAACGTAGAACGGTTAGAACGCTACTGTTTCCGAGACCTAGATCCATCCGTAAAAAGTCTGTGTCTGCTCGAGCAACTTTTTGCTTAGCTCGACTCTTTCAAACTCCGAATACACCTCGAGGGACGTTGCTCGAGGGCCGAGAGTTCGTTTTTAATCCCCCACGTTGGTATTGTTTCTAGCTTTCGAGGAAAGTCGCGATTTAATGCGTCTTCGTTCAGCTTTAAAGCAGCTTGTCCGCTTTTTTCAACCCCCGTGGCGATCGCAAACGCATCAATTCTACAACAGACCACGGCTGTTTTTTTCTTTTTTTTCTGGTTACGAGTTTGTCGCATCTATTCCACTTTTTTTCGCCCTGCATGTTTAGTCTACGTTCTCCTCGATGGTTGAAAATATTTGACGTCGACCAGGAAAAGGTAATGCTCCCTTAGAGGCGTTTTCAGTGGATACGGGGTTGCAAGGGGTCGGAGTTTGGGGCGAAGCATTTTTCAGACTGCTCCATGAATAAATATGAACCCGTTTAAGACGAGTACCCGTGATTAAGCTAAGTGCTCTCGGATACAAGTGAATTTTTGCAGGATAATAATAAAAAACCGGCCATTAAACCGTATCTCATTTGGCAGGGTAGTTAGCAGCGTTGATAATCCTTTGAACCGTATTACAGCCGCATCGAAAACTATCCGCTCGTCTATCTTTTATTTCAATTCCGCTTTTACATACCAGTCTTTCTACCTCGGTCCTTTATTTATTCAATAGGTACGAATATTCGGCGGCAAAAATGTGCTTGCACTTTCCGCCCGTTGTCAAACATTCAGGCGTTTCAATTTTTTCGTTCGGTGTAACAGCGATCGTTTAACCGCGACATGTTTCTTTAACCCTTTCGCTGTTAACGCTTTCAAATTGAACGCTAGATTCGATCGTGTCCTTTTAGCTTTGGAAATGTTTCGCTGTTTCGAGAACGATGAATATTGAAACGTAAAATTACGCGCATTACAACGCGCGATAAAACTGGGAAACATTTCGCAAAAGTGGAAGCACAATTGGGTCAAAAATTTGGTCAACGCGTCTCCACCACGCCCCCGCCGCGATTTTAAAATGCTTCGCATTCCTTTATTCTATTTTCTCTTTGCATTCCATTTCCACTTTTGGATTTTATTTTTATTTCAACCTCTCATTGCCCCACATATGAGGCAAAGTGACATAATTACCTCTTTCGCTTGTACGTGGTTTTAAAAATACTTGCAGAGCATTTTCCAACGCGATGTTTTGGGATTATATAAAAAGGATGTTAAACAACGATTTAAATCTGTTTTCGCATTTCTCCGACGAAGAAATCATTGCGCATCGTTTCCTAGACCCTTTTGGTCTCTCCTACGAATGGGTTACCCCTGTTAATGGATAAATAAATAAATAAATTTCCATTCTATTCTATTCTATTCTATTCGAGATAATGCAAAATGATCCAACAACAGCGAAAGGGTTAAACACGGCGGTAAAGAATCGTCGAAGAATAGCCAGCAATTCTTTACCGGTGACACGCTAAATACCGGAATCATGCGTTCAAGCGACTCGCCGTTTCGCAGCAAGGCTATTTCCATGGGAAAGAGACAACGCGAAGAAATTCGTGGTACTTATCCGCGGGGTTGTTAGCATCGTTTGGCCAGAGAAACGAAGATACGTGGTGGACTGGCGTTAGCGTTTAAAGTACTCCCGGCACAATAAAGAAGCGGGTCCTAATGACTTTTCCAATATCTCGGCGCGCAACCAACGTGACAGGGAGAAAGAGACAGAGAGAGAGAGAGAGAGAGAGAGAGAGAGAAAGGGATGCAAGCTAATACGACTTCATAGTTTAGACCCTTCATAGTTTGTATCCTGCCCCCGTCCCTGCCCTGGCAAACTACTTTTTTCTCTTTGCAGCAGGAGAAGAGGAGAAAAGCTTTTCTTCTTCGGGCACCCGTAAGCCCCGCAGCCAATCGGAGAATCGGTAACGAAGGAACTTTCGGGAGGCGTTCGTTAGACCGTTTCCAACGAAGGTTCCGCATTACGCGCGGCAAGTAGTTGCGATAAGCTCCTTCTGCCTGTTTCCGAGCGACTTCACGGTTTACGGGGGGGGGAAACGCCGTCGCGTTGCCCCTTTTCCGTACCATTTTCTTGCCATCTTACGCTTTCCGTTTCCCCTCTCGCAAATGCACTGCGAGTAGATGCCAAATTGACTACCGTGCAGGATGCGGTGGGCAAAGAGATGCGTCGGATGCGTCTTATCGTTAAGGTACGCTTTCACGTGACAGTAAGACGTGACTATTACGTTCTCGATGGTAAATGTCTCGTGACTAGACTGACGATTATTTAACGAATAAAATTGAAGAAATTGAATTTGAATATTCGGTCGTAGCATAACGAACTGGCCGATTCCATGTGGCTTAAAGTTTCCTAATCACTAGTTAACTAAAGAGAAGCACTTCTAATTCGTATAAAACATCTCGTACACGTCGACGAATATCAAACTAAAGTGAAATTTCTCGCTCAATATAGTCGTCGTTTACTTTTAGGCTATTACAAGTACGCACAAATACTCATTGTATCCTCTGTATATACAATTCAGCGCCGCATTTTGTCAAACCACCCCATTTCGTCCAAACTCTCTCTACATTTTAATTAAACGAATATCTGATTTCCAAAGAAAAAAAAAGAAAAAACGAACAAACGTTAAGGGGTTTAATCATCTATCCACACAATTCCTCCCAATAATGTACCGATCGCGAATCGTTCCTTTTTCATTTATCGAAATTACCTTTCGATTCGCGGCGAAGTAAATAAAGGATCAGCAGCGTGTCCCATTTCGCCGTCGCGAAATTCGCTGACACTGCGCCGGTGTTTATTCCGGGATACGCGATTGATGAAACCCGTTCGGGGAAGCGTATCATCCTCGCGTCTAGATGTCTGCACTGCGTCACGTACACGATTACGCGGCGCAGTCCGCGGACGCGTGCGTTTGCGTATGCAAATGCGCGTGTTTCCGGGCATGTGTGAATTTATGCATGCGGTCGCGGCTGCCGGCAGAAGTTACGTCCAGGAACAGGGACACGCCGGCCACCTGGCCCGGCTAGATTGCAATCGTAGATGCATTTGCACTTACGTGCACCCTCGGTTATACAGGAGATGACACGCGACCGGTGTTTACCGTACTCGCCAATTAATTAAGGCCCCCCTCCTCCTCCGCCTCCTTCTCCTTCTCCTCTGTGTCTAAACGTTGCCATCCTACGGCTTGACCACCTCTTACCGCTGCTCTGCGATATCTACCAGCCCTTTTACCGCTCCGATGAGCAATTTACACACCCACAGGTGGATGTTACGACCACTGCGAAAGATAGGTCTATCTTCCTCACCCTGGCCAATTACTTTGCTCGAAGCATCGGAGAACGTTACGATACAACGTTAATCTCTCGGGGGACGAACTTTTAACGCTAAGCTTACGGACGTTAATTGCGTAATTCGCGAAGCTTCGGGAGATATAGGTACGTCGCGTGTAAATATTGGAAATTGGAAGATACATGGGAACTGTGATCCATTAATGACGACTTGTATAAATACAGTGGTCTAAAAATTGTAAGGCAAGGGGTTGAATGATTACCGCACGCGCGCGGTAATTGGAAATTCCTATTTTAATCAGCTGCTTTTAAAAGGTTTATCGGTTATCGATTGAAACGATTGCCACGATGCGAAAGCAAGATTGATTTATTCCGGATCGCCGGCGCATTTAGTATTAATCGGGATGTTAGCACAGCATCAGATATCGTCATTCGATACCTGCTCAAACATAAGCGATAAGCGCTTCGTTAAATATTCGAATATCCATCATCGATCTCTTCCTACGCTCTTTCGTTCGACGAGAACCGACAGGAAGCTTTAACGCGATTCACGAAGAAACGGCGACGTTTGCCGGTAGTATCGCAGTAGAAGCTCGAATTATCCCAAAATGTTCTACTATTTATAGCGCGTGTTTCGCATCACGGGCATTTGCTTTCTTTCGCCGAAGTTATCGAGGCTAAGGATCGGAACAAAATTTGTTCGCAGTATTTCGGTGTGCTATTCACATTCGAAGCATTCAGAACTACGTATAACAATGTTGTGAAAACCAAAGCATACAATGAAACGTGAAACTATGAGGAAGGCTAGAACATAGCGAGTATCCAATAAACTAGTATAAAGTAAAAATATTGCAAAAGCATGTGGTAAATCAGTATAAAATGCCACGGGCAATCAATTCAAAATTACCTACGAAATCTGGATTACTTGCATGGCACTGAAACCAACAAAAGCTTAAAATTGGCAGAAGTTTCTTTGTATCATTACTAGACTGCGGACCTTTGTGCATTTTTGAAGAACTTTCAGTGCATGTAACGCGTAAAAATAAATCAAACTTGCAAAATAAGGCACTCACTTCATTAATTAAAGGCTGTATTTAACCCTTTGACGAGTACAGCCATACACGTACGACTACAAATAGTCGAGCCCGAAGGAGTAACTTTAAAATACACGTACACGTAATTGGAGATATGCATTTGCGCTCTTATTTAAGGGACACAGTTTTCACAATGTTCCATTATTATCTTTATCGTGTTCTTTCATCTTGCGCGTCACTACGCGTAATCAATCTAATCATTTTTACGTTGCAAAACAAAATTCTGTACTCGAAAAATGGTTAATCTGTGCGTTGCTCTCCTTCCTTTAATCAATTATATCGTTACAAGGATACGAATTTGCATACACGCATTCGCAGTCTAATGATCGTTACTTCTGTCACTTGTATCACGTTCGGTGGCACGAAAATATACGAAATTTATCGTAGGGAACATACCTGTTTGCCAATTAGTAGTTCAGTTCGATAGTATTGCAGCGGAATTTCGCGAGGCGCGTTTCGCAGGTGGAATCGCTCGGCAAAGTCTGGGGTGGCGAGATAGAGTTTTTATTTGTTCTGGAAAGCTGAAAATTTCTGACTGGCCTGTCGTAGCCGCGCCCCCGGGTAAATAATGTGCCACGCTCGCCAACTGTGAACATAAATCGTCATCTTATATCTGCTCCGGGTAGAGTCCACCTTCGCTCTTTCGGTCTGCGAGCACAGCGGCCCCGTTTCCCCTGGAATTTCTTGTCGATCGCGTTTGACAACGGCACGGCGCAGCTATCCGGCAGCCTGCCGCCTCTATTTATGGCGCTTCCGGCCAACGATGTTATCGTTGTTGCCTCGAAACAAACTCGTGCCGCGCGATGCACTTGGAAATAAATCGCTGTCCTCCGCGTTACCGCCAGGCGAAACGTTACGTGTCGATTTGCAGTGGAAAGTGCCTGTCCAACTAGCCTCCCCCATTGATTTTCTCCATTTTGTAATATCTCCCGCCCGTACATTCGCTCTATCTTCGAATATCATCTCTGCGAAAGGGGGAAGAAATTCCTTTGGCAAGCAAGTTCCACGACGCGGATGACGGTTCGTTCATTTCGCGTTTCATTATTAACGCGTTCGCTGGCATGGCGGTCGATTAACCGAGGCATTCGAACGAAATAAACAATCGCATTTCTAGAAGTTTCACTCGCCTTCGTGCTACCAGCAGCAATGTATACTATCGGAATTTAAGTAGCTACGTTTAATTAATGTACCATTCGTCCGTATTTACATTTCCGTTCTACGTACAATCTACTAGCCTCTTTACGCGCACACGCATCGTTCACTATTAACCGAAGACGTTAAAGATCGACGGTGGTTTAATAACGAAGACGGTGTGTAATAGGAAAGACAATAGGCCATGTAGACTATGAGGATGTAGAGACTCGTTTGCCTTCTTCTCGTGGACGAACAGTACTTGACGTACGCAAAACCAAATGAGTCGATACGTATTCGTTCCATATTACTTTGGATCTTCTCCGATTTTGTTGAAAACGGGAAACAAATCGTAACATCGTAAGAATAGTGCGTCATTGTGCGTTGTTTACTTCTAGCAGTTGAGTGAGTCTCCTTTTGCCCTTTCCGTATTGGGTATCCACAAGGGCCTCTATTTGCCGTGGAACTTAGTAAATTAAATTGAATTACACTTAGGTTGCTTCTCCGAGTATCACAATAATTTCGTTTAACATAAAATAGTCGTGGTATTCGACGCATAAGGTTCCATCATTTTTATCCAACGTAATTACGGATATCCATCGAAGTTGTTTCTATTCGAATAAACGAAACCGCGTGCCATTTCTGGGGAAAAAGGAAATTCATCCTATTCCTGGAGAAAAAAGGAAAGTCGTAACACTCGTGCGTTGTTAACTTCGCTTATGGGAAAACACGCGCTACGAGAATCGAAATCGAACGAGTACATGGAAATAGAGCGAATAATGCTTTTTGATTTCGAGCCTATATACCTCCATTGGTTTTCAAAATAAAGAACTTGAAAGTGAAACGGTATAAAGCGCCGAATGGCGATCGAAGCTCTGGGAAATTCCAGCCGTGGCCCAGTTTTTTTTTCCTCCTTCAAATGCGTACGCGTGACCGAGGGTTGTAGAAAAAGTGCTGACTCAAGGTCTGTCACTGACCAGAGCTCGAGGGAAGACTCGCAAGAAACAGATCCGATTGTGGAACGAAGATAAAGATAGTCGGAGTGGCGAGAATTATGCTTCGAGCGACGATTCTTCGGAAACGCTGCAGATCCTATCGACGCCGGACAAAGAGGATCTTGAAGCTTGAAATAGGTTGTTATTGATAAAAGCAGGAGAACAGAAATAGCCCTTATCGGTTTGTGTCTTCCTCTGGAAGAGTAAAAGGCTACTCTGGCATCTTTAATTATTTTTGTTTATCAGACTTTAATATATTCGTTATATTCTACAATTTTCGTCCCGTTCTCCTGTCATTAATCCATAGGTTTCATTAAGGCCTGCTAGGATCTCGTAAATTTACGTTTTATACATAGATATTCAACTAAATTTAGTTCCTCAGATCTCATAAATGCGTAGCCGCAAACAAATATTTTTCAATGCTGGATTTCTTTAAATTTCTTTCGATTTGTTCCCTTCTTTTAATTTCTAAACTCTTTTAAGAGTGCAACCTATAAAGTTACTTTAAGTGTATATAATATCGACAATTATCTTGTGAATTATTCTCACGTTTTGTTCGCACATGTTTACCTATTTTCCTTCTCTCTTGTATATCTTCGTTTCACGCGGAAATAGCTCTATTAATTACTCAGTGGATTTATTTTCCTTTTAAATTCAATCGCGAAGTTGCGAGCCCTCCGATTAAAATTGTTATCATTCGACGAGGGCTATTATTTTCGTTACAAAACCGTTCGATTGGACGAGAAGCGAAGCTAATCGAGAAATCCATTCGACTTGGCCTATCGTGAAAAGATATCGCGAAGCTTAATAGACGCGGATATAGAGGGAAGCAGATGTAGCAATGGTTGTCTAGCTCCATTATCCCAATTGTCATTTGCAGGATTCCGGAAATGTAACAGCTATCGATGTAATCGACTGCAAGCAGGTCATGCATACACGCGCACCTGCCATAACCGGAATCAGGAATTAAGCCAACCGAATCCGGTTCGAGCAAGAACTTATGGATAACTCACAGTCTGAGATCGAAGTTCCTCGAATTATTGTATATAATCCTATTACGTGTATTAGGCTCGAAGCACGACCGGAATGAGAGTGGATAGAGAAGCTAGAAATCCGTGCTTCGCCCATACGAAGCTTCCGCTGTCGCTTTAACGCGATTTCAGCTTAATTCACCCGGCCGCGTTAAATCTATCTATTCTCGTTCTCGTAAGGATCGCAGCTCGAATCGTGCGCGTGTCTCGATCGCGAAAGGCATCGAACGGATGCGAAACGAAAGCTGTGTGTGTGTGTGTGTGTGTGTGTGTAGAGGCAGCGGGAAGTAGCGCGTGTCCCTGATTGCGCATTAGCGGCACTCTTGTAATTCCCCGACCGTGGGGAATAATTAAAAGCACGAGCCCACGAGAGATAATTATGTCGCCAGTAAATTGCGCGGCGCACCTCGAACGCTTGCAGCTACAACGCGGGCACGCACACCGGTGAAACCGCGTGTCCACGGCGGCGGCGGCGGCACACCGGTTTACGTTGATACTACGGCCGGCCACTGCGAAAGTGGCATTGCACAACCGCAAGCATAATGCCGGCTGATAACCTCAAACGCAGCCGACCACTGTGGCCCAACTTTCCCGCTACCTGTCCTCTCTGTTTGCCAGTTAACGCCGTCACCCTTCAGCCTTGCACTCTTCGAACCTTTTCAATTGCGATATCTTTTCGCGTTCGTTCCTAATCGTGCACGCGCAACAACACGGTCCCGAATCTAATGAGAATAGAATTCCAAGTCGTCCACTCTTGATGCCAGGTTAACTATCGACCTGTTGGCTGCGGAATTTTTCTGCCCGAATCTTCTTTATACGCAGAGATAAAAGTGAATAAACGAGAATTAATATTCTGCGAATTATAAATGTAAAGTAACGCGTGTTTTTGATACTGATCTACAGATGCTTCAAAGAGTAAGGAATTTCTGAGAAAATAAAATAGTATATTCGACGCATTGGTAACCTATGAGACGAGTTAGCTCGTCATCGACAGTTAACAGGTTAATTACTACGTATTCAAATTTACGTAGGAGCTATTAGTGGTCTTATGGGTAGGTAATTTATTGCACATCAATAATGAAGCGGTACAAATTCGATTTTAATAATTGGACATTATACCGTAATTGCGAAGCGTCCAGAGTGACAAGCTTGTAAATTATACAGAAGGGAGATGTATAAGTAATTGAAGCATCGAACGGTAAAAGGATACGTACGACAAAGTGTCACTTCGAGAAAATCAGTTATTCAAAGTCTTCGTTAAGCCATTAATTAATGGAAAGGAATATGTTACCATATCTTAAAATACTCGGTCTCCGTTATTGTATTACTTTTAATTAAGTATTGCCTCAATGAAAACTTTGCATCGGGTGTTAATCGTGCGCACGAGAGGATATAATTAAAATCTAATCCGAATTTAATCCGAATCTTTTATCGGAACTCAACTCGAATCTAATCCGAATCCAATTCGAATCACTTCCGTGCTTTTGCCGCTTAACGCGTGCATCCATGCTTCAATTCCCCTTTTGCTCCACGCTTTAATCCTTTTCAATTGCAAACTTTTCCCGCGTCGAACGCTAATCGTGCCTGCAAAAGAAATGCAATCCGAATCCAATCCGAATCCATTCCAAATCTAATCTGAATCTAATTCAAATCAATTTACTCTTTTTACTAATTAACGCAAGCATTCTTTGTTTCACACGTAAATCCATTTCAATGGCAAATTTTCTCCACATCGAGCGTTAACCTAACGTCATGCGTGCAACGAAACGCGATCTAAATCTAATTCGATTCCAAGTCGGATCCAAATCAAATCAATTTCTCCGTTTCGCCAATTGGACGCATGCACCCATCCCTCGACACCCTTCGATCTTTTTCGATCGGAACATTTTTCGGTGTTAATCGCCAACGCCGATCGTGCGCGCAAAACAACGTAACCCGAATCCAAATCGAATCAGTTTTTTCCCCCTTTGCTATGGCCGAAACGCGAGCAGCCATATGTTAGGCGCTCTCGGGTGCAGCGTCGCTGTATATAAAGAGTTTTACGAGATTTGCCGTTCGTCGATCGCGCGTACACAAACGGATCGGCCGAGTCAATTACAATATTGTCCCGTATAAAAGTTGAAAAGTAGCGAATTTCGGTAGCTGGTCAATTGAGCCCACGAGCAATTTCAGCCTTTGTTCGTTTAAAACAAAAAAAAACACACATACGCGTGGTAGACGCAAACGCGATACGCGCTTTTCAAAAGGACGGATCGAACGAGTTCTTCGCATGACAGTCGATTTCGCGACTGCCGGTTTTGTTTGCCATTGAAAAACACGCGTTTCGATGGACGATCGTAATTCCGCGAGATTAACCATCCGATAAAATAGTAGGTTGGCAAAACATTATTAGTCGACGTGACACGATTGTATCCGGATCCGTGATCTTTCGTAATGCGCCTGTTCCACGCGCGATATCATCTCTGGTCAGGGGAAAATGCCGGAATAACAAATGACGGAGGAAAAGCGGCGTATGCGTTTCCTCGCGAAAGCAACGCCCCGCTCGGCTAAATATTGCAAAGGATTTCTCCATTTATTATGCATCGTTTTTCCAAGGGGAATCCGAGATTTCCCCGACAAAACCTCTCTCATACACACTCGCGATCAACTGTAGCGTATAAAATGTTCCGCGGTGTTGTCGGGCAAAAGAAAATGGATAAAAGATGCCATAGATAAGGATAAACAAACCGGAGAAATATCGCAACATAGGGGGTGGATACCCTACAAAAGTGTTTGCCTTGAGAAAACTAAGGAGAAATACACGGTCGCGTATCGCTGTTTTATATCCTTTTCAAATCTTTTTCTCTTCACCGGAGCAAACAGAAGAATGCCTCTGTGTGTTCTCTCCCCGTACGTACGTATGTAAGTACGTAAAGCTCGACGCATTTCTGTCGCGCAAATATCCGCGCGCTCGCTTCATTAGCTTGCACGATTTTGAAGAATTTCCTTCTTATCCGTAATTCATCCCCGCCGCGGGCGAAAGGGAATACCAATTAACCGCGTCGCGCCGTTACGTCGTGTACACAGTCATTTATATTCAGCAAACAAGAATGAATTATCTACTCCGTGCATCTACAAAATAGTCCGCATCAGCTCGAAACTCCCCGCCGCATTATAGAAGCCACAACCGTGAAATTATCTGTCATCATTCTGTCGCAATATGTTCCTCAAGGAGACATTTCGTATTCGGAGAATTCCTCCGTTATTCTTTCCCTCCTTCTCTCTCTAGCATCTAGTAACGAATCGGTAGGCAAACTCATTGAGAATTTTCTTCGCTAGCGAAAGTATTTCGATGGCTTCCAGTTAACTCTTTCCTTAATACTTTCGTTGCCATCGCGTTAGGATTATATTTGTCGTAGAATTTTTAAAACGGAGACTTAAAAGAGATTTAAAAGTTCATTTTCGTGTAATTACCAAGTCCAGATGTTTCTTTTTAATTGTTGCAGTTTTCACGCGAGTCACAAAACTGTATTGGTGTTGCAGTTATTATTAGCAGCACTATTGGCAGCTAATTCGTAGCACTATTAGCAGTATTATTGAAAACGGTTTGAAGTGCAAATGGTTAACTTGCTTTACAATCACGCGTGATACTCGTGGAGCACGTTATACTCTAAAAATAGTAAGATCTCGTATCATTCCGTATTGGCTTTAATAATAAACTTCAGTCTCGATTCCAATGGTAATTTCAATTCATAAGACTGTAGATTACCAGATGTAACTTGCTCGCGTCGTTTCGTAACGCGGTGCTGTAATATTAAGTAGTGAACGTCGCAATGGACGACGTCTGAAAAATTCCTAGCGCAAAGGGTTAATCAAAATTAGACCTGCGTTAACGCGCGTGGTGGTGGTAAGCGCGTTGTTGCGCGATTTCCATAGACGCGTAGACGCGTGTCGGCGGACGCGTGCTAGCAGAGAGAAGTTGTCGGAGGCGAGCCCGAAGGTAGCGGTGCATTATAATGTTGATTTATACACTTACGATGCATAACGAGGCGTGGAACGTGATTCCGGTGGGCGGTAACGCTGTTATACTTAACAAACTCAAGGAACGTTAGCATCCGAGGCAGGCAAATCGTCTTCATTCGGCACTGTTTCACTCGTGAAACACGGAACACGTACAACATACATACTATGCGATGCATATACACGCCGACAGTCGCAGGAATCTCCGCCATGCGTCATGCTATATCTGTGAACGTCAGCCCTCGCGTGAACATGAATTATTTACGCCTACGGCAAATTTGTGTGTTCCGCGATAAACAATGAACAGCTGTAATTAAATGTATTCCCCCCGCCCTCTCTCGGGTTCAGTCGATTAATTAATTGGCCCGGCGTGATCGAGCGCAATATCCCGTGAACTGTGATCGCGTGGAGAAACTATGGAATAACTAAAAGGATTCGGGAGAGAGGAGGCAAACAGGCGAGTTTTGAATGTCAAAAGCGAGGAAGACTTGGACAGTTGTAAGTCGCGTTGCTATTACCAGCGAAGCATTCCGAAACTGATATTGACCCAATCCAACGGCGGGCCGGTTTCCTAAGAGGCATTTGACACAAACTGACGGTTCCACGCCGGTCGCTCGTCAAAAGGAAGCTCGTCGTTTGCCGGCAGCAACCAGCGCCCAAGCAAATGCTACCATTTCAGTGCTCGAAACTTGGGCTAATTTCAACCTCAAAGCGTCGCGTCGGGTGACCGTGGAGGGATCGATTGCGCGTCTATTTGATATCTGCCAGGTGATAACTGACTCCTTTACCTTGCGCGTTACCGAATAATCATCTGCTAACCGTTTCGCGGTTCTGGCATTCCTGCATTCCTCTCCTTCTAAAGGAGTTGCACGCTTCCTAGGTTTCAATTCGGTACTCGTTGAATTAGGTTTCTTGTAACGTTTCCAAATCACGGTATCTTACGATACTCTCTTCCGCGTGTAAACATTGCATTGAACGAAAACGCATTCCATACGTAAACGCATTGTCCTCTTCGACAACCATTTAGAAAGAGTCTGTAATCATACTTTGTATACCAATGATTTTTATCCATGTACAAGATTTCATCCGTATACACGATAAATTAGTTGGAAATTATTCAACATTTTTCTCGATAAATTTAAGTCATCTTTTATCTAGCCTCGTGATTTCATCCCTATAGAATTTCTCAGCTATCTGGACCAAACACTGTTCCAAGTAGTTTGCGATAAAGGTACGAATTTTCTATTCGATCCAATAATTAGCGAATAATAGCCACATCGTGTGATCATTTCGTCAGTTGATCGTCTCTTCCTGTACTAAGCAAATTAGACTTTTATATTCCCAATCTTCACCCTAGGGATCGCGCTTTTTTTATATCCAAAGCTCGCCGGACACTTCATGGCGAATAAAATTGCCCTAACCATTTACGTATCAACCCCGTCTCCAGTTTTGTAGTCGTCGTCGATTTTGTCTGCAAATCCATCTACTCTTTCAAACTTGCGATCTGCTTGCAACGTTGTCTACTATCATCGATCGTATATTTCAGTCTCGTCTCTCCATCCGAGTCTTCTCCTATTAACGCGTTAAAGTTTGTTCGAGTGTTCAACGAATCACGAACGGCAACGTGTGTACATTTTTAATCGAATGCGCATCGATGAAAGAAACCACGTCTAACGTGTCGCGAGCGAAGCTGCGAATGCGTAAAACGCGTCGAGGAGAACGAATCAAGCTAAGAAAGACGACGGTATGGATCGAAGGCGCAAGTAATTAACGATACACGCGTGCAATCAGAAGCGGTTGGGTGTTAGCCGCAAACGTTTACGATGCTATCGTCGACGGGAGTATCGCTCGACGCGACATGAATTGCAACGGTTCGATCGTCGATTCGATAAACGACGCCGGTTTGGATTAGCCATCGATCACCGTTGCCCAGTCACGGTTCTCGTGATGAATTCGGTGATGAAGATAGTGCAAAATCTCGTAATTGAAACATACTGCTCTCCCCTGTCACGTTAATCTCCTCTGTTAAGATAACCGGCCTGTCCATAGACTTTGTCAAATTAATTATTTATTCCACGCGAACGAAGCATTCTTCTTTCGTTTGCCAAAAACGTTCAACGGTGAAGTTTACGATAATTATTAGGCGCCCATTTTCCGCAATATTTAACGCGTACACAAAGTATTCGCACATACTTTTTAACGAGTCGTTCTTTGATTAGCTTTCACGTTTCATTTCCGTAGCAGTGTACTTTGATAGCTGCTTAATACTTCGATAATATCGTAGGAAAGTTAACGTATTGAACTCTAATTAATCAGCATTCAAATACTAAAGTAAATACAGCGGTGTTTGAATACTTCACGTGGCCACTGCATAGTTGATTCAATTTACTTCAACACGGTCACGGATTACGATAAGATTCGCTCGAGAAAAATCGATAGATTGCCGCGCGTTTCGATTGGCCATCGAAGGCATTAAACTAGGAATCGGTAATGAAATTTTCCGGCTCGATAATGAAGGGCGGAGGCAGACGGAATGGAAGCATTAAAAAAGGAAACTAATATTCGGGGAGCGAGGAAAGTTATAAGAGAGCGAAGCGCGGTCTGGAAAGTCGGAATATCTGGCTGCTCTGCGCGCCCCTTTAAGGAGAGATTCCTCGGCGAAACGGAAGGTTCTGCCCTCTCACCGATACAATCCACCGGGGTTCAATAAGAAATATTTACGACTAGAGCACACACGCGGCCCGTTATTACGACGCGGACTTTCGTGCTGCTGCGTTCGACGTTTTCCATAGCCGTTTCTGTTTTATTTCTCCACGGCCTACGGCTCGATTTCCCTTCGAATACCGTGTGCCCGGCCTACGGCCGAGCTTCCGCCGGAAATTGCGGACCGCCTGGAGATTCGATTCCACGCGGAAATGGCGAACACGCTCTAGATGGAAATCCAAAGGGTCAAGATGTTACTACGATCGAGGTACGTTCTATTGTTAGGCGTACGCATTTATTCGATGCCTTTATTTATTTATTTATTAACGGGCGATAGCCGGATAAGTACGGGAAAAGAATATACGCAACAAGAGTAAATCTTGGAGATCTTCATTTACGCTATTTGTGGTAAATCTTGGAGATCTCCATTCACACTATTTACGGTAAACCTTGGAGATCTCCATTTACACAATTTATGGTAAATCTTCAAAAATGCGCTGCTGCAAGTTGATGAGAAGTTTCCCTGATACGGATCTAAATTCGTCATTTATTCTTATTTCAACGATCATCGGCGTTCAACGCGTTGAAAACGAATATACAGGAAAAGAATCGGCGTCGGAGAATTCGGTACGGTTGCGAGTGACGATAAAGTTCGATTATTTCACACGTACCGCGAGCGTGAATCGTAGAAAGGCGTGGAAAGGAGCGAGGAAAACGGCCAGTGGCTAGCTGGCAACGAGAACAGGCCGCAATCGGTGAGTTTACGGGCCAGTGAAGTGCAAACCGCGCGATCCTCGCTCGAGCGTTAAAATCGCAGATAATGTTATCGTTGTCGAGCCCCGACACAGAAAGAAACGATCGAATTTTAGCGAACACATGTTCCCGCCAGGCATAATGCCTTCGTAAATCTCGCGGCATGCCCCGTTATACGCTCGGGAACGTCGTCGAACTTTCCTCGTTTCGAATGGATCGCACCCTCCTACCTTGCGAAGACGAATACTCATGCGAATACTTTTTCCCCGGGATCTAAGCCCCCCCGGAAATCTTGCCCGGATATATTAGGTTGTCCCGAAAATTCTTCTCTCTGTTTTCGGATTTGTTAAGCGAAATAGCGTTGCAAAGCATCTATAAGCCATTCTAAAGAGATAGAGAAAGGTAAAAGCACGATGATTCTACGCTCTTTAATAAATTGTACAGCGCGTATCGTCTTCTGCGGTTAATATTTCGCACGAAAACGAACGCAACTTTAAAGACGACCTAATATTTGATTTTACGAAACTTCCCGACAAATCGTCAACAGCCTTTCACAATTTTGGCTGCGGAATTGGCAAACCGTTAATCTCTATGTATTTATGGGGAATTTAAATGAACGAAAGGGCACAGAGTTCACGTAGTATTAAAAAATATACAAAATATCCAAGGTAAAGTACAAATTATTGTATTTCGAAGGTGAAGCAGCTCCAATTTGTGATCTACTACTTTAATTTCGTTAGTAAAAATATAAACTTGCATAAAGATCCGCAGGCTAGTAATTGTCTACGCGTTTGTCAAAACGATTCGATAGGGCAGAAGTCGATAAGCCTTTCGTTAACCCTGGGTTACGAAAGCGGCGTAAAAGTTACGATCTTGTAATACCGAGTACAAAATATTAGGTCCAGAAGTTAACTCGGTGCCTTTGCATCGTTAGGTGTACCAATGAAAAACTTTTCATTCTCTTTTCTTGCTAAATTCCTTGCTAAGCTCACCTTTAAAATGCCAAGTGCTTATCCTACCTTAAATATAACTTTCTTTGTTCTGTAACGTCTTGCATTGCTTTTGACGCAAGCTAAGGACTCCTGCGTCGAATAAATTTTGATCTTTTGATTCGGTAAAGTCATCGGTGCGTTTAAAAATAATGGATCTATTTCCTGGTACACCTAGTAGATCATTTGTAACTTTGGGTTAAATTTACACGTCGCGAGAATATTATGTGTCTAAGTTGCAGAGGGTTTCTTTGAATAGTCAATTTTCGTGGGTAATAACGTAATTCACAACGAAGTATCGCAATTTAGGGGTAAAAATGGCAGCCCCAATCGCTAAACAAAATTTGTTGGTCCTTTTTTCGAGTCACAGCATCAAAGCAGAGTTTCAATTTTAACGTGGCATTAATTATGCCTGGCGTATTTTTAATTCAATTAAATAATCTAGTTAATTAACGAAAGCCCATCGGCTCGGTAGACACGAATCGACTGCGCGCTTCAAAATTATTAATACCCTTTTATTACTCTTACTTTCATATAATTTATTAGCCTTCTATTTGCTTCCGGAAGAGGAATTTAATTAAACAATTAAATTAATTAATAAAAGCCCATCGGATCGTACGGTTGAATTATCTGCGAATTTTTCGAACTTTCGAAATTATTAAACGCAATATTTGCGAGGAAACAGTATTCGAATTTTCCTTTTATGTAAAAACTGTATAACTAGGACAACTCGTAGCGATATTGTACTATCGTTTATTTTAGTTGCCAACAGTGGAGCAGAATAAAACGGAATAACTTCAGTAGAATTTACGTTTATCAGAAAAAGGTCTGGGAAATTACTATACTACGAATCTTTAAGCAAATTCGTCACTTTCTAAATACAATTGAAAGACTAGAACATAAGCAGAGATTTATTTCAATCCCTCCGTATCATACGGATCTCGTTCTGTTTGGCGCATCGAAATATCTCATAAATGCATCAAAATTCGCAGTCTGATAATTACTCAACGTTACACGTAACATTATACAGCAACTGATTGTTCAGTATTGTTTCTGAGACTGTTTCGTACTCCTGTTTATTGTATTTCGTTCTTTATTCGTTTACACTGTTAACTGCTATTCTTGCTTACATTTCTTTGCCTCTGCTCGCACGCATACTCACTCACGCACACATACACTTCGTGACAAAAATTAAGAAGCATGGTACGCGTATTTGCATAGCCTTATGTCGTCGCTCGCTTTTGAGATACATGGATTTCAATTAAAAGTGGAAGAACTTATTGTTTGTTGATGTATGGTAATACTATATTCTTATGCTATTCTAAATTCTAAGCTGTGAATCTTGGAAGCGAAAGATACGCAAAAATTCGTAAGTGACTACTTTGTTTCTTAACTTTTCTCAGTAATCAGTAATATATACTACAGAGACGTTCTCAAATATCGTCACGATCTTGCCGAGCAACCCAATAGCTAACTAAATAAATAAGCTTCCGCGCGGCGTGAAATTCGTCCGTACAGGAATTTTATCCGGCGGTGAAAGTTTTCGTGGCTGCGGAGATGTTAGGGGCTGTGTTTCGATCGATTAGTCGACACGTGGAACAGATCGGGCCGACACGGTCCGTAGGAGCGTTTGACAAATTATAAGATTAATCGCGGGGGATTTCGGTCCGTCGGGATATCATCAATTATTTTTTTGCCAGCCTCGGTCCAATTACGCGCGAACGTGTCGGCTCGTGTGCGGGGGTCACGCCGTTTAATGACACCTTCCCGTTTCTTTCAAGCCGACTGCGAACCCTTGCGTCTTGATTACCGTGACTTCATTACTCAAAAAACCGGGAGGAAAAGCCGTCTTGAAAGGAGGAGGAAGAGTTGGCGGTGGTGGTGGTGGTGGTGAAAAAGGAAAAGAAACGGGGCGGCGTTCATTTGGCGGAGTTAAAGCGGCGTCTTTCTTCGGCGCGTTGAAATTAAAATAAACGCGATTAGAACGTGACTCGATTTTACGGTTGAATTGCCTGGCCAGGATCGAGTATTCGTGCCGGCAATCGAGAGGCTTGAATGAGCGATGGAATTGCGCGCCGCTGTCCGCTGAAAATGGGACGCGTCGCTCTCCTTTCCTTTTGCCAAAGAATTTTTACCGTTACGCTGCGCAGCGTTTTCAGAAGCCTCGGCAGGGATTTAAAGTCGACTCTGACGAACCGTGAATAGGTTTTTCTTTTTCTTTTTTCTTTTTCTAGCGCGGAACAGAGTTATCTCGTCACGGAGAAGCTTCGTTTAGCCCATTTCTCCGCGATATTCTACTATTAGGGCTGCTTCTACTCGGTGCAATGAAAAAGTTAAAGAAGGGAGGAGTTAATAAAGCATCGCGTACGCTGTTATTCCGTTTAAAGCATCTGAAAACAAATGGCGTAGGGTAGATGTACCACGTATCGCCACTTTAAGGTTCACGCATTAAATAACTTTCGTTAACTATTTTAGAACATCGTTAACGTAAAGATCGTTCCAATTTTCAGCATAATATTGTTCAATCGCTCCTCTATTTACGAACGTTCTTTTTACGTATTCAATATAAATAAATTCATTACCACGTAATTGAAACGGTACAACAAAATCAACGGTCCCTCGTACTGTCACTTGGAAACGTTTCATTTAAATGGAAACACGTTTTTACATACTCGTATATCAACACGTCGGTTTGCGTAACATGTATGGTAACCGTATCGCGTTTACTAAATTATCACACGTCTCATACTTTATAATTGCATTGGAGTCACGTTTCAATGTTCAACAGCACGTTTACCTCATTATATTTGTTTACAAACATTAAGTGTAAACGAATGTACAATGTCTATGCGTTGTTACGTGAACCAAAGTCCAAGTTTGGTATGAAAATTTGTTTAGTTGCGATTCTTTTTACGTTACATTGCTATTAAATAAACGAATTCAAGTGGCAGTTGTAGGAACAGTGACAGTACCTGAGTGATTTACTTTACGTATTGATCCTTTCATTGGAATATACTTCCTCGTAAATGACATCTGAAGCCATTTGGACGTGTTCTCGGGATCTATAGACTATTGTAAGACTTCAACTATAAGGGCATTAACTACCAGATGATTCGATTACGATTCAAAGTTTTTGCTCCAATTATTTTCTGGTTTACTTATAATGTTTTAGTTTAAAAAATGTTACGAGCATTCGAAGTTGGATGTTCTCAATAAACGCAAGTTCTATTCGTTCGGTACTTCCCTTTTCGAAGCGATGGAAAAATCGTACACTACGTTTTAGATAATTCTATAGGGAGTAACGTGTACAAAATTTCGAGTCAATCGTACATGAATAGTCTCTAAAATCTGCTGGCTACCATTTAACAAGCTTCCATCAAACACATCCGCAGATATCGTTACGTAACTTCGTCATTTTGCAAGCGTAAAGTAATAGATCAAGTACGAAAATACAGGCAGAATATGACGTAAGATTAGCTGAAAACGTTTCGTCGTTCCCCTTAATAATCTCCCAAAGGAGACATCAAATTTACCTATTTTTATCCCTGAACTAGATCCACTGTAAATAACTCGGTTACAATTTCGAGCAAAACGATTTACGACAGAAGTGTGAAAACTTTCTGATCGCGGCATTGTATATTTCCTTTGTACATTCCTTGCAGTTCGAGATATTTCCTCTGCCCCATGTTGCAAAGACTCGCCCGGCCACTTGGACTTCGATTTCGATCGTAAAGTTGGCGGGAAATTCGGGCAGTTTAATCGGGAAACTTTGCCACGTATATAAATCCACTCCCTTATCGGCGTTCCGCGATCTCGGTGCGGAAACGGCTGGCTTCCGGCCGCGCCATCGGTATTTCATAAAGCAGTTAGCCCGGCAGCCGTCGGTTTCCGGTCCACGTGGCGGCTTCCGGCGTGCCCGCGGCCATATATCGACGCTTAAAACCGTGGCTGCGCTTCCTGTTAATCCGCTGAAATCCATATTCGAGTGTTCACGCGTGTTCGCCGCGGCCCATTCCGGGAAAATTGATCGCCGCTGGAAGCTCGCATCGCCACCAGAGAACGCGTCCCGCCAAGAAACTATCCGACTCAACTTCCCCTAAGAAGATACATCATTTTCCACAGCTATTCTAGCCGAATGTCGTCCGCGAAGTGGTTGCTTAAACTTGGAAAGGGATATCATCGGAAAAGTGCAAAGGACTCGGGACAGGAGTTCCATTTTTGCCTTTCGAGTGCAAAATGGAATGTGGTTCTATTCACGGTGCAATTCAGCGATCGATGAACTTATTTTGAGAAGGGGTGGATTGTGCTCGGGGCATATAATTAGCCATTTCGTTGTGGCAGCTTAGAATTAAATCCTAATAGGATAAAGAAGGTAAAGAACGATGTAAGGATAGTACAAATATAAGTGAACTGCGGATGTTTATGCGGATTCTTATTTCCAATGGAATGGTGCCTAAATAGAAGTTAGTTTCATCCCCTAAATAGAATAATTAGACTGCGGATTTTTGTGCACTTGTGGGAAATTTAAATGTACGATAAAATTATACACGTATAAAATATCCACAGCAATCCGCATTAAAACGCATCGTTGTATTTAGAGGATGAGAAAATGCTCTATTAAAGCTCCCCAATTAGAATTCTTTAATTCAGCTCGTTAAAACACGAAGTTGTTTCGTTTTTGGATATTTTATATAATTTTGCGTACCGCATGCATCCTGTGCTTTATACCGTGGTTAAGTTTCCCATAAATTTTCTTAACTCGGAATAACGCGTGGTTGGCAACTTTGGATCCGGATTGAATTTTCCTTGATACGACGTAAAAGAAACGACGGCAGTATAGTTGCCGGATGTATCTTTAGGTTGTATTCAACGGTGTAAAAAGTTAGGCGTGTAACTGGTAGGTTTTTCCGGACCGTCTACGCCTCTGCAAAAGTCATTATTCACAAGCTTCTTCCATGTAATTCCAACACGACGAAAACTTCCTTCTCTTCGCGCTTTTGTCGTTCCGCCATAATTTGCCTGAAACTTTTTCCCCGTAAGAAACTCTCGGTTAGAGATGTAGAGTAATACGCGGCAGATGTTAGGCTGTTCTTTCTATTAACTCTTGTCTCGCGCTTCGTCAAACATTCTACAATATTTGATCGCATTGTACATTACCTCGCTATTAGGTTTACGCAAATGATTCGATCTTCGTTTACGCGGTACACGAAATCGATCGAATACCATTCGTTGATTTCGTAAATGAGTTCGTAAATTCCATTCGTTGCATTTCGTATTTAATCGTAACTTTGGCGCTAACTATCGGGTCTTATCTCGTAAGTAATGAGTTCGTTGAATTTCTTTAAGCAAGCGTGTGCAAAATCTTTTTAAACGAAGCTTCAAAAGTTTTCCGAGCAAAAGTAGAAATCATAGGATAAATCGACGATTAAAGACAAATGTAACTATTAATCATTGCGCGCCTGAGATTAAATGAAGGAACGACAGTACTTATGGGATGGCCTAAGATAAAATTTTGGATATTTATTCTACGATTTGTATTCTTAACTCGTAATTTGCAACGCTTCCATTTGATAAATGTCGCGATAAATTTCGCTATACAAAGATTTCGTTTAAAACAGGCCACCTGTTTAAATCTCGTTTAATAATGGTGATAGAAAACATATTTCATCCTGTTTTAAATAGTAGTCAAGGATTCCTTATTTCTTTCGGTCTAAAGTAACTTTTTCTCGGACAAATTTTTATAGAAATATATAACGCGTAACTTTGAAAGTAATTCGGTGGTTTAGTACGTTTAAACTAGTCTTTAGTACTTAATGCGGGGCAAGTATTACGAATTAACGCTCGAAGTATTTTTACGTGTTTCGTACAACTTTTTCCACCTGTCTGCCAAGTTTGCCATTCCAAGTTGCTGAAAAGATGAAGCCAAAGATAACGTCGTCGACCCAAGATCGAAACTTTCGCGTACACCTAATAAATCGTAATCGCTTCACGCGAGCTCCGCTGTTTCTTGCCCCGCGTGGGAAACCTCGCAGCCGCGAACAAGGGTACTTTTTACGTAAATAGAACGTTAGTTAAGTCAGGAATAGTGGCTCTATTACCCAATCGAATCAATCTCCGTTCACGCTCCATTAATGTTAAACTTGCATTTCGGCCGAGATTAGCAGCAAAGTTTCGTCTTCGAATCCGAGGGTAAGTTGGCCACATCGTGCTGGTATCACGGTTCAATATTGATGCCGTGATCCAGTTACCGATACCGCTCTCTCTCTCTCTCACTCTCTCTCCTCTTAAGATCGACGTTTCACGCGCCGCGAATAAGAAGGAAGATTCGCCGGCATAATTTTCCCTTGCGCTACTCGCAGTCCGGGGATCCGAGAACACAGTGGTAAAGTGGCCGTTTTACGGGCGATGTCGAAGCCTTGTCGATGGCCTCTCCAATTCTCTCGTCTGCCTCCGGGAAAGATATTCCTCTATTGGATTATCGGACACGCGACTCGGCCAACTTTGTCTCTCGACCAACCTGAAAATTCTCACCCAAGTTATTCTCCATTCTCCTAAGACTTTTCATAGATTCTAAAGTCCTTCGACACTTTTTTCCCCGGTGAATTTTCTTTTACTTTTCTCAGGGCAGAAGAGAATAGCGGTAGGTAGTCGAGCAATAGTCGCGAGAAAATTAAAATAGAGGGTGACGTACACTTGTGACCAAAATTGAATGGTGAAAAGGTCAGATGGAAAAATCGTGGTCCTTTTAACTGTTGTAACTTTGGAAAGGAGTGTTGCACGACGATCAACTTGGGCTCATTTTGAAGCTTAAGATCCCCGCTTTTACGCACATGGAAAGACGTTTCGCGAAAATTTTCTTACTTCGAAGGGTAGAGTGAAAAGGTGAAGGTAGCTTTCTTTTAGAAAGTAAAATGATTTTAAGCGAGTCCACCGGATCATAATCATTTTTTTTGCTCCGTGCATTTCGTGCCTGTGTTTGCATTGAAATTTTCCACGATCTATTGATCGCATAGAGTCGTCCTAATTTTTCGTGACTTCGATACGAAAGTTGATTGCAACCTTTCATATTAATTCCCCTCTTCGATATTAATTCACAGTAGCTAAGCTCATCAAACATGTCTTTTGATTATTACCTATTTGCGTTTAGCGCCTTTTTGTGCATTGAAATTTTCCACAATCGTATAAAAATCCGCGCTCCATCGATCAACACAGAATCATCCTAATTTTTCTTAACTTCAATAGAAAGCTTGATTGCAACTCTTCATACTAATTTCCCCCTTTAATATTAATTCGCAGTGGCTAAGTTCGTCCAACATGCGTTTTGCATACTACGCGCATTTCGCGTTATCTTTGTGCACCGAAATTTCCCACGATCCATCGACTCATCCTAATTTCTCGTGAGCTCAATAGGAACGTTGATTGCAACTCTTCGTACAAATTCCCCTCTTTAATATTAATTCGCAGTAGCTAAGTTTATCCAGCACGCTCTTCGATTACTACCAATTTGCATTCCGTCTCACTTTGCGCATCGAAACTTTCCACAATCGTGTAGCCCTACTTTTTCCCGAGTTCAATAGTAAGGTTGATTGCACCTCTTCGTATTAATTCTCCCCCTTTTAATATTAATCCACAGTAGGTAAGTTTATCCAATTCCTTGTCTACTTTCGCATCGAAGCTTTCCACAATCGTGTAGTCGTAATTTTTCCCGAGTTCAATAGCAAGATTCATTGCACCTCTTCGTATTAATTCATCCCTTCCTCCGCTGACATTAATTCACGGTAGGTAAGTTTGGCCAACGTGCTTCAAATAATATCCCCCGCGTGTCGGTTGTTCCCTGGAAGCTCTTCAGAATTTTCCTCTGTTACAAGGAAGCAGCAGCAGCAGCACCCTGCAGGCCGACGTGTCTGCGAAACGACATATAGATAGAGACTCGGATATTGTTATTCTCTGGATGGTAGGTATGAGTGGCGCCAGCTTGTCTTGACGTTCCACCCTCGTTTAAGGAATATGACGTATCTTCCTCTTCCTGTTCCTTCGCCGCGTCGCCCTCGCCGTCTCCAGCTACTTCCACTTATCCAGCCACTCCACCTTCAACATTCGCCTCTCCCCTCGAGCCCTTCGCCCTGCGCGCAGCTACGCAACAATGCCCGGGGTGCAACAACGCCTTCGAGTACTTTCCTCTTGCATCGACCGCGAGATATACCCTTATCCTTCCTTTCATCTCCACCGCCTTCGCGCCACTCGATCTCGCCAACCTAGACCGAATAGTTTTCACGGATGAAACGCGTTTTGCTCCGGCGTCGTCATCGGTGACGCATCATCGTCTAATTTCTCGTGGTGGATTCAGGTCAGCACCGTCGCCTCCCGCAAGAGAATAGTGTTTTATTTAATATATCGCGTCGCTGTCTGGCGTGTTTCTATTAATCCGGAGGCTTGAAATTGGAAAGATTGAAAGTGGAAACGTTTGGGGATCCGAAGCTTGGAAATTTGAGTGCTTGGGAATCTGAAGGCTTGGAAATTCCGAACTCTTAGAGAATATAAAAGCTTGCATGTTCGAACGGTTGGAAATCCGAAGGTTTGGAGATCCAAAAGCTTGGAAATGCAAACGCTTGGAAAGTATCGTGCAGAAGTGGACTTCTGCCGTCTTGAGATCTTGACAATTTTGGTAAGCTCGTATTTGTCAATTTTCTGGATCAGAGTACTCTCACGTGCAGAGGTAAAACACGAAGATCTTGCAGAGCTGTAAGATAAAGCAGCTTTTTAAACGATTGCGAAGAGAAGTGACTTAACAAGTCGACGTGGAAACGGAGATTTGTAAGAAAACGAAGGTTAAAAAATAGAACTCAACACTTGGAGAAACAGGCGTATGCAACCTAAGAACGAAATAACAGAACAGTTTCGCCGGTGTCGGATCGTTTGCGAACATTGACCCACAATAGCGCAACATTTTCCGCAGCTACAAAAAAGTATCTCTGTTCGCAGGCAACTTGCAAACGCGTTTACTTTGATATCTCAGGTTACACGTGATAATAACCGCTACTGAAAACGTTACTGGTTACACTGGAGCATGTTTTCGCTGTTTTGCGATCAAAAATTAAATAAATCGGTACGTGACTTCGATGCCTATGAGGGGTTAAAATTGTTCTCCCGTAAAATCTGGAAAATGTGACGTATCAAGCTCTGTTCCCTAGTGTCTTTCGATTGTATTTATTCGAAGGGTAAACAAGAGATTCTAGTTTAGAAGGGAAGGAGAAAGGCTATACGAAACGCGATGGGAGCGCGTGCTTGGCGAAATAGTAGTCTTTGGTTAATTTGTTTGAACTGGCGGCGGCGCAGGAAGCCGGCAAATATATTCTCTGGCCTCCGTTTAAATTGAGATAGATTAATTTCTCCATCCAAATGGAATTTCTTGTCTTTAATTGCGCCCGAGCCAGAAAGCGGAGGTTAGTTTTTCATGCGGCAGGGATCATTTTTCATTACGGCCGAGGGGAAAATTGTTACTCTTTTTACGACAAGCTTATATTTCTGAAGCGTGGCGGAATTTTTATCAGCATCGCGGCGGAAATGCAACCCAATAAGCACGTATCCCGACTGAATATTCATACCTCCCAACGGGTAGCCGCGCGTGGCCTGCTATCGACGCCGAACAATTACAAACTTCGCCCAAGTTTCGGATAGTTATTAGAACGTCGAATAATAATTATACCGCCAAACAATCTTCCGCCCGAAAGTATTCCGATACGCGGCTCAAAATCTACCGCGTCAAATTACCATCGTAATCGCTAGTCCGCGAATATTTCTGCCAATTCCTACAATTATTAACCCTTTCCAAGTAGCGTGAAACTCCGTAACACGAATTCATGGCTTCGCTTCGAAACGGTAACAAAAAAAAAAAAATGGAAACCCTTTTATTGCTGCCGATCCCTTCAATTTTCATCGAACCTTCCCCTCCCCCCGTCTCTAGAATTCTTCTCCGATATTTCATCCAGCTTTCGCTGGTTCGAAAACAATCTTGCACCGCTAAGCATCCAGTTTTCTTTCGTCCAGCACTGCCGTGCTGAACATCGATAAATCGAGCGTATCTGTCGTAAACGATCAACTCGGTTCACCGTTCACGTAACCGATTCGACGTACGTACAGAAGGGCGAGGGAGAGGGGGGAGGATGGAAGAAATCCCGGCGTCTCGTAAAGCATGGATCTCGGCAAGAATTGGCTTATTGAATCGCCGCGAATGCCAGTTCAATTAAGGATGCTACTCGTACCGTCAACAGGAGCACCGTTCCGTGGCTACGAGTACATTAGAGGAGTTTCGGGCTAGAAAAGGAACACGATAATGGCGCGATAGAGAGGAGCAAGATAGCGGTTAGAGGGTAGATAGGTAACTAGATACCCTCCCCTATCGACGGGCCAACGAGGTATACATAGCGACGCAACCGGAACTCCGGTCTCCCCGTTCCGAATGCTAATAGGGTAATTAACAATCTCGGTATTAGCTGCCAAGAACGCGTACTAACAATATGTCATCGGACACCAAATTTGCGGTAAACTCCCTCTTGGCTCCCTTGCGATCTCCCTTCCACAATCGCTTTCGGTGTTCCAATACTTTTTACGTCGCCTGGCATTGATTTCTATGGGGAAATTGCGAGTACACCTCTGCTAAGTAACAACGGACAATTGTCGATATTCAATCGAGTGCCCGGTGAAGTTCATTTTTCGTAACACGTTAAGGACCTGGTAAAGATGTTGTATATTATAATATTGTAGAGGATAGTATTGTTATTATATATCATAGGAGAGCCATTTCGCTAAGAAATCGTGACATACGATTGAGGACGCTTTTCTTAACCCTCGACTACTAATTAAAACTTGCGTCTGTGAGACAGTTGACAAAAAAATCGCCTAAAACAGTATTGGATAGTTAAATTCAGTCTTATAGTAGGAGCTTTTATGGGTCTCGTATTCGGAAACAGTAACACGTTAATCGTTAAGCAGCTTTAAGGTTTAGTGTTTAATTATTTAATGCTGCGTAACCTAGGAAACCTTATACTCCGTTAAACGCGCTGTAAAACGTTATTCACGAAACCGATTACACGCTTACCGTTTTAAAGGTGTCCGTAATTTAATCGAAGCAAATGCAAAAACATTGGCTAAGATTATGAAACGACAAAAAAGAGAAATACTAATTGTAACTGCTGTTGCGAAACAAATTGCAACGATTAGTTTCACGACACTCGTGAGATTTGTAACGGAGTTAAGCTAGGCTCTCCTATTAGCCAACTTTATGATAGTTCCAAGTTGCATCGGACAATGATGAACTAAACGTTATACTCGAATCGAATCCGCGAGAAAAGGACAAATGGTGGAATTGCATTCGCGGGAACTTGTTAAAAAGGGGAAATTCGCCGGGCTGTTGAAACTTTTCTCGCCAAGTTTTCTCTCTCTCTTTCAGGAGCGCGAGGAAAGTGAGGTTGTTGTAATTCGGGCGAATGAGAGTCGATCGACGGTTTCAGACAAAATACACGCGTCGACTTTGCACGTCACCGTACGAATTAAAGGGGGGATGAGAATATCGAGGGTGAAAAGCGGCAGGGCAACGAGTCTAAACAACGCGCGGCAAACTCGACAGCCCGGAGCGCAATTTTCCGAAGCAGCTTTAACTTTTCCAAATTGAATCGACCCTCCGCGAACTTCTTCTCCTTCGGTCTTCTTCGTGCCGCTGTCAAATCATTACAATCTCCCGCCGCGCAAACTTCATGTAACACATCCGCGCAACGTGTGTCCTGAAATATCTTGTTAAGTCCTCGAACGAGTAGTCTCGGCGACGAATCCGAGACGTCGAGGAGAAAAGTTGAACGATAACGTTTTTCTCTCCGCGTATTTTTCACTGGCAAAGGGTCAAAGAGTTTTTCGACGTTGCAACGCTCGGGCGACTGTCCACAAAATATGGAAACTTTGCGGGTGCGGGAAATTCGATGAAAAACGGTGGACAGACCGGAAACAAAGAATAATCTCCAAACACTTCACGGTATCCACGCTTTCGCAAATATTTTCGCAACTCTCTGCTTTCGCTTCGTGTTTTCTATTTTCTCTCTCTCTCTCTCTCTCTCTCTCTCTTTCTCTTTACCCGGTTGAACGTTTGACTGGTTTCGATCGTTCCGGCAAATATTTTCCAGCCAACACACAGACGCGAACGAGTTCGAGGAGAGGCGTAATTAACGACTCTATCCTGTATTTGCCGGTGAAATCTCGATTCGAGACGAGTCGATCCGCGGCAGACGGTCGAATAAAAACATTAAGATAATTAGGAAGATCGTAGCCAACTAGAGAAGAAATTACAACCCTCTGGCGCAAGCTGTACGTCTACCTGAATCGGACAGTGTAATTAATTTTTGCCTACGAAACACGAGGATCGATCGTTCTTAATTTAGCCGAGAGAGCGGCATTTGCGAATCGGTTAAGTAACTCGAGCAAAAAGGAGGTGGAGAGGTTCGTTTAACAGCTGAATTCGGATACTTTGACGCTTGGACGGTGGAAAATTTACTATAACTCGTTCAATTGTTTAGCCAGACCCGTGCAATATCCTGCAACGGGTCCAAAGGATAATATCGCCAGATTCTATCTCTCTGCTTCTCGATGAATCGGTAAAATAATCCGAAAGCAACGCGATCGCGTCGATAACGCGCGAAACCCAATAGCTTTGAAGAGAAAAGACCAATCGTAAAATTTATGAGGGGAAAGGCAAAAGAATGTGGGTCAGTTTTTCGAACAAGAAAATCCTCGCTATCTATAATTGCTTCCAACATGTTTGCGGTTTATACGGAAAATATTTCTACCGTTTCAGTGTATATAATATACATAATTGTATATAATATTATATATTATATATAATACTACGGCATGTATAATATATAATAGTTCCAGTTTGTCCAACTTTACACCATTTATGCATGTAATATTTCGAGCCGCTTGTCAATTATAATTATGTCTTCTGTAATGCAAATCGAACCTTTAACGAGCAATAATGGAAAGAATTGTTGTAAGACAATTACGTGAAAATTCAACCAAAAATACTAGACTGCGGATCTTTATGCACCGTCGGAAAATGTTTAAAAGTACAAAAAAAAACACGTACTGTAAGCGATATGATTTGAACTGAAATGTTTTCATATACCGTACAGATCTGTGTACGTTATAACGGCTGTTTCGAACGCGAGAAGGACTGGTATAATTAGAACCGTGGTATAATTTTTTTCAATTTTCAAGACTACAGATTCAAACCTTTTTAAATTCCTAAAACTTTGAAGCGTTGCCCTACAATTATTTTATTACCCACGCATGCTAGCGTTAAGTTTATCATTGCTTTGGTATCGTGTGAAGCAGAAATCGTGGGGATATTCGAGACAATTTTTATTCTATAAACTACAAGCCTGTAAAACGAAGCCAAGATTAACGTTCGAATTAAATTCTACCCTCGGTAATGTTTACTTTTGTCGAGTCTGCGCTACGAATCATGCAACGAGTGTGACTCGTTCGCGTAGGCCAAGGGGTAACCATATTAATTTAAATCCTTCGCTTTAAAAATCGACGTGTCTCCCGCAAACCAAGGAAAAACAATTAAGCAACTATTCGCAGACATTTATCCTCAAAGGGTTAACATTTCTAAATCCGCTACAAGACTCGTTGAAACCTTTTATCTCGATCGTTCGCCGATCGATTCCGTGTTAAGTCCCACGTCGCGTAACAGAATTTTCCTGTGGATACAAAAATTTGCTCCGTACAAGGATTCGTTTTCGCCTAGTAGATACACGTCTGAGGAGTTTCTTTGTGCCGAGGCGTTGGCGCGTTGTCGCGAGGGTAAACGATCGAAAATGGGAAGCGTTTAATTCTAGCGAAGAGGCGGCAGCGGAAGCAGCAGAAGCAGAAGCAGCAGCAGCAAGAAGGAAGTTTGGAGAGCAGCGTCTAAGGCAAACATTTGTCGGTTCACAATTAAGTGCAGCAAGCCTCGACGGCTAATAAACAGCTCCTCGAGGAGTTGCGAGATCCTCGGCTCTCGATTCGACCACTTCGAATCTTCGCGGACCTTCTTCCACTTCCTTCCCCCGAGTTTCGCCTTCATCCGCTTTCTCTTACTCTCTCTTAATCTGCCTCTTTACTCGCAAAAGCAGGACGGCGTGCTTAATGTCGCAATGTTAATCAGAGCCGAAGAGCGCGGAGGCGAAATAGCCGCGCTGGAAAAAGGTGTTTCGGGGCAGCAAGCAATGAGCCGCAAACTGCCAAGCTTTCAGTGTCGTCGCCGTGAAATCGCTTTATCGCGCCGATTACCGCGCACCTACCGTCTGCTTTTTTTTTATTGCACCCTTTACGGTTAAACGACCGTCGCTTTGCATCGCCGCCGCGACAGCGAACACCTCTTCCCTCTCCGTTTCTAAACCGTCTTCGGAGCGTTATTGTACCGGCGTGCCGCGTTGGCAATCTCCGCCAATGGGACAAGATTTTTCCTACATACCTATATCCATTCTCCAGATTTCGAGTTCGAATACGCAACCGGCGCAATTCGAGGGAGAAATATTGCGCGAACTCGGCAAGAGGAAATAGCGCGGTTTGTTTTAGGGGCGAGTTGCAAAGGGGAGACTTTCCTCTACGAAAGCAATGAAAATGAAATCATGGTCCGTAGATTCATTCGAATTCGTCATGTTTTATAGAGAGAAGGCTATAGGTACCTTCTTAACCCTTTGACGAGTACAGAGTTTTGTTTCGCAATATGAAAACGTTTTTATTGCGTACATATGTGTAGTTGATCGTACGTATTGATGTGGAACATGAAGAAACATATTATAGATAATAAGGGAACATTGTGAAAGCAGTTTCCATCAAATGGAGCACAAAAGCATTGCTCTAGTTACCTAACGTAAGACGTAACTGTACAGAGTTACAAGTCTGCTCGTATTCGTCAAAGGGTTAAAACTTCGGCGATAGAGGATTAGGTATAGAATTTGAAATCGGTTAAATCATCGGATTCTGCAAACTTCGTATTAGGAGAGCAAAGATTAGGCGAAAATTACTGGCAACTAGAGCACCATTGTTCTATTATTTTGATGGAGTATGAATAAAAAAATTCGATTCAATTTATCTCTGCCAGATGATAAAAAGCGCGCGAACATTTTCGTTTGTCCGAAAACTAGCCTGCGAATTTTTATGCATTTCTGTGAAATTTAAATTCTCGAAAACACACGGAACGCGTGCAGTGTGCAAGTTTTTAAAACGTACTCAAAGCGAAATTATTACAATGCT
Source organism: Eucera pruinosa (assembly GCA_028830335.1). NCBI lineage: Eukaryota > Metazoa > Arthropoda > Insecta > Hymenoptera > Apidae > Eucera > Eucera pruinosa. Next base: position 986,229 of record JAMYCR010000014.1, read on the forward strand.
TGCTGTTTTATTCGAAGGGCGAAACAATGGCCCACTTCACTCGCGATTCTTAGATTTTGTTAATAAAAGTATGAAATTCGCGATAAAAAAAATCCGCAGCTAACTAATAACAAAGGAGCTCTTAGCCCGAAAACGTTTGCAGCCGAAACGGTATATATATATAATTCGAAACCGGTTGGTTGGGAAACGCAAACAGCACAATGCTTCTTTGTTTCTTACATTTGGATCTCTTGAAACTGCCGCGGTTACGTTGATCGAGGATGCTCGATCCGATGAGCGTAATAACGCCTACCGTTGAAATATTTACGGTACAAGTAACAAGCGGAAACGTAGTGACCGTGAGTAACGCGAAGGCGCTGCGAGAAATGAAAAATTCACGGAAATCCGCGCACCAACCTGGCGAATTTCGAACACACGCGATACTTCGTTCTCCCTTCTTGTTTCTCCAACTCTCCGTGTTTCCTTTTTCCTTTTTTCTTTATCATCTCGCCTCGCGTTATCGGCTCGTTGTATCTGCGATTATGACGTCTATTTGGCCAGCTACGTGTCGCGAGAATTTATGGACGCTCGTTGGAACAGCGTCGCCTTGGACGATAATGCGTGCCTCCTGAACGACACTTGGAATCGCGTGAAGCGTAATCTCGCTTCTCACGTTCCTACGTCGCGTCGCGTCGCGCTGCGTTGCGGTTCAATCTGCCGTGTGACCACTGTTCCCGACATTTATGAGACGGTTTAAATATTAACCGATCATTTCCACCTTGAAATATCCTTCGCGAGTTTCCCGCGGGCTGTAAAAATGCGCGTGCATCTAAAAAGAGTGGATGGAATAAGACTCGACTCACGATCGCGTGTATTTCTCTTCTAGTATGTGTTTTCGTACGGCGTTGGAAGTCGAGATGAATTATGTAAGCTGTAATTGTCTCACTCTATTGTTTACATTCCGCAAGAAGTAGGTATTTATTCGTGGGGAAACTTGAAAGTGCAAAATGCACGTGATATGGAAAAATGTACAAAATATACGAAATACGGTAGAAGCTGGAATATTTAGGGGGTGAAACAACCATCTATTTAACCCTTTGAACTCATATGTCTCGACAATAATTTTTATCGCGGGTTCCGTTGCTTTTCAAAGTCGACTCAGTATTTCTTGGGATGCTATTTTGTAACAATTTAGTGTTAATTATTTGTCAGTATAATTTTGCTCGTGCGAATGTTTCTCCCCGTTTAATTGACCACGGGTGGAAATTAATTCCGTGCCTTTTTCTATTAAATACAATGGTCATCTGCAAAAACTGAACACAACTTTGATATTTAACCCTTCTTTGGATTTCTACGTTCAGTTCACGTTTTATTTTTCTCCTTAATTCCGTCACCGTGTTAATCAGTGCAAATGGAATGCGTAGCATCTGAATTTTCCAGTAATTATATCGGTACTCGTTAAAACGAGCTCTGAACTGTTTTCGATTTATATGCTTCCTGATAAATCTGACACGTAGCTTTTTATTTTACAAAGCTAGTCAGATCAATTGCAAAGGTATCGAATTAATTTTCACGCGTAATATATTCTTCCCTGACACGGTGAATAGTACCAAACACAAAAAAGCGTCCTTAGCAAACAGATACAAAAAAAAAGAAAATAAGGAGTGCAAAGGGTTAAGTCCCCTTTTCCTAGGTTTTAACTTTAAACGCAACAATACGAATTGCCATACCAACGACCATTCAGAGAGGCAGCATTCAGCCGGCGTTCACCTTCTGGAGAGCAAAACGGCGCGAAAATATAAAGCGTGGAGAGTCAATAACCCAACGTAGAATAAGATAGACAAGCGAAGAGATAGCGTAGACGGTTCGGGGTTGAAATGGCGGCTGACAGATGGTTAAGGGGCTGGTTGTAACTGGAGCCTCTACAGAGACGGTTACCGGCTGCGTATAAACTTGGTATAACAGGCTGGAGTTGGCCGCGCGGCAGTAAGTTGCCGTAGGATGAAAATGAGAATAGCATGTGCCGGCTCGTTTCTTATTCATATTCGCGTAAAAGGGGGCTTCATTTTGGTCTCACTGGCGTTCTTATTGCCCGTTAGCTGCGTTGCCTCTATTTGGGGAGGAGCCGCGTCATTATTTCGCCGTCGTTTAAACCAACAACTGTCTCGTCTGTCGGCCCCCTCGCTCCACGCGGATTCCTGCACCGCTGTTTTTACAGTTCCCGGATTCCGTTTCCCCGTCGCGTCTCCCGTTGCTCGCCAAACCGGCGAATGTACTTTTAGCAGCCTTCCAGGCCACTTTTTGGGGCTTCCGGCTTCATATTCCCGGATAACGAGACCGGCAATTCCATGCAACTCGCGTATTCCGGTTAAACAGTCTTCGATAATTGTTCAGATCAGGGGCTGGCAAACTTTCTTACAGGCGCGGGTCGAAAATGATAGTAAAAAGAAGTATTGGCGGGCCAATTTGATTTGGCAGTAAATGGTATAGAGACACGTTGGACATTGGCACAACAAGTTGCATTCAAATTTAATGTAGAATAAAATTGACTAGCTATTGCGATAACATTTGGTATCGTTTCTGTCGTCGTTGCAGGAACTCGGACCTCGATTTAATATTATTATCCTTCTAAAAGTTTCTTCGAACATTTTACGATAGAGAATCGATTTCTAATTTAAAAATGACTATATATATATATATATCTTATAGTCTTCACAAAAGTTTCAATAAAAGATAGAACAAAAAAGAAGGATGTACCAGTACAACGTACAATTTAATTTAGCGTACAAAGCAACGAAGACACCAAAGATACAAAGTATACTTTGAAACATCTTGAATGCTAATGACTAATCACTTAATACTTTACCGGAGAAAACTGTCCATTGCTAGATGACAATTCAGTCGTTGATACGCGCGGTCCTTGAATTTCATTTCGTTTCAAGGGATTCCTAAAAGCGATTGCCCGGTTAATTTTCGTTCGAAAATCTAAAATTCGATACAAGTTAGCGCACAACAGTTAACGATAAGCTAACGTTTCAAATCGTACGATCGTCGGCGGGTTGAAATTGGAGAAGCGAATCGTGCGTTATCCAGTCTTGAAAAGGATGCATCGCGCGAGCTGGGCTATCTCGCGGAGAGAGATTCGAAGTTTGATCGTGTTTTTTACGAAGATTCAATTCCGCGGGCCCGGAAAAGGTGAAGCTTTGAAATTGAAATGATCCCTTTGACGCGGTGCGCGGGTGTTAGGCGTGCGGTTGAAGATACTCGAACAAGTGTCAGCGTGAAATATTTATGCGACCGTGTAGTAGGAGCTGCGTCGAGCGGAATGAGATTCTTTTAATGGCGGGGAAGGAACAGGAAAAACGTCGCGACGCGTCGTTCTCCGGTTGCGAAACTCGTAAAACTTTACCACCAGCCGCTGCCTCTCTCTCTCTCTCTCTCTCCGCGAAGGTTCAAACCGAGCGATTCAGAAGTCTAGCGCTTCTAAAAAAAAAAAAAAGAAAAAGAAGAAAAATTCCCTCGCGGAAGCTGCTGCGCTTCTAAACAAAAATATTTGCCCGTTTAACGGCTCGGCAAGAAGAATGCGCACTCTGTTAGGTGTGTCCGTTTGTTGTCGAGGGAGCAGACCGGAAACTTTGTGGCTGGGTTTTCTTTTTCCGACAATCCGAAACGGCATTTTCCGGCCGCTTTGCAAACGCGGCCGGTTTTCATTGTTACGCAGATCCGCAGCCCGCCCTTTGTGCCAGGGAAATTATGCGCGAACCTCCCCGAGAACGAGGAACGTTTTTGGTTACAATAAGCATTCATCGGGACAATGCGCGTGGTCGCGTGCACGATTTCGCGATTTCGCGGTTAAAATCGGACCCGCTGCGTTTCGCCGTGCGCCCTTTCAGGGACGTAGTAGCGTCGCGGCTTAATTAGTGAGTGCGAGCGGAAGTGGCGCGAAACGGAGCCGCGAGATTGCGAAATCGGGTCAACGCCAACCCAACATTTTTTTTCTTTCCTCTCTCTCTCTCCGATCTTTCCGCGCGCGCGCGCGCACACACGCAGAGCTTTTGCCTATTTTTCCCTAGACGAGAGGCAAGCTAGCTTTTCCCTCGCGGTGTTTTTCCCTCGATTCACGTTTGCGCGCGTTCAACGTTCGTTTTGTGCGCTTCTAGGCTCGCGCGCGTTTGTTCAACGATAATGAGATCGGGCTACAACGAGTCGGAAACAGAAGATACACTGCCGGCTAAAAGTTTGGAATCGCTGCGCGTTTCTGAATTCTCGTGGCAGAAACTCGACGACCAGATAATTTGGGGATTTACGCTGTGGGGATTGGTTTAATTTAAACCCCTCGTGGATGGGACAAGCCGCGAAAAGGGCGAAAGAGTGTTCTTTTACGCGAAAATAAATGGTTATTTACCCCTTGTTCTACGATTATTTTATCGGCTACTTAGGCTGGCGTTAATCGATCGGTATTTTTACATTACATCACGTATAAATCATTTAATAATTATAGGTAATTTTTAATGAACAACTTTGCATTTCACGCGATATAAAAGCAGTGATTAACATACGCTAGCACGTGTAGGTAATAAAATAATTGTAGTATAAGGGGTTAATAATTGCTGTATGCATGTATATAGTAAATGGAGTAATAATATTACGAAACGCGTAGATCGTAGTTAAGCATTATTGTAACGTATGATAATATATCGATAACGTATGTCCAAAAAATAGGATAGATCAGAACGATACAGCAAGTGTTCCACAAAATTTTCGTTTCAAAATTGTACAACTTTAAACGTAAGCGCGTACATTACCACGAAATAGCCAAAACTGAGTGCGTAGCAGTTTCGGTCACGAGTGAAAGCGTTAAAAAGATTCTCCGTAAAAATCCTCGAAGGCAAAAGTTATGGCTTGCAAAGTAAATTTCCTTAGCCGATATTGAATCGTAAGCGGGTTTAAACGCATCAGAGTTGCAGGTGGGCGCGAAAAGTGAAATTAAAGGTAGGAAAGCTGAAGGAAGGAAGGAAGGAAGTTTTTTCTTCTCCGGGTGTGGACGTCGGTACGGTTCGTTAGCGAATAAGAAACTTAAGTTGGCCGGGTATAAGGGTTATAAAATGTAATTTCGAAGGATGAACGTGCAGGCAGACAGGCAGGCAGGCAGGCAGGCAAATCTTTGATTACCGCGGCGGATTAGCACGGCCGGAAGTTCGGCCCTATTATGTCTGCTTCCTTTGCCGCGAGCCTTCATCATGTAAGCGTGTTTCGAAGGATGCTTTAATCTACCGATCAGCCGTAGTGGCTTCGGCAAGCCGCGTTTAAACTTTGAGCAAACTTGCAGCGGGAAAGCGGCGCAACTGCCTCTTAATAGAGCCTTTTCGAGATCACTACTTTCCGAACTTTGCATCCTTCCCGTTCTTCGTTCGCCGCGAGCTACGGGCCGCGGTTCGAAACTTCTCTTCCCCTCTCGTAATTCATGCGTCCCCGACGCTCCTCGGATATGTCCGAGACGCTAAACGTTTCCTTTCTCCTCGTTAATTACCAATACTCTTAAGTTACACCCGGTGGTTTCTTCGTTTCCCGGCGCCGTTCATTTCCCGACGTTTGCCGACATTGCAACTTCCTCGCGATTCTATAACTCGGCAATCTTCGAATCGAGGAGGAAATAGCAAGCTGGTGGAAATCTTGGCTAATCCTTCTTCGAATTCGCCGCCTTCGCTTTCAGCCCCACGGTTTAGTTTTTCGTAGTTTCACGGCGCAATGGTTGAAAATTAGGTGGGATATAAATAGAATATCGTACGAATCTTCGACTCGTGGTTTCTCGTAAAGTTTGGGCCGAGTTAAGGGGTCGAAAAATTCCGATGGAAAGATTGGCAATATTTGAACTGCTGTAACTTTGCAAAGAAGCATCGAACGATGATTAATTCGGACTTGTTTCAAAGCTTGAAATCTCTATTTCCGCATAGGCGAATGCATACTTTCGGATAATTATTTTACTTCCTTGAGTAGAGTGAAAAACTGAAGGTGTAGTTTCTCTTTCGAAAGTTTCACAACTTCAAACGACCGTACAAGCCTTAATTGTATTTTCCTATTCATTCTCCAACGCGTTTAAAGAGGAAAATCTCTCCTTTGCAACGAGTTAATAGAGTTACTCGAGCAAATTTAATCTGTGCAAACCGGTGCACAGTGACTAAATTTTCCAGTCACATCATTCGTTCATTTTTTTCTTCATCGAACTTCCAATCAGCTTGCATCGAACAATGCAACACAAGTTTTTTTACAAACCTTAACCCGTTGCCTTGTAACGACGAGTTACACCCGTGGTGCAAACTGCAACCTAATTGCAAGGAAAACGCACAGTGTACCGTTGCCAAAGTTTAATTTTAATTATAACTATAGTTTCAATTTGTAAGATCGAAGACTACCAAGAACGAGTTACGCGTAATATTTCAGTGTTTGGCATTCGACCCAACGTTAAAGTAGAAAACAGCTAACGACCCAATGCGCAGTGTTCGAATAGATTGTAGAGCAAGGGGTTAACAATCAGAGCGACTGCTAAAATATATTTCTCCTCTCGCTGCAAGCTTCTCGATTCATACGCAAACTGTACGGCCGTCCATTGCGAAAGTAGCGTGGTTAAAGGTAGCGAAGACAAACGAGGGGGCCGTGAAACAGCAGCAGTGGGAAATCTGTTGCCCGGCAGGGCAGAACACGAGTAGTATGTTGCTGGTATCACGCGACTACATCGACTACTACGCGGCTCGTGTCGCCCATTATCGGAGGACTCTCCCCCTTTTGACCGGACGGGACAGAGTGAAATTTCATTTGCCGCCGACCCTTTCCACGACCGGTTCGACCGCGTCACAAGGCAAGCATTTCTTATTGCCCTGCTGCCATCCCCGTGTGTTCCCTGTATTATACTCGCCGGCAAGGCTATGGGGAGGAGGGTGTCGTATGAGTTATACGGCGCCGAGAAGTTTGCCGTTCTCGGCGGGGAAGGGAAACAAGCCTGTTCAAAAATAAAGCTGACTCCGTGGAATAAAAATGACCGTTCCGCGTGACCGAGTTCCATAAATGTAAAAAAAAAAACGAGAAAAAAAACGAGGGAGGAATGGAGGGAATGGTCCCTGGGATAGGATGAAATGTCATTGATTTTTGATCCCCTGGCAATGCTGAGCTTGCAAGAAGGAAACGCCTCGCCAAATTGTTGCTCCGTGACGCTGAACCGTCTACGCTGACTGGAAAATGTAGCGAGTCGATGCTCGGGACGTTCGAAACCTCGGGGTCTGAATAAATAATACGTTGCATAGATAATCGAGATGCGAATTTATTTAACCATTTCGCTACCTTCGCCTTAGAGTCGAAAGCTAAAAGCGTGGATTGGGGTAGCATTTATTAATATAGAAAAACATATAGAAACAATGTAGGTATAAATGTTTGGATACTCTGCGTAACTCCGTGTACGGTAATATTGATTTACGAACGATATCGGGAATTGTGTCGTGGTATAGAAAAGGCATAGGTAAGTTTTTAACAAATGTTACTTCAATTCTTGAAGACGTATATGTATATATGTATGTCCATGGTAGTGGAAGAGTTGATTGAGAAGTTAATCTAGTTTTAGAGAAATTAGGTAACTTAGCGAGTAACAAGGGGTTAATAGGAGTATCTGTCAACTTTTGAAGTCCTTCGAATAATTATTCATTTATGATATGATGAGATTAACCCATTAGTGTACAATTCTTAAGTATATAAGTTCTAAACGGAAGACGACACTTATAGATGACTTCACATGTTATAATAATTAAGAGCAAATAGCAAATACTACAACAACAAAAAATGTATAGTGCAGTATTACGGTAAATTATAATTATATGTATATACGTCTTCGATAGCGAAAGGTACTTCGATCCGCGTACAACTTGTCACGAAACAGTTAACGTTCAAAGAATCGTAGCGTCCGTTAGATTTGCAATCTACTTTCACAGGCTGCAAATTCCCCAATAATTGCATAGAAATCCGCAATCCGGTTGCTAAATTCCGTGAGGCTCGACGAAGTCGCGCAACCGAATATTCATTGCGAAGCCCCCTTGCCAATCTTACGGACTCGAATCAATCAAGTCGCGGAGGAACGTCGAAGCTGGCGATTTTCACGTGTCAATATTTCACTCTCCGCGAGTGACACTTCAATCGGGACGAGGCAAGAAGCGTAGGAAATTTATCGGCGAACTTTCGACCAGTTCCGAAAAAAAGGTCGAGCTGGGCCGAAAAAAAATTCGGACGTCTGGCAGCGTCGATTGTCGGCGGATTTTTGACAGCCGGAGAGTGGACAGCGCGCGTAAGAAACGGCGAGAGCGTGCAAAACAGGCGGTGTCGATAAATCGTAGCCGGTGTCTCGCAATGGCGAGGATCGCAATCGAGATGCGAAGTCTATGCTGGAGTGGCGAATGGGCGTGAGCGTGCAACGAGCGAAATCTAAGGGAGCAGAAGCTTTCGCGTGTGTATCTTTTTTTTTCTTTTTTAACTCTTTCGCCGCGAACGATGGGAGCAGCGTGCTTCGCGAAGTGGAAAATAATTTAACACGCGAAACTCGGAGGGCTCGGAAAATATCACACGCCGGGGCATTGTTGCTTTTCCATCGGAGCTCTGTGACGTCTTTGCATGAGAATTGATGGACGCGATTGATCCTGGCGCGGGAATAAAATCGGAAACCTGATCGACCTCGTGACGTCGATTTCACGGATTACTACTCGCGCGCTGATCCTTCACTAGCGGGCTTCTCTCTTCTCTTTTAAACCCTTCGCGTGCGAATTTGGACGTTTGCTGTTTATTATTTTAACCCCTTGGCCCAAAGTAACGAGTCACACTCGTTCTATGATTTGTAGCGCATACGCAACAAGAATGAATATTACCGAGAGTAAAATTTAATCTGAACTTCGATGGTAGGTTTGTCCCTCAAGATTGGATGCTGTAAAGTAAAACTTTGCCTACGATATTCGTACAATTCGTACTTGACGCGATATGAAAGTAGTGATCAACTTACGCTAATATACGTAAGTAATAAAGTAATTGTAGGGCAATGGGTTAATCGCGTGTCCAGTGCATGCCACTAAAATATTGCACGTACTTTTTATTTAATAGTCTTCGTTCTTGCAGATTGAAGATCGTAATTGGAATTGAAGTTAACGTTTATTCGTAAATACGGTCGCGTCAAATTGAAGTTAGATAATTAAATCAATGTAGTTAGACCACATTTCTCATTACGAGTGTAACTCGTCATACGGCAAGGGGTTAACCCTTCGCGCTTGGAACGTTAACAAACACTGTCATAAATAAATACCAAGTATTCGTATAAATACTTTGTGGAACCTGGATTGTTCATTAATCACTTGTCAGGCGAATTTCGCGAAGAATATCCCCTAGTAACGTTAGCTGTCCATTACTTTAACGACGCGACTTTGATTTCATTACTCAAACCTGTCAAAAGTGATGTCTCCCCGTTTTTGCCGCACCAGTCCTCGTTACTCTAATTCACAAATGGAATACCGAATTCGGTATCACGCGATCGCCGCCATTTCACGCGTGCAACAACCCGGCGATAGTAGTCTTAGACGTATCCGCGTTTAATTCACGGAAGGATGATCAAATATTTGATCAATTATTGTTTCAAACACCGGCATCGGTATTAGGAATAAACACTCGCAAATCGATTGAATCAATAGCACGTTCGATTAACTGCTAGCGCGGGTTATATAACCCGTTAGCTACAATTTCCTGTTAGTAGAAGCAGACAGACGGGGATGTGCCGGCGCGTAGAGAGAGAGAGAGAGAAAGAGAGAGTAACGTAGCCCGAAAATAGTTGCACACCGTCTGATTAGTTTGCAACTGCGGTTTTAATGTTTGTCCTGTCATGTCCACTGACCGCTCGGTCTCGTTCCCCGGGCAATTTACAAGGAAACAAATCGTTTCGCCCCGAACCTGTCGATGCGCCGCGAACATTCTTGCCCCTCGCCTCTCTTTCCGCACGCATCCGCTTGGGTTCGAAACGCCGATGCAAAGTTTCCGACGGCCCACCGCGTGTGTGCAGCAACGCCAGGAACGTGCCACGACACGTAGAATTTCCGCGTTGCAAAGCACATCCGCGACTTTTCACAGCCCGAAAATCGGAATATCGCGGTGCTCTCGCGATAAGCGAATCGATCTTTGATCCGCGCCACCTCTTAACGTTTTCTATCCCGGAAGGAATCTTCCGGCGTGTCTTATTTTGCGGTTGCAGCGACGTGTTTCGGGGATGGGAAAATTTTGGAGGAATATTTTGGCTGACAAGGGGAGACCACGATGCGTGAAAATTGCTTATAGAATAGGACCGAGCGTAATTTGTATAGTATATTTGTAGCGGAACGACAGCTTTTGTTCTCGAGACACTTTGCTTTGAAGGTTTATCGTAAATATAAGAAGGAAAAGATTCTGTTCTACTCGAAAAGTTAAAGAAGGGTGATCTTAATTTTTAAGCGCTATAATGAAAGGGTGATCTACTTGCTTTAGGAATTTTTTTTTAGCAACTATACGCGTTAACGAAACGATTCGCTGCTCGAATTCTGCACCAAAGATATCGAAGTATTATACTTTAGGAGTATTCGTTCGTTACAATTAGATCTGCGGATCTTCACGCAAACTTATATCGTGTGGTATGAAATTATGTTAATGTATATAGAAATTTATACTAGAAAAGAGGGGAAGCTAAACACGTATTGATTTCATCTTCTAAATGTTACGATGTGCGCTGTATTTTTTATATTTTGTACCGTGATTGTATTTTTTACGTACCCTTTGCATCGTTCCCAATTTTTGCACTTTTAAATTTCCTACAACTGCGCAAAGATCCGCTCTTTAATTGTAACAAACGTATAATTCAAGGGAAGCAAACCTTTATTTACTCGTCTGACTAAAGCTCACAGAAGTTCTTCGAAATTGCATCGCATGCGTGAATTTACCGAATTTTCACGAACCTCATTTCGACCGCTTCCAATGAAACGTCTCTTCGTCTACGCAACGGAGAAGCTCGCAATTTCCAAGCGGTGCAGCGGAAACGGTTGAAAGCTAGTCCGTCAAAGTAAAATAAGGGAAAGTTGCTCGACGTTGGCGAGAAGGTGTGAAATCGGTTTGAAAGGCGAGCAAAAAGGAAATCCCTGTGCAGGCGCGGGGGAATCTATTTCTGTCGATTCCCAGACACGTATAAAACAATCTGATGGGCGATGATCGGAAGAGCTATCGACCTAATACTTCCTTGTTTTCCCGCTGCTTAAATTTTCAACCGTGCTCTCGCTCTTCTCAATTTCCCCCCTCCCTCGCCCCCCTTTTATCTGTTCTTTCTCGTCCGTCTTCTCTTCCATTTCCTTCGCTGCCCTGCGCCCCTGCGTCCTCCTCTGTCTCCGGCAAGTAATACACCTTGGAAATCGCTCGACGGACACGGAAAATAAAAAGGAAAGAGCCCGGGGAGAGTAGAAGGAGCGAGGAACGGGGCAAAGCGAACACTGCGCCACTGAAGCGACTCCGCTCGTCCGTATGTAATTTAGAAAGCGCTCCTCGGCCTGCTTCTCCCCAATCCAGAAACCCTGTGTCTGCTCCATTTCGTCCACACCGCCCCCTTCTTCTTCTTCTTCATCTTCTCGCAAGCCTTCGTATTGCCAACGCGCAAGTTATGAGTATATCCGTACCGTTGACTAAGTACAGGATATCCATTTATAGGAAACTGAAAGAAATTTCAAACCGAAATTCGACACGCGTAGAGGTGTTTTACTTGGGACAAGGGGTTAACTTGTTAATCGTGTAATTTCTTAATCAGAATCCCCTTCGTACGCGGGACTATAAATTAATAAAACGGAACTGATATTGATTAGGGAAATTGTAATTGTTGCAAATACAAAAACAAAGTACGATGCTTTTTATACAAATATAAAGATGTTTTAGAAAGTGAAGAATTTCTAAGAAAGTAGAGTATTATGTAGGAAACATTGGTAATTCGTAGGACGAGTTAACTCGTCACCGGCAGCTAACAGGTTAAAGAAGTATAAAAAGTTATTCTTGATAAAAGCTGCCTGCGATCGATTAGACGGTTAACCTGTTAATTGTGGAATTTTTCAGCTAGAATCTTCTTTGCACGCAGAAATACGAATGAATATTGTTTAAAGTATAATAACGATGCTTCGGAAGATAAGGAATTGTAGAGAAAGTAAAATAGCATACCGATCAAGCACATAACAATCTTGAACAAAGAATTCGAGTCATTCCTTTCGTTTTATCGTTTCGTGGAAAATTTGCGGTCTTCGCGGGTTACCAAAGTGCCGTACGCAATGCGTTGAACGATCTCCGAGTAAGAAAACGAGTCGCTGAAGCTTTTGGTAGACGAGGGAAAGTGTAAACGTGCGAAAGCGCGCCGCGCGACGTTCACGACCATTGACGTTCCGCAGATGTCTGGCCATAGTGGCTTTTGTACGTGCGGGGACTTCGACGCGCAATGGCTTGACGAACGAAGTAGAGTGCAGCGGAATAGAGAAAAAGAGGGAGAGAGAGAGGGGTAGGGAAAGGAAAGAAGGACGCGGAGGCGGGATAAGAGGGACGAGATCAAAAGGTAGGCGCATGTAATGCAGAAGTAATGGGGCGGGAGGAACGGCGGTGGGAAAGGCAGACGCAATCGCGTCGAGGGATGGAATTCCTGCTGCTTTTCATATTTTCCGCGTCTAGAAATGGAATTCCGTGATGGAAAATTTATGTAATGTTCCCCATTCGCGTGATCGAGGGCCGATGTATTTTCCCTCCTTATTCCTTTGGGCAGAGGCAAAAGCCTTTTGCAACCATTCGCCGCGATATTCCAACTTTATCGAATTAATCGCCAGTCGACGCGACGCGTCGCTAGACGAATGAATTCTTCGATGGAACGACCGCCGTTGAAGTTACCTTGTTGCGAAAGTTCCAGGACAAGTGGAATAATAGCCAAATCGTTCGTCTATTTATCGATTTCTCTTTGGTAACCCGCGGAATAATGTAAATAATAGACGATTGTCTGGGCGTGGCTTTCAACTCGTTCGGAGGTGTTTCTATTCGTGGCCTCGTTCGATTCGAAACAACGTACCCCGAGTAGAGATTGTTTAAGTAAAGAAAGTAGAAAGAAGCTACTAGGGCGTGAAAGTAAAAGGTTCACTTTTTCAAATGATTCCATGGAGATTATTGCAAGACTAGGGTAAATGACCCACGTACTGCCACTGTTCCTATAACTATTCGTTTACGTTTAATATTTACAAGTAAATATTAGGAGGCAAATGTGCTGTTGAACATTGAAACGTGACCAATGTAATTATAAATTATGGAACGTGTCACAATTCAGTAAAGCGCGACGTTTACCATATATCTTGTATTTGTTACACAAACCAACGTGTTAATATATGTAAAACTTGTTTCTATTTAAATGAAAAGCTTTCAAGTGACAGTACGAAGGACAGTGGACTTTGTTGTATACTTTCAATGACGTAGCAATGAATGTATTATATTGAACGTATAAAAAAGATGTTCACAAATGACAGAGCGATTAAACAATCGTATGCTCCAAATTGGACTGATCTTTACGTTAACGACGTTCTAAAACAGTTGAATCAAGTTACTTAAAGCTCGAACCTTAAAGTGGCAGTACGCGGTACATCTACCCTACTTTTTATAAATCTACTCCTACTATTTATAAATCGGTTGCACGTCTTGCGTAGCGAAAGATTTAAATACTTTGCCCTTTTACGGGAGATGCAAATTCGATTCTATCTGCGTAGGATTCTTCGGGATTTACGTACAAGGCTCCCCTAAATCGTTTGCTATTCGAGTTCAATGGAATAGTGAGGGACTTTGGCGACACCGTGTGTACATGCTTGAACGTATATACAGGGGATGCATAGCTGTATCTACGAGGAAACGCGAGAACGACGGATTCTCGGGATGCTATTTTATGGTGGCAAAACAAGTTTATTCAGGCGACAAGGGAAATGAGATACCGGTACTCCATTCGCGCAGTCTGCCACTGCTTCTCTCCCTCCCAGCCCGACAACTGAAAAGCGCTACGATCGATTTGTGGCTTGTCTTGTTAATACTTTGTTGAATTTCCTCGTAGAAACGTCTCTCTCTCTCTCTCTCGTCGCGGATGATAACGAAACGGTTCTTTCTGGTTAGTTTCGATGGATCTTACGCAATTCCTTCGCCAATGAATAAAAGATTCTTAACCCTGCCCGCGGTCTTCGTGATTTCATACCATTCCATCGGATCCGTCTTTCTTTGGAAACGTTTTATGCAGGGACTCGAGAAATCGATCGAGCGGTGACGTTGTTTTAATATTATTTCGCAAATGATTCTCTTAGAACGGTTACGTCTCTAACGAAGCTTATCCCAATTCATTGTTGTTTTAAACACGGTTGCTTGCGCGTTCAGAAATTAGTTTGATCGATTATCTACAGCGACGAGCGTATAAATAGTAGGAAAACATAGATAAATTCAATTGGTTACAAGACTCTGAATTTTGGTTTCTATTCTTATCGTAATATGTTATTCGATCTTGAAATTTCCAATTTATATGCTCTCCATTATATGTACGTATGATTTTGATCAGGAATCCTCTTCGATCTTCCTTTAGTAGTCGAAGAATTCTTGTCCTGTAGAATTCTTATGATTTATGAAAACAACATCAACGGAATGGGACAAATATATGTTACAGCCCGATATAAGAATCCTAATTGCATATTAAAGTCGTGTCCAAAGGTTTGCGGTTAGTAATTGTATGTTGGTTCAATAAGAAATGAAAAGAGTGGAAGTATCCGATCAATATTTTGTCACCGTAATTCCAAGAAAAAGAATTGGATATGGAAAGTGCAACATAAATTTACAAATATTAATAGCAACTGTTCCATGTTGGTCCTAGAACTACGAAACGTTTTGGAAAAATAAAAGCACGTTTGGATGAAGAATAAGCAGAAGATCGCAGCAGGGTTAAGTAGAATAACCCTGTACTTGGTCAGACAGCGCTCTAGTATTCGGAGGAAGAGTTTGCCATAACTCTAATCCTAATCTTTCAGTACTAGTCAATGTAATAATAAACAGCATATTCAGTAGTGCAAGTCAACCATATGTCAGCCCTCCGTTTTTCCTTCAATCTCCCTCCTTTTATTCGATTCTCTCTCACTTTTTTTATTCGTAACTTACTTCACGTTAACTCTGTTGAAGATCTCTACAATTTTCGCGTCAGGTGCTCGCTGTTTTTGTTTTCATTAACAGGTATTCATTATCACGCGAACGTTTCTCGTTGTTCACCAGCGTTCAATATTTTAAAACGGAAAGCTTCGATTCCCTCCTGAAAATTCTCGAACGTTTCGCTTTCTCGATTTTCTATAATCAAAGGTTCGCGTGACTAGGCGGATGGGTAAAGGAAGGCGGTGCAAAATGCAATACCTTCTACGTGACTTATTTAAGCAGCCGAGCTCTGATCCCCTTTTACGTAACGACGGCAATCTCTTGCCAAGGCGGACGCGTACCGCGTTTGTTTTCCAAGGGTATATTGAAAACACGAGAGCCACTTCGTTGCAGGAATCCATCGGCGTACGAGACGGGCAAAGTAGATCGAGGACATCCATCGCTGCCGGACCTTGCAAATATTTTTCGTTAGCTCCTCCAGAGGTAAGACCTCTTCGGATATGATCTCGCTGAAAGCCTCGAGGGTGATCCCTTCTCAAACAATCCGGGGCGATCCCTGGATCCGCCGTATCATCGGATTCCAGAAGTGTCGTCGCCTGTATCGCGTAATATATCCCCGGTCACGCGATCCGCCGAATGGAAATTCGCTCTCGAGAGAGCCACTTTCTAAGTAATAAACCTCTGCTCGTTGTTTTCTTCCATTCCCTTCCCTTCCCTTCCCTTCCGGAAGGAGGAAAGTCGCCGCCTTAACCTTTAAAAGGAATTCTACTCCCCCAACCTTACGACGGCGTTGGAAGCTTCGCCGAGACGCGGAGCAATTTTTGAATTAAAGTTTCCGCGGTTACCGCGGTCGTTGAAATTTCCATAGGAATCTGGAAAGTCGAAAGTGGCGCGAAACTCGCGGTTCTCGGATTTCCTTCGGCTCGGTTGACGCCCGGACAACCGCCGCCAAACCCTCGTTTGTCCTTCGCCGAACTGTGCAGCCGGTTTCGGTTCGCGCGCGCGCGCGCGCGTTCCGCCTGTCCCATTCTACCGGATACTGTTTAACGAGCTCGTTAATTTCGCGCCACGCGCCAAAATCTGCCAGCACGTTAAAATTTGAACGAATACCTCGAGCGGAATTCGAGCGCGACAATGCGCTGCCGGGGATAATTGTTTTCCATAAAACCGGTTAAATCCGATGCAACGCGACCGCAGCCAGCCAGCCAGCTGGCCGCTATTGTGGCAACACGCACTCGTCCTCTCCGCACTGCATCTCTCTCTTTGCTACACTCTCTTGCCGATGCGAACGCAGCCAGAGGAAAAAGACAGACGCGTGGCGACGCGTTTTCCTCAACCTCCCCTGCTTTCCGACAGTTAATTAAATTTTCTGACACGCCTCCGCACCTTTGACCGGTCGCAATTAAAACTTATAGCTCGCGAAAAGTTTTTCAATGCCGGCTACACCTCTCCTAGGATGATCCCTTGCGCCCAGCCACCGGGGAAATTAATTGGTTCCATCGTGGCGGTGCAAACTTAACCGCGGATAACCGTAATAGCTTCGCTGAACGTTCTCTTCACTTTCCCTGTACTCGCTTCAACGAGAACTTAGGCTGAGGATGTTCGCCGCGGATCATCGTACGACGATTTGTTCATGGTAAACGTGTTAAAGATGAGAGCGAAAGTATTCGAAGGGGGATTTAGACTTTATTCGTTGGGTGTGTTGTGGATGATGGTTGGGTGATTCTATAGCGAATGTGCAAAAGTGAAATTTAGCGTACTTAATCCCGCGGAATGCACCTGTCCACTGTTATTAAATAGCGGATCAAATAAATTCATCAGCCCAATTTAAAAATAGTGGATCACTTATCTACTATTATCTACTGTTATTAAATTGCGGATCAAATAAATTCATCAGCCCAATTTAAAAAGAGTGGATCACTTATCCACTATTATCTACTGTTATTAAATTGCGGATCAAATAAATTCATCAGCCCAATTTAAAAATAGTGGATCACTTATCCACTATTATCTACTGTTATTAAATAACGGATCCAACAAATTCATCAATCCAATTTAAAAATAGTGGATCACTTGTCCACTATTGTCCACTATTAGACAGACAGATGTTTATCGATTTCCAAGAAAGGATTACAATGACTATTATCCACTATTATTAAACAGTTGATCCAATAAATTCGTGAACCCAATATCAGAAATAGTGGACAATTTATTCCTCTATCTAACAAATTATTACGACGCAAGCAACTTTTAACCAGACGATGCTTCGAAATCGATACTTTTCTAATAGAAGTTAAGAATTCGTATCGCACGAATACTTTTTTCGATCGCACGTAGAATAGGATCGTCATTGGTCGACGGCGGGACGCCGTTAAGCTTAATTCCAGCCGGTCGTACATTTATTTGGGCGCGTTGAACGGAAAGTAACGGAAAGCGGGGCACGTTGACGTATCGCAGATTCTCTTGCTCCCGCGGTGCAATTCAATTTCATTTGCATGGGCAGCTTCGAAAAGAGGGGGGACTCCATCTTTCGCGAGGATGGGAGGGGAGGCTCGCGCGTTACACGGCTTCGTCGTCTCTGCGAAAACCGACCCTCCGGTTCTCCGTCACCCTTAACTACGATATCTCCAGAGGAGAGACGAGCTCCCGGAGCCGCGGCGAAGGGGGACGAATGAAAAATGGAATTGCAAACGAAGGAACAGCGTTCGAGAGATCCTTTGGTCCTTCCGGGTAGCAGACGCGGCTGTATCGTCATCCCGTGTACTTTTGTTCGCCCGGCTCCGTCCACCGCGACCGCTATGCTAAAATCTCCGCCATAATTGTTATGCAAACTGCTCGTTGAATAATGCAGCGCGCGAAATTCATACGTGCCGCGCTCGCGCACTTCTGTCCGCCTCGGTCGTATCAAATAATTTTATAGCCTGTTTTAATAATTAATAAAGCTGGCCGAAACCGTGCACGTGTACGGGTATACGCGCGTCGCTGGTAGTCAGCCAGCGTTGCTATCCGCGCCTTTCTCCCTTTACCGCGCTACACTCCGCTCCTCTCCGCCTCGATTCCGCGGAGACGAACCGTGCAACGGAAATCTACGACCCAAGGGGAGTATTTTTTTCCCGAGCGCCCGCGCTGAAAGGGATGAGACGCTTCCTGCTGAGCCAAGCACCGAGGTGTTTTCTTCGTTCTTTTTTTTTCCCCCCTCCCTCTCCCTCTGTTCTTTTTTTCGACGCGCTTTATCGTGGCGAGATAATGGGGCGCAGCAACAGGAGGAATTTAGTGCTCCGCAAGCAGAGTTTATTTACTTGGCATCTGTCGTCCAAATTGTTCCAGCTTGCGGTTTATTTAAAATCCGCCTCCGCGAAACTTTCGAAGACGCGGATTTTTTTTTATCGGCAGCTGGATATTTAACTCTTCGCTCGGTCGAAGTGCGGCGTAGTTTCGACGAGGGAGCTTTACTAGTCTTGGCGTTGGTCGGGAACGATACTGCTTTTTATTGCAGTCGAATAATTAGACTGCGGATTTTGATGCATTCGCGCGAAACATACGAAATAGTCCAATTTGAGAAGTTATTTTAATACTTGCAGACTCAGAGGATGAAACTACCCTCTATACTTATTTATTTTTGGTTACAAAGAAATGAATTTTCATGAAAATTCGCAGCCTAATAGCGATCTATTTAAATGGAGTGAGTTCCTTGTGTATAATTTATAAGTTTCTTAAGTATCGCAAACTGTATGCAAACGAAGATAATTTTAGTAAGGGTGAAATTTGGGTCTGAAATATTACCACCGCGAAGAGTTAATCCATTGCGAAGTGCTTCTTGCACACAGTAGGTGACTATAGTCGAGAAATCGGTTCTAAAATATTACAACACTTTGCACTATCTGCAAACTTGAGATAAAAGTAACGCATGGAAGAATAGCTTGCATCGATTTCTCTTTAAAGAGACAAATTCTTAGCAGATATTTTGGCATAGTTGCAAAACAAATAAGTAGACGTACATAGACGCTCTAACTTAACGTTCCAAATTACTAATATATGAGCCGTTACTTTTGAAAGTAGTATATGTCCATTTTTTCATACATCGAGATATTTAAGGGAATAAAAAGAGGATAATCTGTATCTTACTAAAATTACCATTAACTCATTTTTTTCCAAAAGTGGATTTATACTATTTTCAAAAATAACGGCTCGTATAACGATGCTTGGAGATTTATTTCAATAGCAACGAAGAGTTCCCCTTATCTTTCGCTTCAAGTTAATTTATTCGTAGGTGTCTATTTCGCAGCAACAGTCATACGAATATAGCGCCGCTGTTAATGAGTTAAGCGAGAAGCGATTGGAAAACGTGTCATTTGCAAGCTAGTAGATTAACGCTAAAACTACCAAGGCAGTCAAAATGATTGGTTGCAAATTTACCGTGCAAGCTGTATAATTTCATATCGTCGTACTTTTCTTCAGAATATTTCGTAATTTTCTGAGCAAAATACAAGTGAAGACTTATTGTATTTTAACAACGCGCACTTTACAGATGTCTACCATTTTTATTTCTTTGATACGTATAAGCATAGTCTACTTCTAGCGTTAATATCGCGACCGAATCGTTTTGCACAGTTTTATCCACCGACGAGCAACACTTGGCCGTAGCGAAAGGGTTAAACGCCGGTTTCGCGCGGCTCGTTCGATTCCGATGGCACTGTTGTTCATCGCGCGTGTGAAATCGACGAACCGTGCGATTAATCTTGATATTATTTGACAGACCGGGGCTGGGGAGGGAGGCAGAGCGCGAGGAGGAGGGAAAGCTTGTGCCGTATTACGCCTTTCACATTTCAGAATGGGCTTGTCGCGGCCGGTCGTTATTATTTGCGGACAAACAAAGCCGTGGATCGCGTCACTCTCCGGTTACACCCGGACGAGTTTATTTTTACTTTTTACCGTACATTTTATAAATGTTCGATGCACAACGCTGGCCGCGCGTACCGTGGACGTACGCCGCGTTTTACGCTCGCACTGAAACGGACAAATAAATCACGCCACCGTCCTCTCTTTCCATCGGTACCTCTCTCCCTGTTTGCGTCATCGGAATTGATTTTGCAACGAATTTTCCGCGTCGCGTTTATGGACTGCTTGTGACAAAAGACAGGCTGAAATGCCGCGTTTTTTGCGTGCCGCAAAAATCGGCCAATTTCGTCGCTCTCGTGCAAAATACGTTGGAATAAACATGGGTGAATTTCGCGAATGCAAGGTATTTCCATTTCCAACCAAGCAGGATAGACGGTTTAACCCTTTTCGCGGTTTAGTAAGGGAAAAACTTTGGCCAGCTGTCGAATATCTAAGCACAATTCCCTGTTCTGTACGTCGTAAATATTCGATGCGTACTCAGGGTGAAATGAATTTTATTAAACCCGCTTAAACTTGTTTACCGATTGTTATCCTATAATTAAAGAAAACAACTACGGTACACCGTATCACGAAATGAATAGTTGAGCTTTTGTAATAAGTATTCTGTCGTTTTGTTGAGCTCGTAAATGGCGACTGCGTTAGATATGTGGAAAATTAATGCGTTAGGTTGCACCATACATTATTTCTAATTGTAGTAGTAGTCTATAGCAGTAGTTCGTATACTATTACTAAAATCACGCCTTTGTAAGTTCAGAAACGCATTCAGGTACTATTTGTTAGTCGTTACTCGTCGATTATCCCTGCGCCATTTTTATCAGCAACCTTTTTCCATATTCCTGATAACCGGAAGATTGCTGCACGCCAATATATAACGTAAACGTTAAAGTGTATTACGTACGAACAGAAATTACGTATTCTATGTATCGAACAATCATTAGTGCAAAATATGTTGCAACAGAGAAGACAAACACTCTTCGTATCGCTTTTCTCCCATTCTATTGCACTGCGAAAGGTTTAACGAGACTCTTGATCTTCAGATGCCAAAATATCCTACGTCGACTTCAATGTTATCTCTCCTATCATTAGCAAATAGCCACTCTGAATTTTGTCTTACCTCTTCTTGCACAATTTGCTTCGCGAACTCTCGCCACTCGTTGCCATAAGACAACGAATTATCCTCGCAATTTCGAACATTGAATAGATACCGGGTGTTTCAATCGGTTGAATACGAATTCCATAGAATGACCCGATATTCGGACGCGATTTAGATAGAACAGCTTCGTTCATTTGAAAGCGCGATCGTCAGCGCGACTTGGACCGCAGCGAGTCCTCGAGCGTCGAGCGTCTAGCTGATATTATGCTCGATTAATTACCCGTGAAAATCCGGCCTCATCGTCGAGCGACGTCGTTTCGCGCGTTTAATTAGCACCGCCCTCTCTTCCACTTTCTGCTTTCCCTCTTCACCTTCTAGAATCGCGAAAGTCGAAGACGCTCAGGTTTGCAAAAAGCGCAGACTATCCGATCGGCGAGCTTTCAATGGTCGAGGATAGCTTTTGCCTACCGCCGCTGCGTCGATAACCGCGCTAATGTCCTCATCCCCCGTCCATCTTACGCGATGGTATGAGAGATTCATTGTTCCCTAACGACCACCATCGCTCTCGACGATCGTTATTACCTCCCACGGGGTCGACCAGTTCCACTGTAAATATATTCCTCGCTGGGCGTTTCAAGGCCAGTTAAACGAGCGCCCTTTAAAGGGCGATTTCGTCCCCCGGGGCTAAAATCGACCTAAGGGAGCAGAAGGTGGAAGGTTTCAGCTTCGATTTGCTCCTCACCGCGATAGCTTTCGATGAACATTAACCCTTTGACTGTGAAAGGCCACCAAACGTCTATCATTATTTAATTTCCAAGCCCTTAGACGAGTAAGCATTTGAATTTCCAAGCCTTTGGATTCCTAAGCGTTCAAATTTCCCGGCTTCTACATTGCCAAGCGTTTAAAGTTCCAAGTCTAGGAATTTCCCATCCTTTCGATTTCAAACTTTCGGGTTTCCAAGCCTTTGGGCTCGAAGCATTCGAATTTCCAAACCCTTCAATTCCCAAGCTTTTCGATTTTCAAGTATTTCAATTTCCAAGTCTTGGGTTTTCCGATCTCTTCAATGTCAAACTTTTTGTCTTTGAATTTCCAAATTTTTGCCTTTCCAAGTGATTAAATTTCCCATCCTTTCGACTTGTAAGCATTCGACTTCTCAAGTGTTTAAATTTCCAAGTCCAGGAATTTCCAATCTTCTCGATTTCAAACTTCTTGATTTCCAAGCTTTTGGGCTCGGAAGTATTCGAATTTCCAAACCCTTGAATTCCCAAGTATTTAAATTTCCAAGTCTTGGGTTTTCCGATCTCCTCAATGTCGAACTTTTTGTCTTTGAATTTCCAAATTTTTGCCTTCGCAAGTGATTGAATTTCCAAGCCATTCGACTCGTAATCCCTTCGAGTTCTCGAGCGTTTAAATTTCCAAGTCCGGGAATTTCCAATCTTCTCGATTTCAAACTTCTCGATTAACAGCACGTTCCATCGAACGTTCGAATAATTATGAACGGTACTGTATTTCAAGCTGAAGTCTGTCGCGTTAGTTTTCCCTTGTTCTACTCGACGTTGCGCTCGGCGAAAGGGATTATCACGGATGCGTGGAAGTTCGACAGCGAAGAAGGAGGCTGAGGAGAGTTTGCGGGCGAATTTTAAGCGATCCCGATCGCGTGCAACTGGATAGTGTTCAATTTTCTCCATCAACATCTTCGGCGAGAGCTTCTCAATTACTTGGAGCGCGCTACAGTTTGCATTCAGGGTGACTCGGGCCTTTGACAGTGGCCACGTATCAATTTCTTCGATCAATAGGAACTAACTTCGGAACTTCAGCCGGTGATCAATTAACATAGCAGCTCGCAATCAACACTGTGTACCCAGTGCAACTGCTTCGAGGCTAAAATTTAAGGTCAACAATGGATCACGTCAACTCGCAACCCTACGCGATGGTCTCCCTTTCTCTTCTCGACAAAGAATGCCTCTGCGTTCTGCGAATTCTACTTTACAGGTTAAATTTATCGCCTAACTTTATTCGACTATTTTAGAAACTATTTAACCTAAAAATCCAGTTCCACTTTGGCGCGCAATATTCCTTAACGCCTCTTTTATTTATGGAAGTTTGGTTACACGTTTGTTATAACGAATTGATTACTAATTCGTTGAAAATGTGCAACAAAGTCCAACGTTCCTCGTACCGTTACTTCGAAACTTCTCATTTAAATGGAAACAAATTTTACATATATCAACGCGTCGTTTTGCGCAACAGATATAATAAGATGCATAGTAAACGTCGCAGCTTCGTTGAATTATGACACGTGCCATACTTTCTAATTACATCGGTCACGTTTCAATATTCAACAGCGCGTTCACCACCTAATATTCCTTTTCGAATATCAAGCGTAAACGAATATACGCCTGTGCGTTGTTACGTAAACCGGAGTGCAAATTTACTATCAAAATTCGTTTACTTACGCATTCTTCGTACATTACTCCGCTGTTAAATAAACGAATCAAAGTGTCGATTATAGGGACACTGACAACGATTGGGACATCTACCCTATTCGTGTATTTAACGTTGTTGAATTTCATCTCATTTGCGTATAATTATAAAATTCCCATTTTTTCCCCCTTGTCAGTTATATTAACGTCAGTCGCTTATACGGTATTACGTATTCGTTCCCGATTTTCAAGTACGAACGACACGCGTTCCGTTCAATTACACGTTTCCGTTCGTATCGCGTCTAGCGTGGATAGAGCGCGTCTATGATCGCGCTAATGAAACAGCTTTTCGCTTGGCGCTTTGCATCAGAGCGAGAGAAGAAGAGGCGAGAGAGAGAGAGAGAGAGAAGGGACAG
This sequence comes from Eucera pruinosa, assembly GCA_028830335.1. Classification (NCBI taxonomy): domain Eukaryota; kingdom Metazoa; phylum Arthropoda; class Insecta; order Hymenoptera; family Apidae; genus Eucera; species Eucera pruinosa. The sequence goes on from JAMYCR010000014.1 coordinate 1,010,249, forward strand.
ACAGAGTAGTGACGGCGATAAAAATAAAGCTTTCGGGCGATAAATGCGCGGCGAGGGGCAATAAAAGTAATCGAAAGTCGGACAAGAATCGTATGGAACATTGTCGCGGCAATAATCGTAGCTAGTATCGCGGCAATAAAAGTAACTGTTCGTGCCTATTATCGAAACGCGATCATAGAAATGTGCGCACTCGTTATCGCGTGCAGGATCGTTCGGTGTTCAAGCAATTATCTTTAATCCTATCGGAATCGGGATAAATCTTCGAGATCGTTTAAAGCGGACCTTCCAATTCGAATTTCCGACTGGATATCATTATGACGAGATAGCGCACGTATTCGTTTATTTGTCCAGTCGCGCGTTTAAAACGCGTAACGAAATATTAGCGGAAATTTGCCGGTATATCCGCGTTCCGAACGAGTTAACACCAGACCCATCGAAACCGCTTAAAACCACTGGCTACAAGTTTGCCGGGAAAATTATATAAATTTGCAACGGTGCATTTCCATAGAATACTTCGTGATTTTCTATGGAGATTTATTGGAATTTATTGCAAATATCTCGCGTGTCTGTTTCTTTGGAACAAATAAGTATGCTTCAATCGTTGGTAGTTCTAGGGTTAGATTCGTCTGTTGGATGCAAGTTAAAGCTGAGCGACGAAATCCATATTCGAGAGAAGTGTTTCTGAATTATTGGTAGGTATAAGTAGTTGGTACGTTTAACTTAAATATCCGTGTTTTCCAAGCACGTCGAAACACCCTACGGTCGAAAAGTTTCGAAGCTTCGTGGATCTTATAGAATAGACTGATAAAAGGAAATCAGTAAAATGGTGGTCCGTGATTTGGTTTGGATGATAGGTTATCGAAGCAAAGAAATACGGTACAGTGAATTTAATTGTAGGTTAATGCATTTAGCTTCGGGTTACCAATCAATTTGGACAGGAAACTGGAGGTAAACCGGAACAATCTTATTCTTATTTTTCTAATACGTTTCCCAATTTTTATACACCTGTAGTTGTTCCCATTTCGTCACTTCTATTCGTAAGTTTAAATTACAATTTCCAAGTTGATGCTTCTCATTCCAAGAATTACGAAGTTTCCCTAATCGAAAGAAGGGTTGCGTTTCTATAGGCATTTGGCGTCAACGCGTAGCGCGTCGTTTTATGTTAAAACCACGGAGACGCATCGATACGAGAAATTCTCGCGAACGATAAACGCGGCGCGCAAGAGAAAAGGAGTTTCCGCCGGCGAATGCTTAAAGTTACAACGCGAAGCCCCGAGTGGGCGTTTATGAGCGCGAAAAGGAATTCCGCGGATTCCAATTCCCATGCAAACTACCTTTAAGCTTAATCCCCGTTCACGGCGTATTCTCAAAAATTTGTTTACTCTAATGCGCCGCGTTTTGCATAGCATTTTTGCTCGCGAGTCCAGCCGTATTCGCTGGAAACTTTGCGCGTATCGCGTACCCATCGAGAAGCGCGACCAGATTTCGCCGCCGGTTTTAATTAAACTTTTTTTTTTCTCCCTTCCTGTTGGCGAATATTTCGCGAATTGCCACTTCTAAATAAAAGGACGAACGCCGTGCGGAATTGATTAATTTAGCGTGATTAAAAGTGGCCTCGGCGAAACGGCGAGTACAGTTGTACCTCGGTGTACGTCCGCATTCCAATTTATCATTACGAAATTTAATTATATCAACGCGTTGCACTCCTTCGTTTTCATTTTACCTAACTACTCCTTCTTTTTACCTTTCCAACGCGTACCGCACTTCCTTTCAAAAGCACGGATACTTCGATACCGACGATAAGTAGCACAGGTAGATGAATCGTACGACCAATTGTCTTTGGTTGCGTCGTACAATGTCGAGTTTAGCTCGATATTGGAGTTTGTGTAAGCCACACCAATACCACGAATATATCAATATATCAATGTATCAATATAATTCAAGCCACACTCGACATAGAAGTGGTAAGGTTTAATTAATCAATATTCATTATAAAATATCGTTAGGAAATTATTATTACTCACGGGCGAAGAAAACCCTTTGGTTTACGATAACAGGGAGATTAGTAGGCGAGCAGGATTCCGTATAAACGGCGTTTAAAAAAATGAGAAGAGACAGGAAAGAGGGAATTAAAGTTTGTTCAATTTTCATTTACGCCATCTAATCGCCATCGTACTTATGCATTTTAGTATCGAGCAGTGTTTCAATTATTTTATACAACCCCATCGATGGATGATATGCCGATAACGGTGGGATTCGTTTTCATGGGAACGATGTAATAGGTTTCCCTTTGTATCTTACGGGAGAAATTCGTTTGGTATAAATGCGGGGATTTGGAAGGAATTTAAGGACGTGCATCGGGCTACCACTGTATTTCGCCAGCGCACGTCAACGAATGCACAATTTGTTTTAACCGAGTAATTAATGTCCACGGTTCGGAGTTGCGACTGGGAACGGAGAAAACGCAATCAAACGTTACATCAGAATTCGCTGAAAGTTTCACGAGCACCAACCGGACGAGTAATAAGCTTTAATAGATCGCATCGAATTTTAACTTTGAGCTTTGCCAGTTGGTAATTGACGGTGGTGTGTGCGCGCGCGTGTATGCCACGCGAGATCCGCAAAATTTTCATTTCTCTTGGCGAGTGGTCGGAAAAGGTCCAACCGTTCGCGAAATATTAAATATCCTCTTCAGAGGGGATCTATTTGTACCGCCAAGAATGTTCGAACAATCGGTCCGCGTCATTTGAAATTAAATCGCGGATCTTTGCGCGTTCGTGGGAAATTTGAATGAGTAGAGCAGACCAAAATGCACGTGTGACATAAAATTGTTTATTACCGTCAAAGTAAAGTGTACATTATTGTATTTCGATGGGAAAACAACCCTTCAGCTAGGATCTACTTCTTCAATTTCGCTAACAAAGGATTAAATAGAAATTCGCAGTTTAATTACCAAGTTCGAAATTCACAATACTTCGTTTATTATTGAATTCCCTAAGAATAATTTATTATCGAATTCTCTCTAATGATTCTACGCAGAATCTTTTTCCTTAAGTAGAGTTTACAATCGTATCAACGTATAGGTTCGGTTTTTCCGTTTATATTCCGTCGACGAGTCAAGTTTCCTTCGGATAATTAAGAGTATCGTTTATGTCATTTTTGGAAGTCAGTTTAACGCTTCGAGCCAGGAATTTTCTGCATTCGTATAGCGTTACATTAACGCGTGAAGCAAAATAGAGTTTGCATCCTTCTTGTTACGGAAGCTTTCGACTGTTTTCGGTATTAAAATGACGGATGAACTTTAATGGTGTACGGTAATGAGTTTGGAGCGTCATCCGCATGTGTTTCGCGTTAAAAGAAACACAGCGTGGGAATTTTATGATCTGACCGCGCGGAATGTATCTGCTCGTTAAAAAGCCACGTTCAATCGACGATGCGTTCAGCTCGGAAACCGATCAATTCGCTGCATCGTGCTCTCGATGAAACGAACCACCGTTATAAACGCAGGATTACCTACGCAACATGCAACCCCGGATTTTCCGCTTTAAAACGATACAAATTTTGGAAACATCAAAGTTGTCCCTTCTCGTACGTTCCAACTCGCTCCGATGAAACGCTTTAACCCTTTGCCGTGCGACTATTTTTGCCGGCTACGGAAACAGCCGCATTGGCTATCGGCTGCTTTAACCATGTACAATATGCGAAACATCATGATACTACATTATTCGGAACAATTAGTGGATTACAGTGAGAGAAGTTGATCCTAATTAATCCTTTCCTTGATTATTTCTTCTGGATCTTATGTTTTACAACTATTTAAAGTTTGGAATAATTACAAATGAAGTTGTTTACGGCGATTATTCGTTGGTTGGTCCTTAACTCGTTGCCTTACAATTATTTCAATAGATATTTAGGCTAGCGTTACTTGATCACTTCTTTGATATCGCGTCGCGCGCAAATCACTCGAATATTATAGGAAATTTCGATTCTATAACCTCGTATTATAATACAAGGCTAAACGTAGAGTTTAAATTAAATGTCATCTTTGATAGTTAACCTTTTTCTTTTATGTGGCAGTGGTAACAATGGAACAGTTGCGAAACAAATTACAGGCGTAAGATAAATAGAATTTACAGGAGTCTATTATAATAGATGCATATTTTTATATATTTCGCGGTAATAGGAAAAATAATTTGTCTCATTTTTGAAACAGACAATACCGATGCATATATTAAAGGTGCATCTAAAATTTAAAGCCACATGGATCTTAAAATATTCCGGTAGCCGTAAAAAACCGCACGATGCCCAGTATAGTAGACTATTAGTATGAAAGCATTATTTTATAAATAGCCATAGTTAAAAGCGAAAGAGTTAATGGATTCAATGGTTACAAACTTGTATAGTCGCATCGCAGAAGTAGAATAGGATAATTCGTACACGGACGACGAACACGAATCTCCATATTCGGAAACGGAAATAATTTCCGCCGCCGTAAACGACAAATCGCGCAACGAGTACACGAGTGATTGCTTTATATTTAACGGTAATTCCATCGTCGAAGGGAAACTGAGAACTCGCAGTTTAATACGCAACAGCGAAGAGATGTGCGTACAGTTGCTCGCGAAAGTCTACGCACATTTCATAATTTCAACTATTCGAAAAATACCACTGCTATTGGCATGTCATACATCGATGGGGTTGTGTAAAATGATTTAAACCCTGCTTCATTCTAAAGTACATAAATATAGGGTTATCCAAAATGGAGTATAGCAAAAAAGTGAAGGTAGGTCTTCACTTGTTTCCTTTCCCTTTCTGCTTTACCCTTTTCTAATCTGTTCTTTAATCCTATTATCTTCGTTCGTTCTCGTTTCAATTCTTATTGTTTTCACCTCTATTTTACTAACAAACATGGCGTTTCACAGATATTCTCATTAAACATCTTAAAGGTGTTTTTGGATAACTCTTTACAAAAGCAATTAGACGACATAATAATACGAAAGTTTAACAAACTTTAATTCTCTCCTTTCCGTCTCTTTCCTCTACTTGGACTTGGTCGAGGATTACCATGTCCAACGTTTACCAAAATCTGTCGAAAAAACTTTGCTTCTCCCTTCTCTGCAGGATGTTTTGGAAACGTGACCGCGAGTCGCGTTCCGAACAAAGGAAGCGTACCAAACGAAATGTATCGCGTCCGAACGGAACGTACATCAAGTTCCATTTATTCCAAAGCAAACGAATATCTCTGTACGTCCCAAAGTAATACGAGTATCCGAAACTTCGAACGCGCGAATAAAGTTTCTCGCGCGACTGTATGCATGCGGAGTAGCGAAGGGAGAAGGGAGAAGTGCGATCAGCTTTTATAATTAGCGAAGCGTAGTCCATCGTCGTTTCGGTGATTCAACGTAATCCCTGTTTATTGAAATTCTCTGTCAATTAGTTGCCGGCGGGGATTCGATTCTATGCTGCGCGCTTTACGGCTTAGCCCCGGTGCAGAAAAACAGGATTATTACTGCGGCGAAGATTCACGGGACAGCGATGCATCGCGACGGGTGGGGCGCGGAGATACAGCCGATTACTCGATTAAATATCGTTCTCGGCCCGATGATCGTCGGACCAAAAATTTACTAGCTTCGCAATGACGCGGCCGGTATGCAACGCGCGGCAACGTTATTGCGCCCGTGTGCCCGCTGCATCCGGCTATGTAAATCCCGTCGCGATTTATTTTCTATTTTTGCAAATCGTGCCCGGGCTCATTGTTGCGTAACTTATACACTTGTCGTTCGATTGTCCATTAAGCCCGCGCTCGGTTTAACGGCACCCGGTAAAAAATTCATCCTGCCCCCGCGATTTCGCAGCGCGTGTAACTAACGCTTTGGTAAACGCCGGGCAATACGGTGCTTTCCATTTTACCCGCGGAATCGAAGGAAATTACATTTTTACCCGCGAAGCTCACGCAACCAGAGAAACTTCGCCCATATTTTTTCCCCGCCCTCCTCCCTTCTTCCCCTTCCTCTTTTTACCGGCGATTATTGCTTTTTTTTTATTCACCGGGCTTCCTCTTAAATTTATTTACCCTCCCCCCTCTTGCCAGCACTCTTTGTTGGCAGGGTGAATTATTATAAACATTTTACCGGTTGCGAATTTATTTTCTCGTTCGAAAGCAAAAGAGGGGGTGGTACTAGGAAAGGATCTTTGCGAGGCTTCGATACAACATCGGCTGCGTATCCTTTCGTAATATTCCGCGCATTGTTCCACCGGTAATCGCTCAAAGGCGACGTATTTCATTCGAGCGCAGCAGCGCACTGCCTTTAAGCCGCTTTCCGCGACCGACTAAAAAGGAGAATTAAAATCCTTTCCCCGCCTTCCCTCTCCCACCCCTTTTTTTCTGTTATCGGTGAAAGAGAAGGAAAGGACAAAGGAGAATTTTTGCGAAGATTATTTAGAAAGTACAAAGCGGAGGCACGGAGCGTGTAATTATATTTTCAAACTGCCAAGAGAATTAAAAGCAAATTCAACCGCGATTCGGCGTTGAACATTAACCCTTCTGGGGGCGAGTTAATTGCTCGCGATATTCGCTTTACTATTTTATCTGTCACGCGTTTGTGGGAAATTTCGAATTCTGCGAGATGCCTTTAATGTATAATATATGAGATTATAAAGAGGAGAATAAAATGTGTAATGCTTGACAGTTAAAGCTATCGTATGGAGAAACTGTATCCAACGGTATGCAATAATAATTTACAGTCATAAATAGACTATTAATATTATGGTTTTCACTGTAACGCGTAGCATAAAATTCTTGCCGCAAATGTATATGCAATCTAATAGATGCAGGAGTATTAAGTGTATTGTAGGTATTAATACTAAGATGCGCAGTCTGGTTGGTAGAATTTGCCCGTTTATCGACGGCGACGCGTTTCGCCGGAATCTTTTGAATGAGAAGTTGCCCTTCTGCAGGCTTCCGGTTCGCCGGATACCTGCGGATAATTCGGGAAGTTGCCTTGGACTTTCGTGTGTCAATGCTGAATGCATTGTGCGCCCATGGCGGAGGCGGTTTTCGACCACAGACCAATACAGGCTTCCCTGGCTAGTGGAGGATTTCAAAGGACTGGGAATTCTCTGCGTGAGTTGAATAGTTGTTGTAACAGGAACGGGAAAGTCGGATGTACCTTTTGTTGCCTCCCCAGCGTTATCGTACGACGCGTTATCACTTTAAGCTGTTCAACAGACCGCGCGCAATGTCGCATCAATTTTATCCGCGCTCCGTAGTCATTTACCTCGTTGCACGCAAAACGAATAGGTGTCTTTGTCGCGTTACAACTTTGCCTGGATTTAGGATAGACGTACCGATTAATGTTAGTGTTCCTCTATTCGCTTGAATTATTTTTATCGAACCACGTGGCATTAATTACCCTCGTCTAGCATTGAAATTTAAATTAATCGATAATCAATAGCGAGTGGAATTATTAGGCAATTTGGTCGGGATGCTGAATACTGAAGCCTAACAAAATGCGGAGAGGTTGCTCTGATTGATCCGAGCAAACGTTAACTCGCCCTCGTATTATTCGCCAGCAACAGCAGCAATTAACCAAGGCTAGAGTAGATGTCGCACGTACTATCAGTGTCCCTGTAATCGTCACCTTAATTCGTTTATTTAACGGCGAACGAATGCACGAAGAATCGAGACTAAGAAAATTTCAATACCAAATTTGGACTCGATTTTTACGTAACAACACAGATGGACGTTGCACGCGTGTTTCTATTTAATATTTAAACATGACTATTAGCTGGTGACGCGTGTCGTTTGAGCATAAAGACGCGACCAATGTAAACTTCAAGTAGAAAGTATGGAAATTTTCCTAATGCAGTAAAGGCGATGCATTTAGGGTTTATCTTCTGTTAGTCGTACAAACTGAGTTGCTAATATGTGCAAGGATCATTTGCATTTAATTAACAACTTTTCAAATGGCAGTACGAGGGACATTAAACTTTGTTATATATTTCCAACGAATTAGTAATCAGTAAAAGATCATCGAAAATAAAAGAGAAGTTAACAATTGTGGTGCTTCAAACCGGGACGATTCGTAGGTGAAATAACATCTAAAATAAATAAATGAAGTTGCTTCAAGCGATAAGCTTAAAGCGATGGCAATTAGTTGGCTACCGAATACTTTACGCTTTTAAAATGGCTGAAATGCAACGATCCGACGCATCGTACGTGTTCCCCGTTTCACAATCCATCGAGGGAATCTCGCTGCGCTAAATCTGGAATCTGGAATCTCGTATATCGAAGAAAAGGGTTAGTTAAGTGCGCTGATGAAGCGTCGATTCTTGCGCGCTTTATTCGACGAAGCAACGTAATCAGTTTCAAGTGAAGTGCTCCCCTCAGCGTTAAATTTCTCGCTACACGGAGCGGCGCCGATGTTGATAATAATTTTCCCGAGGAGCTAAATGTTCGAACGGGGGAAGATTTATCGTTCAAACATCGCGATATTACGCCGAGCGTGAATCGCGCGCCGACTGACGAACGATGCTGAAAAATTCAAACGGGCCAAGGGCGGGGGGGATGTGCGCGCGGACCTCCGATATAGCAGAAAATAAATACACCCGGATGGATTTATTACGAAAGTAATCAAACCTTTTAACGATGCCGATCACTCGATTGGAAACGCGCGTAGCATTTTCCCGTTGCCGGTGCATTCATTTTCATCGCGTACGCTTAGATTTCATCCCCCTTTCTCTTCCTTTTTCCACGCGGCATTTCATCTCAGGCATCACAGCTTTCATTCTGCTGTTTACAGTCGAAGTTCAGCTCGAAGTGTGCAGGAAGGACGAGGGCTACTCAGCAATGTCTGAGTAATTGGTAAAATTCAAGTAAAAAATTCATTAACGCTAACCGTACCGGCATTTTGCATACGCCTATTCGATAAATCTTTCCGAGTGAAAGAAGAAGCAAGAAGAAAGACAAAATGTGAGAGACTGCTTAATCGGACATTACAGAAATTGTCGTACGATTGTCGAATGTAGAATGTTAGACGAAATATTTGAAAACCGATCGTTTTACCGGCAGTGATACGGTTAACGTTTAAAGTAAATTACATTGAGTTATTGTCAGAGGTAAACGAGCGTTTGTGTATTCTTGAAGAAGGTTCTACACGACCAAAAATGGAGTTGTACCGTTTAGAAACACGCCGCTTCAATTTCCCTTGTGAAAACTCGCAGCAACGTCGGTGGTGGTTGCAGTTCTGGCGAATCTTGGTTGCAGCAGCGATTTGCAACGAAGAATTTGTCTTTATTCGAGCTTATCCGCGCAGAATGACGGAACACTTTGTCTCGAATTTTTGCTCACGCCACGGCCGTAAACTCGTACATTATGCAACCGCGAGTTCTGCTGCTTGAACGCGTTCCTCTCGGCCGTGTATGCCGGCACACAAACGGCGAACGACCACTTTGTTGCACGTCGTTGCACTCGATGCGGTAGATTTTCACCTACAAATCTCCTAGGACGGTGATTCGGAAATTTTCGCCTCTTCCAGTGGAGATTTCAAGTTACCGTAACATCGCGCCACCCGAGAGTTCCTTCAAACCAGACCCCCGGCAACTTTTCTCAACTTCCCATCCGCGATATTCGCCTGGAAAAATTTTCTTTCCCAAACAGTGGTCGTTTCTAATTCACCGAATACCCTTGGGAAGCTTAATTTTTTACACGCGTCCCCTTTATCCGCCTGAGTTTCTCAGAATGCTTCGCACTCCGTTCACGTTGCTACGGAGACGCGCATAAATTTCCTCGAAACACGAAGATTTAAGATATTTCTTTATTTTCGTCGATTCAATTCTCATTCCTTACGAAACGAAGAGATCGAAGACAATTCTTCCCCTTCCCGAAATACGCAATGCTTTAAATTCTCACACAGAGCCGTAAAAACGTGTTAGCTTGTACTATTAACTCTTTGGCTTACAACGACGAGTTCGTAACATCACAGTGTTAAGTTCCGAGTTCTCGAGTAGACACTAATTTAGACTTTGCGATTGCTATCCGTTTATTTTGCGACCACTGCATTATTCGACACGTCAACAGAATTAGATTAAAAGATCGGAGAACGGGAGGATGTTTTTCCATGGGTGAGAAATCGGGAGGCGAGACGGTTTGACGTGATTAATTAAGCTTTATTTGCTCCTTGCGCCGTGTATAAGGCTGCGGGGGTCAACGATCTCGAACGTCGTCCGGACGGATCGATCCTAAATCGAAGGGCCATCGGTTAACCGATGGTGCGGCGACACTCGAATGGCCACCCTTATTGGTTCACGGATCAGTCACGGCTCACCGGTTCACTGACACTTCACGGCAACTTACACACGCGTGTGCTTAAGTAGAAGCACTACCTCCGGACGAGCAATACTCTACGCCCTATGGCGTTTGCTAATTCTGCTCGATCTTTGAAAAATCCCAGCAACAAGCGAATTTTAACGATTCATCTTCGAGAAGCCTGTTAACCCTTTACAAACGGGAAATAATAATCGCGGAAATTGCAAGCTTTCGATACGTGTTTGTTGCTCAATTGTTAACCCTTTCGCTACGGCAGCTTAAAATTCGAAAGGGTTTTTAATACACGGGTGAGGATAATTTTGACTAATTTAGGAATAAGGTTAAATATTCGGATAGACTTGGTATTATTGATCGAATCGTAAAGTAATACGAATAACAGTTTAAATGTTATTGATACGTAAGGCGAAGTATAGACGTGTTTTAGCAAACGATGGCCCAGTTTTTGACAACGTATATATGTATATATATACGTCCTAACAGGAAGCAGAAATATATTAGATAGAAGTAGATAATAGCTACACACTATGATTCAGAAGAACAATAATTAAATGCACAGGTGCACATTACGAAAATTGAATAAAACAAGGTTCAGTGGTTTATCAATAGACTGCGGAAAGCACAAAATACACGCAACACGTAAAAACATATAAAATACTCCAAATAAATTGTAAATATTTTAATGGTCCAACAAACTTTTCTTCAGGTTTTGCAAATGAATACTAAATAATACTATTACCTATTTACTTAATAACTCGATAAATAATATAGTATTACCTAATAACGGTTTAACAAGTTTAATATAGAATCTAAGGTAATAGAAGTAAATAGAAGAGCAGTCTAATTATTATCAACCGTTCCTCGTCTCATTAATACACCTTGGTTAGAAACTTTTGTGCAGCCACTATATGTAAGTCCGTATCCTATCGAAAGGGTTAAATCTTAGCTGGAAAAATCTTCTTCGCCTTTTCTTTTCGGAAGAATTGCGACGAACACGGCTGGGTAATCGCCGATCGGATTCCTGGAGAAGCGCAGGGAGGTGTAGATGAATTTCCGGGCGACTCGAGTTCCTCGGTTCCCAAGAGATGCACCGCAAGTCTGGTCCGGATACCAGTCCACCGAGAACTATGCACCAAGGTAAACGCCGGATACGGGGGCGAGCTGACAGGGGAGAGATCGCTGAAGTATATAACCCGGATAGTCTGCTAGATGAGATTCGATTCAGAGAGTAATCCAGTAGCCGAGCGAAAGGAAAATTAACGGCAGTCTAAGGACCCGGGATATTTCACCCTCGCCCTACATCGGATTCTTGCGAATTTCAATGCGCTCGATTAAACGCGGTACAATCGATCGTGCAATGCTGTGCAAAAATCTTAGGCCGCTATAGGTTCGCTGGTTTTGCAGCGAAAATTCGATTCGCCGATGAATAATCCATTTCTTTGGTGTTCGTTTTAGGATTCAGTTTTAGTAACGTTGGATGTTTACTTGATCTTAAACATACTTTGCTAGTATCTGCTACGATATTTATGGACAAGCTGTAAATTCCTATTCGGGTGGAAGCTTGTTTTCGCGATAATACATGTTCGTCAAGCCGGTTACAAATAGTGGATTATTTATTGATAAACCTAATTGATGTACTCTTGGAAAGCGTTTACAAATGTTGTTATAGAGAAGTATGGTATTAAGTATCTCCTTCGTTATGTTAATCATTCGTGTTTTTATTTGATTATAATATTTTTTAGAGATCTAAAGATATTAGACCATTACGATATTACTGGTTTCAAGGGAAGCGTTTCCAAATGTTATCGTAGGGAAATACAGTTTTAAATATCATCATCGTCGCGTTGGTCCTTCGTGCTTTTATTTGATTAAGATATTCTGCTAGTTATACAACTCAATTTTATCCCGTCTTCCTTCTTTTATAATTTAAAAAAACAACAACAAAAGGTTCATCATAAATATCAGAAGTTAAAATTGCGCGTATCAATTGCGCTTCCTTTGTGACTTTCTCGAAGCAAGAAAATACTTTACAAAAACAAAAGCAAGCTTAGGTAAGAGAAATATAACTCGTTCGCGAAATAACGAAGGTGTAATTTTCGATACGCGGTCAAAGGATTTCGCGCAGCGCTGAATGAATCACGAAATAATCGAAAATTGATATCTAATAATCGACGGGCATAAAGCGGATAGAAGAAGAGGAACGAAGCTAATTAATTTGCACGAGGAAAATGAGGAGCCGAATGAACGTTAATTATACGTCGAAGGCAATACGTATTTAATGGAAGTAATCCGACGGTATTAAAATCATAAATATTCATTGCGCACACTTTGCGCGTGGCTTGCGCGAAAGCAAATAAAGCGAGATTGCGGGTAGTGGCGGGAGGCGCGCAAAGGGAGATTACATTTCTCTGTTATAATCAATGATGTAGAGGCGGTCAATCGCGGATCGACGTTCAAAGTTCCTTTCGCAGCGTGTGCGTCGGTGTAAGTCGGATTGCTATTCACCCTGGAAACACGCGGGATTCTGTTGACTCTTTGAAGTGAAATTAGGGCGCACCGGATGTCCAATTAACATCTTCGGCTCTTTGCGTTCCGCAGCCGGGGCAAATTAATTGCCGCGATTAAGCCGCGAATATCTCTATCTGTATTCGGATACTCGGATCCGCAAAAACATTGAACGACTCGCCTCAAAGCGTATTCCACCCGTTCAAATTAATATCTCTCGACGGGTTTAACAGTTGCGCGAGAAACAGGCTACTTCGGTGGTATGCAAAAAGTCGAATCGAGCCCATTTCCGAGTTTTTGTAGAGCAAAATTGCCCGCAAGATGTTGTTGCAATTTTGATCCGCTTATCTATTCGTTTATCAACCCTTTCGTTATCGAAGACGTATATATACTTACCGACACAAGTTAAGAAACAAAGTAGTCACTTACGAATCCCTTCGCTTCTAAGATTCACAGCTTAGAATTTACAGTAGCATAGAAATATAGTATTACGTACGTTAATAAACAATAAGTTCTTCTACTTTTGTTTCAAATGCATGTATCTCGAAAGCGAGCGACGACATAAAGCTTGGCAAATACGTGCAATGTTTCTTAACTTTTGTCAATAAGTGCTAAGTAATGAGGGCTTCAGATAATTGTACAATCATAGGTTCAAAGTTTACGTATATTTTTTCTATGGTACACTGCGGTATCTTGTCAATTCATGCAACAACACTGCACTACAATTAATCGTACGAAACGTTTAAACACTTGTATTTATACTGTTTTCGTAACGATTAAATGGATTCTTCTTTCCACTTCGAGTTCTCAATTTTAAGCTGCTGTAACGAAAGGGTTAACCGAGCAAGGAATCCTTTATCGTATAATAAGACCACCAGTCTTGGGAAAATGTTACTCGAAATGGAAAGGGATAATAGCTGTTCGAAATATTAAGTGTACAAATTAATTCGGTTGCCTCGTTGGTTAAAATTTGCAACCATTTTATGGACCCAAACTCGTTACAGAGGAAATTCGTTATTTGCTCGACAGAATGATAAAAAAAGATGACGCGAAATAAAGGCGATTACTTGGAACGTTAAAATTCCGTTTGACTGGTTGAATTTTACACAGGAGGCGCCGAATTAATTTGCACACCTAGTACTTTATTTCAGACCGCTATTTTCAGTGTGTATCGTTGCTCGAAAATGAAGATAATATCAATTCAATTGAACTAAAAGGTTTTACAGTCAAAACGATTAAAAATATATAACGAATGGAACTGTTCGATTGATATCGCGAGTCGCTGTACATACGTGTAACGTTCCGAAGAATTTGCCTACCTTCAACCCTTTCAACGCTTTGAGAAAGCGACATTTCGTATGCAACAACCTAATCCTAGAATTAGATTGCGCTATTATTGACACACAGACGCGCGCACACTGCAGCAACCCGTGAATGATGTTGTAAATGGAAATACATAGCCGAGTCACGGTCTCGCGGACGCCATAAAGCTGCTAACATAGCGGCAAGTAGAATAGGTCCGTATATAGTCGGACCATGTACACGATTATCGCTAATCGTAGAAGGCAAATATATTTGTAGTTTCCCACCTTCGAATCGAAGTGCTTTTAAACTTCTCGCGTAAAATACACATTAAACACGCGCGTAGAAAATTTATTTATCTATTTATTCGTTTATTTAGTAGTACACCGGACAAAACATTTCAATATACGTAACTTAGGAAATAGTCGTAGGTGGACGAAAGGTAAAATACCTTATGTAGTATAGTCTCAGCACGTTTATATTTATTTATTTATTACTATTAACGGGCTTCCCGTTGTATACGATTAGTACTACGGAATAGTTAGAGAAATAACAGCTTTACGCTGTCAACCTGTTAACTGCGGATGACGAGTTAACACGTTTTATGAGTTACTAGTGTTTCGGATATACTATTTCACTTTTCAAGAAATTTCTTATCTTCTAAAGCATCTTTATATTGATATCAGAAACGCGTTATATATTACATTTATATTCGCAGCAATTAAACGTGCTCTAAACAATATTCGTTCCTGTTTATTCGTTTCTATTTCTGTGTATAAAGAAGACTCTGACTGAACAATTCCGCAGTTAACAGGTTAAGAAATCTCGAGGCTCGAAAACTAAAAGCCAAGAATTCTGTACGCTCCACTAGCGATATTCCGAATACGCACGACGAAAGATAGACTAGCCGAAAAGGTGAAACCAAGATCGACCATGTCACAACAGGATAATACAGCCACAGTTATTCGAGATATAGTCACGATTCACCGTGTCACTGGAAAATGCTTGGGCGCGGGTTATCGAAAAGCGGAAGCAAAGGAATAGTCGAGTGATATTCGAGCAATCTGGCCGCACGCTAGCGGCGCGGCACATTGGAAGCTTGTGAATCAATACTTAAGCGTTCGCCAGGGCTGCAAGCGTGAATGTCTGTCTCCGCAAACTTTGCCAGATGTTGCATTAACGGTGCCGCTCCGCAACGGGGAGATGTGTGACTGCAATGTATTATTTTACAGCGGCAAAATGCAGCGACTAACACGCCAAGGGAAAACTTGCAGCGGCGGAAGTGTTTGAACGCGCGCCGTCTGCAGCTGCGATTAAGGCGACTCCGCAGAGGCGGCAGCGTGAACGACGACAGACTATACACACTGCGACGCCGAGGGGTCGTCCGTTAACAGCGAATGTGAAATTATAGCGACAGCTCATGCCCATTTCGGCGCCCGCTCCCCCCTTTCTGCGCTCTAACCGTGTTCGTCCGTTTCCCGCCGCGCCGTTTACCACCCTCCTGTCAACCATCATTTATCCCCGCACTTCACCGTGTAGATTTTTGAAGAATCCCGGTAAAAATGTTCGCCGGCCGGGGAAATTATTGCACCCACGAGGCGACGCCGCGCACCTGGTTACACGCTGGGTATCGCGAAATTTAAAGGATCGGCTGGCGGCCAACCCTTCGGGAATCGCCGGAGTATCGTTCTCCAAAAAATAGCTGCAAACCTGAGAGAAAGGGGTAAAGCGTGGGTTCTACGGTGGCGGAGGAAATATTGTAGCACCGTAGAATGCTTATTACCGAAAGATAATCGACGCGTGCTGCGTTATACCGAGGGTTCCTCGATCGTTTAACCATGTTGGGGGAATTCTTTTTGTTGCAAAGTTGCCGCGTTATAGCGGAGGGATTCCCTCGATTCTTTAATCGTGTCGTAGAATTATCGTGTTTTGCGTACTGCCATTTTAAGGTTCGCGCTTTAAGTCACTTTATTTGACTATTTTCGAACGTCGTTAACATAAGGATCGTTCCAGTTCTGGGCACGCGATTGTTCAATCGCTCTTTTATTTATGAACACCATTTTTATACGTTCAATATAACACATTCATTACTACGTAATTAAAACGGTACAACAAAGTCCACGGTCCTTCGTACTGTCACTTGAAAACTTGTCATTTCAATGGAAACACGTTTTCACGTATATTAACCCTTTGCACTCATGTGGCAAGCAAAA
The DNA here is from genome assembly GCA_028830335.1 of Eucera pruinosa. Lineage (NCBI taxonomy): Eukaryota > Metazoa > Arthropoda > Insecta > Hymenoptera > Apidae > Eucera > Eucera pruinosa. The sequence goes on from JAMYCR010000014.1 coordinate 1,026,593, forward strand.
GGGCCAACCGTCTACAAACGGCACATTTACTTCCCAATATTTATTTACAAATATTAACCCTTTGCGGACGAGTGTCGACAAATAGTCTCCTAATCATTTCTTGGCTTTCTCATCCTATGTCGACTTTTAAAGCAGAATAACTGAACGTAATGAATACTTAACGCAATAATAAACAATTGAAATCGTTAGGAATTATATGGTTTGGAACTCGAAAGCCTGAAAATTCAAAGACTTACAATTCAAAACTAAAGTACTCCCATAGGTGTTATTACTTCTCGTCCGCAAAGGGTTAAGTGTAAACGAATATACAACGTCTATGCGTTGCTACGTAAACCGAAGTGAACATTTCTTTACTTACGATTCTCTATACGTTAGTTTCCTATGAAATAAACGAATCGAAGTGGCAGTTGTAGGAACAGTGACAGGACGTGGATCATTTACCCTATTCATCCGTCCGACTAATGAAAGTCGCGAAACTCTCTATTGTTCGTTGTCGTCTCTCATAGCTCTCTAATCGATACCGAGGATGATCTATTTGTCCGCGCGTAAATGACCGTATTAGCCGCGGTGCGGAATTTCTTGCATCGTTCTGGCTGTGTGCCTCTGCGCGCAGTTTTCTAGAAATTAATCCGACGAACGGCGCGCGGTGCATGGAAATACACGCGGATGCCGGTAGTAACGCCGCGTACCGCATCGATCCAGACGCGTGTTTGCTTTGCCTCACGTAATAGGTTCGCGTAAGAACGTTCCCGCGTAACGGATTGTGATTTGTGCGATAATAAATGTCCAGGCTTTACGGCCGTCGGGAGTATAAATTCCGCACTTTTGTCGCTTCCGGGCTTTCCACCATTGACTGGCCATAAAGGGAGATGAGCTCGGGGTAAATACAAAGAATGATGGATTCATCTAGCCTGGCGCGCCTCCTTTCTTTTGTTCAACCTACCTATATGCATGCACCGTCAGTCATTCATAATATATTTATGTTGAATGTAAGGTATAATAGCAGTGACAGCTTGTCGATAGAATATCCCCAATAGTTTGATACATTGCTCCGACATTATTGGCTATTATATATTATTCCAGCGCGTAACTAAGATCGATGGTGGCCGCCGACTTCGCCTACCACATATATCGCTTCTAGAATCGTTTCGATACATTTTTATTAACCGCCTCTCCTTTTCCATCTCGTCGCTACGTCGCGGCAATTATCGCCAGATCACGGCGAATCCTCTTTATTCTTTCGCGTTTCTGAATGGGCAAGAAATTTCTTCGATCTTCCGTAATCCGCGTTTCATTTACCTTTATAGCGAAAGAAATTAAAAGTTAAGTTAGCAATAGAATTACCGAAACGGTCCAGGTGACTGGCTACAAATTTGCCGTGAAAATTGTATAAATTTTGCAACGATGCAGCGTGTAGAATATTCCGTGGTTTTCCGTGCAAAGTATAATCGAAGCTTTATCGTGCTTCGGTGTAAACAAGGAGTACGTTTTAGTCGTCGATAGTTCTAGGATTATTTTGCGCGAGCTTCGGTTAAACGATATCAATTAATCCGATCGAATGCTGTTCCTATTTGGTCCGCCTAAAATCCAATAATTACCAGGCAACGTTTAGAAGCAAAAGTAACTTCTTCCATCGAGCAACAATGATATCGGATAACCGTTTAATCGATATATCGGTAGACCAACAGCTCGTACATAATTTTCCTTCAAAAGCAAACGCCACAGTTTTCAGCTGGAGTGACAACCGACTGTTAAAAAGAAGGAATAAAAATGGGCAGAAAGTTTGCTGGAAAAGAAAGAAACGTTGCATGATCGGAGCGTTTACTCGGCGCTGGGTTATTAAAAGTATACGAATGCTTTTAGCGTATCAGCGAACCCTCGCGTTTCGTTAGCGAAGAAAGAAACGATAGCGGCGCACGTAGCCTCGTTAAGCTAAACATTATCTAAACGGGAGTTGCGCGGGTCGGCGACGATTTTTAATTTACCCTAACCGCGGATACATCGGGTCGCGTGCGAGAAACAAACGCGTTGATATTCGATCGCTTCGAATCCCCGCGTCGCGGAAGATACGGCTAATCTAAAAGACTCGAATGCAAAAGCAATGGAGCGTGCACGTTCGAATAGAAAATATACAGCGGTTGCGTTTAGATAACGAAAATTTCTACTCCCATGCAATGCACGCGGAAGAAACGAAATACTACATAGATTGTAGCACGTGAATCGTTGACTATTGGATCGTGCGTCTATTCCTCTGAATCTTTACCCCATTGCCTTGCGAATTCTTCGCGGACTAATCGTTTACCATTTCACACTGTTTAAGTTGCGAAACGTTGAAATATTATAAAGGATTTATATTTGGTAATACTTAATGTTGCAAGCTGAAGTTATAATTAGAACTAGAATTAAAATTGATTAATACATGCAGGGCGTTTTTATTTATTTATTTATTAAAGGGGGTAAACCGTTTAGAGTACAAAGAAACATTAAGAATAATCGTAAGAGTTTAAAGAACGCAATACGTGAGATTTGAAGCTAGCTGGACTACAAATTGTTAGGTCATTCCATGAGTAACGTTGCTTCTTTCATTTCTTTAAGCAAGCGTGTCCAAAATTATAATTTAATTAAATTATATATTATATATATATATAGAAGAAGTGCAAAAATTTCCTACAAAATTGTAGAAATCACGGAGAGCAATATTCAACGAATCGGCGACCGAAAACAGGTGTAGCAAGTGTTAATAATTTACACCTGAACTCAACGGTGGGGAAAGGGTTAAAGAACTTTCGCGGCGTTCGTATAAAACACGCAACCGAGTTACTCGAATCGCGGCGAGATACAGGGGGAGGGGGGAAAAAAATGCCGCGAAAGGGGATGGAAATTACTGGCTGCACCGCGGCAACTATCAATTCGCTTTTCCAATTTCCCGAAACGCAAACAGCCGCGCGATCACCTTCCGTCTGGAATCACCGACTCGATTGACAATTAATATTCTCGGTTGAAAGAGCCGAGGACTCGATCGACTCGATACCATCGATTACCCAAACAACGCGTCCAATTAATTCCAACCCCAAAGATCAACCCACCCTCCCCCTCACCTCTCTATATTTCAACTTCTCTGCTTTCGTTCTCGCAGCTCGGATCCAGCGAATCTCGCGGCTCTCGTAGCTTTAGCTTGGAGAGAAGCTAAAGCTACGAGTAGCTTTTAAAAACCTTGCTAATCGAATCGCACCCCCGAAGAACCCCTGTTGGAAGATTGAATTTTCGACCGCAACCTTTGTCACCCCGACCAGAGCCGATCCCCGGCGATTGAATTTCACTTTTTATCATATCTCGGTTGGCCTTCGAGCGAAATTTTCTTCCCCGCGGCTCGCGGGCAAACTTAAACGACGCGACCCTTATCGCACCCTCGCCGACTTCCGCCATCGCGCGTCCCGTGAGCCCCTCTGGGACCTGAAACCGCTGTTTGCACGCCTAATTGGTATTCTTACTTTCCGAGTTGACGAGCTCTCCCCGGCTCATGCATATATTCCGCGGGGAGCCACCCCTTTTAACCCTCGATACCAAGCACACCGACGCCGAACCTGTAAACGTATCGGTGCTTTATCGCGCAACTATCCACCGCCGCTTCTTCTCGTTTCCTTTGTCGTCTCGCATTCTTTTTCTTTTTTCTCCGAGGACGTAAAAGACGGAGAGTGCACTGGGAATTTGGTATAGCTTCCCGTTCACGCGTCGCTTTAATCCTCTGCTTTACGAATATTCTTGGAGATCGTTCAGTGGAAAGTGGACCGTTTCGTAGAGTTTAACCTTTCGCACTCGAGAGGCGATTCCAAGTCACCGAAACGAATTAGCTTTGAAATCTGTCGAGTGATATATTTTGTATTTCCGAATGATACAAATTCTCCCCATCTATGCATCGAAATCGTTTCCAACATTAAGCGGTTAATTCTACTACATTTCTTTCGAATTCCTCCGCGTCGCGCGCCCACGTGCGTTTCATCTACTATTTTCGGACGTAGAAGAATTAAGATCTCGCATGAAACAGGGGCAAATTCCCAAGCCCGTATCGAGGAAAATTAGCCCGCGAAAGGAGGGCTTTGTAAATCGCGTCACGTGTCCCGTCGCGCGCCAATCAAAGGCCATAGAGGAGGCAGCCAGTGCGGGTCACGTTCGCAGTGTAGACTAATTCGCGGAACTGTCAACCGGCGTTTACTGTGTAAGACGATCCGTGCGGAATGCAGATGAGGGGATGCTTTAGAGATGCTCGTTACTTTGCATCCTTCCGAGGGACGTTCATCCGTGCTAAGTTCTTTGCAAGCGCCCCCTCCCATCGAATCTTCTTTTTCTCCGACCACCGTGTTACGCAACAATTGTTTCTACTCCATTTCTTTCTCATTCGAGACACAGTGGTAATCATAAATTCACGTGGAGGACTCGTAATTTACTCTGCTAGCTGCGGCATTTTTCGATCGAAATCTTCTTTACACGTAGAAATAGAATCGAATGAACAAGAATTAATGTTGTTTAGAGGACGTTTAATTGCTGCGAATATAAATGTAAAATAGCGATGTTTTTGATACCAATGTAAAGATACTTTAGAAAATAGTATATGCAAAGCATTGGTAACCCATAAGACGAGTTAACTCGTCATCCGCTAGTTAATGGGTTAAATTATTCGTGGACTAAATATGTACGTGGATAGGAGAGGATTAGGTAAAACGAGATGTGAAATGTTTTATAGTTTGCTACACTTGTTTATACGAAAGAAATACAAGTGATAGACACTTGAACAAGATAATATACTTAGCAAGCGAAGTATATCTTTGTTTACATTTTACGCGGAAACTCGTGGAATATTCTCAATAATTCATCGCTGCAAGTTTATACTATAATCTTCGTAGTAAATTAGTATACCTTCATTTTGATCAGCTTGGTAGTTTCAGTGTTGTTTGTACAATTTTCCAATAATCGCGGAATCGCCAAGGAAACGTGCAAAATTATTTAACGAAACAATAATTGCTTACAAAGTGACATCGAACGATTCTCGAATATCGCAATCCGATCTATTTTTCCTTTCAATCTTCCCTTTATTCCTTTAGCTTTGCGCTTTTGAAAGCTACTGTATCGTAATCTGCGTGCTGGCAACGTTGAATGCAGCAATTCTTTGCGGGCAACTGCCGTTTATTAAGCTTTAACGGGAAAGTAAACGCTAAGAGGATGCAGGTTGTAGTCGGGCGCAACGTTCCCCTGGAATTTTTTAATATTTCGCTGTTGCGCGTAACACGGCCGGCCGGCTACTCGATATCGCCCGGTATTAATGTTAAAACCGAAAGTGGCTGCTTCCCCAAACCACCGGCAAGTTTGCGGATTTTGTTGGCTAACACTTTTTTGTTTGCTTCGGGGCTCTCTCTGTTCTATCGTTCGAAACTCCCAAACCGCTTATCTTATATTTTACAACGCAACGTTCAACGAAGCTCCTGTTTACCTAATTTTTTAATTTTAAAACGCTCCGCGGGATGATTCGAAACTTTCGTTCCAACTAAAGAGAAGAAGTCGCTGTTAAAGTTAGCAGAAAGCAATCTTTTAAAGCGCAATTTTCGATTTTTCTTTTTTTTTTAAAGACGACTCGGCTGCTAAAAAATCCCAGAAAATTCTCAGACGTGTATTCCATCGATTAAAGTATCCTAGATTTTTCTTGTAACTTCTTACGCGAAGCAGTCAAAGAAATCGATCTTAAATCATAAACGACGTTTCGGTCTAAAGCTACCCTAATAATAAGGATACGGAGTTGAAGTTTATTTCTTAAGCTTAGTTATATTTTATATTATACTTTTAAGTATATTTCAAGAAATTGTTTTTTACCTTCCCGCTACGAAGAACACACACATATATATATATATATATATATATATATATATATATATATATATATATATACAACTTCAATGAAGTATATGTATATTTTCTCTATAGCGCAATATTGTTCTTTTGCCAATTCGCGTAACAATAGTACACCATAATTAATCATATCGAACATGCAAATCCTTACGTTCATACTATTTTCATATTAGTTAAACGGATTCATCGTTGCACTGTAGATTCTCAATATTAAAATGCAGTAATGAAAGGAATAATGTTTCGACGGATATGTAATATATCGCGCGCCTCTTTTTAATTAATGAAAAAGTATTTCGGTTATTTGCTTTGACCATAGAGCTTGCGCCTCTTTTTAATTAATGAAGAAGCATTTTGATTACTTGTTTCAATTGGACTGAAGAAAAATGACGACCATCCATCTCTCCAAACCGAGCATAGGAATAAACCAGCGCAAGTTTCTTTCTTGATTGCAAATGCAATACGATATTGCGCCAGGAAGTCAATTTTCGAGATGTTACACTGAAATTTTATACGTTGATACCGGAATCGAGTATAATAAAATTCTTAAAAAAGTGTGGCGTTTAACCCGCTGAGTTACGAAATTCTAAGCCTCGTTATTAGCATTCTAAAGCTCGACAATGCTTCGATCGGTAGGATTCGTTGCATAATTAGCTTCGATTAGTGAGAAAAGTTTCCCAAAAGGACTAGTCGAAAAAGATCCACGACTCGGTTGTCCGTTACCCGGTCGTCGTATCGTCGGCCAATAAATTAGACGGCGAGAAAGAAAGGAAGACGATGAAATTTCGCAGGATAATACAATCTGCCGGCGGGATCCCTCGAGTTTCTTATTTTTCAGTTTGCAACCCCTACGAGTTGCTCCTTTATTTCCTGCGCACCCCGTGTTTTCGTACATTCGACTAAAAAGGCAAAGAGAGAGAAAGAGAGAGATAGAAAGGTTTCCTCGTATCTCCTCTTGTCGAGAACCGAGGGAACGCGACAAATTGAACCGGAGAACAATCCTCCGACGCGTATTTCAAACCTTCAAAGAATTTCCCCGGTAGAAGTTAGCAAAAAGTTGCTTGAATTAAGCAACCCTTGCAGAGGAATAAAGTATTTTAACAACGGTAGAGGAGCTCGTTATCAACTCATAAGTATCTTTAAGTACCTCGAAAGTAATTCTTTCCCCGGCGAAGCACAAGTTAAAAGAGCCGACGAGAGCGGCTAGAAGACAGTTTGAAGCGAAGTGAATTTTCTACTTCTATTTGCCGGACTAGTGGCCGTTCTCCTATTCTACTTGCCGCGCGTCCGCTTTTAGACTACACGCGTTAAGGTCGGACCTATTCTACTTGTCCGATCGCGGACTATCCAGCTCCACTTTTCCCTCCATTCGAGCATGCTCCGCCTGATGGCGGTCCAATTTCGCTTGATGGATCAATGACGTTCAACCTCTGTCCCTGCTATGCGCGACAAGCCCATTCCACTGCCATGATTAGAGACGAATCTACCCTGCCAGCCTCGCTACTATTCCACGTACCCGTTTACTATTATTTGTTCGTTTCGTTATTCACCGTGACTCGCGAAATTCATCGAACAGTAACGTTACTATACAAGATTATTTCGCCATTTTATTCTAGTTTAGTTTAGCTTAGTTTGATCGTTTTTTTCCGGGGAAAGTTCGTAACGATTTTGGAGAAATATCGAGGTAATCGAAACGTATCGAGTAACACGTGGACAAATATAATTTTATCGTTTGATACACATGGTAATAGCTTTGGTGACTTTTAGCCATCAATTTAGCAGCTTCATAATTTCTTTCTAATAAAGTTTTATGAACCTTTCGGATGAATACACCTAAGTAACTTTGCTATGCCTCTAATGTATTCTAATATTCCGTTCTTGTCAAAAATTGTACTATACACGTCATCTTCGTGTTCCTTTTCAACTTCGTCAAAGCCATAAGGGTGCACTTATATTACGTAACGCGTAAAGGAGATTCATTTGCTCGAGCTGCTTCAATTCAATGCTCTCTTACGTGCCATTAATGTTTCTTTTCGCTCTATTGTAAATGTACAATATGCAACTCGGGTCAGTTCGGATGCGAGTTACAGATATCGCGTTTAACCATTTCGCGTTCGGTGTTAACGAAAGGAAGTTCGAAAAGTGCGGAAAGGCAGAGTTGGAAAAGTCAAACGAAGCGAAGTAACTCGCTCGTCCCCTGCAAGCTCTACAATCGAAAGCTTTTCTTCGCAAAATGAATTTCTATTCCTGGAGTTCTTCTTCGTCTCCGGTGGAAAGGTGTTCCCTCCTCTCCGAGGCGAGACATTTCCTTGCGCTTTCAAGCGTGCACTTTTTGATCTCACTGTCCTTTCGTATAGCGGAAACGCTTTAGCGAGTGCAGCGCACACGTGCACACATTCGATCGGGGACACGTTCAACTTTCGCCTGTCTTTCTCTTTCGAGTTCCCTTTCGAGTTCCGCTTGCCGTGCGCGCGGCAGACGTGCACAACGATACACATTTTTCGGCGAGGAAATACGCGGAAACCGCGTGCTCCTTGCGTGCAGCAACATTTAGATATCGATTTATTCATGAATGCATATTTTTCTGGGCTTCGGTGCAATCAGGAAACGAGACATTTTTGAATTGCAAATAAAAGCTGTTACAAGGGAGTTGGCGACAAACATGTTATTACGATTTTTTTTTTCTTCTGTTTGTTATATAGTCGCCATTCAAACGTGTAGAGGAAACGTGCTCGAAACGGGATACTTAACCCTTTCATTGTGTGCCAATATTTAAGTTGTCGACGTTGATACGTAGAATTGGTGTAAATTAGAAATGAACGCGAATTCGCATCGAAAAAATAGTTAAGGTAAAGCGAACGTAATAAAATGTTACATTGCTATTAAAATAACCCTTCGAGTATTGTTACATAATGACAAATTAGGAAATTAATTTATGTCGTATTGTATAAAATCCACACCTGTTATTATTGACGTCTTTTACAGTGAAATGGTTAAGAATACTATTCATACATGCTTTCATTGGTAGTTTGATCGTGTCTACTATATTCTATCGTGTAAAAAATATACGGGAAACAATTAAAAACAGTGTTTTGCATATATTAGCTGTATAGAAAACCATAGCGTGTAAAAACGTGTGCTAAAATTTCCTGACAATTAGACGAATTTGTTACTGGACGACATTTAATCAGTTTCTTCTTAGATAAAGTCGAATGCTAATAAAACTTTAAGTTCCAAAGGTCTCGAGTAATTTCTGCTCGCCTTTCAAAACCATTCTTAAACTTTTGGTAGCTTTATCATTTAGCTATTGTACCTTTCGTTTGAAAATAAAAATCAGGTCTCTCTACGTTCATTTTATTTAATTCAATATCGGTTTTTATAGTTTTATATGTAAAGAATTCTTGATGTTACATATTTGCATTGTTAAGTAAATGAAACCTTCTTCGTTCATTTTACATCGTTCAATGTCGATTTCCATAGATTCATATAGAAATAATTTTCGATATTATTAAGTAACCTAAACCATTACGTTTATTTTACGTTACTTAATATCGGTTTCAATAGGTATATATGAAAATAATTCTTGATATTATATATTTGCACTGAAAACGGTAAGCTTGATTTTCTTTTACCCAACCGAGAACAATCTTTCAAATGCTATTCATTCCGTTTAGGCGGAAGTTTCCCCTATAAGCGGAAGACTGAAGCATACACAGGTAGCTTCGCAAACGTCCGAAGTTGAAGAGCAAACCGTCGTTAAAGTTAATCAGAGAAAGAACTGAGAAAAGCAACGTCTAGCTGGACCAAGTGGTTCGACCGAAGTCGTTCACCGAGTTCTAATTTTTGTCGTTGCTCGCTTTGTACAGAATCTCTTTGTATTTTCAAGCATTCTTCCGATCCGAGAGCTCCCCGGCGTCCTCCAACTCTCTTCCCAACTTCAGCTTCCTCTTCTTATGTGTTACCAACCACGCGATGAAGCACGTTCTCAATGAAATGCATCAAAAGTACCTTTGTGCATTTTCTTCTCCGACTTATTCCAGAAAAAAGAGATCGTCCCGCCGAAGTATAGTCTGCAATTTATTTCGCTCTCCCTGCGCGATTTTTCGTCTCACTTTAACCCTTGATTGGCACGGCGTCACGTTCACCTGTACTCGTGAGCAAAATCGAAGGATTAGAAGATGTTGATCAACGAAGTTGTCAATATTTGAGTTACTGTAACTTCGTGAAAAGGAATCGTACGACGATTAACTTGGACTCATTTTAAAGCAGCCGGCCTCTACTTTCGTGCATAGGTAATTACATAGATGATTCTCGAAAATATTCTCACTTCTATGAGCAGAGTGAAAAGTAGCTTTTTATTTTAAAAGTACGGTAAATTCAAATGACTCGAGGGTTGTTAATAAATTTCTTCTGTGGTTCATTTTACATTGCTCTTGTAAAGGAAGGCTTCTTCTTTGCAACGACACCTTGAAAGTTGATACACGATTTCTTATCGTCGAGTTGTCGCGGTTTGAATCATTTTAATATCATAAGCAATTTTTATTTGATAACCGCTCAAATAATATTCCAATCCTTTTCTTTTTACTAACCCCCCAAATAATATTACAGGTGATTTTTATTTCAGAAACCCTAAATAAGATTCTAGGCAACTTTCATTTAACAACCACCTAAATAATATTGTAACCAATGTTAATTCATCAATCCCCTAAATAATACTCTAAGCAATTTTCATTTAACCACTTGCCTTATAATTCTTTTACTCGCTACAAGTAATTGGTTTAACTATTCGCTGCTTCAACCCCGTGTGAAATTCAAAACACTGTAACACTGCGATCTATTTGTATTTAATGATCTTCGATCTTGTCTATCGAAGCAGAAAACAAAGTTGAAACTAAACTCGATTGCAAATGCAGTACCACATTCTGTTCTATTTAAACGATAAACTCGTCACGAGTGGAACTCGTTATTCGAAGGCAAGTGGTTAACAACCCCGTCTATTTACTAGAACAAAATTAGAGATCAAATTAAAATTTCACCCTCCAATAGCATTTATCCACTTTGTTATAATACGACTAAAATATGCACAGGAACAAAACTGCGCAGTCTGATAATTAATAATGGTTAAGTGGGATGGTGGAAGATGTTTGCGTGGAAAGACAGGTGGCGAGGATAACCGGAAGTGGAATCGATTTGCCAGGTTGGCCCAGTTCGACGGGTTCGATTCACCGACAACGATTTTCTTTTGAGCACACACAGAGCGGTCGGTGTTTTCGCGAACGATGTTACGCCGACGCCAAACGAGTTTTACGTGTAGCACGATACAACATCGGATGGAAATGGAGGTCGCGGAACGAGTATGCGGCCTGCCTTTTCTCCGCCACGGTAATGGTCCGTATTTGCTCGGCTCGGTTTCAATCGACTGCACGGAAAAATGTGGGGGGAACACCGTGCACTTTAATTCCGCCAAGAATAGCCTCGCTTTCATTCACGCCGGGATTAAATTTCATCGTTACTTCCTCGATTACACACCACTTTTCCGAATAATCGTTCCGAGGAGCAATGCTTTAATGCACGGAATTTTAACCCTTTCCACCCCTATTCCACTTATTTCCCCGATCGTTCGTGCGGAACTCTTTATTAAACGATCCCGCGGTTGTTATTTGCTCAGCTATTTCTCGATCGAACATGCGAACCTGCTCGGTTATGTTAAACCTTTCAGTGGTAACTAAATCTAGGATGCTTGAATTTATGTGGTAAATTCAAATTTCTGTAACAGAATTCAACGGAACCCGAATGAAGACTTGTTTTGACTCGTGAATTAAAGTAGGTTTTATTTGGCTTACGTTTAAGGTCTTCGAGATTTTGTTAACTTAAAATTGCCACCTTTTTATTGAAACAAAATCTATTATAAGTCGCGTGCGACGGAAACTATTTAGAGTATCTAAATTGCGTTCGATTTTCCATAACTGCACACTGAATTTCATAACGAGTCACTGAATTAATTTGTGCATCCGATAATATTCGTAACAATATCTCCGAATTTGTATTCGCTTAACATTTCAGACTAATTACCTCCAATTTTAAGTAACCCCGATTATTTACTACAATATGAGACATCGCGTATCATCGAAAGGGTTAATCCGCATTAACCAAGATTAAATAAGAAAGGTTTAAGATTATTGAACAAGATAAACTTGCGATCAACGCCAGATCCGTCCGATATTTTGACATCACGGTTTCGCGTCCGTCGAAATGGTAAAAAATTCACGCAACACGGCAACTAATTAAAAGTTGAAGAAAGCAGAAGTGTAAACACAAGGCGAACACACAGCCTCACAGATATCGGTTTAAAAGTTGGCCAGTAAATCGTGGCATAATTTGCTTACGACTTTATTCGACGAGGGTGAAACTACCACCGCGGCTGAAACTTCGTTGGAACGTAAATCGTAATTAAAGTTCCGTTCAATTAAGACGCGAGGGGTGATTCAAGATCACCATAAACGCCCCCTTTCTCCCCCCGCCCCCATACACGCACACAGACGCCATTAATGGATACCATACGTGGCGAATGTTTATGCACAGTTATTAAAACTGCCCGAGCCAAACGAGCCTCTCTATCGCCGATGAATCTTCGCTTTCTCCGATCATATTAAATTCCTCCGCGATTAATTTGCCAACTTTCGGCAATTTCTGCTTGCACTTCCTCCCGAAATGAAAGGAATTTGCTTCTCCTGTGATTACGGTTTTTCGGAGTGATGCATTTACGGCGATATATCAGAGAATGGTGCCAAGGGAAGGGATTTCAATGGAGCAAGGGGTTAAAAAGGAAAAGGGAGGAAGGAGGATTTTTTTATATTAGGGTTACGCAGAAGTTTCAATTGCCCGGCGGTAAAAATGGCGATTCTAGCTAGACAAAATTATTGTAGAATAATCGTGACCCTTTGTGACTTAATAATTACAATTTCGTTGCCCGAATATATGTAGTTTCAATAGAGGAAAGAGTTAAGAAAGGAAAAAAGGGGGAACGATTTTTATATTTGAGATGTGCCAAATAGAGTAACGATGTGCTATATATTATACAGTAAGGATATTTATATATACTTTCATGCTACTATTCAAAATTAAAATTAGATCGATTTCATTTATGTCATATTATATAGATTAAGTAGTCTTAAGTAGGGTAGTTTCTAGTGCAACTTGAATTCTGAACTGACAATGAGGTATATACCGCGAAAAGTATAGCGATAGATAATAAATAGGATTTAGGATCAAGTTAAATTACGGTACTTTAATTAACCCCTTGCCCTACGATTATTTTATTGCCTACTTAGATCAGCATTATTTGATCGCTATTTTTGCACCGTGTCACGTACAAAACGTTTGAATACCGTAGACAATTTCTCTTTCATAACCTTCTATCTTATACTAGAAAATTAAAATTAGATTTCAAACTAAATTATATCCTTCATAATAAGCATTTTTCTGTAACCTGTGCCGTAATTTATAGAACGAGTGTAACTTGTTATTGTAGCGCAATGGGTTAATCCGCACCATTTTCGTAAGCTGTGCGTATATTTAATGATGCTGAATGTTTCTCCGAACAAAAAAGGGATGTGTCCGAATCGTATCCGTGTTTAAACGATGGAAACGTTTGCACAAATCTAATATTAGCGAAATGTGCTGAGAAAGGGGATTTCAATGGAAGAGAGGGTTAAAAAGAAATGGGGAGGAGGGAGGATTTTAATACATTGGCTGTTCCACCGGGTGTAGTCGTTTAGGAACACTGCCATGCATCTCTTGCGCGAAAACGAGCAGCTGAGTTCGACTTTAAACGGCGATTGAGACCTCGTTTAAGTCGTACATACCGTACGTCTCTTTTTCCCCTCCCCCCTCCCCATTTCGAGCAATCGTTTCGTAATGTAGAGCGAAATCGAGCTTTACGAGGTCCCAGGATAAATCTCGGCGCCTTCTTTTCCTTTGATTTTCCTCCGGGCCATCGCATTCCTAACGCGTGTTTCGTCTGCTGCTGCATCGAATTAACACTTCACCTGCAGAAGCATTTATAGGGAACTATACTTCTAATAGTTTCCTATAATCAAATGGCGGATCTTTACGTAAGTTTCTATTCTTACAAGTATAATTAAAGAAATAGGAATTCAAAGAAGTATTCACCCCCTAAATATTGTATCTAAATATTGTAACTAATATTATACGCAATTTCGTATAGTTTTGCATATTATACGCACGCTTTGCAGTTTCAAGTAGACACAAATATCCCATAGTTGCATAAAAATCTGCGGTCTATTGATATAGCTACAGAGCTAAGTATTGGGAAGCAGAGAAAGAAGCTGAAATAAGCAAACGATTAAACAAAACGTTCTCGTAATTGCACAACAATCTGCAGTTTACTAATAAGACTTTAACAGTAGGTATCGAGATAAAGACAAAAGTGAGAAAAAGTTCAGCGTGGTTCATCGTTGATCCACGTGGCACTCGTCCTCTCGATAAACGCGTATTATCACGTCATTCGAAATGGAAGTATCGAAAGACACGTTGTTGCGTTTCACGCGGAAAAATTCCCCATCGCGTAAACCGTAACTAACTTCGCGTGCCGCGCTCGCTCGCGCACTTCTCGTTTTAGGCAATTAATCAACGTAATAATCCTTCGTTAGCGTTGCAAACGGCGCGGCAAAAAGTCGACGACAGTGAAAAAAATCGCGCCAGGGCCGCGGCTAAAAAGAATGCATAAAACCACCGGGCGGCGCGATAGTCTCGCGTTGCCTCAAGAACAAACACCAAACGAGGAGGGATGAAAAGAGTGGCTAACAATCGATCGTATCCCCCTGCAAACGAGCCTTCTACGCTTCGTAAAATTTCCATCCACCTGCGGGCAGGTTCCTTGACACACATCCATCCGAAACTCACCCCTTTGCATCCTCGATTCACCTCCTATTAACCCACCCAGCTTCGTATTAAAAAGGAGGGGGTTTGCGATTCGAGTATTCCGATTCTCTAAGAGTTTCATAAATCTACAGCGGAAAGTCGATTATCCAAATTAATTATCCCCGTGCATTAATTTGAGCGTAAAGTGTTTATCGTTCGCAATTCCGTTGCTATCGAGAAGTTTCTTCGAGAGAGTGGTACTGATAAATAAAGGATCGTACAAGATCAAATGCATAACAGAAATTAACATACTATTAGGGACTCTAAAAATTTTATAATCAACCTAATCGAATTCAATAATCAACTTCGTCTATAATTGTACGTTATAGTTGAGACGAGGTTTATTTGTATTTGTGGGACAGTTTGCAAGGATTGCGTTTGCCTTGTTTCATTGTCTTACTGTTATACTTCATTTTATTGCTGTTGGAATGTCCAGAAATAGTATTCAACGCTAGGTTTACGGAACTCGTCACGTTGACGCGTTTCAGATTTCAT
Source organism: Eucera pruinosa (assembly GCA_028830335.1). NCBI lineage: Eukaryota > Metazoa > Arthropoda > Insecta > Hymenoptera > Apidae > Eucera > Eucera pruinosa. Next base: position 1,041,926 of record JAMYCR010000014.1, read on the forward strand.
ACCTAACATTATAGAGACGATAAATATTATTTTTCAGTACTTTACGTTAACTTTACGTAATACAATGGTATGAATACGTATTCTACGTGATTCTTTTCGTTCTCACGCTTCTACGTTCGAATATTTATATGCGGTATACGTATTATTCCGGAAGCCTATCAACGTATGCACCTATCGTCGTAAACCTAGTGTTAAACATTCCACCGTCAATTTAAATGGACGAGTCAACGTTTAACTTTAACTTTAATAATGAAACTAGTGTAGCAGTAAGGAAACAGTATTCCTCGCATTCCCACGTGGAAACGACTAAACATCCATATCTATCTATCCACAAAACATACCTCCCTACCCTCTTATGCATCCCTAAATCCAACCAATTAATTCTCCAGCCCCGCGGCCAACTCGTATATCGCAGTTTTGGCGGATGGAAAGTGGCTCGGGCAGCTATCCGGCCTCGAAGCAGGTGGGGAATTCGGGCGCGATTCGGCAATTGTCCTGTTATCGTGTCCGGTAATCGGCGAATCCTGGCAGATGCACGCCCTTAACAGGTCTCTGTAGTCGCGGGGAAAGGGTGGCGGCTCGCGTGCTCCTTAATCAAGCAGTCGAGCGACGTACTCGCAGCGTTTTCCACGCTCTTGACGGGAATCGAGCCCGCCACCAGAGCTGGACGAGAGGCTGCCTTTTAATCAATGCCGGACCTCCGGCTCCGCTTGAATTATTCAACCCAGACCTGGCCGTTCAAGGGTCACGGAATATTCTCAAGTTCGTGTAGACGCCCCTCTAGAGGCCAACGATCCACCCCCTAGCCCCCCTCCCCCCCCCATTTATTCCTCCCTTTCCATCCTTTCAAAGCCTCTTGATTCCTTTTTTTCTTTTCATCCCCCCCCCCCTCCTCCCTTTCCCCCTGCCGCTCCGTGGTGAATTGCCTTCGATTCTAGAAGGAGCGGGATTGTTTTTTGCTACGGGGGGTCTCGATAATGGCGGAGAATTTAAATTCGTTGATTTTCTGGTCCACGATCCACGTGGGACCGTGGCTTTCCTATCGAAATCGTGTACGCGGGAACGCGGGATAAGATGGAACGCTTATCATTGCAATATACATTGTAAAAGGATTGGGAATTGTTGGAGAATCAATTGCGCGGTAGGGTAAACCGGACACCGTTCTATTTATTGAGACCGATTTAAAGATAAAGTTCATTAAGTTAATAAAAGTGTGACCATATAGAATTTTACGCTGTCTATAATATAGGTTACATGTAGATATTCTCTACATATAGTAATCTATGTATATTATTGTAATATAGACCGTACTTCGATTATAGATTTCTAAATTTTGCTATACCGTACGACGATGAAACGTCGATTCTAATTCCTTCTTATTTTGATCGTATTTTAACCCTTTGCAGTCCTATGCCGAATTTATTGCAATAATATAGTATAATTTTATAGACATTGCATTTCTATCTATTTAGTCCTATTTTGAGACCAATTGAAAACGATATTATACTTAATTAGAGACACATTAATGTAAATATGTTGCTGTATTAATACCATGCTGAAATATCGAAGTAGTCACACTATGTGATGTCATCCAATGATGATTAAACGATTATAAGACGAATTGGCGAAAGAAACTCGGTCTGCATAGTGTCAAAGTACCAATATTTACGTAGTCTACTCTATCCTTATAATTTCATGTTCCTCGAAGTGTCCTGCTTTCCTTAGAAGCGTTTTATCGTTCCAAAAAGAGAAACCATCGACGTGCGATACGAAAAATGAACTTAAAAATATTAACAACGACCCTTTCGTATTTATTTCAAAGCAAGAAAATGTTTTAAGAAACGAAGAATCGTGGCTACGCCGAAGCGGCCATTTTCTCCGCTCTACGATCGCGTTTATAATATTCCTCGAATATTCATCCATAGAATATACGGAGAGTGTGTAATATTTATATCGAAACGAAGCAGCTGAGCGTTCGATGCGTCGAAGAACGTGCGAAACGGCGAACTATTGGCACCGGAATGTTTTTCTACTCGGTGTTTGTAAATTTCCCTTCGCCAGGAACGTGGACGCGTTTTTAAACAGCTCCGGGTGAAAGAATGCGGTTATCCGAGCCATTAGCAGGATTCGAAGAGCAAACCGGCCGAGAAGAATACGTTTGCTTTCCGCTGCTGGCTAGACCGTGTTGCGAAATCCACCCGACGCGACGCGACGCGACGGCCGCTCCTTTGCTCCGCTTGTGCAAAGTCAAGGAAATGTTTGAAGTATTCGAGGAATTCTCTGCGTAGGAACGCGAGCGAAAGAGTTAAATAACTCGAGGGGAAATCAGGCGCGTCACCTGGCATTTTAATTGCTCCGCGTCATTAAGAGGGTTGCAATACTTTCCGAATATCTGCTGGCCTGCTAATTAAACGAGAGCTTAAGTATCGTTTTCTCTTCGAAATCCCAAGCTTCGTTTTTTAATGCCGACCCGTCGGCAGATCGGGAACGAATTTAATATACGCAACTTTCGATGATTTCAAGCTCAGGTTAACCTTCGCTTGGCCGCTTTAAGCTTCGAAGGTTAACACCTTCGATTTTAAGCCTTTGATGTCGACGAATAATCTGAACTTAATTGTTTCTAGTATCCTGCGGTAGATTCTATTTAGAAGATTCTATTCTAGGATTGCAATGGATTCTATTCAGACACTATTGATTGACTTCGATTAATAGACACTATCGTTGCCGATTAGACGAGGCTTCCGATTAGACGAGAACTTATTGAGTCCTCCTCGTAAAGGGTTAATAATTGAAAAGATTCTAATGATGGGGAAAAGATTCGTCGTCAAAGGGTTGATAACAGAGCTAGTGCAGTTTGATAGACTACTTTGATCACTGACGTTGACAAAAGCAGCGAATTTAAGGGAAAACTTACGAACTTAATTAACCCTTTCGTTCAAGATACGCGAACTATACGTTCGTTTAATGAAATCATTATTATTCGCATAAAAATAGTACGCACGCAAACGCGGTTGGTATTGCAATTATATTTGTACAATTATATGTAATCACGGTTGTGCAATTAATTACAATTTAACGAGTACGAACGATAATTGAAAAGGTAGCGCGCGTTGCGCAAAACGCGTACGATTTTAGCATGAGGGCGCATACCTGCGATATTTCTTTATCTATTGGGCTGAATTTTATTGCATTCACACGTTATTAGAAGATCGCGGTTTTTTATGCACGTATGGGATATTTAAATTTGCAAGAGGATGCAATACACAGTATTGAAAAATGTACAACGTATACTAAATAATGGGTATAAAAATTTGTTTACTTACATATTCTTCGTACATTACTTTGCTGTTAAATAAAAGAATTAAAGTGTCGTTTATAGGGACACCGACAGTAATATCTATATCAGTAATGAATCAGCCCTATGCGGATCGAATAACGAAACGATTAACATTTTCCTAACTAAGCAGGCGTTCCAGTTATTTATTCATACAGTGCCGAAAGTAGAAATTCGTAATAATCGGTTGGGCAAACGGAGGCAGAGGAATATTGCGAACGATCGCGCGTCCAGATAAGCTTGTTCATTATTTTTCTCGTTAGGGCGAAGCCGCGTGCCGTGTAGACCGCGAACCTCGTTAAGCTATGATAAGGAAGGAGGACTATGTTGTTGAGGATTTGCCCTCGGGTTCAAACGACAAGAAAATTATTCCGCGACATATCGGCTAGGAAAATACGTTTACGGAGGCTTAGAGCCTTAAGCGGCGTCAGTGAATTATTGGCTTGGGAAATCGAGCGTGGCGGGGTGCAAATCGAGAATAACCATCTCTATGTAAATCCGGATATAATTCCTGCCGTGATTCATAAGATATATGTCGTTGACGTCCCGGGTCCGCTATCGCCCGCTGAATTTCATGACTCCGCGCGAATTCCATGAAAAATAATTACACCGTCCCTCCTCCTTTCCATTTTCCGAGCATTCCATGCAAATAACCGGACAAGCAGCATTTTTTCCCCCTCCTCCGTTCGGAAGCCGGTGGAACAATGGTCGATCGACTCACACCTTTCAGCAAGCTTCCCATAAATAATAGTTCGATAGCAGTTGAAATTCTCGATAAAAGAAAAGATCCGCAGTTGACTAAAAGGTCGTTGCTCGCTTAGCGCGAGACGGACGCGATGTCAGATCGACATTGACGCTTTCACGTGTATCGCTTACTTTGGAAACGGTCAATTATTATCGTAAGGTATGCTTCAATTTTCGAAGAACACGTTTTATCGCGTACGCGATGGGTAAAGTTAGACGAGAGGGTAAATCTGGTGTTCGCTGGATAAACGTAGAAGAAGCGGTCTATATATGGATTATAACTTTTATTTTAGCGCGTATTGCCCGACCTGTTGAATATACCTAATCGTTTACGTATCGACGTGTTAACGTTTGCTACAAATGACGATTTCAAAGCAGCAGTAAAAAATGTTCATTCTTGAAAGCGTGCTTCAAATATGAGCCGCTATTCGTAGAATACTTCTATATATTCTAATCTTTAAATAGTTAAATTAGGTATATGTATATGTACAAATAATTTCTTCGTTGAATCTTAAAATAATATGGATAACAATTCGAATATTATTGCAATGTAAAACAAAGTATAGTTTTACTTTAACAAACGATGTCCCAGTTTTCGAACACGTATATATGTATATATACGCGTCTTTCGCAGCGAAAGGGTTAACAAGTATACCAGCTCCCGTTAAAATGCACGTAACGCAATAACTTTGCCGATAACAGTCCAATGATGCTCGCGTGTAACGATAAACGTGTAATAAGTGCGGAACAGCCGTAAAGAATCGCGTCGCGAGTAAAAGTACGGTCGGAAAACGTTTCCATTTTCCCGGGCCCGTTAACTCGAAATCGTTTTGTCCTGCGGTTGCAAATGTTGCCAAGGGGCGGAAGGGTGTCGGGGGAGGATCGGCGAAACGAGAGGTCCGAGGATATATCACGGGGGCTTGGCTGCTCTTCGCGTTGTTCTCGTGGCGCGTAAGTAGTAACGGAGAATCCCGACTTAAATTTCTGCCGCTGCTGTTGCTGCTGCTGCAGCTAGCAAGAGGCGCGGGAGACGCGAGAGACGCGAGGAGGGCGAGAAGCCGAGAGCGAGCGTGGTTTTACACTATTGTTACACGGAGAGATTGCGGCAAACAACGGCCGACCGGTGTAAATTATTGAAGAGAACCGCTTACCGGCGAAGTTACTCGGAAAAACGCGCTGAAAACGGCGAGCCGTCCTTTTATTTGCCGCCGCCTGTGTTTTCCTCGCTCGCGTTTGTTTTGTCACGAATCGTCGCCGGCGTGTCGTTGCTTCGGTGAGTACATTTTCCGCCGGAATTGTTGTCCTTGCCCGTTTCACTCGATTGCGACTCACCTCTTTCCTTTTCTATCCCTTTCAATTTTCCTCCCTTGGCCGCGAGGTGAAAAGCCATAGAAATCGATCACAACCCTTTTCATGCCCGGCCCTTTGTTCGAAAAAAAATGCAATTGCAAATTGAAGGTCAGCAAGTCGGTTTCGACGAAACCTTTTTTTTTTTTGCGCTGCGGTTCGGTGAACTTTTCCGATACCACCCTTGGCGATTTTTCTTTTTTTTTTTTGACGCTGGCAGGTGGAATTGTTGCACGATTGCCGATGTTATTATTAACACCCGTAAGCCGCGAATCAAACGCACGCGCGTGAGTATCGCGCGATTCTTTCGTTACGTTTTTCACTTTACCCTCGATCCCCGAGTAACACGCGTGTTATTCGAAATAGAAGATTAACGATAGCTAGGATAATTTATATATTTATTTACTGGCGATGCTAACGTAATTTATTATCGTTACATTGATTACTGTATTACATTGATAATTGATTATTGTACATCATATCGATATAATGATATATTGTTATATTGCTACGTTGATACGTCGATACATTGATATAATGATACATTGATGTATTGATGTATTAATATATTGATATATTGACATAATGATATATTGATATATTGACATAATGATATATTGAAATATTAATATATTTATATATTGATATATTTTATCAGTAGGTGTATGTACAAACAATTGGTGTGCTGCGCATTTAAAGGGGTATTTTAATCCGTTTAATGAATTTATTATTATTATCATTCTATTATTAGGGTCGTGGTAATTTGATCCCTAATCCCTTGCACTACAATAATGAGTCACACTTGTTCTATGAATTACGTTGTAGATTAGACAAAAATATATACTATTGACTATGAGATTGAATCTAAACTCTAATTTTAGCTTCGTATTACAATATCAACCCTTTCATCGCTTCACGCTTTTATTAATATCAGAATAGTATAAATATAAATGTTTGGACGCTGTATACGATTAATTATGGTGTAGTACTGTTGCATGAAGTGACAAAGAAGCAGCATTGTACTGCAGAAATAATATACGTATGCTTTTAACAAATGACTGTACAATTTTTTAATGAATATATATACGTCCTTCGTAGCGGAAGGGTTAAATAAAACCGTGCAACGTAATATTGAAATAGTTTGTACGTAACATGATACGAAAGCATTGATTAGCTAACGCTAGCCTACATAAGTAACGAAATAATCGTAGGGCAAAAAGGTTAAGGGGTTAAAGACTGCATTCGTCGTTTGAACGTTCGCTAATCGAGAGATTTAATCCGCCTCGCGATCCGACTTCGAGTCTCCAACGAATCGTGCAATATTTACAACGCGCGGAGTTGCGTTCCTCGTTTTCTTCTCCCGAGGAATACGAATACGAATACGAAATTACAGGCGGCAAAAAATTGGACAGTGGCATTGATCAGCGGGAAATTTATTTGCTAAGTTCGCGGCGTTTAATCGGGAGACGCTTTTAAATATTCGACGTGTTTCCTATTCTCCGTTGCAAATCCCGCAGGCAAAGTTTCCTTGCCCGGTGCAACGGGTTGCGCTCGGCGCAGCCGTTTCATAAAAATTGAAATTACAGAGTCGCCCGACGTCGTTGCGTTGCCGTTGGTCGGAAAAATTGAAATTATATAGAGACCTCGATGGTTCTCGGTAACGCGACGTTCCAAGATCGATTAAAGGATCGTTAAAATTCGCCGTACCTTTCATCCGCCGTCCGACGACGCGAAATTACGGAAATTTCAACGCTGCAACGCTCCCGTTTAACGATCCCGCCGCGTTAACAATCTCATTAACCATGCTACCACGATTTTGTATATTGTAGCCATCGATAACGAGATGGCAACGGAGCTTCTAAAAACAGCGCCAACACATCGATGCGCTCGTTACATCATCCCTCTTCCCATCGTTCGTCGTCTTCGATGAAATAAAAAAGCACGGCCAGTTTGTGCAATTGTGAAACTGCAAATTAATCTAAATTAATCAGCGATACCCTACGAATGAAGTAACTAAAGTGACAATTATAAGAACACTGAGAGTAATCGAAGGTTAACGTCACAAGTCGAGGGTTAACCCTTTCAGTGCGAAGTTCTTCAGATCTGAGATCTCTCCGTTGGATTAAATTAGTAAAATAAATGAAATCTTGTCTATCGTTGTCGCTATAGTAATCGCAGGAACATATTAAGTATATTACGTCCATCTCAAACACTGATCATTTTTACTTTTAACGGGAATATGAACTTATTTGCTGGATACGTATACGCGTTCACGACGCTCAAAGGGTTAACAGTACAATGTTTAATAAAATATATGATATTTATTTATTTATTCATTCATTCGTAAACGGGCCATGTGGTCTATTTTTCATACAAACTTATATTATGATACAATGATACATGTATACGTGTAGAATCGCTCACGCGTGTAAGAAGGCATTCAGGTTTCAATTAAAATCACACATATAGTACTATTCTTGAACAGAAAGAAGGCACGGCGTGTTTACATTCGTACAACGTCTTCGGTCAATAGCGGTCACTGCCTGTGTTCATATACGAATCAGCGGACTGCAGCAAAAGTGGGAATGTAAACACGCTGTGCTACAGTACTACATGTCATATAATATATAATACCAAACTAAATACATAAAATACATAATGGACAATAATAGAACGAGTAATAAAATATACAATAAATAGAAGCGTCGAGTCACCGAACAAAAACCACACTTAAAATTCCTTCCCATTCTATCCCCTCGAATCGCCCCGCCGCTTCTTCTCGCCCCTTTCGCGCGAGAAAAAAAAGCATCTCTAGTGGCGTGGACGAGTGTAAACAGAATCAGAAACGTCCCTTTCAGCCGGCGGCGGCGTCGGCTAGCCGTCCCAATAATCGGCCGATCATACACCGTACAACTTTTCCACCCATTTTTCCGTCGCCTCGCGGCTCGGCTTGCGTAGTCGATGGGGTTTCGGAGCGACGGAGCAGAAGGGGTGGGGTTCGTTGGACGGCGAGCAGGCAGCAGCAGCAGCGACGGAACCCCGGCAGTCGTTCGGGGTGGTCTCGGCGCAGCAGTACGTCGCGATCCTTCCCCGAGTTTACACGCGCGTGTTCGCGTTCTCTTCTCCTCGTACGATCTTTCCCGTGACACGTGGCTACTACTTCCCTATTCGCTTTGCCTAGCTCCCCTGCGTCTGTGCTTAATACTTTTGCGTCGCGTTTCGCTCGTAAACGTAAGCGAATTTGGTAGAATTGTGCGCGAGATCGTGCCGGTTAGAGACACGTCAGCAACGAGTCGAGGTTGAAGGCTCGCAGGAGAGAATTCTCCTGGAGCCCGGCGACGTCGCAGAGGGTCCTCCAGGGTGCACGCGGAGAAACAGAGTGGCAGGAGAAGGTGAGCAACTTTTTTTCTCTTTGCGATTACTCGAGCGTGTCGCGAACACGTGACTCGGCCGAGCGGAGACGTGACTCCTGGGGCCAGCCGAGGTTTTCTGTTTACTTAGGAAGCTGCCCCGGGTCAGACTCGCTTTGTAGTTGCTACGGGTCGTCGATATAGAGACGGTTGCGCGAGGGTTTTCCTCGGATGTCGAGTTGTCAACGGAGAACGTGATCATTGTTGGGGGAGGGAAAGCGCGAGGTTTTAAGGTGTCGATGACTCGCATCGCGGATCTGTGTATCAGGTAATAAGTTCGTACCGTAATACGTTTCTATTCCATTACATGGTTTCATTTTTTAAATGTCCAACGCGTTGATCTCAATGTACCTCACGTTAGCTAATCAAGATCGACGTGAGTAAAGCGTTCGACGTATCGGAACGCTTCTAGAGTAACTATAAAAACGTAAACGTAGTCAGGTGATGACTTGATTAAAGAAGTTAGTTGTAGGGAATTCTTTAAGATTAAATTCTGCGGTTAAAAGATTCGAGAATTATTTCCAGACACATGTTCCCTTGACTAAGGTTTAACATGTCATACGTTGAATTGTATTCGGTAATACTTTGCACGAATTCGTAGTTAGTTAGACGTAGAGTTGTGGGATTTGAAATACAGATTGGTTTCACCGATGCGTGACTACTCGGCGAGCATACAACGATAATAAAATAAAGTACAGGAATACGGTGGTAAATTCGACAAATATAAATGCAATCTTCATGCTGCATAGCGTTATTAAGGGTTAAGGTTGCAACGATCTTCAATCGTGTCCTGTTTTCTTTAAAAAAAAGAAAGCTTTCACATGCACTGGCTACGAAAACTACTTGTACACCATCGAATTTACTTCGAAGTTTAGGTAATACTTAAGCAATTAATTACGTCCAATTATGCATCCAATAATTCATCGTCGCTCTTGTGCGACTATAAAAATTTGGTACAATGCAAACGAGACGTAGAACGCGATTAAAAATGTAGCTATACTTACAAATACTTTTTCTGGCCACTGTACGTATCTCCGTGCTTTGGTCAGAACCAGAATATTCTTTACAAAAATAAAATCACGTTTGGATGAAAAATGACCGATGGATCGTTGCGCAGTTAAATTTCCCATAAATGCATAAATAATTCAACGGCACTCCTACGCGACTATAACAATTTATATGTCACGCGAACAAAACGTGAAACCTAATTAGAAATGTAGCTATATGTAGAGATACTTTTCACAGCCACTGTAAGTATCTCTACGTTTCTGTCGGAACTAGAATATTCTTTACAAAAATAAAATCACGTTCGGGTGAAAAATGGCTCATGGATCGTTTATCAATTACGCATTTACGGGAAGTTTAAACGCGTAGAAAGGTACACAATGCAAATGGTATTAAGAATTGCAGAACGCATCGAAAATAAAATACTAAACGTAGCGTTTAAAGGATGAAACGATCCTTTATTTGTATCTCGTGGCTTTAGTATCGTTTGTAAAAATTCGAATTCGCGTAAAGAACAGCAGTCTAAGGTAGATGTACCGCGTACTTTCTTACACTTGAATTCGTTTTATTTAATAGCGAAGCAGCGTATAAAGAATCATAAGTAAACAAATTTTCCTACCAAACTTCGGTTTACGCAACAAAACATAGACATCGTATATTTATCCACGCTTAATATTTCCAAATAAATATTAGGAGGTAAATGTGCTCTGTTGAACATTGAAACGTGACCAATACAATACAATTATAAAATATGGAACGTGTGATATACAGGGTGTCCCAGGTTTTAACATTGAAACTTTGTTAGTATATTCTATGGCACTAAATAAGAGAAAAAAAATGTTACGAAAACATAGGGTCACGTAGTGCCTTTCTGAAAAGTTATAACAAAAATACAGAATAGTAACCGACTTGCTGTTACTGCGAGCATTGGCTCGAATAGATCAATTGTATTTGCTACTTGACACCGTCACTTCCACGATTAATTAATACTCCATTTCAAAATGTCTACCATTCTAGACAATACGTGATTGACAGCGATCAAAGATCGATTTTATACCCGAGCAAATTTCGTTTCTACTCTGTTTCATTTCGTCGAATGCATTATCAATCTTTTGTATTAATTCGTTACGTGAATCTATTCGTGTTTGATACACTTTGCCTTTCAAAGTTCCCCACAGATACGTAGAAGTCGAGTGGCGTAAGATCTTATACGTATCTGTTCCACAAACTGACGCGCTAATATATGCGAAACGTGTTTCTATTTAAGTGAAAAGTTTTCAAGTGACGGTACGAACGACATTGGACTTTATTGTATTGAACGCATAAGAAAAATATTCGTAAATAAAAGAGCGGTTAAACAATATTATGCCGCAAACTGGAACGATTTCAATGGTCCCAACTCGATTCGAAAGAATGTTAACATGTACCGTAAATCCATGGACTTCTTTTCTACCCCATCTACCTTTAAATCTCTTCGTATTGCGTTGCTTAAACTCTTACGATTATTCTTAATGTTTCTTCGTACTCTAAACGGTTTACCCCCGTTAATAAATAAATAAAAAATCTCTACGTTAACGACGTTCTGGAATAGTTATCGAAAGTTACTTAAAGCGCGAACCTTAAAGTGACGGTACGTGGTACATTTACCCTATCGCTTACAGCATACGTCGCGTTCCGCGTAAAACTTCCAGCCATCGAGTAAACGCAGACTAATCTACGTCGTTATCTTCAACTCTAACTACCCCTCGTATAGCTTCCCTATTTTTTTTTTTTTCGAACAATCGATGGCAATGGCAGCGCCGCCGTGGATAGTGAACTTTTCCTGATAATTGCCCATTGCGATTACGTATAACAGGGGAGTTTCCTTAACGTCCATCTAGTTAGAACGTAATCTTTCCGATTCGTCAAGAGGGCCAGCTGGGGAGGCTCCTCCGTCATAATCAAGCTTATTGATCACCGATCCGCACAATAATTCACGCGGGTCTTAAGCGCCTAGCACGCGAGCTAGCCATTCAAAGCCGGCTTAACGTCTCATTCGAAGAAAACGCCGCGTTGTCGCTAATTTTCCGCTCTCTCGTCGATCATCCTCAAAGTCTACCGTCAACTGCTGCCCTGTGGGGGGATGTTATCGCGGTGGTAGCGAACAGAGGGAGAGAGAGAGTGAAAAAAAACGAGTCGCGAAACTCGAAAGCGAAACCATTACGTCTCCCTCGGTGACGGAGACGCTTTATTACCTCTTTTTCATGCGCCTTATCGCCAGATCCACGATCCTTGATATTCCGGCGAAACTTGCGAATATTTCGCATGGGGGAAACAGAAAGCGTAGCGTGCTGGCAACCATTCACGAATAATTTCTTTTCCTCGTGTATATTCCGTTGCTCGAATTTTCACCGCCTTCGCGAAGATGTCGGACAATAATAGCGGGTTGTAATGCGAATCGCGCGGTTGCTTTAAAAATAAAATCACTCCGCGTCGAGAAATTCCACGAGAGAGGAATTCGTTGGCCGTGAAAATAATCGTGGAAGTAAGTCGATTGAAATGGCTAACGCGTGCGTGGTTTGTTCTCGAAGTTGATTCTAAATTTGCGAGCAAGCGATTTTGAACGCGCGTTGCAACCCGGGAGATGCAGCTACTTTATTGTTTCATTATTGGTGGAAAGTAATTGTATTCAACGATTGAGCGAACAGAGTTAAATAATTAATTTCGATGCGACTTCTAGTCTATAGATTTCTTTATCTACGGATAAAGTTAGCCGCTTATTAACCCTTTGCACTCGGCTGTCTTCGCTATGGAGACACGCGTAAGTTCGATCGAAAGAGCAAGATTTATGTTTATTTAACACTAGGTTTACGGAACGCGTCACGTTGACGCCGTTCAGATTTCACACCTAACATTATAGAGACCATAAATATTATTTTTCAGTACTCTATGTTAACTTTACGTAATACAATGGTATGAATATGTATTCTACGTGATTCTCTTCATCCTTACGCTTCTACGTTCGAATATTTATACGCGGTATACGTATTTTTCCGGAAGCCTATCGACGTATATACTTAACGCCCGTAAACCTAGTGTTAATTCCATTTTCGCCAATTCAATTTTCGTTCCTTCGAAATCGAAGGAAATTTCTTCTTTTCAAAATACGTAACGCGTCAAGTTCTCACAAGAGTCAGACAAGTGTATTGAACTTTCTCTTATGTTATATCATTAAAAAAGGTTTCGAGCGCTGATGGTTAAAAGTGGTACCACGTCCCAAAAAGCAAACAATCGTCCGCAAAGGGTTTGCGTTAAGCAAAAGGGATTGTTCGCTTTTTTCCCCGGACTGTTCGTTTTCACGTATCGACCGAATGTTTGTCTGGAGGTTTAGGGGATGCGTTGCGCGTTACGTCGAGGACGTTCAGAGCAAAAAAGGGAAGGGCGGAATGGCAAATGACGTGACTTTCGAAGCGGCGTCGCTCCGCCAACAGGTGGAGGGCCGTTAAAATGGAACTACGCTGTAACGGTGCACCGATCGACGCTGTCGTTGTTAAATTACCGAATTAAGTTCGTCTGGACGCGATCTATAGGAATATCCGCGAGCAAGAAGCGTCGTTGCGTATCGCAAACCGTGTCTCGCGTGAGATTAAACGCTAACCCTTTCGCTACGGCAGGATGCGCATTAAAATCGTTCGAGATCATTTCTTTTCATATACACATAGATGGATACTACAATTATGCGATTGATTGGAATTTGATATATCGTGAAAGTGGCCTAAGTCCATTTATGGCCACCAACCAACGTCTTACTTTTTAAATAACGATAAATGAATGAAATACAAAAGTATTATACTATCACGTTATCCCTACAATAACTTATCGATTACCAATGTTTTCAAATTAATTGAAATGCGAGTCGTTGAGCAGTTCAATTTAAAAATAAGTGGACTTGAGCCACTTTCAAAGTAAACGGCTGATAAAGATGAATGATAATTAAAGGATAACCATGTTCATAAATAAAAGAGCGGTTGAACAATCGTATGCTGCAAACTGGAACGATCTTTACGTTAACGGCGTTCTAAAATAGTTAAACAAAGTTACTTGAAACGCGAACCTTAAAGAGGTAGGACGCGGTACGTTTATTCTATACCTGTTACGTCTTTCGTGGCGAAAGGGTTAAAATCGCGCGTGCAAAATTCTTATCGCAACGCGACACGGAGGCGAATATAATATGTATTGTTGTTTAAAATTGACGAGTCGCAGTATGAGCGCGTACGTGTGTGGTTTACTTTGGGACCGTTGTACGAATTTTTATTTGCGCGCGAAATGCACTCCGAGAAATTCCTTTATCTGCCCCCCCCCCCCCGTAAAACGAGGACACCGCAATTTAATTTAATTTTTCAACGCGCGTATAGAAGCCACACGGTTTGAAACAAAATTCTGCGCCCTTTCAGAAGTTTTCCGCGCGTTTACGCTAAACACAGCGGCTTGTTGCGAGCGAACAAAAAAGCACCCCCGCGTGTGTGTCAACGAGAAGCCGTACTTTTAAACTGTTCGCCGACCTTTCGAGTTGCAATTCTGTCGTTGCATAATTTGTACCGCCTCGCTTTCAACTTTGTTGCAGCGTCGAACGATCATGGTTCGATTTTTGCAACATTAAATACCCTTTCACGCGGCAATTCGATGCAAGACTCGCGTAATTTTCTGGCTAGCTATCGCTGATTTACTTTTCAATTAGCAATAATCTCCACTTTGTAAGGAACACTAAAATAAATGGGATTGCAGCCTTGCCAGTTTCGCTTACGCATAAAAGGAGCAATCGGAAAGGAAAAGTAAGTCGGAAAATAATAGGTTCATTTAATTAATAGTATAGGCAGTCGCAAAATTTCGAATATTTTGAAGAATACAGAAGGTTCGATCGGTCGGAGAACAATTTAGTTACTAACCCTTCTAACTTGAACTCTAATCTTGGCTTTGTGTTAGAAGACTGGAAGTTATTAACCCCTTTCCATAAAACCACCATTCTTATTTTACCCCCTCCAATTTCTTTTGGAATGTTTACAGTTGCTATAGCAAATACAAATAATACTTTCATAATTCTTATCTGGCACAATGTTGAGGTGCAGTTGAAGCGATAGCGATTCAAAGATTCGTAAGACGAGAGGTTAGACGAGTATTTACAATTTATTATATTACTCCTCAACGCTTACAATATTCAAAGAAATTGCACGTTACCTGATGTGAAATCACTGATCGGCTAATTCTCAGCATGCGTAGCTAACGAAAGAATCGTAGGAGAAGGGGTTAAATCGAAGAGAAGAATGCTGGTGTGAACGAAACCTAAGGCACGCGAGATTAGCAAATCACTGTGCTAGGTTGGATCGGCAATAACCAGCAGTTTGCCCGTGCACGGTCCCTGTATGAATTCCCTATCGAAATTCATTTGCTCGATATAACCGGCCGGATTGGAGATTCATTTTGTCAACTGTGCAACAATTTGCTATCGCGATAACGAATTGATTTAGCGGAAGAACGGCAAGACAGTTCAATTCCAGGAATATCGGCCTGCCACATTTCCCGACGAGAATCGAGCAACGGTTGAAGGTGATTAATTTTACGTGACCCTGGGATGATAGATAGATTATCCGCTGCCGGAACCCCCCCAATCCATTCGATGCATCCGTGAATTCGATTATAAAATATTTCCAATTTTCATTCACGAATCTCTCCCTCCTTTCCTCAAACCATTCGAGACTCGCCTCGTCTTTCGATTCCATTGTCGCTCGTTCGATCGCGACTCGATTGATTGACAATTTTTATGTTCGTTAGTCGCTTCGACGACTAGGCAAACGACAGCGTTTCGAATAGTCCTTTACGAGCGTGTTAACGTACGTACAAACGTATAATATAATAATTTGGATATCCACGTTGCACTCGTTGAGGGACAGGTGATCATGTACCTCATCCATGTTGGAATACCTTCTATGATAAAATTAGTGGGCCGATTTCGATGCTTCTTGGCTTAAATTAAAGGGGAAAGACCCGAGAATATTATCCTACGGTGTTTTGCAACCAGCCCTTGTAATTCATTTGTTATAAACAAACGTAAGTAGATTACTCAGACAGTACTCGAAGAAAGATATTAATTTCTCAGCTTCTAGGCGTTCGATTATACGTTATTAGATAGTCGATGGTTAATCTAAGGACGCAATACAATAGATACGTGATATAACACTACTGTCCGTCCACGAAAAGGAGGCAGACGAGTCTTTACATCCTCACAGTAGATATCGTCTACTGTCTTTACTATCGCCACACGCCGTTGTGACGGGACGGTGATCAAAACACAACAAACTTCGAATGCGGTCACTTCTCTGAATTACGCGTAGGATACTCGGTATCTCCGTATTAAGAATAGTAATGGGTTTCGAGAGAATCGTAACACATTCAGCTTTGAGTTCACGATGAAGACTGCTTTATTATGGTAGGTCCATGGTATTTGTATAGGATCAATACTTTGGTGGGGTTTATTGGTTGAATTAGAGATGCGAGGAAGACGTCAAAGATGTGTCGTCCGCTTCACATGGTCTTCGTTGTGAAACCACCGTCGATTTTTAACGTCTTCGATAAATAATGAACACGTCGTGTGCGTGTAGGGAGGCTAGTAGATTGTACGTAGAATGGGAATGTAAATACTTGCGTGCCTTCTTTTTGCGGACGAATAAGTACATTCGCTGTTGTTGCTCACAGACAGGGGTGAACGTCGACGAATAGATACGACGGGAAGTGTGGCTAATAATGTCGGGCGCGAATATTTAGGTCGTTGCGAAGGCGACACTCTCCGAGGTCGAGCCAAACGGGCGCGGGAAAAAAATGTTTGCGCCACGGGGGCGGAGAAATTGAAGGCGATCAAGCTTACTAGCTTTCCTTTCTGGGTCAATGTGATTTCGAAATTTATGTCGCCGCGGGAATCACAAGCGCGTTCGATTTTCGCGTGTGGCTGCATGCGTGGCGGAATTCGGGGGAAATCAAGGAAACTGGGCTGGAGTTTTAATGGAATTCTTCGAGCAAACAACGCCTAGGTTAAATCACCCACGTACTGTCACTGGTCCTATAACTGCCACTTCAATTCGTTTCATTTAATAGCAAAGTAATTGTATAAAGAATCGTAAGTAAAGAAATTTTCATACTAAATTTCGACTTCGGTTTACGTAACAGTAGGATAGCAATCTTCCTTTCGAATTGCGGTAAAAATTAACGTAGCAAGCAGACGAAGCTTGTATTAAATAGACGGTTGCCGGGACGTTTATTTCGTGGGAGATTTCTGGCTACCGAGACGCATAGATTTCATTTGAACGCGTTCGCTACCCTTAACAAGGGATAGCTGCGTTGGAAATCCTTTTTTTTATGTCACCCCGGGGGCAGGGCGGGGAGGGTGAAGCATAAAGCCAGGTTAAAGCCTGGGACGATAAAAGCCCGCGGGAATATTCGCGGCAACGCGTCTGGCAAACGTTAATTTCGTAAAGAATGAAAAACTGTAAGTGTAATCAGATGAAACGCGCTTCTTAATTCTGACATTGCCGCGCCTATAAATTGCCAGGCCACCGAATTAACCTAATTTTATATTAGCGTTATTAGCGGCTTATATATGCCCGCCACAGTGCAGATTAACCGTTCTTCTTAATTTCAACCCAGCGGAGGGTATGATGCTGTTTTAATTTCGTACTTTCTACGCTTCTACGAATCTCCGCTAAGGGATTTTTTCACGCAAGTAAAGAGACCACTGTCACATGAAACGCGTACATCTCTGCTCCCCAACCCCCTCAAAGGGTAGCGAAATGTTTTCTTTTCGGGGGTTGCGGTGGTTATTTTTAATTGAGAAGCTTTTCGGCGAAAGGGTAAACAAGGTGAATCGGTAAATTGAATAAATTGCGGTGGAAAGTCGAGTGTTTCGCGGGTCTGAATATGAAATACTGTTCTAAATTTAATTGGTGCGATATTGAAATAATATTTTATGGAAAGGGTGACTGTGGAGGGATATCTTTATATCTTATCGGTCTTCTCATCGTATTAGCTTTACCTTTCCTTGTACGAGTGAAGACTCGCAGATAATTTAATTATACTCGTGAACAAAATTAAAGGATCGATAAATTGTCAATCTTTGAACCGTCGTAACTTTGTAACGAACCATCGTAAGACGATCAACTTGAGCTTATTTTAACACGCGAAGCCTCCACTTTTGCGCAGGTGAGCTGATGTTTCTTGTAAATTAACGATTGCTTCGTCGGAATATTTCGATCCCCTGATTTTGCTCACGAGTGTATTGCAAGTTAAAATCGCGACACGAAAGATTTATGAAATACTGAACTATACAGGATGACCCACCTAAAACAGGCCACCTAATTATCTTTCATATCGTGCATATACTCGTGTACAACGTTGAGAGCTTCAACAGAATGATCTCGGAACGAGAATACTATCCATAATGAATTCGTTCTCTAATATAAATAATTCAAATTGCGTATGAAACACTTGTTGCGTTATCGCAGTTAAACAAGTCGATTGGAATGGCCACTTAAAAGCAAGACGCATCCTGTATATTTAACACTAAAACTACTAAACCAGTCGAAATGACTGGGTACAAATTTGCCATAAATATTCTATAAATTTGCAACGGTGTGTTTTCTAGAATATTTCGCGATTCTTCGTACGAAATATTAACGAAGATTTATTGGACTCCAATCGCAGGCGCTATGCAAATATTTGTAGTACACGGTATTTTATACACATCTCGCGTGTCTATCTCTTTGCTACAAATAAGTATACTTTAATTCGTCGATGGTTCTACTGTTAATCCTTTCGCTGCGGTGAAATTGTTTGCCGTCAGCGAACTAAGGCTGTATAGGACAATTCAGCCGCGAGTTTATAAAACAATGTTCACTTGTAAACTGTTTGTCACTTAACCAAACTAACATTTAACGAACATTAGATTAACTGCAAGCCTAGCAATGTTAAACTATACTGTTACATTTAGATATCACAAATGTCTTAACTACTGCGAAATTTCGACGGACGACTATAATCGCCTTTAGTATCGAAAGGGTTAACGAAACGGAAACAAGAACCGCGTAATTAAATCGTTGCCAAGAAACCATTAAATTCCCCGCCCACTCCTGCTATTATCCTTCGCCAACGATTAATGATCGAAACGTCCCCAGAGATCTTATCGATACCCGTCGAATTAACCGACCAAGAGAAACACAGCGGGCAAAGGGAGAAGCAGAAACACGGTCGTAGTCGCGGAAAAACACGGGGAAAAGGAAAAACGTGGACGAAGAAAAAAGAAAAAGGGGGGTTGGAGAAGACAGGGGTGGAAAAGAAGGCAATTGGTCGACTCGGTCGTGTAACTAACTCGGCCTACCGGTCACGTAGAATCAGACAAGATTCATTGAAAATCTGTAGCCGTGCCCGGGGGATGATACAAAATTCTGGTCTTCTTCCGGGGTAATTGAATCCTGGTGCTCGGCTGGCCTTCGCCTTTTTCCCTTTTTTCCCTCCCTCTCTCTCTCTCTCTTTCGTGTTCCATTCAAGCGAACCGGAACACGGAGAGACACACGCACGCACACACGTACGAGAGCCAGTTTATTTTCCATCCAGCTTGCTTTACGATAAGACAGAAGCAATATCTTGCTACAGGTGGCTGAATATACGTACTAGCTAGCTATCTCATTCACGGCCACTCGTGTTCCAGCCTCTCCCGTCCCCCCGCGTCGCCAACCCTTTGCAACTCGCCCACCCATCCGCCAACAGCGAAACGCAGCCGCGGGAATTTCCCTCGTCGTGCACGCGTTACACGTACCGGTGGCACCCTTTGCCGCTTCGCGAATCAGAGATTCTCGAAACATCCGAGACGCGATCTTCCATTTATGCCCCGAATTATCAACCCTTTGCTTTGGCCCTCGCGTCGTCTAATTGCGAGTCCTTCCGACGCGAAGCGTCGCCTACAATTTCTCCGGCATCGTCCGTTAACGGTAAACTGCTTCGTAAATTTTCGCATTTATCGGGGAAATGTGGTACGATAATCGGATATGATAGACCGAGGATTTTTACGCGTTAAGGCTAGAACTGCCAACGATTGGAATATGTATACTTGTTCGTATCAGTGAAATCTTGATATTACGGGAAAAATGTAACGGTGATGTATTCTCGACAAATGTACCTTTGCAAGTGTGTACAATGTCGATGATAAATTAGTAGTAGATCGCGGAACTTAATGAAACGCAAATAAACAAATGGAGCATAAAAGTAGATAGGTTTCACCTATCAAACATTACAGAATGTACCGAACTTGGGATATTTCCAATACTTTTGTACACTGTATGCATCCTACACGTTTTTGCGCGCTTAACGTTTGCATAATTGCATGAAGATCCGCGGTCCATAAATAATTACGTCTCGGTAGTTTTAACGTGAATTATTGAACGAATTTTGACCGGAAGCGTATATGGAAATTCCGTGCGCGCAAAAAGAATCGATTTCCTCGCGAGTCTTAGCATCTCTCTTAAAGAAAATCCCTTTCCAATATTTGCAGCGCGAAGTCGATCTACTCGAACGTACTACGATGCACAGCGTGACGTTGATTCGTAAAATTTACACTCGTAATTACCGCGAAATGCACTTTCGGCGATGAACCATACGTATAACACCGAATAGGTTAATTGACTCATGGAAACCGGGTTCGCGGAAAACAGCGAGTCAGTTATAAATCATTCAGAGCAATTATGCGCGTGCAAAACTTATGAAGCGACCCAGATATTATTACTTAAATTGGAAGTAATTTAATTCTCCAACTGTACACGCACAGCTCTGTTTCCTGTCCAGTGCTTTAATCGAATGGAACGCTCGTTGAAAATATAGACAGACATATAACCGGAGACATTCGTTTCGGAGAGAGAGAGAGAGAGAGAGAAAAGAAAGAAATATGCTAAAAGTGGTAAATGGAAAATACGGTGTTCGCTCGAAACTAAACCTACGGCTTAATCTGCATATCAGAGATATTAATTAGTCGGGTTGCGCGCCAGCGATAAATAAAACGCGCCGAGCGTAATCGCGATAACTCGGCATCGGGGCTCGTTTCGCTATGCTACGTTATTGCAGGTCGCTTCATAGTTCCACTCCGAAATATCGCGCTTTTTTTCCCCTCCCCCCTCCACAGATTTCACCTTGCTCCAGTGTTTGGCGAATAAATTTTTCGTTCGCACCTGGAAAGCTTTGACGATTTCATTAAACAAAATTCGGCGGTGATCCTTTTTATCGATGCGAGACGCGCGACAATCGCGTCGCTCGTTAATTTCGATCGAATTTTATATTCGTCCTCGCGTCAATCGCGTGCAATAGAATGAACAAGTATTTGAACGCTTGTATCATTGGCGAAGCATAGCATAGATTATCCATTGTTACGTAGAACGATTACCATAAGTTATTCCAAGTAAACGTACGTGTCGATGAAACGTGTAAAATTTGCGCCTAGTTCTTGTCCGCATGTTGTATTTTCTCTGTCGTGTTAAAATTGTATCGTTGTTGTTAATGGATTTGTTTCCCGTATATATAAATATTATGTAATTGGCCTCAAAACGACAGAGAAAAAGAATGCAGCGATACAGTGATGTGTAAATAAGGTAAACGTCCACAAATTTAAATACATGGATATGTAACTTTTAAGTTACAATAGTAACAGCTTTACTGTAAGATATAAAATTGTAAAGAAAAACTATTGAAAAAAGGAGAAACCCTACGAACTTTGCGAACAAATAAATGGGATTCAGTTTGCAGCGTGTTTGTGTTTGTTTACGTGTAATTGAACATTCGGTGGACGCGCGTGTAGGTACGAGTGATTCGTAATTTCAGGGGAATAATTGATAGAGGCATAAATAATTATTTATCACGATTCCTTCCATCGCGGTTCCGCGTTATTGAAAATATTCGCCAGATCGGCCGATAAATTGAAGCCCGTGCCGCCGTTTCAATGAATCCAACTAAACGCGCACCGTTAATGGTAAATCGAGCTTTTTATTTACTCGAAAATGCAATCTGTTAATCCCCTGGCAAAATTTGTAATTCATTATCGCCAGCTACAAATATTCTGTACAGGTAGCCACGCGTTCCCCTCGCATTCGTATTGCACTTTGTCGACTTACCTCTCTTCGTTTCCACCTGTTTATTGTAGAGAAATTACTCAGTTCGGTAATAAATTCGATCGCGTTTCTATTGAAAAATATCAGAAATTATTTTTACGCAATTATTTTCGTTTAGACCAGTATGTTCTTTCTTGGTACTTTGAACAATGCATTTCTGGTCTTCGGCAATTACTTGTTTCGCCGGGAAACAGGCGTTTCGAATCCCAAGCCCTTCGAATTACTAAATTTTCTCATCCCCTAGCTCTGGATCATCTGAATTATCAAGCATTTCAATAGCTAAGCTTACAAATTTTCAAGATTTATAATATTCAAGATTTTGGATCTCCCAGCCTCTGAATTTGTAAGCTTTTGGATTTCTTAGCCTTCGAATTTGCAAGTTTTTGGATCTCCTGGCCATCGAATTGCAAGCTTTCGGATTTTCTATCCTTTGAATTTGCGAGTATTTGAATATTTAAGTCCTCAGATTTTCAAGCTTCCAAATTTCACACCTTTAAATTCTCGATCCTTCGAATTTGCAAGTTTTTCGATCTCCTGGCCATCGAATTGCAAGCTTTTCGATTTTTTATCCTTTGAATTTGCGAGTATTTGAATATTTATGTCTACAGATTTTCAAGCTTCCAAATTCCACACTTTTAAATTCTCGATCCTTGGAATTTGCAAGTTTTTCGATCTCCTGGCCATCGAATTGCAAGCTTTCGGATTTTCTATCCTTTGAATTTGCGAGTATTTGAATATTTAAGTCCTCAGATTTTCAAGCTTCCAAATTTCACACCTTTAAATTCTCGATCCTTCGAATTTGCAAGTTTTTCGATCTCCTGGCCATCGAATTGCAAGCTTTTCGATTTTTTATCCTTTGAATTTGCGAGTATTTGAATATTTATGTCTACAGATTTTCAAGCTTCCAAATTCCACACTTTTAAATTCTCGATCCTTGGAATTTGCAAGTTTTTCGATCTCCTGGCCATCGAATTGCAAGCTTTCGGATTTTCTATCCTTTGAATTTGCGAGTATTTGAATATTTAAGTCCTCAGATTTTCAAGCTTCCAAATTTCACACCTTTAAATTCTCGATCCTTCGAATTTGCAAGTTTTTCGATCTCCTGGCCATCGAATTGCAAGCTTTTCGATTTTTTATCCTTTGAATTTCCAAGTATTTGAATATTTATGTCTACAGATTTTCAAGCTTCCAAATTTCACACTTTTAAATTCTCGATCCTTCGAATTTGCAAGTTTTTGGATCTCCTGACCATCGAATTGCAAGCTTTCGGATTTTCTATCCTTTGAATTTCCAAGTATTTGAATATTTAAGTCCTCAGATTTTCAAGCTTCCGAATGTCGAGCTTTCGAATTGCCAAGTTTTGAATTTGCAAGGGCTCGAATGCGAACGAACTTGTTACCGAACCTCGAACGATTATTGTACCGCCCGGAGGCTTTATACGTGGGATCTAGCATCTGGTTAATTTATCGCCTGTCAATACGTCGCGAGTCGCGATCGTCCAATAAGAAAATACGTACAGGGTTAATCTGATGCACGTGCACGTGCAAGATTAAATTAAGCCGCGTTTAGCTTTCCCTAAGCTCGGTCTTTCATGCAATCCGGAACGGCTGCCAAGCTTCGTCGACGAATAGAAAAGAGGAGAAAACCCTAACAAGGAAAACCCTTGCAATTTTGCTTTCGATTCAGCTCTCGCCAATTAAAAGTAGATATTACCTAAACCACCCTTCTATCTTCGTTTCTTTTTTTTTTTTCTCTTTCCGTATCCCATCCACCGTCGACTATTTTGCTCTAATATGTTTGCTCCTCTGGCTGTTATTTTCTCCTCTGAATTCATCAAAGAGATGTGTGTCTCTCGTGCCGCTGCACTCGCAACACGTCCCTCTGTGACGCGAACTTTTTCACATTTTCACGCTCCGCGATTCGTAATGCGTACGTAATAATTTCACCCCGTGACTCACTTTGATGTCACCTGGCGCATCCCTACGTTAGGCGCAGACCTTATAAATACGTGTCGCGAGGCTGGCTGTGGAGAAATTCCTTCGCTTAGAGAGCAGCAAGACGACGGCGACGGCGACGCGTCTGGGAAAGTTTCGTCATCTCGTCGCGTTGCGGTCAAATCTCGTCCTCCGTGTCTTCGCGTTTCATTCAAACTGCCGTAACTCGGCGACAAAAAATCCTATATCAACTTTTACGGACTCTTTTTAAAGGGGAAACTTTCCCCTACGAAATCGATGCAAAATGAGTCGGAAGAAAAAATTATTAAGGTTCAATAAAGGTGTTTGAATTTTGCATACTTGTTAAATAGAAAATTATTTTCGATTTTTCATTCTGCTGCGCAAAGTAAGAAAATTTTCGATAAATATTCGTTCATTCGCGCGAAAGTAGAAGCTTCGAGCTTTAAAATGAGCTCGGGTTTATTGACCTACGATGATTATTTACGAATTTACAACTGTTCAAAGATTGATAAATATTTCATTTTTTAATCTTGCCCATCGAAGTGTAAATAAACGCATTGTATAATACTTAAAGTAGCGCGAATGATTTGTGATGGTTAATAGGGCATCGATGCAAAGTTAGGAGAAGGAACAAAGTTACATTACATTATGGCTTAAGTTTAATCTCGAAGAACATTCAAATTCGAGTTTCATTCATGGTTCATTTTATTTTTACCATTCGTCGTTTCTTTTTGAAACACACGACGATCTATATATGTATATCAACGGTATTAAATTCAGAGAACTCTAAGCTTCGTATTCGTGTAAAGAGAGCGTCATTTAGTATAATTTTAATTAACCCCTTGGCTTACAATAACGAGTCACGCTCGTGGCACGACGTATACATAGATTCATTAAACCCAAGTTCTACTTGCAATACAGTGTCATTTTTATCGTAGCTTTAGTTCCACTCTAAGATGATTAAAGATCGCTAAATACAAATTACGTAGCATATTAATATGTTATGAATAAATATAAGAATTATGGTCTCTTAACGATAGCTTGCGTAAGTATAACAGTTGACAAATTGTAAAGCAAGGAATAATCTGTCGGCTAAAAGAAACTTAGAGCTGTATAAAATGATTCATTTCTCATGCAACGACCTAGTAGCTGCCTAAATTATTAGACCACGCGTACGCTACGTTAATTCTTCCAATAGCGAACGAAATTTTCCTCAACCTCGTTTCTCTCTTCCGCTTTCTAAATAATTCTTCGATTGGCGCTACTTAAAAACGAAGTGTGTCATTCGGTGCGAATGATTCCGTCCGGCGTCGAAGCGTGCAAGCGGGTATTAAGCAAGAACGTTTTCTTCGAGGGGGGCATAATATTGAAATATGCAAAGTTGCGTCTGAAAAGCGAAGAAGCGAAATGCGATGGCGTGGCCGTCGTGGGTCTTTTCACGCTGGCCGTCCGGAGCGACTGCTTGGTAAAAGCCGGACTTTGTCGCGGCGCGGCGCGGCGCGGCGTCGATCGCGATAGGAAGTGCTCATTGAGGAGCACAGAGCCAAAAGCGGGGCGAGCGCGACAATAAAGCGCCTTTCACGCGGTTCACTTCACCGGACGCCACTCGCCGGTCTTCCTGCCTTCTTTTATACGGAACCACTTCACTGCCACCTCAATGCGGCCCGTTCGCTCGTAAAAGCCCGCACGTCGAACAAACAGCGCTGATTTTATTGCTACACATCCGCCGCGAACGCGTGTGCGCCGACCACTCGAGCGGTGCTCAGGCAAATCGATGCGCGCTTCCAGCTTTTTACATCTGTTTCGCGCTTTAACGCTGGAACTGTCAGTCAAAGCGAACGCTTGCGAATTTACCCGTAGAAATTATACGCGGTATAAACTCGCAGCGGTGCAGTTTCTAGAATATCCCGTGATCTTCTACGCGAAATAGTCATTTGTTTGTCGTTCCATTTTTAACCCTTTACGGACGAGAAGTAATGACACTCGTGAGAGTAGTTTAGCTTTGAATTCCACGACTTTGAGTTTTCACGATTATGAGTTCGAAACCATTTAATTTCCAACGATTTCAAATGTTTATTATTACGTTGAGTATTCATTGCATTAAGTTTTGCGCTTTAAAAGTCGACATGGGTTCGGAAAGCCAAAAAATGATCAGGCGACTATTTGTCGACGATCGTCCGCAAAGGGTTAATGGGACGAACGGAGACTTTGCGTTACAGAGACGGGAATGAAAATATCTCTCGAACAGAGACGGTGAGAGCAAAGTGACGATGTAAAGAAGGAAACGATACTTAAGAGATAGAAAATCATTGCCGTTATACTAATCTGATAAATAATTGTTACTGTTGGAATGCAACGATAATGCCAGATGTGTCAAGCATCGACGGCCTATGGTTCCCATCTTTCAGGCATCTTAAGCCGTGCCTTGTGGAGGGGTTGTCCGTGGTGCGGACAAGGGTTTTGGTTTTTCGTCCTTGCGTTTAGTTAATAGCCGAGAGTCGAAAGACACACTTGTCACTGTCGTTGCGTGCAAGGCAGAAAGTTTAAAGTATCTTATAGCTCTTTACTTATTCTTATTTCATTATAGACTGTATACGCGAATCCATTGTTATTTAATACGTTAATGTGTTATATAATAAACTGATTTTACAACAGTTACGATCGACGTACCGCGCGTAAGATTCAGCTGTTGAATGTACAAAATGAATGATGGAAAAATATCAACGGAACCAGTGAAACGATTAGCTGTGATAAAATAATAGTACGAGTGAAAATAATAGCCAGAAGCGAGCGTTTTTTAAGTGAACGTGTTGGAACATATTAATCAAAACATTTGTAACAGTTATATACATATATTTTTAACAAATTTGCCCGAAAAATTATACAAACTTGCAACGGTGCAGTTCCTAGAATATTCCGTGATCTTCTGTACAAAATTATTTTAACAAAGATTCATTGCACTTCGATCACGCGCGCTTTGCGAGTATATCGCGCGTCTATTTCTTCGACGAAAATAAGTATACTCTAATCGTTGGTGGTTCTAGCGTTAATAAGAGCTACTGTTAATCGACGCGATTAAGAAACGGCGCGAGGAAGCGAGCAAATATAGGGAGGAACGCGATTACGGGTCGCAATTAAAGTTGCACTCGGATGTGCGTTATTCGATTACTGGGAAACATTACGCGGGCTTTTCGATGAAACGCAAACTGGCTTTCTTAATTTACGATTAAATTTCCACAGGCTAGGAAAGTTAGAGGAGGCGAGTTTCGGTAAACGAAACCGCAATTCTATTTCCCTTCTTATCTCTTTCTCTCTCTCCGCCAAAGTTGAATTTCAATTTCGCCACGACTTCATGGTCTCTCGCGATTCCGCTCTTCAAGCAAACGCATTCTTCTTAAGACAGTCGCAATTTCCCCGTACAACTCGTAACATGCAACTCGCAACTTGCCATTCTTCCAACATTTACTTCTCCTGTATCGCGTTGGTTCAGTTGCAATATGAATTCGTATCGTTCTATCGAAGTCTCACAGATTAATCGAATCTAATTACGTTGTTGCTATACGAAATGGCTGATTTTAATCATTACAGGATATAAAAGTAGCGATTAATTTAACGCTAATTTAAGCGAATAATAAGATATACGTAAGGCAAGGGGTTACATATTAAATATAAACGTGTAAGCTACCAGCCATAAGTTTGGAATCACCCTTCAGCTCTAATTCTTTCATCATTTCGAAACTGTAATAATATTGCAAATGTCGATAATAGTTTCATTTATTATCGTAGGATTTTTGATCGAAGAAATTTCTCGTACGAGTCGCTTCTAAATTCGTTTCTTATTCTAATCCTTACTTTTCTAATTCCAAAGTTACTTTGTATGTGCAACGTTCACGCGCTGTCACGTAAACTTAATTTAGTATTACATAAATAAACTTATTATAAAATACTATACTATTATAAAATTAACTAATACTAATAGATTAATATTAGTCTCGATTCCTCGTACATTCGATCGCTACTAAATGAACTAATTAAAGCGGCGATTATAGGAACACTGATAGTAATCGGAGCATCCACCTTAAGACGCGAGGAACGATGAAAATGGAGAAGCGTTTCACGGCGAGATAAATTTAATAATATACAGGCTGTCCCGTAACTGGTGGTACAAGCGAGTAGGGGGTGATTCTACGTGAAAAATGGAATCGAAAATTTAGGATAACATTTTTTCATACGACGCCTTATTTTCGAAAGAAATAAGTTTGAAAATTTGTCGAGTAATTCGGAAATTAAAGGGCCTGTGTCCGATAAGCATAAGAAGAAAGTAAAATCGATGTAACAGATATCATCGTGTTGACAATGTTTGTAAACAATGCAAGAAGCACGGAAGGTACTCTCCCACTCAGAAGAGTAAGATAGTAAAATCCGTCGTACCGAAGCTGGTCCAAGTGCACGCGTACTCGACAAATTTTCAAACTTATTTTTTTCGAAAATAAAGCGTCGTATGAACAAATTTTATTCTATATTTTCGATTCAATTTTTCACGTAGAATCACCCCCTACTCGCTTGTACCACCAGTTACGGGACACCCTGTATATCTCGTAAGTAGCGTACTCAGACCTAACAGACAAGACCTAAGTAGAGTCTCTTTTCAAACATATGATACATGTACCGTTGTGTTCGCGTAATTAGAGCACGTGGCTCCCGTAACGCGAACACGTTTTCGCGTTATAACCGATAGAGGATTTTATAAATTCCCCGGCGTAATGAGACACCGCAATCCTGCGCTGCAATCTTCCGCGGGGAGAAACAAAATTGGGACATATTTGCGAGTGATGTTGCGCGATAATAAATTTAATGAAGCTGCCTTACAAAGCGATAGCGTGGCGCACAGCCACGTGGAATAAAAGGGCCCGCGAGATTTTCCCTCCACTCACACCGCCCGTCGTTTCTTTCGAAAAAAAGGAAAAGCTCTCTCTCTCTCTCTCTTTCTTTCTCGATGCAGGGTGTCTTATTTCAATTTCCCCAAGCTGAGTGATTCAGGGGAATATTTCTCGAGAGAAGTTGAACGACTTTGAGGTTTTTCTACGGATGAAAGAGTACAGGCTTTATACTTCTAATTCAAGCTTTTGAGTATCACGTTCACCCTGATACAAAATCCGATCTACCCGCTTGCAAATTAAATTCATCCGTTTTTCTTGGTTTTGATAATTACTTGGACTTCGTTTCGCTTATAATGCAATCAACGGTACTGTTAATCGTGCCCATAATCACGAAAGTGGTCTAAGTAAATGAAAATTGAACAAAAAGGAGTTCATCAGTTATTTCGCATCGCATTACTTTAAACTAAATTAACTCAATGTACGTTTTACTTCGTCCAACTCTTTAACTCGCCGTATTTACGTGAATTCTTTGTTAAGAAGCCCGCGTAATTGTATTATCAATGTCCGCGAATTTGGCGTCAACAGTAGAAGACGCCAACGCGTTTAGCTTTTCTTGCGACAAATCGAGCAACTTGTTAGCATTCGGCCAATTGGCGACGATTAAAAATCGGGCGAGAAGGAGTTGGGAAATGGAGAGAGAGAAAAAAAAGTATCGGAGAAGCAGCTAATTAACTTGTTAATTGCGTTTCGTTGGTCGGACTAAATCGGTATGCAAAGGGGCGCGTGACTCGGGAAGACGCGCGCAGGCGGGTGATAAATAGCGAAAACACGATAAGGGACGACGAAAACAAGCGGCAAGCTTCGCAATTAAAATTCACTAACTCTCTTACCGAACTACATCTCTCGATTGTGCTGTCGCGCCGTGTTTAATACGATAAAACCCCTCGTCGTCGCTCTCCGCGACGTGCAAATCGCTCGGCGATCGCTACTTTCGTTTATTTCTACGTGCAACTTTGCAAATTAACCCTTTTACGGTTGATTAAAGTAAATACTGATGCGCTGCTACGGTAAACGATTTCGCGCGGCGCGAAACTTTGAAAACGGGCATTTATGCTGTTCTATGTTTTGTCGTTACTAAGCTTTGCAATACTAAATAAAAGTTTCGATGGATTCGTTGCTTTGATTCGGATATATCGATGCATCGGATTGATCGACATTTTGACGACGATGAATATTGGAATAGACAGATTGCGTTTTGTTCAACGATTAAGGTAATCGTTATCGTAAGTTATTCTACGTGCAGTCGAACTTCTCTATCATAACAAACTCCAATTTCTCCTTAATCTATTGAAAACGAATGAAAGCTAGTGCACTATAATTCTACTTTCACGCGTTCGTAATATCTGGCGATGTATCTATTAATCGACGGCATTGTGCTTTAATAAATTACAGAGGAAATCATGTCTCGTTATTTTTTGAAAGTTTAGGTAACTTTTGTTACGGTGAAAATGCGATTGCTACAGAAATGGCAGGCAGAAGTTGTTGAAAATAATAGCAGTCTTCTGATCGATTAATTGCAGTATTTTTAATACAGTAACACGATCATTCGTGGTTGAATTTTGCACGCATCCAGTAGAATGCACATCTTTATGCATTTATGGGAAACTTCTTAAATGTTTAAAAGAATGCACAGTGCATATGATAGGCAAAAATATGCAAAATATCCAGCGTCTGTATTTAAACCGCATTACAATCAGTGTACATTTAAATTCCAGTCCTTTACTTTCGTGTACAGGAAGTTGAATTACCATAAACGTCCTCAGTTTATTTATCATTCTCTCTTTTAATCTTATCTCGCAGCCCAAATAAATTTACACTTACTTAAACAAATGGATCGATAAACATTTTGCATATTTTCGTATACAACTTTCATTCGGCATTTCTATGCAAACTTAAACGTCCGAAAAAAATGCATAAAAATTCGCAGCCTAATTACCAGCGACGGTTCCCCCTTTCGTAGACTTATATTTTCTTATCTTTCGAAGGAAAAACTGAGCTCCGTTTTGCTGCAAAGAACAATGCCGTTATTGTTGTACATACCACTTGCAGATGATTGCAGATTTTTTCGCCCACCCCTGGAGAAGTTTCTTCAAAAATGTCTTACCGTTTCTTTTTTTTTTTTTTAAGGAACGGGAACAACAACAGTCGGGGAGTTATTTCACGTTGATAGCGGGAGAGGAAGAATGAGGCGCGATGAAATGTCGCGAGTTGAAAAGGATCCGTCGGGAAATAAGGTTACAATATTTTTCGAAATAAATTAATTAATATGGCCGACGTAGCTGTTGTCCCGTTCGGACAAAGATAAATCGTTCGTTTAATTGGATTCGCCTAACAATGCAGAGATGCAAGGAACCGTAAGCGATGAAATATTTAGCGTGAGCTCTGTATGCGACTAATTAATGGAACGGGATTACAGTATAATAAACTGGCGACAATTGTTCCCGTTTAATGTACCCGATCGTTGCAATTTCTTCCCGAACGTTTATACAATTTCGCGTCAACGCGACACATTGCTCCGCGTTCTCCCTTTTCCCTTCGACAAATTTCGGTCCGCAATTCGTCGCAGAAGTATTCGATAACTTCGTTCGATTGCTCTTCGGTTGTATCGTAATTAGACTGCAGATATTTATAGAAATTTATATATTTTTACGAACGCAAATGTGTCGATGATTAGGAACGTGGTGTACGCGAAGAAAGAAGCTTCCATATTTTTGTGATACGAATCAACGTAACGTAAAATAAACGGTAAATTAAATTGTTTTCAATTTTTACACGGAGCACTACGTAATCATTGTTCCAATGCATCATTTTATATACAATTGTATAGTTTTGTAATTCCAATCGAATCAAATATAATCGAAGCAATAAAAAATGAATTTAATAATCTCAATACATAGTTACAGCAATACTTAATCATCACCAACATAAATAAAGAGATGGAAGCTGAGTACTGATCGCTTTCACTTTTCATTTAAGCGTGCTCGTTGTTTCTGTTCTCCCTTTCGTTTAAACTGTGACTTTTTACCCGCGATGTAATTTAAACAAAATGAAATTAGTGAAAGTGAACGTTGCACAATTTTTATTACAAAACTCGGACGTTTTATCGACGCGCAAAATTGGATCTCGAGTTGATCTCGTTCGTTATTAACGCGTAGAACACCGTAGTAGAATGGTTAATGTGGCCGGATAATTTTGCGACAAACTGTATTTGCAAACACGCGACGCGCGAGGCGAGGAGAAAAAAAATGAGCAACGGGAACGTTTAATTGCTGCAACTTTACTCGGAGACAAAGCGGGCAACGCGCGGCGCTTATAAACGTTTGCGGTTAGTTTCTGGTACGAATCAAATTATATCTCGCCATCGAGCTTCCCATCCAAAAGCGGGAGGCGAAAGCAAACAAAAGGGGGGGAGGCCGCGTGGAGTGGAATGCGGCGTGGAAAGAGAAAACGACGCGGGCTCGCGAGAAAAGAGGCGAAGCGGGGATTTCCGCAAAACATTTCCAGAGAAGCAAAGTCCTGCTCGTTAGCGGCGCGAATTTTATTTGCATCCAATTAAAATGCAACTTCGCTAAATACTTCCAATACTTTTACGATCGCGACCCGCTCGATAAACTTGCAAATGTTTTGCGCCCTCGCAATTAAAGCTCGCGCGGCGATAAGCGGCGCTCTTCGCATTATGTAGATATGTATGCTCGCCGAAAATAGAACGAATTCAACAGAAGGAAAGAATCGCGTTCGCAACGAACGATGCTAGATTTATTAGTACAGCAGTCTCGTATAGTATTTCTAGTATAGTTCTCTTTCCTTGCTTCTATGCTAACCCCAAGCATTCCGATTTGTTTCCAGACACTGTTGCGAACGTTATATGGCGAATCTTCGTCGAAACGAAGCGTCGCTCATAGGCGGCCGCTTCGAGCATCGGACACCCATTTAATAACCGTTCAACGACGCGAAGCATTTCATTAAAGGCGGAAGAGAGGGGATGAGAATGAGGATGAGCGCGTCGTCGTCGTCGCGTGATGCGGATTCACGGGTTTAGTGGAAACCCGGGAGGCTTGCCTTTGACGGCGTTCCGCCGTCTGGACCGATGACAGAGCATCTCCGTTGGCTGTGGCGCGAAAGGAAGTACCATCTCGCGCAATTCCGCCGCGGCCGGAGGCTACGGAAACTTTAATAAGTGTCTCTGGGTACCGCAACAAGTTCTCTCGCGCGCATTCCCCGGCCCGCTGATGGCGAGACGGAACCCGCTTCTATCGATTCGGAGATGTACACAGCTGTGAACGCGAACGCGTGGGCGGATGGAAGACGCCGCGGATGGAATAAGGGAAATTGCCGGTGTCCCGCGGTTTGCGTCGATCGCGAACGACGACGGGAATGAAACGAGCCAAGAGAACGACGATGGGAAATAAAGCGGTGATGAATTCGCCGTCGAGAAGCGGCCGGGTTACGCTGGAATAGAAAATCGTGTTTAAGATGAAGGCGAATCGAGGTGGAATGATAGTCAGGTACGAACGTATTTCACGTCTAAACGACAACCGAACGACTAAGCGGATAAACGAAATGCTAGCTGCTTTATCAATAATATAGTGTAATATAATGCAACTTGCAGTGTTGATTAGAGTATGACGATGGACAAAGAAATTGCAGACAATTTTAGGTGGAATAAAGGTTGGATGGGTTCTGTGCATTACTATTATAGATAGGGAAAGGATGAACACTCTTGAAAGTCACGTTTTAAGTTCGCTTATTTGTTTGTTTACACACGTGTCAAGGATTCCTTTCATATACCATCGACATTTGTACAAAATTGTCGTAGGGAGCAATAAGTAGCGTGACGCTTTGTTTACGAGTATAAATCGAAAGATGAACGATGCTTGTTAAGATTGATACAAACCTGGGTCGAACAGTTGACCTGATAATATAAAGTGTCGCGCCGTCGTTCGATTAATAAGTTACACTTTGGTTAATAATTTACCGCTTCGTTTATCAGTGAAAGGGTTGAACGAACTGCGAGAACCGTCCGCAAGCTTCCACGTTAACTCTGCCGCAACAAATTTCACTTGTGAGACGAATTTGTATTCCGAATACGACAAAAAGACGCTGCATTCGTAATCCAGATTAATCCTGCTGCTTAAGCGTGCAAGATCGAACGCCGTTGAACACGAACTAAGAGTAATTCGTATTAAACGCAGTGCTAGCCAATCTCTTCCACCTGTTCGTAATCGGTGAAAGGGTTAAAGAGGATCCGCGCGTCTGAAACGCGAGAATCGCAGCCGGTGGTTTCGACTCGCGTGTCGGTTGTTGTGATTTCGAATCAGCAACGCGGTCGTGATGCCCGAGAGATCGGTTCGCGTACGCATTGCGAGGGAGCACCATCGGGAAGCTGTCTCGTGCACCCTATTCCTTCCGTTGCTCGCTGCCTCGAAGCGGAATTTATTTCCAATCCGAGAGCATCCGCAGAAAGGCGCGCGGCGGTGCCAGCAACTACTACGTCGCCACGAAAATGCGCATTCCATAGGGACACAGCCGAACTAGATTCAACGGAATCGAACGCGTGGCCAAGGATCGCAAGCCTCGGTTCTCGCCTTGCCACGCATCGTCAACGCGTCTCTGAAAGCTGATACGAAAAGCAGACGCGGAAAGAAAGACACGTGGCGAAGGACAACCTCGAGAAGTAAACGCAGCGTTAGCGTTTTGGGAACACGTTAGAAACAGAGCCTTAGTGCTTTGGGAAGACAGTAAGGAAAGGGAGACAACGGAAACGCAGCGTTAGTGTTTTTGGAAGACAAGAAAGACGCTGTCTTAATGCTTTGGGAAGACAGGAAAGAAAGGAGGACAACGGGAACGCAGCGTTAGTGTTTTGGGAAGATAATAAAAACACAGTCTGGGTGCTTTGGAAAGACAGTAAAGAAAGGAAGACAACGAGAACATAACGTTAGTGTTTTTGGAAGACAAGAGAAACGCAGTCTTAGTTTTTTTGGAAGACAAGAGAAACGCAGTCTTAATGCTTTAGGAAGACAGGAAAGAAAGGAAGGCAATGGAAAGACAGTCTCAGTGTTTTGGAAAGATAGCAAAGGAAGGAAGACAATGAAAGCACAGCGTTAGTATTTTGGGAAGACAACAAAAACGCAGTTTTAGTATTTTGGGAAGACAGCAAAGAAAGGAAGACGATGAAAGCACAGTCTTAGTGTTTCGGAAAGATAGCAAAGAAAGGAAGACAACAAAATCACAGCCTCAGTGTTTTCAGAAGACAGCGAAAGATAGCAAAACAATAAAAACGCAGCGCTAGTATTTTCGAAAGATAGCAAAGAAAGGAAGAACGCGAAAGCACAGTGTCAGAGCGTATCGGGGCAACAGCGAAGAAAGAAAAACATCGAAACAAGGAAACGCAGCGTTTGAGGGTTTCAGGAAGCCAGCAAAAAGGAGGAAACGGAACGTTAGAGAGTGTTTTGGGAAGATAGCAAAGAACGGAAGACACCGAGACAAAGGAAAGCAGCGTTTGCATCGAAAAGACAGCGATTCAAGCGTATCGGGCAGACATCGGAGGAAAGGAAGCCACCGCAGTTCGCGCGTCGGAAATCCGGCGTAGTCGAGAATCGGAAAAGGCTGCAAGTAGAGACAGACCACCGAGCATCGAGCTTACGGATCCTCCGCGCACAATTTAGAGAGCAATAATGGCCTAAGTCGACGCGGAGCTTCTTCTAATTCAGTGGTGCACTTAAAAAGCTTTCAAAGGCGGGCACGCATCCCCTTGCGAGGCTGAGCCGAGAGCGAAGAAGGAGGGAAGAGGTGGGGCTCGCGGAGACTATGATAGCAGTTTGATAACGTTGGGGTCAGAGACTCGGTGCACGGTCGCGAGTTTCCTACGTTCGTGTCTGGTCCGGCCGGTGTTGTTCATCCCCCCCCCTCTAAGGGGTGCTTCGGTTGGAGAACTCTCGTTCGAGCGGAAAGGGAGAAAGACGAGGAGAGCGTAGAATCTAGAGAGAGAGAGAGAGAGAGAGAGGAACGTGTAGGGTTTAGAGAGGGCGGAAGAGAAAGAGGGGTGGAATTTTGGGTGAGTGGAAGAAGAGAGAAGAAGAGAACAACGGGCTGCAACGTGAACGTGGAAGT
The DNA here is from genome assembly GCA_028830335.1 of Eucera pruinosa. Taxonomy (NCBI): domain Eukaryota; kingdom Metazoa; phylum Arthropoda; class Insecta; order Hymenoptera; family Apidae; genus Eucera; species Eucera pruinosa. The sequence continues at coordinate 1,077,944 of JAMYCR010000014.1, forward strand.
TGAAGAGGAGGGGGAGGAGGAGAGAGGACAAGCAGAGGAGGGAAGTTTCCGTCTGTCCGAGGTGGATGGGGGTGAAAATGTTCGGAGTGTTGCTGGCATGTGTCTGGCTGGTTGCCGGCTCCCCGTTACATCCCTGGCCGCTAATACCGCACAAAGGTAAGTGGCCCGATCTACTAGTAATTCCTTATTACCCCTTTTGGTCGTTCCGATAAACCTGGTAATTAGATTCGGCGGATTTTTATGCAAATTCCGCGTAGCTTCGTTAAAACCTGCAACCGTTCTTCGGCCATTTTGCACGCAGTTGGGTTTCTGTTTTCCTTTTTTTCGTGGAATCGAGTTTTCGAGGGCTTCGAGATAAGCGTATGGGGATTGTAATTAGCGGGTGCAATTTCGAGCTGCAATTTTAGATCAAGGGCTCCTCTCCTTGGAACTGTAAAGCATTTTCTGATACGAGAAAGGCGCTATTGAATTGAATACAATTTTAGAGATGGTCGCAGGGTTAATGAGCAGTCTGCAATTATTTTTACAATGCATCGCAGTGGAGTTGCAGTTAGAAATAAATGAGAAAGACTCATTGATAAACACGTTATTGGTATACGGTCTAAATATAAAACTAGCTGAAGTATAGCATAAAGCTAAGCACACGAAAGCTAAATAGAGAATTGTTTTCCCCGCGAAATTCAATAGTTTGTAAATACTTCAGTTCGCATGTTTCATATATATTCGCGTTTAATGCATAATGTATGCCATTTCGCGCGTTTAAATTTCCCCGAAATGCGTAAAAATGCACTATCTACTAATAATAGTTACAAAGCCACTCGATTTCACCGCATTAAGAAAAGGATAGAATTATACGGAGATATTTCGTTCGTTAAAGGTAAAGAGAATTTGCTCCTCGCTTCTTTATAGTTTGTTACTATAGCACGCGCACACGTGTGTGTGTGTGTGTGTTTGCGTATAAGCGTGTGCAGTATGTTCATCTTCTTTTTTATTACATATCTCATACCATATCTCCGCGATGCGGTTTACTGGATGGTGGAAAGTTTGTTGCAACTTTTATTCTCCGTCGGGGTCCCCTTTCCATCGAAATTACACAGGCAGCCTTCAACGAAAGGGCTGCGCCGCTCTCTTCGACCCACTAACGTTGTGTTGGCAGACTGTAGTTTTACGGTTGACGCGGACACTGTAATTTAGAATGCTCCGTGATAAAAGACACGGATGATAACGGCTTAGCAACGAGGGGGAGGAAAAAGAAAGTTATTCCATTTGCCAACGTTGGTAATCCGATATGCAAAAATTGCCCGACGCGTTCCCTCCATGATTCCCGGTGTCTCTTTTCTGCTGACTTTGGAAACATAAACTCTGCTCGAATGAATCAAAAGAATTGTACACCAAAATGTGGAGGAAGATGGAGGCAATGAAAAAGACCTGCCTCTCTTAAAGTATTTGTTGTATAAGACTGCAGTTTAAAATTAATGCCATGTACAATTTTTCTTATAAGCTACTTACAATAGATTATATTTTATATCTAGCATCTGCCATAACAACACCTTAACTTATTAATACATTAACCGAACTAATTGGTGCCAGAAAAGCCGGATAATCGAACGATTGAAATTATGTTTTTCACTTCATCTGAAACTTAATCATTTGTCACGTTATTGTGCACACACTGTTCTTGAACCTGTGATCTATCTTTCCGATGTGTTCAAGCTGGTAACTTATGCTACAACATTAAATTGTTTCTATGCTTCGTACGATCTAAAACATAGTCCTGTTGCTACCGACAAAAGTTAAGAAACATAGACAAGTTCCATGTTTTTGCGTACTCTTTATTTTCCGAGGTATGTAGATAAAAATTAAAAATAGGATAACTTATCGTTTATCGGCGTATGTAATGTTACCTTTTTATGATCGTTTTTTATTCTATACTATTTCGTTCAAAAGATGAGGAATATACGGAACGTTGCAAATGATTACTTTCTTTTTTAACTTTTGTTAGTAAGTGTACGAACGCTTCTAAGTTGGTAGATGTATTTGGAATACGTTGGATAAACGTGTATCTGCTTTCCTTTACCACCAATATTGTTCAGACAATAGAACAATAATTCCGGATAATAGGTGTTGGGGTAATTGAACGTTTGGATAATAGGTGTTCGATTAGTGGAGGTCTTACCGTGATTAGAGTCATAGAAATTGTCGATGGCTGGTTTAACGTCGATTCCTTGAAGCGAGCATTTAGTCTAGAGTGGTATACTTAACCCCTTAACGCGAAACTCTTCGCCAATCTTATCTTTCTTCGTACAATTATTATTAACGACTTATGTTTCCGTTTCACTTTCCATACCGTTAAACATACTTCTCTTATTATCGAAAACGAAATCAAATCCTTGAATCCTTAAATTACGAATCCGTGCAATGAAATTTGATTACCTTTCGATTACTCCGCCCCAAATGCAAAGAATAATACAAGCGTTAAGGGGTTAAATCCGCTGCCCGCGAGCTTTATACGTAGACACGCGTTATATTAACGATTTCGTGGAGCTGATGGAGCGCGTTCTCGCGCTGAAAACGCAAAGAAAAGTGGCCGAGTTTTCCTTAGACCCTTTTGTGTGTATCGGTATCACCGTTCTCCCTATTGTGCCCGCCGCTTTCTTCGAGTTCCGTGGATGGAAATGAAGACACGAGCCGGCGGTAAATCGAGCGGCGCGCACACCGGAAAGGCACGCTCGATTTCGCAAACGCGCGGCTTTGCTCGCGTAATCGCGCCTCCGTTTCGGGAATTAGTCCATCGGGATTCAACGTCGCGTGAGGACAACTCGCGCTTCGTTTTTTCTTCTCTGCCTATCGCAAAACATAACGAACTGGTTGCTGTTCTACTCTATTGAAGTCAAAGACGCGACACGGGCTTGAACTCTACGAGCCTGTGATCTGAACATGTGGAAACACTTGCGTAAGTTTTCCCCGAGGTTCGAGTCGTTTACTTTGCAGAACATTCCCGTAGTCGATTAGTCCAGTCTCAGAATCGAGGTCGAACAGTTAACGATACATTGTCCAGCCGCGTCCGTTCAGTTCTAAGCTATATAAATACGTACTCTTATTTCTTATCGCTGTCACTGTGTACGCGATTCCACGATATTCGTGTAACGTGCATTGCCGAATAAAGTGTATCAAGAATCTAAAGCGTCCCTGCCAAAGGTACTCTAAACTAGTAACGAGAATGAACAGAGCAGGCAATGGTAATTATTAAATATTCGTAGAAATCACTTAACACAGTTTCACTTCGTACTAATGTAAGGTAGATCGGATGATTTCCGAGTAGTTAAATCAAAAACTCAACAGGGTGTTTTAAAACTCGATTTACTAACTGTTCGCTGCGACAGCTCGTACAAGAGTTAGTCTCTTTCGACCATTCGTTAGTTCTGAGGACGCCTTCTCCAGCATGGGTTGTTTACAACAATCGACGACACGCTTAGCCCGAAGAAATCACCCTTGACAGGAGGAAGCGCGTTGACAAAACGCATGTGGCCCACCTCGACCGCTTACCGATTTCGACCTTTCTAACACTAAGTTTATTATATAAATTCTGGGATACAGCTAATCGAATAGATGCTTGCACGCGTGGCCAGTCTTTCTTACCAACTTCTTCTCCTTCTACTCTTCGTCTTGTACACGTATTCGTATGGAAAGTAATTAGCGTAGACGAAACGTAGGATGGCGACACCAATCGGCATCTGGGCGGTATACAAATATGTTAAAATAATATACAAATGGGCGGTATACCGTATACTCAACAAAATTAACGGTACCGATAGCAATGAAAGGGTTAAGCGCCGGAAGTCCATCGAGTATAAAGGAAACGATTCGGATTGGCGTCGCGAAGAGAATTCCGAGGAAGGCTTTTTCCTCTCGATGAAATTAATTCCTCGAGACGATGAGGAAGTTGTCGAGAATCGCTTTCGTGTTCCTTTTTATCGAACACTCTTTGGCCGGTCCGTATCGATTAACAAGTTCGCACGCGAAACTTTGCCCCTTCTTATCTCTGTGATAACAAAGAAAGACAGAGAGAGAAAGCAATAAAGCGAGATGAAAAGAATCGAAGAATTCCCGTAGCTAATTCGCGAGGAAGCTTTTATATTAATCAACGCCGCTGTGGATCGGATATCATTTCGCGCGATAGCTCGGATTTCAAACGAGAGAGCAACGACAGATTTCACTCGGTTCGAACCGGTTGGAAATTCTCTATCAACTGTGGATCGCGCATGCCAACACAAACGGGTTGCGAGACCGATAAATATTTAACCTGAATAGGAAGGGAGGGGGGAAGGTGAAAAAAAAACGGGCGCGTGTGCTTCCGGCCAAAGGAAAAATTTAATATCGGCAGTAGCAGCGTACGCGGTGGCATTGCGCGAAAAAATGCCGGTGCAATTAGAGCAGCAAACGGAACAATTTCATTACGCCTACCGGGAGCAATGCGTCCTCCGGTGATACGCCGCTTACTAATTTCGACAAGTCCGTCTACAAAGGAGCAACTCGTGCGGCAATCACGCACGCAAGACAAAGGCGACGATTACGCTTCGCTCCGTTACGTCCACTGTCGATTGTTTAAATTATTTTCGACTAGCAACGGGCCGCAGAGTTTCGCAAATAGATCCGGAGAAATGGTTAGCGGTGGAACAAACTCGGAGACGTACTCGTGAATACCGATTCCCCGAATAACTTTGTACGGTATGAAAACAATTTGTACGTGGTATCGGTAAAATACGTTTGGTGACGTCTCGCGAAGCGTCGATCTGAAACAATTACATAGCGTTCATAGAGATGTCAGTAAAAGCATTTGAATTAACGGATGCTTCCGGTAATTTCTTGAGTGGTTCGAATAATTATGAACTACACTTTGTATGTATAATTCCTCCGTGAAACTGGTTTGCAACAGAAATTCAATTACGGGTGAAAATGACTCTGCATTCGTTCTTCCACGTCCATCGAAAACCATTTGACTTCAGGGGGTTAAAATACCAGGCACCTGGGTACATTTTACTGACAACAAATCTTTCGCAGTTGCGATCCAATTAAATCTTTTCAAATGTGTGTTTGTCAGATTTAATCAATGTTCCATGGTTATGATCCAATCGAATCTTTCCAAACGTATTTGTCAGATGCGAATGACAACAAATGGTAAAACGAAACGATTCACAGCGAAGACATTTAAGAGTGAAACTCGCGCTGCTCTACGAATGATCCACTTCGCAAAATCGCTCGAAAATCTTTGGCCAGCCGTATCGATTTCGAGAGAATGCAGCGCTGATAGACGCGGCTCGTGTCGCGCTTAGCAATCGCCGTCCGCTTTGGAACCGTACAAAAATACGTGTATTCAGGTCTCGTATTCATTTTCGGTTGCTTAATATCTAGATAATAGCAAACGGGAGCTGGTCGGAGGGGAAGAAGCGACTAATTAGGCCATAGCGGTGCGAATAGGTGAACGGGGTGGCATTAGGCGAGAGGAGAGGGTTTGGGGGACACGGAAAAAAGTGGCGAGAGCGCCGACGTTCATCGACGTCGGAATGAACGATCCTCCGGTGCAAAGTAGAAAATGGAAACCAGGCGAATGTCTCTTTCAATCGAAGCTTTGTCAGCGTTCCCCTCGAATTTCTGTATCCATTTTTGTCAAATTCCAACCGAGTTCTATCGTATCGCGCCGCGTCGCGACGCTCGTCATTTAAACCATTCTACCTCTTTCTTTTTTTTTTGTCGCTTTCCTCGTCCTCCTCTTCTTTTCTTCTGCAGCCATTATCTCGATCGACGCGTTTCGAATCTCCGTGGGATTCACCTGCCCGAAGAATTAACCCATTGGCTAGCCAGATTTATCCGAAAGAAATTTTGCGCATCGAAGGGATTTCATTTTTTTTGGCGGCTTGGATAAGAATTGATTTATTTTTAAATAATCGTGGGACGTTTCATAAATCCCCGTGATCCGATTCGGAATGATTTATTCGAATAAATAAGAAAGATTTATTTCGGTACGTCTACTTAAAGGCAATAAGTATTTTTGATTGAATATTTGAACAGAAGTCCACTGTAAAAGACAATATAATGAGGGTTTCAAGAAGTACCAGCTCTGTAATACAATGTAATCGCTTCACCCATCTCTGCAATGTAATAGAATATGATGCAAAGAGTTTCTTGTTCGAATGATTTTTATTCGAGTAAATTTTCAGACCAATTTTATACGAATAATTCCTGTAATTTCCAATTCCAATCATTTCTTATTAGGATCACTTCTGGCTCGAGTAGATATTTATTCTACAATAGCCGATGAAACGTTACTCTATATTATTAATCGTTATCTAATTTCCGAATAGAATTTTCCCACCTCTGATTAGGATTAGATTATTCAGGATTATTCAGTCAAACATCGAAATTTCCATAATTTCATCGTAATTAATAATTATATGCTATGGATGGATATTGCAACAAATTCCTTCTGCATTAATTTAGATTGCTGTAATTAGCAATTGGGTAAAATTGGAACAATCCGCTGATAGAATTGCTAATCTCATCCGCGTCTCACGAACGATATTTCATATACGCTACGTTAACATGTGCTTCTTTACAAATATGCTTGTTTCTCTATTAAAAATCAACAGTAGACGATTCGTAGGTCTATAACCAATTTGTACGCAAGATCTGCAATCCTTAAGTTAAGATCATTTCTGCTAAACGAATAACTATTATTAAGTTAACGCAAACCAGTCGTTAAATTTTATATCCCGATTATTAAACAGTATTTTTGTTAAGCCAGAGATGATTGTTAGTTTCCTAATTCGAGAAGCAGAACTATGTACGAGCATAGTCAATTGTAATAGGTTATTCCTACGGACAATTATATCTTAATAAATAAATAAATAACAGTATGCAAGTTCGATGGTAAGACCGTGCAATTATCCAAACGTTATTCGACTCATTCTTCATTCGCGCGAATCCTCGTTACACGTTTTCACCGTTTCCATCCGCGCACAAATTCATCTCAATTTTCTTCAGCCCAAATCAGACCTGCCCAGCTAAGAAAATAGCGCGCGTTCGGCAAGGATTCGCCCTTAAAGCAGCTTTTGTTTAACGCCGGCTCGATAAAGGCGGCATTAATTAAATTCCAAGCAAGAACTGGAAGAAAGCGTTGCTCCTCTCGCTGTTGCTCCTTGCGCAGGATAATCCCTCGGTACGGTGCGTTAAAAGGCTCCGGTTGCCGGTGAAAAAGCAATTTACGCGGCCGTTGCTTGGACAGGCAGACTTTAGGAAGCGTGGAAGCAAAGCTAGCCCCGCGTTTAAATATATGGCATTTTATTTATTAACACACGATAACCCATTAGTTTACATTCGAATGTATAATGCGCGATCGTTACGAATAAATTACGAACTTGGTTTCGACGTGCGATGAATTTAAAATACACTCCTACGAGCTTATATGGAAACACTGTTTTTAGATTAAATTGAATATCCTTGTCGAAGTAAACGGGGTTTCCACGCTTACATGCGATTCGGATAATTTTCTATCTCATTTGCTCGACCTTAAACGCTTAGGTCACCTCCGCACGAGATGCCACGCGTTAACCTCTTCATTGTAACATTATTTCGTATAATTGTACAATTAATGTAAAATTATTTTGTACATGTACGTACATTTATATAATACCTACCTACATAAACAAGTAAAGAAACTTTTACGAAACATAACAATACTGTTTTAGATAGAAAATGTAACGTTTCATGGATAAAATTGCAGAGCAAAATTTTAACTATTATTTCCGATGTAGCAACAGTTGAATAAAAATTGTACGAGTATTAAATTTCTATGAGAACCACGAAACAAATGTACACGTCGAGGTCCGACTCGTAAAAGGCTTAACGCGAAAACATTGGAGCGCTGCTTTTTCCCCTGGCTAACGAGAGATATCATAACGAGCTTGCCATTGTCAATTAAGCTTGTATAATGAGATCGGAAGTGGCCTCCGTCAATTATTAACCCGGTTTGCCTGTCAGCGCCGCCGCGCCGTTGCGTTTCGTCCCCGAGGGTTCTCGAGTCGTCTCCGTCGAATCATCCCTTAGACCTTGCGCCTCATCCGCCTCCTTCATCTCCTTCTACATCGTGTCTACGTGCTGATTAAATTAAATCGCGCTCATAGCTCGTCGTGCATCCACCGGGCGTCCTTTAATCGAATTCAACGCCGTTAATACGCCGGCGAAACTTCCTAACGAATTAAGAAACTAACTCTTGCTCCTTATAGGCTTCCTCGTACGCCAGGGGCGTTTCACACCCTCTGCCAAGATATTGCTGTAACTAGTTCAATTATACTCGTAAGCGGGGTCAATTGGTTTAGTCAGCAGTTTCTGGATATTCCCGGTGCAGTGGTAATCTTTTTATTCTCTGTATTACTTTTAGTCAAACACTTGTTGAATTAGATTACGAGTAATACTTTCGATGGGAGATATCGTTGTAATTAATTCGATTATACTTGCAAGCGTGGTCGATTGGTTTAGTCAACAGTTTCCGGATATTTCCGCTTCCTGAAGTGATCTTTTCTTTTGTACTTTACGCCATTCGCTAATAGATAAATACAGGTTAAATGTAGTAGATTATAGTAGAACAGTTGTGGGATTACACTACTAGTACTACTTTTAAAGGAAGATGTTGCTGGAACTAGTTCAAGTATGCTTGCAAGCGAGGTCGATTGGTTTAGTCAACAGTTTCTGGATATTTCCGCTTCCTGAAGTGATCTTTTCTTTTGTACTTTACGCCATTCGCTAATAGATAAATACAGGTTAAATGTAGTAGATTATAGTAGAACAGTTGTGGGATTACACTACTAGTACTACTTTTAGAGGAAGATGTTGCTGGAACTAGTTCAACTATGCTTACAAGTGATGTAAATTGGTTTAGTCTTGAGTTTCTGGTTTTTTCCCGTTCAGAATGAATCTTTTATTTTGTACATGCGTTACGAGTCGTAAATAGATGGATCCTTGTTACGTGTAACAGTTTTTGGTGTAATACTTGTTGAATCAGACTACTGGTAATATTTTCAAAGGTAAATGTTGGTGTACTTACAATTAGTTCAATTGGAATCTACGAATTAGGAGTTCAATTATATACGGAATTAATCGATTTATCCAGATCTTTTTTATACTTGTATCATAATCTTTTCTTTTGTACGCTACGTGGTTTATAAATGGAGGCTTGTTAAATATAGTAGTTTTTAACCATAAACTAGTATTGTTGGTCTGCGAGGCCGCTAATGTAATTACTCTTTCGTCTCAGTTTTCCTTTCAGTTAGGATTCACGAGCTTGTCATTCTGGATGCTTTAGAATTATAGTATAATGTTCAACTTTTCGTACAACGTAAGAAATATCAACTTAACGACAACGCAACAAACATTAGCGATCTCGCAAAATGCAAATAGTGGTTATGTAAATTTTAATGAGTGTAGTAGTGCAGTTAAACCAAAGTTATTTGGAATAAAAGTTGCCCAACGTTGATCCCAATAATAATCCTTTCTTTCGTAACTCACGTGGGAAGTCCAGTAGCGAGGACATAGTGGAAAGCAGCGGAAGAAAGTGGAGCATTGTTTCAATTATCCGACGTGTTCTCCAAGCGCAAGGACGTTATTAATCCTGGGCTGTTGTTGCTCGCGTACGCAGCAATTCATCAAGTCTTCTTTCTCTTCGTATGCACAGAACACGTAGAGGTGGGAAAAAGAAGCGTCGCAGTGCCGCGGGTGTGTAATAAACGTAAAAAAGTGCTAACACGTAGCGAGGGGTGAAATGAGACCGCCGAAGGACTTGAAACAAAATGCGCCATCATCCCCACCTTCCACCGCAAACAAAATCAAATCTTCTTCTACTTCTTTTTCATTCTTGCGGATTCTCTTCGATCCTCTTACAATGAAACTTTGATCATTCACCAACCATACGATCGACTATCCATTGTTATACATTAGTTTGTCGCATATGAAATGGTCGATTTTATGCAGCTCGTCGTTTTTTTAGTTATCAATTAATTAAATACATTTCCTGTACATAAAGGTACACCTTGGAGCTTGCTGAATTTAATCATTGACGAAACGTAGGATTATCCATTGTTGTATAGAATTATTAAGGGTTTTAGTAAGGTAAAGTAACTAAGTTTAGGTAACATTTTAGTGTTACGTGTGACATTGCTATTGTGGCGGCAACGGCAAGGCCATTTCTTACATTTTTCCTATTCCCTCCGAAACTTTCACTTTCACTTCCTGTCTTCAGTTTTCCTCACGGCCGCGCGAGCCTGGACAATGTCCACCAACATTTGGCGGCCAGGCCCGCGCGGTCCTTAACCGACTACCTCCGAAATTTTACCCGCGCTTCTTCACTTTCTCTTTTATTACCTCCTTCCGTCTTCCTTAGCTTTTCCCGCGTTTTTCCAGCTTTTCTTTCCTTGTTCAATTCTAACGCTGTCCTTCTTCTCCCCAACATTTTTTAAGGACTTGCGAGTCCAGCCGAGAGTCTTGTCTTGTTTCGACTTCCATGCGTCATAGTCCTGTCAGTGCATCTTGCCGTTGCCCCCACGTCGCATCAAGAAAAAATAAAAACTTACAAAAAGTAAGAACGTTCAAACTTTACCACCACCGCGCACCCCTTCACTATAATAATTTAGAGTAGATGAAGATGACAACGTAATTGTAACTAAATATTGCTATTCGCAAGTGTTTTACACATAATTGATCTCTAACGTCAAATAGTAATGTGTATATATACTGGTGAACAAAATTATAAAGCACCTTAAAAGTTTCGAGGATCAGAGCATAATTTTATATTTATAAAATAGCCACATATATAAAGATACCCATATGTATATAATGTGTAATATATATTACAGTATATCATGCATATGTATAATAATTATATTATAATGTATGTATATGCATATGTATACTCTATGTATAATGTATAATATATATACAGAGTGAATCATTCAACTATTTCACTTCAAGTTACTCGTAAACGATTTGTTATATGAAGAGAATGTTTCAAGCGAAAGTTCTTTGTTACCATGGGGAAAATACAACAAACTAAAATTGTATACAACTATTTCACGCAACAAACAATTTGCAAGTGAATTTAGGCGAAACAGTTAAATGGCTCACCTTGTATATATAATTTATATGTATATATATAAATATTATACCAATGTATTACAGGGTTAACCTTTAGTTAGTCAATGCTTTGACATTTCCACAACGAGTCCCCGATTTTTAATAAAGAGCGTCTCTTTAGTTCGACGCAATCCGCTGAGAATTGCAAAAGTCCCGATAGCACTGGTTGCAATAATTATTTTCGTCAAAAGGGAACAGAGAGGCTTCGTTACACGGCAGTCAGTTTACGCTTTCCTTTCCGAGCCCTGAAAAAAAGAAGAAAAACGAGAAGCGTTCGATGATCCGCTGAAATTCCGGTCGCTCGTTATACCCTTGCTACTCGAAGACGAAGACGAAGAACTTTCGCTCCAAGCTCGTTAAGATCCTCTCGAAAATCTTTCAACTCTTAGCGCTCCCTAAAAGGAAGACCCTGTGTTTTTTTTTTATCTTGCTGTCGTCGAGGGTATCTTCATCCCCTTTCGGTGAGTTATGCACTCACCCTTAGCTTTGCATACTGGTTGTCTGATAAATATTTAGCCGAGTAACAAGTTCGCTCGCGTTTCTTCACGAGGATATTAGAAGTTACTTTTATACGATACTATTCTTGTTTAGATTTCGATTGCAAGCCTTTAAGTTTCCTAGGTGTTAAATTCTAAGCTACTAAATTTCCCAGCTTTCGACCATGGCTTTAATTTCCAAGCTTTTGAATTCAAAGCCTTTAAATTTCAAAGGCTTCGAATTGCAAGCCTTTAAATTTCAAAGGCTTCGAATTGCAAGCCTGTCAATTTCAAAGGCTTCGAATTGCAAGCCTTCAAATTTCAAAGCTTTCGAATCTTTAAGCCTTTATATTTGCAAGCTTTCGAATCCCATGGCATCGAATTACCAAGTCTTATATTTCTAAGCCTTGAAGTTTGCAAGATTTTCAAGCTTCGAAATTCCACAGCTTTCGACTTTCCAAACTATCAAGATTCCAACCCTTTGTGTCTCCAACCTTTCATATCTATCAACCCCCAAATCTCCACACATTTTGGAATCCCAATCTTCCAAATTCAACCCTTAGAACTTCGAATCTCATAAAATCCCAATCCATCGAATATTCCCAAAGTACCTGCTAATTTATCCGATCTTGCAATACCTCTTCAAAAGTTCACGGAAGAAGTATATTCGAGGTTCGAAAGCGAAGGCTAGAAAGAGCACAGGCGATCGTTGGTTTCTTTTTTGGGGCAGGGGAGGAAGGCGTCGTTTTTCTGACGCGTAAACAGGGAAATTAGAGTGCAGAACGTGGGAGTAATCGCAGCATGGTCTTTTCGCGTTTCCGATGGCTCTTGTGCGCTTGCAGCTGCTACCGCGCGATAAGAGGATTTCACAATATCGAGTTACGAGCGTGTGCAAAGTCGTTACATCGAGGTCGAGTGCCCTTCGAGGGCCCTTTATTCCGCACGAGTACTGCCAGGAGCAGCCACCTTTCGAGACGTTCTTCCTCCCTCTTCTCTATCTATTCCTCCCTTCCCCCCCTCTGACCCCTCCTTGTGTGATTCGGTTCTTCGAAAAACCAAGGGCTCTCCACTCGGTTCAACCGGTTCACGATAACGCTGTCCGTTTTGTTTCTTCCCCGAAAGCCTCGAGAGCGACTCCGAAAATAGAACCATCGTTCAGGTTCAACGACATCTTTCGTATTACAGTTACATGTTCATTAAACCATTCCAATTCGTTCGATTTCTCACCGAGTACGATCGAGATCGCAAACTAGTTCGCCTGTTAATGTTTTCGAACGATGCAGCTTCTCACTTGCCTATCTTTTTTTATCTATTCGATTACACGCGAACTCGACACGGCTACGCGTGGAGTATTTTATTTTTTTATTTTTGTATTTTTCTTCGCCACCGTTATTGTCTTTCGTACCTCGCTACAATAATTTTCTTGCTATTTTCTACTTAATCTGCCAATAAGTTAATGTCATCGGTAAAACAGACGTATTTTCAAGGATCATTGACGCTTTCAAATCGGAGCTACTTAGAGTTGTTCGGTGATCAATCCTATTTAAATACTATATTAATCTTATCTCTACACATCATATACCTTTCGTAAAATGATTTCTCCTCCATTATTACTCGTAAACCCTGTCTCTTAATTTCGTACAGAATCGAGTACTTTCATTCGTTCAATTAATAAATAAATCAACGAAAAATAATATGAAAGGAAGACGGAAGTATTACGATCTCGCCATTTGGCGTTACAAATTCTCATCGGACCACCAAATCGAAGCAACCTAATTAGAATTTGCGTAATTGCTGCGGCGAATAAACGAACGCCATTATAATGTCTAAAAGGGAACTCGTGTCTTCGACTGTTTAAATTCACGGCGGATATATGCTAGCGTGTTAACTCTGTATACTTGGCCAGCCGGTTGATGGTTTAAAGGTTACTTTGTGATTTTCTAAACGAGAAATGAACGTAAAGCGTAGGACGAATGCGACGGGGGGGTTAAAGGTACTTCGTCAAGGAGAGCCGTTGCGCTCGGTAGTATTACCGTCTTTACAGGCACTTCGTAACGCGGACAGTTCTATTCAAGACCGTTGCAGGAAGTATAGCGAACAGTAATTCAACGTTTATTTGTGGGACTGGCCTTTAACTACCTGGCCTGTGTTCAGCCAGATTTAACCACCGTGCCATCCGTACAACTAGCTTCCATGGAAGCTTAGTCTCTGCAATGGGTCGGCATTACCCTTAATCAACGCACCAACATCACTCCTACTACGTGTGTTCGCAAAAATTCCACCCCCCAGTCTCCTAATTAAATTTTCCCCCAGATATTCGTACAACGTTATAAAAAGGGTCGACTTTAAGATCGTATTGCTGTTGTATTTAGGCTTTGATATGCGCAACGATTTGCAAAGTCAATTTAGACCTGGATTCTTTAATACGCTGTACAATCTATTGCTTCGGAGATTGATTTGATCATACCGAAGACGCGTTAGACAATACAGTAACAGAATCTAAAGAAAGATCACGCAAACGATCAAACGTACACGTACACGCGCACTTTACATACTATAGCACAAGATGTCGCGATTATCCGTACGATAATGACGATCCTACGAATTGAAACGATACAGAAGCAACACATGAAACGAGTAATACTCCAATTCTTTTGAGAGCAGCGTCGTAACCCATGAACGTAGTTACACTCGTGGCGTAAATTATAGTCAAAATAGAATACATATACGAGATATTTGTAATCAAATTTTACTTATGTAACTCCGTCAACGTTTCCTACATTTTTAAAGCATATCTTGCATACGCAGCAAAGTTGAAGCATTGAATTGTTTGCGTTAATGGGTTAATGTTCAGACGACTTCGTTTCCGCCCGAGAATTATCATCGGAAAGCGAAACAGTGTTATAGAAGGGAGATGTTAAACGTAGCCTAACTGCATTACACTCTGAATTTGTTTCCCACTTCGCGGAACGCGTGACCCGTGCACAATCGGTCAAACGAGGTTCCCAGCGTCGCGTTACCACCCTTATCATCGATCAACGCCCTCCTTCAACCCCTCGATATCTCGTTGGAGCGCGAACGATTCGATCGCACATCGTCGCCCCGTTCTGATAAGACACACCAGCCACGTATCCCACGGCTTGGCCCAACCTAAAAGCGCTTCTCCGCCGTATGAATATGCAATTTCGTATTCCACGGGTCTAGCTTTGTCCTCGTCGCTCTCGCCGGATGTAACTTTTCTCCCGGTCGAGGGAATCAGCGTCGCGACGCGAGACCGTTAAGCAGCCACGCTATCTTCAAGCTCGTATAATAGATCCGCTAGCAGTCACCTTGATCTTTCGCACGAATTACGACCTCGTAGCAGCGTATCCTTCTTTCTTGGGCGACTTCCAGGGTTTCGAAGCGCGAGATGCAACCCCTTAGCTGAGAATCTCGCATTTATCCCTTTGCCTTTAACTTTACGGAATCTGTTGTTAATAATTTTATCGGATATTCGGGTTATCGTGAAATGAAGTGAACGTTAATTTCTCTGTAACCACTCTGTATTCATGTTTCGAGGTCGGATGGTATATGTTTATTTTTAGCATAAACATTCCCTACCATTGTCGATGCGACAATACGCAGATGGCGAATAGGAAAGCTAACGAATGTATTTCTGATCCGAGAGATATCCGAATCTCAGATCTGATCCGAAAGAATCATCCCTGGTCTCTACAGTCGAGAAGATTTAGCTTTTGTACACATTTATACGTGTGCGTGCGACTATATGAATCGAATGGATTCGATACTACTTGTTGTTCGAGCTCTTTTTCCAAAGAGAATCTCTTGAAAGGGATACTCGACGGAGCTCGCGACTGTTTTCGTAATTTTGGTCACGTAGCAAGTTGGACCGAGCCCAAATGCAACCCTTAATCTCTGCAATCTTAGCCGTTAAGCGAGTTAATTAACAAATTCGAATCGTGGCTGGATAGATTGCGAAGTGGATTCGGGGGAATTGGTCAGTGGCGCGGCGCAAGTAGTATAGCCCTATGCTTGGTCAGACGTGCATGTAGCGCGCGCTTAGTCTCTTCTTGAAAGGGTTTCTACGAACGTATCTGGTGTAGAGGAAAAATCGTGAAGTTTTAGATACCACGTAGCAGCGATTCGAATATTTATTTATTTATTTATTTAACGGACATAGCCATTGAAAATACAAAAGTACATATAGGAAACAAACGAAAACTTTACGTAATACTGCGGTACGATATCAGCTGTATAATGCAAAAAGAAAAGACGGCAGAAAATAAATTATTACACGAGAGGAATAAACGTAAATAAATTGTATATAAACGGAACAATATCCTAGGTGGAGTTTAACATTCTAAATAAGTTTGTTCCAAGTGAAAACGAGTCAACCTTTGTAAAATAATTCTCTGCCAATGTGCAGACTCCGCTTATTGAATCTTCTTTTGCAATGAACTCTAAATTATCCTTGTATAAATAAACACCAAATCAATTAAAAATTCTCTCCTTCTCTATTTATTTACGTATGTGCCGTCAGAGTAACGAAACAAACTACGAATGTTTCCATAGAGTTTGACAAAGGGTTAAAAAGACGCGCGCGAATCGAGGTATCGTTGCAATCAGTGGAATTCGCGAAAATGTGAAGCGAGACTACGAGCGAATCTCGCAGCGGATAGGAATGTTGTTTAGGCGACCGTTTAATTGGTTAGCTCCGCCGCTGGCGTTATTAAATCGCAAAGTAATCTTGCGAAACGACGCACTTTGGTGGGGCGTATAAAAAGTATTGCGAGCCTTTGTAAAAAATGACTGCAGAGCTTACGGCGAGCAGAATAGAACGGTTAAAGCCTCGTTGAAGCTTGCCGGGGACTCGAACGCAAAAGAGATTGCGGATTATCGTGACAGATCTTGATGCTCTCGGGGATCAAGGCCGCTAGTAGCTAACTCCTTCTGGTTCCTACAGACAATTCCACTGTTTTGCATAAAGCTCGAAAGCTGCGAGAAAAATGGTGCAAGCACTCGGGATGTTTATGCGGATGCCGTGTAACGAGCCGCTCGATCAAAATTATTAAATAAATTCAAGGTACATCATCCCCCTTCTGTCTGCTGGGAATCATTCGTTTACTCGAGCTGCTTATCGACACCGTGTACAATTGAAGAGCAGATAGGGTCGAATAGAAACAACTCTTATCAATTTTAACAGTGCGCCATGCTTCTCCATAAATAAACAAAAACACATATGGGAAGATTGCACAAATATAGCATGAAATAAACGGGAAAAGGAAAAGAATAAAAGTAATCGTTTACCATCGAAAAGAAAACAGAGTGGGAAATAAATCTACTTAATAATGAAACGATACTTTACCTAATATTTTGCAATACTTGTATAATATTTACAATGCTTACAATGTCCACATGTGATTACATTGCTGCGTTGCATCACAATTGTATTACTTCTCCAAGCTGATTTTCATTTTTGGTGACATTTTTCCTAACCAATATTGCTCCACGTCCATTTTTCCTAACCAATATTGCTTCTCTATTATTGTTTCTCTATTAAAATTCTCTGTTAGATTTTATACTTATACAAATAACAATTCGCGAGAATCCCCAAAGAAAACCCCTAGCGTTTTTAGCTAACCTTTGGATGGGATTTCAGACTTTCGCGGACGATATTGTTGCTGTTGAGAGTAGTCCTGTTGGAACTAGGCTGTTTGGCTTCCGGATAGTTGCCGTTGTTAACTACTTACGTTATTGCGTTTGGTCTTAAACATTTTCACGCGTGTACACTTTCTGTACGACGCGACCTAATGATCGCCTAATTACAATAGCCCCGGTCAATTAGAAGCGAGCGTTTGCAGCGGACTGTCTGATCTCACGGATCAGTGATCGAACGGGTGACGGGCTATCCGGCGCGGCGTGTCGTAAAAATTCATGGGCGAAATTTACGAGTGAGGAGCCTCGAAATTTCCGGCTAACGATCCGCTTCGAGGGTCGCCGGGTTGGAAAGTTGCGGGGGTGGGCGTAGGAGAGAGAGAGCCGAGAGCACGCCAGTTTTATTGGAGGCTCGTTTATGAGCCGTTTGCCGGCCGCTCTTTTACGAGCTATCGATAAATAAGCGGGTCCGCTCATGCGATAAAAGCAGAACGCTCGCGCGCGTCCAGTCCGTGTCGCGTCGCGTCGCGTCGCGTCGCGTCGGGAGGAATTAGAGAAACGTAATTGCGAATTCTCACTGGACTGCCAACCCCCGTCATCCGTTGCGTCGATTAAATCGAGCCGTTCGCCCCGAAAAACTGCCCGCCGTGGTTCGACTTTTTAACGGACCGCCTCTCGTTCGTGACGATTGTAATTGCTACTGCCTCGTTCCGATACATTCTTTAGGCGCCTCGTACCGTTTTATAGTCATTCGGACGGAGAGCAATTAACCCTTTGCCCTATGTCCGCTGCGGCGACGAATTTTAATGATCTCGAAAGCTTCGTAGACATTTTTAGCGATTTATATTTGCATCCCTCTTTTCGAGCGAGTGAAATTAAGGGTGAATCGTACACGTTTCGCGATAAAGGTTTAGATAGGGGAGGATGGAATTGGAAGAAGGTTTTACGAACGTTGAAATAGATTAGAGGAAGATGCATTGGATGTAATGTTATTATTCGTGAGTAAACGCGAGGGATGGGAAATTTGTCGATCTTTGAACTACTATAACTCTGTAAAGAAGCATCGTATGACGATCAACCTTGGCTCGTTTTAAAGCTTCAAGTCTCTACTTTCACACGGGGTAGCAGAGGTTTTTATAAAAGCACGTGCACACGAGGAGCAGGTCCAATTACGCAACCTCGTCGTGATGCACCTAGAGTCGTACGAATGCTCGAGTCTCACTTTTTATTGAAAATGCAATAACTCGATAACAAAAAATGGTATATCGATTTTTAGCATCTCGTTGCAAAGTAGAAACCTTCCCCTACTAGATCAGGGTAAAATGAATCGGAGAAAAAATTATTAAGGTACGTACAGACATTTGAACTTCTTATACTTTTCAAAGCAAAAGCTACCCTTAAATTTTTAACCCGGCACTTCGAAGTAAGAAACGTTTCGCAAAACGTCTGTTCACCGATATGTAAGTAGAGACTTCGAGCTTTAAAATGAGCTTAAGTAGATCGTCATGCGACGCTTCTTTACAAAGTTACGGCAATTCAAGCATCGACAAATATTTTCCGTCCCTTAATTTCTCTCACCAGTGCAATATTTTACGTTGCGATGAGTTTCCCGATGTCGGAGGGTTACGTTTTAGTACAAGTTAGGTTAAACGGCAAAGTTGTTCGGCAAAGGGTGTGTATCTGACAGACGAATACCCTTTGCAACTTTTAGACACACCGTTACATCGTTCTCCAAGCTGAATAGATTCCTTTGTGGCTGATCCATCACTGACCCACATCCTTCACCATCGAAGAGAAAAGAAGATTTTCTTTCTGCGAACGCGTAACAAACATTACGGAGTCCCCCTTTTGCGGTACGTTTCTTTTTCTCCCCCCATAGAAGGAAAAGCATAATTTCGGTTTATTCATTCAATCGGCCGGTCGCGCGAATCGCGAATCGCGAATGTGTCAAACGGCTTGCATTTATACGGCTTAACGATAAGTGAAAAATGATGCAGCCGGGAATCAGGGTAATGCGTATTTATGACGGGCTCGGGAGTGACTGGGTTCGGCGAATTTTGCGTTTGACAGGAATACGGGGCACCATCAATCTCGCGGCAATTTTCCTAGCGCCGCGGCTCTGGCCGCGTAATAAAATAATGCGGCAATGAATTTGCAAGGGGACAGACGTCCAATTCCTGCGGCCCATCAAACGCGCGTTCCCTTGGTCAACGATCGACCACGCGATAAACCGATAACAACGTACAAATTTCAATCGGTGTATTTAACGCCTTAACGCGCCAGCCAACGTTTTACCCGCCAATCCAGCGTCTTTTTGCGCTTTTCGCTTCGCTGCTACTACGAAGCTACGGTTTCTTGTACGTTTCAAATAGATGCGCCAATGAACGAACACTTAAGTAAATAGTCGATTCTCTCGGTTAAATTTTCAGGGATTAATAGCATCGATGGGTATTCCAATGATTAAAATCTTGATTCTTTGGCGGCTGAACTTTTATATAAGACGTACAAAGAAGCATAAAAGAAGGAGGAAGTGTAAGTGATTAAATTAGGAAGCCAGAAATATTGATTTCGCCAATAATAGCCAACATTGATAGCCAATAAATATCGGTGAATAAACACTTTCAACTAGTGGACGAACAATGCACATTTTTACATAGAAAATCTATTTTTCACCTTTCTCTTCTATCTTCTCTTTTAATAACATACTCTACTTCGTTTCGTATTTCACGTTCACTCGTTGCCGTGTGTTTATTTATTGCTTCATCTATCCAACGAGACCTTTAACTTTTCTGAAATTCATTAATCGCGTAACAATTTATTGAAGCGTATTGAATGATCCCATAAATAGATATCTATTTAAGGGTGCCTACTTTTTTATATCAAACCGTGACCTACCACGTATAGATTAGAAATTATTGTTAACCGAACCGTAGAACTTCTGACAATTAAAGTGTAAGTACTTTGTTTGTACCAAGAGCAACAGTGTCTCCTAACCATTCTCTATACCGGTGAGGATGTAAAGACTCGTCTGCCGTCTTGTCGTGGACGTACAGTACATTTATAGTTGTAATAGAAGCATTTTGCTATCCATCCGGTCGCAAGAAATTCCGCAGCATCGCCTAATTTCCCCTTTCCTCGAGCAACTCTCCTCGCGAACGCTTAAAGATGCTTCCTCCGCGAGGCACCGTAGTCCGCGGAGTCTCCCTAGAAACAGTAATCATCCGGCTTAATTCAACCCCGGCGCGGCGCGCAGAAAAAGCGCGTAGAAGCGCTCCGAGAATCGCGTTTGCTATCGGTATTTACCTCCGGTTCCCGGCACGAGTCCGCTAATTCGACTCGGAAGCCGGATACTCTCCCTCTTCGAGATGAATCTAATCTACCCATCCCTCGCCTCTCGAGCAGCCGATCGTTTCTTTTTTTTTTGTTCCGCTCGAATGAAGCGTAGCAGGTTGCGCCTGGTGGACCGTCCAGATTTTCAGACGTCGTAGTCAGAGTAGGAAACTTTACGGAAATGGAAAAAGTCTTGAAGGAGATTCCCCCTCCCCTTCTTTCCCTGTTCTCTGGCCTCGCAGAAGTCGTGATACGACGCGGAGGTTATTCTTGCTTTTCTCCGACGGACCGGCAAAAAGTCGATACGCCACTGCGGCGGATTTTCAACAACGATCGGCTGATTCTAGGAGGTCAGACGAGACCGGTGATCCACGTTCCGCGTTGCTCCAAGTCTTTGTCAGCAACTACGCCCCCCTGCTCCTTCTTCGATCGGGAATAAGATCCAAGTTCGATGCCGCGAAATTGTATTTCAATATCCGGAAGTTTTGCTCCGTTGACGCTGCGATGGATCGACTTGAACGGAAAGCGAGAAAGAAGATATTCGAGCGCGACGAATACTCGACGGAAGCGCGTAGACGTAGCGTTCTGGATTTGGTTAATTTACTGCCCACGCGAGACAAAGTCTGCGCGCTGTTCGTGCAAACAGGAAGCGCGGGTGAACAACGGGAAGATCTGGGTACATATTTGGATGGGAATCAGGCGGAAGCTACTTCAGATCCCCGTGCTCTTTATCCGCGGATAAAGACTCGCGAAGGGTTGCAAAAAAATTGGGCAGAGAATTGGCGATTTCTTTCTCCCTTTGCTGCGATCAAAGTCCTTGGACCAAAAGGATTCGCAAAGAGCTCTGGAACAAGAAGAAGAAGAAATAAAACAAAACCAAAAGGAACGCGATAGATAAAAACGTACATTAATTCCCTGATTTATCATCGCGTATCAATATTTCGAGGTGTATCGCAACTGTAATGCACTCGATCTAACTCCGACTTACGTCTGCCGCTTTTGCAATTCGTAACGATTAATCGCAAGCCTCGTGGTACGGCTGCAAATCCATAAAATCCTCGATTCCTCCGGGACGAGAATCCACGATAGATGCAATCCTCCGCTTGGAATCCATTTGCCCGGGCGTTTTGTCACGCGGCAATGAATGGTAAAAACGGGCGGGCAGAAAAAGGTGTAATGTTTCACGCGGAACAAGGCGGAATTATCAATTTGCCCCGGCCGTGCTGTGCACTTGTCCATGACGGGCTCTCGGTGTCACTCTGCGAAACGTACGATCGGGGGGGCCGCAGATGCGCGGCGAAATATTTCGAAAAATAATACCCCGCCGTGTCGGCAAATGATATACATTAACAGGGCGGCATTTTTCTCGTGTCGTTACAACGCAATCGGCGTGCCCATTTTCCCAAAGCGCGCTCACGTACACATCGTTGCGCGCAATTTTATTCCCCATCCCCTTCCCCCTTTTGAGTCCGTTCCCCCCCGATGGAGCACGGTTGTTACCGCCAATTCGCATTATCCAATTTTTCGCGTGTCACGTACCGCGTCCACGATTCGGTGGCTCAGTTTCTCGCTGCAATTACACGCCGGACCAGCGCCAGAGCCAGCGTTGCGCACTTTCCCAGCGTGGATGTGTTTACAGGACGCGGCGATTTTCTCCTGTTCTTCCCCCATCCCCTTGCCCCATCGACAAAAATGTAAAACGAGAACGTCCAGTCATTTGCAACGATACGCGTACACATCTCACGGAAAGGTATATCTTACGCCGGTTAATCCAGGGAGATGGGAAACGATCGGACGCGTTTCAACGTCGCTAAGAACTGATCGATTTTTCTTTTCGTCGATGCGGGGAACCAACGTCCATCATAATGTAATGGGATTTAGTTTATGTGTGCTAATATATGATTGCAATTATAGTGGTGCTTAAAATAGGCACAGACATATATGTGCCAATATATGCTTACAATTGTAATGGTGGTTAAAATAGGCACAGATATATATGTGCCAATATATGCTTACAATTATAATAGTGGTTAAAATAGGTACAGATATATATGTGCTAATATATGCTTACAATTGTAATGGTGGTTAAAATAGGTACAGATATATATGTGCCAACATATGCTTGCAATTATAATAGTGCTCAAAATATATACTGATATATATGTTCCAATATATGCTTGTAATTATAATAGTGCTCAAAATAGGTACAGATATATATGTGCCAATATATGCTTGCAATTATAATGGTGGTTAAAATAGGTACAAATATATATGTGCCAATATATGATTACAATTATAGTAGTGCTTAAAATATGTACAGATATATATGTGCCAATATATGCTTACAATTATAATGGTGCTTAAAATAGGTACAAATATATATGTGCCAATATATGATTACAATTATAGTAGTGCTTAAAATATGTACAGATATATATGTGCCAATATATGCTTACAATTATAATGGTGCTTAAAATAGGTACAAATATATATGTACCAATATATGCTTACAATTATAATGGTGCTTAAAATAGGTACAGATATATATGTGTCAATATATGCTTACAATTATAATAGTGCTCAAAATATGTACAGATATATATGTGCCAATATATGCTTACAATTATAATGGTGCTTAAAATATGTACAGATATATATGTGCCAATATATAATTACAATTATAGTGGTGTTTAAAATAGGTACAGATATATATATGCCAATATATGCTTACAATTATAGTAGTGCTTAAAATATGTACAGATATATATGTGTCAATATATGCTTGCAATTATAATGGTGCTTAAAATAGGTACAGATATATATGTGTCAATATATGCTTACAATTATAATAGTGCTCAAAATATGTACAGATATATATGTGCCAATATATGCTTACAATTATAATGGTGCTTAAAATATGTACAGATATATATGTGCCAATATATAATTACAATTATAGTGGTGTTTAAAATAGGTACAGATATATATGTGCCAATATATGCTTACAATTATAACAGTGCTCAAAATACGTACAGATATATATGTGCCAATATATAATTACAATTATAGTGGTGTTTAAAATAGGTACAGATATGTATGTACCAACATATGCTTGCAATTATAATGGTGCTGAAAATATGTACAGATATATGTGTGCCAATATATGCTTACAATTATAATAGTACTCAAAATACGTACAGATATATATGTGCCAATATATGCTTACAATTATAGTTGTGCTTAAAATAGGTACAGATATATATGTGCTAATATACGATTACACTTATAATGGTGCTTAAACTATACATACATATATTTTTTAAACATCATTATAATTGCAATCACATAATAGCACATAAAAATGTATTTTGTTCCCATATATTAAACGTGGGTGATTACTTTTAAAAAACCATAACTCTACATGCTCCGCTCGCGTTCTGTTTTCATTAATACCCGTCCCATCTATCCTCCTCGCGTTCGTTCTTTTTCCCCTTTCCTTCATCCTTCTACACACACACACACACACACACAGACACACACACACACACGCGAGAGAGAAAGAGGTTCCCTTTTTTTTCTCTCGTTCCTCTGCAACCCTCTTGGTCGAGTCGCCATCTTTGTTAACCTCGCGCCTTTTTACTTCACGCTTCCTAATTTTCACCGCCGCCCGTTCTTTGCCTCGTTCGTTTCGATCCTTTGGATCATTGTCTATCGCTCGGCTGCCGGTGACTTGGTCTCGAATCGACGAGAAGTCGCTACTAATTTACACGTCGGTAGGTCTTTTAACCCTTTGCCGCAAGCGAACTTTCAATGATCCCCTTGACCATTTCCCTCTCCCCCGTGCGTTGGCTTCGGTGTTTCTACCCGATACTCTAATCTCTTTCGTCCCCGAGCGTTCCACCGTCGTTTCATCCCTTTGTCCGCCCTTCTCGACGAGTTACGAACAAGTGCGGAAGGGATGAGGACTACGAGAGGAGAGTGGGTAGCGCAGGCTGCAAGAGCCCTCGACGAAGGGAAAAAAGCGGGTGATAACGACGGCGTTCAGCCACAATCGCTCTGTCTATCGGATTTCCTCTTCTCCCTTCTTATATTCTGCTCTTCGCTGGTCACGTATTTATCCCTCGCAAGCGCTGCTGGCAAGCTTAGAGAAAGGCTTTTCCATTCTTTTTTTTTTTCTTTTCTTCTTTTTTTTACTGCAGCCGCGCAGCGCGGGAAATAAGGAAGAAGATCGTTCAAGCGAGCAAGACTAATTGTAAGTTCCTTCCCCGAATTTCATGAGTCTTAATTAAGAGGAAGGTTTAAACCCTTGCCTTACCATTTTTACGCTACTGTACTTATATAAGGTTTTGTATTTCTTCGAAGTATTCAAATATTCTTACACGATTTGTACTTGGCGATCCTTAATCTTCCGAAGCGAAACTAAAAACTAGGATAAAAAATAACATTCTATATTGCAAGCAGACCACTAGACGATTCTGTTCATTTCGTGATTCGTGATACTGAAAAAGATACGGTTTAGTCTGGCGACAAAAATTAATCTCGTACATAAAGCGTCCGCGTGCGACTAAATTTTCCGTCGAAAAGTTTCTAACGAAGGACCAAGTGTTTACTTGAGATTCGGATAAGAATTAAGGGCTAAGGGTCTGAACAGAAACATTATACTTTCTTAATTTTTAATAAGGAACAGGTGAGAATATTTAAAAATACGTTGTCGTTCTTTTGCGATAATAAAACCCGTAATCCTAATGCACGATTAGTATTCGTCCTGTTAGAGAAAGGTTCAGGGATGGTGACGATATAAAAGGAAATGGAGTATTGTGAGAATTTTATTATAATAGTTATTGGATTGAACAATTTATTAACCTTAAAGTATTCGACATTCGTCAAATTAACGCGTTCCGTAAACCTATCGTTAATGTTCTTCGAAAGAAGAAGCAACGAGTCGATAATCCAAGCCCGTTTCACTCGACGAAGTAACATTTATCCGCGAAACTATTGCGCTGCGGAGATTGCACGGATTATTCCGGCGCACTGCAACGAAGAAGAGACAAGCGCACGGGGGTTTCCTGCGAGCCGGATAATTATGCAAAGTTACCGCTCTTTGATCGAAGCGAATCCGTATACTTTATTGACAAGGGCGCTAACTTTTCCATTAGCAGACACCGTGGATTTCCCTACAGGCGAATAAATCTTCCGAGTTGTTCTCCGCGTTGCGTCGGATCAAAGAGAGAGAGAGCTCTTAAAAATTGCTCTTAATAATGCAACTTCTTCGCTTGACGAAGTAGTCACCACCGGAAACTCTAGGCTACTCGTCGATTGAATCATTTTATTTAAACAAATAAACGAGTAACGTGCAAACGAAACGAATTGAAATAGGAAAATAAATGACGCGATACTTTTTTGGAAATCGCGTTCGAGTTGGAGAAAAAAAAAGGAGAGATGGGGAGCTCAAGTAGACGATGGAGATATCATAGAACGAAATTTATTTAACGTTTCCGGCATTGCCGTTCCAACGCGGCGAACCGACGGCGGACGATTCAGAAGTTCGATTAAAGTTTAATTGTTTCGTATCACCGGAAGCGGACCGCGCTGAAAATGACATTTTCGTCGTATCACTTTTATTCGCGGTGATAAATAGCCACTTTTACGGTCTCTCACTTCGTTTATCGCCGCTGTTTCATTTAATGTCACGTAAAAATACTGTTACCCTACGAGCTGTCTCGGAAATATTTCGCAAAACTTTGCAGACCGTATCTCCCACGCCTTCAAACTTGCAACGCGATCACATCTGTCTGTTATTTCCTTTTTCCTTTTAACGCGGATTTTTACGAATTCGTGGGATATTCAGATTTGCGAAGGGGTGCAAAATGCAAGTGATACGAGAAAGTATTAGGAGTATTCGACGTTCAGTGGGAATTGTGGTATTTAGGAATTTTGGGGGATAAAACAGTGCTTTGTTCAACGCATTATTTATCGGCAGCTGATTAATAGACTTTTCACTTTCTGTACCAATGGTTACTTAACTTCTTTGGCCCTCGATCCACTTTTGAAATCGTTCACATAGTTACGTAGTTCACGAATCGTTAATAGTAACTCAATCAACAAACAAAGTTTATTTTACACACTTCTATACGACAATCGAAACCAGCCAGTGTACCACAGAATCTAACAATAAGTTAGCTTCAATTGATCGTTCAATTTCTTTAATTTTATGTACAAAATAAATGTTACTATTCATTATTATTATTATCACCTCATTAACGAGGTTTCGTTGGTACGTTCCCTTCAAGTAATTCCACTATACTCGGACAGTCAATCGTATTAGTTAAGATCTTAAAGTCGATGACTCCTAATTGCGTAAAAGAGAACGCATTGGCTCATTGATTTTATAGAAAAGAAATCATACGATTAGAAATTTACGTTGCATTCTCTCAAGTAGATTCATGTAGCATTATTCGGATGGATTCAAAATATATTCGAATGGCTCGCAAAAAAACGTGAAGGTAAGATGCAAGAAAATCCATAGATCACGAATGGTCATCGATCATCGCTAGATGCTGTCGCGCAGCGAACGTTTAAACGGAATCGAAGACAAACGAGCGTTTTAATTAGGTTGTTAAAATTTCGCGCGCGTAGCGCATGTAAAAATGGGAGCAACTCGAAACGACTGGGGATACTGCTGCTGCTGTTGCTGGTTCTCGTGTTGCAGACATACTTGCAGTGTACACACAATGTTGCAACTCCGCTGTGGCTGGCCTTTAACGAGTTATTCTGTTGCTCGCAATTCAACTCGCGTCTCGCGCCGCGAATTCCACCGCGTTCAATCCCCCTGATCAAAATTGTATAAAATTCGAGCAATCAGTTTATCAAACTCTCCACCCCTTCACCTCGATTGCAAACGGAGAGACGTGCTCGCGTGCCGTAAACGAGTTTTCTTCGCCGCGTTTCTGATTAACGAATCTCTGTACAAGTACCGTAAATTCGATTGATATCGTTTCGAGTTTCCACGCGTGCGTATCCGAGAAAGAATGACGCGTAAATATGCAATGCGGATCGTACAAAGTTCTCTAGCACGAGAAACGAGAAGATCCCAGCCATGCGAAAATTAACATCCATTATTTATGAAACAAAGCAATTAACGTTATTCGAAGTGAATTTGGGCGCAAGGTTTGCTTCGAAAGGCGCGTTTCTCTGTCGATGCTCGCGTTCCAGCGTCTCGACGTTTTCCGGGAACAATGCAGGCGAAATCTAGCTGTGGAAAGGTGGCGGCGAATTAAATCTGGCGGAAGGATAGCGGGCGCGCGGGGTTCGCGTTGGAAAACGAACCGTCGCGTCGGGGAACGCGTAATGAACTTCCCTCGTGGCGGGTTCCTAGACTGCTAACACAGTCGCAGAATTTCTAGCAATTAGTTTCCATTTTGGAGACCGCCTCGCGAAAGGCGTCTAACGTTGTCGTCGCCTTCGTCGTCTTTTCATCGAACGCGACGCTGCGCGAACTACACGCAGAAATGTTTCCTCCCGTTGTAGAAACGACACCTGGGGCGGTGCAGCGTCGATTAAATTCTCGGCGAGACCGGCAAACCGTTGATCGACTCTACGGTTACGACATTCGATCACCTTTCGAAGTTACTTCGAGAGAATCGGCGAATTATAAACCCTCTCGGGCCAACGTCCACGTCAAATTTCAATGGAGGGTTGATTTTAGCGAGGATAACGCGAGAAGGGAGGTAAATTCGAGGCACCTTTCTTGCTCCTGGTGCCGACGTATATTTATTTATTCAAACGGCAAACCCCCATTCGTGAAATAATTAACCGCGTTACGGATAAGAGCTAAACATGTACATATGATAATGTTGCACAGCTTAGGTATGAATTAGATTATAGAAGAGCAGAATATGTACGTTCCGAGTACGCGAAAAGAGTCGGAGAAGAAATGTAACGTGGAAGAGAGCGTATTAGCGGTTGTGCGTATTTTAGTTGATGGATCTGAATAAGCAAAGTTTGACGAATATTTGAGCGGCAAGAAAGTTGACATATAAAACCTTCCAACATTTTCTTCGACCAAATTAAAACAAGTGTAGAATAGTGAAAACAGTGGTATGCATGGTTGTGTGTGTGTGTGTGCAGGTAGGATGAGGTGCTTTAGGGTAGGGTCACGGCGATGCGTCAAGGGCCTGCAGGCCTAGCGAAGCGAAAGTTGTAACGCGCTTCCCCTCTCGGGCCCAGCGACGAAAAGTCATCTTGAGAAAAGCCCGGAAAAGAGGAGAAGGCGACGAAGGCGAGGAAGGCGAGAGGGGTGAGGGAGACCCGAGCGAAGTCAGTCGTTGTACGTCGTCGATCGGAAAAAGTTGTCGTTTTTGTTTTGTCGTAGCCTCGTCGTTGTAGCTGAAGTATCCATTATATTAAATATAGTTTTTACTGCAACATTCACTAATTCAATCGAACCCCGAATCGTTTCCCTCCACCATCTAAAGTAAAATCCCACACAAGTAAACAAAATCATTTTCCATCCGTTAAAAAGAAGAATATGTATAATACGCCACATTAATGCACAACATTAACCCTTTGCAAATTGTATTTCAATTCTAATTCTTTCTGGAATTTCAATTCGTAAGGCTTAGTATTGTAAGCATAAATCGCATACGATATTTCAGTGTTTCACATTCGCCACTGGATCATGCTATTAAAAATGTTTCGTAGCGCAAAGGGTTAAAATAGTAAACAGCTGACATTGCCTGTAAGTATTCTTTCAAAGAACTCGTATGGCAATGGATTAATGAAATGAAGTGTAAACTAAAATACGTGTTCCACCTTGAAATTATCACACTTCGACTTATTATACGCGCTCTACGGCTTTTTACAACTTTAAACGTGTCACGGAAGCATAAAAATAGTCGACGCGGAGCGATCAGCAATTCATTGATTCATCGAAGCAACATCGAACTGGCCGTTTCGCGCGCAACGAGCCGATAATATAAAAAAAATATAGACGTAAATGTAGTCGGAGCGAGGCAAATGGATCCGAATGAAAAATTGAACGAAAAGAGGGAGAGTATCGTCGCGACTACTATGAATCTCTCTCGATAATCGCTTCAAAGAAACGATTTACTCGGCTCGGACGGGGCTATTTCCTTTACAAATAAATGATCAGCCCGTTCCAGGCGCTCGCTTCGTCCACGTTCGAACTTCCGTTAAATATTTGATCGGTCCCCGAAGTTCTGGTCAACTGTTCGCGCGCTCCAAATGGTCTTTCCACTTCTCTCGAAGTGCCGGAAAAATCCTGCACACTCTCTCCTCCGTTCGCCACGGCTATTCATTTAGCAGTGCCGTTAATTTAGAATTCATGAAACACGTGACGGACGATCGGGATTCCATTTTCCTTTGGCC
The DNA here is from genome assembly GCA_028830335.1 of Eucera pruinosa. NCBI lineage: Eukaryota > Metazoa > Arthropoda > Insecta > Hymenoptera > Apidae > Eucera > Eucera pruinosa. The sequence goes on from JAMYCR010000014.1 coordinate 1,107,973, forward strand.
GGGCGTTTCAGCCGCCAACGTTAGTCTACTATTCTCCTCCCGTGTCGCGTCTTCTTTTCAACCCCGTTACGTTAGATTTCTAGCGTCGATCGAGCTAGGAGTTTCGACGCGATTTTATTTTCGGATGGCGAACAAATACAGTTGGGGTTGATTGAGAAAAATTCAGCTACTACCTCGGGAACATTTTTACGTTTCGGGGAAACGTAGCGCGATATAAACTCGTGAAAATATTTAACCATTTTGTATATACATACATATATACGTATGTACGTTCTGCAAACTTGGGCAATTGGTTGTTAAAATATGTCCATACTGTCTTTTAAACCACAGTGGTATTTTTTATTATCGTTACACCTCATTTAAATATTTGCACGTGCACTACTTCCAAAGCAATAAAACTTAACCTGATTCGTGTATCAGAAGTTGCCGCAGTGAAAGGATTAAATGCTTGCCAAAGAGAAAGTAGGAGTCAACCTCGATTTCATAACGTTAGCGAAAGTCTTTTACAATGTTCCATTACTATCTTTATTATATTCTTTCATCCCCCATATCGATACACGTAATCAAATACATGTATACACGCAACGAAAACGTTTCAATATTCCGAAACAAAAATTTGTACACGTCGAAGGGTTAATCGTGCCCAAAGTATCACCTAGAATAGCAGATTTATTCCCTCCGTGCTTCACACGCGGTATCGTCGATCAAACAAGGTGAGTATCGCGCACCACCCCGTTTAAGATCGAACTTGAGAAATTTCGGGCCCGTTGGAAAACCGCGATGAAAAGTTCGAAAACTGGCGAAACTGCGGGTGACCGCTTTATATATCGTCGCCACGTTCGAGTTTCGATTGCAGCCGGCAAAGCCCGGCCGCCTGGAAGAAAATTGCACGCGAAATTCGTCTTAGTTTCCATACACGAATTTCCTCGCCCATTTGTCAGCGGCGCGGGGAGGCTACTTATTTGTACACGTCCCCGTGGCTGTGCGCCGCGACGATAGAACGCAACCGCGCCACGAATTTACCAGTCTGCGAATGATCGATTCTCCGGGGGGGTCAGCTTGCTTCGACGAGGCATTAGTCGTCGCGCTGCGTTTCCTACTCGCACCCTCTCGCGCGCTACAGTTCCCGCCAAAAGTTTCCGGCCCAACTGTGCATCTATTTCGGTTCGAATCTGTTCGATTTAGAAGTGGGACTCACTTATATTCACTAATATTCGAAACGTAAAATGAAACGCGAAAACGAGAGAACGGAAACGATATCGTATAATAGACACACCACTCTAACGTCGCGGTTCTTCTATTTTGGATCTATAATAGGTTTGCTCCAGTATCCGTCTATAATGTACTACTTTTGTCTCACGTTAAACAATGAGTTTAATTTCTGCTTCGAATATGCGAAGTACGCGAACCTGGATGGTACTTTATTAGATATTAATAAGATCTAGTAGTGACTTAGAGCCAATAGAAGAACGTTCGTCGAACAATCTTTCAATTTCCAACCGTATTTTAAACGCCCGCGTTTCCCTGGCGAACTTTCTTCTTTCCCGTTTCTTTGCATTTCGATTTCCGTTAGTCGATAACGCCTAACGCGAGCCGATAGAAGAATCCGGTAGCGAGGGGGTAGCATAAATTGAAACGTTTGGCGCTCAAAGGCGTGAGAAATCTTGGAACAAGAGGCCAAGCCATTTAACAGCTCGGCCTGCGTGTAAACTGCTTTCAACGGAAGCTTTAAACTTGCCTCTTTGTCTTACCCGCCGAAACTGTCTCAAAGTTCCGCCCTCTTTCCCTTCAAACCCAATTACATCCCCGCTTGCAAGAGTTCGCGGGTGTCTGGGAAACTCGGCAAAAGGGGGGCGTATAAACTACCAAACTGACAACCCTTTCCGTGTCTCTGTGTTCGCGTGACAGAGGGGAAGGGAAAAAAGCTAAAGCTTCTATGAACGCGCGCGTGTGTAAGCGTGTGTGTGTGTGTGTAGGTGTGTAGGGAAAACGGAGCGAACAGGGCTTTTATCTCGCTTCGTGAATCGTTCGATTTCGAAGACCGTCCAGATGAAATCCGAACGACGCCGTAAATTACTTTTCTGACGGAGTAATATCGAATCTCGCCACCAGTCGATTTCACCAAACAGCCGTTCCGCAGAGACGTTTGCCAACGTCCTGGTGGTGCAACAAAGCGGTCGCGGCATCGCCAGCTGCAACGCGTGTGCCTCTACACAGGCTAGATGCGCCAGTGAACGAAGTTCACGGACTGGTTATGTTAAATATCAGGGAGCAACCCTTTGTCCTACAATCTTTTCATTACTTTACTTACGTAAGCTGTTATTAACAGCTTGTATAAGTTATTAACAGTTACTTATTATTAGTCCATTAACAGCTGTCATTAACAGATCACGGTTGTCGGATCGGTTCAAGACGTTCAAATATTTTGCATAATTTGTATTTCGTGATCGTTAATCTTGCGAAGCGAAGCTAAAGTTCGAATAAGAATAACGTTGTATCGTAAACAGAGCTTATATTTGACAAATCTGTCTATCGTGACGTATGAACGTTTATAGACGGCGACATTATTCAAAGGGTTAAAACCACGAGGAATTAATACGAAATGGTCGTCAAGTATGCATTTAGAAACACTGCGATGATCAATGAATACGCTAACATTGAGATTAAAGATCATGTATACGATAAGATGAGATAGGTTATCCAAAAATGCGCCGATTTCCCAATATTACTCAGCACTCGAAGAGTTAAATACAAGAATGCCTTGCAATACTTTTCACGGCTGTCTTAGAATTTGCTTTGTACAATTTCACCACGCGTAAAGATTTTCTTCGTAACTTTTAGAAAACCTAGCTTAGGCCAATGTAAAATAGTCAAACGATCCATTTCCGAACATCGCCGAAGGCAAAGCATATCAAATTCATTGCTCCGCTTTGGTAATTGCAATTAAATTCACCGTGGATCATCTGTTTATTCGTCGAATCGGGCGCGACTCTCTGCGGCAAACGAATCGCGCTACCTTTCAATATTTCGTCCGGCCCATTTGGGATCCTTTCCGCAACAATTCCTCCGCGGAGTGTCAGAAGAACACCGGCGCGGCGTCCAGATAGCCGGCCGGACGCGTCACTCAATGGTGCGCGCGATATCCGACGGAAATTCCGGATAAATCTGTCGACCGGCGATCGGCGGCTGCACGATATCGACGCGTGTGCAGTTGTGCAACGTGTGTGCAGCGTGCACGCGCCAACGAGATTCACCGTATCTATCCCACGCTCGGACGCGAAGTGCCTATCGAGGCGATTTTTTTTTTTTTCTCTCTTCTTTTCGTCCGCAATCCTCCCGGCCGGCTGTCATAATTGCGTCGCGCGGATTGACGCGGATTCCACTCGGTATCGCGACGCTTCGAAGCCGCTCGATCGTCATTAATGGGATTTCCACGGCCAGCCGCGGCCACGCTCGCGATTTTACAATAATGGTTACGGTTACGGTAATGGGCAACCGTAACGACACCGGAAATATTCCCAACTTCACCCTTTTTTTTTCTTTCCGTTCGCTCTGTGATTTTTGTTCCGGGTTCAACGTTTTTCTCGGCGTTCCTCCGCGTGTCTTTCAATCCACTGTTGTACGATCTTTTTCGTTACTGGCTACAAGTAGGGGTGGGTTAGCTTTAAGACTGTGCGAATTACGAAACTGCGTGATACTGCAAACGGTTTGTACTTTAACGATATCGAATCTTACATATCTTCGTACTGAAGTTAGACTACAAAGTCATCATGTTTCCTATAGACGAGTAGTATATCCTGTAGTTAGTCAGTGATTATAGATTATGCGAAAGATTCGTTAGCGCGATGTAGCGCGTTCGAAGCTGCAAACGGGCAGTTTCCAAATGGGAATGAAATCGAGCGGCATAGCGTGGTAAATATTTGAAGATTAGAAGAACGGGGCGTGCATTTATTGTCGCGTGCAAAGTGACGGGATGCAAATGACGGCGCGCAATTACCGGCATCAAATGTTTGCCAGCCGGATAGTTTAATAACGCCGCGCGCAGTCACGTTATAATGTTTAGCCGATGGAAATATTCTTCGGCCCTTTGTTCTCTAGCGTCATATGCAAACTTAATTCGAAACGCCGCGCCGCGTCGGCAATTTCCGCGTACCGATTACGCGGAAAAATTCCAACCCGTTTATATTTTCGATCGCGATGAATTTCCGCGCGTACTTGTGCTCCCGTTCGTGTAAACGTAATTAAACAAACGCGAGCGAAACGGAAATCTATCGCAATTTGACTTCTGATTCTTGATTGAAATCGTTCGGTTTTTAAGCGTACGTTTAGATCGATCAGAAGTAGTATTCATTTATTAACCTTTTGGCCTGTGGTAACGAGTTACACTAGCGCTATGAATTCTTACACACGTTCAACAAAAACGAATACTATCGAGCGTAAAATTGAATTTGAACTTTAATCTTGGCTTTGTTTTACAAGATTGGGAGTTGTAAAATAAACATTTTCTACGGTATCCATATGGTTTGTACTTTATACGATGTAAAAACAGTGGTGAACTAACATTAGCATACGTGAGTAATAAAATAATCGTATGACAAGGGGTTAAATATACTTGTGAGCAAAATTAAAGGATCGAAAAATTCTGATCGATATATTGTCGATCTTCGAACTGCTGTAACTTTATAAAGAATCATTGTACGATGATTAACTTGGGCTCATTTCGAAGCTCGAAGTTTCTACTTCTGCACAAGCGAACAGACGTCTCGTGGAAATTTTCTTGCAACGAAGAATAGAGTGAAAAACTGAAAGTAGCCTTTTCGGTTTAAAAGTACGATCCATTCAAATTCACACCGCAGTAACTGGATAACAAAAAATCGTACGTAAATTTTTCTAGGCTCGCTGCAAAGGGGAGACTTTCCTCTACAAAATGTATATAAAATAAATCGCAGGAAAAATGATCAAGTTCCGTAGAGCCACTGACAGATGATCGACTATTTATCTTCACCTTTACTGCGACACATATGTATGTCTCAAGTAAAATAAAACTGCTGGGATATACTTGTTCCAGTTTTTAACATTGATATCCAAGTGCCAAATTTGTTGTACAAGTATTCCTAGCTTAATACTATCACTTTTCCACAGCGAAGTAACCAAAATCAAAGCAAAACAAATCCGAATCGATAGGGTTAACACGTACAAGACAATGGAATGTTCGCTACTATCAGCGTTCGTTATAATCAGATCCAATTCCACCAAAACGCGTATCGTCGTTAATACTTAATGTTTGTGTTAGGTAATGTAGCTCGTGTGCACTGACATGCTGAGCCAGGTGAAAAATAATTTGACTATTGCTGAGCTCACCTTTGTGACTGCCTTTATTTTTTTTGTTATGTGGTGTCGTTACAAAGTTTGCTTTCTTAAAACTATCTTATCTTCTACTCGATGTATTTATGTACAGATTCGTGAGCGTGAGGGCGTGTCTTTAATTTCAAGGTGTGAAGGTGGGAAAGTGTGTCTGCCCAATGAGATGAAAGAATTTGTCGGGGGTTGAAATCTATGATTGTGCAGTCACGTCTTCTGGGGAAAGTCCGACACGTCAAGCAGGTATTGTCGGTCGGGGGCAGTTTACCGTTATAGAGTTCGTGGTCGTCCTGCCTGCTAATGGCTTTTTTATGATATGTCTATTTGCTTTGTGTACGAAGTCGGTAATGAGTGGTGTTGGATTTTTTGGGTACTATAAAGTTTGTTGTCTCCGGCTATAAGTATTTATCCTTGAGAATATTAAGGGACAGGTCAATAAATGAATGCGATGTTTTCTAGTCTTAACACTTAACCCATCAATTTCTACTCGAGAGCTTTGCAAGAATCTTCTACCCAAATTCTCCGCAATTTCTTCCGCACCTCGAATATTTTTAATACCTTTGCATATCGCCTCTGCATCGTGCGACCCCCGCAACTCTAAATTCTCCGTAAACGCAGCAAAATCTGCGGTCTATTAACTAGTACAACGTTGCGAGGTGTTCATAATGATACGATGAGCCACTGTATAATCGCTGAATCGAGAAGCGACACGGGTGGGCTCGATGCAAGGGCGCGATAACCGGCACGGCGAAACCCCCATAAAACGTGGAATTTTCGGAAGAGTTGCAAAACGGAGGGCGGAAAACGTTGCTGCCGCCACTTCGCACGGCTTGAAATATCGAGGGATCTAAATGCAAATTATTTCCGCGGTAATACATTTTCCCGATTCGCCGCGCCCCTATCTCTCCCCGCCGTTTCATGCACTTCAAGTCGGCATTTATCTATTTACCGCACGCAACGCAACACCGTGCAAACCTCGAGCATGCAGAAGCCTCGCAGATATTATCCGTTTTCATAATGCCGCGGCGCTGGTGAGACGAAAGCTGCTGACTTATTTCGTCATGGTGGCCGTGATGATGAATCGCGCGATTCGTCGCCGTAATTCACCGGAATTCCGTGCCACCGTTTCCACGGGGAAACGCGATATCGATCCACGAATATTTTACCGTGTAACACGCGTACCCTACGTGTATTCTATAGAGTACACGCAAACGTGCACGGCACACAGCGCGCTTTAAAATTCTTAGTTCACGGCGTGTCGTGCATGGGTTTGGAAGTGTAATTGAATGTGCGGCCCTTAGCAGCTGTTGCTGGGGCGTACTTGTCGATAGGCGGCAATTACTAATTTTCGGGGAACCATGGAGAATCGATATCAGGCTGCTAGACGTAGTTTAGATAATTTCCCGCGCCACGTGCCGGAACTTGCAGCTTGTTAACTATTATATAGTTTAGCGTACATCGTTGCCATAATGCACGGTAATCGGGGGGCTCGATTAGTCCCGTCTTCCTGAATCGAAACTAAATTGCGCCCCGCAATCGTTCAACAATCCCTGCAAGCACACGGCGAGGCGCAGATTTTTATAGGCACAGTTATAAGTATAAATAGGAGGTTCTATAATTTCGATTATAGAGTGAGACTAGGATCTGTAATTTAGATTATTTATAAATATGCATATGATTGGTCAAAAGCTTAGAAACGGTACGTACTTCGAGGTCAGTAAAGATGACAAAAGAAAAGGATATAAAACTCCTGTAAATCTAATTGTGTTTCACATTAAGGGATCGAGAAATGTTGATCCGAGAAATTGCCAATATTTGAACTACTGTAACTTTACAAAGAAATTTCGTGCGACGATCAACTCGGGCTCATTTTAAAGCTCGAAGTCTCTAATTTTCAAGACTTAAGACTTTCGTAACTTTATGAAGTTACAGTACTCGAATGATTAACAATTTCGCGATCCCTCGATTTTGCCCATGATTGTATTTATAGTCACGATAATCGATCCAAAATAGCAGCAGAATAATGCATCTGCGACACGCGTATCGTTCCACGGTCGATCTAAAAAAATCGCAGAGACGCGTACGCCTCTTCAGGGTCGAAAGGGTTAAAGTGGTAAACCAAAGGGTTAAAATATTCCAAGCGTCGCTTAGAGTTACTCGATTTAACCGAACGTATCTTTCGTTATTTCCAGCGATCACCCATGGAAGCCACATCAGACACTATAGCGCCGCGTGGTACGACACGGCGGCTCTGAGGGAACATCGCGGCAGAAGTCGTCGCGACACATCGGCTTCCGGGCATCCGGGAGACGCGACGCTGAATCTACGCCTTCACGCTCTCGACAGGTTCGTAAAACCACACGTAGTACTTTCGCTCGGAAGTTAAAAAGAAAAAGGAAGTTGCCTGTAACGCGGTCGACGGGGCAAAGGGAGGGTTGCCTAGGGGATGAGAACAGGGAAGGTGGGAGGGGGGAAGCTTTGTCGAGGAAAATTCCAGTTTCTACCCGGCTGTCAAAGGCGGAATAATCTTTGGACGTACGGCCGTTTTAGCAGCGCCGCGTCGCGCTCTAACAGAGGAATATAAATTTTCATTTCGGCTCGTCGGCGGCTGACAAACATTCCCCGGTGATGTATAAATGATCCCGCGGGAGGACGAGCGCGGTTTTACTAAAAATCCACGGGGGAATTTGCCGTATCCCGAACGCCACGGATTGCTTTTAGTTGTATCCAGTTAAAAATGGCACCGCTCTCGCGACCGTGAATCAACAACGTGCTTCGAATACTGAAACATTGTAATTCTCTCTTCCCGCGTTTTCTTTTCTGTTTCTCTTCTTTCTTTCTTCTTTTTTCCACCGTGTACGATTTTCCATAAGTCTTTCAGCCGTGGTGAGGTATCCTAAAGATCGGCCATAGTCAACTTGCGTGCTAATACTTTTTGTAGCCACTGTATATTTTGTTGCACGCATATGTGGTTCGTATTAACCCTTTCATTAGGAAGAGTTTATATATACGTCTTCGAAATTGGCCAATTCTCTTCTTAAGAGTATCCATGTATTGTTTCTCTCTAGTGTAGCATTACTTCTGTTTTCATTCGTACGATAATATTAAACCATAATCAATGGTACAAAGCATCTAAGTATTTATATTTGCTCAATTTTTATATCGATAAAAATTATTCCATACTTAGTGTTCTACTTTTTACTAGCTTTCAATAGTAGCCGTAGTGAAAGGGTTAAGAACGTGTGTACTATCCTTAAATACTTGTACGTATGTATGTAGGAATACATACATACGCACATATATAAATATAATTAAATCTTTGATAATATACACAACACTTTCGAAAGCTAATCTAGTATTTGGATAATAAGATATTGGTAAAACAAGTCCAGAAATGATTCGAGTTATTAAAGATATACCTAAAATTGAACTAAAATTACATTATTTATTACTATTAGTTTATTCAACGGGTTGACGTACTTCAGTGTAACAATGTAAAGTGCAGCATTCAACGAGAAGTAGGCAAACAAAAACGGAAGTTCATCATATATATTGTAGGCTAAAATCAGGACAGGGAGATAAACCTTACGGGGGTTTATAACAGCCGGCATGGGTAACGGTCGAGCCGACCGGAACGGTGACCAGGTTTATGAGGGGGTCGAATCCTTAGCGACTTGAGGAAGGAAATTTTGGCCACCTCATAGATCCTGGCACCTACGGAAAATTACGGGGGAACGGCTCCTAGGGGAGGGTGCCCCACCATAGCTCGAGGCCGTAGGCGGGTTAAGAAAATCCACTGATTGGTGGAGAGGAAGAACGTCCGCCTTGCGAAGGACGCTTTAAAAAGCCGGATACGTAAAAATTAAGTTAGTGCTAAGACAGGGAGACTGTGTAGATCTGGCTTGTGTAAAACCCACGATCATCTCCGAATCCTACACGCCTATCCGCATCCTTTGGCCATTATCTTCCTACAATATTAATATTTATATATACTCGTATATATATACACTTCGTGACAAAAGTTAATAAACATGATACATATTTGCGAAGCTTTATGTCGTCGTTATCTTTCGAGGTACATGGATTTGAAATAAAAGTAGAAGAACTTATTGTTTATCGATGTATGTAATACTACAGTTTTATGCTACTGTAAATTCTGAGCTGTGAATCTTGCAAGTTAAAGGATACACAAAAATTCGTAAGTGACACTACGTTGTTTCTTAACTTTTGTCGATAAATGTATGTAATTGGTATCGTACAACGGAAAGGACTTTTGATCGAGTTAATTCGTTCTAGAACACTCGACTGTATTACAGTGGCGATGATTTTCCACGCGGCCTGAAAATAACGCGAAGTAGAGAAGGAAGTAGAGTGGCTTGGCTCGCGAAGCTGCGAAGGGAGGTAATTATTTTATGCGCGTGCAAAGTGCTTTCTCGCGAGAGCGCAACTTTCTCGGTGAAGTTCAGCCGCCCCAAAGAAGCCGAATCTTCCTACCGGTGCCTCTCTCTGTTTCATTATATTTCGACCGTCGGAAGTTACGCGCAATTTTACGTGTCAGTAGTTGAAAGCAAGCGTCTGAAGCGGGCGAAATGTCGGCCAAGAAATTGAAATGCAGTGGAACCTTTTGCTCCTTGCATTAAACTCGACTGAAAGTGCGTGGGAATAATCGAGCTTCGTGCAATGATCGAGTTTTCGCTGTATGAAGAAAGAATATTAATCCATGCAGACGCGATGAGAATATTCAATGTTTGACTTATTATACTACGTTCACGGTTGGTTGAATAAAATACTATTTTACTCTAGTAAACGGTAAATAAATATTTTACTTTAAATCGTACACGTGCGCACTTTTAAAATATCAAATATTTTATTCGTTCGAGTGTTTATTTACAGTTCTGTTTTATTTAAAGGCTACTGAAAGCATTTGAGAGTCACAGTATTAAACATTTTATTTAATTGATTTACGGTCGCCGGGTAAAATATTTTTATTTTGATAGACTGAAGTATAATAATATTCTTTACACTGTTCTTAGAGAGAAGCGAATAAATTTAGTTTGCGAATCCCGTTTTCCGCCTTATGAAACAAAGGTAAAGTACTTTAGTTTATGGTTTAGGTTACCAAAATAAAAATACTTCACTTTCTGGGTTAAGCTACTGCTATGAAATATTTTATTTCATATCATTTCATATTATTAAAGGTTAAAACATTTTGTTCTTCGTAATTTTGCTTCTTATTTGACGTTTGCACTTGAGCCGTAAGCAGTTTGTCCTTTAAAATAGGGGACCAAGTAGATTCCAGTAGAAAGATCAGGGATTAGTCAGACGTACGAGTATACGGCGTCGCGTTCGACTTTCAATCGGAATTAATGGCAATTTTCGAGTTCTTAATTGGATACAGGGGCGAGACGATGATAAAATCATCGGAAGCAAGCGTCTAAATTATTGCCGATGTACTTTAAATTCGCGTGATACGTACTTAACCATAATCTGGGCGCAGCTGCGTATAATAAGCTGTGCTCCATGCGCTGCAAATGAATGGAGCACGGCAAGGGGCAATTTGCCCTAAATAATAAACAAACGAGGTAGTAAATAATATTACTAAAAACAGATACGCGTACGCTCCCGCTTGAAACTTTTACAACAATTATTATACTGCTTCTTACTAATCTCCTTGCTTCCTACGAACAAACCGAGCATTTTTATCCGTTCAATCGGTCTACAATTAGAATTAAGCGCCTCTTATATCTAACTAAATTTTAAACAACAACCTACTGCACGTTTAAACTACATCGTATTCTTTCATTTTACTTTTTCTTTACCTACATACGCTTACAACGTTGAGCAATATGTACAATACAGATAGACGTAGCAAATATAATAAAAAGGAAGTAGTTATAAAACTAATGGCTTATCCCCGTTAACGTATAAACGAATAAACAAATACATAAATTAATGGATAAAAAGTAGGAGTAAATCGTATCAAACGAAATAGTTTGACAAATCAAGACACTGAACGCAATAACATTTGTACGCGCTTTTGCTCTCGCTTTTCGATAGAAACGTCTTGCTTACCGTCCACCGCTGTTTCCAAATGTATAAATTAACGAATGAGAAGTAGAAGTGAATTGAATGAAACGGGATGGTTTGACAAAGGCGAGGTACCGAATGCAATAACTTTCGCACGTGCCTTTGCCCTCGCTTTTCGATAGAAACGTCTTACTTACTGTCTTCCGCTATTTCCAATACGTTCGCGTGTTACGTATAGAGGCCATTTCTACCGCCATCAACAAAATACAGCACGTGCAAGAGCTATAAAATTGAGTGTCCCATTTTATCATCAGACCGCCCACTTCCGCGTCCAACTTCTTCTCCATTCTTCCTAGGATTGCGGCGGCAGCCGAATCGCTCGCATGTCGCAGTAGGCACATTCATGTTTGTCCCCTGGTGCATCCTATACGCGCTACAATGATCGCTTACGCGACGTTAACTCGACACGGTCACCATATATGCCTCGTTGAGCACCGCGATTCGACGTCATTATGTTGCATCAGTGTCATCGACATACTCCAAATCCACTCGCGTTCTGTTCAAGAAACTCCATAGTTTCGTTCGTTATCGAACTCATTTGGTATTGCTGTTAAACAATTGTATTACCGAAGGAGTAAGAATCCATGAAAGATGCGTGCCACCTGTAATTCTTAATTCATTTGCGAGTATCAATGGAGATATCTTTGGACGTTCAATATCGTTTCGCCTCTTAACCATTTCTGCGCTGCACAACTTTTTAATCAATCCGATTTTTCGCCGACTGAAACGGCACAGCTTCGGATTGTTTAAATCCGCCTTTAGTTTGTTGCTTTCGGGGGCAGATTAACCCGTTTTCGATGCGTTCGTTCTAGTAGAATCGGAAGCGAAACGGTTGATTAGAGCGAGGGGTTTATGGTGTCTCGACAGAGAGCAGGATGGTTTGGAAGACAGCAATCAACACAGTTTCACGGGATTCATCCGCGAAATTGCCAAGTTCGTCGTTGCATTATGTAAGTTGGAACGCGAGATTGCCGCGTGAATCTTAAGGGAGGCATGCATAGGGAAGTTTGTTCCCTGGGAACCATGAGAACTCTCCCTGTCGCGAGCGACAAACAACCGAACGAACAGCGACAGTCGACATATCGAACGCATAAATCCCCGACTCTTTACACTTCGCGTGGCTCCGCTGCTATTCCGCCAACTTCTTGTGAAATTGATATACGGGAACCGAGGGGCCGGGGAAAAGTTCCACGCGAATACACCCCCATCGTTTTCCGCCGTTTCTAATGCAACACGACGCGAACTTGCAGATACGCTTTATTACAGGCAAAAATTGCATCGCGTCGTTTAACACCGAGGTGGGGATGTACGCGCGATTAAACTCCACGCACTCGGTTCTTTACACGCGGAAGTATGATCATTTATTCGTACGAGTGGGGAATACGCAATGTTCGATACACGCGCTCGTGAACTCGCTACTCGAGGTTTGGTACAAGACTCTTCTCAGCTCCTCTGCCCTACCGGGATTATCCCCGGCGTAAGATAAGGACAGAAAGCAAGCGATTCTGTGAAAAGGGCGCGGAAATTTCGCGGGAAAAAACGCGCCTCTCAGCGTGGTCAATCTGACCGCTTGCGTCGCGTCGAGTACAGCCTGGATTTGTGCGGATGGTCGTCACATACGCGGACGAACCTTAACCGGGATCGCACAAGCCCCTACGATAAATCTTGTTTAGAAAAGAAGCTAATTTTGGTTAAAACGTGGTAGCGACGAACTCGCTACGACACTAATAGCTGCTGAAAATTGCTGCTTCTCGACGGCCATCGGTTCGATTTGAATTTTACGACGCTTCCTATAAACGAGTGGCTCTGTTCTCTGTACTTATCGCTAGTCAACGATGATACGAGGAGGTTTGATACGGTGGCGTTATTCGCGTGCGTGGAGTAGAATTGGCGAAGAAAAAGGGCGGACAGCGGGCGAGTATGCAAACGACATCCGCGTTAGACAGCACGGGAACAACTATTCGGAAGTTTGGGATACGGGGCGCGTATCTGCGCGACATTACTCGCCAGATAGGAATATCGCGTGCAGATTTGCATCGGACGTGCCCGTGACGTTGCCAGGTCGAACGAGAAACGCGTACGCTACGTGTACGTACGTAAGCACGTGTGTGTGTGTGCGTGTGTTTGTGTTGAGGGAGGTGTGTGTTTTGGAGCGTGGCGAAATATCGTGGAGATGCGGCGTTTCTAATTACGATTCAACGAGTTTCAGATATTACAGCGTGTACCGCAGACAACGGCTGGTATTTCTTAATAACAATCGTTGCTGCCATTAATTACGCTGCTATTCATTTCTAGACCATTAATAATGGCCGATAATTGCCCCGTCGCGTCGTCGTTTCGACGGCGAGGATCGCGGACGGATTTTAGAGCGCGCGGAGAAATCGGCGGATAGAGGAATTAAATAATAGGGTGGACGTACCGATTACTGCCACTTTAAGCTTATCGCTTTAAGCTACTTTCGTTGGATTACTTTAGAAACTGTTCAACTCGCGAATCGTTCCAGTTTCGAGCTACTAATAAGTCAATAATAACATCTCTTTTATTTCCGATGATTTTGTTTGTATTAATGGTTACGTACTAATTCGTTAAAAATGTATAACAAAATCCAATGTCTCTCGAACTGTCACTTAAAAAGTTATCACTTAAATGGAAATGATCCTTGCGTATATTAGCAACTCAGCTTGTAAATACAACGGATAGAAAATGAATCGTAAGAATCGTCGCCTTTACTGCGCTATCAAAATTTCCATACTTTCTACTTGCCGTACATTAGCCGCGTTTTTATGCCCGAACGGCACACGTCACTTGTTAATATTGATCTTTAAATATGAAATAGAAACACGCGTGCAACGTCCATCTGTGTTGTTACGTAAAAATCAAGCCCAAATTTGGTATTGAAATTTTCTTAGTCTCGATTCTTCGTACATTCGTACGCCGTTAAAGAAACGAATTGAAGCGACGATTATAAGGGCAATGACAGTAGTTTGGACATCTAGCCTATTGGCTAGCTGCTGCTGTTGCTGGCGAATGATACGAGGGAGAATTAACGTTTGCTTGAATTAATCAGAGCAGCCTCTCTGCATTTTGTTAGGCTTCCGTATTCCGACCAAATTGCCTAATAATTCCATCCGCTATTGATTATCAATTAATTTAAGTTTAAATGCTAGCCGGGGGTAATTAATGCCACGTCGTTCGATATTTATGCAAAATTGAATTAGAACGGGCGAACGTTATGAGAATATTAATCGATTTATTCGCCCGTCGGTTCTGTAATGAAATTTTAGTTCGTCCATTTTGATTATGAAAAATTTAATACCCTCCGAATCGACTGTTTCCGCGCGATCCCGGTAATTTGCCATTTTCACAGTTCCCGTTAATGCTCGTCGCTTGATATTTCCATTGCAAATTGCAAAAATTTATATTATTCACGTTGCCCCGCGTACGATGTTTGTGATTAATCGATGGCTCGTATTACTTTTAATTCCGTAACGTTATTTGTTTTAACTAGTAGACTGCTGGTACATACGATTAGGCAAATTCGAATTTTTACAAATAATAGTAACGATACTTTATTGCTTTCCTTTCGCTTTGCAAGCGGTTCGTTTCATTTTCACTTACAATACATTATTGTTTATATGTACAATAATCTTAGATCTTAATAGAAGATTAATATATTATATTAATCTATGTACATATCACATTCTGTTTCCATATCTTAAAATTAACAAAACGTGGCTTGTAATATAAAATATATATAGAATATCCTGAAATAGGATATTTTATATTACTGTATAAAATATCCTATTTCATACAAACAAATATATATGTTATTCCATACTTATGTTATCAACTTTTTACATATAATATTAAAACCACTTCAATGCAATTTGTTTACGAATGGGACCTTTAATTTCGTTTACTTATTATCTTTTCTAAAATACCGTAACAAAATTCTATACAGCTTCCAAACTTAAAGACTGCATAAATTAATGAAAGAGCAAACACGAGTTAATTCGTGATCGATCAGCGCAGTGTTACCCATAAATCAAGATCACCTTCGCGTTTTTAACGCTAGATTTACATTCTTATTTTATTTCTCATTACACTTCGTACTTACAGTTACGTAAATATCATACCTACTATTATTCACCAATTTATGTTAACTTGAAACCATACAGTGATACGACTACGTGCTCTACTTCACCTCCTCTCCCTAAATCTTCCAATTTCCATTATTTACGTATAGAGAATACCTATTTAATTACGCAATGAATATCCATAATTTATCCATTTGTCACGTAGCAAAGTTCTACCCTACTTCGAACGAAATTCACCAACCCGCAACACGCTACGTTTCGAGTCACAAACTCGTCGTCACGCTGTGAAATAAAAATCTTTCGCACGGATGCATGGTTGAAGGGTTGGACAGCAGGGGTGGTGAATATTTACGGAAATTCCTCGTCACGGTTGTGTATAGCTGGAGAATTATCGTGCAGGGCCGCGTTACGGCGTTATTGCTCAATTTACGCGAGAACGACGCTCGCCTCCTCGAAAGGACGATTAGTCAGGAACGGTGAGTGATGCATGTACCATTGAGAAATGGGATTAGTTGCAAGGGTAATGCGCGCTACAACCCCCGACAACCTCGTTTGCCTCGTAATATACACTCGCGAAAGGGACGCGTTCGCGTTCGCGTTCACGTTCGCGTTCGTGTTCACCGTTTCACGAAAGTCGCGGGAAAACGCGCCGAGTAAAAGCTATTTCTTGCCCTCCACCCACACGGAACTTTGACTTTATCGTTCTACCAGAAGTACGCTCTGATTAATGCCCATCTCGATGCTTTTCAATTCTTTTTCACCCTTCGCTTTCGAACGCTGACGCGCGTTCCATGATTAACGCCGAATCTATCGTCTTCTCTTTGTTTCGTATCGAATTTGGTTAATCTTTTGCCATATAATAACGTGACGCACGCTGTGGAACAAAATTAATGAAGGCGCGTTGTATTTTTAGTATCATTTAATCCTGATGATTCTCCTCGCTTGCTTCTCTACGACCATACGATTAACGAATGTACGGTACTTTAGGAATGATAGCTGGGATATATTGAATATCAAGACGAAATTGCAATTCATGGAAACGCGATACCGAATGAAACGTAATATTCGTATCGGATTATATAGACCCAACGAGAACAGCAGGGTTAATTTTAATTGCAATTATAGTGGTATCAGCCTACAAGATTGAGGATGATACAAAATAATATGATATATAAAAATATCCATGATATATAAAATAAATTTAATAATATATATGTATGTAGAATGTTTTAAAATTTCACACATAACAATGTATTAAAGCATCAAACATCAAGAAACGAGAAACGAAATATGTGCAGTAACTGGAAAGACAGTACGGTAAAGGGTCAACTCTTTGCACTTGAGAATCTTTCAACGCCATCACAGGTGGAAATCATATATTCGTCCTGCTTTATTAGTGTTTCTACAATTATCTAATATTTGATGGATAATCTTCTCTCGTTCCTTTGGATCAAAGTGACCCGAGAACCGTGGCAGGGTTAAATGTCTCTCGAGTTCGAAGTAGAGAAAGAAAACTTGAAATCTTCGCAGCAGGAAAAGGCGCGACTCGATAAACGGAGAGTTTAATAAGCAGAGAATCGTTAGCCGACAATAGGAAACACTTGTACCCGTTGCAAGGGGTGTTCACCTTATTTGCTTCGCCCGAATCGATTTCGAATTGATTTCCGGTACACTCTCCGAGGTGCCCTTTTGCCGATCGGCACGTCCGAATTTCTACAATTAGACGACGCGACGCGACGCGGCTCGCAATTGGCACGAACGCAATAAATGACGATATTAAGGTTAATTGGAAGTGCGCCGCCGGTTTATTTGCAACAGTCCGCCCGATTATCGCTCAAGGAACTCATTAACGAACAATCCAATTAAATCTTAAGCGCCGAGCCGAGCCGAGCCGAGAAGAGCCGAGCCGAGCCTGCGAAAGAAACGAGATTCAACGAGGCACCCCGATTTTAATTGCATCCACCGACCTTCTCTCTTTTCAATCGGTTGTATCTTTCTACTGCGTTTAATTCGTCTCCGTTTCCACCGAAAATGTTCACTTTTCACGGTTCACGGTGACGAGCGTATATAGAGGGAATCGTAATACATACAAAGGAAATTCAATTGCGTTTGGAACGTTTCTAGGTAACGAATAATAATGTCCGTTGCTTTTCAGTTGATCAAATATAGCTGCTTTGAAAATGGTACATTACCAGAAGCAAATAGAATCGCGGTCTATTCTTGTACCAATAAGTAATTCGCTATTTTTAAACGAGTGGATCACTTTACTTTATGAAAGGAAATAAGCTTCCACTCGAATAGGAATTTATAAGTTGCTCGAGAAGTGATTAGTAAACAACAGCAATTGTATTAAACGTACCGATTAAATCGATGCCTTTGCGTTTAAAGTTTTGAAGATTTTATCGACTTAAAACCATCGTTAATTTTATTCGAATGGAGTTTAAAGTTACCTACTCATAATGAGACTACGGATTTTTACGCAAATTCATATTTTTTATCGGCAAGATTATTAGAAAGTTGATTCATTCTTTACTCTTCATACTTTTAACAGTTTACGGACGTTACGTGTATACGTCGACAGGCTTCCGGAAAAATACGTGTACTGCGTATAAATATTCGAACGTAGACGCGTAAGGATGAAGAGAATCACGTAGAATACATATTCGTGCCATTGTATTACGTAAAGTTAACATAGAGTACTGAAAAATAATATTCATGGTCTCTATAAGTTCACGTGTGAAATCTGAAAGGCGTCAACGTGACGAGTTCCGTAAATCAAGTGTTAAACTTTCCTAATCCACTTCTAATCCTTGCATATTGGGTATATACTGTATAAATTTGTATACTTAATCCCTTGGCTTACGAATTGTTCAAAGATTATTCATTGAAATTTTGACTATTTTTTATTACACTATATCGAACGCAAAGCATTAAAGTATTATACGTAATTTGTACCTAGCGATCCTCAATCTCGCAATCCTCCAAATCGAAATGAAATGAATTAAAATTGATTAGGAAAACACGGCACGTTTCTATTGTGATTGGTACGAGTGTAGTTCGTTGTTCTAAGCTTCCAATAGATGCATAAAAATTCGCAGGCTGCTCGTAACGAAGGTGAAATAAAGAAATCGTTTGGAACGCCGAGTTTCTATTTGACCGTGAATATATGTACACGACGATTTCGACGATGCGACGAAGAAAATCTTCGATTCGTAGTTGCGCGCCACTTTGATTAGAAAGTGGTACACGTTCTGATGATTCGGAGGCGTAGCGGTGGGATCGATAGGACATCCGGCAGAGATACGAGGTCGTAGGATTCTCGAATTTATCCTCTACTTAGCTTTATCGAGGCGGCGCGGCGGAAGAATTCCAGTTGTTTTCCCTGGAGTTTGATACTCTGGCTGTCGTAAAGCTGCCCCGCCATTGGCCTCCATAACCGAATCAGGCAATAAAAACGAAGTTTTATCGTCCGTAGCCCGAGAAAGGTTTCGCTGGGAAACTTTCGGCTTTCCCTTCTCTGTTCGGCCCAGGTAAACATCAGGGACAAGCTTCTGATATCCGAAAGCTTCAATTCGAACGAAATATCTCGCGCGGCTCGCGGCAGCGGCCCGGTAATATTCAAATGAAACAACACCGTCGCGTCGTAACGTTTTCCATCTAAATATATTCCGCGGCGTATGTTGCGCGCCGCGTTTTCCCCTCCGACATTGCCGCCAGTTTCGAATTATGGGCCACTAAAAATTGTAAACCATAGAACAGTCCTAGCATCAACCCCTAAACATTTCGAATCGGAAGACGAGCGCATGATAAAATCCCCCCTCCCATTTCCGGTAGCCAGCCGGATTCCCTCGTAAAGCATCTTTTCACAGACACACGCAGCATCCCTTAGCTTGCAGCCGTGCGCGTTATCAGTGACCGAAGCACGCATTTATAAATTTCACCGCCACTTTCAGCCAGTATTTTTTCCCCCTTGCCAAGCCATTCCGTATTTCCGTGGAAATTTATTGCCTCCGGTGCGCTAGTGCACACTCTGGGGGTTAGAGATGGGGTTGAAATGCTTTCTCGGCCGTCTCGAGCCTCCGGCTGCAGCCTCGTGCATGTTTTCGCGAGCTTTTCGGCTAACGAGTCGAGGGGACCATTCACTTGCCTTCGCGATGGAAACGTGGATTCGATTGGAAACGTGTTGGGATGGAATTATGACGTTCGTTTCTTTAGGGTTCATTTGTTTATATTAAACGTAATTATTATTATGGTGGTACTTTAGCTAGTAGTTCATTTGTACCGATAGTACACGAGCCAATATTTCATTTATACCGATAGTGCTTGCACTAGTAATTCATTTATACTGATAGTACTTTAGTTAGTAGTTCACTTATACTGACAGTACTTGATCTAGTGTTTCATTTATACCGATAGTACACGAGTTAATATGTCGTTTATACTGATAGTGTTTGCTCTAATAGTTCATTTATTATTTATAGTACTTGAGCTGGTAGTTCATTTATATTGACAATGCTTGCTTTAGTGATTCATTTATTATTGATAGTACTTAAGCTAGTAATTCATTTATACTGATAGTACTTGCTCTAGTAGTTCATTTATACTGATAGTGCTTGCTCTAGTATTTCATTTATAGTGATAGTACTTGCACTGGTAGTTCATTTATTATTGATAGTACTTGAGCTAGTATTTCATTTGTACTGATACTACTTGCTCTAGTAATTCATTTATTATCGATAGTACCTGATCTAATATTTCACTTATACTGACAGTACTTGATCTAGTAATTCATTTATACCGATAGTACTTGAACTAGTAGTTCATTTACACTGATAGTAGCCAACCTACTAGTTAACTCTTTAGCTACCGCACTTTAAAATTAAAAACGTTCTCAATCAACAGAGAATTATTTGTACGATTATAAAAGCAGAAGGGCTATGAATATCGACATATTTAGCGTAATTGATTATAGTAGAATATGTATAGATTACAATAAAAATGATATCGTGTTACCAAAAACCGATTACGTATATTTTTACCAAATAATCGCCCAATTTTTTGGGACGTATATATATGTGTATATGTTTTTAGTAGCGAAAGGGTTAAAAGAAGTGAGAGGTGAAAGAAACAGTATACTGTCGACGTACCGCTGATATAATACTCGAATAAGCGTAATCCGTGCATCTTCTAAGATTCATCGACAACGATTTCGTTTGAGATCTGCTCCAAGCTGTCCCGCCGCACATAGAGGCTGTTAGAAACGTGTGTTGGCGCAAAAGGGGACGCACTCCAGGTGCTCGCTCGTATCGACCGTAAATGCTCTGAGAAACCGACTGGATGCCGCGACCGTGGATAGGAAACTGGAGCAAAGAAAGAGGGAAACTGTCAGGCCAAAAAACGCCTAAGTTGGCGTGGAGGGTAGGGCAAAAACGGTGCTGCGAAGTTTGATGGAGAATGGTCTTGATGGGGAATCGAAGAAAGAGGAACGGAAAAGTAACTAAGGGTGGAAAGTGAACACCGGCGAAGTCTCTGCTAGTAGAAAGAACTAAGCTGAGGGCGGTGTGAAATTTTTGTAGTTTCGGACGATGAAAAGGTTTGGGAACGAATTGGATGAGAATAGAGGGGTTTGGGAGAATCGAACGCAGACGGTTAACCTCTTATTGTGTAACGCGAATTTTGTTTACTTCCCACGATGGAAGGGATTCTAATTAAGTCAAGAGTTTCGTTTCGTTGTGAAAGTAAGTCATTGCTGTACAACTGTTTGGTATTATAATACAACGATAGAAAAGTAAAACGCTGTTGCGTAGCGATATGCAAATGAGATAGAACTCGACAAACTCGAATATATGGTTATGAAACTTTTAAGTTGTATGAATTTATAGAGGGTTGAAACATTCGCCGTGAGACGCGATGAAGTAGTCTTAGAAATACACTTGCGAGTCTGTTACTAGTTCTTTCGTCGAACAGCAGAGTGAAACAATGAAAGTAGTCTTTTGTTTAAACAGTGTAATTCATTCAAATGACTCCACGGACTTTAATCATTTCCTTTTAGTAACACACGCTTCGAGTGGACTTTCTGAACGCCTATAGGCTGACATGGTAGTGAAAGGGTTAAACAATCTAAGAATATATATATATATACATGCAGTTACATATGTATGTAATAAATTTATTGCATATTATCATGTTGTCATGTATCTATACTTTAGCCTTGTCCAATTAAAATGCATATTTACGAACATATATGTATATCCACATATTTATAAGTATATACAGGTGCTGAGATATTTTGCAAATACGTAAATAGTTGTATATATACTCAATCTTAAATATGTATCTATAAATGTATGGATATCTAAGGATATACATGCAGTTGTATATGCAATAAATTTATCGTATATTATCATTGCTTGCCTATATCATCGTGTTATCATATATCTGTAATTTAGCCTTGTTCAATTAAAATGCGTATTTATGAACATACACGTATTTTTACACTTTTATAGATGTGTATATATATCTAAGGATATACACATGCAGTTGCATATACGATAACTTTATCGTATATTACCATTGCTTGCTTCGCCTTTTACGATAATTCGAGGCACTGTACGTCGCGTTTAAGAGACGTTGGCGTTAAAAAATTACTCGTCCAGGGAAGCAGAGGAGAAGATTCGAAAGGTAAAGAGGTATTTCTTGAAGAAACAGCCAAGCTGCACGTGTTTCAAGCAGTTTTTCCATCGAGTTAAAGCTCCTCTCCCTCCATTATGGAAATTCATTAAATCCCGGCCATTCAAATTCTCCGCCTCCCCCACTCCCCTCTCGTCGAATGTAAATGTTCGACCTACCAATTCCATAATTACTTTCGCATAATACACATTTATATGTATTACGCGGTTGCAGCTACGTTAAATCTCCGCCGCCTGAATATGTATGATTTTTTCCCCACTACTATTGTACCCTTTTAGCACGTTTAGAAGCGGAGCATAATATTCGTTCACCGCCGCCATGTTATTGAAAAAATTTCCAGCGTCGGGAGTTTCTTTTTTTTTTTGCAAATTTGTAAAAACCCGATGCTAAATACGGTAGCCTAAATCACGTCGGTCGCGATGCTACGTCGCGTCGCGTTCCCGCGAAATGATTATTATTGCTACAACGACACGGTAATTAACGCGTCGCTGTAATTGAATTAATGCTTCCTGTAGTGCGTCGCGATAACGTTACAAGTTTCATTGCATTAGCTCTCGTTTTCCGGCATCGCCGTGTCGGTAGCTGAAAGTATCGTCGCCCCTCGAAAGCATCGCGTTTTCGCTTCGAAAGGGTGGCAAAAATCCTGTCCGCTTTTTCCGCTCGTGTAATTAGGAAATCGATGATTAGCGCTGCGAATGAATTAGCTCGCCCTCGAATTCGCATAACGCGCGGCTGTTCGCGAAATTCGCGTATACAACGAATGGAGGGTTGAATGTCGTACGGGTGTATGCCCAGATTTTGCACGTATCAATTAATACTGTTTACGCGTAACTTAATTCTTTGTCAAAAAATGGCGACACTTTTTCTTTTCTGCCGCCTAAAAAAACATAGCCAAGCGTTTGGAATTATTGTAAGAAGTTACACGACGTATTGCGTTATGCGCGTTAAAAAGGAAGCGATTAAAAGTGTTTTTGTATTCGTTATTTTTCGGTAACCGAAATGTTACTGACATTTCGCTCCGCTTAATACTTTTCCGTATTGGTAAATTTGTTTTCTAACCTAAGCGTGTGCATCTATCAGTCGCGTATAGAGCATGATACGTGATCTGGCTTATGTAACTTGAACCCTTTCGCTGTCACCTTCTTCGAACTGAAAACTAAAGACGTAGGTAAGAGCGGCATTTATTGATACGGAAATCATACAGGTAGAAATATTCGATACTCCGCACGGCTACTTGCAATTAACACGATTAATATCTATACGTATTGTAGGGATTATTTTAAAGTAAATCCCTCGCGTGTTGCTGTAAGGTGCGAGAAGGGAAGGAAAAAGAAACTCAGCTTTTGCAATAATTACTAGTTTATTAATAATACTGTCAACGTACAATCTCACAGGAAAAAACTCTCGCTCTCCACTCGCAACGTCCTCTCGCACTCGACTCCTTTTCTCCCCTCCCTTACCCACGCATTCTCTACCCTTGCACGCATTCATTCTTTCTCCTTATCTCTCTCTGCTCCTCTCACTCGTCTCAGACATTCGTAGAACCCAATCAGTCACGTTCAACCGAAACCTTGCGCGACCACGCACTCTTCGACCACGCGTCAACTGAATCGCTCTATCGCAAACACTTCTCATTCACGCCTCAGCCAATCTTATCCGAATACAACACCGTTCGCTCTGCAATCGCTCTGGTCCAAACATTCACGCGACATTCTGTCTTCCACAGTATTCTTCAATGTCTGAAATTCTCAAGCAGATATTGTTCAAGATTCTACTAAATTCTTAATGATCTTCAGGTTTCCATAACCCTTTGCGAGCCCTAAAGTGTAACTTGCACCACTTTGGCTCTCGATCCTTTATTTTCTATAGATTCTGCGTAAAATCGCACGGCAGCCGATGGCAAAGTAAAGTTCGCGTGGCAGGTGTGCGCGACGCGCAATAATCTCGCGATACGCGTCAACGTAGAGGCCAGCACGCATTAGCTTGTAACCAGCTCCCTTACGTGTTCCATAGAATCGGGCTGTCGGTTTACACGCGACCCGTGCTCTCCTCCGTACAATCGATAATCCGATCCGGTGGAGGTGGATGTTTTCACCTAATTATTGTCTAAGCCCGCGAGATAGCTTATCGATCGAAAGCCGAGTCTCTCCTTTCACGGCTCGCGCATCGCCGATTTCAATCATTCATTTGCGGAGAAAGCGCGTTTGTACGCGCGCTGATGTCACCCTGATAATGTAACTAATGAGACATTGAAAGCAACGCGTGCAGGATTAATCCGCGCTGACGAAGTGATTACCGACTGTCGAACGGTTTCCATACTCCGCGCGAGCGCGGATTTATCCGCCCCGATGCAACTGAAAGATTGATGAAACCTGGCAATTCGATGATCTCCGCGCGTCGCACAGTCCGATCCTCATCCGCGTCCTTTGTGCCCGTTATTCTACCGGGAAATGTATCCTCCGGCACTGAAACATCGTATCAGAACGTGAGAAATTCGATGAACCACGAGGGATGGGTTAATATCACGTTTTAAAGGCGTCACGTCGTTGAGCAGAATCGAAGCGTTTCTTCGTTTCTCAAAAGTCCCCACTTTAGCTTGCGTCACCTGTAAGAAGATAAACATTGGCGTTTAATCCTGCGAAAGAACTGCGTCGAGTTCCGCGGAAGATAGAAAGAAAGCGGATTTAGCGGTGGAGGGAATGCATCGAGAGTAAACTCGTGGTTGCAGGGCAAAACGACGGTACTTTTCTTTCAAATTTTCAGGTTACGCGTTAAACCCTCAATGTTTCAATTTTTGTTCAATTTGTGGACCAAATGGTGGTGTAAATTAGTAATTGGGTTATATTGTAGTAGTATCATTATATCATATCATTGTATTTATTATATTATTATATTATATTAATATATTTATCATATTATTATATTATATTAATATATTTATCATATTATTATATTAATATATTTATCATATTATTATATTATATTAATATATTTATCATATTATTATATTATATTAATATTATATATTACATTATTATAATATTGTAATAATATCTGTTGTATAATATATTAACCACTTGCACTGAAATAACGTATTATACACTTCGATTACTATTTACCAGATCTACTAGAAACTGTGAACGTTCGCAAACTAATATAGACACAGCGAATTTAAGTGTTGTCCGGGAATTTTACAGAAATAATTTCAAGCGTCGAGTCGCTATTAATCGTGGCTTCGAAAAAAATTAAGAGCCCACTGATCTAACGCGAAACGTATAACATGCATTGTTGAGAATAGCGAAGCTCGCGAGTTGAAATTTTGCGCGAAACCAGCGATGAATCACCGATTCAAAACATTCCGGATTTTGAATGTCACGACTGATTCAGTCGCTCGTGTATATCGGTCTTTCGTCGAAAACGCGCTCTCGGCATTCAACTTGTCCCGTATATCTATTGTTATAATTAAACTACTTTATTCCCATTTGTGTCTGCGAAGTTATTTACCACAAACATGCGTAATAATTCTTGGAGGGTTGAAAAGAAGAATTCCTCAAAGGTTTCAATTTTGGCAATCGTATTGGAAAGGAATATGAATTTGGCTAGAAATCCGCGGCGCGCTCTAATCGTAATAATTGGAAAGCAATCGAAAATCGATTAGCGAGTGGAAAGCCGGGGCGAACGGTCGATGGACGGCGCGTGAAGTCAATTGGAGGGCAACGGCAAACGAAGACTGTTATTAAATTTATTGTTACTACGCCGTATTTTACCGGGTCGGGGTTCCCTTTTCAAAACCAATATTGCGCGTCGCGGAGGCGCAACGTTTGTAATTCATCGTTTCGAATATAATAAATCGTGGTGAATTACATTTACGGTGGCCACGCGGAAACATCATACGTCAGCGAGCATTTGTTATTGCGCGAAAAATATCTGCTCCCTTCCCGTATCTGTCCATTTAAATTGTTTTTCTGTCGTTTATAGTTTCGATCGCGGCATTTATTCCCCCTGGCCTCTTCGAGCTTTCGTTTTCGAGCTATCGCTAGCTCACAGCTTCATCGTTGCGTTTCAATTAACTCTGTGCCCGCGACGAACAGTGTATATTATCATTTTACATCTTATTTCATTATTCTACGTTCAATTTCTATTTCTAAAATAGGAACGTCTTTTAATGTACTCTTTTTGGGCGTTGCTTTGTGTCCGTAAAAGTGACAAATAGACTGCGAATCTTTATGCGAATTCGTGTTTTTGTAAGCACAGCTAATACAGTAGAACATAAGCAGATAATTGTGTTTCCTGTCTAATTATTGTAACGTATACTTTGCTATAGAAGTCTCTTAGAAATGCATAAAGATCTGTAGTATCGGAAATAGAAGGCCACCCTGTACATAGTTGTAAGCGCACCGTCAACCCTAGCTTTAAGTATAGTTTTAAGAGAAAGCTGCCCGCCACAGGAAGAAGGCCATAAAGGAGAAAGCGGGGCTTGAAGCGACGAAAAGCAGACGCGTCGCGGAAAACTCTCGCTGACCCTTCTAGGACCTGGCGACGCGGTCGCCCAAGTTTCGGCGGGCAAAACGTGAGAATGGTGGGAGTATAAGGGAACGAATGCCGGGGATGATTGAAAAAAGAACAGAACGGTGTCGAACGTGGAGAAGCGAGGAGCATTGTGTCGTATTGCGAAGAGTGTTGTAGTTGTAGTTGTGTAGGCTGCCGCGTGCCACTATTAATCATACAAATTTTTATATATAATATAACCTTATTCAGCCATAATTTAATTAATAAACCATAGTTACTACAGATCTGCAGTCTGGTAATAAATTAACACTTTCCCTTGAGCCCGAAGATTATGTTTCATTTATATTACGCGTCTATATATTTATTCTTGATATTCAATGTATTCGATTCCATAATTCTACAAGCTTGTGGAAGTATAATATACTTCTATATATATTTCTATAATATACTTCATACGAACAATAGTAGGTGTCGTATATTTGTTCATCGTTTCAGTGTAAATCGAAGAAGTACGAATGCGAAGAATAAGCAAGGAGAACAGCAGGTTTAAATTAAATTAAATTAACCTTTTGACTATCAAAGGCTTCTATATATACATCCCATAAACTTTGTGTAATACAACATGCATGGATTAATTTCCTAGCTTATCGTTTCGTAACATTTCGAGAGCTTGTCAAGCTAACAGCAATGCAACATTTTATTATCTCAACGCTGAAACCACCAGCGACTGAAGTATACTTATTCGCACCGAAGAAATAAAAATGGTAGACACTTTAAAAGAATTTGTGCCACTTGCGAAGTAAATCTTTATTAACGTTTCGTACGGAAAATCATGGAATACTCTTAAAAAGTGCAACGCTGTAAGTTTATACAATTGTTACGGTAAATTGGCAAACTACACTTACAGACAAAAGTTAAGAAACAAAGTAGTCACTTACGAATTCTTGCGTATCCTTTCGCTTCTAAGATTCACGGCTTAGAAATTACAGTAGCATAAAAATGTAGCATTGCATGCATCGATAAACAATAAGTGCTGCTACTTTTAATTCAAATCCATGCATTTCAAAAACGAACAACGACGTAAAGCTTCGCAATAACGTACCATGTTTGATAACTTTTGTCACGAAGCGTGTGTTGCGCCTCTTTTCATTATCGAATCGTGCAAATTAATTGCGTCTCTTGCTTATACTTTACTCCAACATTCGTTCGCTTTCTGTTTCAGAGTTTTCAAGATGAGACTCACGCGAGACACGAGCCTGTTCCACGAGAACGCCGTCTTCGAAGGATCCAATGGCCGACAAATCGCGTTCGATCCTCTGCACGCCTACAGCGGAACGCTCGAGGGTAAGCGAGAGATTTTGTTGATCTTTTTTCCGAACCGGACGAGGAGTGCGCGAGAGGATAATTCATTAAAGCGAGACGCGCGTGGCCGCGCGAACAACATTAAGTGAAACCGGCGTGAAATAGCAAGGAGAGTCGCGCGTTTCACTTTTTCACCTTTTAAACGCGAACACGGCCTGGCTTCGTTATTCGGGAATTCGCGGAATTGCACGGTTCTCGGTAACAAAGCGAAAGGAAATAATAATTGCACCGGTGAACTTGCTCTTCGCGCGAAATTACCGCGCGGCACCGACGCCGAAATATTTCGCGCATGGGATGAAAAAAAAAGGATCCGCTGAGATCTCGTTTAGTTTCGTCGCCCAGGCGACCATCTCGCTATTCTTATTATTATTATTACAGATCATAGATAATCGATGGATAATAAATCTAGAATTCTAAATTATTGATAATCAACAGTTACACCTGTGCGAATTTGTGGCCGAAAATTTGGCGCGCAACTCACTGAAAAAGATTCAAATTCATAATAGAGATAGGAATAGAAATTGGTTTCGAAAATACGGTTTCCAAGTCTTTCGTTTAATCCTGTTTAAATGTTTTACACCCTTTCAACATTTTTTCGATACATTTTTCACCAATACTCTACACGCAATGCTGATTTTATGGTATTAACTCGTTCGCCAATTCAATTCAATTAATTTGCGGTGCTTATAAAATGTTCCAAATCTCTTCTTCAATTTTGCGCATATTTTTACGTACTTTGAGAATCTCTCGAAGCTTCCATTAATTTGTTTCGAACTTACACGGTTTCCGAGTCTCTCGTTTAATCTCGGCAAAGTGCTTTACACCCTGTCAACATTTTTTTCACCGATACTTTACGTGCAATGCTAATTTATTCCATTCATTGATTCGTACGCAAACGAAAACTGTTTACGATTTGCCGGTTTATAATTGCTGAAAACGATACAGAACTCATAAACTCCTTTTCCAAATGTTATGCCGGTCGAAATCGTTCGAAACTGCAGCGCATTTTCAATCAACCCTGAAAGGTTAACCCCGTTTAATCATCGTCGGAGTTTCCGAAATTATTCAAACCCCTCGTTTAATTCCGCTTATACGTTTCGACTCGCAATGGATAAAAAGGTACGCCTGTCCATTTTTCCGCAATTTTCCGATGGTAATCGAAACGTTGCGTTAATTCGACTCGAATTCGTACACGTTTTATCGCGAATAAAAGTACTATTCGTCCGCGACAAGAAGCCACGCGAGTATTTAACATTCCCGTTCTAATTACCATTGTAGGGAGTTTAGGATGGTTGTTTATTGGTCGAGCGTTACAAAATTTATACTGCGCGTTCTTACAATCTCCGCGACGATGACTTCCCAGTCTTGCTTTTATCTTTTTTCTGTTCCTCGTGGCGCGCCGTTTCCGCCCTTAAATAGGAAACGCGCGCCCCACTTTTTCTTGAGGAAAAACCCCACTGTCGCCGGTTCTACGGGGCCTGGTCAACGTCACACCGATGAAAGGGTGAGGGTGATCGGGTCTCGTTCGAGTTCGGTCCCGACGCTCGCTGAGTCATATGGACTCCGAATGTTTTCCTAATTTATGACGGCCCTTGAACGGTTCCGGTCATCGTTACTAAACTAGGGTCCCATCGTCTCATTGTTCCCTGCTCGCTCTTACACTATTTTCCTCCACGGAAAGAAGGCACAGCTTGTTTACATTCCCACTCTTGCTGCGGTCCACTGAGTGACCTATCAACACAGACAACGACCGCTATTGGCCGAAGACGCTTACGAATGTAAACACGCTGTGCCTTCTTTCCGTGGAAGAATAGTACGATCTACTAGCCTTCCTACAAGCACAATCATTGTTTACTGTAGAGCTGTAGAGAGGGGATAGGATAGGAAAAAGGAAGGGTGTTGCGTTTCGTGCTGGGCCTGCTAGTTGACTCATCAGTAAGGCTACCTAGCAGGCCCTGCCTTAGACTTGGGATATTGGAAGGAAGGTTAGAGGCGGTATATATATATGGACGAGGTAGTTGGAGCGAGTACTTTCGAGAAAGTCCTATTTCCTATGTCCCTCTAGTGGTGGGTGCAGGAGAGCCGCCACATTTACTATTAACCGAACACGTTAAAGATCGACAGTGATTTAATAACGAAGACGTCGCGCAGCGATAGAGAAGACGGTAGATCATGACTACAGCGAGGATGTAAAGACTCGTCTGCCTTCTTTTCGTGGACTGTAGAAGAATTAAAGTGTCGAAACACGGAATTGTAAGAATATGTATGCGTATGCACGGTGGGACAGCTTGGCCCAGGTTTACGATAGGTCAACCCTAACGAAAAGGTTGCCGTAAGCCTGTCGTGAACCGGAACACTGTCCCAAACGTTTGACCTGCAAACGGGGAAAGTTTGGAGGGAAAAGCCGCGAATTTTCCCCACGTGCGCGATGCCAGAAGGCCCAGCATCGAGCCGTGTAACGTTGGGGGAAGTAGCTGCTCTAGGCATACGAATATACCGAACGACGAGTCAATGGGAGGAGTTTTTTGGCCACGAAAACGCGACAAGCATAGCGAAAACGGAGTGGTTGAAGCAAGAGAGTCATCCTTACGGAATCACTTTCCTCCCTCTCTGGCAGCGTCCGCGATTAGGAGCCGCGTGCCCGGCGAAGGTTGACGACAAAAATTATCCAAGCTTGCGTCGCGATGCAGCGACGGTAACGTCGCCGCGTCACCTCGTAAAGAATTGTGGAAATGATATGAGGGCGCATAAAGTACCGCAGTGGTCGAGCGAGCCGGCATATTGGAAACCATCCAATAACCCACTTGGCTTGCTGTATCGTTGCCACGAGTGGGGTAGTAACGAACACGCGAAAAAAGAAAGCACGATCGCGGCTGCAGGCAGGCGAACAGAGAGAGAGAGAGAGAGAGAGAGAGAGAGAGAGAGAGACGTAATACATATACGGGGAATAGAAAAAAACGAGAAAAAAAAGAAGGAGAAAGCGAACGGAATAAACAAAGAGCGAGGGCGAGGAAAATGGTAAAAAAGAAGAATACTAGGCGAGGTGCAAAAGGAGAAATTGCGGAGGGGAGAAAAAAGAAGGTCGCGTAGAAGGGGTAAGTCGTCGAGTGGATGAAATTCATTGGCCGCGGATTTTATACTGGCAATTTATTATGGATTGTTTCGGGGAAAGTTCGCGGCGATATTTTCGCGAATCATTTAACAACACTGGGACTAGCGTAGTAGTCGAAATGATCCATTCGTAGTTTCTCGTATAAACTGGACGAATTTATACGGATACATTGTTGCAAATTTGTTATCGTCTCCTATTAAAGGGATGAATAAAGATTTAGTTACGTTGCCTTGTATATTTCGTTATGCACTCGTGGTGTTAATTTCGTTGGTACGTATAAATATACTCTAATCGTCGGTAGCAACGAGTAATAGATTCTTGGATGCTATAGGTGAAATAACGTTTGTCGCATTTTTAAGTAAGCAGAATTCATACATTAATTGGGCTCTAGAGTTGCAATTGCTGTATCAATTGCAATATAATATACCGTTAATGTAATTCTAATGTAATATACCTGTACCTCGTCTGAATTGGAACATCATTTGCAACAATATTTCTCGGCTTTTAGCGGGCCGATTTCGACGCACCTTGGCTTAAGTTAAAGATGAAAGTCCCGAGAATATTATCGTACAGTCTTTTGCACCTAGCCTTTCTAGTTCATTTGTTATAAACAAATATATATCGTGCCATGGTAGATTACTCGATCAGCATCCGAAGAAAAATATTAATTTCTCGGCTCCTAGATGTCCGATTTGAATGTCCCTTGGCCTAAATTAAAGGGGAAGGTCCCAAGAATATTATCTTATAGCACCTAAGCGATACGTTTACTATGCATCTTATATCTGTTACGCAAATTGAATTATTAATGCGCGCAAAACGTGTTTCCACTTAAATGATTTCGGGGATCGCAGTAGGATTAATATTAAAATGGTTAACGAACGAAGCGAATGTTGACGATAAAATTGGCGTCAAAGTACCGCTATCGGAGTACTGCTACCGAAAGGAACACTGGATAGGGAGGGTAAAACACGGCTGTAGAAATACTAGAAAAGTGTAGGCATGCGATAGGAAAGCCAATCGAGAGAGTGTAGGGCACTTGTCTTCGAATAAATTGAGCCGGGTTCGATTCCCAAGAGCCCAGTGTTCTCGTTTTTCGCGAATTTCACGCATTAAATTCGATAGCCACCTTCCGCGCGCGTGCAACGCTATTCAAACTCGACCCGAAAAATTTCTTCTTTCGCGAATAACAAGTTTTTAAGCCGATAGCGTACTACAACGACACGTACACTTACTGACAAATGTTAAGAAACAAAGTAATCCGTTCCATATTTTTACGCGCTCTTTATTTTCCGAGGTAGGTATATAGATTACAATTAAAAATAGGATAACTTATTGTTTATCGGCATATGTAATGTTACCTTTTCATGTTATCTTTTATTCTAAGCTATTTCGTTCAAACGATGAAGAATACACGGAACGTTGCAAACGATTACTTTGTTTCATAACTTTTGTCAGTAAGTGTATTTACAATTCTCCAATAACACGCCGAGAATCTTTATTAATAATAAATACCTCCTGAGATTTTGCAGATCGATAGAAATCTACTTTTTAGATTCTCGAAACTCGAAGATTTTCCTGTTGCAAACGCTATTTATTGGCATGCAAGCATAGAGAATGATAAACAATAGAAAGTGACAGAAAATGATACAAAGTAATAGGAAATCATGTACCATAATACAAAATAATACAAGACCATACGAAATAATATAAAGTAATGGAAAGTAATAGAAATTGTTATAGATAAGTAATTTGTATAAAGTAGACTTCAATCTTCCAAATCGAAATTACAGTTAGAATTGAAAGTTCGTTAAAAAGTGCAGCATATTTTTATTGCAATGAAACCATAGCTTGCACCACGGACGTATTAGTACCCAAATACTTGCATACTTACTAATAGAGTAAGAAAACTCTAGCTACCATAGTTCCGCGTTAAAATGCAAAAGAATCGCGATTAACCCCTTGCCCTACGATTCTTTTATTATCTACCCGTGCCAGCGTTAGTTCATCGCTATTTTAAGTATCTCGTTAAGCACAAATCATTCGAACGTCAGAAACTATATTTATCTACTCTTACGTGACAAAGTTATACTTAAAATTCGATTGAAATTTTACCAATCAAAGTATTCGCTTTTACTAACTTTGCACCACAAATTACATCGAAACCATCGCGACTCGTTATTGTACGATAAGTCGTTAAGGAGATAATACAAGGAAACCTACGAAGTTATCCTAAAACATTTAGAAGGCATCGGCCACGAATAGCCGAAGATTTAGACAAGATGGAACAGTTTTAAGGAGTGGGTATTCGGTGGAAAACGCCGCGGTCGCGTGTAAACACGCGCAGGAGAAGTCAAACAGCGAGTAGCGGCGTTAAATATGGGCGCTGAAAATTCAATGTACCGCTGCAAACCTAAGCAAACGAAGCAACGTGCGTTAACACGTTCTCGCGTAAAAGCGGTACACACTCGGCGAACGAGCAAATCGAGTTGAAAATCCGAAACTTTGAAGTCCCATCGCCGTTCGCGCCTCGAAACTCTTCTCTGTACACTCTCGCTTCCGTGCACCGCTTCTCCAAGCGTCCGTGTGCTTCCGCACACGTTCGCGTGCTTATGGCAGCCCTGAGCGATTGCGACTCGCCCTTAGGAGGGTGCGCTGCATCGCCAAACGTAAGAAAGTCCGTAAAAAAAAAAAGAAGTAAATTCCCTTTATGCCCTCTCTCGGACGAATAGAAAATTTAAACACACTCTCGTATTTTCCGCCCGGTCAACGGACCTCGGCGCGTAACGCGACGTTTTCCACGCTGAGGTCGTGAAAATTGGCAAACGTACGTGGATATTTTATCGGCGCGTGAATTAAGGGAAGGAAAAGTGAGTTATGGATTCGATGTAATTATTTAGCAGCGGTGTTAACTTCGCTTTTACGTCAATCGCAGCGTTTCGTTATTAATCGCGTGTGCCTATGTCTCGCGCATCCGCGAGGATTGATAATTTTGCGTAATTAATGGGTAATGACTTGAAACAATTTCTAGCCAGCGTGATTAACGACTAGTCCGCGGATCTTTATGCAAATTCATAGTTTTGCAACTACGATTAAAGGAACGAGACTAAGTTAGGGGTGATTATTTTTGTATAAACAAGGTGAAATATCGCCCGCCTTCTTCTTGTAATTTCATTTGGAAATCTTCTCCGTTCGTAAACGTGTAATTGATCGTTTTGCATTTTAATTTGTATGGATTACGCTTTGTGGATTACACGAATCACACAATTTGTGGCTTACGATCGAGCGTACGCACAATTTTGTTAGTAACTGTATATATTATATCACCATTCACTTCCGGTACCCACGTATTACCCGTAGACGAATAAACAGATAAAGGTAGCCAACGCCAGCGTGCGTAAGCAAGAAAATAATCGTAACGCAAAGGGTTAAAACGGCGGACGGTCAGCAATTTCATAGTTATTCGGCAATTTCATAGAAGACGAGGAAAGTTGGCCGGCGTAAGGGACATAAATATTCATGGGGGCGTGAAACAAATGTATGGCCGCGATGAGGGTCGCCGCGATTAAAGAGTACTACATCGGCGCGTGACAAAAGAAAAAAAATGGCCGGGCGATACATTTTGATAATTAAAACTTCAAAGAATCGGGCAATTTCTGTCGGGGTTTTATCCTAATAACGCGTTTGGAATAAGCCGGGGTCCCGGTGCCGGTAAAACGTCGGCGGATTTAGCTTTCCCGGACCTTTCGTCGCAGTTTTAAGAATATTAACGTACATTTAAATGAGAGTGGAAAATGGAGATGAAAATATTTCTCTTTGGCCGAGCGAAATCGGCGAAATCCTCGGCCACAGAAGCGAGCGCGCGCACTTCTCGTGCTCGCATAAGCGTTGAAAGATCAAAAGTGTTCAGAGGAATTAAAGTGTGCCCGGACCAGCGACGAATTATTCTTCCCCCGGATTCCGGCCATTCGTGGCAATTTATTAGGTTGTTGCACGCGGAATAGCCGACTTTGCGTAGATCCGAGTTTTACCTAGCTATTAATTGATTAAAAGCAACCCACTTCTAAGCTAAAAGTCACATCTACCGTACGCAAATGTAAAGCTGATGCGTTGAATAAACCGAGGCTAACATTTACAGACTACGGACTTACGGATTAATATTTTTATAGGAAACATCGTAAGTTGCATGACTGGCCAGTCTTTGAGCAAACTTGTATAAAATATTCTACAAATGTTTAGTAAATCGAATTGAGCGTGAAGTAGTACGAAATAAAATAATTATTAACATTGGGAAAAATTCGTTTACGTGTAATTCTTTGATTACCAAAATTATAATGTTTTATAATTGTACAATATATAATTATATATAATGTTTCGTAAAAGGAGACGCGTGACAATGATAAATTAAAAGTTATCCTTAAATCTGTATCACGTTAATGTTTTCGAGCCCATTACGGGGAAATTAGACACGAGCTTTTTAATTAATTAATAAGTAGAGCTAATAGTGTTGATGTTCTGCTTTCGGTAGCTCGCCGAAGCTTTCCGTTATTACCCGAGAATGGAAATACATTCATCTTCCCTCCTACGCAGCTGTATTTATTAACAACTTGTTATTAATTAAACTTGTTGCGCGCGTGAACCAATCAATCATCGAATTACAAGAACAACATGATTCGTTCTCGCTTAATCCGCTTAAGTATGTTTGCCACGCTAAACCATGACGTGTTTTTCAATATTAAAATAACAATCGCAGGGCGAGAGCTTTGGCTTCAAATTAATAATTGCGGCGGCTGCGTATT
This sequence comes from Eucera pruinosa, assembly GCA_028830335.1. Taxonomy (NCBI): domain Eukaryota; kingdom Metazoa; phylum Arthropoda; class Insecta; order Hymenoptera; family Apidae; genus Eucera; species Eucera pruinosa. Next base: position 1,143,987 of record JAMYCR010000014.1, read on the forward strand.
CCGTGCACGGAATTTTAAATTACAGGTTCGGATGCAAACCCGTCGTTGTCGCGATATTTTGTCGCTTTCAGCGAAACGCGAGCAAATTCCCTCCCCCCTGTCGCCATTTTTCTTTTCGTATGTTAAATACGATGCGTTAATCACTAATTTTGGATTTTAGACTTTCGCAGTCCATGGTATTAATTTATTCAAAAAACATAACAACATCCAATGTCTCCGACTGTCATTTGAAACGTTACTTCTTACATATATCAGCAATCATTTTGTACGACTGATGGAAGGTAAATCGAAAAATTCATCGCCTTCGCTGTATTACAAAAATCTCTTTACAGTACATTGGTCGCGTTTTTGTGCTCAAACGATACAATTGACCATTTAATATTTATCTTCGAATATTAAATACAAACGCACACATGTTTATTGTTACATAAAAGTGAAGTCCACGTTTAGTATTGAAATTCTTTTAGTCTCCATTCATCGTACGGTACTTCGCTATTATATAAACGAGCTAAAGTGACAATTACGGATACACCGACGGTACGTGGAACATCTACCCTGTCCTAAGACGAACAACGACCGTACGATACACGTTCATCTTGCTAGTTCGCTGGCGCTAGAGCGCTAAACAGCTATTTTGCAATCTCCTTCGCCGGATGTTCCCCGCGCTCCTCGGACAGAGACGGAGGCAATTTTAATCATCTAAGAGTCGCGGGAGAGCGGTCTAGGTGAAAAGGAAAGAAATGCTTCTTGGGTAGAGAGAAGAAGGGGAACGCGTCACTTACGAGGGATTGCAATTTTCTCTAAAGACCTCGAAAGACGAGAGAGGCAAACCCTAAGGCTCCGCGTCCCCGTCATCGGGGGTGTCGGCCGAATTTCTACGCCGTTGTGCGCATCTCTACCCAGCCATTTGTCGAAAGCAATTTCCATCTGCGAACGGTTTTCATCGGCTGCCACTAGAGGTGTGCGAGAGACTCGAGAACGTTCGAGTTCTCTCGTTGCTCGAGAGATCTCGAAAATGTCTCCATTTATTAGCGTTATTCCGTCTTAACGCGTTATCCACCGGCTAGGAATTGACCCGTTAACTCGAGGAATTTTTCGGTTCGAATCTTTTTTACTAACGTTGATAGAGAAGGATTAATATTGGGAATTTTAGTTGCTGCGAATACAAATGTAAAGTAACGCGTTTCTTTTTTATACGAATGTAAAAATGCTTTGGAAAGTGAGGAACTTTTGAGAAAGTAAGATCAATGAAAACTGCGTCTAGAATGTTGGTATCCCGTGAGACGAGTTAACTCGTCATTCGCAGTTAACAGGACACATTAAGGATCGGTCGATTTAAGCATACAATTAGGTAACGCTGGGTGGTTTTGATCTTACAGAAACGAATGAAGTAAAATAAGGATTTGAAGTATCATTTTAAGTGGTTACAGAAAATATCAGCGCGCCACTGTATATTTAATTTAATGATACGATTGTGGCATATTTTCTATTGTTCAATAATGCACTACGCGAATATATTTACGTTCAATAGTTCAAAATTTGCCACGCTTGAATCTAACTAACATAGGTATCCACCAAGTAGTGGATACTACTTATCCAAGTAGTATAAACGGCTGATAATATTACACACGTGATAAAATATTGTCATTGTAGAACACAGTATATTACAATTACGACGTTTTTAGATAGCTTAATAGGTATACTGTCCATTGCTATTTAGGTCTGCTGGCTGCATAGTTCGAGTCGTACCTAACACGCAGATTATCATAAGCCTCTCTCCATGTTATTAAAACTTCTCGCCACGCACTTATGCGAATGATAAAAGGTACGCCGTGCTTAAACGTAAATTTTTCGGGAGTGAGTACATTTAGTACGAGTTTGCCACGAATTCTTTATTACGCGTAAAACCAATAACCGAAGTTTGATTATACTTCGCGCCTTTTTGCACGCTTTAATTTCCCATACGTGAACAAAAATCTGCGGCCCAGTTACGAATCGTCCAACATCTTAAGCGAGATTCCCGTGAATTAATATCGGAATCCAAAGTCTCGGTTACAGTAATGCCAGTCGCACCGCGAGTGATTCGCCGGCGAATCGCAACGAATCCGTGAAGCGGTGTACATATATACGTTGATCCGAGCGAAGAGTGCGAGTTGCAGCGGCGTGCCCCGAGGACGAATAAATCACCGGGCGTTCGGAGAGTTGGCGGACGTTAAATCCTTGAGAAGTACCGGAAGCGGTTTCGAGTACACGCCTCTAGACAATTGTGCACGCCAGAATTCTGTCAGAAAACCTAACCGCCCCCGCGTTGTTGCACCGTTGGCTCGACAACGTAATTAAGACGCGTCGTTTCTAACGAGATGTCTCGGGGTAAAGCGATACCACTGCCTCTGCTCGCCCCTCGCGCCGAGACTCAACTTCAAGAACTCTGTGCTTTGGCAGAGCCACTGACTAGAAAGCGGAAGTTATCCCTCCTTTACTCCAATTACCACCGCAGTTCCCGCTATCCTCGAACGTACAGATTTAGCCCAACTATGCGACAGTCCTTTCCTCTATCTCTCCTATCGATCAAAAGATGCGAAAGAGACGAGTTTCAACCCTAGAAACGTTTGCCAGAGGTCAGGATGGAGGCGAAAGTTTCGAGTACAACGCGAGACGACACGATATTCGTTTATTTGTCTATCTATTTACGAGGTGAACTCTCTTTTTGCATTTATCTAGTTATTCAACGGGCCGGCGCCCTTTAGTACAACGATGTAAGGAAGTAGTTCCGAGTACAACATTCGACAAGAAGTACGCAAACAACGAACAAAGTATAAAAGCATTAAGACGTAGGAAAAATGGGGATGTACGAATTGAAATTAGTCGAGTGGAAGTAAAATTCGTAAACATTGGCATTACATAGTAGCGAAGCAATGCAGATACCTCAATAAAATCCGATGCGGTTGCTGGACGAAGGTTAAAAGTGGAGAGAAAAACGTCCAACGATGCCGAAAGCTCATCAACCCGAGTAATTACGCGGTTAATACAATTTTGCCGAACTTTGCGGTGCAAAGATAACCAAGTAACACTAGTTCCAAAGGTTGCAACTTCCAAAACGATCGTACGAAACGAATTCCACTGTACCCGCAAAATAGTGATAAAAATTGGCGTTAAAAAAAACTAACGGGGTACACATAGCTACATCGAAGCCGAAGTTCAGCAGACGACCTAATACCAGGCAGCGTTGATCTGCGAGTAGCTTGCAGCGTGCAAACAAAGGAATAGGAGAGAAGAGGTCTCCTCGAGAAACCGCGCGCCGGCATCTCGAGGATTGAATCGCGTCTGGCGTAGCCGAAATCGTCCATTTATAATTAGCAGAAAGACAAAGACGATAGTTAGGGTAGATCGAGGCGCAAGAGAGAGAGAACAGGCTCTCGCGATACCTTTGAGGGCTGTACGTCTCTTTCGTTATGAATGAATCCGGCAATGAGTTGGCACGGTACCAAAGGATTTCCAGGTGGCCGCGAAATTAAGCTCGACCCCGGGCTGAAACCCTCGGCTGCAATCTATGCTTCACTGAATTTACTGTCCTCCACTTCCACGACCCGTAGACGACTTTCAACCCCCCCTTTCTCTGCCCCCTTTTACGTCGCTGGTCTCCGCAGCCACCGCGACAACCCCTCCCTTCCGGTGTTCCAAGCCGCGCGCAGCAACACGGCATCTCTCCTGGAAGCTTGGCCGTCGTCGACGACGACGACGACGTTTCTAACCTTCGTCTCGAAAGTAAGTCCTGCCAGCTGCTACCAGGGTGATTACTTCTTCATATTTTACGCCCCGGCGACCGCGCCGCCTCTCATCATCTTGTTCGCCGTGCTCTGCGCGGAGTTTGCTCGAATGCTCGTCGCCTAGGAGAGAGGTCAAGTCGTTTCCTTCGCCGCAGGAAACTCCTCTTCCGGTTGTTAATCGCTCGATGGATGAAAGGGCTGTTACCCCCTTTCGCCCCCTTTTCTCTTGGACGTTTCTCTACCTGCTGGGGGATGAAAATTTAATCGGGATCGATCTTCGGGAGGACACAATGGCGCGGGATAGGGGATTCTTTTGGAATAGTTTGAGACGGAGAGAGGTGGGCTGGGGATTGGAAATTGTTGTCGATGTCCGAGTTCCGGGTGCTTCTTTCTAGGGATGAACATTCACGGGGAAATTTAGTGGCGAGGGGCTTAGGGAAAAGATAAAAGTTTAGATGTATGGGTGGAATTTTTGGCTTGGCGAAGGTTGGTGCTTTCGGATTTAATTGGATGCTGTGCTTTCGTGATTAGGCACTGGTACTATCCTGATCAGACGTGACACCATGATTTAGCGTGACACCATGATCAGGTGTGATGCGATCCCTCGAATTGATTTGTATTTTGTAAGTCTCTGCTCTAATTGTTATTAACGTTTTGGCTAGTACTAAAATTCTAAACATCCATGTATTGTCAAATTTAACATCGCTCGAATAATTGGTAATGTAAAACGAAATTGCTCAGATACTACCATTCATTACATTTCTTATTTAAATAAAAAAATCTAATCGCTAGCTGTAAAGCTTTAGACGTATGCTTGAAGTGCGATTTCAATTCTTGCGTTAACCTTGTTGCAAACTTAATTGTACTAAGACTACTACTTGTAAAATAATCTTATAACAGCGTTACTGTTTCATCAATTTCGTGCGACACCGTGTCTTGCAACTTTTTGAACAGGCAAATGTTCTTTTTAAAACAATCATCGACGAATTCGATGCACGTTTGCAACAAATTTATTGCCCAACCCGATATTTCGAATCCTGCGCGTTTCATTCGACTGCAGTTGCGCGAATGAACGTACTTACTTCAATTTGCAAAGCGAAACGATGACAAAGCGGCGGGGAAATTGCGAGACGGGAATCCGAAATAACGTTCTAATCAAGTTAATGCGTATTTTCGTCGCGTCCACGGGTCACCGAATTGCAGCCAGGAATTTCGTCTTCCTCAGCTTTTCGATCCCATCCCCGGCGAATCTCGCGTGCCTCGACTTTCGACGCTTTAAATTTCCCTCCCTCAGCCGTTTCGAAGACGATTCCGAACGCTGCGTTCTTGCGATTCGGCAATTACACGGTGAATTAAGGAAGCCTGCGATACAAAACGTTGCCTTTGCACTTAACGACCGATTTGGCGGCGCATAAAAGCTCCGTCGAAGCGTTAAGCTGCAAGCTTTCCGCATAATAATCGTTTGCTCTCGCTTCACCCGAGAACTGTTAACCTTCTCGCTGCAGACTTTTTCAATTTCCTGGTCGAAAACGCGGGGCAATCTTTATTCGCCGTTTTGATTTGCAGATAGCTACTGCAGTGGCTACAAAATGAAATGAACTATAAATGTACATGCTTACATGTTTCTATTAGACACTTTTCAATCAGGTTCTACACTTTGATACTATCGCAGCAGATTTCTACAGTCCCGTAAGATTATTATTCATCGACGTGGAATTGACGATGAATAATTTAGTTGGACTTAATAGTCAATTAGTATTCGAATGACAAAATAAATGCAGCGATGTAGAAATAGTTTTTGCAGCCACTGAATGTAGGTAGCAAAATAATGTAAGGAAAATACTTACGATAAATAAATTATAATACAGTTACTGGACTGCGGATTTTTATGTAAATTCATATCTCTGTAAATGAAATTGTAGAACTGATTGTGAGATCTAAATAGGGGTTCGTTTTAATCTTTAGGTATCGTAATTTCTACTGTGCTTGGAATATTTTGTACAGTTATAATCATTGCACGTATTCCGCACCTTTTTACATATATATTTAATATTCAAATGTTTCATAAATGCATAAAAGTCCGCAGTCTAATAATTAAAATATAATTTATACTGAACAGGTTATAGCGTAATTTCATTTTTCTACAGTGTACACCTAAGTACTTACATACTTTTGACTCTTATCGGACAGGCCTTAAAATAGTTCGTAATTTATTCATGGGCATACGAACCACGTAAACGCGTAACGTTCTCCAATGTCGCGATATAAAATAGCAAAGTCTAGACGCGACGATTTCCACGAGTCCCGCGACTGCGGATGGTCAATGTTTTACAGCGCGGTTCTTCCGCTAATGCATCGCAAATTAGTCGTTGCCCGTAGTTTGCTTATTGATTGAGCGGAGGTTACCAAATCAATTTCCCCGATGGGGTTGCAAGAGCGAGTTTCAGGCAAATGACGTTTAATAAAGTGAAACTTCCGCCGCGGCGCTTCCATAAGTCCATGTACTTAGCGCACAAGTCGAAAGTTTCGCGAAAACTTGGTCAAATTTCTCCTACTATACCGTTCGTAACCGTCAAGGAATTGCGTTAGAAACGATCCCCTAAAAGCTGCTGGCATTCGAATTTAATCTCGGACAATTCGGTCCCGCTATTCGGAAGCGGATTTCAGAATTAGCGTTGCCGTTTAAAAACGCTAGAAGGCGAGAAGCAATTTACCGACTTTAGATACACACGGATAATTGTTTCCGAACGAAATGTTTCCACGGCGAGGAAGGAAAGAAAGGTCGAGAGAGAGAGAGAGAGAGAGGAGAGAAGGTCGCGGAGGGAACGAATTTCTTCGTCTCGAAGTAGGAGGATGTAACAGCTGGTGGTAACAGGATAATTACTTCTTAGCATTTCACGGCTCGCCGAATCTCAGGCACATTATGCATCCCTGCTGGAAAGCTCCTTGCCCGTTTTCAAGAACTGTGATTCCTGGCTCGTGAAAAACTTCCCTCCGCCTTCTTCGCCGCCGAGCCTCGCTTATCCACCCGCCACGCTTCGCTGATTACCCACCAGCCATTCGTTATTTTTCCGCAAGAAAATACAACCGCCTCCGACTCGACGTTGCATTCGGATAGCTACGTTGATTAACCTAATCGAGTAAACGCGTGGCCATTGGTTATTTCTATCAATCTTAGAAGGAATCGAAGAAGAAGAAGAAGAAGAAGAAGGATATTCGTAAGTTTAACATCTGTTCTTACATCGCGTCTCGGTAATTTTTAATCGGTGGGAAATTTAAGTTCCATATTTATAAACGTTGTGACTTTATTCGATTCAATCGTACCTTGCCTTCTTTCGAAATGTTTTGCACTTTCGAGAAGAAGAAGCTTCAACGTGAATGTCGACGATTAAAATTGCATCTATTAATTGGAATACTTTTCTGCTTCTTCCGTAATTAGCAAATTCTTTAAAAAAAAAATAGGAGCACGTTTAAATTGAAAATTACCCAAAATTAGAGGGTTAAACCTTATAACTATTATTGTTTTCCGTCCGAAACACTTTTCCTTCGCGTCTCAGTCAAACTTAACTAACCATATAATCACAATCGTGTGAAAAGTAATACGTACACCGAGTGAATTCAAAGTTCAAAGCTAAGCAATTACAATGATTATTAATTTCGGCCTGTGTACGAAGAATAGTCTGCTCCGAATTTAACCGAAACTTAATTCAAATCTAAGCATAGCGTATTTAAGTTTTTGGCCCCTTGGATTATTCTATATTTGCGATCCCGCAGTTAAATTTGACTACTTGACAATAATTTGCTCTGAATCTAACCTGAACCTATCCCAAATCTAACTAAAACCTAATCCAAATCTAACCAGAACGAATTTAAGCTTTCAACCCCCTAGATTGTTACATTTTTGCCATCCCGCAACTAAATTTGTCTGAGTGGGAATAAGTAGGCCCTAAACCAAACCCAAATTGAATCTAAACCTATCCCAGACCTAACTGGAATCTAATCTAGCCCAAACCTAACTAGAACCTAATCCAAATCTAAACAGAACGTATTTAAGTTTTCAACCCTCTAAATCATTACATTTTTGCCATTCCGCAACTAAATTTGTTTGAGTGCAAATAATTATCCCGCAACCTAACCCAAATTTAATCCAAACTTATCCCAGACCTAACTGGAACCTAATCTAACCCAAACCTAACTAGAACCTAATCCAAATCTAAACAGAACGAATTTAAGCTTTCAACCCCCTAGATTGTTACATTTTTGCCAGCCCGCAACTAAATTTGTCTGAGTGGGAATAATTAGGCCCCAAACCTAACCCAAATTGAATCTAAACCTATCCCAGACCTAACTGGAATCTAATCTAACCCAAACCTAACTAGAACCTAATCCAAATCTAAACAGAACGTATTTAAGCTTTCAACCCCCTAAATCATTACATTTTTGCCATTCCGCAACTAAATTTGTTTGAGTTCAAATAATTATCCCGCAACCTAACCCAAATTTAACTCGAATTTAATCGAAACCTAATCCGAATCTAATCACAGCGTATTTAAGTTTTCAATCCCCTATCATTCTTGCCACTCCGTAACAAAATTTCCTTGAGTATAAATAATAATCCACCAGTAAATCGAAAAGTAAATAATAAGCTGCAGAAAAGAAGAAACGTTTAAAAATCTGTCAAGAGCTTATACGTGGATTTGGCTATCACAAATGAAACTTCGTTGCCTCGCTTTGCGCTAATAACGAACGCAAATATCGATCGGGTTAAGAAGAGGCAGCTGCAGCAAAAGACGACGCCATCAATTAAATAATCAACAGTCCGTGAGTTTAATTGAATGGCAACAGAGACGACGCTCTACTCTCTCTCCCTCTCTCTCTCTCTCGCTTGCATATAAATGCACACATACACACACACATATATATATGTATGTATGTATGTATATATATATATACACATTTGGCTCACGGTTCTCTACTTTACCTTCCAGCCAGACGCGTTCAATTCGTTTGCCTAATAATAATCGATAGCTTCTCCGTGTTACACGCCGCGCCGCGCCGCGCCGCGCGGGCAACGAAGATTTACGAAGTCACTTTGATTGCCTGTGATTAATTCTTTAAACGCAATCGACGGAGTGCTCCTAATTCTATGGCCCATTGTTCTACGCTAATGCATGTCGTTGCGGTGCGCTCCGTAAATCAAGCTGCTGCTTTTTAATTACTTCTACCCTCTAATCGACTCCGTGAAAGCTTCGAGAGTTACTACCGTTTGCCTCTGGCCGCGTTAAACGAGCGTGATTCTACTTTGCAAGAAATCGGTGAACTTAATCATAACACGCGTAGGTCTTCGGCTTCTCGTCGATCGCTGAGAAGCCACGCAAAAAGGGGGGCAAACTTTCAACGATGGGTCATTTGTTTTTTTGCTTAACCTGTATCGAATGATCGACGTTGATTAAAATATAATCGTTAAATGTTTATATGTACAATACGTTCTAGATGCCAAGTGTTCGCGTACAGTGAATCACAGAATTATTAAATTACAGTAATATGAAAAGTAAACGAAGTAAGATTTTGGACATTTTGTTTTGAAATGAGGCGGCATTTATATACGTGAAACGTTGAAGTTCGAAATATATAAGAAGTTTTCGGTGTTTTTATTTTAAACGAACGTGGAATTTGTACGTTGAACATTCAAGTTTAAAAAATACGTAAGAAATGACTGCATTTTAACACGTTAAGGGCCAGCTTCGCGTTAATGCAAATTAACCCATTTTATTTGGAACTTTTACAAACTTTATGAAACCGTACGAGGAAGCAATGACGACAAAATTATTGTACAAATTATTATTATTACAAAATCCAAGGAACATCTCTTTGCGAATGCATTGATAAAAACCAGAATTCAGCGATGGAAATTGACTAGGAAAAAAGTTGCAAATGAAATGCTACGTTAAGACAATGATAGTCCTTAATCGGTTAATTACTTGCAAATCTTTCATGATTTTAGCTGCTACCAAAATACGCGTTTAGTATTAATTCCTTATCCTACAATAGCGAGTCACACTCGTGCTGTTAATTATATTTAAATTTTGGCTTCACGTTACAATGTTGAAAGTTATTGAACAAATATTGCCCGCAACATTCGAATTATTCGCGCGTGACACGACGCGAAATCAGCAGTGATCCGATTAGCATACGTAAGTGATAAGATAAATAATAAGTCACGGGGGTTTAAAGCTTGCTTTTGTGGGCGATGGAATAATTATAAAGGGGCAGCGTGTCGACGTTCGGCGAGAGGGAAAGGATGGAAAAAGTCGTGTGTCGAGGCGAGGGTGAACGGTCCAACGAAAGGGTTAACAAAGGGCTTCGAAACAGGGCCGGGGAGCTTTAGAGCGCGGTTTAGAACGGCGGCGATAAAAACGTACGAAGCGGTTCATATTCATTTGCCGCTTAATTGGAAATTTATGGCCACGGGGAATATATTACGCGGGTGTATACCGAAACTGTCGGCCGTAACTTTCGCGGCAATGAACTTTAAGCGCGTATCAGCCTAGACTACCCCTGTCCCAAGGCTTCCCAGACTGGTTGTACATCTTCGAAGGCTGTAAACATTCATTCTGATCACCGATTTCCAACTACTTTCATCGCCGGACATATAAATTAATCGGCTGCAAAAGCCGCGGACATTATCAACCCTTTCGTTCCTATGGACGTGTATACACGCGTTGAAGGATTGGACCTGCATTTGTTAACCCGTCAGCTAGTGGAATTTTTCTCTACACGCGGAAATAGAAATGAATATTGTTTGCAGTAATTTGAATACTAATTGTAAAATAACGCATTTCTTATACCGATACGAAGATGCTTCGGAAAATAAGGAATTTTTGTGAAAGAAAAATATAGCATATCCGAAATGTTGGTAACTTTTACAAGACGAATTAACTCGTCATTCGCTGTTAACAGGTTAAAAGTATACGTATATTTATTTCTGTATAATGCTGTACGATTTTTGTTATCATTCTTGTATGCTGGTTAAAGTGTAACAATACAGAGTATTTAAATGTTTGGGCTCATAACAGTCTTTAAATTGTGGCGGCTCTCCTGCACCCACCACTAGAGGGACATACGAAATAGGCTTTCTCGAAAGTACTCGCTCCAACCACCTCGTCCATATATATACCGCCTTTAACCTTCCTTCCAATATCCCAAGTCTAAGACAGGGCCTGCTAGGTAGCCTTACTGATGAGTCCACTAGCAGGCCCAGCACGAAACGCAACACCCTTCCTTTTCCTATTCTATCCCCTCTCTACAGCACCACAAAATTATTAATAAGAAACGAACTTCATTTGAGAATCAAGAATCTTTTAATTTCCAAGTCCCGTAGCGAAAGTGTTAATGAACGTTATCATTAGCCACGCTTTTAGTCTTTAAAAAATGGGTTAACCCTTTGAGTGCTGAGCACGTTTGGAAGATCAGAGCGATTCGAAGCAACGATGATAGGTTTTTAACCCTTCCCATACGATTCTTTCATTCGCTCCGTATGCAAATCAATCGAATAATTAGAAATAGTCACTCCAGTAATTCGAATATTATAAGCAATCTCCAATGTTATAAAACAAGATTATAATTAGAGTTAAAATTACCTCTCATCCTTCGCAGCATCTGTCTTTGTTGAATCTGCGACACAATCCATAAAACGATTGTGTCTCGATATTGTAAGCCAACGAGTTAATTATACTTATAAAGATATTAACTCGCATAAACGTTCTCAATCTACATATGTATATGTTAAAAAGATCACGCGCATTTATAAACAAAACGTTCTCGGTCCCTTCTAAACAATTCCGATTGAATAATTTAATATTTTAAAAATATTTTTATAATATTATAACAATATTTAATATTTTAATTCAACCATTTAATAATTTAATAGACACTTGCGATTCCGTGTCGCTTAAAACACACACACACACACACACACACGTACACGTAAACGTAGAAAACATGCAGTTGAATAAAGAAACAGTCAAATTCAAATAGCACGAGACGCGTCGAAATTGAATAGGTCACCGCCAAAATCCCAACGTTAAAGGAGGGGAAAACCGTTGAAGCAAGAAGCGACCGAAAAACTTGTTTTGGCCCCGAGTCGCTGCGAGTGTAAACATTCGAGCTCGCATACTTGTACCGAAAACACGCGTGGCTTCAGTTAGAAATAATCCACCGACTCTATAACGTCGTCGCGGATCGTAAGATATAACGTGGCTGTAAAATCGATCGCGCGCGATGGTGCATCGTGGCGAGCTGGATGTTTGCAGCGACTTGCATCAAGAGTGCAACGTAAGGGTGAGCGATACTCGTCGTTAATTCGCTGCTAACTACTCGCAATAGCTATCTGCTGTTCCAAGCAGTTCGTTTGAAACGTAAACTATCTTTTTCTTGTTAATTGTATTGAAATCAGCGTTGGTATCGGTAATTTTCCTTTCAACCCTTGGCATTTCCTATTTCCTTCTATTTTATTCCCAATAACTAGCTGCTGATTATTTTATTCAATCTTATTTTCGTTCATTTATTTATTTATTATTTAATTGACGTGGTAATTTACGACTTGCAATAGTTAAAACTCTTAGTAAGTGAAACGAATATTAGATGTGCAATTGATGTGTAAAAGTGTGCAAAAGTTAATGCTTTAACAGTAGAATTATCAAGGTGGTTAATATGATTTATTCGTAATTAATAGACTGCGGATTCTTGTGCATGTGACATTGTAAATTTCATATCTTACGTTGCGTTGTACGTAAAATAATTATTCAGATGTGTTACGTATGATTCGGTGAAAATACGTATTTATTGTACACGGTATGCGTTACTATAGAAAAAGTAAACATTCTTTATATCGCCTTTCTCCTATTCTTTGCTTCTTTATTGCACTGTAAAAAGGCTAAACGCGTAAAAAGGCGCAGAATGCAAATAGCACTAAAAAAATACAGAATATATTGAAAGTAAAATACAAAGTACAGTATTTGAGGGTGAAACAACCCCTTATTCGAATCTCCTTTATTTCTAAAAAGTTCAACTTGCATAAAGTAGCCTAGAATCCGCAGTCTACTAATTAATATCCCGATTAACGATGCAATTAGTATTCTAATTCCTGCACCCTCAAAAAATCGTACAAACCCGCAACTTTGTATATCGAAAAATCTGCACCAATTTTCTGGTAAAGTAACAACGAGCATAGATTCATCTTTCCCGTTGCATTATGCATTTTTGCAAGCATATCGCCCCATCGTATTACCCAGCATGCTGCAAATAAGCAGCTATCTATAATTTAATCACCGGTAGTTCTACTGTTAATTTATGATCTCGCCGTATCTTGGTCGCCGGCTATATAAAAGCTGGCTGGATTAACCGGTCGATAAAGCAACGAGCCACACGGACATACGCCACCTATCAATTAATAATTGAACGGAAATTAAATTAAACCCGGTTTGCCCAAGCTTCGCTCGTATATGCACGGAAAATAATGAAACCATACAGAGAGAGAGAGATAGAGTCTGAAAAAATAATAAGCCGCCGAACTAATGGCGAAATGTCAAAGGGTGCAGAACGATTTCTACTTTGCCTCAGGGGTTGATTCTTACGCAAGGAACGGGGGCACTCCTCTGGTCGATGGCCCAACTTACGAAGGAGAGAAAGAAAGGGAGAAAAATTGTACAAACGGGGCCCCGATTTATAATTTAATCCGACCCTGGCCAGAAGGATGGAAACGCGAGGGTTTGAGCGGATTTAATGGGGCATAAAGGTATAAAAATGGCATCGCTAAGAAGAGGGGGAAGATAAGATACGGTCAGCGTGCGCGATATTTCATACTAATGGCCAGATGTTGTCACCTCTCGTCGACCAGTTTGTCTCAAGGGGTTGTAGACACGCGGGGAGCAGCGCGAAGGAATTCCGGCTAGTAGTCGCCAGCCAGGGAGATATTTTTCCGCGACAAGGAAGCGTCGCGAGCGCGAGTACAGGCCAGATAACTTAATTGCGTTTCAGAAGAGAATTTTTAACCCGCTGAAGCCCCCCCCCCCCCTTATCTTAATGGCGGCATATTGTGCCGCGGCGTTTTAGCCGCTCCGCCATTAAATTAACTTTGAATCTGATTTGAATACATCGCGCGAATTAAAAGTTGTAGGCAACTCTTGTAGCTACCAGGCTACCGGCTTCTTCTTCTTCTTCTTCGTCTTTTTTTTTTCCTCTTCTGGTTTTATCTTTGGAGAAAAGCAAGCGCCGCGAGTAATTACGATACATCCTCGATTAGCTCTTGCGCGTATTGCGTTGATTTAGGTTTAGCATAAGCAGTGATTAACGAAAAATGTGGAACACACGTTTTAGCCACTTCGCTGTTATCGGCGATCGAAAGATTCGCGCAGAAATTAAACTAATTTCGATGATCAAAGCATCTTAAAGCAATTAGAAACTCTGCCATCTAAAGGATATATGATATATATGATATTTTATTCTCTGATATTAATGTATATATAATATTCGCTAATATTAATATATATGATATATATAATATTCTCTAATATTAATGTATATAATATTAGCTAATATTCTCTAATATTAATGTATATAATATTCTCTAATATTAATATATATATAATATTAGCTAATATTCTCTAATATTAATATATATATAATATTAGCTAATATTCTCTAATATTAATGTATATAATATTCGCTAATATTCGCTAATATTAATATCTATAATATTCGCTAATGTTATCTAATATTAATGTATATAATATTAGCTAATATTCTCTGATGTTAATGGATATAATATTAGCTAATATTCTCTAATATTAATACGTATAATATTCGCTAATGTTATCTAATATTAATGTATATAATATTAGCTAATATTCTCTAATATTAATACGTATAATATTCGCTAATGTTATCTAATATTAATGTATATAATATTAGCTAATATTCTCTAATATTAATACGTATAATATTAACTAATATTCTCTGATGTTAATGCATATAATATTCACTAACATTCTCTAATATTAATGTCTATAATATTCGTTAATATTATCTAATATTAATGTATATAATATTAGCTAATATTCTCTAATATTAATGTATATAATATTCGCTAATATTCTCTGATATTAATATACATAATGTTAGCTAATATTCTCTAATATTAATATATATAATATTAGCTAATGTCCTTTAATATTAATGTATATAATATTCGCTAATATTCTCTGATATTAATATACATAATGTTAGCTAATATTCTCTAGTATTCTCTAAGTAAAATGCTGCTGAAACACTAAAATTGAAAAAGTGGGGAGAGTAAGCGTAGCTTAAAAAACAAGATCTTCTATTGTTAACGAAAAAATCACAGCTATCTGAAGAGTCAAAATTTGAAGCCAGTTTAATATGTAGCAAGAACAAACGCTGACTTATGTTACAATACAGCCGAGATTTGTGCAGCCACAAAATGGAACCGAAAGCCAGCGTCGAAACACAGTCGTTAAGATTTGCCTGGCACGTATTCAATCCGAAAACCCGTATTTTTCAATCTCCGCGGAAGATTCACTCGGAAAAGTTGGGCGGAGCGCGGAATGGAAGAAAGCGGCGGGCGAATTCACGGCGACAAGTGTCGAACGGCGCGCGGCAGACGCGACGTTCAATCTCGAATTCTCAGCTGCGCGCGGAAGAAAAGCGGGATCGATGGAAAAGCGTGTTGTGCGGCGAAGAAAACTCGATGCTGCTTGTAATGACGAAAGGGATGGGGGGACGCGAAGAAAGAACAACTGTTCACGGTTCGTTTGCAGTGCACAATGCAAACACGCGTGTAGGATACACCGGGGGTCGAAAACGTAACCCGTTACCAGTTTCGCTTCTCAGAAACCTTCCGTAATACAGCGAGTCATCGAGAATCAAAATCGAGATACTGGTTACCGTTAATTAGCCATTAAACGTGCAAATGTAACCCGGTTAATCTGACTAGAATCGATTTTCTACGTAAGGAAATGGGAAACTTTTAAATCCTAACCAGGAATTGTAATCCGTGTAACCGTATCTAGAATTAGTTTCGGAGTTTTAACTATTATCAGTTTGTTTTGTAACGAATACGAAGGAATACGATTTATTTAAATTATTGTTCGACGGAGACGAGTGATTTTTTGTCGCGCGAATAAAAGCAACAGAGACAGACGTACGATCGTGCGGCGAAAAACTGCTCGTCTACATCGAGCCTAAATTATTTGGAATAGCAAGCATCATCTCGTAACCAACTCTCAGCGAGTAAAACTGTCATCAACTCTCATTAACCAGGTTTTTAGCTATATTTGGGAACCGTTTACGGGCTACTATATCTTATAGAAACCCTTTTTTGATTAACCGGGTTAATCTGCACAATAATCGAAGGCTGCACGTTTCAAACGGAACCCTTTTCGATATTTAGTCTGCCGAGTAATACGAAGAATTCGAGTCGAGGCTAATAGAATTCGCAAAATGAATCTTAAACATCGATGATCCCCTATTTCATATACTTCAACGAGTCCAAATTTATTAATTACGTCTTCCCCTAATGGGAATTGCGATGCAGCAACTAGCAGAAGCTGGATAGCAGCGAAAATGGCTGGCGATTAAAACGAAACGTGGCTACAAAACGTTGGCTCACCGGAACACAAGCTTTTGGGACCGAGATTCTCGAACGGCTAACAAGTGGCGCGGATGCGTTTGCGCCGATAAATTTGCAACGGCGAATAAACGGAGAAGGGAAAGGCAGCGATAACGTCGCCGTTGGTCACCGAGGAGGAAGCGACTATTAATTTATGCAAATCTGCCCCTTCGAGTCCTCGACAACTCTGTCGAACGTCGAATTTCACCGAATTACCGTTTCCAACGAGTTACCGCGCGCATTTCGTTTCGAGACTCCGCCATCTACGCGACGCGACGCGTGCAGGAACTTTTTTTAATTGCGCATTCACTCGCCTCGAAGTAATAATTACTTTTGCCGCCGCGACTGCGAAGAAACGAATGCTAATGCTAATGCGGTGATATTTAAATTAGCCGCGCTTGTGATACTAATGCCAATTTTGGGGATCTAGTAGAAATGGGTTACTACTATTATAGCGTTAGCATTAACCCCTTGCTTTAGGAATTTTTTTCAGGATCGCACGTCGTACAGCTGACTATTTATTATTATAATATCCGAAACGTGGACGAACGTATCTGTTACTCGATCTAATTGTACCTATTTATAATAACCTCAGCGTAACGCCGAGCACATTAGCGATTCACGCGTCGCACGAACAAAATCCAGCGAACAGGAATAAATCAAGAATTCAATGCAGCAGGGAACGCGTTAAAAAGATAACCTCGATAAATTTGCGTTACACGAGAATCAACGAAAGATCGAATCTCGGCGTCTAAGAGAACCGAAAGGAAAGCAGTTCTCAGGAGCGTTTAAAGCACGCGGCCGGGATTTTTCTAGGTAATTTTTGCCCTGCAAAGTAGACCGCCGCGGCGGTGGTTTTTATTTATGGGTAGACGCTCGGACAGGCTTCAGCCGGAACATCGGGTCGTTTGTTATTTTTTATCGCGGCCTTTCCGCAATTATCGCCGGCGTTCCGTTATCGCGGGCCCGCGGCCAGAGGGACGGCCGTATCTTTCCTTTAATTTTTCACTTTGCCGCGCCGCGAGTTGCCGGCGCGGCGCGGCGCAATCGCGCCTAGCCCCCGCAAGATTGTTGCAAAGCAGATAGAGGAGGGGAGAGGTTGCAGCGGCTTCGGGGCAACCTCGTAACTTACGCGAAATATAAATTAAACGTCGCGCGTTTACGCTGCTTAGTTAGCGAGGGGGAGAATAATAAATTCTAATGAAAAGCAACCGGCGCGGCGTCCGCGGTTGCGCTCTGCCCTCTTTCAAAGCTTCGTAATTGCGACAACGAGGGGTGTGTAGCTAACATCCCTCCCTCTCCTCTTCTCTTCTCTTTTCTAGCAAACAATCAACCAACGTCCCGAGTTTTCTTTGCGATTAATTTTCTGCGTCCTCTCCTCCTCGTCGCCGTCGTCGTCGCTCGGAATTCTAGTCGCGACCGCGTCACTCACAGAGTTATTAAGTGTCAGATGCTTCACCGAGTTCTTTGCCTTTCGCAAAATTGCGCCGGGAATCCATTTTACGACAGAGGCAAATTCATCGTCCGGTCGACGGGAATGAAATGACTTTCAAATTCGATGGCACGATCTTCGCCGACGCTTTGGATGCCGAGACAACGAGGGAAGCGCTGTTGTATGCCAACGTAATCATTAGTATTTTTAGTTAAGATAACGCGGCCTTCTCATCCTCCTTCAAACACGATAAACCAAACCCCAGCAGTAAACATTCCAAAATCCTTCGATAGCTGATGATTTCATCCTAGTTAGTCACCTCCGAACCTCGATCCTGCTACCTCATCCCTTACTGACCATCGAACCCAAGATAACCCCTACCTCTCTATTTCCCGAGTCTCCAAAATCACAGTTTTTCCCTTGACACACCAGAACAGTCCGGACCATCTTAGGATGCGCAACTACACTTATAAAACGCGAATACACTCTGGTATACGTTAAACTTCGTCTTTATTTCGCTCGACGTTGTAACTTATTATATATAATAAACTGGCAACCTCAGCGGCATACAACAGCGCTCTTAATCTCTTTCTCTACGGATTCGTGGAAACGAAATGTAGAACTTTGTGCATTTACAGTGACTCGTGTAATTGGTTGCATTTATCGCGTTATTGGGAGCAAATTGAATCGAGTATTGCGAGCAATTATCTTCCTCGTCGCGAGAACGGAATAAAATTCGAGTTGCAGAGGATTAAAATAGTACTCTTACGCGACTATCGAAACTTGTCGCTTCGCAACTGAAATATAGAGTCGTTGAAAGATCCGTCGTTGAAACGTTAAACTATATTCGAACACCGTTTGTAGCCACTATAATTATAAAACAGATGTAGTATAATAGTACTAATATATTTCGCAAACTATAAATTTGCGACGATTCGAATCGCCACCGTCATAATCCTCAAGGAACAAGCTTTCCATCGTGATCAAATCTTCCTCCCTCTTCGTTAAGTTAATAATTGAAATAGAGGTCGATCCTTTCATCGCGTTAACGAAAGATCGTTATGTTAATAAATAAAATTCGTCGACGCAAGATTATCGCTTCGAATTAATTGGCAAGGAGCAAGGTTAGTTAAAATCGTTACGCGAGCACGAATCGCTTCGGGTTCATTTGGATGGACGCGTAACGAGGCCCGCTCGTGAAATTGTCTATTTCGTACGTCATGTACGTCAACTTCAGGCACAAAGCGCTCTCACCGATTGATGTTGAACCAGCAGCCATACATTGTACTCGCGCGCGCGCGCGCAAGTGTGTGTGTGTGTGTGTGTTCGGTATCGCGTTATTATTTGCAATAATAATGGCTGCCGAAAAGACCGGCTCGTATCTCGCATAACTGGATTAGCTTCGACAAATTGAGTTCCTGATTGGCTTGGTCGTTCGATCAAAGTCATCTCTTGTATACGAGCATGTAACATCTAACCGCCGGCACACCGCATAGTGCATGTGTGGCGAACACACGCCGCGCCGATGCACGCTCACTGCATTTTGCATGCAATTCCAGCGAGATTAGAGTTCGCGTAAAACAATCCAAAGACGAGCGGGGGCTTCCGTGGAAAATGGCAACTTCGTCGAACGTGCAACTCGGTCAATTATCGTCGTATTAATACCTCGCGGAGCAGGCGAATAAAGGCATCGACGAAGCACAGGATTATTCATTCCTTTGTCGTTTTAACGTCACTAGCTTAGACTAGAATAAGGCAATAGCTAGTTTCTAAAATGAGGGGAATCACAGCTAGGGTACTAATCTAATTTATGTACTAAATAGGATACTAATCTAAATTACAACCAGTGTCCCCGTAATCGCCACTTGAATTCATTTATTTTAACAGCGAACGAGTGTACGAAGAATAGAGAGCGAATTTGTATTCGATCTTTACGCAACGAAACACCGTCGCGTTGTTGAAGAGAAATAGGTGCCGGTGGTAGGAAATGGTAGCGGAAAGAGGTTGATAAAAACGCAGCCACAAAATTGGCAGAGGTGGCAGTCGATTAACATTGTTGCAGTGACGCTGCAGTTACGGTGGGTGACATACGAAGGGACACGATGCGCCGGCGTCTCTGTCAAAGAGATAATTGCGAGTAAATAATGCTACGCTGCGGCTAGGCGGCATGGTCTCCATTCGGTGGATGGGTGAAATTGCCGTAATAATAGTTACACATACCGAGCACGGCCGGAAAACGTGCCCTAAAAGACGGACGGGGGACCATTGCGAAGCGTAATAATAAAATTCGACCATAATTGCGGAACGCGCAAAACGCAGGAAACGACTCGGAACGTATGCGCGCCGCTGTAATTTTCCAAGCATTCAGGGCAGGGGGATACACTTCTATTTTCCCGCGAATGCGAATCGCTTTCTATTGCAATCATTTCCTTTCCAACTAGCGATGAGACTAAAGACACGTTCGATACTTTCCATACGTGTTTATTTAAAATCGATGCGTGTCCATATATATAGGAAACGGTACAACTTCAGTCGTGATCTTCAACGAGATATATTACACGCGCCATGCTCGGTACAAATATTTTTTTTCCCCTTTGGAATCGCGAACCTTTATACCGATTTCGATGTCAGAAATTCTGGTGTGCTTCGCACTCGAGGAAAAGTTAGCGCGAGCCTCGCCAGGGAAACACGTTTATGCTCGTATAATATCTCGCTCGCTTGCAATTAGTATACTACCTACATATAATATCAATCCTACGTACGATACGTTTGCAAACGATTCGCGATGTATCGAAACACGTGACCATCGTATCGATACGTGTGTATCTATTGTATTACGTATATACATACGTATTGTATTACGTTTGATACGTAATTGAATATTTACATATTTATCGTTCAATTTCAACGGGATGAAATAAAAATAAAAGTAGTAAAACAAAGGCAGTAAGAGCAAAATGACAAACGATAACAAATAAGATTAACCGCGAAAAAATGACGATAGGAGAAACGTAATAGAAAGAATAAAACGATACTTAAAAGATACCAAATTATTGTCGTTATACTAATTCGATAAATAATTGTTACGATCGACGAATGTAATTGCGAAGGCCCGAATACGATTCAAAGAAAATGTGTATGATGAAACGATTTGCAACAGCGAGAAGTTCCTACGGTAACTTACAATTAGCAAAGTTGACTGCGTACCTGTCGGAGGTTGATTAAAACGCATCCACGTGGCTTCTCGTTTCGGGTTTCCGGCCGTCATGTTGCGTCGATCTCGGCCACGGCCCGTCAGAATGGAAATCACGCAATTACAACATATTCGTAGCAGCATTGTTGACGGTAAATGCAACGCGAGCGCGTCAATCAGTGGCTGCGCGCCAGCTGAATGCGATGCGCCGACTACGAAACGCTCGATGATGCGCTAATAATTCGTATCTATCCGTGCCCGCGAACTTTAATTTGCTGCTATCGACATAATATAACGCGATGCATCGCGAGACACGCGTACGATATTCAACGACTCTTTCGCGAGGCGAAATTAGCTTAAAAAAAAAGAAAAGAAATGCGAATTATGTAAATACACGGTGTTTGGTATCTTTAAGCAAAGACCTAACTTTAGGCAAAGACAACCAAGAAGGGACACAACCAGAAGGAGGATAATTTTCCATGAGAAAATGAGTAGAAAACGTGGAATAATATTTTTCTCGTACGACGTTTGGTTTTCGAGAAAATTGACTTTAAATATTTATTGGATATGCACGGACTTGACTAAATTATGTCTTGACTTAACGAATCGCGCTATAAATTACGGGAGAACCTCGATTATCCGAGCCTCCATTACCCTAATTCTCTATTATCCAATCATGCTGTTATACGAACACTATATTATCCGAACACATTTTACGTGTACACCGTTCGATTTGATTGTCAATTTAGTTCCATAACCAGTTGTAATGTAGCATAATATCGTTGCAACGATAATTTCCAATGCTAAAGGTTTAACGTCGATTTTTTCGCGAACCAAACCAAAATTATCAGTAGTAGTTATTCTATATTTTCGACGTATTTTTCCACGTACAGTCGGCTTCTTTCGAGTCTTACAATCAATTACCAGAGTCTCTCTGTTCAATGCTTTCGAGCGGCAATGTACGTTTCAATCCTTTGGAGAGTAGAATAGCAGGAGAAACGATGCCTTTGAATCGGGGAAACAAAGGGAATCCTTGAGCGAAACAATCGTGGAATTTAGGGAGTACAGCGCCGTTTAAGGGTGAATGGAATTTTCTTAAAAAAAAAAAAAAAAGGAATTTACTTTGCCAGGGGAGAACGCGAGCGCAAACGGAGGAATCTCGAAGCAAATTACAAGGATAATCAATCTAATTCGATAAAATCTCCGGCCGAGTAAACCGCGGCAGATTGAAATTCGTTAATTATCGTTCGCTCTATTGATTCTCGGTTAATCTGTGTTGCGGGAGTAATTCTCCGATAAAAGGAGAAGAGAAGGAAAGCTTACTCCTCGCGATGCGCTTTTGCTCCGCTGCATCTTGGAAGCGGCGTAAATGTTTCATCCGAACCTACTACAGCTCTCGCTAATTATCGACAAAGTGCAGCGCAGTGTCGTCGCTCTGCAACTGAGAAACGACCAGGCTGCGAACTCCAAATGCCTGAACAGCTTTCGATGAAGCTTCGTTGCGGTACAAAACATTATTACACGGCTCAGCAATGACGATACGTTTCACAGTGCTTTAACATTTCCTAGACGATCGAGGAGGACTCGAATTTTTCCGTAAACGCGAAGAAATCTTACTTAATAAATTGCCTACTTAATAAATTGCGGATTTTGTATGGAAATTTATATTACGGATACGCAAATGCTTCCATCGTTTCTATGTCAATTTTCTTTATCAAATCTTTGTAATCTAAATACGGAATATTTCCGGGGAAACGGTTTTACTATTCTCGTTGTAGGCTAGGTTTAATATTACTCTTTACAAGAGCACAATAATTTATTTAAGTGGAATGAATTCATTTAAGTGCAATTTGTAAGTCTCTCAAGTAACAGTTGATAGCCTACGAGTTCCGATATGTAAGCGAAAGTAAAAAAATATCGCGACCGCAAAGTGATAACCGTCTGAACTATTAGCTTTCGTACTACTGAAAAGTGCAAGCTGGCTATAATGCGTGGCAAAGTGAAGTTTCTTGAGTTGCCCTGCAAATGCACTGCAGTCGTCTAAAGTTCAGTAGTCATTCGACGCTAAAATTGTGTTTTGCATCAAATTTTGTTTAAATAAGCATTGAATTTCGTTTTAATAGGCTTCGAATAAACTCCTTCGCTCGATGAATTGTATCGAGTGCTTTATATTACGAAACCGACGAACAACGAAATTACTTCAGTTCTAACTTCGCGTTTGCAAAGACGATTAATTAAAGGCGATGGATTGAAAAAAGAAAAATTGAAAAGAAAAACACAGGTTGAACAAAGAACGTAAACAAAACGGTAGAAATTCGGGTCGATATTGGGGATCGTTGGCGGCTCGCATATTTTGCAAGGAACTCCGCGGCTATCTCGTTTGGTTATTAAATATTTTCCGAAACCGGGCAAATTCTCCAAGCGATTGCACTCGTTACACGTGCAAATCACAATTTCACGCTTTCGTTGCTCTGCCCAACAAACACGTACACGCGTACGAACTTCGCAGAATTTTTACACTCGAATTGAATAATTTGAATGTTACACCTTAACGAAGACACGCGAATATTTATTTATTTATTCATTTATTTACTGACAAACTCTTTGCCAAGACTCTTGGAGAATATAGAGTTACAAACAAAGAAAAACAATAACAGTTCGACGACGACGCAATAAAAAATAAAAAGGAAAGCACCCAACGTAAGATTATAAATTATTAAGTAGCACAGTTATGGAGGGTTTAAAATCTGCTGGATCACGATTGAAATAGTCAACCCTCTCCGCATAGCAATTTGTTATGGAAAGAATTCTGTTCATAGGATCGATGTTAGTGAATATTGGCGAATAGAGTTTGGGTTTAAGTAGAACTGGCGATTTTATCGAAAGCTTCGGAGTGTTAAAATTCGCGTGAAGTTGTTCACAGACCCACCTATAATCTTACGCGGAAAACATAAGACGCTCATAACTTTGGATCATAATCGAATCATCTAGTAGCTAATGCCTCTATAGTAGAAGTCTTATAATACTCCATAGACTTCGAGAACATGTTCAAATGGCTTGAGATGCTATTCACGAGGGAGCATATTTTAACGAAAGGATCGATACGTACGAAAATTTGTTTTGAAATGCTTTAAACGGAATAATAGCTGCTTCCTACGGATGCATTAAATATGATAGTCGATATAACGATTTATAATCTCGAATACGAACGCGATATCGGCCGCTTTTCTCCTGATTTCCAAGGTTCGCAAGTCGAGCAGTTTTAGAATATTTGCCGATGGTCGGCTAAAAAATACCAGCGGAACTCGTGCAACGAACAACGTTCAGGATTCTCGTTTACCGTGGCTGGAATACGCGAATAGACTGGCCTCTGGTCGAGGAAACCTCTCGGTTAGTCTTTCCGTTTCCCACTCGTGGGAGCGATTCGTCTGCGCTAGGAAATTTACGATTATAATTGCGCGGTCAATAAATCAGACGCGCGGAGCGAAGGAAAAACGGCCAGCGAAAGGAATTGGTTGTCAAATTAATAGCGCGCAAAGGAGACCACGTTATTTAGACGCATCGCTGTGGGAAATAAAACGGTAGACGCAACATTAAACGGTACAATTTGTATTACATTTACCGTTGAGTGAAACGATATTGCATTAATAAACAGCTAACGCTACGAAGTATGATCCGTGAAAAGTTCGTAAAAGGCAAGGGGTTAATCGATTAACGATTAGGAAACTGAGCTACGTAAAATCGGCCATTTCATATGCAATTTCTTAATATTTGCACGGTGAACGTGTCGAATACCAACCATCCAGTTACAGAGGGTTAGTTATCATTGACACGGGTTGTTTTCTTCCTATCAACCCGCAATTATCTATGCTTAATTCCGAAGACTTAGTCGAAGACTTGGTCGACAGTGTGGATTGCGCAAAATTCAAATCGATCGATATCGCTGACCACGTTTGCGCCAGCAGCAAGTTTCAACCCGCCCGAGGAATGAAGGAAGGAAAGAAGAAAGAAAGCAAGCAAACGAAAAATGGAAAGGGGGTTGACGGGTGGCGCATGGTAGGGGGCAGATAATGAAAAAGAGTGGCGCAGCTTAAAGGAGCGCACCGTAAAGCATGCTCTCAGCCACCCTGCAGCTTTGTCTGCGCAACAATTCTTTCGACCCACGACTGGCCACCACCACCACCACCAGCAGCAGCAGCAGCAAAAGGGGAGGGTGGAAATTCACTTATTTCGAGTTTTCCGGGCGACCGGTCGCACGTAAACCCAGAGACGAACCGAAATTTCAGCCCTGACCGTTCTCGGTCGTTTAACTCGGCTAAAGCTTTTTTATGTGAATTACTCGACGTTCTCTCGTTCGGCTGATATCTCGCGGAGGAAACTCTTTGGAAAATTCACCCACTCATTTTCCGGGACTTTACGAGCTCCTCGAGCGCTTCGCGAACTTCGCCTTACGATTCTTCGAACGACGCTACTTACTTCGGACGAACCGAAGGCTGTTGCCTCCTACACGCGATTACTTTACGCGGACTTTAATCGAAACGATGTTTCGATCCGTTCGTTCGGAAAATGAAAGGGATTTTATAGCTATCGCGTTTACGAAGCTGCTTTCGTACAATCGCGACTAATCGCACTTTTCATCACTGCTTAACGTATCGCGTCACGTTTGCACCCCACGATTGTTGTAAGAATTTCATATTTAATGTCTGATATTATAAGGCAAAGCTAAAGTTGCAGTTCAAATTAAATACCACCCGTAATATTATCCATTTTTGTTGAATCCAGGTCACGATTTATATATATGTGACTCGATATTGCAAATAACCATTAATAACCATTAACCCTTTGCACTTCAAAACTATCTTCATAATCCGATCTAGCGATAATTCTATGGCTCTTGCGAGAATTTAAACTGTGACGTATTTTGGAAAGGAAGTTTGTTTTGAGAAAAAATGAGAATCGAATCGGCGAAAGTAAATAAAAACCTTGTATCTCGACTTTCGAGGACATATGCTATCCGTCCGCGACGAGAAGGCAAAGCGTGTTTACATTCGTACAGCGTCTTCGAGCAATAACGATCACTGCCTGGGTTCGTAGGCGAATCAACGGACTGCGGCAAGAGTGGGAATGTAAACACGCTGTGCGTTCTTGCGGCGGGCGCAGTATACGCGTGACTCCTCATCAGCGCCGACGGAGAGCAAAGGGTTAATAATATAATCAATAGTAACTAATAATTACCATTCCACGCGCGCGAATGAAACCGTTTAAAGATGGAAGAGGATTAATGGTAGCCGAGGAACAATGGAAAGGTTGAATTCAGGGGAATGACGCGGGGATAAAGTGTAAATTAAAATGGCTACGGCCAGGTCTTGAGCGGACGCGCGAACTATCTCGTGATTCAGATATACGGATGGACTGACGTTCTCGTGAAATATTTTACATGAAAATCCACTTACGTGAGCGGCATATACATACGTACGGCTCGTTTCACCGCGCGGTTAATATTCCTTTTTCACCGTCTGCCTGAAAAACCGCCGACATCTTTCTTTTTCGTAATAACCGCGTCCGCGGTGGAGCCCCGGGTAATTTGATGATATCCTACACAAATATTAACCTCCTTCATTTTTCTGCCCGCCTTTCGTCGCGTCGTTATATCGAGCCACTTTTCAAACTCTGCTTCCCTCGGTTTCGAGCACCCCTAAAGGATGATCCACTCGCTCGAATTAGCGAATGTAGCGCAGCGGGACTGCTTCGCGAGTTTCTGACTGAGTTAGGGTAGCTCGATTACCGTCGGCGTCCCTGTAATTGCCACTTTAATCATTTTATTCGACAGCGAACGAATGTATCGTGTATATTGTACGTTTTTAGCATAGGTGATGTTTAAAATACAAATCTATAATAAAGTTTAAATATATACAAGTGGACAGAGTGATAAGATGCTTTGAAAATTTCTGGGCCAAGGATTAAATTTTCTATTTACATCGAAGAGCGTCAGGTGTGCGAAATCAAACCATTTATCGTGCTAACCACAATACCTTTAAATAAGACGCAAATTAAATAGAAATATGGCAACAAGTATCCAATTTAAATGAAGATAATACGATGTTAGTTGGACAAAAATTATAAGACGTTATCTTCAGTATAATTCGAGAAATATACAATATAACGATAATGAAGCGATCTAATCGGAGTTTGTAGAAAAGTGACAGAGTTGCATCGTTAGAGACGCGAAACGCTTAATATTCGAACCCTCCAAATTCAAAGGAACGCGTGCACATTGATTTGTTTTCGGGGGAAGTTACGAAAAATTGATGAAGGGGTGGGAGGGAATTTTGATTGGAAATGAAAAAAGCGGAACGCAGATTTATCGCATATCAGATTTGTCCCCGTTTATAGCGGCGGCGTTATTGTTCGAAGTAGAGATCCCGGGAATCAAACTCGCGTGATGCCTGTAATTACGTGTTGATTAATTGAGCACTCACGCCAAGCTGCTGCCGCTGGCTGCCCCGTAGCGACGGCTGCCAACGCCTCTTTTTTTACAGCGAATTTATTGGCCCGGCCGGCGTTCAACTCGGTTAAATAAACCGTCCCCGTTAAAATGTTCTTTCGCATTAATAATGTCGTATCTGATCAAAAACGTGCCACCGCGCGTTGGTCTCGTTTTTCGAGATACGTTCGAGCGATAGCGCGTGACATCCGTTACCGGTGGAACGCCAACGCTTTTGTCACTAGAAATCCCTAGCCGTTTCTGGCAGAAAGAATACACTCCGTCGCGGTGAATTCATAAATCATACCTAAGCGAATCATGCGATACCGCGTAACAGGTTACAAACTTTTATTCGACTCTTCGTATAATCGCAATTTTATTCGCTTTCGGGGGCGAACATTGAAATTACGATTGCAGATCATTGTGCGAGTAATAGTAAAAATATGGAGGATTTAAATCGGGGATTGCTTCGATTGTTACATTTAATTATTCTAATTGGTGCTTTACCGTGGATGTTTTACGCGTGCTTGATTATTCAAACTTTTATTTAACTCTCTGTTTAATCGCAATTTTATTCGCATTCGGAGGTAATAGTTATTATATAATTGGACCGTGGGCCATTGTGCAAATAATAGGGAAGGAATGGGGGATTTAAATTGGGGGTTGCTTCAATTAATACCTCTCATTATTCTAATTGGTGCTTCACTTTGAATATTTCATATATTTTTGCATGCTACATTATGCATCCTGTATTGTTGTGTTACATACAGGTAACTTTCTCATAAATGCATAAACACGCGTAGAGTAATTACGACTTGCGTTTGACTGCACGCGTAGACTACGAGCTAGTTTAAATTGGCAGCTACTACGTGCTAGAATAACCGCTAGAATTTACTAGCAATTACTTAATAATTATGCGTTTAAGTATAAACTAAAGAGCTTTATACGTACTAGAATTGCGAAGTTTCATGCATCTATGGGAAATTTAAATATGCAAACAAGTATGGGGAACACCTTTTTCTCCACTGTGTCCCAAAAAGTTAAAGGATTCATTTTAACTCGGCTTCCATTTCTTTAAATATATTTACCTACTAAAACTATGAATTTGCATAAATGATTCGCAGTCTAATAATCGCCGTGCACGTGATCGCAAAGAAACCGTGTTCGATTAGATTATAAAATTGCGGATCTCGAAACTACGGTCACCTTCGACGAGGGTAGTTTTAGTTGAGAATTTCTCGATTAATCCGAAAGTGGGCGGATTTCTTTGGCCGTATTTGCAGGAACGCAAATTTGCACGGGCAACCGCGGCACGCTGATAAATTTAAAAGCGGCCCACTGGTTGACGGAGCGCGGGGCATTGAAAAGTAACGAAGTCGCGGGGAAAATAAAGGCGGGAGTCGAAACTTTTCAACGGGACTCGACTCGACCCGACTCGGCTCGACGGTGACTGGTCGCGTTCACGGAAAAACGTGATTAGGTTTCCTAAACAAGCAGGGATCGTCTGGCGAGCGGGTAATTCGTTCCATGCATGATTTATCCGGTTGCACGAATTGGCCCGGGTTTAAACGGACTCCGCGCCCGGCCAGCGTAATGAAAAAGCTAATCCAAGTAACTAACGTAGCTCTGATGGACGAGCGACCAACCATTCGGTAAATTCGAGCAAACTTTTTTTTTTCCCCTTCCTCTCTGGGCGAGACGCGGCCACCGGGAAACGGGTAACGTTTCACTTAAGAATTCATGCCCGTCCTGGAAAACAGGATCCCGCGAGCTTTGCGCGCGATTTCGCGAATTTTAAAGCGCCGCGATATGAAGCTTAACCGAACGGACGCGACGCGTTAGAAATTCAGCTTGGCAAAATTACACCGGCTTGAATTTGTTTTTCGCTCGTGGATATACGTAGTCAACCCCTTGCACTATGATTTAACTCGCAAAGGCGAAAAAAATACTTTGCAGGAAAGGTTAGAAACTATTTTGGAACATTGTTAGGCGTCGTATTTTTAACGACAATTACGAAGTTAAATGAATAGATCGTTTTAAAATTGGCAATGTTCTTACAGCGATAACAATGTTTTTTCTTTAGTCGTGTTACTTTTATCGCATACAAAAAAATTCGTGACGAATAATGCAACGCTGAATTCCTTAAAAGAGACCGTGAACGCATGCTGAGTCAGAACTCGTTTACGTCCGATAGAAGCAAGGATCTGTGCAACAATCCTGATAAGATTTTCCGAGTGTCCATTGTCGCTATTAATTTCCAGAAGCATAGAACGTCAACAGTTCGTAGTGAACAACGCGAGACGAGCGAGCCTGTACGCGCCAACGGCATTCGAAGGGTTAAATCTTTATCATTTTAAAGTGTAATTGTTAAAACCATTCCCGCGTGAAACGCAGCGCGATGGTTTGATAAATAACTGTAGGGGGAGTGGTGGATAGAGTTGAAGGGTTCGACGGCGATCGCGGAAGTTACTCGAGATGACAGGGATTTATTGGGAAAGTTGCGATTGTATGTATAAGCGCGCACCAGGTGGGTGGTAGGGTAGCAGGCTGGTTCGGTGGCTGGCGTTATCAGCCGAGCCAGAGGGTGAGAATCCCGCTAGAGGGTGAGAAGTACGCTGCTCCTGAAGGAGTTCCACGGCAACGGGATGATCGCTGCCGGAGAATTTCCAATCTGCAATTTGGAGTTTCACCACCCAGCCAGCCGGTTTCTCCGCCGGCCTCCGAAAGGAGGAGGGGGGGAGGCAGAGAATAATGGGGATGTCGCCGAGCATATTGTCGATTTCGCAACTTTCCGAATCTACCCTTCCCCGATCGATTCTTCGATCTGTCGCGCGTCCCTGACACGCGCGAGTCTTCCGCTAGACTTGCCTCTGCTACCTCTTCGAGTTCGTTGACTTCTCTTGCATTCTTGACGTGGCAATCTTCCGTCGTCGACTTGTCCGGATGCTTCTTTGACGTTTCGGCTAACGGATTCGATGGACCGCGTTGATGTACCCGCGAAAAGCCACATTTTCCTAAGAGTTCGGTTTGCTGGCTTATACTAAGGGTACAGGAGAAAAATAAGTCGGTATTCCGGTACAAATCGAAGTACTTTTGCCTGGCCTAGGTGAAAAGATGAACACATTCTAACGGGTTGAAAGATATGACTGTACAGAGAAGGAACTTATCGGTCGATGTGAAACGGGAAAGAAATTTCTTTGAAAACACAATTGAAACAGTGGAACCTAATTGCAGGGTTGTTTCGCCATCTAAGGTATAATAATACGCACATCAATTTCGATACTTTATATATATGTAAGTATTACGCGCACCCCGTATTATTTTGCACAATTAAATATCCCATAAACGCATAAAAGTTCGCAGTCTAATAGTCAGCGCGTAAAAACGAAGCTACACATTTTTCTTCTCATCCCTACTTCTTATTTTCTAAACCGATTTTATCGTAAAAAAAATACGTAAAAACGCAGGGCGTATTACAAAACGAAAACCCTAGAGTAAATTATACATTGCGGTTAGTCTCTGACAAACGAATGAACGAACGTTGCGCGTGCAATTTTTACGAATGCCGCGAAGCACCTTCTCTGGAATAGTAAACAAGTTAGCGTGCGATTACTTGAAATGCGATTTACGCGAAAAGCGGAGGCTGTTAAGAGCTCTTTGACCGACGTTGATTTCCAGTGCACCTTTGCCGTTTCGCCTTTTGCCTCGCGTTTCAGTTTCGATTTTTGTCCTTTCCCCTATCGTCTTGCCAATAGCATGGAAAAGCAAAAATTCCAACTGACATGCTCGCGAGGCACAAAAAGGACAGGGGGGTCGACGAGTAGCAGGGGCAGGGGGTTGGAAATAACGGAGGACGGAAGGGTAGAGAAAACTCAAAGTGAAGCTGAAAAACCACGATAGAAATTCTCCCGTAATTCCGTTCGCTTTGATCATGAATCCCATCCCGCAATATTTTCCCTTTTATGCATTTTCAGTTGAGGCAGGCAAACTAAATAAAAATGTCGGCAAAACAACCGTTCCGGCCGACTGAGTCTTCTTTGACGTTCCTGTCACCAGGGATTATTGTTCCGCCAATATTTCAACGTTGCGAAACGTATCGTCAAAGAATAGATTTCAACTTCAAGTGGTCGGCCCTCTCGTATTTCCCTCGTCAAACGCTGTCAACTCTCTTTGTTAACCCTCTTCAGCCACGAATGGATTCAATTTTAGGCGAAAGTTAGACGCGAAGGAGTAGCTTGTCGAAGCTGTGGATTTTCATGCGTTCGTATGGGAAATTTGAACGCGTAAACGTGGTCGACTTGCACTTAACAAGCAAAAATGTGCGGAATACTCAAGTTACAATGGAAGTTACGATATTTAGGGGGTGATACGAGCCTCTACCTTTGTCCTCTTGCTTCATTTTTAATTTTAATCACATGGATTTACATGAGGTACACGGTATAATTACTATGTACAAGCTAATCATTAGGTTAGCCAAATAGTATTCATATCTTTTCGGTTCTCGTCGGTTCTACACGGAACGCGTTAAAATAGCTACTTATCGATATTAGCCTCCTCGTACGAAACGATACAATTACATATAGAAACCGATCTACACCGTGAAATTACCGTATCAATGTCCCCGAATCTATTATCAATAAATCCTTCTTTCCACCGTGTCACCACGATTTCCATATTCTATGCTAGAACTCGTCATTTCACGCACCTGGACCAAATAATTATATCGCCGCGCAACGTATCGTGCCTCGGTTTCGTTCGAACGTCGCGTCGGAATCGGAAGCGATTTCCCTTAGACTTGGGAGGTAATTTTCTGGACGAAATGGAGCACATCGGGTCCAGGTATTGGATGTTCCGTAACCGTGGGTAGTATCTCGGTCGACTTAGCAAGTAATTTGCAAGATGCAGATCCGGCGAAGAGCCGGGGAGGGGGGTAGAGGGATAGGGGAGGACGAACTGTGTAAGAGGACGAGAGTGCGGCCCTCTTCGCCTTTTTCTACGGCCCTCGGGCGAAAATAAATTGCATTTGGCCCGAGGTGACCCGAGTAAATGTCAGGAGAGACGCGACGACGAGCTGGCAAGTATTTGTCAAAGACGCCCCGGGCATCGCGGACCGATGTACATTTCGCTCCCTTGGTATTCCTCCCTTTCTGCTTCCTCCTTTTCCACCTTTATAGTTTATTTAAATTTCAAACGCCGCCATCACCGCCAACGAGGCAGACCAACCGGAGGGCTCCGCGAAGCTCTGCATTTTGGATTCGTTCTGCCATTAGCGTTGCAACGCGTTTAGTTGCACCATCGGCGATCACTGCCGGCGTATGCTAAATACCAACGAAACCCTAAAACGTTATGCGCGAGAAAAATATAACGTTGAATTCTAAGTGCAGTGAATACAACGAAACAAAGCAACGCTTAACGTTCTTTATTATTATTTCTTTTTTTTAAATATATATATATATATAAAATGATAAACGAATGTACGTCGATTAAAAGAGCGACAACGACGACTGTTCTACTGTCAAAGGGAAAGTTAAGGTACTAAAGAGAAGGTTTTTATTGCAATAGTTGCGGTTACGATTATAAGGAAAGATCATTCCTTTTAGGTTCTATAAGCTTCGTTGAATGTATACTTCTTCCACGGAAAGAAGGCACAGCGTGTTTACATTCGTACAGCGTCTTCAGCCAACAGCGATCACTGCCCGTGTTTATAGGCCAATCAGCGGACTGCAGCAAGAGTGGGAATGTAAACACTGTGCCTTCTTTCCGTGGAAGAATAGTACGAGCACGCGTAGCTTAACGATTTATCGACGTATTTTTATTTAATATTCAAATGACGGTAACTGGTACAATCAATTTACACGTACCGCCGGAAAACCTGCTAACCTTTGGATTTTTTCGATTAAGCGACGCGCTGTGCGACGGGAGATCGCGTAACGCGAAATCCGACGGACACTCTGCTCGCATCTCTTCGTTTCGCGTTAAGTGCGCTACAATGCGAACTATTCGCCGGGTAAATTTGCACCTATCCGATTGTGATCGCGACAATCGCCGGCATTATCGGCGAATATAACAACGTCAATTTATAACTGGCCGCGCGCGGTGCATCATTCGTTCAGATTACCGCCAGAGATTTGTTTTAATGACGTTATAAAACACGCGTATAACAACCCGGCCCCGCGATATCAGACGCGTTGTTTCGTTGTGTAAAGGAAAAATCTTATTAAGCGACGCCCGAGCAGTCTCGTTCCAATTTTCATCCGGCACACACTCGACGCGCCGAGTGCGTCGCCAAAAAGCTTACCGTCGATTAATTCTTTTATTGCTCTCGTTAGCGACGGCGTAGAGCGGTTTCGACGAGACGCGGCGTCCGCGTCGAGTGGAAATTGAACATTTTTTTTTTTTTCTTTTTTCGTGCTAATTCATCATTGCCTATCCCCGTCGCCTGTCCGCTACGCGAAACGTAATATCCGTTGATTTACAAGTTGATGAAAAACTCGCTATCCCCTGCGTTGAATTAACTAACGGGCGGCGAAGGGGAGGGGAAATCAATACAGAGCCGCTGCTAAATTTTCCCCGCAAATGAGTCGGTGGAACGTCGGAGGTTGCTCCTCGTATTTCTTAGCCAAATGAAAAATTCCTGGATGCCTCGCAAACCTTTCATCCATCTCCGAGTGAACGGCGAGAAGACAATTGAATTTTATCGGCAGAAGTATTCCGAGATGATTATCTTCGCCGAGGCATCGAATATTCCCCTCCTACGTTGACAGACCATTTTAATTAATATTCTTATTAAATTCCCCTCTCTCTCTCTCTCTCTCTCTCTCTCTCTCTCTCTCTCTCTCTCTCCTCTTCTCTGGTTACGGAATATAATTACGCGAAATTGCTGTGGTTAGACGCAGAGAGAGAGAGAGAGAGAGAGAGAGAGAGAGAGAGAAAGAGGGAAACGTCGATATTCTCAATCTATCGGACATGCCTGGACGTGTTTCTGAAAGTTTGCACAACTTTCGGGCACGCCTATTAACTTGTCGATTTTCCTGATTCGTTAAGACGCTTCGAACATGTTTGGAGAAACTTCCGGAAAGGGAGGAAGAGAATCCTCCATTTATTTCCCGATATCGGACGCGTACTTTCGAATAAATTAGGTTACCGTCGGGTGGAATGCGGAAAAACCGAGGAAAAGTTGCCGAGGAATATTGTTATGCGATGGTAAATGTGAAATATTTAAAATACAACGCGCGAAATATAAATCGATGAACAAATCGAGGACTGCGTCAAAAGATACATCTCGGAACTGTTTTAAAAGCTGGAAAAGAGTTTGGAATGAATGTGTTCGCTTCAATGAAGACTACTTTGAAGAGAGCCGCGTAAACTCTAATGAACAGAGACGTACTTCTTCCGACAAATAAAAATTGAACGAAATTTTCAATCAAACATATCATTGTTCAAGCTTAAGCTTCGTAGAAAGAGTACATTATTCGTACATTTAGTAAAGGTATATTTACTAGGTAAATTACTAATTTACTAGATAAATTGCCACGCTAATTTCCTTATATTTAATAGTCACTATTCGTCAATTCATTCGAACGAATTACGTTTCTTCTAAAGCGAATTGAACCTTAAACAGCCAACAGCAAAATTGACCGTTACTTACGCGAATAATTAAACCTGAAACATTGACGTTTCTAAAGTGGTGCAAATTCAACGGCCACCATATACGTTCCTCCTAATCAAAGGGTTAAAAGAGGCGCTCTCAATACGTATAAAGGCAAACTCTAACTCTATCTGCTGCACTTCGTTTATACCTCGCTTGAAGCATTCGAAACACGGTACGAATCAAAGTCTTGCGAAGCTATTGCGATCGCCGACAATCGTGTTTCCCTACAATGAAGAGTATCTGGAAAACAGTGGGAGAGAGAGAGAAAGAATCGTTCCATTCAGCCTCGCCAGGTACAAATGTCGAGGCCCCTTGCTCTCCGAAAAACAAAAAAAAAACAAACAAAACAAAAAGGCTTCACTGACAACGCAGCAACGCAGCTTTGCCGTGCCGTAAAAAGCAAAGCCGGAGCAACTCGACAAAGAAAACGCAACCCATGAAAAATCCAAACGGATCTGAAACAAAAAAAAAGGGGGGGGGGGAGAGAAAGGACGGAAGGCGGGGAGAGAGAGAGAAAAAAAAGAAGCGACGAGGGGGAAAGGATTCAATAAGCTTTCATTTTGGTCCGCAGCGAGCGAATTGGTGCTCGTTACAAGGATGCTTCGAGACGAGGAAAATCTCGCCGGGAAACATTCGGAGGAGAGGAGAGGCAGCCCGATTGAGTTATGGCTAGTTGCCGGCGCGCCCGAAGGAGGGAGAGAGAAAAAAAAGAAAAGGAAGCAGAGCTAGGCGCCTTTTTTATCTCTCCTTTTTTTTATCCCCACTTCGGAACGTTCCCGCTTTCTCTATCGGGCGGGAATTTGCGAAAAAGCTCTCTCCGCTGGCGAAGTACAAGCTTCTGAAACTACCGTTGGTTCTCGCGGCCGCGCGGGGATTTATGGGCCGCGCCGCTTCCGGAAATTCGTAACGCGCCACGGGGTAAAACCTCTGTTTTTCATATAGGCAAATCTCGCGTTGCTCGGCTTTCGATCGATCGATCCTCTCCTCGTTCAAGTGGATACGCGTAGCTTTGGTTGTTTTCGTCCGCCGCGAACAGAATTCGGCTCACTATAACGAACGAATGGCACGGCGTACTGAGCTTTACTCGTTAACCCTTTTATTGTTTATTAATCCATTCGCAACCTCGACTGTGTCGCTTGAACTTGTGGAATTCGTGAGAAGTGGATAAGCGTAAGAAACGAAGTCACTCGAGATGTAAGCTATTCCTGTGTTCGCTTAGAGTATTGCTTTGTCGTTTAGCGATATCTGTTAATTACAAAATACAGCCCGAACGTTGAGAGAAACATTTTTTTTACGTTATCGAGCAGTCGCGTAAAAATCATCGATAAAGAAAATCAGCGCGTGAAAAACAAATACAGAAGAAGAATGTTGTTCCGAATGATCACGTTCGAAGCGTGAAGAATATATATGCGCTTACATTATTAGTCGAAAGGACCGGTTTAACTTTGAATGCATTAATACGCGATCAGCGGATACGAAGTAATTTGGTTTTGCCATAACGAACGAGCTTTTAGAACGGAACAAATCGGTTCGCTGTAGGATAGGCCACGGTACACTCGTCCGTTTCCACGGTCTGTTTTTTCGGCAAACATTTTCCAGTTGCACGGGAACGAGCACAGAAAATTGCTCCGCCCAACGCGCAACAAAAGAAAGGCGAGACAAAAGCGCGGAGCAAATAATTTCTCAAGAAAAGCCCGCGCGGTATCCGCGAGACGTCTTCGGAGAACGTCTTCCATGCGAATCGATAAACTCGTCGCCGTGGTCTCTCCATGCGATGGCAAAAAATCAGTAAGTCGCGGCAATTCTTAACGATCTTAACCCTTTCGCGTGCAAATTTCTCGAAAACAATTCACTGGCACGTTTGTTACGTTTGCTATTTTCTATTTCAACGTTGCGTCGAATGCGAAACGCTCGAAACCTTGGACGTCACGTTTATTCGATAGCCTTCTATCTTACGAATCGACGTCGCAAGTAGAATGAAAATTATAGTCAAGTAAAAATGACTTAACCCTTTGGCTTACAGTGACGGAATTATGGATAAGTTCTAATTAAAAAATTCATTCCTATTTTCGTCGCAGCTCTAGTTTCACTTCGGAAGATTAACGCTGGAAACGCTATCAAATTACTGGGTAGAAATTTTCCGTAAAAATTATATAAACTTGCAACGATGCATTTCCTAGAATATTCCGCGATTTTAATGGATATTCATTGCACTTCGATTGCACGCGCTTTGCAGATATCTATCATATTTGTTTCTTTGATAGAAATAAGTATACTTTAATAGTCGGGAGTTTCAGTGTCAACGATTACGAAGTACAAATTACGCGGAATATTCGAATATTTTTAACAAGTGTGAGAATTGTGATCTGTTAATCCCTTGCACTACGATAACACTCGTTCTATGAATTACGATCTAAATTTGACAGAACTGGATACCGCTGACGAGAAAATTTAATTTGACCGATAATATCAGCTTCGTACTATAACATTGAGGACTGCTAAACAAAAATTGTCCATAATATTCGAATAAATTTGTACGTAACGTAATAAGTAATCGATGATAAGCTAACGCTAGCATACGCAAGCAATAAAATAATCGCAACGCAAGGGATTAACGACAGCTCGCGTAAGTATGGTAAAAGAATTGTAGAAGAATGGGTTAAAGTGTCGATAATTGGATAATATCTATCGACATTTTCTCCGCGAGTATTTTTATACGAATTTCGTTTCAAGTTCCTCCGCGTTCCGTACATTTTCCTTGCGCGATCATATTTATGCGCGCGGCGGCCATAAAAGCGCTGCACCGGGGATTCTTATCGGCTACTTCTTCGAAAACTTTCGGCCAGGGGGAGAAACATTAAAAGTGACGGGAACATCAGTATCAGATTTACGTCGCCTTAACTCGACGGCGATGTATCTTGCAAAGTTGAGACCTATTTGTTCACAGGCGGAAGACACATTGTCCGAGTTGGGAAATACGTCTTCCGCGAGATTGCAAGTTTCCCCCCGCAGCTCGCAATCTCGCCATAAGTTGCGAGTATAAATTTGGAATTGTTCCCGAGATATTGCGCCCTAATAAAGGCAACAATCGGTGCAAAGGACCCGAAGCCTTTTGCGAAATTAGTCGAACACCGTTCTTTATATTAGTTATCGTATGTTCTGCGAATTCGTTCTTTTGTAAATGGATATTTTAAAGTAGCGGATGCTCAATGAGAGGTAATTTCACCCTCTGAATAGTAATTATCAGTGGACTGCGGATTTTTACGCAGCTATGGGAAATTTAGACGAGTCAAAAGGCGCAGAGTACAGATAAGAGAAATATATAAACTACGAGGAATTAGAAATAGTGTTTTTAGAACTTTGAGGAAATTATAGGGTTCAACGAGAGGAGGAAAAAATGTTGAAAGATTTGTTTCTATTTGTATTGTTAAATTGAATTATATTTTAAGGGAAGTTACTTGAATTTTACATTGTTAATTATACAACGATTCTTGGCTTAATTATGTTTCTGTAGTTTTGTAAAATGTTTCCTAGTTTCCAGACATGTATACAGAAATTCTAATTAACATGCACAATTTTAACGTACCATTTTTATATCGAAGGCCTTTGGTCTTGAAATTATGAAACATTTGTAAAGCAAAAGTATCGCGATTTAATTGACGAAAAATTCTACGTTGCAGGATCTGCACGACAATACTAATAAATGTCTGCACGACATTTTTCTGGTACTTGATACGAAATCGCTCTTAGTTTGAATATTGTATCGATTTTTTACGGATTACATGTATTCTGTACATTTTCGGCTAGCTAAATCCCCCATAAATGCATAAACCAAACTATAAGTCTATTTATCGCTGACAAAACCACAATATTGGGTCCCAATCAGCGCTTCGACTCCGCAAAATCGATCCCTATTCGATTTCGGTAACGAGTGCGATAAAATGATTCGCCGCGCGTTGCTGCAAACTGCGTGATTATTAAAAATAATTAAAAGTATGCTCTTGTGTTCGTTGCGAAGAGATTCGTTACGCGGCGCAACTATAACGACCCTGTTGTTTCGTATTTTTAACGGGAAGCCTCCCCATTTTTAATTTCAATTCAACCAATTTGTTCCACATATCGCCATTTTCCCCGAATTCAATTTTCAATTCCGGAAACAGCTTCCCGTTAATACAAATAGTTACTCGCGTTGTTCGTAATTGATTTCCAGCTATGTTTATTTCCACGGCCCCATCAACAAGTATTCCTTAACGCTAGATTATTGCTCCATTCGTAATTACTCGTAAAACTTGGTTAAATTTTCGTGGACGCATTCTCGCAAACTTCGCGTGATTTTCTATTAAAAGAGTAATTCGACATTTATTTCCATTGCATTATATTATCGGGTGCGTCTCCAGTTTCGATAGATTTCACTATAAATTGACAGCCCGTGTAATTTTACTAGAAATTATTTAGGTATTCGATCAAACAGATTTATACCGTTGTTTTTAATTACTTTTAAAAGTTGTATTAGACAGTTGTAAGATTATTAGAGAAGATATTAAGTTGTAAGACGCAGAAGACACTTACGTTTCTTCAAAAGCACACATCTAGCTTTTTATAAAAATATCGAAGTACCATCAAAACATTTGCACGCACCTAATATTTCACTATGCGCGTCCAAAAAGCAACTCCTGTTTTAGCGGAGGGAAAAATAATCCTCCTACTTTAATTTCCTTATTATTAATAGAAGATAGTCTAGAATAGCCTGGAATACTGTACAATAGTAAACAGTAGTATAAAATAATTTACAATTTCGCGCGTTCAAAGAGCCAACCCCCTTTCCCTTTAACCTTAAACCCTTTTCTAACGAAACGATCAACTTTTGCGCGAAGTTAAAAATAATCCCAATAAATCTCATTAGCTTATCGGTAACACAAAGTAGTATAGAATGTCTACAAAATAGTATAGAATAATTTGAAACATCGCAGAACAGCGTAACATGGAATTTAACGCGTTCAAGAGTCCCTTCCCTTCAACGTTAAACATTTTTCTGTCAGAGTAGACGGCTCATCGGCGGAGCTGGGAAAGAAATCCCGACAATCTGATTTAAATTTATGAGCTGTTCATCAAGTTGGAGCGGTTCGTTTGCGTTTTGTTAAGCGAACACAAGAGCAGCGGGCCCGCACCCTCGCTTTTCATCGTCGAGGCATCCCCGACCTCGGAATAATCGATGAGTCGATCGAAAAAGGGTGTAGGAGTGTGGGGGGCAAAGAGAAGGGCAAATAGTTACGTTCCCGGGGTTATGACATCGTTCCGGTCTTACGATCTTCCTCCGCTTCCACCGTAATACCTTCAACTCATCTCGGAAAGTTCCGGGCATCGTTCCTTACAACTGTGACGTCGTAATCGTCAAATCCTTAGAGAGGGGGGGGGGGGGGGGGGGAAAAAAGAAACGCGGCCGCGTTTCGCGTTAACAGCTCCGACAGGAGGGCTCTGATAGATTTCTCTCGTTCGCGCCGGGGGTAAACCTTTCGCTTTATGGTGATTGAAAGCATAATGGAGGCGGCGAAAGGGGATCGCGGCCCATTGGGAAACGAGAAATCGCGCGTAGCGAAAGCGTCGATTAGCCTTTGATTCGCTGAAAAGGTGACGGTGGTAATTAAGGGGAGACTTTAACGAGTCGAGGTCTGTTAAAAAAAAGGATTGCCGGATCGGTGGCGTAGAATGGTGCAACAGATGCGCAGAGCTTGGCGAATTTGAGGCCGTTCCATTGGGCCGTTGTACGCGAAATGACCGGACTTCTTTACTCGTTTGTTTATTTATTCACGGGTGAGAAAGAAGTAGGCAACATAAGGTAATTTCGTACGTTTAGAGGGAAGCTGCGTGCAACGCTAGCCACGTGCTTTTGTTTGCAGATTTGATTGATACAATTATTGGACGTATAGAGGCATTTTTATGATGAAATATGGAATAATCGCGTGTTTCTAGCGTAAGGAACACTAATATTGATAAAATAGTAATGACAACTGATTGGAATAGGACAGCCTAACTTAGAAGACAATAGAATTATAGATTATAGAAGACAATGCGTAAGAATTTACGCTGTTCTTCGAACGTTTAACCATTCACCAGTCAAACGAACGGTTTTCAAATACTTGATTTAAGATTCTACATTCATCGTTATCTCTCTCTCGTTCGTTTAACTTTACGACAATTCTTTTACAAATTTCGTTCCTCCATTTGCTTTTATTTTCGACTCGGAATGATCCGTCGACTAAATACACGTGAAATGCCGGTATGATTAGTGTTAACATGATATCGGGATCTATCCCGTGACTTAAACGAGACGTCTAGTCGCGCTGGAAACGAGAAAGGGGTAGTTTTTCACTATCAAAGCCATTCTTGGTGGGAGGTGAATTTATAAGGTCGGCGACGAGGCGGCTCATCCTCGTTAAAGCGAGGCTCTCTCGTCGCGACCGACCACCTGGAGAATTTCTCACAGATATAGGGAAATTTATCGCGGCCCGATATTGCCGGCACTGAGCCGGCTCGATAAAGGCCGCCACGACATCTCGCCGCCACCCTTTCGCGCCTCGGCTTTAAAGTGTTTCCACTGGCGGCGTTATTAACCCTAGTATACCTCTTGCTGGTATTACTGTTGGAACCGCCCCTCCTGGCTCACCCCGTCTCGTTCTTCAACCCCCATTGTCGTCGGCCCTCCACCAATGCTTACATCGACCCCTGCTCGTCGACCATTATTATTTCCACTAGGCGAAACGTGTAGCCTGTCGCTGTCGCTGTCGCGGACAGCTTATTGTTACAGCTCTTTCACACGGCGAAACTTGCATCGCGATATTCGTCCGATACGGTAGACGTACCGCGTATCGCCGCTTTAAGGTTCGCTCGTATCTTTATTCAACTATTTTAGACACTGATTAATCCTACAAATTGTTCCAGTTTGGAGAATAATATTGTCCAACGTCTCCTTTGTTTATGAACATTCTTTTTTATACGTTCTCATCGTTATTCCGTAGTCCTCAAGTGTAGTTAAACAATGCTGTACTTTTAAGGTGCCACTGGAAGTTTAATTCGACGACCACTTTGTTAAAAATTGCCAAGCGTCCAGTGCTTTACGAATCCAAGCACGCGTAGGTAATGAAATAATTGTAGGGCAATGGATGAATCGTGGATGACCGCGTATAGTAATGGCGCGTGTTGGTTAGGGGAGAAGCGAATGATTTGCAAAGACGCGTCGATGAAACGTCGGCGGACGCGAATTCGCCGGGTGGCTCGTAAACGTCACGGCGAGGACGTCTAATTTGCCAGCAAACAGGCTATGATATCGTAGTAATGTTTGGATATTGTGCCGGGCAGCAATTGCACTAATGGACCAACCGGGTAATTAGTTGGATCGGGATACCGGTATTACTTCGGTGGTCGATCGAAGCGGTCGAGGCAACCAGCAATTAGTACATTGGCCAGCCACCGGCTCTTTTACGCGTCAATATTACACGGCCGGGCAAGATTCATTTTACCCATTAATATAAAACGCGCGATCCACCCTCTTATCGCCGGATATCTGGTTACTTTCGTCGGCACTCTTTCTTTCGCTTCCTTTTTTTTTTCACTCCCCCTCTCTCATCGATCCAACGGCCGCCACTTTTTTCCTCCGTGAATTACGGACTCTCCGAAATACCAGCGTAATTTACTCGCATTGCGGAACGCGAATTTTGCGACACCGTTCAGCAGGTTAAAAGAGACGCAATATTTGTTTTACACTTGGTTTACGGAACGCGTCGCGTTCACGCCGTTTCAGATTTCATACCTAAACGTATACGGACCATAAATATTATTTTTCAGTACTTTATGTTAACTTCGAATAATACAGTGGTATGAATATGTATTCTGCGTGCGTCTCTTCATCATCACGCTTCTACGTTCGAATATTTATACGCTGTCTACGTATTTTTTCGGAAGTCTGTCGACGTGTACACGTAACGTCCGTGAACCTAGTGTTAAACAACTTTTTTCGACGAGTCTCATCCATTTCGAGATATCGAGGAAAATGCGTGTTTTTGGCCCCGTTTTCTATCATTTCACAACATTTATTTCCGCAATTATTTGCATCCAAATGCAAAGGAGTCACTTGAACCCTTCTGGTAAAAGTACGTGTTCAAGAAAGGGCAGTAAAAACAGTGTTAATTCGTGTGATGCGTAATCGAGTAACAGCGAATTGTTTATTCGTCGTTATTGCGCTACAATTTTATCGGAACGATGCTCCACATTGATTTAGGTTACGATTGCAAATAAAAAGGTTATCGTACAGCATCGAAATCCAACGATAGACCATCCCCAAGGTGCGTTAACCCCAGTATATCAATTTATAGTAACGAGTATAGACAAAGAAGGGTCGGAAGTTTACCTTTGACCTGGCTTCTGCGCATAAATCAGAGTGGAATGAGTTTTCCGGCTTACGGAATCGCATTGTCCTTGTGCGATCGAGAGCACCGCCGGGACACGCAAGTAAGGGAGCTCTTTCGGTATCGTAAAAGGGGAACCCTTACGACATTTTTATACGACGTGGTCAAGCCCATATCTTATTCCCGCTGGAAGGTTGGGCCGGTTTCAAAAGGGAAAACGTCGATACAGAATCCCTTGGATTCTCCGTTAAGCGAGAAACGAGACCGTAGAATTCTGTGTTATTGCTTTCCTACGATATCTAGGATTCAGATTGATTCAAAGTTACTACCCACGTTACGCCCTTTCTCTTCTTTTTTTTTCTCTCTCTCTTCCCAAGTTGCTGTTTTTCGTCCCATTTTTCTAACACTCCCGGAATCATCCTATGTTTTCCTTTTTATGTATTATATATTAGGCGTATTAACAAGCAAACACACCTAATATTATTAATATAAAGTAGTATCCAAAATACGATATATACAGGGTTGTTAAAAATGATCGTCGACGTTTCATCGCGCGTCGCAAAAGAATATATAAAGTGTTAATTGCACGTTCCAAAAGTGTATAAAGTATTACGTGCGCGTCCGAAAGAATACTTAAAATATTCACTGCACGTCCCAAAAATATATAAAGTATTTATTACACGTGCCAAAAAATATACGAAATATTCGAAGTAAAGTACGAGCTGTTGAATTTTGGGAACGAAACAAACCTAAAGTAGCTTTCTCTATTTTGTTAACCATTTCAGTGCTATGTACGCGTATACTAAATATTATCAATGCTTCAGATAAACACAAATTTAAGCAAACGAAGAATATTTTATTTAACGTTGCCGGAAACTAGTCAGTGATTATATTGTAATAGTAACTTTAATCAACTCTGTAGCATACAATTTATACAATCGAAACAGTTACTTGTGAACAAATTCGTCTGAAGCTTAAGATAATGAAATGTTAGATTGCTGTTAACTTAAACTTCCAAGTATTAAACTTCCAAGTTGGGAAATGAAGA
This sequence comes from Eucera pruinosa, assembly GCA_028830335.1. NCBI lineage: Eukaryota > Metazoa > Arthropoda > Insecta > Hymenoptera > Apidae > Eucera > Eucera pruinosa. Next base: position 1,188,652 of record JAMYCR010000014.1, read on the forward strand.
TAGATATGTTGTACCGTATAAAATCTACAGGGCGTATATACATATATGCATTTCGTAGTCAAAAGGTTAACAGCATTAATTGGTAGCATAAAGCAGCTTATATTTTTCATTCTGCCCGTGAGAAAGTGCAAACTTAACGCTATAACACTGCAGTCAGAATTATATTCGTTCTCTTAAAACAAGAGGAATAATGATTAAATACGATTTTCCAGAATGCACGGTTAAGATGGGAATTAATAACTCGGTCGAACGTTTTATTCAATCTACCTCTCGTCATTTCTACCGGGGCTCCCCGAAACACATAAAATGGCAGTCCATCAAAACGTCCCCTTCACAAAGGGGGAAGTTTTAAATACCGCAACGGTTACAAAGCACGCCAAGCACAGAAACAAAAGCCCCTTTCCAGCGTATTAATTCCGAGGAAATCGTGGCCCCTTAAGGGATCGCCGCTTTCAAAATGCCACGCGAGACCCTCCATCTCCCCGCGTGCTTGCTCGCCAAATTTATTCTCGTCATTTCCTTGCTCGTTCCTCTTTCGCAAATGCCTTACCTTCTCCACCTTCAACGACAAGTTGAAAAGTCGCTAAATACACGCACACGCTGTTCGTCCACGACAACGAAGCAGACAAGTATAATAATAATACTTTACCGGTTTCCTTTCGGATTACATGTGTTCCGCTTTATTAACACGCTACATAATCTTATTACAATTCTATACGTGTGTACTATTCTGTCACGGAAAGAAGGCAAAGCTTGTTTGCATTCCCACTCTTGCTGCAGTCCACTGATTCGCCTATAAACACAGGCAGTGATCGCTATTGACCGAAGACGCTGTACGAATGTAAACAAGAAGCTGTGACTTCTTTCCGTGAAAAAATAGTACGATATCGTACTCTATTTCCTTATCCTAAAAATGACCGAAACACATGTAGCTTGTCGGCTGTATAAAATGTCACGTATTAAACGAAAACGGTAAAACACAGATTGTAGCCTGAAATGCAATCTTGACTTTTACTTACGGTCCTAAGCACTTTTATTCTCGGGCTTTAGGGGCGATAGGGAGGACAGTGGAAGATACAAAGACTCGTCCGCCTTCTTTTCGCGGACAGACGCGAAACGCGCGCGTGTGGAAAGGTCTCCGCCATTGGACGCGTAGCGAGGGAGTAAAATTGGACACGTATCCATTAAAGCGAGACCGTAAAAGCGGCATCCGGTAAGCCGTCCGCAAGCTTCGGAACCGAGTCGCGGGAAATAACGACCCGGCGACGTTATGAAGCTGTCGGGGAATACAGTTGCGAATTATCATCGGGCCAGCTGCCTCGATTTGTAGGGGTTGCAAAGGGTGATAATGGTATTCCTGGTGTCTCCGGAGGATCGGCGAGATACGAGGCAACCGGAGGGGGAAACCAGAAAGGGGGATCAGAGTGACACGGAAGCTTAAAACGTGAGCTAACACGCGGGGATAGGTCGAGTTTTTTCTCCTCCTTTTGGTGCGTGAAAAATGGCTAGCGTCTCGGAGGGCCAAAAGAAATTTACTCTCCCTTAGGGAGAACGCCGACTGAGAAAGAAAAGGAACACACACACACATACATACAGGGGGGGGGGGGGGGGGGGGAATAAATTGGTTTGTTACGTAAACAAACTGTTTGCAACCCCCTAGCACCGTTCCCCGTCCATCAACCCCCCGGCACGGGCTCAAAAATAAATATATTCGCATTAGTCTCCCCACTCCTTTCGCCGTATCTTACGCGGCGCTTTGAATAAGACGCGATATAAATGCGCCCCGTTCCAAGAGAAAGAAGAAAGGGAAGGGGGATACGCGGTGGTTCTCTTTCTTCTTCTTTTTTCTTTCTTTTTTTTTTAGGGTGGGCTTCGGAGTTTGCGATACGTCGCGCGACTCACTCGACTCTCACTCCTCTTAGACACGCGGCGTTTCTTTTCTTCTTCTTCCCTCGTTGCGCTGCTTCCATTTGGAAGAGTATTTGTTTCCCCCTTTATGCGTCTTTCCTGGCGTTTTATTTGTCACGCGGCGAGCTTTGAGGAATAATGAAATGCCAAGCCTGCCGCGGTTGCCTCGGTGAAAAGACGTCGGCAGGGAAACGTGGTACAGATTTGGGTCGTTTGGGAACCGAACGCTGAAGTATATTCGATTCTCTTGCCGTGGAAGAATGGTTAATTATTTATAATCTTACCGCGCGTAATTGATTCGGTTGCTGTCAGTTTCGTTTCGCGTTGGTTATTCGTTACTTCGATTCGTTTCGTTTACTTTATTTATTTATCCGTTCAATGTTATACTAGCCTTTCATTGTCGCTATTCGTATTAATTGCAGTGTAGTATATGTATGTGAATAATAATAGAAACGCTATTGTGCTATGGGAGAGGAATGCATACGATTAACAAACGATGCCTTCATCTTTTAGAACCGTATATACGTCCGTTGCGAAAGAGTTGACCTACTGTATTCACCTGAACGAGGAGAGTCGCGTGTCTGACTAATGAGGTCTGACATCACTTAATCACGTAGAGGCAACGCATAATCGTCCAATCTCTCGCGGGAATGAAACGTTGCATAAAACCGTTTTAAAAATTGCAACAAAATCCCCGTATCGCCTTTTTATAATCAACCCGAAGAAACGAGAATTCTTTGTCGGATTAATACGACCCAATACTACTTAACGCGTTCGCTATCGCGTCACGGATAAAGAAACGGTATCACAGTGTTATTTATTAGTCATTTTAATTCATTTCCTTTACCTTAAACGTTCATTTATTTAAAAATATTTATTCAACGTTACGTCGTGTTATTAAAATTCAATTCCGTTATAAAGACCGTCGTTGTTACGTCGCAATGCCTCCTCGTACGCGTACAAGTTTATCGGTAAGCTAAAAGATCCGTAGCCTAGCGATGGAACGCGGACTCGGTATCCTTTATCCTGTAAACATTTCGGTATCGGCGAAGCCTACGTCATCCATCGAGGCTTGGAAGCGTGGTGGGGGAAATAGGAGTCTCTCGTGCTATTGCGAAAATTCTTATGGCGATTTCGAGACGAAAACCGGTTGGTGATTCAGAGCAACTTACTTTTGACGTGACGTTTCACCCGATTTTCGGAATCGGTTCCCCACTCCAACCGCAGTGGAAGGGATAGAGAGACGACGCTGTAAACGTGTATCGGACCTCGATCAACGCGTACGCGAAATTCGTTCTCCGAGCATAAGAAGCTTCGTATTAGGAACGCAAGTAGAATACGACGTATGGTATCTAGGGGATGAAAAAGCTCCCTATCTAGATCTCGTTTCTTTAATTTTACTCAAGTAAAAATCGGACGTTGCACAACGTGCATTTCTTTACTAAAACAAACGCGAGTTGTTTGTTTGATTGATATGGTCTAATGGTACTCGTGGAAGCGGCGCTTTACGCTTCTGCCCATAATTCGACTCGTTTCGCTCATTTGCGTTAAAAGGAGCGAAAGGATAATTATTTAACTTATTTAGTTACGTTGCGTTATTAACGTTTGGTTCTGTTAGTTTCGAAGAGCAACACGCCGAAAGGAAAATTGAATGAGACGCTCGAATAATCTCCCCCAGGCGACGTGCCATTCGTCGCTAATAATTCGTATGCTAATCGAATTGCTATTTAATGAAATATCGCGCTTAAGAAATCTGCGAATTAATCTATAACGTGTACAGCCGGAGCACGGTTCCGACGTTGATGAATAGTGTTGCACATTCGGTGACACACACACGCGTACACGTGGAACAGCCACGAACGTGTTAATTGCCTTAATCCAGTATTCGCTTGTATCTATATCCTGACGGGCAGAAGATAAATTACGCGCGCGTCGTTTTGGCGCCAATCATGCGAATACCATTTCCTCGATCCGGCGAACCGCCGTTGGCTCGTGTTACCAGCCGCAGAACGTCAAAAATAATTCCCAACGATCAGCCTACCTCTCGTTACCATGTTTCGCGTCCCATTTGTACGCTCATCTTTTAACGATCGGCGTGAAAAAAAAAAAACAAGAAGAAGAGTGCCGGGCAATCACCATTGTCAGGATGAAACGACTGAGTAACCGCGAGAGCTAAAAGCTCGCTGCCATTTTCGCCAGCTATAATAAACCTTCTTCCCCTAAATATCACGTGCTTTCCGACGGTTTTATGGAACTTCTTGAAAAGCGGGGTGATTTAATGCTGTACCCTGATGCAAATAATTAGCCAACAGTGGCTTTGTTTTACAGCTGTGGCTCGAGGCGAGATATTTGGGGAAAAATGGGTTTTGATGTTTTTAACTACGACGCGGCTCTTCGAAATTGGGGATAATAGTATAGCGTAAGTAGTATAGCATAGTGTAATAGTATAATTGACTAGAACTGATGTTTATGCACGTTTGGAGAGCTTCAGGTTGCGAACAATTGCAAATTGCGCGCAATATGGAGAAATATATAAAATACTCTAATGAGCAAAGTTAAGGGATGAAAAAATAGTCAATCTTTGAGGTGCTGTAATTTCGTGAAGTAGCATCGTACGACGATTAACTTAGGTTTATTTTAAAGCTTGAAATCTCTACTCTTAGACAGGTAAACAGATGTTTTCCGAAAATTTTCTTACTTTGAAGAATAGAGCGAAAAACTGAAGAGTAATGCTCTTGTAATTTCAACGAGAAATCTACATTTTTCGGTATTTTTTAAGAGGTTCTCATTATTTGCGCTTAAGATTTGCAACGCAAAAATTTGAAAAAATTCTCTAACATGCGTCACAGTATCTGCAATGAACGATAAATGGTGCAACCATAATTTGGTTCAAGGACACCTTTCATCCCCTTATCCAGCTAATATCCACTCTTTTAGTCATCCACTCATCCAGCTGAATATACTGTCTAAACATTAGGTGTATGCTAAGTAATCCACTATTTCCAATCGAATTGACAAACTTCCTTTATTAAATAATCAATCCTTCTTCCTTCAAAGAGGAATTTTTTCCTGTTCCAAAATCACAACAAATTGTCACGGAATAACAACAATTACACTCAAGACAGAGTGTCGATTTACTTCCCTTAAAAATGAACCAGCCGAATTAGATAGAAAGAAAGAAGGTAGATTATACCTTGGTTCGCGCGATAAACCCATAAATATTTAAATACGCGAAAGTTTCGGGTCCGGATAAACTCGCGACGGAGCAATTTCCTGCGTGACAGCCTAAAGACGACTTGTCTTTGCTCTCCGACTTCCGGTCGCGTTTCTTTCGCCTCTTTTTGCCGCATACCAGCAACTCCGTTCGCGTGGCTACTTTTCCCCCGTTTTAACTTCATCTTCTTACCGCGTTCTCATCGTTTCCTCTGTCGCCACGCCGCCGCGCCAACAGAGGAAGGGAGGGGGGAAAAAAGAATCCCTTTTGCGGAGAGCTGCTGGCTACAAGCGAAAGGAAAAACCTCCTGTCCGGAGGTTTGTCCCGGCTCGAGGAGCGGAGGAAAAACGAAGCTTGCCTTTTATGACTGCTATCCATCCACCCTGCCAGATAACGAGCAAATTAAAACGCATCCTTTCGCCAGCCTTTCAGGGGCGCTCGTAATTCCTGTGCTACGGAAATCAACCTTTCCGCGAGTCGTTTAAATGCCGGCTCTCCGCGTTCGCTGCTGCTGACTTCATCCTGACAATTGTAATCTCTACTCCGTCGGCGGAGTGAAAAGACTGCGGAGAAAACGGCAAATAATACGGGAGGAGATTTTCGCGTAACGCAATAGATAGATTAGATGTCGGGCTGAATCGCGTTGCAGGCTTGTTGGAGGAAAATTTGTTAATAGTTACACAATATGTAATAATTATCCGATAACTACATATCTAATAATCTCGCGTTACAGGAGGAAAATTTGTTAATAATTTAGAGTGCGGATCTTTCGATAAATTCATGCTCTTACAATGGTAATTAAAGGAATGGGGCCGAATAAAATTATAATTAAAAATAGGAATTATAATAATTGCACTCTTTAGATATCGTGACGAACCAATTTTAAGTAGCAAATTAACAGTCGTACAAATTTCACCGAACAAAAGATCGCATACAACGATTTATCTTTTTATAGCATCGCCTTATTCAAACTCTCATCAATCGAGAGCTATACTTTCTCTTCGATTCATTCCTTATTATTAGAGTAACTTCGAAGCGTCTCGCTATTTCGGTTTAACCGATTCTTTACCATTTCGTGTTATCGTTTGTTGAGTAATCTCTATCCAACCACGAGTGAAGTGAATATTTGTATTCGAACGGGTATATCACGTAACTGAAATCAACCAAACTAAACTATTTTCCCAACCTCGCCTGTTCAAATCGCGAACGCTCCATCGACGCGAAAAATACTGCCGGATAAAAAAAAAACGCTTGCGATCAGAGGTGTTTCGTTCTCGCTGCAATCGCGCAAATTTTTCCCCGCCAACTTCATTCATATTCATGCGAACGCTCTAGCGTAGCGCTGAAACTCTATGCGAGGCGACACTCGGGCAAAGCTGCGTCACAGGGTGAACTTTGCCTCACGGTATTCGCCGCGTGGAGGAACTTCAAACAGCTCCGACAATGCATCTCGGACAATCGAGATGCTGCAGCGACGACGCGACGCGCCTTTAAATTCACGCTCTGATGTTTCCTTCCTCTTCGACGCGTTCATTTGTTCCACTCGAATTTTGTCGGGAGAAAATTATTAGCGCGCGCGCAGCTCCGTCCCCTATCCTCTCCGTCGTCGCGAGTTAGGTCCTGTGAATTCCGTAACGCGCAAACAGGCCTCGGATATTTCGTAGAGGTAACCAAGGGTTGCAAGACAGTGGTGTTTTGTAAAATGAGTATTGAAGACGGAGTGGGTGTTGAAACTGATCTCTATTCACATGTTTCAAAGATATTCCCGAAAACTGAGTGTGGCGGCTCTCCTGCACCCACCACTAGAAGGATATACGAAATAGGACTTTCTCGAAAGCACTCGTCCATATATATGTGAAGCTATGGAGAGGGGATAGAATAGGAAAAAGGAAGGGTGTTGCGTTTCGTCCTGGGCCTGATAGTGGACTCATCAGTGCGGCTACCTAGCAGGCCCTGTCTTAGACGTTGGGATATATGAAGGAAGGTTAAAGACAGAAAATATATGTATACGGTCGAGATAGGGACAGAATTATTGTCTTCTTAAGCTTCTAGGCGGCACTAGGCCCCAAGCTTTGCTGTACCAAGGCGTTAGCCTATACCAGATAGTTGGAACGAGTGCTTTCGAGAAACTCCTATTTCATATGTCCCTCTAGTGGTGGGTGCAGGAGAGCCGCCACATATATACCGCCTTTAATCTTCCTTCTAATATCCCAACGTCTAAGACAGGGCCTGCTAGGTAGCCGCACTGATGAGTCCACTATCAGGCCCAGCACGAAACGCAACACCCTTCCTTTTTCCCATTCTATCCCCTCTCCACAACTCCACACTGAGGTTCCAGTAGTGGGAGCAGTCTTTTATAGTACTTTACTTGGTTATTCGAGTGGGGGTAGAGTTGGGAGTTCAGGTGGTTGTTGGTCGCGATTAGTCGGAGCCCCGTCATAGGGATGAGTCAAAACCTTATCTAAAGGACGAGTCTAGGTCTCGTCGCACTGTCGTGCCGCGGCGAGAATTTTCAATTTCGGAGCTGCTATACCGGTGGAACACGGTAATCGTGGGAACGTTGCGTAAATCTTTGGCAATCGATGGATTCGGTGGAGCAGATTGAACAGCGAATTCCACTCTTACGGTTCTCGTGTCAAGGAGCACTTAAGAGCCGGCGCTGACGTGCAATCGATGGCTTACGAGGCGCGCCGGCAACTTTGTACACGATTCGGTCAATTCGTTGTCCCAATCTTCGCTTGCCAAATGTCTCAATCCCCTTTTCCATCGCGCTCCGTTTCCGTAGAAGAGAAGCGAGGCTGTCAAGAGATTCCGAAACACGGCCAACTACAGGGAATGTAAATACGGACGACGAAATAGATTACAAAACTGTTAGCCAGTTAACACTTTTACTAGCAACTTACCTTAACGCTAGAATCACCGAAGCACTCAAAATAACTGGGGTACAAATATATCGGGAAAATTATATCAATTTGCAGTAGTTCATTTTTTAGAATATTCCGCGGTAAATGAAGCTTTGTCGTATCTGAATCGTATGTGGCTTGCAAATATATACCATTTTTATTTCTTTGCTTTAAATAAGTATAGTTTAGTCGTCGGTGGTTCTAGTGTTAACATTCATTGGCAGTACTTATATAAGACTGCTTGATTCAAGCGGAAATTTGCTGCATTTTTCGGACAGGTTAAATAAATTCCTATTCGAGATTAAACTTGGGTAACTTTTAATAAAATAGATTCGTCAATCCGTTTAAAAATGATTACTTAAAAATAAATAAATAATGAAATATGATTACTGTGTTACAGTGGATTGCTTATCGATACACCTAGTCGTATCAAACATTCTTCCAAACTTTCAATTTTTCTTTTGAACTTTATCCGATAGAAGCTGATCAATTGTATTCAATTATCCCTATTTTCCCTATTACATCCCCTATATTGTAATCCCTATTTTATTGCATTAACCTGATTGTAGCGCAAGCCGTCGAATTTGGAATATTACGTTCTCCAATTCGCAAACGGCACCCATAAAATCTTCTCGCGATATACTTATTGTATTTAAAGAAATAAAAGCGAATCTATGTCGAGTCTTTGTCGCAAATCTCGCAGAATATTCGTAGAATCTCCGAAGCTTCCAGCGCTGTATCTTTAATCCTAAATCTAATTCGCAATGCTGCAGCAACTTATTCGATTTCATCGAGTAACAGCGTCGTCGCCTTTAACGGGTTAATTAATTAAATTTCCGCAAAAAAAAGAACAACGCATTCATAAGGATGTAGTACAATAAAATGGAGTTTTCGCCGGAGTCCGCCGCTGGAATTTTAAAGAGGGAAAAACAAAGAGTGGAAGTTGACGCGGTGGACTAATTACACGCGGATATAAAACGGAGGTGGGAAGGGGGGGTAAGTCGATGGTGTTGCGTGGAATAGAAGCTGGCCCGGTGATCCTGGTCGAATCCTCTGGCTCTACAGACTGCGAGCGTGTACGAATTATAATTTCCGGGCACGCGACAGCAAGCCGATCCTACGGATTACTAGCAGCGACAGTGTGGTCAGCCGAGCGTGCACACCGAGCGCTTGCACGCCGGGGTATGGGGTCGGCCGGTTCGTACCGTGAATTTTAACCAAAAGGGGGATTTACCTCTCGCCACTCTCGTTGCGCCCCAGTCTTCACCTTTCCGCGGCGTGGAATTTCCGCTCGATATCCGTGCTTTGATTCGCCCCGCTGCTCTCCGCTTCCTCTTCAACCCTCTCCGCTTATTGTCCTTCGTCGCACGTCGCCCTCTTCGAATGGATAATTATCCCGATTTACGGTTACTTACATGGGCTAAATTATCCCGCGTACTGTCACTGTTCCTGTACCTGCAACTTGAATTCGTTTATTTAATAGCAAAAGGTTTCGGAATGAATGAAGGTTGAATTGGTTCATATAGAATTAGGGAAACTTGAACGTTGTTCTTTGATACAATTTACGAATGTCTCCATGGCGGAAACAGCAGAGTGCAAAGGGTTAACGAAACGTGAAAAGTGAGGTAATTATGTGATTGCATTGGCAGTGTCTGATTTGTGTGAACGTGAGATTTGTTTATTTATTTATTCGTTTGTTAACGGGAGCAAACAATGAAGATTAATCGTAAGAGTTTAAGCAACGCGATACGCGAGATTTCAAGCTAGCGGTAGTAGAAAAGAAGTCGATGGATTTGTACAGTACATGTTGACATTCTTTAGAATCGAGTTGAGACCATTGTTAATACCATATAGCGTAGTATAAGCCTTCTCTAGCAAAAGAGTTTGGTGTCGAATAGCCGTGAAAGACGTGGTAAACTTAAAGGACTCCAGTACGTGAGAACAATTCACAATACCATTAATTACATACATTATAAGCGAAATGAAGTCCAAGTAAAATACGACGTTTCTCAATAGATAATAAATTTAGATCAGACAGGAGTCGAACATACGTATGGTCATCGATTGCCATAGGACGAGATTCATACGAAAAGCACATAAACGAGATAGATCAAGGCAAGCGGCAGCCTATCGCTTGACTCGTACTACTTGCTCGACTCGTCAGTCTCTCGTTCTCACTTGCTATTTATGTCTACGTTCCACGCATTCGGCTAAACGCAAAGTGTTGTAAAATCAGTTTATTATATAATACATTAACGTATTAAATAAGAATGGATTCGCGTATACAGTCTATAATGGAATAAGAATAAGTAAAGAGCTATAAGATACTTTAAACATTCTGCCTTGCACGCAACGACAGTGACAAGTGTGTCTTTCGACTCTCGGCTATTAACTAAACACAAGGGCGAAAAACCAAAACCCTTGTCCGCACCACGGACAACCCCTCGACAAGGCACGGCTTAAGATGCCTGAAAAATGAGAACCATAGGCCGTCGATGCTTGACACATGTGACATCATCGTTGCATTCCAACACAAAGAACGTAGGACTATAATAGATGTCCCACGTACTGTCAGTGGCCCTATAATCGACCCTTTTAATCGTTCATTTAATAGCAAAGTAACGTACGAAGAATCGTAAGTAAACAAACTTTGATATCAAATTTAGACTTCGGTTTAATTAACAACACATTAAGAAAATATATTGAATCTTGTCAAATGTTTAAAGGGGAATTAATATACATTCCAATCTGTAAACAATCGTTAGATAATCAACGACGAAGAAAAATCTATATCTAATAAGCTTCAGTCGATGGTAAGAAATATGTAAATATTTGCATGCATACAATTCCCAAATAATAATAAGAGTTATCGTTGTCCGTGCATCGGAAACGCTCGTCGATTCGAAGGTGCGATAGGGAAAGGGTTAAAGAAAGAGCGGCAGAGTTGCTCGCAACACGGGATCTCTCGTTTCTCGTTCAGCATGCAAACACGGGCCCGCCTTGGACGGCTGTTTGCGTTCTCGAGTGCAACTTGTTGCGGTTCCCAATTTCTTTCGCGAGCTCTTCAAAGCTTGTCGCGGGGCTATTCTTCGGGTTAATGTGAATTTCAATGCGGCGAAAGTGTGATTACGGAGGAAACAGGGAGCAGAGACTTGCGCTCTCCCCGAGCAGCCAACGACCATCGAAATTCTAAGAGCGTCTCTCCATTGTCGCCACTTCGATCCTCTTCCCTTTCTTTTTAATCAGCCATTGAAACGCGCGATCGCGAGCAAAAATAACCGGCGGGATTTATATACGCAAGTGGAGGAGGAATAATTGAAGAGCCGCGAAACGCGGTCAGCTTTTCGCTGGAAAAGGACCGTTTAATCAATTTTAAAACGCGCTGCAATTCATACGCGTAATCGAATGCGGTGGCGATTAAAATATTCGCCGCCGATCGCTTGTATTTATATTCGGATACTGGCGGTGATTATTTTAAGTCCGAGTATAGCGAATGTATCGTCAGGTCGGTTGAATTCATTTTGGGAAAGAATGGGATATTGCAATGGATTTCATTAGCGGATGCGTGTACAAATTTTTGACGGATTGCATTACAAATGGATGGCCTGTGTTATTTTCCTAAAAAGTGTTTAATCAATCGTCGCATAGCGGAGCATCGAACGTTTCTCGAAAACTTGAAACTAGTTTTTTTTATACAAACAGTGAAAAGCCATCGGAATATTTAAGTTAGTAATTAACTGAGTTAGTAAACAAATATTATTGAGAAGTCATCGAAACATTTAAATTGATAGGTAAACGAAGGAAACACTGAAAAGCCATGGAAACATTTAAATTGGTAGAATTAGTAGTCAATATTTAACACATAAATTAGTAAGCCGAGTTGATTTCTAAAAAGTAGCTCGCCTAGCCAATTAGATCATTTTTATGGTTTGCATTCAATTTAAGAAAGTTGTAACTTTTTTGGTCTGAATTCGAGAATTTGCATCGCCTAATTATACAAAATATTAATCGTGCCAGCTACCTCAAATCTATCGAAACTTTTGCACTTGTTCGATACTATTCAGGACAAATTTTATGTTACGCGTTGGTTTTCTATCGCTTTGCAATTGAAACGTGGAATAGAATAGAAAATCATCCGATTGAATATTTTTCGGAGCCACTGCGTGAAAATTAAATACTAATATAATGAAAGAAAGTAACGATAAGTACCTAGCTTTAATTAGCTTCGAAGTTTCTTCTTGTTTTGTTATCAAATAATGTTAGGCAATGAAGCTGATTGATTTTTAAACGGAGCCCTTAAATTGTAATATAATAATAACAATGTGAAGCGCGAAGTTTATATTTTTAACGAGAAAATAAGCAGGAACATTTATAATGTATCGGCAATTATTTTAAGAGCCTGTAATTGTATGTATCACCGATCAATCACCGTTTGTTTATTTTCAAAATTTTCTTCCGCTAAAATCGAAGCCCATTAATTTCTCGCGTTATATCGATGCATAAAATATTTCGAAAATTAGCAATAACTCGACGATAATGAGTAGAATGTAAATTCCCGTGTTTATTGACAGAATTAAAGAAACGCAAGCTAAATGAAGGATTGTTTTACCATTGAAATGAAATCACTTGCATTTTGCTCGGAATATTTAGTATAATTTTTTGTTGTATCTATTCACGATTACTGGATGCTGATTTTTATGCAAATTCGTATTTTTTGAGACACGATCAAAGAAATGGAAGCCTAATGGAAATTCATTTTACTCTCTTAACGTTATAATACTCCCTTTACTTTAGCTACTTAATAACATGCGCACGTTTAAGTTCACAAACATCCCCAGTCTTCGAACAAAAGTAACTTCTTTCGTCCAAATCGTGTAAAAGAATGTTCCTAAATAAAAGAGACGTCGAACAATTAAATCACTAATTAAATCATTATATTCAACGTATAAAAGAATGTTCATAAATAAAAGAGACGTTAAACAATTAAATCACTACTTAATTCATTACATTCAACGTATAAAAGAATGTTAATAAATAAAAGAGATGTCGAACAATTAAATCACTACTTAATTCATTACATTCAACGTATAAAAGAATGTTCCTAAATAAAAGAGACGTTGAACAGTTTCTATACGAACCAATTGAAATTTCATTTATTCCGAAACCTTTTTTCTATGAAACAAACGAATTGAAGCGGCTGTTATAGGAACAGTGACAGTACGCTGGTCTTTTATGCTAGTTGCATACAAAGTTACTTTAAGACAACCTTAAAGTGGCATTGATTGGTACGTGTATCGTAGCGTACGTAGAATAATCCCGATGATGAAACTTAAACCCGTGGAAAACTTTGGCTGTTTGGATGTTCGGGGCTCGGTCTCTTACGGAGACAAGACGCTCCAAAGAGACTCCATTGAATCGTGAACTTGCCTGTCCCGGCGGTTTCTCTGCAGCAACCTCGGCAAACGCAGTCGCAAAAGTTCCTTCTGGTAAGCAGAACATCGACTCTGGGCGGTGTGTTCGCCCCCTTGGAACGGAACACTCCATTTGCGGGCTACGATTGACCTGGATAATTGTGCCGGCGAAGCACCTTGTAACCTTATGAATAGATTTCATGTAACTCCAACCCCTTACTTTCGGCTTGTACCTCGAAAGTTAAGACCTTTGAGCCGCGCAGCTGGACAAGGAAAGCAAAGAGACGCGATGCTTTTACCATCGGGATGGAGGAGAGTTTGCAAACGGAAAGGAGAACAGTCGGCGTGTGAAAATTTAATACACAGTGTTTTGGCGCGCGTTTAATAATGCGAAACGTGATCGTTGTTCTGCGATGCTTTTCCGATGTCCCTCAAATGTAGCTACGAATTTTGCCAACAAAATTTGGGTATTTAGTAATGCTATGGTCTCTTCATAATAACCTGCCTTAATTACGTGAAACGGTTTCATCTAAATCCTCATTTTCATGGCAAAAATATACTAGTCAAAGGAAAAAAAGACGTTTGACTATTTTTTAAACTACACTTGAACAGCTGTTAAAGTAACTCAATCTTTAGATCGCCGCCATTTTGAAACGGTTGGAATTTTTTGCATTCGCCTTAGCGTATAAAAAATAGGGAAGCTTTCTCTTTAAAATGCTTTTTGTTTCGTTTAAATCCTATTTTATATTGGAAAAATATGATTGTCGATAGAGAAGAGTACGTTTTTACTATTTCCTAACCAACCCCAAAACATATATTAAAACCTCTGAAACTTTAACTCGCCGCCATTTTGAAACGGATGGAAGTTTTCCAAAACCCTTGCACTGTCATAATCGGTGAACCTTCCCCTTTAAAACCCTTTTTGGTTCACCTAAACCCGACTTCCGGTTGCCGAGATATCATTGTTTAAAGACAAGAGTACATTTTTACTATTCCCTAAACTACACCAAAACTTCTATTAAAAATTCTCAATTTTTACTTCGCCGCCATTTTGAAACGGATCGAAGTATTTAAAAATCCTTGGATTGTCATAATCGGTGAACCTTCCCCTTTAAAACCCTTTTTGGTTCACCTAAATCCGTCTTCCGGTTGCCGAGATATCATTGTTTAAAGACAAGTATAATTTTTTCTGCGTTTCCCGGCCTCCGCGAACTTACGTAGCTCAACCACCTCGACATTCGTAGTATTGCGCAGGTCAGTTTTACTATGTTTACTACGAATTGTACGCCGTTCCAGGAATTTAAGTAGGTCAAGCGTCATTCATAACTCCGCGCGCGCCAAACGTACCGGTAAACTTTAAACGACCATATCTCGCAAACGAGTTGAGATATCGACGTGAAACGAAAAACAAATTAAAGGGCACATTTTTCTCTATCACCAGAATCATCCGTTCCCCATTTTTCACGATCGCAAGCGTAGTTACGAAACGAAGAACGTGGGGGGACGCAGGAATTTTTTTTGAGCAAACTACGAATCCAAAATTCTTGAAACTTGGTGAGACGTTGGACCCGTGGTTGAAGAAACGTTGGGAATTTTTGCACGAGGAAATTCGAACAATAGCGTCTGCGTTTCGCTATTGAAAAAAGGACGGTGCGTAAGACTAGTGAAGTTTGGGATTTTTTTGGAGGGAAAGTATCAATCGAAACGTCTCCAAACTTGGCGCATGGTTGAACCTGTCATTGAAGAGTATTTGAGAATTTTTTCGCAAGGAAATTCGAAGTACAATGGCGTCCGCACGGTCAGATATGAATTATGTGGTTAAAAAACACGCGACGAAGACGTGGTGAACTATTAGAATTCTTTGAAAGAGAACCACAAATCGAAAATTCTCAAACACGGATACATATTTGGATCTACTATCGAGCGATATTTTCCTCTTTAATTTAAGAGCCAGGAACAACAAAACTGACGAGGGGTGCGCACAGAGGAGGGCGCGAAATTTGAAGAATAAAAAAGAATGCGTCGCAGGAGTGTATTGTGGGCGGGTAATAATCATCGGCATTAAAATGCGAGCGGTTGCCGTTGCACGGGTGTAGCGAAAATTGAATAGGTCTCCATAGGGCTCGCGCAAAACTAAAAGAGAAGGCTTGGAAAACGGAAAACGAGGGCGCGGAAGGGGTGAGAATGGTAGCTAAGTAGGCGAGGATGCGAAAACGGCGACGGGACGCCGTAACTTCTCAAGCATTTTCCGAGCCAGGACATTTTCAACCCTTTCGCTTCTTCCGTCCGCGTTCCACCCTCTTCCCCGTGTATATTCACGCGAGTTCGTCCGCGAACATGCGTGAGCCTGCATTCCGTCCGGCCTAGAACAGCGTTTCTTATTCGTTGTTAGGCTTGCGGCTCTCTTTTCGACGGCATAATTCTTTGTTCGCTTCTCCCTTCTTCTTCGTATCCGTCGAAAGTTTGAATTTTAATCTTAGCTTCATTTTACGCAATTGCATGTTGCGAAATAAAAATTCTCCACAGTGTCCGTACGATTTGTACTTGATACGATAGGAAAGCGGTGATCAATTAATACTAGAATACGTAGGTAATTGTAGAATAATTAATTAAGTAAAGAAAGAAATAATCGTATGGCAAGGGGTTAAGGCCATTGAAATCATCGTAAACATCATAAACGAAGTTCAGGGCGTATTATTAAATTTGCTATTTGCCTGTTAGAGTTTTTACTGGGTAACTCCTGTTCGCTTGCGAGGTTCTGGGGTAAGTGCCGTGAGGTTCAACACAGTCCTCTTACCAGAAGGCACCCTTGCCTTCCCCACTCCGTGGCCAGATCCTCCACAGCAGAGATCCTATTCTTTTAGCAACGCAACTTCGGGCTGCTTGCTATCTCACTCTAAACTCTGTAGCTTATTATCAATAGGCGATGGCTCGGGGACCCAACGCGGTCGCCAGTCATCGCCTGGTTTCCGACTTTGTAAACAATGAAGCTATACGGCTCTAGGGCGCCAGACATCGGGGGACGATGTCTGGATAATCTCGTGCGCTAAGGGTACTTTCCCTAGCCACGCGCGGCCTAAGTCCCAATCGTAAATCTTACAGCGGCGACAATGCGTCGCCTGCGACCCTTGGCCGCCTGCAAGACACGTGGACGCTAACATGCCCATAATTACGAAAGTGGCCTTAGTCAAAATTGAAATAAAGAAAAACACGAGTTTATCAATTATTTCGCATCGCATTATTTGAAAGTAAATTAATTCCATGTACGTTTCACGATATCGTCGAAAACGAATCGTTAGATAGCGCTTGCTCGTTCAACGTTACACGGAATTCGTTTAGCGTTAATTACGAAAGTGGTATATACATCTCGAAACGAGAAATATATCACTTACAAGACTTCATCGCTTACATCACTTGTTAGACCACTTTCATAATTATGGGCACACTTGTCAACCGCACGCACCATAATCCAATCGATAGGTGGTGGCTTAAATTAGTCGCGAGTGTTTCTTTTACACGGCGAATATATTCGAGAAATTTTCGAGCGGAGCCGGCAATTGGTGAGGGGAGGGGGGAGAAGAAATGGGTTGCTGGAGAGACCGATAAAACTCTATATTCTTTTGTACGGTTACAGAAGAACGTTGCATCTATATTCAGATAATAATACCGTTACCTTCGCCGTTATCGTTATCGTCGTCCATGCTTCTTTCTCCTTATTCCCCGTGCCTCGTATAAGCTAGAATTTAGCTGTAAATGCAAAAATGAAATTTTACCGCTCCAAGGGGGAAACACATAGCGTTCCGAAACTCGCAGTGGTACACGTACGTCTACGTGTATGCACGTATGCGCGTACACGAAACACCGTGCTACACTTTCTTCTTACGTTCGAAATGAACATTCTGCAACGTTAACCCTTTATAACCGGAATTTTATTTATCTTCGGCGAACCGAGCAATTGGAATTGGTCGCCATTTTTATTCCACCCGCGAAATCCGACAGTTAGCTACTCTTTTTATTCGACTCTCCCACGTATTTAACCCTTAGCCCTTTGACGATTATGGTTGTTCGTGTACGGCCAAACAGCGTTGGGCCCAAAGGAGTAACTTCGTTTATGTACGGATTATCTTACGTAATTGAGGCCACGTTTCTTTGTTCCATTTAATGGTAACGGCTTTTACAATGTTCCGTTATTATCTTCGCCATGTTTCTTTAGCTTCTACATCGATACGTGTAATCAATGTAAAGATTTTGATATTGCAAAATAAAATTCTATACTCGTCTCAAAGGGTTAAAGAGTGGCCCAAGATTTCATTCTAATTAAAACGCTAAAATATTCAGTAGACGAATGCGAGAATATAGAAAGGTGTGCCCATAGATTAGAACAAGTAGTCAAGGGGATAGTAAAGTGGTTGAAAAGTCTAGAGAAAGGAAAGGCAGCAATAGGGAAATAATGTGTACGAGCGAGTAGATAATACAACGGAGATAAACGGTATGGAAGGATTGCGTTTGAACGCGTGAAATAACACGCGTTAACCATTGCTTGGCCTTAAAGGCTGAAATTAATAAACTATCCACCTATATTATCCAAAACTCTTTACCAAGGTGGTAAAAACCAAGAGGTAGTTACCAAGAGGTGAATATGCTCCGCAAAAAGATGAATTCTGTCGAAGCAAACGTTAGACTGTTGTAACTTTTACCCAGCACCTTTTCCATGCATATAGCTACGCAATTTCACTTCGCGTGTTCATATTGGGCTGTGACTGTGTCCAGTCAACGACGCGCGTCGCTCGTTCACGTGGCCAAATACAATGATGACGATAATGATGAATATAACGACGACGAAATAGTTTCGTCGTTTTATGCGGGTATTTTCCCACGAATTCGCAACGCGAGACCTGTACCGTGTTAAACGGGAAGATTTAACCACCCGGTACGCGAAGGATTGACAATGTTTGCGCGCGTGAACGCGCAGTTATTTACGCGACAGCCGCGTCCAAAGGTTGGCTGGATCACGCGCCGCTACGGCCTGAAGCAAGGCGGACGGATTGGGGTCGAAAGTCGTGTACTTAGCTTAATTAATAAACCTCGCGGCCTGGAGCTGCCGCCTTTTTTCCCCTCTCTCTCTCTCTCTCTTCGCCCACGTTAGCTGGAAACTGTCGCCACCCTATTGTTTCTCCCTCCCTCTTTCATCCCCCCCCTGCGACCCCGTTCGCTCGCCTTTGTTTGTCCATTTATCTTGCAGCTTTTAGCGTGCGCGTTCCAACCTCCAACCCTATCCGATACCTTTCCCGTCGTCTTGATTGTTAATTTATCCGTTTGCTCGATTCCATTGGGGCATTATTCTATCGTTCGTCGTTCTTCCTCGATTCGTTTGCGTAATTCCTCGTTTTCGCGTGGCGAAGCGTCGATATTCGAATCGGGCGAAGATCGGGAACAATAGGAACGCGGTAAATAGATTGCGGGTATTATTTATTGTTTTAGGTGTCGATTTAGGAGCGACACTCTTGGGTACGATCGAAACGTGACGAATACGAGGCTGTATAAAATGCAATTTTTGGAATTATACACGTGACGTGGTTCGCGAGTTTTGTCCGCTTTGAGACCTTGGCTAGTAGTTTTCTTTTTTAGCCATCTACATATGTATATGGTGTTGCTATTCCTATATCAAATACCTCTGCAACTTCAACCTTTGACTTTCCTTTTTCTACCAAAGACACTTGCTTTTTCCCTTATATACACTATATACCATCGCTTTCCCTACTTTAGGAATTCGGGGTTTTAAAGACACGCGTAAGCGAGTGGGAGTTTAATACACCTGGTTATTCGTTTATACGGTGAAAAGGGTGGAAGAGAATCGTGTAGAAGAAGGATTAACCCGTTGCGAATGTTTACGAATTTTTCGAAGAATATTCACGGTATTATTTTCTACTATTTATTACTTGAATAATGCGACAAATGCGAAACACTGAAACATTGTACGTAATTTCAGGTCACAATACACGACCTTACCAATTGCAATCACGGATAGAATCAGAATTGAAATTTATTAAAAAATACGATATATTTTTCGCGCAACCGAAGAACTATTTCCATCGCGAGTACAACTCGTTAATGTAGGGCAAAAGGTTAAGTGTCCCGTGTAATATTGGTTAATAATGTGGAACATCTTCATTATTCTGCGATGCTTTTCAATATTCCCCAAACGTCGTTACGAATTTTCCAAGTCATGTAACAGAAATTGGTTTCACCCTCTAAATAATAGAAATTAGTTTCGTCCCCTAAATAATGGAACTCAGTTTCATCGTCCGAATAATAGAAATTACTTTCATCCCCTAAATAGCAGAAAACAGCTTCAGCCCCTAAATAAATCAATAAGTTTCGCTATCTAAACAGCGAAGACCAGTTTTATCCCCAAATAATAGAAACTAATTTCACCCCTTAAATAAAGGAATTAATACCACTTTCAAATAATCGCAATTAATATTACCCCGCTAAATAATAGAAATTAGTTGCATTCTTTAAACGGTGAAAACTAGATTTACCCTGCAAATAATAGAAAATAGTTTCACCCCCTAAATAAATCGATTACTTTCGCTACTTCTATAGTAGATATTAGGTTTATCCCTAAATAATAGAAACCAATTTCATCCCCTAAACAATAAACGAAACACCCGCTAATAAATAATATGAAAAAAGTAGTATCCCCGCGCGATAGAAAACAGTTTACTCTCCGAACAATAGAAATTATATCCACGCTGGCGATATAACAACGCGCACTTCACCGCGAATATTTCATACGTTTTCTTCCGTTATATTCGCCCTGCACTTTCCCCCACAGCTAAATCTCCCATAGACGCGTAAAACTCGACAATCCAGCGATAAAGTTTATCGAATTCCATGCGGCGATCAGAGAAATTTGCAGCCGCTTGAAAGCGGATAAGCGGCCGGTAATAATTCGCCCGGGCAAAATCTCTCGCGTCTGAACGCGCTGACGCTTCGGAATTTCTCTCTCTCTCTCTCTCTCTCTCTCTCTCTTTCCGCGCGACTCTGTGAATAAAAGCGAGCGAAAAATAGAAAAAAAGAGGAATATGCACGCGAGTCGATTGTGTCCACACGGTGTATCGCGCGCGGGGATCAAAAGCGTCGGGGGGGTCGAGAACGCCAAGAAGCATCAATCGTGAAATGTTTGACCGCGTTTCGCGCGGATTTTTCGAGTGTACCGTAAACTCAATCGGTCAGTTAATCGCGCGAAAGCTCGCGTAAATCGTCGATACGATCGCATTGACATTCCTGCTGCTCTACCCCATTCTCGTCCTCGTCGACGAGTCGAAAAACAAATCTGCGAACACGGAACAACGCCGAGAGGCTGAAATATACGCGCGCGAAAAATAAACGAAGAGAGAGTGAAAAAAAAAAGAAGAAAAATACGAGTCGTGAGAAAATTCGTGGCGTTTTGTTTCTCGCGTGACTTCGCTTCTTTTCGAATTTCCTCCGTTCAACCCCAGACACCGCGAGCGGCCGCGTTTTCTGCGGATTCTGCGAGATTTTTAGCCACGGAGAGGGCAAAGACCGAGGGAAGAGAGACCGCGAAGAAAGGATAGAAAAGGGGTGGTTGGAAGAGCGACGGGCGAGACAAGGGTTTGCAATTTTGATGGCTAGATCCGAATCGTGACCATGAAGCTGATGGGAATCTCTGACAGTTCGTGGGTCAGCGTTTTCGCGAGGATTTAAGCACTCGTCTCTGTCTCCGTGCGCCCCTCGGACGTCCGTTGAAACTCGATTAATGCATTGCGTTGAATTAAAAGTTCCGCGTACGAACAGCGGCAAGTATAGCGCTGCGCGTAATTCCATTTCGATTTGCGTTTCAACCCCTCGTAATGACTAGCGTAGCTCGCGAACCCGATTATTTAGTTTACTCAACGGGTCGACGCCCTTTAGCGTAACAATGTAAACGAGTATTTTGCGAGTACAGCATTGAACAAAGAAGTATGCGGACAAAAATAAAGTGTAATAATGGGGAAGTATACACGCACATATGTAAATTGAAATTAATTAAGTAGTAGAACTTTTTATCTTACCTCGTTAGATTACATATTGTTACGTTACTCTTTTATCATTTACAACTATATTTTTCTGGTACTAAATAGTTTGTCATCCGTGAAATGAACGAAATAAATTACGTTCGCCTGCGAATACTTGTTGGTAGACTGCGGATTTTTATGCGGATTCATTTATTTGCGAGCAGAAGTTTAATTAGGGGTAGCTTCACCCTCTAAACATTGAAATACGTTGCCCTATTTCAGTAATTTATGCGGTTCTTCGTGTTACGTATTTTGTACACTTGTTCGCATGCGCTGCATAAAAATCCGCTGTCTGTCGATTAATTTCGAAACACTTTTGGAAGGGTCGTCGCTGGGGAAAAAAATAATTCGCTGGCAAAGCAACGGTAGCGAATTTATTTCGCGTCACACGCGAGCGCAGGACGGGAAATTTGATTTAATTTCGAAAGTCGAGCGCATGACAGCGGCGAAACTAAAAATATCAAACACGTGTCAATGCGTGTGTTGCTCTATTTCGGCTAACGATCTGCATCCTGTCCGTCGATCCATTGCACAAATATTCTTCCCACCATTTTCGAATATAGCTAGAAATAAGATGACCGGATCCCTGTTACAGAGCTGCTCAAATTTATACGTCCAATTCGAATCCACTTCCGGCTTCAGGTTCACCGACTTCCTGTATAATCTTGCGGAAGGCAGTCTGCAAACTAGTTGTAATACACAGAGTAAATAAAGATCGGATTTCGATAACGGTCCCAGGTGTTTCGCGGCATCCCGGCAACGTTACAGTCGCCGCGCGACGAAAGTAACCGGCATCTCGAAGCTTGTTCAAACATTTGTTGTACCTCGTTCGGTTAGCTTTATTGCACGCAACGATTGAGAAACTTTCTGGCAAGTGTTCCCGCAAAGCAATACGGCCAATCGATTACTGGCATTTTGTCAACCACCTTTAACTCGACGATTCGACGACCTACGAATCCCATCTTTAACCCCTTGTCCCGTTATTCATTTTATTATCCACGTATGCTACTTAACGGTGATCACTGATTTCGCGTCGTTGTATAATTACAATGTCTGGATGCGACCAAACAGGGGATACGAGAAATACAAACAACGGTGACCTAAAAAATACGCTTCGCCCACAAAGGGTGGAGGAGAAGAAGAGAGCATTTCGCTAGTACAGAATTTCAAGTGGCGGGTTAGCGCACAGAGAAAGGTTTCGTTTCGCAAGGAAAACGTTTGCGCGATAAAACCAAGCCACTTGGCCTCGAATATCTGCAAAATCCTATGTATATGTGTGCGCGCGTGTGTGTGTCCCAAAAGTTGTCGTTGCAACTCGCCACGAGAAACATTTCCCGGCAAGATTAAATTGACGCGTGACAAGTAGGTGACCCAGCAACGAGACTTGACCTAACCCTGTACAGACACGAGAGGTGTACGATAAATGCGCACATTTTATAATCCTGATTAGAGAATTCATCTTGGAACGCAGGATACTCGAGTAATGTAATCTGCGTTAGGTTGTCGACAAAAATTTCTTTCCGTGTTTTCGGCTTTGTTCGGCGAAATGGTGTTGCGAGGCTGCGAAACGTGGCACGGAGGATATTCTGAAGAATAGAGGAAGGTAAAGGCACGACGATTTCGCACTACTTAATAAATTGCACGGCGCAAATTGTATTTAGTAAGAAAGCGAAAGGAACTTTTGCGACAGCCTAATAATATGTGATCTTAATGGAACACCACTGATTTATTATTTTTTATTCTACTTTGATGCGAATTTGTTTAACGTATTCGGGACTAGAGTTTTCTGATCAAAGTAAGACCAATCGCGGTGTAATTCGGATTAATTTACTTGTGTAATAAATTCGTGACTTAAGTATATAATTTAATTATAATTACAACTTTTCAATTGATAGTACGAGGGGCCGTGGACTTTCTTATACATTCTCAATTACGTAGTAATTAATTCGCCACATTTAAAATATAAAATAATGTTCCTACATGTATAAAAGAAGTATCGAACAATGTGTTATGCTCCAAAGTGGAACGATCGCTAGGTTAAATACGTTCCAAAATAGTTAAAGAAAGTTACGCGCGAACCTTACAGTGGCGATACGTGGTACATCTAGCCTACCACGAGTAGTCCACGCGTTCATTCCCAGACGACGTGCAATCATCGTGGAAAGTCTCTCTCTGTACCGTGATTTCGATCTTTGCCGTGATCCGTGCGGAAAATGTCGCCCCGTATAATTCAACAGCGGGGAGGGGAGGGCGGTGAAACGCGCGCGTGACTCGGTCGTTAATTATCCGCGAGAAAGCATAGAGAAGCAGCTTAGCGGGCAGCGAAGCGTGAAATATTTTCCGATCGACCGGCGCGATTCCCCGATGAACATTAATAACGATAAAAAGAAGGAAGGATCGACGTTGCTCTTGCGCGAACAGCAAAAAGTCCCAAGGCTTCTTCTTACACGCCCGCCGCAGAGATTCACCCCGACGTCCTTTCTCCTTTTTCCGCGGTTTCAGAGTGTTCGGCTACTTATCGGATCCGGCCAACTTCTCCCGGATCCGGAAACTTTTCAACTCTCTCCGCCAGCCCCTTTCCAAACGCGAGTCGAAGCGAAAACGGGAAGGAGAGACGTAAGGTTCCGCTGGAAAGCAACGAGATTTCTCCGTGTCTTCGATGATCGGTTCGGATCGTCGAATCTGTTTCGCGGTCTGGATAATAGAGCTCTGCTGTCGTGGATAGTTTGTAATTTAGGGACAGGGTTGAAAGGGGAAATATGCCACGCCATAACGCAGCTTTGGTGCGCGTGGCTGGAGCAAGAGTACGAAAAAGTCACTGAAAAGTTGGCGAGGATTGCGTGGAACTTTATAACAGGACGCTATTCGACGTCGACGAACATTAAGACATTAACCTGTTAACTGAGGATGACGAGTTAACTCGTATTATTAGTTACTAATGCTTCGGATGTACTATTTTTTGCATTTTCAGAAATTCCTTGCTTTCTCTGGAGCTTCTTTATTTTGGTATCTTACGTTTATATTTGCAGCAATTAAAATCATTCTAAACAACGTTAATTCCTGTTTATTCATCTTTATTTGTGCGTATAAAGAAGATTATGACTCAGAAATTCCACAGTTAACAGGTTAAGATATTCTACTAATAATTCGTGGCGTAATTCGTTGTAATTAGATTCTGAGTCTGTATGCAAGTTCACATTTTTACAAATAACCCCGAAGAAATGGGATCCAAATTGGAGATCGTTTCACCCTCTAATTATTCCAACTCGTGCTCAATTTGGATATTATATGCGTTCTGTATTCTTTCCATATTTAAATTTCCCACAAATGTGTAAATATCCGCGGTCTAGTAATGAATAATGACATAACTTAACGAACATGTGTAAAATGTTCAAACTAAAGAACACATTACCTATAATATTTAAAGGATAATAAAGAAACTCTCTGTTTGGCTCCCACTCCTTTATCTCCATTTATAGTAATTGAATTTGCATAAGATATCTGCTATCTATTCATCATTACATTTCTGTAATGTTTAACACTAGGTTTACGGACTTTACGTGCATACGTCGACAGGCTTCTGGAAGAACACGTATACCGCGTATAAATATTCGATATTAGAAGCGGGAGGATGAAGCGAATCGCGTAGAATACATATCCATACCATTGTGTTGCGTAAAGTTAACATAAAGTACTGAAAAATACTATTTACAATCTCTATAATTTTAGGTACGAAATCTGAACGGCGTCAACGTGACGAGTTCCGTAAACCTAGTGTTAGAATGCAAATGGTCTCGTTATAATTTTCCATTCTCGCGTTGTATTACCAAGCAATATTCATTCCACGACCATCGCGACGTCATCGAAACTTCGGTCAATTGCTGTCGAGGGTATGTGGTTAAATTGAATTCTTGCAAATAACGATAAGACGAAAGAAGGTCGATTATGACTCGGGGCGATGCTCGATAGAATTCTTCCGATGGCAGGAAAAGTTTGATAGAAAACAGTTGGTAGAGGGATGTTTGGGGAGGAGGGTGGATCGTTTAAACCGCGCGGTTTGCGGGGCCAAATGGATCAGAGGGTAATAAAATATGTGGCTCTTTGACGGGAAGAAAGTTTGAAGGGCTTTCTGGAGCTTTCATTCGGATCGCCTTGGGGCAAATAATTGACTCGAATGTCCTTTCGGGAGGATCACAATGAGTCCTCGATGTTTGAAGATCTTCTTCCAAGACTTTTATGGTTATCGGACTAACTTATTAGGATTTAACCCTTCCACTCGCACAGATGGAACCGATACTGGACTTTAAACTTTCATTTTAACCCTTTCAAGACCGGAGGACACACCTATCTCAGTTTCTATCTCCCAGTTTCTGTAAAACCTAGAATTTTATTTTATCCAATGATGCAGCTTTATATTGCTAAGCATTCAAATTAATTCGATGCCTTTACATTTAAAATCTTGATGGTTTCATTTACTTAAAATCGTCATCGTTGCTATCAATCTTTACAATTTCATTTTGCTACAAAATTACGGCATTTTAATTAACCTTAGCCGACAATAAAGATGTTTGAACGAGCTGTAAAAATAGACAATGACGTTAGAATAGAAACGGAGCCGAGTAGAGAATAAATGACTCTCGTACATACTTTCGTATGTGAATGGTGTGCTTCGTCGGTGATAATACATATCGAGCAGCAATTAAGGAAGATCCTCGACCAGAGGAGGAGGGAAAAACAACAAGAAGAAGCTTCGAAGGCAAAAGAAGAAGCGTGGCTGGAAGGAAACGAGGGACCAGCGAGGTTTCGCGTGGCAGAGCAAGAGAGGATAGGGCATTTGTGTGCCCGCTGGAAGGCGAGATCTCATCAGAGCTTGTCGAGTCTCGTTAGGAATCGCCGGCAAGTGTTTACTTTCCCAGGAGAATGGTGTGTACGCGCGAATCGGCTCCAACAAACCAGCCAACGAACGTTTTCCCTCGCGCCGCGAACGCTTTCGCCCCATTATTTCGCCTCCAGTTCAATTCCCATCCCATGATCTTTTCGACCACTGCTCTCGAGCCCTGCGATGCGAATTTTCCAGTGTAACGTGTCGTGTGCCCTCCAATTCCACCGATTGAACAGGCGAATTGTAAAATAGTACAAGCGTGTCGAGCGATCAACATTTTCGGTTCGTTTGACGAGTGAATATTTAAATACTTTTGGACCACTTCAAGCTACGCAAGGCGTTTGATTACTAAAAGCAGCCGATTCCACGTGAAAAAGTAAGTCAAAATGGTGGAATAATGTTTTTTCGTACGATACTTGGTTTTAGAGAAAATCAACTTGAATGATTTTAGTGGTGGAATTTTGTTATGTAAACTTTCATCTATTTGCGAAATATATAACAAGTGTATCAATGAATAATTCACTTTCTTGGATAATAAAATATACGTGCCTTAAAAATTCCTACCAATATTGTTCGATAAAATAAATTCATTAGCATTTTAAATTGAAATTATATTTATTAAAAGAATAGTCGATTACTAACAAAGTTTATTGTACATGAATATCTTGTTTCATTGTACATTCTGAATTATCCAGTGCAATAAAACGTAAACCTAAATGGAGATAGTAACTTATAGCGAGAATATTTAAATAGTCGATTTTCTTGAACACCAAACTTCGTACGAAAAAATTATTATGCTATTGTTGCTTCATTTTTTACTTACTTTATTATTACTACATAGGTATTATTCCTTCGCGTTTTCGGCTTACTTCTTCATACGGAATCGCCTCTTTTCCGATTCTACCATCAATTATCGAACACCACTTGTATCGTGTGATAATTGCAACACTTAGTAGCAATTTCCCTTACCGTCATAGAAGCGAGTAACTTTCCAACGTGATACAACCGTGGCGATTCTGAACCATTGGCATGCAAGTATCGTACACGTTAAAATCTAATCTAGTCATCATCGCATTGTAACGCTTATCGCGCGTGTGATATCTCAAGTTACATCTTCGCCAGCAAAACGTTAATCCTTTGCACTCGAAACCATTTTTAATAATATGACACGACAGCAGCTCCATTACACGGTTCTCTGATTATTGTGACAACATAATAAGTTACGTATTTTGGAAAGGATAAATTTGCCTCGATTTCAGAAGAAATGACAATTGAATTGGTTAATAGAGAATTAAAGAAACACGAAACTTGACTCTTGATACAATTTACGAATGTCTCCATAGCGGAGCCAAACGAGTGCAAAAGGTTAATACCGAGCTTCTATTAATGATTTAAAAAGGCACGCGTATCATTCGCGAAGCGAGAAGAGGACGGCGAATATAGTTCCTATTCTAGAAGATTAAGTCGTAAAAAAAAAGGAAGGGAGACAATGAAAAGTTGTAATAGAAGCGGTAATATCGAGGAACAAGTTCCGCGGAGGTCTGGATGGTTTGTCGATGCGGCAACTTTGCACCATAAGCGACAATAGTATGGCCCGTGCGGAGCAGACCTTCCGGATGTTCCCTTGGTATCTATAAGAGAACACGCGAAGCACCCTCGATCGAGCCACTATACTTCCTTACCATAGTCTACAGCGAGTCTATAGACGCTACTTCTCAGCATATTCTTTCCGCAGCATTCTCCTTCTCCATACAATCTTCCAACCCCCTTTTTTTATCTACTCGAACGCGTAAAGATTAACGCAAGCATGGTCAAAGTTAGCGGATTTCGAATGCATTCCGTTCGTGTTTTCCTTTCGCAAACTAACCCTTTTATCGTGGCGCGATATTCGCGTAATCGTCGCTGAGAAACATTGGCGTAATAACAAATATACGCGATCAATTTTGCCGATACTTGCTCTTCGAATCGTCGCTTTCTTCGCGTAAACCATACAGAGATCAACTAATTATTCGATAGACCGTATAGTTATTTATACGTAGGTTTATTCGATAGACTAAACGTATAATATTTCTAATTTTAAGAGAAGCGCCGTCGCCCCGTTTGGTATTTCTCGACGAGATTTTTTCGATATCCATCTGGGATCCAAACGATTAACCTGATCGGTTGATCGCGCGATCCGCTCGAGTATTTCAATTTCATTTGTTTCCTCGCGGCGCGACGCGACGCTGCCTCGTAATTCCTTCGTCAGAGGGAAGAGACACGGAACTCCATCGGGCCTGGCATTATCTCGCAGAAGTGCCTCGGGGATTATCCACGAGGATCCTTCTTATCTTCGATCTTTCTGTCGCCTTTCCAAGGCCCGCGGCTCGCAACTCCTCCTCGCGCCTCGTAATCTCCCACGTTTCGTGCTACGTCGCCAGGACGCGCTTTCTTTGCCGTCGATCTTTGCGGCTCTCTACCCCCTGCGCAAACTTCCTCTTCCGGCTCTTTCGGTGCTCCCGGAGACTCGCGGTACGTGGCAACCCTTGTTTCTTAGTCGCTTAACCCTTTGATTGGTTACACGGATCATTACTAGACTGCGGATCTTTACGCATTTGTATAAATATACGATATATAAAAAGGTACACAGATGCACAGGTAAGCAAAATTAAATGATTTAGAGGGTGAATCAACCTACATATTTAGACCTATTTTCTTTAATTTCATTTGTAAACATCGGAATAGTATACTCATTACTGATAATGAATTCTTTCTACTCGTTGTAACACGTATTATTTAAACGTCACACGCGAAATATTACTATTAATACAATTATACAGTGATTCTTACGTTTGAACTATTATGCATGTATAGAAAGAGTTTTCAGCCCGTCTCCGAACAAATAATAATGACAATACGTGATACATATACGTACGAAGCGTGCATTATAATACATTCGAGCGACAAACTAGTTTTATACTATAAATTAGTGTTTCTTAACCTTTTTAGGTTTAATGACACGCCATAATCATTAGAAAGAAACTTTGCACTCCATACAATAACTGAGCATTGGGTGGGAAAGAATATTGGTACAGTTTTTCTTTACGAATCGATAGCAAGGAATTTTTTATTTTGATTTCGCACATGGATTCTTACTTGTTCGTTGCACAGTGATAGTATCTATTCGATCATTTTTATTTGCTCATTCACGAGGCAAATTTCATTGGTGCGCGATAAGAAAGAAGTAGCTAGTATGACAAAATTGAGCAAATCTAAGTAAAGCAAAAGGTGGACACGTTATTGGTTCCGATTTTTAACCAACTTAAGAGCAGAGCTAGTGAAACGAAAGATTTTTTTCAACTAAATTATCTCGCCTGTTCCTCGAAAAGGTTTGACTTTCGCGATGATCCAAATATTGGAACATTGCAAAGTCTACAGTGACTTCCATTCCGCCCAAAAAAACGCGGAGTTTCTGATATTCGCCCTCTGTTATTACCTTTCGCCTCTCCGGTGCTATCAGTTTCAGATAAAAATAGCGTATCGAAACTCGTCCCCTAGCGTTGATCATACCGTGTCACGCGAGAAGGCGAAGGGAAACGCGTTAAAAAAAAAGCTGTCCGCGTCGTGCACACGTCCATCCCTTGCTGTCACCGTGTTCCATCGTCGGATCCCGATAATATTAAACTCCCCTTCGGCCCCCGAGAATCTCCGCCGTTCGCCGGAAGACCCAATCACACCGTCGTCGCGATATACGTAAATGTTCATGGTCCCTGCGAATCGTTTGATCTGCCGAAAGAAAACGTCGAACGTGCTAGAGATCGACGTCTCGTCTCGTCTCGTCTCGTAGGAAAGCGTCGGTCGCTTTTCGTCTCCGTGGACTGTATGTTTGGCCGTAATACTCGGGTAGGAGGCAGTAAGTCGCGAACGTGATCCGCGGCAACGCGGCCCGCTCACCCCTTTTACGTGATTCCACGAACTTTTCGCTGCTCCGTGGCTCGCTTTTCGTATGTATTACATCGCCCGCGATGTAAACTACTTTAATCCGGGGCTGGATGTTGGAAGTCGGCTTTCGGGGGATGCCGCACGGATTTTTCCACGCCCGATTCTCGAGCTCGTCGCGCGCCGTTCTACGACCCTCCCACGGGAACGCCGCCGATATTACGTTAGAACAACCCCGTGCCCTCGTAATCTGATGAGCACGCTTACCCTCGCTTCGGAAATTGCCTTCCTTTCGATACTTCCGCTGGTAACCTACACGCCATCTGCCCAAACTGCTTTCGCACGGGCTCCAAGGAATATTCTTGCCATTGTTTATACGTTTAATCGGTTGGTAATCCATTTCGTACACGAGAACATTGCAATACAGTGGAGATTTTCATATTCGAATACTAACATCCGAACGTTCAGTTTATTCGGACAAGCATTATTTGTAATTAATAAATCATTGCAATGTAGTACGAAGCTAGTATAGCACGTATCATTATGCTGGGGAAACGAAAACGTGTAGTTCTAACTGTTGAAGAAAAATCCGTAATGATTAACGTTTTTAGAATAAACTATTAGTTTGGACAGTTCAAGTTTTTATATATATATATATATATATATATATATATATATATATATATATTTTCAAGCATATTTAATTTGCAAACACACTGAAGAATACAAGCTAGCTCCTCACCTTAATAATCCAGTCTAGTGTAACAGAGTGTGAAACATTTTTCTACACAAATTTCGACGTCGCAAGAAAAGAATTCTCAAGAATTAGTCTCCGTAGAGTGTAAATATCATCGCCAAGTGCAATCATCAATGAGACATTGTTTATTCGTGTAATTTACTAATTAACTAGTCCATACTTATACCAACCCCGCTATAAACAAAGAAACGTCCGAAAATAGAGTCCAAACATTTTACACGCCCGCTTGACGCGTTACTTTGAACGAGCGACGGTTCCTTAAATCTCGCGACGATGTTTACAACCCCTGGCGGAGTTCGAATAAAATATTCTCTCGCAGCGGAGAGGAATAATTTCAAGTTGAAACGCATGGACGGTTGCGAACGATTTGGCAAGCATTATCGATCAGTCAGATTGAACGAGGTGGGTAGTCACCCGTTGCTTGGAAGCTATCGATTGATGCTCGACATGGTTTTACGCCGGTCGATCGTTCGCCCGCCCCGTACGTACGTACGTGCTATCTACTGAACGCATTCAAATGAAGTTTGCTTTTCAAATGGATTCCCCTGCCCCCTCGCCCCCGCTGCTGCACGCATAAAGCTCATTCCCCTCGAATGCACCTTGCAAGGCGAAGTATTCTCGCTACGAGATGGAATTTCAAGTACGCGATGCCGCGAGAATAAAAGCCTCCCTTCGTTTATGACTTTCGTCGGACGGATCGATTGACCGGTTATACGGGACCCGATATCAAACACGTCTCGCTTCAAACGGTGGATTGAACGGTGACGCTTAGAATGGAGCCGACGACGAACGACGGCCGCTATGTACCGAGTATATTGGCGGTCCCGCGAGTCATATTGCGCCTCGAAATGAAAGAACTCCGGTCCGCCTGCACGAGGACTCCTCTTATCTAACCTCCCTCCTGCTTAAAATGGAACTTTGCATAACAAATTTTCTTCGCCCAGTGCCAGGGAAATTGCAAATTTTCTAATTCTTCGCTGGTATTTCGTAGAAGGGAGCGAACAGAGCGGCGGCGAAGTCGGGGTATCGATTTTTTGAGCTGTCAGAAGGGTTGAAGTCCCATGGTAGATGTGACTAGCGTTGCTGTAATCGAGAAGTCACGCAATGTTTATCGAACTATTCATTAGCGGTGCAGTTGCGTGACCGTACACGTAGGTGTAGTTACATATAAACACTGGAAATGCAGTAAGGTAGAGATACGGTTGTAACATTCAGCATTTACTTTTATTTCAGTTGGGATTGAATTCTGTAGCTTTATGCGAGAGGTGTGAGTGAAGAATAAGCAGGCAATTGCACGATCCGTGTATCGGTGTATCGATCGTGGATTAACCCGTTGCAGACGATGAAAAGCGGTGAAAAGTTAAGAGAGTATTTTGGCTTTGAATTTGCAAGCTTTCGAGTTCCAAGCGTTGGAATTTCAGGGCTTGAAATTACCAAGCTTTGCAACTTCAAGGCTTCGAAGATTCAAGCTTTGAAATTTCTAAGCTTTGGAATTTCCATGTCCTTAAAGTCCTAAACGATCGAATTTCCAAGCTTTGAAATTTTGTAAGCTTTGGAATGTTCATGCCTTTTAATTTCTATCCCATTGAATTTCCAAGCCTTTTAATTTCTATCCCATTGAATTTCCAAACCTTTTAATTTCTAAGCCATCGAATTTCTAAGCCCTGAATTTTCCAAGCCTTCGATTTTCTACGCTTTTAGATTTCAAAAGCGTGTGAACTTTCGAAGCTTCAAAATTTCTAAGCCTCTTAAATTCTAAGCCATCGAATTCCGTGCCCTCGAATTGCAAGCCTTTAAATTTCCAAGCTTACGAACTCCAAGCTATCGAGTTTCCGACGCTTTCAACTATTTACTAGCGGCATTAACTTGAATGTTTTAATATAGAAGCCGTCGTGCGTGCAGAAAGCCGGCCGCAAGGGGTTAATTCTGGTATTTCCGCAATTATCCTCGATATTTCTTCGATTGCGCCGCTATATTTTTCCCCGCTTTCCGCAAACGGATGTCGTTTGGAATAGGTTGGCTCGTTAAAATTCTGACGCAAAGAATATATCGCGTGATAGAAAAGGCCGGCGTTCCTCGGGGTTGATTTAAGGTATCAATTTCCGAGGAGGCCGGTGGCTCGAACGAAATCGATTTAGGGACACGATAAGCGGTAGGCGGCGTCAAATCATGAAATCCCGCGGACGGCTTAATTGCTCGAGTTTCGGATTCTATCAATCAGCCCGCTAATTGGGCCAGTCACGGCCTCGTTATGCAGCAAATTAGTGGTCACCACGCCGGCAAGATGGCGAATCGCAACGCGAAGACGGCTATTTCGTTCCCGCCGTCGTTGCACGCACCCCGCGGTCACGGTCGACATTCTACTACCCCTGGCAAAAAGTTTTCGGCCAAACGCGATAATGTAAACGCAGCTAAAAACGCTGATATGCTTGCCATGCAAAGTACCATTGCACAACTGTGAAACCTAACAGAGAATTTGTAGACAACGTGGAGCAAAATTAGTTACGAAAAGTGTCCTGAAGAATGAGAATCAGCGTGGAGGAATAATAAACGTATCGTGGAAAGAAATTTCATTCGCTGGTCGTGAAAATCTCGTACAGTCAAAGTAATCTAATATGGATGTAAATACGTTAGAAAATATTAGGTAAAGTATCGTTTCAGTATTAAGAAGATTTATTTCCCTTTCCTAATTTATTTAATATTATATTTAGTCAATCTTCCCACAGGTCTTTAAAATAAATAATTAAAACGAAGCAGCTTCTATAACTCTCGAGTATAAAGGGTTAACCATTTGAAAGAATTAACACAGCTGTACGCATCCCCTAATCTTATACTGGAAAGACGACACTTCGTATGCATCAACCTAACGAAATACGTTTAAAGAACGTTTCACCGTCATTTTTGCATTTTGCAACCGCGTTCATTCACATTTAACCCTTTCGCCACTGCGTCGACGGTTGCAAGCGTTCGAATGATTCGCGCGTAGCTACGTAGTTGGCGATTCTCGCGAATAGCTGGCAATTGTCGAGAGATTAACGCGACGGATGCGGGGAAACGGCGATTGATAAGCGGCATAGGCGCGAGTTGTAATTTTGCACGAGGCATACCACTTAAAAGGCGATCGAACTGCATAGAAAAGGGATCCTAACGAGGTCCCCGAGGAAATCTCGGTGGAGAAATAACGACGTTGTCACTAGCTCGTGTTTCTTCCCCCCCACCGCCCCCTTCGAAGCCGCTTCATCGGCTCCCTCGAGGATCCTTCATTTCGCGCGACCTCTCGTTTTATCGACGCGCTCGTTTTTGGCCCACTCGTCGTCTGATTTTCGCGTTCCAGCCACGCCGAACTATCCGCTTCGTCCTGATCCCTTTGGAAACTTTGCCCAGCGGAATGTTCGCATTATCAGGCGGACGCGGTCCGACTGAACGAATCCAAACACCCTGCGTTCAACTTGGAAATACTCCTAGGAAACTACGAAAGTTACGAGCAAATCATTTTCGTCGACAGATGTGATAATTACGATCTCGAACGTGCGTTCCGAGGCAAGGCAGGGAATTGTGAAACGGCTGGGTACTTAAGTCTGTGGTCGCTACGGGGTATTGAGCTTGACGTCAAAGGGTTAGACAATCATATAATAGTCGCCACGAAAGCCATAATCCATAGAAATTTACCGCGAGTGAAGGTAACATTAAAAATTGAGTTTAGTCAATATAAGAAAATTAGTGGATACTATTTTCTACTAGGAATGAAAGACGGTGATAAGTGAAAGCTCGATAGCCGCACCCTATTTTGGCAATTAACCCTTTCACCAGTGAGTTGAAAAGTATAAGTTATTAAGCTAGCGACGATAACAGGGTGGATCTTTAAAGACGGATTTTAAGACTCTTTGCGCTCCCATAATTTACAATAAAAACGTATAAAAAAGTAAAAAGTATAAAAAACGTAAAAAAAGTATAGGGTTTATAAATTTCTTTCTTCGTTCAATGCTATTTAGAACCGTCTACAATTGCATTTTCATTTAACGAACACAGAATCGTCGCTTTCATCAGCACCGAAAGGGTTAAGGGGTTAATTAAGCGTATGCTCGATAGTTGCATCCATTCTATTTCGTTTATCGAATCGAAATATTAGTGTCGTAAATGGAATTGGAATTACCATTGAAATCTTCGCGTCGCGATCTATAAACGGCAAACATTTCTCCGCCAACGCGTACGCAAATATGAATGTTTCGCGCGATGCAGATATTTGTTGCGAACGTTGGCCGGTCGCTGTTATCGACAAATTATGACGGGTGAGTGTCGAAAGCAGCGAAAACTATTGTTAAAGAGTGACGGGAGGCCGTGATACAGCACAAAGGATACCGATGAGGGACGCATCAATCACCGGCGTTGATT
Source organism: Eucera pruinosa (assembly GCA_028830335.1). NCBI lineage: Eukaryota > Metazoa > Arthropoda > Insecta > Hymenoptera > Apidae > Eucera > Eucera pruinosa. Next base: position 1,224,118 of record JAMYCR010000014.1, read on the forward strand.
GCGAGGTTTTACCACTTAAACCGGCGCCAAATAACGGCCGTCCCTGGCATCAGCATTAATTTTCGTAACCGCCGATCCCCGTAGAATACAACGCGGCCCGCGCGGCCTGCCTCTGCATACCGCAAAACCCGTTCCTGATGCGCTGACAGAAAATAAATATCGCTTTGATGGAAGAAGTCCTGCGGACAGCCGATCATCCCTCTTCCCTTCCTCCTGCCCATCCCCCGTTTATATAATAAATCTGTCAATTAGCGTCGCGTCGTTTCATTGAAACTTGCACGTTTCGCTTGAAAATTGACTCTGCTTTATTTATCAGGTGTACGCGAGTTAATCCGATGCCTTTTCATCGTAAATTCGACGCGCGTTTGTTGCAGCACTGTAAACAATTTTTTTTAGTTCGCTGACTGTAATCAGAATTTGTACGCGGGCAGATAATACGTATGTTAGTATTAACTTTTTTCCAAGTACAGTTATGTTACGGGGCATGATTCCCGTGGTATTTGCACCAAGTGCCGCCTATGACTTCTGCCTATGACCTCTTTGACTCATAAATCAGCTTCTCTCGTCGGAACGTGTATCGAACTCTAAGAACACGTGCGAAAGAAAGGAAAATCCCCAATCTCTAAAATAGCCTTTCACGCACGTCCGTGACATAAACCGTGTTAGCGACGCTCGCTAACAACTTAATTTATCTCGAAGTTGTGACGGTGTAGCCTTTACATACGATGACTATTACCCAGATTCCGTATCGTTTGCTTTCGTACAGTCTCACCCGATTGTTTTTCTTTCAAATTTCCTCGAAACTTAGCTTGAGAGTTAAGTTGACTTAAGTTATAATTATGTTTAGTCGTGTTTTGTACATCTTGTATTTTCTTTTGTACAAATAGACTCTCGTGCTGCCCGTATAATAATAATAATAATAGACTTACACCCACAATTATACACAGGCATACAAAAGGCAACAATACTGAAAACTGCAACAATAGTCACAAAAATCATCATCAAGAATAAAGGACAAGTATATAACTCGGCGAAGAACCCGTCATACAGCTGAAAAGACTACAGAAATGCGAAGGAAAAGAATAATAATAATAAAGGTTTAAAAATTTGCGCGTTCCGACAACAAATTTACTAAAGTTCGTAGGAATTTTTTATATTACAACGTTACGAAGATATTCGCGTCAAATATGGCATAATAGAATTATTAAAAGTTCTTCGTCGAGCGATTTTGCAAAGTAGAAGCGCAGGGGAAGTTTCCTTACACCATCGAAACGGTGCTCCGTCGAGGGAAGATTTAATTCCTCGAAGCTTTGACTCGCATTGGAAAATAAGGGAAGCGACCAAGCGGAGTCGAGTTTCTGAAAGCTTCTGGCAACAGGCCGCGGAGGTTGCTCGCAAATAATTCTTCCAAAGGCTCGGCCCTGCGATCCGCTCTCGCTCTGGCGAGCAAACGCGAAAATTGAGAAAGCAGCGTAATTGCGAATAATCGTAATGACAGGGATGCAAACAGCGTTCGGATGAAAATGGGAGAAAGGGTGGATAAATTTCGGCGCGGCTGGCAAACGAATCGAGCGAGATAGGCTAGATGTACCGATTGCTGCCACTTCAAGCTTATCGCGTAACTTTATTTAACCGTTTTAGAAATCATTCCAGTTTCGAGCATAACATCGTTCAACGTCTCTTTCATTTACGCACATTTTCTTTGCGTGTTGCATATAACGAATTAACTACTACGTCATTGAATATGCGCAACAAAGTCCAATTTACTTCGTACCGTCGCTTGAAAACTTTTCATTTAAATTATCACATGTTTGGGAATTATCGCACGTCCCGTATTTTATAATTACATTGGTCACGTTTTAATATCGAACGGCACGTTTACCTCCTAATATTTCGCTTCAAATATTAAGCGTAAACGAATGTATAATATCTGCGCGTTGTCACGTAAACTCGCATCCGAGTTTAGTATCAAAATTTGTTTATTTCTTCGTACGCTACTTCTGCCGTCGAATAAAACGATTAAAGTGCCGGTTATATGGGCAGTGACAATAATTGGGAACATCCAGCTTATTCGACGCACGTATTTAGGAGAGCGAGGTGGATGGCGGTGGGAAAAGTGAGAAGTGAGAAAATGAAAAGGGAGGAATAGGGTGGGCGGAGATAGCGTTTAGAGTGAAGTTCGAAGCGACACAAATTAGCCTCCCACCGGCGCGGTATTATTATCGGGTAATTAGCAACATTCTGCGGCGATTTATCGAATCGGGTTAAATAGCGACGTGCGTTGGGAATTAATGACGTCGATTTGAAAATCGAACGCCCGGCCAGTAAGCACTTCGTTATCTAACCGGCCACGTGACGGGTATTCGTGATTCATTCGATCGTCCTTTATTTATCGCTAGCCTGTAATAATTATTAATTCGCTCGATATCGCGATATTTAGGCTCGTTAACCCTTTCACTGGCAAAGACGTGGACAAAGCTACCGATCGTTGTTACTCGAACGACTCGTAACGTTGAGGGATATTAGCAGGTAATAATTCAAACGGTTGATATTTGAGAGCTAGGAAATTCTAACGCATCGAAATTTAGACGTTCTAGAGATCGAAACGCCGGGAAATCCAAAAGCTTGAAAATTGAATAGCTTACAAAGTCGAAAAGCTTCGAAATGTGAACACCTTATAGATCGTAACAAAACCGTTGGAGCGTTTGTAGCTAATTTTGTATCCTCGCGTTTGACCAAAAACTTCTCGCTAGCGGTAATAGTAGTAGTAGCTGTCGAATATTGTTTTGACATCGATTATAGAGGCTCTCGGTTTGAAGTGGGGCACTCGTTCGGAAAGCCCTCGATTGCAGCGACAGGGGAGCACACCGAGTCGCCGCGCGCTTCGTTTCAATTTATAAAGCAATTAACGGAATTATTCGGAGAAATATCAGAAGCCTCAAGTGGACCTCAAACAACGTACGAACTTTAAATGCAATTTCGCCGCAGTAGCAGCAGCAGCAGCAGCAGCAGCGGCGGCGGCGGCGTCGTCGGTAGCGGTGGCGGCGTATATAAGCTCAATTTCGTCGCTGGTGCATTAGAGTCCTCGACCCGGCGGCGTCTCCCAATTATTCAAAACTTAATGCAGACCGTATCCACCCTCTCAAAGTCTATATATCCAGCCCGAAAAGTGGATCTGGCTTGCAAAGTGACACACCGGCCCCACCGACACTGGCTACGTTTCAGCTCAGCCTTTTCACCATTTCCTTTCAACCCTTTCTCCGCCACTCTTCTCCATTTCTATTTCTTCCCATTTCCCTCTTCTCTCGTCTGTCTTTCCCGCTCTTTCGCCGACCCCTTTCGTTTCGCGTCTTTATCAATCTTGCTTGGCGCAGACGACGCGAGGCCCCTTCTTTTCTTCCGGCGCACGCAACCACTTCTATGTTTATCCGCGTGAAAGCTACTCACCCTCACCTGAATCAGAAGAGATTTCAGAATCCGTGTACCACGCGCGAAAGGCTCGCCCGCGAAAGAGGCGGATTCACCCGCTCTGTTCTCGCAGCCGTATTCAGGTAAGTGGAAACGCGAGATTCTATACTGCCGCTGACGAAACGCTGCCCGAGAATTAAATCCGCCAGAGCGTTCAATTTATCTGCTACGCAATCCTGCGAGAACACCGCTCTACGGGCTACGCCAGTTTGGTTTTTAACTCGTTGTCGGGGCTCGTTAGGAAATATTCGAGATTGCAGTTTACGAGCTTTTGGATTTCGTTAGCGTTGAATTTTCGAAGCTTTGAATTTCCTAGTTTTCGGATTTCCAAGCGTTTCAATTTCCGAGGCTTTAAATTTCCCAGCCTTCGAAATTCTAACCGATCAAACACCTAAGCTTCTTTTCTAAGGATCCCCATATCGCTTCGATTTGCCAAATTTTTATATTTCCAATGCTTTTCACTTCCGAACCTTCGAATTTCCCATGCTTTCGATTCGCAAGCGTTTCTACTTTCGAGTTACCGATCATTGAACCGTTTCAACCCCTAAGCCTTCTAATTCCCAAATTTTTGCACCCGGCAATCCCTAATTGCTCGCCGTTACTCTCGCGCAAAGTACTCCAAAGCGTACGCTAAAATTTCCCAGCCAGATCTCTGAAGCCAGCTGAAATCTAACCGCGCGCTACTGTAACTGGAACTGGGGGGGATGGATCGGAAAGCAATAGCTTTGGCCGAGCGTCGGAGAAGGCAAATAGAGGAACAAATGTTCCCAAATTAAATGCAAACTGGCCGTGGATGGTTGGAAAGCCTTTACGGTTTGAACGTCAGGCTGAAAACGACGAGCGCTGAGATGGAAAGGGAAGGGTTGGTCCCTTCGTTGGTGACGCGGCGATGGAATTTTCTCGAAATTTCCCCCAGTCGTGGCGCACATAAATTCGAAAAGGGATCGACGTGAATGCAAGGAGAACACATCGAAGCGGCGGGTGTCACGGCTGCCGCTCCAAGTCGAATCCCTTCGTCTGCGATCCTGAAAATGGATAAACCGTGGAGAGAGGGGGAGAGGGGTTCGATCGAGAGCGAGTGATTTACCGCGAAGGACTCCTCTACGGAAGCCTTTCAGAAGCGTACAGAGAGACGTCTGCGTTCTCCATCTTACGTATCCAGCATTTTACATCCGATCGACTGGAGAAAAGGAAGAGAGAGGGAGAGAGAGAGAGTAAAAGGCGACACACACGAGCCACGAGCAACGAGCTCGTCTGAATTTTATTTTCCTCCAGGGATAATCCTTTAGCGGGAAGAAAATAGCGTAGCTGCCGGGGCTTTGCCGGGTGGGTCCACGGAATAAAAGATTCAGAGCGAAAAATTGCTCGCTTTTTCACTCTATTTGTATCTCAATGGGACTTTCCTTTAATATCCTGCCCTCCCCTTGATCGTTGTTTGGCAAAGCTTCGGGTAACCGAGCGTTACTATTGGCCTTTCCGCTTTTAAACGTCGAACAAGTAAGAACATTCTCCCCCTCGCCAGTAAACTTTTCACTTTTTCTTCTACTTCTTACTCGGGCTTCCCTATTTTATTTCCATCTCGACGAACTTCTTCTTCGAAGCCCCGCAGCATTTGTTCACCGGACACACGCAGACGGACAGCTTTGGGGTAATTGGTGCGCTTGCTTCGAATTTGCAAGCTATTTGGTTGCCGATACGCAAGGAGAAACATTCGTTTCATACTTTGCTCATAATCGTAGCAATTGAATTGTGAGGATTTTTTGGGAAGTCGACGAGTTACTTTGCAAACGACTCAAGCGATCCTAGGACTTATTTTATAAATAGCACATAATATACCGTACTACTACATCAGTACAAGGTATTGCAAAATTACCCGTTTATTTATACGAATCTTTCTGAAATCTGATCGGTGCCGCCTAAACATTGCCGTTGCATTGCGCGGTGCAACGAACCTACTAAACGCATCGTTTCGCTTCGACGTGCATTGGTAATACCTACTGTAAATCGTAGCATACGTAGGGAACAACATATGTACCTACAGATATGTTTATTCGCGATTGGCTAGTATTACAATTTGAGCTAACAGAGACTCGCTTTCGAAGATAAATACGATCTATATAATAATAGACTTAGTTGGCCGGAGAAGTAACGCGCGATTAATCTGTGGCGCGCGTAGCCGGTGTATCTGATTGCGTGCACCGATAGAGAAGCTTGTTTGGCATCGATGCGATGGCGGAACAATCGAGAGAGAAGCTTCTCGGCGTGCAATTGGCGCAATTGCTCGCCGGATGATCTCTCTCGGCGATGATTAGGCAAACGCGAAACCTCAAAGGCCGCGCAATGAATTATCCAATGACCGATCGGATAACCGTTTGGCGGCCGGAAGAGCTTGCTGATCGGCGAAAATTCCGTCTGATCTGGCAGTTTATCACGCGAACCAGCCGCAATTTGTCCCTTTAAGGGTGGGCCGACGGTTGATTCGACCGGCTACACGTAAACGCGTGCACTGGCGGTGTTTTAAATGCAAAATTGAGCCGGCTGCCACCCCACGGTTCCCTCGCCTGGCACGGAATTTAATTACAACGATCTGTCGTCGGGGGAACACGGGCGGCGGGCGCTCGAAAAGCCAATCGTATTTCGACGGGTTCGAGTGACCAACGTGTTGATGGAAAGTCGATAACGGGTGGCAGCCTGTTCTCGCTCGCGACGTGCAAACGACGCGCCCTCCAATCATTTCTCTTGCCCTACGGAATACACTTTGCATAGACCAGCCGCCGTCACCATTCTGCAAGTGTACGCGGAGACAGATAAACCATCATCCCTCGGCGATTTATCACCCGGCTCGTCTCTGTAAATTGCTTCAAATCGCCCCTATGTTTGCCTAACACAGTTCCCACTATTACACAAGGGGGTTAAAAAGAATGGAGAACGTTTTCAGGGAATAGGCACGCAATAGAGATTCCCTTTCAGATATATTTAAAGGCAGGAATGGTGGATATATTAATAGCGGTATAAAATGAAGATGACGAAGATAAGATTAATAGCGGTATAAAATATAGGATAGAAGTTTAACGAAGTTAGTGCACGAAGCACTAATGACTGAGCGTTCTTTTGCAAAACCAAGCTCCTTTTTCAAGATACATATATATATATAGATTCCCTTTAGAGGCATTAAAACAAATATCTCGCGACAATTATCACATGCTAAGCTTACGTACGCTAAAAAGATTAGCTCTTAAACCGGTTAAACAGACGAGGAGGAATAAAAATAGAAAGCCCAGTCAGGGGTCGCCGTTAGCTTTCGAAGAGGGGGAAAAGCTGCGGTTGATTTGTTAATCAAACAGAGCGGAGATCCACGGTGCTCGTAGGGTCTAAAAGGGTCGACGTGCGGGGTGACCGCGGTGATTTTCTATTTCGTCGCGTCAAAGAAAACGAGACGGCATCGGGAACAGAGGAGGATGCGGAGGGGCACAGAGGAGGGTGAATACGTCTGCGAATTAGCTAGCAGCTCGGGCACTTTGTGCAAAGTTACTTTCCCATTCCCTTTGCTCCCTTCTGCCTTTTGCACGGTCGCTGCCCCTCAATGCGACTGCACCCGTCCACGGAGTACATATCGCGGCACGTTCCTCCATTATTCATGACATTATTTTCCACCTCGATAACTAACGCGATCGACTTTCCGGGAATCCCGCGGCTCGCAAATCCGTCGCGCTCTCCGCATCCACTGAAAAATTTATACTCCCTCCACGGCGCTGCTCCCGATCAACTTCCGTGCTTCCTTTTTTTTCCTCCGACCGCAAACAAGTTCTCCGTGTCCTTCTTTGTAACTAACGATCCACCGAAAACGCGTTAATTATTTTTACGCGCAAGATCGTTTAATTATAGGATGACACCTGGGGAGGTCGGAGAGAATACGAAGCAATTGTTATTGGAAGATAATTCGCGACTCCGGTTGGAATCCATGAGATTATTATTCGGTAGCTGACAAAAGCTTCTCGAGTAACGGTGTAGTTAATTGGAACTTCTTGTGCTGTTTTGTAAAAGCTACTTAATCTCGTTGGAATCGTTGCATATCGTAATGCAATGCGGATTTTTTGTAGGGAATTATGTTTAAAGAGGTAACAAAGGATATGCTTTTACAGAATTAAGACAGTAAGCAGCGTTAATGAAATAATTAACAAGTTTAATGCATCTCAGTTCTTTTGTGTGTCCATGGCATTGATTAGCGTTGGCCTTATTTAAAATAATCGGCAACATATCCAAAAATATAACTCTTTCGATCAAATTAATTATTATTTTTCTTTTCATTCGTATAACTGTATTACGTACATACGTTCACGTGTATACTAAGTTACACAGCAATGTAGACTTTTTATGTTTATTATCTTCTTTTTCTCTTATAGATATCAAAGCACCTACGTCCGTTAATAGAGCAAACTAAACTAAATTGCATCGAACTACAGTGACTCCAAAAAGTATTTCTGCATACGTACATTTTTAAATTAAGTGCCTTCCAATTAAATTCTGTACTATAATCTGTCTACGACATATTTTTCTAGTCGCATAAAGCTATCATTAAACGATAAGGAATTTGATTTAATTGGACCGAATTGATCGGTGCCTAAGTGGCGTACAAATCCTTTTTTACATACAAGTGCTTATTAAACTTGCATATAACGTACGTGTACTGTGATTCTAGTTCTACACGTGGAATCGTTGGACAATTTCGCGAGGGGGAAAGACAGTTTCTCGTAGCCTGTCTACGGCATTCGTGTCTGTTGGCCACGTTACATCGTGATGCGCGTTTTCCATGAATTTCCGCGGCTCGCTTCTATTCACGTTTCCGCTCGGGGCTTCGTAAGCCGCCGTATATTGTAAGTTTCCTCCATTGTCCAGCCAGTTTCAATGCTTTCGCTCGTTGCGATGCGACTTTAGGGGCTTTCGTTCGAACGTATCGGACATTTGTTCCACCATCGCGAGACCTATACACGTTCTACGCGATCACGGTTTCATCAGTCGAGATCCAATCCCGTCCAATTGTCCAGCTCCCTTTCGCAGAATTTTATTTTCCACGGATTCGAGACTCTCGCAGAGCAACGCGAGGCATTCGCAGACTTGGCGAATTCTAGGCGAATTCTTAGCTAATTTTAGGCGAATTCTAGGCGAATTGGGAAAACAAACAGTGCAAATTGATATCGATACGAGAGGGTTGCCAAGAAAAAATTCACAGAGGTTGAGAAAATTGGTCGTGGTGCAAGTTTACGCGTTTCCAAGTTGCAAGTTGCAAACAGTGCAAATTATTGGTATTCTTTTATTAACTGGTGCATAGTGAGTAGTAAACAAATACAAAGAAGTAAGGACTAGCATAGAAATATCGAACTGTACTATTATATTCAACTACGGTAACTGAAAAGGTATTCATACGCCATCAATCTCCGATTTCTATTAACGATGCTTTTTTAATAAAACTACAAATTAAAATCTCGATGCACGTCGAATATACTTTGATTCAAATCTAGATTCTCGCAGATTGTTACGGTACAAATAGGTTTCAATCGGGCGTTGCTACGGAGATAATATCTCTAATAGAAGTTAAGAATTCGTAGCGAATAAATACATTTTTCAATCACTGTAGATTTCGCGAGTAACGTGCAATTCGTCAGATAACTATAGTCACCATTAGCATGCACGCAACGCTTAACAACGAGCGATTACAGTCGCTCATAGTCACGAAAAGCTTAACCCTTTGCTTGCGAACGGTTTACGTCTAACGTCTACAAAAATTCGCAAAGCAAGGCAACATTTTACCACGATGCGCTTCGGATGAATTTATGCCTAGACGACTAACGTAGACCGTGTTTGCATTTCCAATTACAGCAATGCTGAAAGTAACAGTGATGCGGTAACACGGCCGTAGTAGAGTCAAAGGATGTTAAATAATGGAACAGAATCGAACGGGGAGCGCGGAAATTTTCTAAACGAGGTTAATTAACTTTTACGTTTACAAGCGGGTCGGGCGGGATAAAATATCGTTGGCCAGGGTTAATTTGCCTGAACGCGTTCCTAGGTAATGGAGCATGGCGCGGTGTTGGCAACCTTGGTAGCTGGAGTCAGTCTGGCAAGGCTAAAACGGAAAGGCCTCGCAGTTAGAAGCTGCCAGCAATTATCGAGGGGGCGTGATCAAAAGCCCATTGATTTACCGATGCACCGAAATACATAGTTTCCGCTCCATCGAATGCACAAGGCTTTTCCTCCCCCCCATACCGACGTCCCCTATCGTTTTGATACTCCAAGGCACAGAAGCGTTGTGACCGACTTGCCAACCCTGATTTGTCCCCTTTGCGATCTCTGTTTGCCTTCCAAACTCTGCCCATTTGCGCGAAGAAAATCTGCCCAACGATGGCCAATTTTATTTTTAATTTTATCGGCTACAATTTATCGACGAAATCTGCACTTCTTGCGAGTTGCAACTAGAGAGTGTTTTCACTATATTGGCGTCTCGCGGTGCAACGGGTTAATATTAGGCGTGAATTTCTAGTAGAACAATTAGTCTCCGGATTATAGCAAAAATAGGAGCAACGTTTAAAGATTCGATGTCGAACGAGAAGTTAGTTCGTGGACTTAGAGTAGCCCCTCGATTGCAAAGGGTTAAAAGTGACATATTTTACCATTTAATTCGACTGCTATCATTATTCTTGTATCACGCATATCATAGTGATTAATGGACTGTGTATGTATGCTTATGCAAATCGGCAGGTTTACAAACGTATCTAAAAAGTAGCAACCAAAACAGAGATTCGTGTTGCAACTCTCAAATATTGTATATCATATCTTGTATTTCGCTTTATATATTTCGTATATTTTTATACACGTTACTTGCAAACTTTAGTTTTTTTTTCACACATCTAAATACATTTGAAACGCTGATTCTACTAAACATTTCTGAACAGTAGCGTGCTAAATTTCCCATAAATCCATAAACGTCCAGGTGGATTTAGATTTGCGATCAAAGGGCTGAAATAAATAGAATTTGGTAAGGGTTGGAAACGCGCGTAATAAATTTCCGAATGATTTTGCATTTGCAACGCGCAGAGATTATAATAGCCAATTTATAGACGAGCCCGATAATTTATGTTTTTCTGATTGCACGCTGTTGTTCAAATCGCAATAATGCCGCGTAAACATGTTACACGGCCGTGTAAACAATATTGTAAACAATATTAGCATACACGTCGAAATTTATGCTATTAGTATGGATGACTATTAGAGGGTATTATTCATAGAATTTCGCGTGACATAGTAATTAATTAACTTGAAGTTAATAACAGCGGTGGCTAGCCAATGCTCGGTTGAAAGGGTTGCTCGTCTGTGTGCGCTTCGATTGCGTTGCGCTCGAATTAATCAATTGTTGGTAATTTGAAAGATGCTCGGTGTTGGCGCATTAAAAATTCAATTATCCGCTCGAGTAGCCGCGCGCACCTGTGCAAAAAGCGTGACGCGTAGCCGGCGAGAACGTTTCAATTTTACTGCCGCGGTTTGATCCACGTCCAAATTTGATTCCCGCGAAGTTTCTACCGAAAAAGAAACAGCAAAGTGTTCAGGTGAAAAACGATATATCGAGACTTCTATGATTTCTCCCATTTCAACGGGAAATTCTCGCCGTTCTTCTTCCACGTATTTTAAATACCATCGTTTAAAGAAATTACTCGTGGGGTGAGCTGATAATTTTTGGTCAATTTCGAATCGAATTCGATGCTTATTCGTAAAATACGAAATAGGAGAAGCAAACATTTTTCACGCTACTTTTTCCCCCGTATTCGTTAAACGCTACTAATATTCTTTATTACACCGTGAAAGGGTTAAATTCAATAGGTTTAAACGGACTCTTTCGCTGTTTTAGTTATTAATTTTATACAGTAATTATTGCATACCGAAGGATTTTTTTCCGACCGATTAAAATTAAACACCGATGTTAACCATTTGGTATTGAATATTAAACAATGAACGTTAAGGGAGAAGTTTAATCTGCCCGTAGAATTACGAGCCTCCCCGTCGGATTATTTCCCAAATAGCAGCAAATGTCTCGCGAAATATCCGAAAGTATATTTGCCGAGTCATTTTTGTGCCGAATTTTACAATTGGCGCGTTTCGTCGGAACTGCGACGCGCATGCAGGTAGAGCGGTTCGATAACCACGCTAAATGCCATGTAAATATCCAATAATGAATAATACATGCCCGTGGGAGGTTTAATCTCAATATTAAACTGCAATTAAATATTGAACGAGCAGCGTTACGATGTATCCGCCTACGCGAAAACCAAAGTGACGCTTCCTATGTTTGTACGCGCAAATTTCCAATCAACTATTCCCATAACCAGATATTAAATCGATGTGTATCACCGCGATCCGCCCTTGCCTTGCCAATTTTTCAAACACCATTCAAAATGCAACGCTAACCATTTACTATTTTACGCTGAGTAGAATTGCAGGACGTCGAAATATTACGAAGAACTTTCATTTGGAAATCCTTACGGTTAGAATTAAAATTAAAATTCATCGATACGCACAGCGTCTACTGTAATTGGACCATAATTTACGTCACGAGTGTACCTCGTTGTTATAAGACAAAGAGTTAATTAGACGCGATTAATCGGCGCCTAAGTAACAAAATAAATACAGTGACGCGCGAATACTTTTTTTTCTAGCCACATATTTACGCTTACATATCATCGTACGCGTTCGAAGATTTCAGTTCCAGTTAAATCAATGCATCATCGCGATGTGCATCGTCGAAATCTTTGCCTCGGCGAAGAAAGGAAGATCGTAAAAAGGCGAACGATCGAATCGCACGTGCGAAACCCGTCGATGCATCATCATCGATACGGTATTCCGCGATCATGCAACGAATCAAGGGAATATAAATTCACGGTTTGCGCCAAGCGAAGTCCGACCGGGATAGACGCGCGATATAAATGCTGATTCTTCGCGTCTTGGCTCCGCGTAAATCTCGCAATTTACGAGCGCAGCGGCGCGGCGCGGCGCAACGTTCGCCGGAAAAGATGGTCAAACTGACTCGGATAGCATACTGACGCGTATTCACGCCAAAATACATACTTATCCGCGTCGATCGCATAACCGGGAAACGTAAGAAAATAAGATTCCTCTCGCGCATCGATCCGAAGCTCCGTAATCGGCAGAAGTGGATAGAAAATAGCGGTAAAGAGGATTGTAAATTGGAGCTGTTCGAATTATGACGACTATTCGTCTTTTACAGACGACGAGAACTCGTCGGTTCATGGGATCGTGACGGAGGAAGGTCTGTTCGATGGGAGCATCTTCACCGCGTCCGAGGAGATCTACGTTGAACCAGCGAGCAGATACGCGCCGCTTGTCTGCTACCGAGAAGACGGCCAGGATAAAGACACGACGGACGCGATGCATCATCATACGATCGCGTATCGCTCGGTCGATGTGAGCAACGCGCCTTTCGCCGATGGATTTCCTTGCGCCAGCGAGCTTCTGAGGGAGAACACGTTGAACGAGTTAAGGTGAACGCCTCCTTAAACTTTCTCGATTTCGAGGGAATTATTGGGTATCAATAGACTGCGGATTTTTATGCTCGTTCGCGTTTTTACTACTTTGTTACGCATCCCTTTTATGTTTCGTTTAACGCTACGCTTTCTTCACTTTGAGTATTTATCGCGTGTGCATTCTGCACTTTTTCGTCAACATACTTCTTCCATAAATGCATACAAATTAGCAGTCTAATATTATCGGATAAAGACCCGGGCGAACTTTGTTTTAAATAAGTAGCAAGTTAATGATAATCGTTTCGAGTATCGTTAATTGGTCGATCGTAAGTAATGTGGGTATTTTCATTCATCTTGTTGTTCTTCGTTTGGTGAATTGATAGCGAATTGAAGTACTGATTATTTGAGGAAGTAATATTTTTGTTTCTTTAGTGGACATTTTTATATTTGTTGCGATTAACGTTCAGAAAAGTCATTGAATAATATAAAGGAATTAAAAGATAGGAATTGGGGGTCCAGTTTCAGAGTCTTTCTTTTAAAAAGAAATATGGTATATAGCAAGGGAATGACCAGTCGAATTTGTACGCGTATTTAGGTTAACACTTGAATATACTTATTTATATCAACAAAGCACGTGTTAGAACTGAAATAAGAATTAATGTTAGTTGAAGCACAGTAAAAGTAGTAAAAGTCCTGTGCAATCAAATAATTTCGGAAATATTCCTAGATCAATGAGATACGTAATTGAGTGAAATAAATATACTAACAAAAGTAAATAATATATTTAATTCGATGTCACGTATTATTAATAGTAGACTTGATATAATGCTACGTATTAATGATAATACATTTACCTAACATAAAATCAAACATTTGTAAGAAGTAAGTATTTTCCTCTTTAACTTTCACTTATCGTATTCGTTATTATTAATACTTTCCTTTTGCCAGAAGCAACATAGGCACCGCAGTATTCTAATTTTAAAGACTCGATCGTTGTCTCGAAAAGCGATTCTGTTTTATTGAAATCTACGTACGTATAAACTTTAAGTTCACAGTTCACGTTTCTTCTAACTTGCGTTTACTTTGGTACGCGTTCGATTAATCGATGGTTTACCTTGACAGAAAACTTCGAACGCTGCCAATTTAATGGCCATAGGTTGGAACGCGTTCAGAAGCGATGCTGGCAGCGCGTTTGAGGGAACTTAGCGTGCAATTTGGATGTATAATATGTTGCCGCATGATCTAACGCGTTCAATATTCCCGGTGGAAACTTAATATCGACCTACAGCTTAGCATCCATCGTGCGGTTTAATAGAATTTCGGATGCCACTGTAAAGACCACCGGCCGTTTATAGTGGGCAGAGATATCGGTCTTAGAGCATTACAGTTTTACGTGCATACGTTCAGGCCGATGGCGGCGGCGACGACGCTGCGATAGTTTCGTGGGATTATTGAAGCCGTTGCGATGCAGCTCGGCCAAAGTGTCGCGGCGTATTAATTGGGAGGCGTCATCAGTCGAAGTTAACAGAATTAGTAGGGGAAGCTTGTGTGTGTGTGTTGGTTCAAAGGGGATGCAAGGGAAACCGATGATTTTCGTGGAACATGCGCGACGGCGTGTGGCCACAATTAGAGGGAGAATGCGTTTAGAGGCTTGGTTTGCACCCAGCTCTTGCCACCGATTAATGATAACGTTTACCGAAACGCTTCCCCGTAGAGTTTTGCCACGGAAAATTGGTAGATTCCTACTGAGAGATATAAATAGCCTCTCGAGGCTTCGCTTTCTTGTCCCATTCGTAGGCATTTTGCAACGAGAACGGCTTTAATGTTCACACGCAATGTTAATCGTGGATTGCGGATGCTTACGTATGTATTTGGTGGATGTCTACATTTTCAGAAGTCTGAAAAATCTACGCGATAAATAGAAATATGAGAGATAATAGTCAGTGATATGAGTTCAACTCGCCAAATGATTAATTAGTAGCATACATAATAACGTAACAAATGATCAAGTTTAATACTAAACGCAGTTACAATTTCAATCCCGTTCGATTAACCGATTTTCCTTGCACCGATTAGTTCGATTAATCGAGATCTCTATGTTATTTTGGAGGAGGCGATGTAAAATTATTATTAAGCAAAGCATAATAAACATGTTTTTTCTTTTTTGTTAAAACAGTTTGGTTACTTTTTCGACACAGCTTGTACGTCTTGAACGGTTGCGATTCGAAATGGGTGGAGGCCCGGTTGGAAACGATCCTCGAAGTAAATTGGCTCCCAGCCTGTTACGTATTACTCGACATATGTCACCCTTATCTCCTCCGACCGTACCCCCGACGATTTCTCTCGTTTATCCCAGCTCGCCGGAGCTGATCAGTTCAGCATGAGGGATTCACTGGCGGTGCTGTAGTTTTCCAAACGCTTACCGGCGAAAAATCGTTTGCAGGACGAACAGGACGTGGAGTGGATATCTCGGGGACACAATGCGGCCGCTTTATCAACACCTAAACGAGGGGAAGTCTCGGGCCAAGCCGGGATTCTATCCCAAGGATGCTCGCAAGAAAGACCCCACGGCGAGCTCGCACAATTTGGAGCTACTCGACAGGTAACCTTTTCCATTCCGCCTTTTATTCTTTCAAAAGTGCAGTGAAGTTGTTTACGCTGTAATATAATAGAAAAACGTTTGATCCGCTGTAAATCGAAGGAAATGCGATAGAATCGAGTGATACATATTAACCACCGCTGCGAGATAGATCATAGAAATTGCACTAGTTTGGGAAACATTAATATATTCCTGGTTTAGTTGTTACGCGAGGGATGATCATTTTTGTTGTTGGTCATTAATCCTTCCGCTGCGAACGACGTATATGTACGCTATTAAAAATTGGACGATTATTTGTTAAGAGCGTACTTATCCTTTCTCTATAGAACATTATTGAATCCGTTTTCATTCGTGCAATAAAAGTCGGATCGTAGTTGATAATATGAAGCATCTGGATATTTATATTACATTTTATTTTTCAATAATAGTAGAAACATTATTGCGTTACGAGAAACAAATGCATATACTTTTAGCAAATGTCGCTTTCGTCTTTTAGAACCATATATACGTTCGTTGCAAAAGGGTTGACCTACTGTATTCACCTGAACGAGGAGAGTTGCGTGTCTGACTAATGAAGTCTCATATCACTTAATCACGTAGAGGCGACGCATAATCGTCCAATCTCTCGCGCGAATAAAACGTTGCATAAAATCGCTTTAAAAATCGCAACAAAATCCCCGTATCGCCTTTTTATAATCAACCCAAAGAAACGAGAATTCTTTGTCGGATTAATACGACCCAATACTACTTAACGCGTTCGCTACCGCGTCACGGATAAAGAAACTGTATCACAGTGTTATTTATTAGTCGTTTTAATTCATTTCGTTTACCTTACTCGTTTATTTATTTAAAAATATTTATTCAACGTTACGTCGTGTTATTAAAATTCGATTCCGTTATAAAGACCGCCGTTGTTACGTCGCAATGCCTCCTCGTACGCGTACAAGTTTATCCGTAAGCCGAAAGATTCGTAGCCTAGCGATGGAACGCGGACTCGGTGTCCTTTATCCTGTAAACATTTCGGTATCGATGAAGCCTACGTCATCCATCGAGGCTTGGAAGCGTGGTGGGGGAAATAGGAGTCTCTCGTGCTATTGCGAAAATTCTTATGGCGATTTCGAGACGAAAACCGGTTGGTGATTCAGAGCAACTTACTTTTGACGTGACGTTTCACCCGATTTTCGGAATCGGTTCCCCACTCCAACCGCAGTGGAAGGGATAGAGAGACGACGCTGTAAACGTGTATCGGACCTCGATCAACGCGTACGCGAAATTCGTTCTCCGAGCATAAGAAGCTTCGTATTAGGAATGCAAGTAAAATACGACGTATGGTATCTAGGGGATGAAGAAACTCCCTATCTAGATCTCGTTTTTTTAATTTTACACAAGTAGAAATCGGACGTTGCGCAACGTGCGTTTCTTTAATAAAACAAACGCGAGTTGTTTGTTTGATTAATATGGTCTAATGGCACTCGTGGAAGCGGCGCTTTACGCTTCTGTCCATAAGTCGACTCGTTTCGCTCACTTGCGTTAAAAGGAGGCCAAGTGTCTTCCGCGCAACTAATTGAAATCCCTCCCCTCCCATTTGCCCCTTTACACCGGGCAACGCGACTCGGGAAGTTCTAAAAAATAAAAAGTTATACAGCCCCTGTAAAAGTTTTACACGGTCGTTCGTTCCCGATCACCGTTCTTCCCCCTTCCTACTTCCGACTGTTTTCTTCCTTCTGCTCTACTCTTCGTCTGTCTTCTCTCTTCCTCGCTCGCGTTTCCGTTTAGCCCGTCTCGCTGAACACATCGATGAAATATTCCAGCAGCTCGGAAAGCCACGTCCAGGGTAAAAGAAAGTTGGCCGCGGGTCCGGGGAAGAAAAGCGCAACGGTTACTTATCGTCTCGTAGATTCTCCGTCGGATTGTTTGCCATCGGGGAACGCGATGCTTGCGCGCCCATTTAAAGAGCACACCCATCCCCGGGGCCAGAGAAAAGCCAGATTATCCGACATAGTGCATAGCGATGAAAACGTCAAAAATCGAGAGCAAACACCATTATCGACCCATCCAATTTAACGTTGCCGTCGACCGAGTTATCCTTATCGGACGTTTCCCGCGATAGGCTCTTTTCGCCTGCGAGGCTTTGATTTGTTGCTTGGTCGCCGCTCGCCTATCCGAATGCTCTATGCCAGTGATTCGCAACCATTGCATCGCGACAAATCCACGCGAGAATTTCATTAACCCTTTGACCACGGCGAACTTTGATACGCACCGCGCGTGACGTACGACCAGTGCTGTGAACTGACGACATTTTTTGTCGATACGCATATGTTAAAAAGCATACGAAGTTTGTCAACGCATCTTGGGTCAGGACTCGTTTACGCCTGATTGAAACAAGGAGCTTTGCAGTGGTTATGATAAGATTTGCCGAGTGCCCATTGGCGCTAACCATTAACTAACAATTGACTAGCATGAGATAAGCAACTATAGACGCCAACAGTACTCAAAGGACTAAACATTCGCTTGTAGTAGAAGTGTTCGATATCTTGGAAAACGTGATTCGCGTACTAGTCATCGATATTGGTTAATTGCACAGCGTTGCGTCTACTGGTATCACATAGCTGTCGTATCGAGTGCAGAGAGTGTTTAGAATCAGTATAGTGTGTCGTAAAGACCCAACTAGTTTTAACCCTTTGCGGACAAGGCACAATAACTCTCAACGGAGTATTTTGATTTCGAATTTCCAAGCTCATCGATATTAATTTAAATTTTTTTGCCGCAAAAATCGACGCGCACGCAGGAGACCGATAAATGATCGGGCAGCTATTTGCAGACACTCGTCCTCAAAGGGTTAAAGCGTGTAGCTAGCTCAAAAAAGGTTGGGAAACGCTGCTGTAGGCGACGCAAAAATCGCGATCGCAGTATTTTCGCATCATGCGCGGAAATACACGCACGCGCGCATACACACACACACATACACACACACACACACAGATGGAAATGGAAAATTTTTTTCTTTGAAGTCGATAATCTTGTTATCGCGTCGCCGGCAAAGCTTTGAGAGGCAGGTCGGAATTTAGAAATCGCATTTCTGGCGGCGCGAAAGAGAGGAAGCTGCGTACGGGAATGAAATGAAATTTGCAATCGCCGTGTGTATCGGTTGAAATTCGTTCGAGAAACGCGCTCGGATAAAGGTAGAATGAAATAACACGGCGCGCGTGAATTAATTGTAACAACCGTAACAACCTTCGCCGGGATTTCGAGCGATTCGATTTCTATAAAAGTGATTTCTGTTTAATTAGATTGTACAGGGAACGGTATTCGAGAGTGCTGCGCAAGAGAACCTCCGTCGATCCGAAGAAGACCACTTGTATGCTGTACTTGCAAGCGGATCACACTTTCTTCAATCATTACAAGTCTGAAGAGGCCTGCATCGAGGTGATGACTCGACACGTGCAACGCGTCAACTCTATCTACAGGTACACAGGTGAGCTTTCAAACGTACACGCCTTCTTTATTTGTTCCTTTTATCATTGGATGGCGGAAAACGTTCGTGCGGATTTGTACTAAATAATTGAGCCTAACTAACGTTCCGTCAAATTGTAATTCTATTCAACAATGTACGAAATGGATAACATAATGATGGTATGTATTTATTTAAGATGTTTTAATTTTGACGTTTCATTGTTGCGGTAACTTTGACAAGATTTAAATGCACTGTTTCTTATCGAACGATTCGCTCTATCGACGAGATTAATGTGATACAAGCTTTCCTCGAATGTAATTTTATTTTGCAATATTTTTTACGAAACCCCGGAAAACGTTTCGTTTGTAGCATATTTCTGATTGAAAAATCGCACGAACTTCTTCTGCTACCTAATGCAAAAGTTAAAATCCTACTAAAGCTCGTGCTAAAGCAGCTGAGATAAAAATCGTTCCAACTTGATTGAAATTCTGATGAGAATAATAATAAAAGTCTGCATTATGCTCTCTCTCTCTCTATTCGGAATCCATCCATTTTTGCAAACTATCTGCTTGCAATGCTATCCGTAATAATTAGACTGCAGATTCTTATACTATAAGATAGCGAATATAGTGCAATATAATACAAAATTAAAATTACTGTTCGAATTAAATTTCACCGCCAAAAGTATCCATCTATGTCGAATATACGTCATAATCGATAGAACGAGTGTGACTCGATGTCGTAGCGCAACGGGTGAAACGTGCTACAACGCGATGTTTAGCATTCGGAAAATTGCGAATTCTCTCAGGCTGCGAGTCGATGAATAACGCCGATGAAACGTCTACGTAGGAAGTCGTATGAAGTAGAAATGAAAATTCTTTCGTGTTGGCGGGGCGTAGCAATCGGCAACGTTTCCCCCCCGAACTAACAAGTGCGCGTCTTCTGTCTCATTCCGCTGTAATAACTTCGCAAACCAATTAAAACTTTCCCCGGACCTTCCAGTTAAACTAACTTTCTGCCAGGGGCGATCGGGGAAATGAATGTTCCTTAGCCTTACTGCGGTTCCTTTCTGCGCTGCGACCGATTAATGTCAGTTTCTGTGTCTGACGTTGACCGATTGATTCCCCTGCAACTTTATTGCCCCGCACGCCTAATGCGTAAACTTTCAACGATGCTTATCAAGGCGAAAGAAAAAAGAACGACGAGGGAAAAGAATCCGTAGAAATAGCTCGCTGCTCGTCCAAATTGCATCCTTTTCCATCGGCCCGAATAAAATACTCTTCGAAGGAGATCTTTCGGTCGAAAAACTTCTTCCTCTTTCTTCTGGAAGTATAACACAATATAGCGTAGCATGAATCCTTGTAACTAGATTGCCGCAGCTTTATGCAACTTCGTTTCTCGAGCGAACGGAAAATAGAAGAACGGAAGCCAAATACAGATCGCTTTCGTCCCTTCGATGAAATTTATTTTACCAACTTCTTCCATGTAAAAGATCAAAGTCTAATTTGCCCAATCGCAGGACAAAGTGATTAACTACACTTTTCGAACGAGTAGCAATTTTAACGATAAAGCATTTGATGCGTAAAATACTCAAATTAAAGAAGATGTTATGACATTTAAGGGAATTTAAGCTGGTATTTAAGGAAGATTATATAAATAGAGGAATAGTTGAACATTGATCTGCAAAATTTAATGAGATTAATCATTTTTCATATGACAGAAAGTCAGGAGGAAGATTAAACGATCCCTAAATTGGTGATTTTCATAAATATATAATAATGAAGCCAGGTAGGCGCTAGCAAAAGGTGTACAGAACTACTTAAAATAATTCGAACAAAGTATGCGCGTTGTGTTTAAAAGAATTCGAGTACTTCGCTTGCTGTTTCCTTGAAAAATACGTCGTTTCGGGTGCAACCAACTTACGCTATACGATACGCACGCTACAACGCAACGAGCAATCCTTCAAACCAAATCAGTTGCTCTTAAAATCCCTTCGTCATCCCTATTTCCCAAGTTACCCGTTTATCCGAAGCTTCCACGTCGATTCGAGCAATTTGCAGTTCCATAACTATCCTCTTCATCCCCGAAAACTACCCCTCCGCTCAAATTACACCATCCGCCATCTAATACAATTACGTCATCAGGCCGGAGAAACAATCAGCCTCATCGATGGTGTCCCGGCGCGTTGAACGCGGCAAGAGCTCCGCGCCGCGACGAACAAAATCCCCGGCGCGCAAATCAGAGGGAAAGCGTTCCTGAAAATCTCATTTGGCCAGCCGAAGCTCGGCTCGGTACCGGCAACCGCCCACGAATATTAAGTAAGAGACTCGGGCAAAGTACACCACCACTAGCAGCAGAGGCTCGAGCAGAAGGGCTTTAAACGTCGCACCACCTGCCGTAACAACCAGCAAATATTTGCGTCTCGTGACTGAGCAGTGTTTAACGTAGCGTGACCGCGTGTACACGCGCCCAGGCCCGCTGCATTACTTACAATTCCCTATCTCTTCCGTCGTGTTGCGAGTCGCGGATAAAACCGGTTTTCCGGCAACGTTTCCGTACATCCCCCTTTACACCCGGTGCTTTACCCTCTTCATTGGACGTTCAATACCGGTGGCAGGGCAGCCGCTGTTGGATGCGTGCAGCTTCGGGACGATGGTCGCGCGATTATCGGCCATCTCTACACGCGAGCATTTCGGATGACCGATCGACCACCCCTCGGAAATGCCGGCCCGGACGTGCCTCCCTTTGTCTCCGGATTAGACGGCATTAACTCTCTTCCCATCGCGATACCTGCAACCCGTCCGCCCAGCTAAACGCTCTTGTCTGACGAGAGATCCGGAATTGCCGCGATTAAGGATTGCCCCCTGCTTGTATATTTGGGTGCGCGTGTGTGTATTCGTACCTCTTGCATTGCGATCCCGTGTTTCACCATTACTTCCCTGCGATTTCACGCCACACCGATGTTCCACGTCCATTGTCTTCGAGGCAAACTAGCAATCTTTTAGAACGTATCGCGCGTTGCGCGAAGCGTGGAATTTGAGGACTTCGTGGGACCTTTGTAACGTGAAATTTAGTAAAGAACGCTTGGCTTTTCGACGGACTTTCGTATGTCTTTCCTCTTCCTTTTGGCCTAACGAGAAAAAGAAATACGTATAAACGATCGTCAAGGAAACGTATTATATTTCTGAACATTTATTCCTGCTATTCGATGAATTTGAAGTTACCTATAAATTCCATGGAAAGCGTACGGTTTCCAAAGTGTTATATATTCGTCCATCGTTTCGTTTACGCGTGAAAATCCAACGCAATTTAATCGTGCTGTTCTTCTCGGGTTTATACGAGCGAATATGAAAATTGTGTTTTATTTGGTCTTGGTACTCAATGAATTTGTAGCTCCCGTAAATTTCATAGAAACCATAATGTTCTTAAGGTGTCATACATTTGTTTATCGTTTCGTTTATACGTAAAAATCCACCACAATTTTAATCCTGCTGTTCTCCTCGCTTCTGTATGACCAAATATGAAAATTGTGTTTTATTTGGCGTTATATTTGTTAAGGTTTCTCTGTAACATTCGATGAATTTGAAATCTCGTAACATTCGATCAATACAAACAGGAATATACCTAAAGCGTCGTATATTTGTCCACCGTTTTATTCATCCGCAAAAATCAATCGCAATTTTAATCTTGCTGTTCTCCACGTATCGTAATCAACGTATCCAAATATTGCTAGACGATACTCGATGAATTTAAAATTCCCATAAGCTCCACACGAGTAACAAGATTAGTAAACTGTCGTACATTTGTTCATCGTTTCACTTGTGCTAAAAAATCAAGCACAATTTTAATCCTATTCTCCTTCGCGGGTTTACATGATTCAGTAAATTATCACGAAAATTATGCTTTATTTCGCGTCGCATTCCTGAATACATTCCTTCGCGATATTCGTTGAATTCGAAGTTTCCATAAATTCCGTAACGAACGATATTAAATATTTTAGGCTTCGAGTTACATTTCATCCTCGATACTATTTGTCTTTATTCAAATTCTGCCACAATTCCCAGCACGACTCGTAAGCCAAGGGATTAACATCGTCCGCGAAACATTTAGCGAAACGCAACGAACTCGCTGCGTAAAAGTCGTAAACGGAACTGCGTAACGCGTCGCGAACATCGTTCTTTTTATTGGGGTTGAAAAACGTACCGCGATAACACGAATATCGAGAGAAGACGGATAGTTTTAACGTTAGTCATTGCGCGTTGAACGCTTGAAACTGGCGACCAACGCGTTTACGATCCTTATCTTCGGGCTCGCGCATAGAAGAAAAGTTTATTCGCGAGCGGCGTGTCCGAGACACCTGTCACGCGACGCGTAACCCCTCTATTTGTTCGCCAAGTAATTTTTTACGACATCGGAACGCGATCCAGCCACATTCTTACACGGCTTTCACGTGACGGCGGCCTTTTAGTTATTTAATAACAAGCATCGCCGTCTTCCGCTTCCTCAATTTTATACGTCGAGTATACTTGCATCGTTGGAAGCGAGGTTCAAGGTAGCGTCACGCGATTCTTTTAGAAAAGAAGCGTTCATGTTGTTGTAGCAAGATGTCTGCGGACAGAAATAGCGACGATATTCGATTAGCCAAGGGGTTTATTCCACTTGTTTCCGTTCCATTTATCCATCCACCGGTTTAGTAGACTGTTTTATCAAACAGCGAATCCATTCGCTTATTTTTAGGCCGCCTATTCGGTTAACCCCTCTTCGGATTATTTGGGTTGCAAATCAAACTTAGCACGTTCCAACGGCGGTCGATATAATCACTCGAAAGTTTAGTTAATCTTCCATCGTCGCGTCAATTTGTTAATGATAGAAAGCAATTATTTTTGCGCATATTAATAGGACGATTGGATTAAAGGGGAACTTAAATTGGAGAGCTGAAATTGGAAATATGAAAATGGGTTAATAACAAGCATCGACGCTTTCCGGTTCTCCAATTTTATGCAGAATATTTGCAAGACGAAAGTCGAGAATATCGAGATTGCTTTTGGGACTGCATTCGTTGGTTACAGGTTAAAGTAGCTGAACAATCTCGACTGATAGTGAAAATTCGTAATGGTAATTAGCTTAATAGTAAAATAATAGCAAAAGCTACACAAGTAAGTAATTATTCGACTGCTTGTACTAACAAACAAGGCTTCAATTGTGATTTCATCGTTCACGATTTTCTTTTTTACACTGTCCCATATTATATCGATCGTGTATCGTTAGATACGAGGTTCAAGGTAGCGTCACTCTATATTTCGAAGACAATTCTTCTAAACTTTCTTTAGAAATGAAGTTTCTATTCTACCCAGTTGCCTGCAAACCGAGTTAGCGAAGATATCCAACTCTCTAGCGATCCATTCTACTTGTTTCTACTCCATTTATCCATCTACCAAGTTAGTAGAGTGTCTTATAGGGTAGTAAATTCCTTCTACTTGTTTCTACCTTGCTTATCCATCCACTTTTCGGTGAAACGATCCTCATATCCGTAATATTATTCATTACTCGTTGATCCTCTCCCTAAGACGCATAAATTTCCTGAAATATTTAGCATGTTTATTTGTAATAACCGGATTGCCGATCTTTACGCATTTGTGACGAATTTAAGCGTGCAAAAAGATATGAAATGCAATCATCGTGCAAAGATGCGCAATCTACGTAAAACAGTGTACAAGTTATAATATTTAGAGAATGAGATAAACTACTATTTATTGTTAGATACCTTCTCTTTAACTGTGCTTACAAAAATAGGAATTTGCATAGACATGCGCAGTCTAATAATAATACTTGTCGAGATGTTTGCGATTTGCATATTTAGCAAGTATGTGTATTAGTACGTATAGGCAGCAAGTATAGGTACGCGTATTAGTTTTCAGAAGGATTAAAAGATATATACGTAATCGAAGGTTAAAGAATGTAAAAATACAGTGACTGCTAAAAGTTTCGTGTCGAAGTAAAACTTTATCATATTAACCAGACGAAGAACATCCGATAATAAGGGAGCATTGTACGAATACATTGTTTTATTACAGTTTAGAATCTTTAATATCGTCGTATTAAATTTCTTCACGAGAAGTGTGATTTTAAATTGAAACAGAATTACAGCCTAGCCAAAATATCAGTACCATTACACATTTCGCCTCGCCAAAAAACAAGTGAGAACCTTCTGAATCCGTCTCCGATGTTTACACGCCACAACGTGTCCTCTTTTCAATCGTCGAACAGAACATTACGCGATGCTTACAAGTGTCGCGTATCGTAGTACTTACGATACTTGTAAGCAAGGATGAATTACCGCGATCAGAAAAACCATGCGTTTGCCCTCGAGTACATAATTGAAACGTAACGTTCGGGATACGCGACTGCGAAGCCTGCATCGTCGCGGAGGGTTTTGTCGGGGAGCAAACGCAATGGAGAAATTACAACGGGCCGTAAATGTTTCATCCCCCGTGCTACCTTGAACTTCCTGCGTTTATACTTGGCCGTTCTACAGAGTTCCGCGTTTGCATTATTTAGCGGCCTAAGAAGCTCCTCGGGTTGAAGTTGAAGCCCGCAGTGCCGGCGATGTTTTCGACGGCGCGACGCTCGCTGGCGTTGCAAGCCGTACGAGAAGAGAACCAAAGCTGATTAATGCAACATCAAACTTGGATACAATGGACTTAGCGTTAATTACCGACGGCACATGTATATTACATGCGAGATATGGACGTAACGATGCGTCGTTGTTGATGTTTGCTCGTTTATACATACACCGACGTCGCGGAAACGCCGCCGCGCCGGGGGGACTACGCCACTTAAGGAAACAGACAATCTTATGGGAGTACACGCTCGCCTAACAGCGCGCCGACGCTTTTAACCCTTCAACATCTTGACGTACGAATTTTTCAGTAGCTACGCGTGTTAGCGAAAGCTGTTCGCTTCAACACTGTGTCAAGTATGGGATATTAAAGTATTACACGGCAATTGTATCTGCTGTAGTAATTGTATAAATTCTAAGGGAAATTGAAGAGCGTAAATGAAAGTTTAAGTTGAAACAAAGGTAGGACTTTTTAAGGATTAACTTAACCCTTTGAAAGGCTACATTCGCATAATCATAACTGATCATGAAAATGCGAACGTAGTTTGCATTTGCAAAATAGTTGATTGTGAATAAATTAATCGAGAGCGTAAAGTAACAAGATGTTACATTATCGTTAAAATAAACCTCCAAATATTATTAGCAAACCTCTAAATATTGATACCGTGGATGTTTATGCGAATACATATTTTTGTAAGCAAAACTAATGGGGGTAGTTTTACCTTTTAAATATCGTAAAGTGTATTTTAGTTTCCATATTGCAGACACGTATTTTCAAATGTTATTTGCGTCTTATATTTTCTGACGCATTCGAATCGTGCATAAATGCGTAAACATCCACGGTCCAATTATTTTATAATCATTATACAATAAGCTAGGTGTTTCTGCGAAACTCCAAAGCCCCTCCGATAAATATACCATTAGGACTTTGTTGAGAACCATTGCCAACGCGGTTTATGGTGCGGACGCGCACCGAGGGTTATTTTTGAGATAATGGACCTTTTCGTTACAGCTAGCTTGCTTTAGATTCACAATACGTCCTGGCGAAGGAAAACAAGCTACAACTCAGTTAATGAGTATTAGCGGGTCGCTTCTTTCGCCTCTCAATAACCATGGCCGTATCATAAACCGGGAAATTCTAAAGGACAGTCGACATCTGTTTCTAACGGTAAAACATATCCAAGGGTCGGCTAGCTGGAGGAATTCCCTTGACGTTGTCAAACGTCGTCACCCCCACAACACACTTCGGCACCCCTCTCCAAACGAACGCGCTGAGGGCGCAAAGAGGTGTGTCGAAATTCATATTAGGCTCGCTGATTGGTAACTGTCAAAAATGCAAGGGCACCAATCAGCGAGTCATTAAGAGGATCCGAGACTCCGCGATCGGCCTCATCGATCGGGTCAGGAGTCGTCCAAAGACAGTCACTCACAAACCACCAAACATCACAGTTCAAGAGACATTCATTACATACATTAACCAACACAGTGCATGCACCAGTGCACAATCCATCAGAAAATTATAACTATCCTGATTGCGTTAATTCGCACTTCGGGAAGCGAAGTGCTCGAACTACAACACATTCGAGTGCGTCGCAACACTAGGAATTTGATACGCGTTGTATAGATACGAAATCTAGGTACTGGGCGTATATAAAAGCATTTCGTTGATCTCGATAGACATTTAAAGCGTATACATGTACGCTTTAAACCAATGATTTATCAAGCCATCAGAAGCCAGCGTTTATTACAAAAGTATTACAAAATTTCCCGTAGCATTTAATTCGATTAGAATTCCACAATCGACATTGTTACTTGAACAATTTCCTTCTCGCCTCGTTGGACTTTAAATTCCATCAAGACAGTGCAACTAAATTCTCTGCGCATTGCAAAACTTTCGCTCAACTGGCAACGAGCTAACGTAACGAATATTTAAAAACGCGTCGAGTTCTCTTGGTTCACACGATCGGAGCGCAAAAGTGCTGCATCGTTGAATGGTTAATACTTAATGCCAAGCTACGCTAATTTTAACCTTCCCCAAGTGACGTCGATTAAAGGTTAGAATCGTTCGAAGCCGAGTGAAAAGTGAATCCACCGGCGGATAAAATGGTATACCCGCGCTGTAATTTCCCGCGACCGAATGAATGCTTGATAACGTCGAATCGGAGAGCACGGCCGCGGTGTATTCGCGTTTGGAAAGTCACGGGATCACCGAACGTGCCGCATAAATTCGTCCGTGGAAAAGGAATCGCGATCGCGTGTCACGGCGCCGTTTTTCCACTTTCGATTGGTATTCCCGCGGAGAAGGTGTTTGATTAAATGCTTCCCGCCACGCGACGGCGCGGCGCGGTCGAATCGTTTCGGGATACGCCGATCGCAACCCGAAAATTACTCGTCTGAAGCCCCAGTGATTTTCGTTATCAGCTATCGGTTACCACTACGAGTAGTTCCTCTCCACTCCCGTGCATTTCGCCCCGATCTAACCCTTTAAACATCGATATTTGCATCTGCTTCCCTTCAACCCGTTGCCCTACGATTGTTTCGCTACTCGCGTACGCCAATGTTAGCTAATCACTGTTTTTACATCGCGTTATACATGTCTGGTGGATGGACTTTGTTCAACAGCATCCATTATTATAACGCGAAGCTAAAATTAGAGTTGAAATTAAATTTAACCGTCTACGGTATCCACTTTTAATCGAATCTATGCTGTAATTGAGGATACGAATGTTGACCTCTTGCGCTACGACTATTTTACTAGTTACGTACGTCATTGTTAGCTAATCACTGCTTTTTATATCATGTTATACATGTTTGGTGGATGGATTTTGTTCAACAGCATTCATTATTATAACGCGAAGCTAAATTTAGAGTTGAAATTAAGTTTCATCGTTTACGGTATCCATTTTTAATCGAATCTACGCTGTAATTGAGGATACGAATGTTGACCTCTTGCGCTACGATTATTTTACTAGTCACGTACGTCATTGTTAGCTAATCACTGCTTTTTATATCGTGTTATACTTGTCTGGTAGATGGATTTTGTTCAACAGTATCAATTATAACGCGAAGTTAAATTTAGAATTGAAATTAAGTTTCATCGTTTACGGTATCCATTTTTAATCGAATCTACGCCATAATTGAAGAAACGAGTGCGACTGGTTAATGTGGCGCAAAGGAGTTGACTAATTAAAGTCAAGACAAGGCGCAAAGGTGTTGACTAATTAAACGCGTTCGGATTTTCGACTAATTCTTGGCTATTTCGCAGACTTCAACCAGGATGGTCAGCCGGATAACATCAGCTTCATGATAAAAAGGGTGAAAGTTCATGGGTGGGACGCGCTGAACGATCCCAGCTACAGGTTTACCGGATCTTACGGAGTTGAGGAGTTCCTCGAGCTGTTTTCTGGTGAGTGATCTTCATTCCCGAGGCGAATCGATCCTCTACTTAACGATAAGACTTTGCAGATCGCGTATCTATTATCTTCATTCAGTTCGAATAGAATTTTAAATAACGTAGCATCGTTAACCGTGATTCTGAACACGGTAAAATTCGCGATAATTCTTTCCCTATTTAAGTAGTTAATTAAAATCGCATGATTTTGTCGCGCGTGTAAAAGAACCTAAAGTAAAAAGCTTTCCCGGAAAATTGCCCAAGTTATACTTAGCCAATATCCAAATGCATCTCTGGTACGAACGCGTTTTGTCAAAAGAAATGTAAATGTAAATTATCATTGTAAAACGTTCCGTTCGAAAAACGACTAAGGTTATTTTTGTTTGCAAACGGTTCACAGCCGTGTCTCGTTAAAGTTCACGGCGTGTTTTCCTTTCCAAGCTTCTCATCGATTACTACCGTGAACTTTAAGGAACGAACCGGGAACCTTTCCCCTTGCGCGATATTAATAAATCGACCGAGGGGTAAAACATTCACCCGCGATTGAAGTTAATTAAGGAAAAGTGTTCGCTTCTCTCTCGAACGGGAATAGAAGACTCGACTGGAAATCCCGACACGTAGCGTCGTTACATATCGGACGTTAGCTACCGCGAAACCCTCGAAAGTACTCTTCTCGCCACTCGATCGTTAATTAAAACGCTCGTTCGCGACGTAAATTTGCATAAAATCGTGGACAGGACTCGATGAAACACGCGCCTGCTCGCGACTTTTCAACATTAATGAAAGACTCCGCGTGTGTCGTTCACCCGAGCACCGTCGCGAGCTTCATCGTAAAGCTTTTCGTCGCAAGCTTCTCTTCCATCGTGACTTTAAAGCATCCCTCCTACCTCTGGTACGTAGCTGGTCTTCGTCTAATATCACTGACTAAGGACAGGATAATAGTAAGGAAAATAAAGAAGAAGCAGACGTGTTTTTACGCCCCTTACGATTCAGAATGGTTATTTTAACCCTTTGAGTTGCAAAACCTTTTTAACAGTAGGATCTAATGGCAATTGTAACGCGTTTTATGGATCTCTTGAGAATTTAAAGTATTACAATATGATAATTGGAAGCCATCCTAAGCTGATAGAGAAGGATCGAATAAATAACATGGATATACTTCTATCCACATTATTGTAGACCAGAATTTTACAGATTAACCCTTTCGCTACGAAAGACGGGGAAAAAATTGGTCGATTCTTCGTTAAGTATTCGTTGTTTCCATAAACACAATAATTCACAGCCACTTTCTCTGTCCTAATTAACTGTACGAAGTATACAAATATTTATACTCGTACCAGCTTTGTAACAATAAAACAACTGCTCGTTTATGCGCCGGAAATTTCCTTCGTTTTAGAATACCGCAGCGAAAGGGTTAATTATGTCGAAGACACGCGCGTCGCGCAATATTTACACGTTTTAAAAATCATCGTTGTTTTAATCTAGCCTAAATTATTGGCGTTGCACGACGTGACGTGAAAATGATAATATAAGGATGATTCTGTATAAGAATGGACAGTTTATCTTATGCCTCGTCTTTACTTAATAGTATGGGTAATAAGCAGGCGAAAAGGTTCGATTACGAGGATAAAAGGGGATACGAGTTGCTGCAAGAAATCCTCATCCCCTTTCTTCTCCTCCGGACTACATAGTTCGGTTAATCGTCCGGAGTTTCCCTTTCCTTCGGCTCTTTTTCCTCCGGTCAGCTATCCCCCGGAAACGTCGAACGGAACCGACGGTTCTTCCTGATTTATCTGCCGGAATCCACGTTCCCTTGGCTTTTCAACCGCTACCGCTTTCTACGCTCTCGTTCGAACCTTGTTGGGGAAACTTTGATTCCACTGTTCTCTTTCGGAGAGAAACATTTGCAAGGGAAATGCCTTAATATTGCAACGAAAAAGAGTATCGATATGTTTCACTTAACGCTGAAAGGGTTAACGAATTCCAATCGAAAGCTTTGGGATATTCTAAGCTAATGAGAATTCTGGGCTTTGGGAATTCAAAGCTTTGGGATATTTTAAGCTAATGAGAATTCTAAGCTTTGGAAATTCAAAGCTTTGGAAATTCTAAGCGTTGCGAATTCTAAGATGTGGAAATTCTAAGATGTGGAAATTCTAAGATATGGAAATTCTAAGACATGGGAATTCTAAGACATGGGAAGTATAAGATATGGAAATTCTAAGCTGTGGAAATTCTAAGCGTTGCGAATTCTATGATATGGAAACTCCAATCTATGGAAATTGTAAGCTTTGGAAATTCTAAGATATGGAAATTCTAAGATATGGAAATTCTAAGACATGGAAATTCCAAGCTATGGAAATTCTAAGCTATGGAAATTCGAAGCTATGG
This sequence comes from Eucera pruinosa, assembly GCA_028830335.1. Lineage (NCBI taxonomy): Eukaryota > Metazoa > Arthropoda > Insecta > Hymenoptera > Apidae > Eucera > Eucera pruinosa. The sequence continues at coordinate 1,255,567 of JAMYCR010000014.1, forward strand.
AAATTCTAAGCTTTGGGAAGTCTAAGATATGGAAATTCTAAGCTGTGGAAATTCTAAGCGTTGCGAATTCTAAGATATGGAAATTCCAATCTATGGAAATTGTAAGCTTTGGAAATTCTAAGATATGGAAATTCTAAGACATGGAAATTCCAAGCTATGGAAATTCTAAGCTATGGAAATTCGAAGCTATGGAAATTCTAAGCTTTGGAAATTCTAAGATATGGAAATTCTAAGCTATGGAAATTCTAAGATATGGAAATTCTAAGCTATGGAAATTCTAAGACATGGAAATTCTAAGCTATGGAAATTCTGAGCTATGGAAATTCTAAGCTTTGGAAATTCTAAGCTATGGAAACTCCAATCTGTGGAAATTCGAAGCCATGAAAATTCCAAGTTATGAAAATTCCAACCTATGAAAATTCCAAGCTATGAAAATTCTAACCTATAGAAATTCTAAGCTATGGAAATTCTAAGATATGGAAACTCCAAGCTATGGAAATTCTAAGCTGTGGAAATTCTAAGATATGGAAATTCCAAGCTATGGAAATTCTAAGCTTTGGAAACTCAAAGCTATGAAAATTCCAAGCTATGGAAATTCTAAGCTATGAAAATTCTAAGCTATAGAAATTCCAAGCTTTGAAGATTCTAAACATTGCAAAGTCGAAGCGTTGCAAATGCTAAGGCTTACTTATTCGAAGCATCGACAATTCTAATCTTAGAAAAACTCTTACAAAGTACATTTCCCAAACTTACTAAATCTCATATTGAAATTCTATCAATTATCATCGAAAGAAGAAGACAACTGGTGTATCATAGAGTAGAGATTAGAGCAGAGATGCCCGCAAGCATAAAACGAAACATTACTGTATTACGCATTTGTCCCTGTTTCGCGAATCGCTGCAATTGCACGCGATTAATTCGCGTTCAAATGTCGTACGCGACGAGACAACAAAGGTGGTGGCCAAGTAACCGTATCGCATTAAAGTTTCCGCGAAGCGAAGTTAAAGTTCCCCAGCTACCGGAATTAATTATTGCCAAGTCACATCTCCGACACTAACGAGACGCAGATCAATGCGGTTGGAATTCGCTGAGTTAGGATTCCACCACTATGATATATCCACTTCCCTTCGACGTTCCTTCGGCTTCATTTAAGCCAGCGCTTTGTCTTAATCTGTCAATAGATCGCGAATATTTCTGTACCATTTGCTGTCTTTCTCTTTCTCTTTACTTAATCCGTTCTTTCTGTAATTTCTTTTAATATTTGTGGAGCTTTATCGATGATCAGAAATTAAGTACACTACGAGTTAATTGAAAGAACGTTACTTGCAATGATTCATTTCGGGGACAAGTAACAACTTTTCGAAAAGGAGGGTTCGCAAAGCATCCTGATTATGATTATAAAATTACCAAAAAAATCAATACCGCAATGCAAAATTGTCGAATGAAATGATAATGTAAGTGAGAGTGTTTTTGAAAGATTGTTACAAGTTTTCCGGACAACCTAATGAAAGTATAACGAACGATTCTTCGACAGAAAGTGGAGTAAGCGATTCCAAGTTAACCCTTTCGCTATTAAAAAAAAATGTGTATATACTACCAGAAAATTGGGCAATCGTTTGGTAAAAATATACGCATTCGTTTTCTGTAACACGATACTATTTTTGTTAGAATTTACACTTAGTCCACCATAATTAATTATCCGAAGTATGCAAATATTTATAGCCGTGCTGCTCACGTAACAATGAAAATAATCCCCATCTGTGCTTTGACAATGTTTGTATTTTTACAGTGCGGTAGCGAAAGGGTTAATAACTCTGAGCAATTCTGAGTAGTCACGATCATTGAAAGCCACGTGATATCGTAATTTAATCCTTTGCAAACGATTGTCGCGAATACTTTCCAAAGCTTTTTAGATTTCGTGGACATGCTTCACCTTTCAAAGTGAGAACGTGAAATTAATGTTAATAAGTGGACAAGAATTCGCTAAGTCTTTCTCTAAAAGGGTTAATAATCGGGCGAAAATTTGTTAAATATTCTACGTCCATGGCGAACGATTATATCGATTATTTTGGTGTTTCTATTGTCGTACGCTGAAACCAAATTCGTAATTTATCTTAAAGACCACGCACCGCGTATTCCAACGCAAACCAACGACAAATAAATAAATACTTTTTCGTTCCGTTCGTAAAGGGTTAACGCCGCGGAAAATAATGACCATCGACTGCCCCGGAGATGATTTTTTAACGAAAAATGTTGAAGAATGTAATACGGGGGACAAAGCGACGTGGCGATAGCCGAATCTTGCTTATTAATTATCGCGCTAACTGCAAACATTTCGGCGAAAATTGCGTAATTATCGCAGACAACGAAAATTGAAGCGCGACAGAGAAACACAGTGCACGGTACACGGGCGCACTAGACGTGATTCATATTAGCGTTTTAACGCACGCGATAATGTGCAACATCAATGCGACATAATTATAATATCCATAAATTATCCGGCATAATTGAGTATCGATTGAATCACTGCTCGATTTTCGTCCCGAAAGAAAATACCCCCGTTCGACGTTAAGTGTTACGCCGTGAATGACAACGCGCGCTCGCGCGATCCAACGATTAAGCATCTAATAAAATCGCTGCAATTACACTTTGACAAATTTTACTGCCATCGAATTAACGCTGGCGAGCGAATCGCCTCTGCGTCCATTTTCTATAAAGATTTACAAGCTTCGCTATCTATGGAAAATGTAACGCAGTGGATTAAACAGGGCGTTGCGCGCATAAAATTTGCATTAAATTCGCCGCGAAGTTTCCTATGTTAAATTAAATAAATCGATCCGCAAATCCTGTTTCTGCCCCTATAGGAAAATGTTGCACGTTTCTTTTAACCCTTTCACCGTTGCGCGATATTAAAATGATCGATCGCGGTTACGAAGAATTGGTGTAATTAGAAATGCATTGGCATAATTAATGGTTAAGGTGAAGTTAGAATAATTGAGCGTTACATTGCTGTTAAAATACACCATCGAATATTGGGAAATTAATTTACATTGCGTTGTACAACATGTAATTTATATTGTGTAAAATTTGCTGGTTGTATGTGTTTGCATTTTGTAGTGAAAGGGTTTAATATCTTATTAATTCAACTGTGTAAACCGTATTTTTATTAATGTTAATAAGTATGTACATCAAATGCTATTTTCGTGAAGTAAATAAATAAATATACTCGTGAGCAAAATTAAAGGATGAAAAAATTCCGATGGAAAAGTAGTCAATCTTTGAATTGCTATAACTTCGTAAATAACTATCGTACAGTGATCAACTTTGGCTCATTTTAAAGCTTGAAGTCTGTACTTTCGCATAGGGTAATCGAGGTTTGTCGAGAAATATGTGTACACTAGGTACAGGTCCAAATATGCACTCACCTCGTAGTGTACCTAGAGTCATACGAATGCTGGTGGCCCACTTTTCATTAAAAATGTAAGAACTCGGCAAGAAAAAATCGTATATCAACATCTAGGGGCTCATTTTAAAGAGGAGACTTTCCTCTATGAAATCAGTCCACAATGCATCGTAAAAAAAATTATTAAATTCTGTGGAGTAATTTCAACTTTGCTTACCTTTAAAAAAAACACCACCTTTAGCTTTTCTCTCCATTCTTTAAAGTAAAAAAAATTTCACAAAATATCTTTGTTCACCATTGTAAAACTAGATACTTTAAACTTTAAAATGAGCCCAAGTTGATCTTCCTACGATGCTTATTTACGAAGTTACAGCTGTTGAAAGATCGACAACTTTCCCATGAGAACGTTCTCAAACCTCTAATTTCGCACGCGAGTATAAATAAACACTTTATAGAACAATTGCAGTAACAAGAGTAATTTGCGGTGGTTCATGGGATATCAATGCAAAGTTAGGAGAAGGAATAAAGTTACGAATTTGCCTCGTTGTTCGTGCTATTAATTAATTTTAAACGGAGAGGTTCTACTTGTCTGACCAGCAATGGGTCGATTCTACTCGACTGACCATGAATACATTTGCCTGACCGTAATTTGACCCATTCTACTTGGATACTCGCGAGAGGACTAGTTATATTTGTTCAGCTAGAAACACCCTTGTTCTACTTGGCCAATCCGATATCGCATTTGTCCATCTAACAACTCTCCTCTATTTATTTGATTATAGAAGCTACCTCCGACAATCTTGCAAAGATTGTTCGGCGTTAGATTTCAGCGAAATTCACAGGAGAATTCCACTTTTCCACATTATATGACCTCTCGATACGACTGTTTCCCCTCCGCTCGGGTTTATCCAGCATTCGTTAGGTTGTTGGAAAGTTCGTAGCAATATTTGTGCCCCTCATTTGCTGAAATCGATTAACTGCGCGAAACAAAATGTAGAGAAATCGACGTGGCAAGTGTGCAGACTATTTTAAAATTCCTTTCAAAGTTCGAGTTCAAATAGAGACTGTAGAATGTATTATTACAGGCGTACAAAACGATATATCCTTGGAATACACGTTATTACTTTTACAAATTCTTTATTATCCCATGATTAAAAACATTTTTGACGTTTCGTGGTGCTAAGCCCAATTGTTAAGGAACTTTGTTGAAAATATAAATGGTTAAGCTTTAATCAAGCGTCTCGGTGATAGAATTTCAAGTAATTGAAAAAGTGGAATCACTTTGGCCCCTGAAAGGCTGATTTAAGAAGCAGTCAAATGTAACACGTGTATAATTATCATTACACGGCAGATTTAGGTTTCTTTAATGAACTCGAGAAGATTGTAAATCTTATCGATTTCTTTATCAACTTTAATCGCAATTCCAATGATATATTTGCCACGATAGACATCGAATTTAGAACACGCGAAATCAAACGATTTATTGAGCTTCATATTCGACGTAATTCAAGCATAGGCACGGATATTTTATCAAGTATGCAGGATTGACTAAATATTGTTTAACCCTTTCGCTATGGCACTCAGGGATTTCAAGCATTTTCAGTCCACAAGTGAAAGCAATTTTTGTTAACACAGAAACGGTGTAAGTATAAATATTCGAATAGTTAATACCGATAAACTATTGTGTAATATACGCGAATGATAATAGAGGTGATATTAAACTATGAAAAAAGTATACGTACGTTTTTTAAACGAATGATGGCTCAATTTATAAAAGCTTATATGTACTTCCTTCGTAGCGAAAGGGTTAATAAAGTTTTGTTTCTATCCTATCACTTAAGATGCTAGAACGATTTCTTGGCCAGGCCAATAAATTCATTGTGCGTCGCTTCGAGGCTCGAATTATATTCGAAACAGCGCGAGTTGCTTGGGCGAATTCCGAGTGCCTGGCTAATCTATTTTTCCGCGGGCTCGCGTTTTGGTAGGTGGAAACTGGATCGACGAAGATAAGTGCAACAGCTCGTTACGAGAGATATCGAATATCGGAATGCGAAGCTCGATAATTCCCCGCTAAACCCCCCGGCCATTTCGTCGGCACTGATCTAGCAATATCATAGGTCTCCCCGAAAATCTCCAACTATAGCAGGGCTGAAATTAAAAAATCTCCGTTCCCATTCTTCCGTCAATGCGGAAGCTCCGTTCGCGCGTGTTCGCTGGCCGTAGAAAGTATTCATTTGCAAGCTGCCGCATTTATTCTAGCGTTTACCGATTAGCGGGATTCATTAGAATCCAATTAGAACGTTGCTTAATTAGAACCCCTTATTTCACCACTTAGCTAGCGTTAACTGATCACTGTTTTTATATCGTGTTACGTAAAAGTTAGTTGAATATGGTGGACGATTTTTGTTTAACACTACGTTTACGGACATTACGTGCATACGTCGACAGGCTTCCGGATAAATACGTACACTGCATATGAATATTCGAACGTGGAAGCGTTTAGGATGAAGAGAGTCGCGTAGAATACATAGTAAAGTTAACGTAAAGTACTGGAAAATAATATTTATCGCCTCTATAATTTTACGTATGAAATCTGAACGTCGTCAACGTGACGAGTTTCGTAAACCTAGTGTTAATAACATTAGTTATTAATAATATTAATTAACGTTATCGATAATGATACAATTTGTATCCACTTTTGTCGAATGTACGCCATAATTCGCGGAGCCAGTGTGACTCGTTATTGTAGCTAAAAGGGGTTAATAACGCTTACCAGTAACATGAGTATACTTTTCAAGATGAAGCTTAAGTTATTGCTCTTCGTTAACGGTAACGATACTTATCCTACCTCAGATCTATTTTTAAACATTTAATGTACAATATTTTATACTCCTACTAAGTGTAATATTTATTTGAAATATTTACAATATTTAAATCGTAACGCTAATTACTGTCTTCTTAGGATAAAGCAATCCTGCGATTAGGTTTCATTTCTTCCATTTTGTTAGTAAATATACGAATTTGCATAGAAATCCGGCCATTCGCGCAGTATCGATCAAAATTTCGTTGCGGCACGATTCTTTGTACACGCGAGGAAATTATTTGTCGCGAGATAAGAGGATGTAATTATAATATTCGTTAACTATTAAACGATGCTGCGTGAATGCGGCTGTGATCAGTGATCGATTCGCAGTAGCATTTTCGCAAGGTTCACGATTAAAAGAAAGAGAATTCCGTGCACGCGTAATCCAATTGGAAAAGCTGCGCAGAGTTGCGCAGACAATACTTCACGCAGGCTTTTTTTTATTTGTCACGCGTGTCGCGATAATGTAACATCGTTTCGCGTTGCACCGACGACGGACACAATGGGGCCTCGTCAAAAGAGCGACTGTCGCCTTCAGCCTACTATTTCGCTTCATATTTCGCTGATATAATAACGACCGAGCCGTTATTAAATAACAGCTACTCGTTGTTGCTACACGTTTCGAATATTCTGCCACCCTTTCACCATCGCGCACAGCTCCCCGTGAAATTGGCTGCTTTAGACGATATTTTTGAAAGGAATACTCGAAGCCAGCGAAAATTCGAAGCCTTGGAAATTCGATGCTGTGGAAATTTAAATATTTCGGAATTCTAAGCTATGGAAATTCTACGCTATGGAAATTCTAAACTATGAAAATTCTAAGATATGGAAATTCCAAGCTATGGAAATTCTAAACTATGGAAATTCTAAACTACGGAAATTCTAAGCTTTGGAAATTTTAAGTATTGAGAATTCTAAGTGCTGGAAATTGAAAGCGTTGCGAATTCTAAGCTTTGGCAATTCTAAGCTATGGAAATTTTAAGCATTGAGAATTCTAAGTGCTGGAAATTGAAAGCGTTGCGAATTCTAAGCTATGGAAATTTTAAGCATTGAGAATTCTAAGTGCTGGAAATTGAAAGCGTTGCGAATTCTAAGCTTTGGCAATTCTAAGCTATGGAAATTTTAAGCATTGAGAATTCTAAGTGCTGGAAATTGAAAGCGTTGCGAATTCTAAGCTTTGGCAATTCTAAACTTTGGAAATTTTAAGTTTTGAGAATTCTAAGTGCTGGAAATTGAAAGCGTTGCGAATTCTAAGCTTTGGCAATTCTAAGCTATGGAAATTGTAAGCATTGAGAATTCTAAGCGTTGGGAATTCTAAGCTTTGGAGATTTTAAGCTATGGAAATTCTAAGCTTTTGGAATTCGAAGGGTTGCAAATTCTAAGCGTTAGGAATTTTGAGCGCTGACAATTCCAAATTTTGCAAATTCTAAGGGTTGCAAATTGTGAAACGTTGCAAATTCTAAGCGTTGCCAATTCTAAGCGCTAACAATTCTAAGCGTTAGGAATTTTGAGCGCTGACAATTCCAAACTTTGCAAATTCTAAGGATTGCAAATTTGAAACGTTGCTAATTCTAAACGCTAACAATTCCAAACGTTAGGAATGTTGAGCTCTGGCGATTCTAAGCTTCATCATTTCACAGCTTTAAGGATTCATTGCACAAGCATCCGAATCGCGAAACAATTGGCCAAACAATTAACTTTTTACGTTGCATAAACTACTAGCGGTATAAGTTTCATCTTGCTGGGTAATGAATTGAAATGGTGGGAGAAGAGGCTGTTACTTGGCGAACAGCGCGTAGTACAATAGCTGATGTACCTGGATCTAGAAACACGAGCAGCAACGGACCGTGACGTATTTGCCGCGGGCATCCAGTAACCAAATATGCCTCCTGAGACGCCCACACCGCAAACACGTATCCTGTTCTATTCTCTTTCACTGCAAAACCCTCTACAGTGCTTCCGGATTGCAAAAAGCAGCCCACCAAAAACGGGTTGCTTTATTTCTTCTATCGCAACCGTTCTTTATTACGACGCGGTTCGTAGGAAGTTGGAAAACTTTCGAGTTTCGCGAAGCATAAAGATGGTACGCGTTTAATTAATACGGAAATAGCGTAAACATAAACGTTTGCACGTTCTGCACGATTAATCGTGCAGTAATTATCATTGCGCGAATCGACAAGGAAACGGTATTACGTTATAGAAAAAATATACTTGTATGCCTTTAATGAATAATTGCACAATTTTTGAACGTTAATATACGTAGCGAAAGGGTTAATAACGGTGGAGTAATAAATAAGTAAATCTAGAAACGCTCTGGTCGCCCAAAATTATTCACAATCGAACGCATTAACGATGTAAATAATTGCGAACTTCCAGCTCGAAGATTAAATACCGATACGCGTGCACGAAACCGGAAACGATCGAACAATCCCATTCGCAAAAGGGTTAAAAAATACCTTTGATAGCCGCGGCAGCGGCCTTTAATTAATTTCGTTTTTAATTTGCCCGCTGTCGTTGGCAGTATTTTACCCGAACTCCCGTTTCGAGGGGGGAGTGGTGAATTCCCGAGCGACGCGACCAAACATCGTCCGAGATGTTATCCGGGAAAAATAATAAATCAGGCGTCCAAAATGTCCGGTAATTTAATTTCTCGCAACTTTTATGCCGCGGCAAGTTTTTCCCCGTTGGGGATCGCTGTCCGGCGAGCGAGTATATGAAACGAGATGAAAAAAAATACCGGCGGTCCCCTCCCCCCTTCCTGCCGCTCGCCCCGGCCATTTCCACCCCTTTTGTTCGCCCTTCTCCTTCGCGGGATTTTTTTGTTTCGCGCGGCACTTTAGAAAAAAGAAAAAAAATGGAAAAAAAAGAAGTGGGCCGCAGGAGGGGGAGGGAAGAACAGAAGGGTGAAAGGAGCGATGAATATTCTATGAACGGCTAGCATGAATTTCAATGCGAAGGCTTGTTTACGGACGTCCAGCCTCTTCATCGCGTGTGTTCCCCGTCTTTCAAGGTCGATCATGCTCCGATGCTTTTTTCGGACACGGCTGCGGGAGATGAAACATAAAACGGAATACATATCGCGAGACGGAAGAATAGAGGAAAGAATGGGCGGAATAAAACGCACGGTCGGCTGGCTTTGGTATCTTTAATGAAAGATTGGCTTTTTGTGGAATGTTTAGAATTCTTTCCCCGCGCTCGGAAAAATCTGAAAAAGTTCGCAGAAACGTATTACACCGAACGACGTATCTATAATTTATTTCGCAATTTTTTATGCGATGGATCGAAAGAAAGTGGAACGGAAATTCGACGATAGGAGAATAAAAGAAAGAATAACTTCGACGGAAGATTGGCATTTTCGAATATTTTACAATTCATTTCTACGGTCAGAGAAATTTGAAAATATTTCCATAGGTGTATCGCACTGATTGGAGTATCTGTGATTTTTTTTCGCAACGTTCCATGCTACGGAACAAAGGAAAATGTGATACAAATTGGAAGACAAAAGAATAAACGAACGACTAGATAGTATACAACGGCACAGTCAGTCGCTTGATAATTGTAATAATGGTTGGCATTCGAGAATGTTTTGAAATTTGTTTCTGAAAAAATCCCCAGTAGTATCCTTTAGTTCTTTTTCGCAATATTACATGCGATGGATGAATGAAAATTTGCTACTGTTTTAAGTTAAAAATTGTAGCGATACCCGATAGTAATATCTCGCCATTGCTTTTCGGTTAAACGTAGCAGCGATAGAAATACTTTGCTACGGTTTACGGCTTAAATATTGTTGCAGAGGAGGACTACGACGCGTTCTGCCTTTCGTACATGTTTACCTATCGCGATTTCGAGAAAGGAACTTTGGGACTCGCGTGGACTGGCGACCTAAAAAACGCGGGAGGAGTTTGCGAGAAAAACGGGGTAAGTTCGGGTTTCGCAAAACTAATTCGACCGCGCGACGCCTAAAATAACATCGTACCGGGCCACCGTCACGATACTCAGACAATTACCCCGAGAACTAACGCTATTTCGTCTTGCAGCACTACAGGGGTAGCATGAAATCGTTGAACACTGGTATAATCACCCTCCTGAACTACGGCAAACACGTACCACCGACGGTTTCTCACGTCACCCTCGCACACGAGATCGGTCACAACTTCGGATCCCCTGTAAGTTCAACGCCGCATCGAGCTTCCGTGTTGTCCACGCGTACACCGAATACATTTGAAAAGTTTCCGGGCTAAACTGGACGCATTGCAATTGTGGCTGGTTTACTCGCGTTCGATACTATGCTAGTTTCGTCTTCCTAGTTTATTTTCATTTTTTTCTTTCTTACCTTCGCTTGCGCGTTGCTTTGGAAAATAATTCCGGAGAATTGCGTTTGCTTGCATAACTTGGGATATTTCGTGCTTTGGGAATTGCAAGCTTTGGCAATTCAGAGCATTGAGAATTCCAAGCGTGGAGAATTCGAAGTGCAAAGAAGTCTAAGCATAGAAAATTCTAAGCGTTAAGAATTCTCAGCAATGGAAATTCTGAACGCTGAGAATTCTAAGCTATGGAAATTCTAAGCGCTGAGAATTCTAAGCAATGGAAATTCTGAGCGCTGAGAATTCTAAGTAATGGAAATTCTAAGCGCTGAGAATTCTAAGCAATGGAAATTCTGAGCGCTGAGAATTCTAAGTAATGGAAATTCTAAGCGCTGAGAATTCTAAGCAATGGAAATTCTGAGCGCTGAGAATTCTAAGCTATGGAAATTCTGAGCGCTGAGAATTCTAAGTAATGGAAATTCTAAGCAATGGAAATTCTGAGCGCTGAGAATTCTAAGCTATGGAAATTCGAAGCGCTGAGAATTCTAAGCAATGGAAATTCTGAGCGCTGAGAATTCTAAGTAATGGAAATTCTAAGCGCTGGCAATTCCAAGCATTGGAAATTCTGAGCGCTAAGAATTCTAAACGCTATGAATTCTAAACGCTGAGAATTCTAAGCAATGGAAATTCTAGGCGTTGAGAATTCTAAGCGTTGGTAATTCCAAACGCTTAGAATTCTAAGCAATGGAAATTCTAGGCGTTGAGAATTCTAAGCGCTGAGAATTCTAAGCAATGGAAGTTCTAAGCGCTGAGAATTCTAGGCGCTGAAAATTCTAAACGCTGAGAATTCTAATTAATGGAAATTCTAAACGCTAAGGATTCTAGGCGCTGAGAATTCTAAGCGTTAGCAATTCTAAGCGCTAGTAATTCCAAGCGCTAAGAATTATAAGCGTACAGAATTCTAAGCAATGGCAATTCTAAGCGCTGACATTAATCCCTGGCAATTCTAAGGGTTGAAAATCCTAATCTTTGCAAATCGGAATACTTGAAATTATCCGCTCGTTATCGTACCTCCGCCGCATTAGCAACTGGCCGAGGACACGAAAGCATTGTTACAAAGCTCATTTCTGTTTAACAAAAGTACGATTATTTAATCCACGCGCCGGCAGCTATTCAAAGGTTAACAATTTAGTTGCAGCATTGTAGTTAATTGTAGATCCTTTCTGTAGTCGGGATGACGGCTTTCAGCGGCAGTATTCGTGACAAATGATGGCTAGGGAAGGCTTCTAACATTTTCTCTTTCCGTTAATGCGACAGCATGACCCGGACGAATGCTCGCCCGGAGGAGAGGACGGAAATTTCATAATGTTCGCCAGAGCCACCAGCGGGGACAAACGAAACAACAATCGCTTCAGCCCGTGCAGCCTGGTCTCCATAAATCCTGTTCTAAATGCCAAGGCCCGCTCGTCCAAGGGATGCTTCGCCGGTGAGTAGAGGGAAGCTTTTGGAATTTTAATTAGTTCGGAACAGGGTCAACGGTTGCCTTGCTTCCAGTCATCAGCCCTGACCTCTTCCCTCGATAGCCACTATACACGATCATCCCTTGAATTATTTATACAATCGACGTACAAGTTTGCGAGCAGGATGCCCTGCTAATTACTTATTAACGCCTTCCCTCCTCAACCTTCGCCATAACCCTTGGTAATTTACATCTTAACTCTTTCTCGCTGCGAGACATTTTTCGAACACCATTCGTTAGGCTGGTAGCTACTTTTTAGTTTAATCCCTCGGCGAACACCTAATTTCTTTCTATTGAAACCAATTAACCAACATTGCCGCGAGCTTTTTACTACGAATTCGCGTGGCCGCGAAGCCGACTTCGTAGCGCGGAAATTACGTTCAGGAGAAAATAATGGAGAAGAAAAGAAAGAATTAAACGGCGGATCATTATGGAAAATTAAAGTAATGGCGCTTAATGGCTGAATCGCCGCACTTTTGAAATACGATAGTTTATACTTTGCCTTCAATATTTGGCATACTCTTGGAAAAATACCTTAAAGTATTCAAAGTAAAGCGCAAATTGTTGCACTTTGAGTGTAGAACAACACCTAATCTCTTCTCTAATGGAAAGTTTAAATTGGCTAAACTACTACTTATGCATTGCGTCGAATACGAAGCGTGTTTGTATATTTAACGATCCTCGATGTTACGATTTCTGACTGATCCCTAAAGCGTCGTAATTCGTCTAAAATCGAGTCGTACGATTCGGGTATAATTTGTAAACCGCGAGTTATTGCACGTCTAGTGTAACTCTCCGTTTTAGTCGCATCCCTTCGATTCTGTTAATAAGGATATAAATTTGCGTAGCGATGCGCCTAGTAAGCTGAAATTCGACGAATCTAAATATACAGGCGCGAAAGTTGGAAGGTGTTAAGTTGCAGAACGTTGCGGAGGAGTTAAATCGAGGAATTATTTGACTCGGCTGAAAGGAGAAGACTGAGAAAAGAGTCGAGCGGGGAACGTAACGCTGCTAATCCACTTTTACAACGTTAGTAAATTCGACTAGGGAGGTAAAAGTAGGGGATGGGGGAAAAAAGGCGGGGAACGTATCGGTGGTTCGGAATATCGATTGACCCAGGGTCTAACTGCAACTCAATTGCAATTCTAATAGCGGACCCTCTACACGGGCCGGCGCGAAACTCGTTTCGGACAACGAGCATTGGTAGCAGCGACGTACATAGGAGCAAACGAGCAACCAGTCGCGCAAACAAAGAACAGATACGACTCGTTAATTGTTAATGACACAAAGATTCCCACGCTCGTTTGCCACCGGCTAAAAAAAGTTCCCGATACTCCGTGAAACTTCGACACTTTTATCCACCGCGGCCACTTGAAGACGCAAACGGAAATACGGGATTAGAATTGGGAAAGTAGAATTCGAATATTCGAGAGTTTGTCACTTCGGTAATTGGAAGCGATAAAAAGTTGAATGAAACGTAAGGGAAGTAGAAATTTAATACTGCGGGAGTTCCTAAGCTTTACGGATACGAAGCATTAAGAATTCGAAGCTTTAGGGATTAGAAATTTTGGGAATTCAACGCCTTGAGAGTTTTAAGAGTTTAGAATTCAACTCAACAGGTTTTGGGAATTCAGCGCCTTAACAGTTTTGAGAGTTTAGAATTCAACTCAACAGGTTTTTGGGAATCCTAATGATTGAAAAATCGAGGCTTCAGAGATTCGACACTACGGAAGTTCGAAGCATTGAGAATTCAAATAAATTGAGAATCAGAAGCATCGAATTTTCGGAACGTCGCAATTTTAATGCTTTGGGAATTCTCTAATGATTTAGAAGCGAAGCGCTCGATTCGTCGGGAATTCGAATACTTTTGAGGCTTTAAAGCTACAGAAATTCATCGCTATTAGCGTTCGAAGCTTTCGAAGTTTAAAGCATGAAAAATTGTTACGTCAAATGAGAGACATCGTTCCCCAAAAAACGTCGCATTTTTATGAGCTTTCGTTCGCCTGATTTATTCTGCTGAAGAGGATGTTAAAAATACACGCGGCTCGATGCGAAAAAAACACGTTGCCCGAAAGCGTGGCATTTTTCTCAGCCTTCGTTCGGCTAATTCGTACTTTCGGAGGACGCGTTGAAAATTTGCGAAAACGCTACGCGGAACCGATGTAAAAACAGAGAGGATGGTGGGAGCATCGTGACTCGCAATTGATTCCATTACACCGGCCGCGACCGACTTGTTGAGCTTCATTAAATCCAGGATTTCATTAAGCTCGCAGCAAATCAGGTTAACATTTATTCCGTCTACATTTGCCTCCGCCTGTGCCGCCCCTTTTTTCCTCCGCTTCGAATCGAAACGGCGCTTACCGAAAACTTCAAACCTGCCGAAATTAATCCGCGAGGCAATGCAAAATTACAGTCGCGGAAATCATTTAAAGTAATTGTCGCGTAGCACTCGTGTATACTTTGTTTTTTAAACACTTCAAGCCCATGAAGGCACGAGGTCGGGGAAAACCCATCCGACCATGTGCTTGGGCCTGTAGGTTGTCAGTTGTCGATCGTAGACGAGTCGTAAAAAAATAGCGGGACTCGCGGCCAGGCGACGACGGCCAGTATACTTGAGTTTTAGGGGGTGCAAGCTAGAGCGATTTCTGGCAGTCACAGCGTAAGCACGAAGGCGAACGGTTGCCACTCTAACAAGCCGTGCGACCATTGATTCTCGTCTCATTTATACAATCAGAAAATATATATTTGTAGGATCCTGCGGGCCGTATCGCCCTTGTATAGCCGAAAAAGGAAACTGCGCCGCCGGCGGAGATCCAACCCAGATCTACGGGTCACTAATCGATCGCGTTAACCACTACGCCACAGTCCCACTGGGCCTTATACTGTGCGTTAACATTCTTGTTCGGCATACACTATCCTTTCTCTTCGTGTCTATTGGGTTTAGAAGGGTCCACCATCCTACATATTCATGGTGGTAGGACTTGGAGTTAATTCGGATCCTGACATTTTCCCTCCTCCTAGTCTCCCTACACTCGCGATATTAGTAGAAGGGTTGAACGGGGGTTAAACGGGAAATCAATGATGTTTTCAGAGCCCCAAAATGCGATTTGTGGGAACGGGGTGGTGGAAGATGGCGAAGAGTGCGATTGCGGATGGGAAGAGGACTGCAACGACCCTTGTTGCCATCCTCAACGGCTCCATCATGCTTCTCACGAGGTTCCTTGCCGTCTCGCCGATGGCGCGGTCTGCAGTCCCAGCCAAGTAAGTGCTTTCTTTCATTTATTAACCCCTTCAACCGGCGGCAGAAAATATACCGTGGCTTCCATTGCGCGGAAATTGATATTTAACCCTTTTGCACTCCGTTCGCGACTTCACGGCGACGTATTTACATGCATTTCTTCGCAATTCAAGATTTAAGGTTTTTATTTATTTCTGCTACGTCAATTTCTTCTTCCTTCCGAAGCGAAGCAAATTAAAGACCACCCTTCCTAGTTCCGAAGTACAGAATGACACTTCAAATTCTCACGAGTGCCAAAAGATAGTATTCAAGTTACCAGTAGATCGTATTATTGAAATTGTTTCGGAGTGCAAAGGGTTAAACCTCGTGCAATGCATCTCAATTTGGACCAAAATAAAGATTGGACGTTACGGTAAACGTAGGTAGTATGGAACTTTGTAAAGTTACAATAGAAAGAAGAAAAACTTTACCGACAACCGTGTATGCGAGCTCTTTGTGAACAATAATGGATCAGACTGAAAATTAACCCTTTAATTAGGGGAGAAATTATTGAGATTCGTATTTAATCTTAACTGGAAATACTGCGTGTATTTGTTGCGTTTAAATTACAACCTTCGTAACGAGCTACACAACGTAACTCGTTATTATAAGGCAAGGGATTGAAATGTACAATGCGCGTAAAATGTACGTGGTTTTATTCATTTTTTACCTAGACGTGTTCCTATTTTTCTGCAACATCTCTCAGTTTTCGAACAAGTACGTAAAACGTGCCATTAATTTTGCTGGATTTGAGTATCGATCTGCATCGAAGATGCTTCTTCGCAGAATTGTAAAAGTTTTCCAAAGGGAGAAAAGAACGCGATCGAGTCGAATAGAATCTTAAAGACGGCAACAATGTTAAGGAATATTTTCCGCGTACGAAAGCACAGGAAATTGATGAAACGGTTCGTCGAATGCACCGTGCAGCAAAAGTACAATATTTTACGCGGGAAATTCTGATCCGAGAAACAAAGTTTGCGAACGTACGAAACGCGGAAGCAAACTGGATGTTAAAGTTGCATTTTTCAACGGAGAAATGTCAAATTGTTGCTTACGGTCGGGCTTAAATATTAAAGCGACGATAGCGGGGCGGAAGTTTCAACTTTTTCCAAGGTCTCCGGGGGGGGGGGGGAAATATTTTAGCGGACGGCTGGTTGCGAATATCCCTCTTTTAGCAACCAGTTTCTTTGAAATTTCGACGCGGACTCATTTTCATATCTACAAAAGCTTCGTATCTGCAACACGGCTGAATGTGTTACGAGTTCCTATTGAACGCCTTCAAAGCGCATCGTCCTAGAAAACTCAATTGCAAAATAGCGATGGAAAGTATATTCGTAGTCCGGTAACAATACTTGGTACTATTTTAACGAAACGTGAACCAACTTATTACTCTATTATTGCAGCTTGTAGGTTATAGTGAATCGTGAAAGTTTGCGTACATATTTTAGGGCGTATTTTGGAATAATAGAGATGGCGTGAAAATTCGTGAACTATAAAAATACGAGTGAGAAAAATATTTAGAAAAAACGTTTCGTAAAAAAAAGCTTCATTGGTTGCGTGAATAAAATTGCTCGTAATTAAAGAAGTATTTTTTCTCAACGCAATGCGAAATGCTTGAAAACTCTAGAAACTTGAAAAACATTATAACCCCCTTTGAAATTTGACAAGATAGACCACGTCTATCTTGTATTCTTTCGTCGTTATCACGCTGGGATTAGCCTTGCATAGCGAAAGGGTTAAATCTACCACGCCAAAGGGATTAAATTTCTATAACGGACCATCTTAAAATCCATTTCAACTTGTAACGTTCGAAACACAAATCCCAGCAGCAAAAATACTGCAAGTTTAAATAATCGAACTAGTTTAGTCAATTCTCCGATGGCAAAAATGAAGTTTGTGCCGTCGCGAAAGGGTTGAAAGCTCTGGAAACTTGAACAATACCAGCCCAGATCGCAATTTGACGAGATAGACTCCGTTCTATCGTGTATTCTGCCGTCATTATCGGTATCTCGAAACTCGCTGCAAGATCGCCGATCGAAATTAACCGTATCCGATGGAACGATACGCCGTTCCCAGTTTCCCGTGGTTCGATTTCCAAACCCTCGGCAGCCGCGGTGGATAGAGGAACCTTGCGAGGAACGTGAAAGTTCGCCGCGGCATAAATTACGGCCGTCTCGATTTCGACTGCGCGGAAGATTTGCCGGATTCATTATCGACGGTTCGGCGTTTAATTATCCAACGCACGCCGACGTTGTAGCGTCGGGCAAGAGTCGGTTGGACGGAACAAACGAGCTGCATCGGTCGGATTAACGCGTAGCTGGAGGCCTCGCGTCGCGAAAGAGGGGAGGGACGCGTGTCACGGCACGTTTCACGTTTAATTACGGCTTTAGCGTATCATTAATAAACATCGATACATCGCTGGAGCGCGGCCTGCCTCGTGCCACGTTATTAATTGGCAACGTTACACGCGAAGGGGTTGGAAACGGACGCGTTCGGCCCGGATTTCATCCCGAGATGATGCATGGAGGCGTGTCGGAAACAGCGGAAAAATGATACCGGCCCCGCGCCAAGAAAAATGGTGCCTTTCGTCGGTGATAATTAAGAGACGGGCAAGAAATTCTTGGGAACTTTCGGATTCGCCTTTTTATCCATGGAATATTTGCCCACCCCAGGTGACGTCATATTTTATTTTTTAAGACGAGGGAAAGCGAATCAATAGCCGAGGAAGATTTTCGGTCAAATCGTGGGTCTCTTCCGAGTTAATTCTTTAATCCTTTGCGGTCGATGAATAGTAACACTTAAGAGAGTATTTTGATTTTCAATTCCAAGCCTTTAAACTTTCCAAGCTTTTCAATTCCAGACCGTTCCATTTCCAAAACTGTGAAACGTTTATTAACGATGTTAATTTAAATTTTCTGCTTCAACATCAACGTGCGTCCACTGAACCTAAAAAAAATGATCTGGTGGCTATTTGTAGACACTCGTCCGCAAAGGGTTAAATTTAGCCGAATGCTACGCGACACGATTCTCGCGTTAAAAACATGCCTCATCGTATTCATTGTTCGGCGATCGTACAAGAATTTCACACGACATTTTATGGTAACTGTAGCTGGATGAATAGTGTGGTAATTAATGGTAACAAATTTTGTAGATCGTTAAACTTGTTTCGATGGCATGGATCTTTCGTTAATAATGTTAGTTCGGTCGTGGCTATTCGCAGTCAGGCATTATCATTTACTTGTACTACTTAAACCCTGTGTTCTAAAAGGGAAGGACTTTCCCTTTAACTCCGTTAACACGTTATTGTTATTAAATTATACTTTAATCCGTGTGTAGTCAACCAAAATGTTCGCAACTATTAAAAGCTTCGATATTAAGAATTTTAGATTTTTGAGAGAGTTCTAAGACCTACTTAAATAATGAATTTAGGTACAATGCGTTTACCTTGTAGAGGCGAGAAAATTTTGTTACGTTCTTCGTAGAGTTTTGACTATTTTATCGCTTCAAATGCGTTTCATTCATCTTTCCTCTTCTTCGAAGATTATTCCAATAAAATGTTACCATGAAACGTTGTTCGAATAATTTATTCGAAGAATTCGTTCAACTAAACTTTCATTCGAACAGTTAATTAAAATGATACCCATCTCTGCAATAAACAATTGTACCGATTTTCGTAACGAAAGGGTTAACAGATACTCGAATATTCGAGGTGAATATTGGCAAGTAAATAAAAGGAAAAAAAAAGCACACCCACACGTGTTGTTGCTCGGTTGTGTTTCACTGGGCGGAATAAAATAGGAGGAAGCAAGGCCAGATTTAGTTGTATCCACGTACATAAAGCCGACACGCTAACGGCCCTCGAATGCAAGACATTCCCCGGCGATGGCCGCGAAAACGAGCACTTTTCCCAATGACGTTACCACGACGGCGGATCGTGTTGGGAAGTGCAATCTCGTACATGTACGATTCTTCGCGCTTGAAGAAACTTCCTGGTCACGGACGGCCATGGAAGAGCTCGAAGTGGAGAATTAGTTTGCAGGTACGTTCGAAGTCGGGCTCCTACGTAGTTTCCGGATACGTCGCGGCACTCGGTATTATTGTCGACGAGGTGCAAACACACGGAGGACCGGTGTAATTTTCAATGTTAGCCGCCCTCCTTCGTCGTCCTCCTTTCTCATCCGGTATCCCGGGAAATGGGGCTAATTAATCAAATCGGGATCGAGGAATCAAGTTGGAAACTTCGCCGTAGCGCGAATCGAGAACGGAGAAGCTAAAAACAATTAATCTTGTTACGAAATCGGTCGCGGAAGTATCCAACGAACAAGAAACATCCTTAGTGGAGGATCTTGCATAAGGATCATTTCAACGCAAACTTTTAACGGAGATGTTTAACCATTTAACCCTTTCGAGCATTAAATTTGACAAATGGTCACCCGAGTGATTTTACCTTTGCGAGTGCACATGGATTTTTAAAGTAACGAGTTTTTGAAGCAATATTGTAAAGAAACGCCTGCAAGCTCAGCGAATTTGGTAAATATCTAAAAGCTTTGGAAATTCGATAGCTTGGAACTCGAAAGCTTGGAAGTTCAAATGCTTGATGTTGAAGTAAAAAATATTCCCCTTAATTATTTTACATCGAATATTTGTCTGCGTATCTTTTAAACTAGAGAACGTAACTCTTTGCATTTTGTACAATTGTATAATTCTATATTGCAGTAGGTTTGCATCGTTTTACATTTATATTTATTCCACGAACTGCACAAACTCCGAATAGTACTTGCATCGCGATTGTCGACGATTCTACTATTAACCCCTTGCCCTACTATTATTTTATTACCTACTTAGGCTACCATTAGTTGACTACTATTTTTGTACCACGTCACATGTGAATCGTTCGAATATTGTACACAATTTTTCTTGAATAACATCCAATCTTATAATACAAAATTAAAATTACCGTTCAAACTAAATTTTATCCTCGGTAATAGGCATTTTACTTTAACCCGTGTCACAATTCATAGAACGAGTGTAACTCGTTATTATAGGGCAAAGGGTTAAACCACAAAATATTGCGCGCGAAAGAAAAATCAACCCTCTTCGCGTGATCGTTCGCCCGGGCAATAATTCCACTGAACGCGTTCGTATCACAACGCTCGCCCGAATATTATTGACTTTTTATGGACGTACATCGTCGAAAACGGCAGCGCTCGCGTCTGACGAGCGAAAGGAACGCCGCGAAACGAGAAAACCGATCGCGATCTCACCCGCCAAAGATATACCCGTAAAAGTGGCGCTAGAATGGGGATGAAAAAACGTCGGAATGGAGCAACGAACTCGCGGAAGTCGATGCATTAGGTGGATCACGGAGAAAAGTGCCGGATGCAAAACACGTGGGATCCTTGGAACGCCTAGACGTAGACGAATAGCCGTCTTCGCTTGCTTCTTCGCCGAGTTGAACGGGAATAAACAAAGACGAAAGGAAGGATGCCGCGGTGAATAGGGAAAGAAAGGAGCGCGAGCAAGCTGCGGTAGACGTTAAGGGTGAAGAGGGGGGAGGGACGCAAGAATGGGGAGGGAAAAAAATTGAGAAAGATAACGAAGAGGTGCGGGGTCGAGACTGATGAGAGAAAGAGTGGGAAGGAAGGGTGAGAAAAAGGGCGGATGACGAGCTGCTATGCGGGGAAAGAAAACAGGGGACGGGACAAGAAGAAAGATAAATAGCCGAAGCGAAGGAAAACACAACCGAGTACCAGACAGATAAAGAGGAAAGGGATGTTTGCGGGGGATGGGGGCAACTCGCGCGCAGCTCGTAAAACGCGAGCGGGTGCATTATTTTCGGGCGAAATTCCGGGAGGCAATTTCTTGCCCCGCGATAGGATTCGGAATTATTAATCGGCGGATTAAAATGATCAGTGCGTTTGCAGACGAATCGGAAGGAATTATTTCGATTCGTCGAAGCATCCAGAGGAGGATATTTTATCGCGACGAGGGAAATCTATTTGCGGTAGAAATTGTTAGCAAACTGCTAGGCTTTATACATTTGGAGGAAATTTTAGCGAATCGTGTTCGAAAATACGGTGAATATTGAGGGTGAAGTAAAGGGTTATCCAAAATAGACTATAGGAACACCTATCTTCACTTTTTTTTCTTTCCCTTTCTGCTTTACCCTTTTCTAATCTGTTTTCTTATTTCTATTATCTTCGTTCGTTCTCGTTTCAATTTTTATTCTTTTCACTTCTATTTTATTAACAAACATGGCGTTTCACAGATATTTTCATTCAACATCCTAAAGATACTTTTGGATAACCCTATACAAATTTTACTAACTGCATTTGTATCTCGTTTATTTGATATTGTTCATAAAAAGACTGAATTTGTACGAAGATTTGTAGTTCAATTCGTAGGTTAATCGAAGTGTTTCGTCGTGTTTTATGGACGTACAGGAATGAAACACTGTTAAACATTGTATTACCGAGTTTTTTCAATCAGTGTTGAGCATCATTCGGATTGAATTCTATTTAAATACGAAAATAACTCATTCATAGTCGATTATTCGTTACTCGTTTGGAGAACTTTCATTCGTTATTTATTATTCGTCATTTGCTATTCTCGTTTATCGTTCAGGTTTCTGGGTCTTTACGGGGTATGGAACGTAAATAGTAACGAGAACGTAAACAATTAAAGTTTCATTCCATAATCAAGATACTTTTAGAGGAGAAAATTAAAAATTAATTAGAGTAGATTAATTTGTTTTGTTCGGGGGAAACTGAACGGTATAACGCGTTTTAATATACATGTACTCAGTTATGATAAAAACTTTGGATTTCTCGAGCAAATTAACTTAATAATAAGCCCAAAATATTGGCAATCCAACTTTAAATAAATTAAATTAAATTTAAATAAACCGACAATTAAATAGTTAACCCCATTTATAACCAACGCCTTTTCGTGCACCATTTCATTTCCAATTTCTTCCCAACCATTTTAAATCGTTGAATCCCTTTTTTATCAATACGTTCACAAGAACACCCACCAAGAATCTTTAAATAATTCTCCCTTTATCGTTTCGTCTTCCATATAAATCGTACAACGTCACAAAGTTAGAAGAAGGTGTAAATAAACCGTAACGTTAACCCAACGTCGATGTTTAATGGGTCAAAACACGTCACAAATTCTCGGTCAACCTAATAGAATCCCCCCATCTCTCTGTTTATATCGTTGATAACCCAACGCTCCGCATACCGATGTTCGCTCTCCGTCCGAGTAAACAAGCCTGTGAGCTCTGCTTTGAAATAATACAGCGGGCCGGCGAACGGAGTAGACGCGAAACACAGGATTCGTGAAAAGAGGGGATGGATATTCCCGCGGGTGCCGCGTTCTTTCTGCGACGGCATTAAGGATAAGGGATTGCGATCCCGCGAGGTATTCCAGAGGGAAACGAACCACGTATAGGTGTCACGATTGAAACGCGGAGATATAAGTGCAGCTGTGCACGCGTGTACGTACGCGGGGATCGTTGCAAGCGGCCGTCTCCGTGTGCAACCTCGTGCTTTGAAAATAGAACGCGAGGGATTCGTTTCATCGAAGGAAGTCGCATTACCACTGCAGCTTGAAGGATCGAATCTCTCGAGATAGCTGGATCGTTCCGCGACGTTCAACGCTTGGCATCGTATATTCATTAAAGCGCTCTCGCGAATAACGACCGCACCGCGTTTCGCGTTCCACGACCGCGACGACGATCGCCGTGATTCGCGAGCGTTGAAACAAAGGCGTGTGAGAAAAGAAAGGGAAGGCAAACGCGCGATCCTTTGTATCGGAAAGATATCGAAGTATCTTTGAAGAACGCCGATCTTTGAGAGGTAAAATATTTTTAGAGGCTTGGTGCCGCGTGAAACGTAGCTTGGATTATGTTTGAGATTAACGAGTGAATACGAGTCTTGTGACACTAAAATTAATGGCAATTTAAGTACTATTAATATTTAATTAACCATCGATGCGATTAGAGTGATATAACGATTGCAGAAGTACGTAATGCTAGGAAAATATCATTTTTATTCTCGCTATTTGTGGAAAATCTTTAAAAATACACTGCTGTAAGTTTGTAGAAATTTTGTAGAGACTCATATGTTAGAAATGTCGAAATCGGTAAGCGATCGAGGTGGGCCAACGCGCTTTCCCCTCTCAAGGATAGTTTTCTTCGGGATATTCGTATCGTCGGTTGTAAACAACCCATGCTGGTGTCACGGGTCGGTCCTATGAAGCCCGTAACGCGCACACAGCCCTTGGATCTTTCGTGAAAGTATCCAAGGTTTTGCAAGAATTGGTCGCGATTCGTGGTCTACGGTGGTAAGTAACGAAGACGGAGCGGGTATCGAGAACTAATCTTTATTCTCGTGTCTTACAACTTATTCCCAAAAACTAAGGTTCTCAGTATCGGGCGGGGTCTTTTATAAGATGCCACTCGGGGTTTAAGGTGGGGGTAGGGTTCGGAGTTCGGGTGGTTGTTGTCTTGATGGAATGAATCGGAGCTTCGTCATAGGGATGTGTCACAGGATAGAGTTCGGAGTTCGGGTGGCTGTTGTCCTCGGCATAGGGATGAGTCGAGACCTTATCGCAGGAATGATTCAGGGCCTCGTCACACTGGCGAAGGCGTCCTCAGAACTAACGAATTGTCGAAGGAGACGCACTCTTGTACGAGCTGTCATAGCGAACAGTCAGTAGAGTAAATCGAGTTTTAAAACGCCCTATTGAGTTTTTATTTAACCACTCGGAAGTCATCCGATCTACCTTACACATAGATGGATTATTTCGACTATCTTGATAGTTTCAGGGTTAAGTTTGTGAAATAGACACGCGTAACAACTCGCGGTAATCCTACAATATAATCCGGGGATGTAATAATAAATTTACGAGCCTCCAAAATTTTGTTCCCCTTGCCCAGCAGCAATGCAAATTTTAGTTTTTATTTCCCTCTTAAAATTGTACGAATAAAACGTCACTTTTATTTACTGCACACTGTATTTAAATATTTGTTCGCGTTAAAAGTTGCATTGCTGCGGTTGGAATAAAGTTTGCAGTTGATAAAAATGACGGACGTTTGTGTTCTACTTTGTGTCATTTAAAAATATAAATTTATTATGGGTTATTAATGGACTGGGGATTTTTATGCATTCACGAGGCATTTTTATCGTCCAAAAGTAACAAAATCTGTATAATACTTCGTATACAAATATTAAAATACTCGAAGAATGAAACGAATCGCTGCACAGGTTCCGTTTCTTTAATCATGTTTACAAAATAACGAGTTTGCGTAAAGATCCGCAGACAATCTTTACGAATCTCGAATTTTCGGACAATATTGCAATCGCAATACAATAGTAATAGGTTTATATTTTAACTCTTCGCATTCCACAATTTTTACATTGATTTAAAATCATCTCTTGAGTGCAAACATCGAGGTTAACATTCGCTCGAAATATTCTTGAACTGTCAGAGGAAGAAAAAAGGAGAAGACGAATCGTTATGGTTTCCCAACTTCCAGAGGAATTCCATCTTCGGGAACGCTTCGAAATCAATTGTAGAAGACCGTGTAGATTCCCCGTGTTTGTACAGCATTCGGCAAAAACTATTCCATAAGTTACGCGCACTCACGTGAATCGTACATCGCCGCAGGCGAATGAAAATTCGTTAACGTAACGCGCGCGGGTGTAAATTTATTAATCGTAACGCGCGCGAATGGAGACAGTTCCCCAATGTTTCGCTTTTAAAATGTAGACCCGTAGGCTTAATTGTATGGTCGCGTAGCGAATGTTAGAGGGTGAGAGGCTGCCGTAGAAACAATAAAGCCCAAGGAACCAATACTCGTTAATTTTGCAGCTGGTCAGCACGTGAACCCAAGATTTGGGATAGTTGTAATTTCGCTATTTCCGCGTGTGATTTCAAAGTCGAGGCGATCCTTGGTTTTTATTGCTGGCTGCCGAGTTCCGGGTAGGTAACGGGAAACACCGAATGACCGTTGACGGGGAAGTGGGAAATTCTAAGGGGTAACCTAGCCCTTAGCTCTCTCCATCGGCACTCTTCCCCACCGTTCGGATATAGAAAATATAAAATGCTACGCCGGTGAACGAAAGTCTGCCTGCGTCTATCGCCCGTCGAACGAATAAAGCAACGTTAAACGAATTGATTGTATTTCCCTCACCTCCCCGAGTTTCGGTCTACAAAAAGAAAACGAGATTTCGTGTGCATCGACGTAATATCTGCGTCAATACGGCGGTGCGAGCGCGCGAAATGGGGGATGATTCGAATAATTCCTCGCTTCGTTAGCCGCGGCATTCGGTTACATCCGCGGCGGCAATTACTCGAAGACGGGCTTCCGCGATTTCCAAGCCATTGTCGCGGCATCCGCCTCCTTCGAGCAACCAATTCTTCCTATCGAAGTATTGAAATTCGATAAATTGATTCGTTTCAGGATCGTGTTATTACGTTTCTAGGCGCGACGGTTGGGATTCAGCGCAGCCGTAAGCTTGCAGCCAAGGGTAGCTCGGTTTCCTTTATTACGTGTTCGTCTCCTCCAAACCTCTGTTACTCCTGCGCGCGCGTGTGTCAAGGAGATTTGGATTTTATCACGGACAACAGACACTTCTGCTTGCGCCTTCCTCTATCCGTTGCAATCAAAATCCATTGAGAAAGGAAGCAAGAATCAGCGACGCTTTTATGGGGGTTGTTTTTCTTGAACAGCTGAAAAATTAGGAAAGTGCGATGTTTTCTTGGTAAAAGAAACGCTGTCCGTACTTATTGCGAGACCTATTAGGCTATTCGATAAGTTTGGACCGAATTTTTATGAAACTTTCATTGCTGGAAGTAAATAACGTTTATCAGGCGACGAAGAAAATTCGTGCGGACGTAGCAGTGCGAAAGTCAAGTGCTGTAAACGTTCTTGAAGCGTAAGTTTGTTTAATTTGTTAACCGAGGATGGCGAAATTAATTCGACTTATGAGTTAGCAATGTTTTAAATGCAATACTTTTAGTTCTCGAGACATTCCTCACTTTCTAAAGCATGGTTATATCAAAAGTACCTTGTTCTATAGTTTTGTGGCGCTGTAGAGAGGGGATAGGATAGGAAAAGGAAGGGTGTTGCGTTTCGTCCTGGGCCTGCTAGTGGACTCATCAGTGCGGCTACCTAGCAGGCCCTGCCTTAGACTTGGGATATTGGAAGGAACGTTAAAGGCGGTATATATATGGACGAGGTAGTTGGAGCGAGTACTTTCGAGAAAGCCTATTTCGTATGTCCCTCTTCTAGTGGTGGGTGCAGGAGAGCCGCCACAGTTTCATTCGCAACAGCTTAAATTCCCCTAATCAATATTAGTTAATTTCTATCATTTTTCAATTCTGTGTGCGATGAAGATTCTGACTAAATAATTATCCAGTTAACAGGTTAAAGATGTAACAAATGGATATGACTACTTAATAATAGCACTGTTGTTATTTTTGCGAAACAAGATGTTCCATTTTAGTAGTTCCAAGTTAAATCAGTACTTTTTCACAAAATTCAGCATGCGTTTACAGAAAATTTCATTGTTCAATCTTTATCGCACGCGACTTGTAAAATCCAAGTAAGTACTTTAACCCTTCGCCTTATAATAACGAGTCACACTCGTGGCACAAATTATGCTCTGAACTCAATAAAGATGCATCGTATTTGCGATAAACTTCAATTTTAACTGGAACAATAATTTTAGTTCACAAGACTAATGATTGTCAAGTACGTGTTACGTATAACAGTTCAGTGTTATACGTGACACTGAATAGAATAACGTTGCACGCAATAGAATGTTACAATAATAAAAATAGTTAACGCTACGAGGTATGATTTTTAAACGGATTCGTAAGGCTAGGGGTTAATAAAGAAGTCGACGGATTCGAGTGGATAAAATCTTCAAGACTAAACGCAAAGGCACCGGATTAATTTATACGCCTAATATTTTCTACCCAAACGGCGAGCGAATTTCCTCCAGGAGATTAATATCGACAAATAGGCAAGGAATTCGAGGTTGCTTTGCATTGTAGATAAAAAAATTAGCAACGAGGCGAGTTTTAATTCGGCCCGAGGTTGCAGGGGAATCTTGTTCCCCCGAACTGTTACGCGATCCGCGAAACTTCGGCTGAGTTATGACGTTGCAGATAAGAGTTATCGCCGCAAATTAACAGGCCGTACGATTACGTAAATATAGGGCAGCAGCAGCAGGAAGAAGAAGAAGAAGAAGAAGAAGGAAACGGGTGGTTGATGAAGCGATCCACGAAGCAGATTTCTGCAACAATTTCACTCGCAACGCGGCTAGCTGCTCTCGATCTCGTGGAAAATTGTAACCCCTGCTTCCTCTTATCGTTCGCAATTAAGAATGTTGAAGATAAACGCGGGCCTAAATAAAGGGCAAGGATCTTGATGCGTCGACGACGTCGGCGCCGTCGTCGTCCAACCGTTAAGACAGTCCTAAATCTTCTTGGGAATTGCAGCTTCGCAGCCGTTTAGAGATAAGTCTTATCCTTCTCTGATTGAAAACGTTAATCGCCAAGTTGGAATGAGGCATGCCTTCTCTTTGGCATCGGATAAAAAGGTCGCCTCTTAAGCGAAATTGAAAATCTTTTCGAAACTCTAATTGGCAAATCTCTTCGAGGGCCTTTCGAGGATACTTCTATTTTTTTCCCTTTCTTTTTCAGTTTTATAAATCGCGAAGAATCGATTGAACGAAAGAGGGTCGGAGTTCTTTATAAATCAATAATAATCTGTTGCACGCCGACAGATTTATTCTTCGTGCACGCAGTGACTACTGAAACGTATTTTGTACGCGCGTTTTTCGAGGAAACGTTTTTCAACCCTCTACCCTATTATTTATAACTGATTACAAATAGTTGGCTAATTTAACTGGCTATAAATAATTGGCTGCTTTAACCCTGTTTTAGATAGGTAAAAGTCGCGATGGTTTTAGTTAGTTTGTATTTGATAATTTGCAATCTTGTATAATTAGGTGGAAATTAAATTGAATTACAAGTGAAGCGTGTCTCTTTGTTGTATTTAGATCACAAATTCATTGCGAGTGGAACTTGTTATTACAAAGCAAAGGGTTAATCATTTCCGTGAAACCAAATCTTTGTAATCGCACAAGATTGCGAGTCGCTAACCCTTAAATCTTGCTAGATATTCCTCCGCTGTCGTTTCCATTACTATATCATATAGTAGCAATAGATTTTAGATCGAAGAAGAGTGAAATATCTATCGTAACAGCGTGACTTGAAAAACTACATTCTGAGTTGTTAATTACTACGTATAGAAAACCTTAAATATTCGCCTAATTCCGCGTCGTTTCTACTACAGTAATATCGGTGAAAATTCTCTTCAGAGTTGTTAATTATTGCTTATAAAAATCTTCAGATATTCCCTTAATTTCACGCCCCTTTTCATCGTTACAGCAGACGTTTATGTACAGTTCTGGTACACTAGACTACTAGTCCACTAGACTGCATAATATCTATCATAACAGCGTTGCTCGGGGAGCTGCGTTCTGTAATGTTAATTATCGGTACGTAAGAAGCCGAACTGAATGGAATAAAAGAAATCTCATAGAGCGTAGTCGCGCCTTTGCGTCGGGTTATTTATTTTCTGATATATGCACAGACCGGGAAAATACATCCACTTGCATCAGCATCGAATTTCTTCCGCTGCTTTCCGTGCCAATTCGTTGAACCGGAAAACGTATCAGACCGGGGAACCTTATTTTCCGAGCATCGGCTGCCGGTCCCACGGGTATCCTTCTATCAGATATTCAAACCGTGGATCGTTCTTATCTGCACGTTAAGCGAAAATCATTCGATTCGCTTAAACGTCCCGCTGCCAGTCGTCTCGCCGGGCCTCTCCTCCCGTTCGTCCATTTAATTAAACCGAAAATTGTCGCGTTACGGCGCCCCGTTTCCGTCTTCCTAAGCGACGCCCTTCGACGAAACAAGACTCGCCAAGTTTCTCGGCAAATTGCTGGAGCAATCGAGGACGTGCAAATGGGAAACGACGCGAGTGGCTAAAAAATACGGAAATTTTCCGTCCCTCCGTTTTGCTACTTGCATCTTTTCTTACTTCAACTCTGTGCGCTTTAAAACGTGAACCATTTTACAGGCTTAGCGGGGAATAATAAAGATAGGGACACGTTGATATCGCGCCACGTGAAATCGTATGTCTGGTTATACGTGTAACCGCGATTATTGATTTGTTGGAAACTACTAAAGTAAATATTTGACGCTGAATTAAGCAAGAGTTAAGTGTCAGGTGTACGTATAAATTATATCGACAGCAGTAGCACGAAGCGAATCGAAAAGTGAATTGCGAGCAAACCGGAAAACAGTAGCAGCAAAAACTTTGGATCATAATCGAATCATCTAGTAGTGAATGACTTTATAATCGAAGTCTTACAATGGTCAATAAACATCGAAAACATGTCCATTATTACTTCTTTACATCTTGATTCGTTGTTCGGTGGTAATTTTGCACCATTCCCCGTACAAGGCAGCACTTGACGAGTTCTATATTTTAATTGGACAATATTTGGATCAATCCCTCCTCGCAAAGATCCGCAATCTAGTCGTAAACATCGGTAGCGTTTACCTCGTTCCGCATTTTAACTCTTAAACTGTGAACTCGGCTCGTTCGCTGGGAGAAGTGAAATTATTTTAAAATTGGTGGATCTCAGTTTTAAGAGACGCGCTAGACGTTGTTGCACGGCTGTTAAATTTATCTGGCGAACACGGGAGTGGTTGCAGGCGCAATTTGCGAGACAGATATAGCAATTTCGCAGATGGGGAGACTCGCAAAAACTGAAATCGCGGACAACGTCTTTAATGCACGGTTTAATCGGCCAAATGCTTGCGTAATATCTCGAAACACGTGCCTCTGAACAACTCCGACGGTACTTTCATTTCAGTCTCTTTTTTTCTTTGCTATTTTACTCGGAGCTTCTTAATTTCGCGACGGCCGATACGAGGATAGATACGCCTGAATAATGAGAAGTCCCGCGAGTCGAGAATTCGATGGGTTTCGAGAATATTTTATCGTCGAAAACGGATTCGACGCGAAGAAGGGAGGCAAAACAGCGGGGAAGCTTTCCAAGTGCGAAATCGCGCTTTCGCGGTCCGTGGCTTCGTCTACCCGCAGTAATTCTTCGATGCATTTGCGCGAATCACATCGAAACAGGTCGGAAACTTCTCCTCGATCTCCTTCGTGTTTCCATAAATATTCACCGTCGAGTGTGTGCTCCGAAAGAGGACAACAAACGGAGGAACAAAGAATGATTTAAGAGTGGAACAACCGGAATTGAATACGTACATTTGTCGACAAAAGATGAGGAACAAAGTTATCGTTTATTAATTCCCTTTCTTTCGAGATTCATAGTACGAAATGAAAGATAACATTACGCGTACATCAATGAACAACGATTTGCCCTGCTTTCAATTTTAATCGGCGTATTTCGCAAACGAAAGTTTCTTAATTTTTATCAGCAAGCGACGAAGAATTTCATTCATTTGTTATCCATTTATATTTTAAATTAGTAGAGCACTAGTTTGTTATAATAGGGTTTTCATAGACGTTGCAAATGAATTTACAATAGAATTATCTTTTTCTTCCCTCGCGTATAATCGCGTGTAAAGTTTAGCGAACATATTCGTCGCAAACTGTATCTATTCTTTTAGCATTCGTCACTTTGACGGGCTTGGTTGGTTTGGTATTTAAAAATACGAGAAACGCTTACGTTGCTTTGACAATTGGATTAGAGAGCAAATACGTTTCTGTATTTTTTGCAACGGCCAAGATCAAACGCGCTCGATTCCCACGTTAATTGCTAATCGTTCCCTATTCCCTGATTGATCGCAGGCTAGTTTATTTGTTCGAACTGGTACACATCGCCCGTCACTGTCTAATATAATAGTTATAAGCTCTATGGAGCACTGGAACGTACGAAACAGAGGAAGAGAGAGAGAGATAGAGAGAGAGAGTACATTCAGAGGAATACCAAACTGTTACTGCAAATATTGTCCCATTGTGCCGGGACTTTGCATTTCAATGCATTAAAAATATACACAAATATCAAATATTAGGGATTTGCGCTCAAACGCAGCACAGAACAGCGATGCAATAGCACGTTCCATTGCAAACAAAGTGGTATGGAAATTTTTTGGACATTCTTCGTCAAAAGTTTGCAGTTTCCACTATTTTCAGTAGCGTGAAAATTATCTTAAAAAGGAAGCTTGCGAATATAAATAGCTAGCGAATATTGGCACGGTTTCGTAATCGTGACATCTTTTATATCAAATTTATTAATCGTCCAGTGAATTATGAACGGAGTGTACATTTGTCCGCTTTCTTTCTACCGTATCTTCTTCCATTTTACGATAGCTGAAAGATTCGTCTTTCGTGGAATTCCGAAAACTGTAGAAGTATTTTTGGAAAACGAAACCGATACGTAAAGCGTCCAAAGTAAGCCACGAGTCGTTGAACTCAAGGGGCGAAACAAGTTTGACAAGTTGTATTTTCTTCTTTAATAGTGCCTGTAAAATTACAAATCCGCATAAAAATCTGCAGCGTCATTGTCGAGTGACTCGTATCGCAGATCGAAAATTGCAGATTCGATTCCCCGTAACAGGACTCCCGTTTTTTTTCTGCGAATTTTCATTTCCGCCGCTAAAAGCACGATCAACACCATCCGATCGAACCATCGTGGAATTTTCGACAAAATTTCGGCACTCGAATAAATGGTAAAAATTGGCGCGAATTTAACAGCGGATTTCAACGACGCTACAAACAAATTGGACGCGAATAAACAGCAGGAATCATTGAAAATACTTGAAAAATAAAAAGCGGAAAGATACGCGTACGAGTGTGATACGTTTGAAAATAAAATAAAAAAAAACACAGAGAGAGAGAGAAAGCCCATCGCAAGGTAGAAGAAATAAGGAAAGGTGAAGTAAGACGAGAAAAAGGGAGTCTTGCGATATCGCGTTGCGGTCTCCAGCAGCGTACAACAATGTTGGCCATTGTTCCGGCTAGAAAATCGCTGGAAAAATCCAGGATATTGTTCCTGCCGCTGTTGCACAATGCCCGGAATCGGAACGCGTTCCGGCGAGCCGCGCATTATCATCGACACGTGGCGAAATAAATTAGCGAACGACAAAGCGGGGGCGCGGAGTCCGATAAAACGTTTAAAAAACAACGGCCACGCCGAGGCGTGCTGTGCTGTGCTGTGCGACAGAAGGACTCGTGAATCATGAATTTTCCGCTTCGGACAATCGCACGCCACCATCGCCAATTATAAAATCGCAATTGCCCGTCGGAAAATTGCAGATCGCGGTCGGGTAACTCAGTTATTGCTTCCGGCTTTCAACCTTCTTACTTCATTTCTCGGGTCGAACTGCTTGCGGTAGATTTTTGGAAGTATTAGAAACAGGCGAGTATAAACGCAAAGAAAACCAATCCTTTGTTGTTCGAATCGAGTCTTAATTGTATTTTACAAGTTACATTTAATTTAACCCTTTGCAGTAGAGATATCTTTAAACGATGTATTGTATTTTTGAACGATTCGTTAAGTCGAATTTAGAGCTTACACTTTCTTCTCGGTCGTCGATATCGAATTCGTATTCATCTTTACTATGGCTAATATCGATCGAGTCGATAAAATCTTTCTCCTCGTTTTCCAGATAAAAATTCAGTTCACGTTTGCTACATCGCTAATGAAATCAACGTTTCGATACTTATTGTTAGTATTAGCTCATCCTTTCCTTCTGCACCTAATCCAATAATCCAACGATTGTTTCACGACCTGAATTCTTATTTTGTTGCCATCCATCCTGTAACTCGATTTACCTCGATCTACCCTAACTTAATTAACCGTGAAGCTGAACTGCTGATAGTTTTAGGGGTTGTAAACCACGATTCGGTGCAGTTGTCAAGTTTGTTGCTTAATATGGCTATTAAACGTTCCACACGCGTGTTTCCACCATTTTTGTATCAATTTTCCTTGCCGATTATTTCTCACAAGTCGCGTAATATTCAGCAATGAAACGTTTTACCTTCGATTGATCGCGAGTCGAATTTTCCCGCGATGGAAGATTTCGCATATGCATCTAATGTATATGCTAATGCATACTCTTCGGATATTACGTGCCACCATTCTTGCGCTTTGGCAAAGCAAACACAGAGAGGGGCTTTCAAGCTCCGAAAGTTGCTCGGACAATACCGATAGACCTTGAAGCGATCACAATGAAAGCTGCCGTTCTTTCAAACTGATACATCCATCGCGCAAATAGCTTCGTGATATTTTCCGACGACCTAAAAACCGATCGAGCTTCTGTTTTGTATTTCAAACCGGACACAGCTGCACTTACGTTACCAATCAAAATTTTTGTAACCACTTTGCATCTTCGGAATCGTGTAACGATTAAAGAAAGGGACAAATTTACGTCCGCGGTTGCTCAGTATTTCAAGGTGCGCTTAGAGGAAAGTTGGACAAAACAGGGTAGTTTGGCGGAACAGTATATTGAACACAGCGAGGGAAATATCGCACATTTCTTTCCTTTCGTTTGCATATCAAGAGAGCGTTAGAAATCTCTTACCATCTTCAATTGTTTCCAATATGTCTATGTTGCACGTAGAAAACATTTCTAAATATTGCTATTATTTAATAGCAAGTGCAAAAGCTATCGAATCGACAAGCGCTACATTTTATCTAAAAACTAACCACTATACTCCTACTTTACGTTGCATATAGAAAATACTTCTAAACATTGCTATTATTTAATAGCCCGTGCAAAAGCTATGAAATCAACAAGCGCTACATTTTATTTCAGAACTACCCTTATACTCTTCGTTTACGTTGCATACAGAAACTATTTCCATACACAGCTATCACCTGCAAAAGCTACAAAATTCAGTCCCCAGTTTTGTCCAAAACTACCCCCTATACATTGTTAACAGCGAAAGGGTTGAAGTACGAATTCCAGCAATTCTTTAGCGGCAGAAAAAAGGTAGCCTGTAAAGTATTCGACGCGAATGCAAGGTACGAAGCGCTGCCGTACTTTTGGCCAGCAGTGTACGTGGCTGTGTTTCGCTGCACCTTTTTCAGTCTTGCTCTCCACGGGCAACATTGTATGTTCATCTGACGTTGTTGCAGGGCCCTTGCTGTACTTCCGGCTGCACTCTGCGCAACGGCGATAAGTGCAGGGACGACAACGGTTGCAGGGACGCGAGCTTTTGCGACGGCCGCGGTCCCCAGTGCCCGCCATCCATCAACAAACCTAACAAGACCATATGCAACGAGGAGTTCGTCTGCTACATGGGGGTGAGTCTACACGCTTTTCTCCTCCCCCTTTCGTTCCCCTTCCCCTGAACGAACTTGCGTCTCTTCGGGGCACCTTTCTACACCGGAGAATGATCGCTGATGTGCGAACTGAAAGTTTACGGAAGTGGTCAATCCGTTTGCCTGTCAGATTTCGCGGCCGTTAGCGCGACGCGTGCATCTTTATGCTTCTCTCTCGGTATCTTCGTCGACCGGAGATACCCGTAAAATACGATCGTATTCGAAGACGAGGCAACGGGGGGTGTTGCAAATTGCGCGCGAATTTACGATTTCCTGGCTGCTCACTGGTTACGGTATTGAGATCGTCGCCGCAACGGCGTGTACGTTAACATTATCGCCAGTGTTTTAATAGTAATGGACCCACTTAACACGTTTTCCGTGGACGACGTCGTTCGATGGTTTCATTGTCAGCGTTTGTTCCGTGCGTTAGAGAAAGAAGGCGCGTTGTGGCTAATTTAGAGGAAGGTTCGGTGAAGGTAAAGATATAAAAAGGAAAGAACATTGCGGCAATTTTAGCGTAATAGTCATTTGGTTAAAGGGATGCGCGCTGCTTGTTTCGAATCACGAGATGCACTGCTAGTTTATATAAGGTTGATTTATTAATTCGTTGACTTTTAACCATTGGAGATTGGTTTAATTCAGTCTCTACTTTATATGGAGTTCCAAAAACAATTACGGTGACTCGGAAAATTGCTCAACTTATTGCTCAACTTATTGCTCAAATTGTTATTCATTGATTAACAATGTTCGTTCATCGATGAAATCAATAGTTTTGGCTTCCTGATTCAATTACTCGCGCTTCCTACTTCTATTAGGTTCTTTTGCACGTCTTGTACGCCTTACGAAAGTTCAAGCATTAAAGAATCATGTTTAAATCATCGGAATACTCATTGATGCTACTAATTCAACCTAAAGAGTCAACGATGTCTTTAACCGTTCGTTCATCGGTGCATCTATCCTAATTTTACAACAATTCGATCAATTCCGCGAGTCGCCGCGTACAAAAATTTTCACCGCGCGCGTTACGATCGATTCGCGAAGTTCCATTTATTCCGCTTGATCGTTGCAGCAAACCGTAACACTCGCGCGTTATACGAAACACTGAACTCGTGCAAGTCTAAAACGCAGCAAAGCCGCGGGGGAGAAAAGTGTTTAGAAGATTCCTCGCGAGGAAAGAAGAGCGGCGAACTGCGCGTTATCAGAACGTTTGCGATACTTTCCTTTAACAAGGTTTGCATTTAAATTTCCATTAGAGGATGGGGGAAGAGGGGGGGAAGCGAGAAAATCCGCGGAGCTCGAGGAAAGAAACGACCAAAGCTCTGCTCGCGTCTTGGGAGCTTACGATCGGGTTCTCTTCTCTCGGAGAAGAATCCTCGAGGGAGCGATTTCGAAATGTACGCGTGGCATTTTCCTAGGTACGCGCAGGGGAGGGGGAGTGGGCGGCTTTCTCTTTTTCCTCGCCGCGATTCCAGTCTCCCGGGTAGATTTAAGGCTCCGGCAGACGCACGGAATGAATACCCTTCAGCCCGCGGAAGCGTATTCATCCGTCAAGAAATCTTGAGGCTCCCCCTCAAGATCGAAGCTAAACCGCGTAAGTGAATACGGACGAGCCTTCGACTGAATTCACCCCTGTTTTATGCGCGCAGACGATTTGTAATGGGAAAATTAAGAGCCCCCGAATGATACACACCCTCGTGGATCCACGTACAAGCTTTATACTATAGTCGAGAAAAGAAGTCACGAGAAGCGTGAGTTTGCAAATTTATTTGCCACGGTTACATCGTGGACTCGCAACGACTACTGCGAAACGGTATTCATATTTCAACGTAGGAGGAGTTTTTTTATCGTTGTTCTATGTTTCAATTGCAAATGGATAAATTAAAGCTGCGTTTGCATTGGGCAATTTTTAACACTAGGTTTACGGACGTTACGTGCATACGTTGACAAGCTACCGGGAAAATACATACACTGCATATAAATATTGGAACGTAGAAGCGCGAGGATGAAGAGAATCACGTAAAATACATATTCGTACCATCGTGTTACGTAAAGTTAACGTAAGGTACTGAAAAATAATATTTATGGTCTCTATAATTTTAGGTATGGAATATGAAGAAGAGTTTCGTAAACCTAGGGTTAATTACGCGGTGAAGTTCAAAATTATTCGTGTAAACGTGACTTCAATCAGCTTGAAACGGCTTTTAAAAGTTGCCTGATGTAAACGCGGCTTAAGAGTTGTATTGCAGCCATTCGGTGACAGGAAATCGAATATATATTCGGACCAAATTAGGTAATAATCGAACGCGGGAATAAATGAGGAGAGAGAATTGTTGACGGGTGACTTTTTATCTTTGCAATTCCGCGTGACGCTAAGAACGTCCGAATATGTAGGCGGAAATCGCGAAGCAAATTGCGAACGGCAAAACTAGACTCGTCTCCGGGTTTCTCTTGCTCGTTATTGTACATGCAGATTAGAAAGCCAGTATTTCGGAAGTATCGATTCCCAGCTGCCGTTGCATACCGTCGAACTGTTGCACGTGTGCGGCCGAAACGCGTTTTCCGCCTGGCTGACTATAATCGAATGTTTCTACTTGCCGTGTTGCAACTGCAGGGAATAAGCTTGCAGCGTTATCAAGACTCATAGAAAGAGACTCTTAGTAGAATGTTTTTTACTCTCAGCCGTGTCTCAATGCTTCTCCTTACCTTTCCGATTTAATTGTTCATGTGTAAATTTGCGATTTACTCGATTCGCCATTTGCCAAGCGCTATCGAACGTGTTCACACGAAAGTGCAATAATTTTACGGGTAACTGCTTTACTATCTGTGATCTATTTTATGGATTGTTATCCGCGATCTTGTTTTTAACGTCTTCCACGCGTAATACTGCGGAGACACTAATCTTGCAATTTAATAAGCCCTGAAAAATTAACAAAGGAAAGGCGAGCTTCATTTTACCGAGATTATTACGAGGGACGATTCATTCATCGCAAGAATTCGAATTATATCGTACAATCTTAAATTATTAAGATGTTCAGGAGATA
Source organism: Eucera pruinosa (assembly GCA_028830335.1). Taxonomy (NCBI): domain Eukaryota; kingdom Metazoa; phylum Arthropoda; class Insecta; order Hymenoptera; family Apidae; genus Eucera; species Eucera pruinosa. The sequence goes on from JAMYCR010000014.1 coordinate 1,293,365, forward strand.
ACTTGATAAGTAATAAATTCCTTCCTATAAAATTGAATAGATTTTATATTTTAAACCGCGTTAAAATCGATATATTCAGCGTACAAATTAACTCGGTTCCTTCATGTTAAAAGTCTCGAAGAATTCATTACCTTAAAACCGTCATCATTCCTACTAAAGTGGAATTCATAAGTCGCCAAACCATAAAGATCGAGTAACGCAAATTATTTAAGCAAACCAAAACAGTGTCTGCCTTTCCTAAATGAACATTAAACTTTGTACATAGGTACCCAATCAATTTTTACATCTAATATACACGCGTAAAGAATTCGAAACCTATCGACGCGACGTTTAAAAAGTATTCAACGCCGGAGCGTCCCATGTAATAAGTAGTACAACTCACGCATATACGTCCACATATGCTTACGTGTCTTTCTCGGCTCACCTCGGCAATTTTGCAACCAACTAAGCACGCGTGAAAGTTCCAGGTACAACTGTACCTAGAAACCGCGACTACTTTCGCGGCAAGCCAATATTTCGCTCGCGCGATACTCCAGCCGCGATAAGTATGCGTAAAGGCGGAAGCAACGGGAACAGAGCGCGCGTAAGCAGCGGCGGCCTCTTCTTCGAGAAAGCGGCGGCGATCATAATTTGCAAAATTACTTTCGCGCCGCGGTGTGCTGTTGTGCTACGTATTGCGGCGCGCGGCGAAGCTAAACACAGAGACGCGTGCATACGTTAAGATTCGCAGGAGAATAACGCTGAAGTCGCGCGCCTGGCTTATCTATCTTCGAGCCTGTGTGCTGCAAATTGCCTCGTATTTAGAGGTTTATACGCGTAGGCTGACACTTTATCGGGCTCTCGCATTGCTTGCAGGAATGCACCGGCAGCATTTGCCTGGCTTACGGCTTGGAATCCTGTCAGTGCATCGCAGGACCCGACGATCCTCCGACCAAGAGCTGCGAACTCTGCTGTAAATTGCCAGGAGAGGATCAACCGTGCCTGTGAGAGACGATTGTCGTGCGATACATACGTGGTTCCGCGCGAATATTACCGTCACTTTGCCGTCAAGTTTCTCCGCTTTCTCATAAATTTGTCTCTCGCTAACCAAACCGATCGATACTTTCCTCTAGCTACCATAATTATATCAGATGTGTACATTAATTCGTGGCAATCAGACGCCTTTCGCGTATCGCTGTAAGAGCCTACAATTTTCGTAATTATTCTAACTTCCTTATCTCTTCTTTCCTCTTTACAAGTGCATTACACGTGTACTATTTCAATCTGGTGCATGCCTTGCGTTTATTTATCCGTGCATCTGTTACGTACGTAAATAGTTATTTTGCCTGTGTACTAGTAAACAGTAATAATAATTTTAAGTAGTCGATTGGTTTGGCTTTCGACTAACTGAAACAATCAAACTTAGCCTTAAGAAAGAAATTAAACCTCGCGATAAGCGGGCGGAAGATCGATCACTCGAATTTAATACGCTCGAAACCTTAACCGGCAGTCCTTAATTTTGGCGGATCTTTGAACGCGAACAGGCTTGCCTTCTTTATCATCTTCCAACGATTCGCTTCTCTCTTTGATCGAGTGAAGAGCAAAGAGTCAATTTTCCAGCGTACTCCTCGAAGCGTGTTCCGCGCGATGAAAGTTTCGTCGTAAAGCGACTGCAATTGTACGGGAGGGAAGCGAATTGTTAGCAGACGTCGGACGGATCGAATAAACCAGACGTCATTGGAAACGCGTCTCTTTGCAGATCATCGTTCGCATGGAATTCAGCGCCTTACGATGTTCCTGACATGCTGTCGAAGCCAGGCACCCCGTGCAACGATTACAATGGCTATTGCGACGTCTTCCAAAGATGTCGAGAGGTAATAACCCACCCACGCTCCCACAGCCTTCGTTTCGCCCCCCTTTTCAACCGAGTGTCAAATATCCAGGGCACTCGATATTTTATTCCCCATCAATTATTTTTCTACTCTATTTCCAATGGAGTGGCTACGAAAAGTATCGACGCGTCGCTATCGCTGGTAACCAGAGGAGGAATTGAATTTTGTTCTACGCTAAGTGGTCGTAGAAATTGTACCGCGACAAAAATATCAGTAGCTTTTTTATATTTAACTCTCGCGTGAATAATATTCGTTTACATCGCGAAGCGTAAAAGGCTTGATTTACGTTAAGCGAAAATGTGATTAATCCTGCTGAGGTCTTCGGGTTATTTGCGATTCAATAGCGTTATTATCGTTTTACGGCATTTCCTTTTCTCGGTTTTGAGAGAAGTAGAAAAAGGTTGCAAATTTGAGATTCAATTTTTATGTCGACGATTCTCCTCCTTCAAGTTATAAAACGTTTCTAAAGGAGAACGGATGCGATTAAGATCGAATAGAATCTTGAAAACTGCACCAGGGTTAATTGGAATAAATCGGTAAGTAGTTGAAAATTAAATATAGGTGCTTTTATTGCCAGCCCTGAAATTAAATTATGCGGTATGTTTGAATCGTTGAATATTAGTTCAATTCATGACGATCAATTGCAAAATTAATTAAATCTATATGATTTAGTGCTGCGTATAGAAGAATCTAAAGCAAAGTTTTTCTCCAACAAATATACCGGAATTACTTGTATTCATTTTATTTCTATATGGCTTTCTATCGCGAAACTCTGAATTTTTAAGGCGTTGGATTGTTAATTTCCACGCGTTTCGTTGCCAAACTTTTCAATTTTCAAGCGTTTAAATTTCCAAGTCTTCTAGCCTCGAAGCTTTTGCATTTTCACGACTTAAAATTTGTAAGCGTTTGTAGTATATAATATTTCGCAGTCAAAGGGTTAATAACAATTAAATTCGCGATCTGCTCGAAAGAAGTCTCATTAAAAGAATTAATACGCAAAGGTACCAATTCTGTTTGTAGCCATCCCATCGTAATAATTAGACTGCGGATTTTGTGTGCAAATGGAACGAAAAATACTTTCATTAACAGAGCTAAAGAAATGGAATCCAAATGAAGGATTACTTCAGAATAAAATAATTTCTACTCTGCTTCAACTATGTTGTACATTTTTGCACATTTCGTTCCGCGCATTCTCCCGTATTTAAATTCCCCTCGGATGCATAAAAATTCGCAGTCTAATAATAATAATAATAATAATACTTGTGAATGATTTCAGGTGGATCCAAGTGGACCCTTGGCAACCCTGAGAAGATTTCTTTTATCCGATGCGAATCTAGCAAGCTTTCAACGCTGGCTGGTGAATCATTGGTACATCCTCGCGATCCTCATCGTCATTTTACCTCTGATCGCGGTGAGTTTCAATTTTCATTCCCATTTTTGTTTCATTTAACCCTTTGCGGACGAAAAGTAATGACACTCGTGAGAGTACTTTAGATTCGAATTCCACGACTTTGAGTTTTCACGCTTAGGAGTTCGAAACCATTTAATTTCCAACGATTTCAAATGTTTATTATTACGTGTAAGTATTCATTGCATTAAGTTTTATGCTTTAAAAGTCGAAATGGGTTCGGAAAGCCGAAAAATGATCAGGCGACTATTTGTCGACGCTCGTCCGCAAAGGGTTAAACGTCGACCATTGCTTTACAATAATGTAAGGGTCTTCTTTACACAATCCCTTTCCACGACTCTCGCGACTACACTTTTCATAGTCTTCTCCAATAATGTCTCTCCCGCATTCTCGACCATCCCTGTATCCTGGGCGCCCCCTCTCTTGCCCCCGGGAAAACCTTACAGGGCGTCGGCCTTTCCCGAGGCTTCGCCTGCACGACGCCAGCCAGGGGTGCACGTGGTCGGGGCCTTCTCGAACTCTGGCCACTTAACCCTCGCTACATCGAGTGGGCGCCAAATGTTGGGACTGAGCCTAGATTTATGGTCAGGTTTGGACTTCTTCCACTCGGTGTGCCATAAACCAGGCTCGTCCCTTCATCCGATGCCCTTACAATAACGAGTCCCACTCGAGGATGAACTTATCATTTAAATACAAACGAAAGGCACTGCATTGCCAACCGAGTTTAGTTTCAACGTTGCCTGACGCTTCGATGTACAAGATCGAAGATTATTGAATACGAAACAATTACAGTGTTGAAGTGTTTTGCATTGCACAGGGCGTAGTTGAACCAACTACTCGTAGCCAGTGAAAATATTACAAAGCAAGGGATTTAAACACGAGTTTGCAAATGGAGTTTGGAATATTTTTAGACTAAAGGTTCGCGCGTCTAGCCGCGGAAACATTTTTGACGGGTTAAAAGTAGCTTTCGCCTCGCGGCGAGTACAAAAATACTGTTGACGTATCGAATATCCATGTAAACCCAATTACGTGTCTTGTCAATTAACAACCGTACAAACGCATAAAAGGCAAACGAATGGCGCGTTCTCGTTTCTGTGGACAAAAAAAAAGGGGGGAAAAAAGAAAAATGCGTTACGCTGCCTGGGCATGTTTCGTTGCGCGGAAAAATACGACGCATAATTCGCTTTTACAGCGGCGCGTTGCACGGTAAAAAGCTTTCCGAATATTTCCGTAATATTTAATGCGATCGAGCGAACGGAAATGCAATGAGTCAACCGGTTTAATTTGGACCCGGACACCTCCGCAGTTTATTGTGGAGAAAAAAATATTCATTCTCCCCGTCACGCGCTCGCCGTACGGTAAATATCGAAATGAACTGAAATAAATTACGCTCGTTTGCCCCGCTCGGCAAATTCATATCGCAGTTTTACCCTTCTCCAACTTTTCCGATTGGTTTATTCGAAAATTCTCCGCACGCGCCATCGATTCGACGTGAAAATTTCGAAAATAGTTCTAGGTCCGCTTGCGCGTGAAACGTTCTCCTTTCGAAGTTCCAGATTAGCCTTAGCTTGGCGCATATACGTAAAATGTCGCTCTTTCGAAAGCGAAAATATTCAACGCAAAGATAAGTGTAAATTCTTTGAAACACTGCACGTGTATTTAGTTGAAATACGTTTCGTTAGCAATAATCTAAGTGCAATTATAGAGAAGATAATTTTATTATTTATCTCACGTCTGTCGTACAATCTGAATTGTTACTATATGTAAGAATCGTTTACATCGAAATCACAGCAACACGAACATTGAAGTGTGTTGTATACTTTCAATTAATTAGTAATTAATTCATCGTATTCAACGAATGAATAAATGAACGAGATATCGACTAATATTATGCTCCAAACTGCAACGCGTTTTTAAGTTAAATAACTTCCGAAATAATTGAACGAAGTTACGTGAAAAAAGAGTTCAAGGTAAAAGTTTAGGGTGCGAAAAAAATCCAGGTGTTTACCGACAGTCTTTAACCCTTTGCGGACGAGAAGTAGTAACACTTGTGAGAGTACTTTATTTTGTAATTCCACGACTTTGAGTTTTCACGCTTTTGAGTTCGAAACCATTTCATTTTCAACGATTTCAAATGTTTATTATTACGTTAAGTATTCATTGCATTAAGTTTTGTGCTTTAATAGTCGCCGTGGGTTGGGAAAACCAAAAAATCATTGGGCGATTATTTGTCGACGCTCGTTCGCAAAGGGTTAATACAGTTTGAAGCACCTATAGTGGTTCGATAATACGTAACATCCAACAGATCTGTGTGTCGTAACTTTCTCATTAGAACATTACATTTAAACAGCCCCAAGATAGCCAAATTTGACGTATTTTATTATCGTATCGATGTCAAGCAATCATACAGTGATTATTAATTCCTGCTTCTCATAATCGGATGAAACTTGCGACCAATTGTAATTTCTTTCATCGTAACGAAAAATAAGATTCAGATTCTATAAAGTTAAATGATAGAAACTATTAATAAAGATGAATTTAATTCGACAGTATTTAAATACTAAAATACAATGTTAAGCCAATACTTTTCGTAGCCACTATAAGTTTAACAGTTTGAAGAATCTACTTGCATTTGGTGTTTCTTTTGATGCTTGGAAAAGCAACGTTTCATATGCAACGATGTAATGTGGAGAAGAATAACGATTAACGGCGTGCAAGTTAACACGATTAAATGTTCCCGCGATCGCATTAGCGAATGGCAATTAAGCGGAGGAAGGTGTGGAGCGAAATATATCGTAAATTCGATTGCACGCAAGTTGGCCAACTTCCGACCTGAGAGGGCCGCAAAAGCAGCCGGAAATTCATCCGGAGATAGGATTAAAGTGGCGACAGTAACACGACGCTGCCACGAATTATATTATAAAACGTAACCCGCGGGGAGTTCCTCGGATAACGTAACCGTAAAACTTTTTTTTTTTCAACTCGTCGCCGTCGTTGCCAACACGTTTTTTCCGCCCTTTTCCCACTTTTACAACCGCCAATAATAGTTGCACCGCCGATTTCCTTGTCGTTCGTGTCCGGTGTAATTGAAACCGATCCACGGATCGATTCGTAATCATCGAATATACAGCGACGCGTAAAAGTAACGAGCCGCGATTCTTATTTGCGATACATCGAGAAACACCAAGTTGCGTAAGCCACGATTCTTATTTGCTATACACTGTGAACGCAAAGTTGCACACGAAATTGTTTAACTCGACAGAAATAACTGAATATCAGTCCTCTGTAATTGCACGTAACTTAAAGGTACATCATTTAATACATATTTAAATTTGTTAATATTTCTATTTTATTTGCACGTCATCGTACTATCGCATTTTATTTTCCGTATCATTGTATTGTAATGCCAAATAGTCATTCGATAATTATTAAATCCTGGCTTCCTGAGTGAAATGAAAATCTCGTACCGTGTTCCTTTGCTTTTTCTCATAAATGGACAAAAATCCTCAGTTTAACTACTATGCTTCAACCATCTTGCGTCCCCCTTCTTTGTTCTCAACCCATTTGCATCGTAGCAATAAATACGCGATCCGCTTTATAACTAAAAGACTTTCGGGTTTACTTGGAAATTGCGTGCAATAGTCGAAATACGATAAACAAATTTCGAGCAGATATTATACTTTTTATCGATCGTTATGAGTATCTTTAAAATGATCGATACGCAGTGATACATTGCAAACATCGGTAATATCAATATCGGTTATCGTACGCGGATGCAAATGGGTTAATTTCAACGCGCTACAAAGCGAATCAGAAAAGTCGAATTCTCTTTGTTGATGTAAAACAGCTCTTCTGTAGAAAAACGCCCTATACAAAAATATTAGAGTCTCGCTTCTACAGGCATAATAAAGTAATAGAAAAAAACCCAAGACTTCGGAGTTGCAGCGTCTGGTCTTGTCGAAGGTCTAGCGTACCTGAAAAGGTTCACCATTGTTCTGTAAAACTGTAAGTGTCGAAGGCTGTCGTTTTCTCGACAGTTCGACGTGAAGAGTCCTGGTACATTACATTCTCACATATAATCAAATATATATCAGTTACCTTTTTTCCCTAAACCCGTGTCTTTTTATTTAAAAACCGAAATAAGAAGAACCTGCTTCCATCAAAGAATAACCCCTTAACACTCTTAAACGCACTTTTCCGTATATATGGCCAATCGAGTCCCACTCGGTGGCCACTACTAATTAATCTTCGACAATCTATTCCCATTACGAAAGGGTTAAATCGTGCGGCAATAACGATTTCCCTTTGAACACCGTGGCTATTCTCTGGTTACAGATACTCGTGGCGTGTTTGCTGCGGAAAAGGCGCAATAGTCGCGTGAAAATTCTATCCAGCGCGGAGGATCAGGCCGCTGAAAGCTGCGAGGAGACGAACGCGAGCGAGGAAACGGTAAAGGAGCGCTCGTCCGTGCGCAAGATACGATCTATGGACATTTCGTGGCTGAAAAGGAGAATCGTGGAGACGATGAAGAGCATCGCGTCCCCGCGTCGAAAGAAGGAGCCTTCCGGCGAGGGGACCACGTTCCTCGCTCGAATCTCTCGACTATTAACCAGGGATTCCATCGCCTCCGACGCCCGTGAACCGTCTACGAACGAGGCGGAACAGCTGTGCAAAACTAAGGTGGAGAAACGAGGGAATAGGCAAAGAGACGCGATCGTTTCGCCGGAGAAAGAGAGCGACGGATGGTGGAGGATTTCTCTGTGTACAAGTTCCTCTCCGACCCGTAGAAAATCGAACAATGGCGGCGAGTCTGTGCGCGGCCCCGCTTGGAGGAAGAGCGTGCAAGCGGAGAAGTTGCGCGGCGGCAACTCGAAAGTGATCGTAAATCCTTGTAGAAGGGAGGACAGGTATCAAACGGAGCCTCTGGTGGCGCCCGACACTCCGGACACCCCTTGCGACGCTTCCGAGACCAGAAGTCACACGTCGGATTTGACCGTGTTGCTCTCGGACAGTTAGTTTCGAAGGAGGACCTAGCATAGCGAACCATTCCGTGCGAATTCGATCACTCTAGCGCTTTTATTTTTACGCGTAACGACGCCGCGTCGAAACGCGAGCGGGCATCGGTCTTCGCTGATAGAGGAGAGGATAGCTACGTGAGATATCTATTTGTATTTTTACATAGAAAGCCTATGCAATTGGGTTTTACTATTTTCTTTTCTTCTTCTTTTTTACTGTTGTTCGGTACTTTGAATAGCGAATACGAAATACCCAGCACACGTTAGAAAATAAGGATTAAATCGTTCCGATAACAATACAGTGGGAACAAAATGGTGGTTTGGAACATGCGTTCGTTTCGTTCGTTTCGTGTTATGGTTTTTAAAATCATTTTTCTTTCAGTTCGAATAACAGACGCAATAAAATACCCGAATACATGAAAGGGAATATTGAATAATTCCAATAAGAATAGTACTCGTTCTAATTTTATTTAATGTTTTTAATATCGCTTGCTTGTAAATTGAGAAATATTCGTTCGATTAATTAGATCTCTGTTATTTTAATCGATCGTTTTAATATTCTTCGAGTTTTGTAGAATATCTAACTCCGTTTTTTTCTTCTCTTTTCGACATTGTTAATCCGAGGAATTAATTTCAAATCGTTATTAAACATTCTTATACTCCGTACAAATTAAAGCCACGGTGTCTCATACTTAAACCCTCTCCTCTATTAACCCTTTCGTTTCGATGCACCAAACACAAGTACAACTATTCTATGGTAGAATATTACTTTTATTTTCATTCGCGTATAGCGTACTTTAATTTATGACGCAGATCGTCCGAATATTTGCGCTATAAATAGTATTATTTGCATATCATCCTATTAAGGATATTATCCGAGTTAAACTTGGTTTTGATAAAACGTGCAGCTTCATTTGTCCCGAATTAATACGAATCTACCTCAATAGTTTACTCGTAAAATGTTCGTAAACATATATATTTGTTTTTCCAACTTATTGCGCCCTTTAACTTATTGATTACAGAACCTATCGAGGATTTATAATTAAGCTCTAAACATTATCTCCATCCAAGCATTGTAAATGCTTTTACTTTAAGAAGCCCTTTGCGAAAGAGATAATTAAAATTTCAGTCAATAATATTTGTCACACAGCCATCAAAATATTTATTTCTATAATATACTTATTATTAGGTAATCCCATAAGTAATGTTTGCTATATCATTTTAAACGAGTATATTCAAAATTTATTACGGAAGAAGTCCAAACATTTCTTGAAGAATCAGACCAAATCTTTCAAAGCGATATTTAGTGAACCAATAATTAAAAACAAGTGTACGTATTAACCCTTTCACTATCGAATACGTTTCTAAAATTGTTTCCATCACGATCTACCCATTATCGAGTCCGTAATAAATACTAAATTATAACATGTCTCCATTAGTCATCGAAGGATTAATGCGGTAACCTTTTTCCATTATATCCATCGCTTATATTAACCGAAACATTGCGCCTAAAATTCAATCGAAAAGCCAAATTACTTATGCGACGATCTAATATTTCACCGCTTAAGTATTTAGCGCGTTATTCACTTGAACTTCGACCAACAAAAGACGCGGCACGGGGTGGTTTTTCAGGACTGAAACGTTGAATGTAAGCTCCTTAGGTGTAATACACTTGGGATGATTGGAGGTGGCGAAGAGATTGGACGGAAACGGCGCGGCGTGTGAAAAGAGTCGTCGCTGCGAAATTGTGTGCGTGTAAATATTGTACAGACTCTTCTTGTACCCGCTCTTAAGCCGTGGTAGACTTTTTAGGGTAAGGAAAGTTTGCGGAGCCGAGTGGATTCTTGTAATTCGTTTAGCCAGGCACAGCACTTCACCTAGAAGCGGACCAAACGTAGATGCATTGACCAAGTACAGGATAGACTATCCATTCGCAGGAAACATCATATATTTCAAACAGAAATTCAACGTGCGAGAAAAAGTGCGAAAGGTTTTCACATCCCTTGCGATTTAGAACGGTTCGTTTGAGAATTATATTCGATTCGACCATCGAAGTTGCATCAAATGAAAATCCTCTATTCGCGTATTAAATATAATTACACGTTTTTTTTAATCGTAAAAGTCCAATACATACGAAGATATACTTCTATACGCGTTATTATAAATCTAGCTGTTATAGATCGATTATATTTCGGAGGCAATTAATTATTGCAGTATTTATTTGCGATTCCTGTCGCTTTAAAAGCCGCTGTTGTTTTATTTTAATAAGCGACGATGATTTCGCGTAAGAAGGGATAGTCTATACTATGCTTCGTCAATGGTAGATGGGAAATCGTCCAGCGCTGAACTTCGTAGAATCGTTGTATATAAACCCTACCATCCTTCTATCGATACCAATCGCGTGTTACTGTACAATGTACAATAAATCATACCTTACCCGCATTCGTCATTAATCCCTCCCCCCTAAGCGAACTGATCTGTGTTCCTATCATTCGTCGACTATAGATGTTCGATTAGAGCAATAAACTTTTCAGCTTCCCCTAGTTTCCCTCTTCGACTAATCATACACACACGCGCGCGCACACACACTTACACACACGTTCGCATACACACTTTGCAAACGAACTATTTTATTATACCGATGTATCAGACATTTTTGCAAATGAAATATATACGTATCGTGTTCCCGAGGATCATTTGTTCGATAATACGTTCGACGTGCAATAATCGTTGCGACACCTTTTCGTTGGATAACGAAATCGGATAGTAATAGAGTATTACGATATTAGATTGGGGATATTTATGCGGATACGAATATTTACCGGGGGATTTTTAGACTATAAATATTGTAAATTGTATATTGGACTTTGGATATTTTGCATACTTTGGGGTATTGTATTATTGTAATTTAAGTGGGGGTTGCAGGCGACGTGTTAAATATTGTAAGTTGCATTGGATTTTAGATGTTCTGTTTAGTTTTGCGTATTAGTGTTATAGCAATTTAAATAGGGGTGGATTTTAGCCGGTATAGGTTGCAATTTGTGTTGGATTTCGGATACTCTATTTTTGCCTATTATGCAATTGTTATAACAATTTAAATAGGATTACGAGTCAACCTCTAAATATTGTAGCTTATGTTGGACTTCGAATACATTATCTATTTTTGCATATTATATTTGTCGTAACTATTTAAATGGGGGTGCAATTCATCTTCTAAATAATGTAGCTTGTATTGTACTTTCAATACATGATTAATTATTGCATATTATATTGTTATAACAATTTAAATGGTGGGAAAATTTCAGCCTATACATATTCTTATTTATGTTGGACTTCGAATGATGCGATTAAAAATTTAAGAGTAGATGCGTAAACATCCTCAGTCTACTTGTAATTTGTCCCGCACAAGAAATTGTTAACTATTTTATTTGAAGATTACAGCGCCTGTACGTTTAAATGAACGTTTCCTTATTGTAGCTTGACGACGTTAATTAAAATAATAATACGGAAATTGATTATTCTTGTTGTACTTGCTCGCGAATGAATGTATATTAAATAGAAGGGAATGGAGGAGGTAAATTTACATATTCGTTGCTTTGGAAAATGTAACATAATAAAATATGTAATAAAATAATCTTTTGGAATGAACTTCCCTGTGAATGGTCATTTAATTCCTCTGCAAATGTATCTTTTCATTACAACAATTGTATTAATTCATCGTTACAACAACTTCTTGGGACCATACCGCTATGTAAGTATTAAAAAATCGTTAACCTACATTTTAATACGTGCACGGGTATTGCCACGTAAATGTACGTACCGTAAATTAATCATTTCACCGGTATAATGTATCTCTATATCGAAAACTAAAGCAAATGTGCGTCTTTTATTTACGCGAAATGTTTAAAATATTGTATTTATTGTTACAATAAATTCCTCAGAGCGCAAACGTGTAATAAAGATATAAAAATTAATAAATCTTATCATATTGTCCTAGAAAACTAGTGAAAAATTGATAAATGTCTCTTCTCACGCATGATCCGAGGAAGGGGAGTCACGTGACATTCCCTTGCCTATATAAGCAGCGGAAGAGCTCCGCGCGCTCTTATTGTTCCAGGTGATCCCGAAGGGATAGGATCGGATCTGTATATCACAGATTTAATTTTTAGCTGGATGATGACCAGAGATGACCACTGGGGCTAGCCCACAACCCACCGCCCACCACCCACCACCCACCACCCACCACCCACCACCCACCTACTACTAATTTCTCTTAGACTCAAGATTAAATTTAATCCACTACGTTTGATACATATATCTGTGCATGTATGATTGTATTGCAGGTGCTACCACTAACTTTTATTACATTATTCTATTTATGTTTCATTTTATTCATATGTTATTCTTCTCATATTTTATTGTGCTAACATATTACTTTGTTTCTCGTTTGTTGTATCAACATTCTGTTTTATTAATTACGTTTGTCTTCTAATATTTTATATATTTCATTCCGTTTAAATGTTACTCTGCTTACATTTTATTCTGCTAACATTTTACTTTATTTCTCGTTTGTTGTACCTACATTCTATTCTATTAACTACTTTTGTCTATTATTAATTTATTTCGTTGCCTGCTAATTTCACTTTAACAGATTAACTTCGTCACGAAGATTCAAGAATTTTAAGAAGAATTTTAACAAGAAATCAGCGAAAGAAGATTCATCGCGGGATGCGTGCGTCTAATTCTAAGTACGAATAAGCTACTTATATCTAGCCAGAGTATTTTGTACCTCGATTACTGTGCATGCATTTTGTTCTAAGATCGCTCGTCAACTTAGAGCCAAAAAGCCTTAACTTCTCCTAACTTTTCTTTCAAAGTACATAATATCTATCATCCCATTCTTGCTCGCGTTCATCAATTTGCAATCGCTCGATCCCTTCGAGATTCTCGCCACGCACTCGCTTGCAAACAGTCGCGCTGTTCGAGGGTAGTCATGGACAATCGAACTCTATACTTGGTAAGTCGTTCTGTCATACGATCTCAATCTCATTCCTAATCGCAATCGACGTTCGTTCGCGCCTCGAATCGTTGAAATCGCTTTCGAGTCGAGGTGCAGCGGTGTTTGCGATGCGAGGATCTGCAGCCCCTATCGAAGCAATTCGATAGGGGTACAAGGCCCTGTAGGCTGGATCGTACGCATCTCTGTCTCGGGTACGCAGTGCGGCCTTCTGTTTGTTGCTGGGGTTAACGTAATGTTAACTTTCTGTCAGACGGCATCAGTGGTCATTATGTACTGCCCTCGATGTAGAGGGATTCTTGCGATCCGACTATTAGGCTATGCTGGATCCTCCGCAAAGCAACGCAACTTCACCTCGGTCTCGAAAGCGATTTCTTTGACTCGTGTAAGTCTCGTTCGAATTTCGCTTTCGATTCGGGTGAGTGCGAGTCGCATGATAGAGCGCGCGAGTATAGAGTTTTGTTGCGCATGCAAGTGCGTTCCGTGACTCGTTGGTTCTTTCGAGAGATAGTAAATTGTGTTTGCTTTGCTCGCGATTTTTATATTTGCTTTTCATCGCCCACTTCCGGGCGAATGTTCAAAGAATTATCGTTGCGTACAAAGTAAAGTAGTGTTTAGTTTGCCGTATTAAATTCCCCTTTGCAAGACACGAACGTTTTAACAAAGTGTCAATAGAATCTCTTGCTTTTCGTAATACGGCTCTAAGTTGGAGAAGCGTATCTTAGAAACAGAATACATCGGTAGGGTTAAGCATCGTTGTACAGTTTTGTGAACCGAAATTCATTCTACGTACTGTTAAAGTTTCTTCGAGAAACAGATTATTTATCGCGTGAATATTCAGTATCTTTAAGAAATACTTTAAGAATAATTTTCAACACGAAGTCATCGAAAGAAGATTCATCGTGGGAAGCGTGCGCCTAATTTTAAATACATATAAGCTACTTATATTTAGTGAACGTACATTTTGTTCAACGATCGCTGTCCAACTTGCAGCCAAAAAGCCTCAACTTCCCTTTTACAGTACACAATATCCATCATCCCATTCTTGCTCGCGTTTATCAATTTGCAATCGCTCGATCCCTTCGAGATCCTCGCACGCGCTCGCTCTCAAACAAGCGCGCTGTTCGAGGGTAGACATGGACAATCGAACTGTATGCTTGGTAAGTCGTTCTGTCATACGATCTCAATCTCATTCCGAATCGTAATCGACGTTCGTTCGCGCCTCGAAGTCGTTGAAATCTCTTTCGAGTCGAGGTGCAGCGGCGTTTGCGATGCGAGGATTATGCAACCCCTGTCGCAGGTACTCGATAGGGGGTCAGGGCCTGTAGGCTGGAACGTAAGGGTTTGGTAACCCTATGTTGCAGCTGCAGTAGTTTCTAGGTAATGCTGGCTCTGTACTTTATTCCTGCCATTAGGGTTTGGGGCACTTGCGATCCGACTATTAGCCTGTGCTAGATCCTCCGCAAAGCAGCGCAACTGCACCTCGATCTCGAAAGCGTTTTCTTTGACTCGTGTAAGTCGCGTTCGAATTTCGCTTCCGATTCGACGTGAGTGCGAATCGCGTGATAGAGCGCGCGAGTGTAGAGTTTTGTTGCGCATGGGAGTGCGTTGCGAAACTCGTTGGTTCTTTCGAGAGATAGTGAATTGTTTTTACTTTGCTCGCGATTTTTATATTTGCTGTACGTAATATGGCTGTAAGTTGGAAGAGCGTCTCGATACTTACATCTAGTCAAAGTAACGTGTACCTCGATTACTGTGCGTGTATTTTGTTCTACGACGGCTATCTAACTTGGAGCCAAAAAGCCTTAACATTTTTTTACAGTACACGATATCCATTCTCCACGCACTCGCTCTCAAACAGGCGCGCTGTTCGAGGGTAGTCATGGACAATCGAACTCTATACTTGGTAAGTCGTTCTGTCATACGATTTCAATCTCATTCCGAATCGCGATCAACGTTCGTTCGCGCCTCGAGTCTTTGAGATCGCTTGCGAGTCGAGTTGAAGCGGCGTTTGCAATGCGAGGACTTGCAGCCCCTATCGAAAGTGCCCGATAGGGGTGTAAGGCCCTGTAGGCTGGATCGTAAGCATCTTTACCGCGGGTACGCAGTATGGCCTTCTGTTTGTCGCAGGGGATACGTCTTCGTTCAGACGGCATCAGTGGTCCGCTACTGCCCTCAAAGTTTAGTTTCTTGCGATCCGACTATTAGGCCGCTATTTCCTCCGCGGAGCAGCGCAACTTCATCTCGGTCTCCTAAGCGATTTCTTAGACTCGTGTAACTCGCGTTCGAATTTTGCTTTCGATTCGGCTGAGTGCGAGTCGCATGATAGAACGCACGAGTATACGGTTTTGTTGCGCATGGGAGTGCGTGTTTGCTTTGCTCGCGATTTTATCTATTTGATCAGTGTTGCGTACAGTAAAGTAGAGCTTAGTTTCGCAAGTTATATTCCTCTTTGCAAGACACTAACTTTGTAACAAAGTGTCAGTGGAGTCTCTTATCATTCGTACGTCGGCTCCAAGTTAGAAAAGCGTATCTTAGAAACAGAATACAACAGTAGGGTTAAACATCGTTGTACAGTTTTGTGAACCGAAATCCATTCTATGTTCTCTTAAAGTTTCTTCGAGAAACTTTAAGGGCGTAGAATGGATTTCGGTGGGTCTCGACGCGTAGTCACCTCCTCGTGGTGAGACCTGGTAATTGGTATCGTTTTCCAAAGTATGAAATGTCTTTCGAAAACGATATCAAGCTAAGAACTACGCATTAACGTGTTACCTTTATATTTTAGTTTATATTTTACCTTAAACTTTCGTTTACTTGCTTCGATCTTGGATTATATCTTACAGCTACCAGTTTCTAAGAGTGACCAACTTAAATTTCCAAATGCAAGTTACACGTATCTTTGACTGTGTTAATATTTTGCAGGCTGTGCATTTCTACTTTAATATTGTATTAATATCTATTAGAGAACTGTGTATCGTATGATTTAGACTGTTACGAATATGATCTACGTTGAAGCTTTGTTAGTTTCGTGCTCGTGTGACTCAGTTTGTCGTACGTGTAAAGTATCACGCGTAATGTTTCTACATGTTTTTAACATATTTTGCGGAAAGAGATGTTTATTGTACATGTACCTTACGACGTGGCAATACGCAGTAGTCATACTTGTAGACGCGTACGCGATCCCGAAAGCGTGTTAAGCGTTTGTAAAACCTACTTGTTTTATTTTTACTGCTCTTTTATACGTTTCTTTTTGCTTCGATCGTATTTACGAATAATATTATTCAAAATGTGTCTGACGAAAACATATTATTTTTTCAGCTTCCAGACATCCGATTTCGATGCCCCTTGACTTAAATTAAAGGGGAAAATACTGCTCAATAGCAGATCTAAGTACGTGCCCACGTTTGAGATTTTAGAATTTGTGAATTTAGGTGAACCAAAAAGAGGTTTAAAGGGGAAGGTTCACCGATTATGGTGGTGCAGAGATTTTAAAAACGCTCGCGCAGCTTCAAAATAGCGGCGAGTTAAACGTTGAGACGTTTTAATAGATGTTTTGGGGTTGATTAGGAACGAGTAAAATGTACGCTTCTCTTTTGACAATCACATTTTTCCAATGAAAAATAGGATTTAGACGAAACGAAAAGGATTTTAAAGAGAAAACTTCCCTATTTTTGATACGCTAAGGCGATTGCAAGAATTGTAACAACTATGAGTACTGCAGAGGGCGTATGGAAACACTCGGATTTCTTTCTAAGGTCGGTATTTCAGAGCATTTGACACGAAGTCCCATAAGATGATAAATTTATTCTGTACCTCGTCTATAGTACCTTCCCATCTGTAGATAACTTTCATACAAGAACTTCCTTGTTAAACAATTAAATATTAATAATAAAGGATAAATAATTAGTGGTACGTTTAAAGAAAAGCATTCGCAATTATTTAGACACGTAACTACAATATTTTAATACACTTTGATGTTTATTACTGTCCATTAAGACGCGATATTGATTAAACAAGAAGATAGGAAGATAGAACTTGTTAATATAAAGTTCAAACGACAAAGATTCCATAAACAAAGTTGCGTAGAATTGAATTAAATTAAATAATAGTAAAGAAATCGATAGAAATTTACCAAGTGCGCATCTCAGTATCAGTGCGCATGCACAGTTTCCCCCCAAAAGCTTTTATATTTGAAGTAAGCGCGGAAAAGCTCAGTAGTCGCTGAGCGATTGGAACGAGCGAATGGAGAGAATTCGTCGCTGTTCGATTTTAAATGTTTGTTACGCAGATTATTAACTATCTGGAACGAAATTGCTATTAAAAAGTACCAGAAAATATAGCTCAAGGTTCTTTCTTCACAATTGAACTTCAGAAGTTTATAAATTAATCGCGGAAAACAAGTAATTCATCGTCAATCGTTGACGAAGTAGAGAATGGGAATTATCCATTTCCATATGGAATTGTGGAGCTGTAGAGAGGGGATAGAATAGGAAAAAGGAAGGGTGTTGCGTTTCGTCCTGGGCCTGCTAGTGGGACTCATCAGTGCGGCTACCTAGCAGGCCCTGCCTTAGACATGGGATATTGGAAAGAAGGTTAAAGGCGGTATATATATGGACGAGGTAGTTGGAGCGAGTACTTTCGAGAAAGCCTATTTCGTATGTCCCTCTAGTGGTAGGTGCAGGAGAGCCGCCACAGAATCATTAGGGAGCCAGCTGGCCCCCTTACCATTTTAGTGTCACATGCGATATTACCAGTTCATGCTAGTATTGACTACTCAATTGAAGTTGTATTATTTCGGTTTCGGTAATTACTCGATTCGTCGATAGATGGCGCCATTATGAACGTTTCGAGCACGAGTATTGTAAATTTATAAATAAGTATTTCATGTGCGTGTTTTCTTTGGGCGCGATGCCCACTGAAACATAAATCTAATCTCGAGGTTCTCTAATCGCAATGCAAAGAGGTACGTATAAAGATTAAGGATGCAACATGGGAGAAGTGCAACAAATATAATTACTAATAAAGAAAGGAACAAAGTCGAATGATCTTCGACTTCGTCGCTAAAAGTTACAAACGACAATTCATTTAAACAAAATCTTGCAACTAACGAATGAAAACAGTTAAATATAGTACCGTGCAAAGATAACGACAAGTAGTCAATAAAGATAAGAATGAATTAAGAGTTTACTTTACTTAAGATTCTTACTATCTCTACTTTTAATTGCACGTCTATTCGGAATAGTATTCATACTAATCAACTACTCTAGTGTGGACTCAAATAACTCGCGAATATATTACAATATTTAAAAACGCGTTACGCAAGAAGACCTAGCCTAGTCTAGTAAATAAAGCGCACAACAGAAATGTACACGGCTACAATGTATACCAGTGGTCACTCTACTCGATTGCACAAAATACTACGTATACAACCAGTCACTCGTGCCGAATCCGACCATTCATCCTACGACATGCGTGAATGACCAGACGAATTAAAAATGCATGCAACAGACCATTAGAGGACTACGCTGTCATCTGCTGCAGCCAGGAGGATGAAAACTTGGTGATTGACACCCTGTGGATCCAACTGCAAGCAAATCCGTGGAAGATCTGTCACAGAAGAAAGAAAGAGAGTTCATTAGAAACACTTAGAAGCCAAGATCTAAGCATTTTTCAAAACCACACTGAAAGGGTTAAGTGACACGTAACACAAAATGTTTAACAATTAACGAACGGCCAAAAAAATCTGAATAAAACCCACTAATTCTGAACCGCGGAACTCAGCACTTTCTTTTCTGCCCGGACTCGATGATTAGAAATGCTTAGAAGCAAAGATCTAATGCCCTATCTAATAGTCACTCGCGTCGCAACCTGTCACCGAACACAAATTGTTTAACTATTAAGAAACCACTCAATCGATTCGAATGAAACCAACTAATTCTGAACCGCGGAACTCAGCACTTTCTTTTCTGCCCGGACTCGATGATTAGAAATGATTAGAAGCAAAGATCTAATGCCCTATCTAATAGTCACTCGCGTCGCAACCTGTCACCGAACACAAATTGTTTAACTATTAAGAAACCACTCAATCGATTCGAATGAAACCAACTAATTCTGAACCGCGGAACTCAGCACTTTCTTTTCTGCCCGGACTCGATGATTAGAAATGCTTAGAAGCAAAGATCTAATGCCCTATCTAATAGTCACTCGCGCGGCAACCTGTCACTCAACACAAATTGTTTAACTATTAGGAAACCACTCAATCGATTCGAATGAAACCAACTAATTCTGAACCGCGGAACTCAGCACTTTCGTTTCTGCCCGGACTCGATGATTAGAAATGCTTAGAAGCAAAGATCTAACGCCCTATCTATTAGTCACTCGCGTCGCAACCTGTCACCGAACACAAATTGTTTAACTATTAAGAAACCACTCAATCGATTCGAATGAAACCAACTAATTCTGAACCGCGGAACTCAGCACTTTCTTTTCTGCCCGGACTCGATGATTAGAAATGATTAGAAGCAAAGATCTAATGCCCTATCTAATAGTCACTCGCGTCGCAACCTGTCACCGAACACAAATTGTTTAACTATTAAGAAACCACTCAATCGATTCGAATGAAACCAACTAATTCTGAACCGCGGAACTCAGCACTTTCTTTTCTGCCCGGACTCGATGATTAGAAATGCTTAGAAGCAAAGATCTAATGCCCTATCTAATAGTCACTCGCGCGGCAACCTGTCACTCAACACAAATTGTTTAACTATTAGGAAACCACTCAATCGATTCGAATGAAACCAACTAATTCTGAACCGCGGAACTCAGCACTTTCGTTTCTGCCCGGACTCGATGATTAGAAATGCTTAGAAGCAAAGATCTAACGCCCTATCTATTAGTCACTCGCGTCGCAACCTGTCACCGAACACAAATTGTTTAACTATTAAGAAACCACTCAATCGATTCGAATGAAACCAACTAATTCTGAACCGCGGAACTCAGCACTTTCTTTTCTGCCCGGACTCGATGATTAGAAATGATTAGAAGCAAAGATCTAATGCCCTATCTAATAGTCACTCGCGTCGCAACCTGTCACCGAACACAAATTGTTTAACTATTAAGAAACCACTCAATCGATTCGAATGAAACCAACTAATTCTGAACCGCGGAACTCAGCACTTTCGTTTCTGCCCGGACTCGATGATTAGAAATGCTTAGAAGCAAAGATCTAATGCCCTATCTAATAGTCACTCGCGCGGCAACCTGTCACTCAACACAAATTGTTTAACTATTAGGAAACCACTCAATCGATTCGAATGAAACCAACTAATTCTGAACCGCGGAACTCAGCACTTTCGTTTCTGCCCGGACTCGATGATTAGAAATGCTTAGAAGCAAAGATCTAACGCCCTATCTATTAGTCACTCGCGTCGCAACCTGTCACCGAACACAAATTGTTTAACTATTAAGAAACCACTCAATCGATTCGAATGAAACCAACTAATTCTGAACCGCGGAACTCAGCACTTTCTTTTCTGCCCGGACTCGATGATTAGAAATGATTAGAAGCAAAGATCTAATGCCCTATCTAATAGTCACTCGCGTCGCAACCTGTCACCGAACACAAATTGTTTAACTATTAAGAAACCACTCAATCGATTCGAATGAAACCAACTAATTCTGAACCGCGGAACTCAGCACTTTCTTTTCTGCCCGGACTCGATGATTAGAAATGCTTAGAAGCAAAGATCTAATGCCCTATCTAATAGTCACTCGCGCGGCAACCTGTCACTCAACACAAATTGTTTAACTATTAGGAAACCACTCAATCGATTCGAATGAAACCAACTAATTCTGAACCGCGGAACTCAGCACTTTCGTTTCTGCCCGGACTCGATGATTAGAAATGCTTAGAAGCAAAGATCTAACGCCCTATCTATTAGTCACTCGCGTCGCAACCTGTCACCGAACACAAATTGTTTAACTATTAAGAAACCACTCAATCGATTCGAATGAAACCAACTAATTCTGAACCGCGGAACTCAGCACTTTCTTTTCTGCCCGGACTCGATGATTAGAAATGATTAGAAGCAAAGATCTAATGCCCTATCTAATAGTCACTCGCGTCGCAACCTGTCACCGAACACAAATTGTTTAACTATTAAGAAACCACTCAATCGATTCGAATGAAACCAACTAATTCTGAACCGCGGAACTCAGCACTTTCGTTTCTGCCCGGACTCGATGATTAGAAATGCTTAGAAGCAAAGATCTAATGCCCTATCTAATAGTCACTCGCGCGGCAACCTGTCACCGAACACAAATTGTTTAACTATTAAGAAACCACTCAATCGATTCGAATGAAACCAACTAATTCTGAACCGCGGAACTCAGCACTTTCTTTTCTGCCCGGACTCGATGATTAGAAATGATTAGAAGCAAAGATCTAATGCCCTATCTAATAGTCACTCGCGTCGCAACCTGTCACCGAACACAAATTGTTTAACTATTAAGAAACCACTCAATCGATTCGAATGAAACCAACTAATTCTGAACCGCGGAACTCAGCACTTTCTTTTCTGCCCGGACTCGATGATTAGAAATGCTTAGAAGCAAAGATCTAATGCCCTATCTAATAGTCACTCGCGCGGCAACCTGTCACTCAACACAAATTGTTTAACTATTAGGAAACCACTCAATCGATTCGAATGAAACCAACTAATTCTGAACCGCGGAACTCAGCACTTTCGTTTCTGCCCGGACTCGATGATTAGAAATGCTTAGAAGCAAAGATCTAACGCCCTATCTATTAGTCACTCGCGTCGCAACCTGTCACCGAACACAAATTGTTTAACTATTAAGAAACCACTCAATCGATTCGAATGAAACCAACTAATTCTGAACCGCGGAACTCAGCACTTTCTTTTCTGCCCGGACTCGATGATTAGAAATGATTAGAAGCAAAGATCTAATGCCCTATCTAATAGTCACTCGCGTCGCAACCTGTCACCGAACACAAATTGTTTAACTATTAAGAAACCACTCAATCGATTCGAATGAAACCAACTAATTCTGAACCGCGGAACTCAGCACTTTCGTTTCTGCCCGGACTCGATGATTAGAAATGCTTAGAAGCAAAGATCTAATGCCCTATCTAATAGTCACTCGCGCGGCAACCTGTCACTCAACACAAATTGTTTAACTATTAGGAAACCACTCAATCGATTCGAATGAAACCAACTAATTCTGAACCGCGGAACTCAGCACTTTCGTTTCTGCCCGGACTCGATGATTAGAAATGCTTAGAAGCAAAGATCTAACGCCCTATCTATTAGTCACTCGCGTCGCAACCTGTCACCGAACACAAATTGTTTAACTATTAAGAAACCACTCAATCGATTCGAATGAAACCAACTAATTCTGAACCGCGGAACTCAGCACTTTCTTTTCTGCCCGGACTCGATGATTAGAAATGATTAGAAGCAAAGATCTAATGCCCTATCTAATAGTCACTCGCGTCGCAACCTGTCACCGAACACAAATTGTTTAACTATTAAGAAACCACTCAATCGATTCGAATGAAACCAACTAATTCTGAACCGCGGAACTCAGCACTTTCTTTTCTGCCCGGACTCGATGATTAGAAATGCTTAGAAGCAAAGATCTAATGCCCTATCTAATAGTCACTCGCGCGGCAACCTGTCACTCAACACAAATTGTTTAACTATTAGGAAACCACTCAATCGATTCGAATGAAACCAACTAATTCTGAACCGCGGAACTCAGCACTTTCGTTTCTGCCCGGACTCGATGATTAGAAATGCTTAGAAGCAAAGATCTAACGCCCTATCTATTAGTCACTCGCGTCGCAACCTGTCACCGAACACAAATTGTTTAACTATTAAGAAACCACTCAATCGATTCGAATGAAACCAACTAATTCTGAACCGCGGAACTCAGCACTTTCTTTTCTGCCCGGACTCGATGATTAGAAATGATTAGAAGCAAAGATCTAATGCCCTATCTAATAGTCACTCGCGTCGCAACCTGTCACCGAACACAAATTGTTTAACTATTAAGAAACCACTCAATCGATTCGAATGAAACCAACTAATTCTGAACCGCGGAACTCAGCACTTTCGTTTCTGCCCGGACTCGATGATTAGAAATGCTTAGAAGCAAAGATCTAATGCCCTATCTAATAGTCACTCGCGCGGCAACCTGTCACCGAACACAAATTGTTTAACTATTAAGAAACCACTCAATCGATTCGAATGAAACCAACTAATTCTGAACCGCGGAACTCAGCACTTTCGTTTCTGCCCGGACGCGATGATTAGAAATGCTTAGAAGCAAAGATCTAATGCCCTATCTAATAGTCACTCGCGCGGCAACCTGTCACCGAACACAAATTGTTTAACTATTAAGAAACCACTCAATCGATTCGAATGAAACCAACTAATTCTGAACCGCGGAACTCAGCACTTTCGTTTCTGCCCGGACTCGATGATTAGAAATGCTTAGAAGCAAAGATCTAATGCCCTATCTAATAGTCACTCGCGCGGCAACCTGTCACCGAACACAAATTGTTTAACTATTAAGAAACCACTCAATCGATTCGAATGAAACCAACTAATTCTGAACCGCGGAACTCAGCACTTTCTTTTCTGCCCGGACTCGATGATTAGAAATGATTAGAAGCAAAGATCTAATGCCCTATCTAATAGTCACTCGCGTCGCAACCTGTCACCGAACACAAATTGTTTAACTATTAAGAAACCACTCAATCGATTCGAATGAAACCAACTAATTCTGAACCGCGGAACTCAGCACTTTCTTTTCTGCCCGGACTCGATGATTAGAAATGCTTAGAAGCAAAGATCTAATGCCCTATCTAATAGTCACTCGCGCGGCAACCTGTCACTCAACACAAATTGTTTAACTATTAGGAAACCACTCAATCGATTCGAATGAAACCAACTAATTCTGAACCGCGGAACTCAGCACTTTCGTTTCTGCCCGGACTCGATGATTAGAAATGCTTAGAAGCAAAGATCTAACGCCCTATCTATTAGTCACTCGCGTCGCAACCTGTCACCGAACACAAATTGTTTAACTATTAAGAAACCACTCAATCGATTCGAATGAAACCAACTAATTCTGAACCGCGGAACTCAGCACTTTCTTTTCTGCCCGGACTCGATGATTAGAAATGATTAGAAGCAAAGATCTAATGCCCTATCTAATAGTCACTCGCGTCGCAACCTGTCACCGAACACAAATTGTTTAACTATTAAGAAACCACTCAATCGATTCGAATGAAACCAACTAATTCTGAACCGCGGAACTCAGCACTTTCGTTTCTGCCCGGACTCGATGATTAGAAATGCTTAGAAGCAAAGATCTAATGCCCTATCTAATAGTCACTCGCGCGGCAACCTGTCACCGAACACAAATTGTTTAACTATTAAGAAACCACTCAATCGATTCGAATGAAACCAACTAATTCTGAACCGCGGAACTCAGCACTTTCGTTTCTGCCCGGACGCGATGATTAGAAATGCTTAGAAGCAAAGATCTAATGCCCTATCTAATAGTCACTCGCGCGGCAACCTGTCACCGAACACAAATTGTTTAACTATTAAGAAACCACTCAATCGATTCGAATGAAACCAACTAATTCTGAACCGCGGAACTCAGCACTTTCGTTTCTGCCCGGACTCGATGATTAGAAATGCTTAGAAGCAAAGATCTAATGCCCTATCTAATAGTCACTCGCGCGGCAACCTGTCACCGAACACAAATTGTTTAACTATTAAGAAACCACTCAATCGATTCGAATGAAACCAACTAATTCTGAACCGCGGAACTCAGCACTTTCTTTTCTGCCCGGACTCGATGATTAGAAATGATTAGAAGCAAAGATCTAATGCCCTATCTAATAGTCACTCGCGTCGCAACCTGTCACCGAACACAAATTGTTTAACTATTAAGAAACCACTCAATCGATTCGAATGAAACCAACTAATTCTGAACCGCGGAACTCAGCACTTTCGTTTCTGCCCGGACTCGATGATTAGAAATGCTTAGAAGCAAAGATCTAATGCCCTATCTAATAGTCACTCGCGCGGCAACCTGTCACCGAACACAAATTGTTTAACTATTAAGAAACCACTCAATCGATTCGAATGAAACCAACTAATTCTGAACCGCGGAACTCAGCACTTTCGTTTCTGCCCGGACTCGATGATTAGAAATGCTTAGAAGCAAAGATCTAATGCCCTATCTAATAGTCACTCGCGTCGCAACCTGTCACCGAACACAAATTGTTTAACTATTAAGAAACCACTCAATCGATTCGAATGAAACCAACTAATTCTGAACCGCGGAACTCAGCACTTTCGTTTCTGCCCGGACTCGATGATTAGAAATGCTTAGAAGCAAAGATCTAATGCTCTATCTAATTCTCACTCGCACGGCAATCTGCCACCGAATACAAATTGTTTAATTATTAGCAAACTACTTAATCGATCGGGATAAAACCTACTAATTCTGAACCGCGGCACTAAACCCTTTCATTTGTATCGATGTAGTCGATGAGAAACAATTAGAAACCTAGATCGAAGCATTTTGGTAATCCTATTGAGATTGGCGTCCTGCCGCGTCACACGCGAATTTCTTCATATTACACGAACCGATGCACGTTTCTGATTAAATCGAACTAATTATTGATCGCGGCACTCCGCGCTTTCATTTTAGACTGATAATTAACTACTGCATCCCGTACTTTCATGTTATACCGGCGCGAACGAGCTCTCAGAAGTGGAGCAGCTTTCCGTTCCTATTCGTAGGTTAGGACTAACCGTTAACGGTTAGTCGTTTCCCGCGTAATAGTTGCTAATGCGCAGACTCGTGCAGTTTCGTGCGCGCGCAACTTTACGTTTGACTAGTAATATAATTGTACTGGACGATGAGAAGATTGTCGTCGTCCATGGAACGAAATATTTTTAAAAAGCTGTGTTACTGTCTCATTTATTCTAAACCTAATTCGATTGCTAACTACTTCTATACCTCATCCGTACTTCGAAGTTGTTAGCGGAGAAAAATAAAAATGAAGACCATTTTACTGTACAATTAACCCTTTGCGGACGACGAATAATAAAACTTAAAAGAGTATTTTGACTCTGAATTCCAAGCCTTACGAATTTCTAAGCTTACGAATTCCAGGTCAACAAATTCCCAAAACTTTGAAGCGTTTATCAACGATATTAATTTAAACTTTCTTCTCTAACAGTAAACGTGCGTCAACAAAAACCAGAAAAGTGGCGATTATTTGCAGACACTCGTCCGCAAAGGGTTAACTCGTGGCATTTTCTTGCGCTTCTGCGTTTACATTTTCTAACGCATTAATAAATTACATTTCGATGCATGTATACGAAATGCCACGTATATGTGCAAAGCGTGAATTAATACGTTCGGCTAACGCTATATCTCTGTAAATGTATCTTTTCGTTACAACAAGTATATAAATTCATCGTTGCGTTCATCGTTACTAAAAGTTCTCGGGAGCATACCGCTATAATAGCATTATAAAATCATCAACTTACGTTTCAATACGTGCACGCGTATTGCCACGTAAATTTACGTACCGTAAATTAATAGATGTTTTGGGGTTGGTTAGGAACGAGTAAAACGTACGCTCCTCGTTTGACAATCATATTTGTCCAATGAAAAATAGAATTTAGATGAAACAAGAGGATTTTAAAGAGAAAGCTTCCCTATTTTTTATATGCTAAGGCGAATGCAAGAATTATAACAACTATAAGTACTGGGCACATGAAACACTTAGATTTTTTTGAAGGACGGTATTTCAGAGCTTGTGACACGAAGTCCCATAAGATGATAGGTTTATGCTGTACCTCGTCTGTGCACGTATCAAGGCGCATTCAAATTGGATATCTAGGAGCCAAGAAATGAATATTTTTCCTCAGGCACCTTTTTGAGTAATCTACCATGGCGCTATATATTTGTTTATAACAAATGTACTGAACGGGCTAGGTACAAAAGACTACAAGGTAATATTAATGAGACCTTCTACTTTAATTTAAGCCTAGGGTCACCAAGATCGGCCAACTAGAAGCCGAGAAATTAATTACTGTCTAGCTCGGAATTTTCCAACGAAGGGTACAGATTTTCCTATAATACGTGTACACGATCTCCCAAAGTGATTATACGCTCAATTTATACATAGCTCAGAGAAACGCGAATATGTCGTTTCGCGACGTAAGATTTCGATGATACGTGGCTCAAATTGAAAGTTTAGGAGCTCAGAAAGTAGGAAGTAGATCTCGTTTGTAGTTACCGCATTATTAAACAATAGCGGAAATCGGCGTTCATAAAATCCGAACCGGAAGTCCTATAGGGCTAAAACCCGATGCATCTTATAACTGGAAGTCTCCCTTTTATTTCGAGACCCAATTGATCAAAATCGGACGCCTAGAAGCCGAGATTTAAACATTTTGACATGCGGACACGCGAGCTTGCAACCACCAGGTCTCTCGTAATGGTCCGTGTTCCACACTCCATGAGAAAGCTTTTCTCATACTATAGTTATAAACTACTAGAGTTATATATTTAAGAATGTTGTATCATCATTGTATCTTGCATTACTTGTACCTTGTCACGAAGTTTGAATAAACGCATAGTCAAAGATAATTCATTGTTTAAACAATTACTGACCTGTCCTGCAATCCCAGAACGACCCATCCGAATCCTTTAAAGAGGAGTACCGTGGAGGAACATTAATGAAAAAACGTTCCGAAGCGAGAAACTCTAATAAAACAGTCCTGATCACTATTAACTTAGTATTAAGTAGATTTGCATAGAGCCAAGTTGGTGTAAGCTTTGTACGGCTGGAGAAAAAATAAAAATGACGTCACTTCTAGGAATAGCCAAAATTCTTGGAAATGACGTCACCTTGTCATGGTAGCAGATACCTCCTCGCATATCATATTCGCCTAATACAAAGTCGTCAAATTGGCCGAAATTTTGCTAGAAAGCCTGGGAAACTCGGCAGTTCTTGGAAAATGACGTCACTTCTAATAATCGCCGAAATTCTTAGAAATGACGTCATCTTGCCATTGTAGCAGATACCTCCTCGCATGTCATATTCTCCTAATACAAAGTCGTCAAATTGGCCGAAATTTTGCTAGAAAGCCTAGGAAACTCGGCAGTTCTTGGAAAATGACGTCACTTCTAATAATCGCCGAAATTCTTGGAAATGACGTCATCTTGCCATTGTAGCAGATACCTCCTCGCATATCATATTCGCCTAATACAAAGTTGCCAAATTGGCCAAACGTTTACTCGAAAACCCTAGAAACTCAGCAGTTCTTGGAATATGACGTCACTTCTCGGAATCGCCGAAATTCATGGAAATGACGTCATGTTGCCATGTTACAGGTACCTCCTCGCATATCATATTCGCCTAATACAAAGTTGCCAAATTGGCCGAATGTTTACTCGATAACACGGAAAACTCGGCAGTTCTTGGAAAATGACGTCATTTTCAGGAATCGAGAAAATTCTTGGAAATGACGTCACCTTGCCATGGTAGCAGATACCTCCTCTCACTTCATATTCGCCTAATACAAAGTCACCAAATTGACCGAATGTTTACTCGATAACCCGGGAAACTCCACAATTCTTGGAAAATGACGTCAGTTCTAGCAATCGCCGAAATTCTTGGAAATGACGTCACCTTGCCATGTTAGCAGATACCTCCTCGCATATCATATTCGCCTAATACAGAGACGCCAAATTTTTCGAAAAATTTACGGTCCTTTGTATCAGGAGAATATAAGGAACGAGGAGGTCGCCGAAAGTTTCGGTCTGTGACGTCATTTCCAAGAATTTCGGCGATTACCAGAAGTGACGTCAAATTCCTGGAATCGCCGAGTTTCTCGCGTTTCCCAACAAACGTTCGGCCGATTTGGCGATTTTGTATTAGGTGAATATGATGTGCGAGGAGGTATCTGCTACCATGGCAAGGTGACGTCATTTCTATGAAATTAGGCGATTACTAGAAGTGACGTCATTTTCCAAGAATTGTCGAGTTTCTCGTGTTTTCCAGTAAACATTCGGCCAATTTGTCGACTTTGTATTAGGCGAATATGATATGCAAGGAGGTATCTGCTACCATGGCAAGATGACGTCATTTCCAAGAATTTTGGCAATTCCTAGGAGTGACGTCGGTTTCCATGAATTGCCGAGTTTCCCGGGTTGTCTAGTAAACGTTCGGCCGATTTGGCGATTTTGTATTAGGCGAATATGATGTGCAAGGAGGTATCTGCTACCATGGCAAGGTGTCGTCATTTCCAAGAATTTCGGCGATTACTGGAAGTGACGTCAAATTCCAAGAACCCTCGAGTTTCCCGAGTTTCCCGATAAAATTTCGGAGACCTACTCGCACCTTATATTCTCCTGATACAATGGTCCAAAGATTTCTCGAAAAATTTGCCGACTTTGTATTAGGCGAATATGATATGCAAGGAGGTATCTGCTACCATGGCAATGTGACGTCATTTCCAATAATTTCAGCGACTACTAGAAGTGACGTCATTTTCCAAGAATTGTTGAGTTTCCCTAGCTTCCCCATAAAATTTCAGCCGATTTGACGACTTTGTATTAGGCGAATATGAGTTGCGAGGAGGTATCTGCTAACATGGCAAGGTGACGTCATTTCCAAGAATTTTAGCGACTGCTAGAAGTGACGTCAAATTCCACGAATTTCTGAACTGTCAACGACTCGAAACTTTACCTTACGAACTTAGAACTAGTTTAAGTGGGCTCGGGGCTATTTTTTAGTGTTTCTTGCTTCGGAACCTTTTTTATTAAAGTTCCTCCGCGATACTCCTCTTTAAAGGATCAGAGGATTGGTCGTTTTGGGATCGATGGACAGGTCGGTAAATGTGTAAACAATCAATTATCTGTAACTATTTAATTTATTCAAATTCTCCGATGATGTACAATTTTACAGCGGTATCCAAGTATACTTATAAACTAATACCAGTCGTAATTTACTTTAAACTAATTAACTTATAACAAAATAAAGTGTAATATAGTTGATACTAGTAAGGCCGGTAAGTTTTACAATGTTTTGCAAGCTAATTCTTATAAACTAGTATTATAAACTCTTTTACGATACATCTTACATCTATTGTTTGTATAATTTATAATACATAGGATATAAATGTTTAAGGTAATGCGTATTATACTATTTTGTTCGATTCCATTTTCCTCCTTTCGTACCGGTTGCTCTGAGTCTACTTATGCTTGCATTAGTCGCTGACCACTGCGCCACTGCAATTATTCAGGAACAAGGAGCATTGTTAATCGATCCTCGTTTTAATTCCTCGTTGAACTGCGAAGCGCAATGGTTATCCGAGAAGCAGTCAAAAGATCGATCCCTCGCCTAGCATCTTACGCCTCTTGTCCTCCTGGATATCGTTCAGATCCACGAAACCTGCGCACACAGTTTAAAGCGTATTAATAAATAATCATTTCGACGAGCAGTCGAAGTTGTTTGAAGGAAAGAAACGCAAAAGGGACTACTGAAATTGTCAAGAAGTATCGTGGAATAATCAAGCATAAGCTTCGACCAAAGTTAACCGTCCAATTTGTAATTATCTATTCGTCGACAATAATATACTAGATGCAGAAGGGAGAATATTACGAAATGGAAATTGAAACGAAGAGCGCGAAACATCCTTCCCCATCGACTGTCGGCACAAGACTGACGAGATGCGTCTTTATTATGGACTACTGCAGTCGAATCGTGTAGAAGGAAGCTTTAGCTGTGTTTTCTGGTAACTTTTAATACCAATTTCGCTTCGGATAGTCAATAATTTGCGTAAGAAACATTTAAAATCGAGCAGCGACGAATTCCCCCCCTCCGTTCGTTCCAGACGCTCAGCGTCTACTGAGCTTTTCCGCGCTTACTTCCGAATATAAAAGAGAAGCTGCGCATGCGCACTGGCGCTTGGATGCGCGCTCGGTATATTCCCATCGATTACTTTACTATTATTTAATTTAATTCTACGCAACTTTGCTTACGCAATCTTTATTGTTTAATCTTTGTATTAACAATTTCTGTCTTCCACTTTATCTTTCTATCTACTTCTATTTCTATTACTATTTCTATTTCTGTTTCTATTTCTATCTGAGTTGGATGGTAAAGATGGAACCTTCAACTATATTTGGTGGCTATTTTTAATAACAATTACGTTTCAAGTAGTTAATTATTAACATCTATTCCACGAAAGATCTCCACTTTTATCCCTACAGATTTCAGAATTTAATTAATCGCTCGATACTAGTTTATTAAATAGAATCGTGAGTAATTGTAAATTATACTTACATTTAAACAATCTTCTCTCGTTGGTACGTTTATCCTCGCCATGGATTACAATATTAGAGTAGCCACACCTGCCATAATCGTTTCGGTAACCCAATGTTTTACGTTAAAATTCTTCGCAATTTACTCAGCTTTCCCTTTCGTAAATAAATTATACTCCGCACAACATTACCGTATTTCTATTCTAACTTCGATGACCATATTTGCCTCTCCTACAAATAAATATCAATTTGAAATATACTAATCTCGAATGATTTCTACTTGCCAAAGAAGGAAGGTGCCATAAACGAGCCTTCGAATATCATTTTTTTATTAACGTTTTGTCAGTTACAATTTTGATTACATACATATAATGTGGATTCTTTTTTAAACACATGTCGCTATGATACAAATGACGAGGATAAAAATTTGGAGTGCGTAAAAATGTAATTAGATGACAACTTTTTTTTTTCTTTCTCTCTTTCTTTCTTTCTTTCTTTCTTTCTTTCATTATTTTTCATTTTGCTTTGTTTTGTTTCTTTTTTATTCTTTTGTGTTCATCATTAATCATTCATTCTTGTTTTCTCCCTTTTTTACTTTTTTTTATTACTTCATTGGTCATGGCGATGGGTCAACTTAGAATGTATATTAATATAATATACCGAGCTGGCCCATGTCCACACTTGGGGGTAAACCGTAATTAATTTACTCCTTTAAAGAGTTTCCGCGTTACCTTACTCCTTCCCATTCCACCCGATTATCTTCTTCTCCATCTTTTTCTTTTTTAAATCATCCCTAATTCGCTATAATATTTTGTTTTCTTATCTCTTTCTTCACCTTTATACAACTAATTAATTCGGCGCGCATCCGTCTCGTCCGCTCAAGACTGGTCCAGTGTTAGCGATTTTCACCGATGACGCGCTGATCTAAGAATCTGCCAATATATCTTTCACACCGCCCACACACAGCCACGGATTAGTGCCAAATTCAGAGGACAGAATATTTACAGATGAACAAACGCTTCGCCCAGGCCGATGCACAGCTTCTGGACGTCACATTTTATTATGTACACGTACGGTGCGCTTCTCTCCCGTTTCTTCTCTCGGCAACCAACGAAATTCTTATGCGACCAAGAGGATTTCTTTCAAAGAAGCTCCAAGCAATAGAGTATTTCTTTTTAGAGGAAACTTTAAGCGACGAAGAGGATTTCTTCTAAAGAAACTCTAAGCAACGAAGAGGATTTCTTTTTAAAAGAAACTCTAAGTTATAAAGAATTTCTTTTTAAAGGAAACTATAAGCAACGAATAGAGTTTCTCTCAAAGAAACTCTAAGCAACGAATAGAGTTTCTTTCAAAGAAACTCTAAGCAACGAAGAGGATTTCTTTTTAAAGGAAACTCTAAGCAATAGAGAATTTCTATTTAAAGGAAACTTTAAGCAACTAAGAGGATTTCTTTCAAGGAAACTCTGAGCAATAAAGAATTTTTTTTTAAAGGAAACTATAAGCAACGAATAGAGTTTCTTTCAAAGAAACTCTAAGCAACGAAGAGGATTTCTTTTTAAAGGAAACTCTAAGCAATAGAGAATTTCTATTTAAAGGAAACTCTAAGCAATAGAGAATTTCTATTTAAAGGAAACTTTAAGCAACGAAGAGGATTTCTTTCACGGAAACTCTGAGCAATAAAGAATTTTTTTTTAAAGGAAACTATAAGCAACGAATAGAGTTTCTTTCAAAGAAACTCTAAGCAATAGAGAATTTCTTTTTAAAGGAAACTCTAAGCAACGAAGAGAGTTTCTTCTAAAGAAACTCTAAGCAACGAAGAGGATTTCTTTCAAGGAAACTCTGAGCAATAGAGAATTTCTTTTTAAAGGAAACTCTAAGCAACGAAGAAGATTTCTTTCAAGAAAACTCAGAGCAATAAAGAATTTCTTTGTAAAGAAAACTCTAAGCAACGAAGAGAGTTTCTTCAAAAGAAACTCTAAGCAACGAAGAGGATTTCTTTTTAAAGGAAACTCTAAGCAATAGAGAATCTCTTTTTAAAGAAAACTCTGAGCAACGAAGAGAGTTTCTTCTAAAGAAACTCTAAGCAATGAAGAGGATTTCTTTCAAAGAAACTCTCAAGCAACGATGAGAATTTCTTTCAAGGAAGATCTAAACCACAAAGAATTTCTTCCAACTATTTCATCAAGGAAACTCCAAGCAACGAAAAGAATTCATTACGCAAAAATTCTAAACAACGAGTAGTTCCTTTTAGAAGAATTCTAAACGACGAATTCCTTTTACAGAAATTCTAAGCAACGAGTAGAGTTTCTTTTAGATGAATTCTAAACGACGAATTCCTTTTGCAAGGATTCTAAGCAACGAAGAATTTCTTTTGAACGGAACTCTGTGCGACGAAGAGAATTTCTTTGAAAGAAACTCTGAGCAACTTTTAAGAACGCTCGCCTTGGAGAAGAAACGGAGAGACAGAGAAGCTCGACTCGATTTCCAAGAGCGTCGAGAGGAAAGCGAGAGGATGGCGTTTTAGGTCCTCTGAACTTGGAACGACGATAAGCCGCCTAAACTTGCTCGTCGCGTACAGAACTGACCATATTTAACAACAATTATTTGGAATATCTTGCTTAACACGTTCGCTACCACGTTTTATTCACCACCCAACGTCGCAACATCAAATTTCCATTATCGACAGGGAAAGAAATAATTAAATTTTCATCTGCGTACATCGCAAACGTTTCCGTATGACACGGGCAATAAGAAATTATACTTAGTCCGATGTTAGAGCACGTTTCCTTTAGCTGTTTTACCCCTTTACACGTTTACCGTTGCCAAAACATGAGATTTGTTCTTTGCAAATTAAGGGACGCGGATGATAATTAAAAAGTGTCTCACAGTAGATAAAAGTAATATTGCTTGAAAAATGTGACTCTATTTTCGATATCTACAATTGCTTCGTAAATTTTGATCGTCGTTACAAGACTGCGGATTTTTATACGCTTATCGGACATTTTAATATGCATGTTGCGCGTAACTTGTAAATATATACAAAGTATTTAAAGTAGAAGATACGCGATAATGTTTAAAGGGTAAAACAAGGTTCCACCTTATTACTTGTATCCGAAAGGTTACGAATTTGCGTAAAAATCCACAGTCTATTTATTACGCATTGCGTCGATTGAATACAACTGAAGCCAATTTAAATATATAATCTCCTTAACTCGTTTCGATAAAGTATACGCAAAGACGTACGACACGTCAAGTTGGACAGAGTAACGAAAATTTGGTAGCCTAGCTATGGACAGCGATATTTTCCACGAACGATGGTAGCAAACGTGTTAACCGCAGCCCGCGAAGCCTCTGGGGAACCACTAATCGGCCAGGATCGCGTATTTCGCTTCGTCGAGTATCCTTCTCCGTTTCTCAGCTCGAATGCCGGATCTCGGATGATTCGCGAAAGGAAGAAGGGTTTCTTTTGCGTCTGCAATTCGGCTACTCAGTCCAAAGGCCGCAAATAACGCTTTTGAGAGTACGATACTTCTGTGTGACTATCCCTGAGCCAAAATCTACTTGGGACCTTTCTGACTCAGGACCGAAGACTCTTTCACTTTTTTTTTTTTTTTACTGCTTCTGCTTCTTCTTCTTCTTCTTCCTCCTCTTTTTTTTTGTGTAGCTCTACGGTTGCCGTGGACGGAAAGGAACGATCCTTTTTTCTGTCGTGAAATTGTCTCCCCTTTCGGGGGATTAACGATCGAACGCGTTGGGTGGTCACTTGACGCGAGCAATATAACGTACGCTGTCCGTGGGTCGCAGCAGCAGCTTCAGAATTTTTGCCCGGCCAAATTATCCTTCGCGAACTCTTAAACAGCGCGATATCAAGTCGAGAAACGAGAGAAGAAGATCGAAGCAACCGTTCTTCGATGAATCCGGAATACGGTGGGAATTTATACAATGCGGAATAATACTTCCAAGATTAACTTTGTAATCCTTGCGTCAATTAAACGGCGGAAAAGATTCGTGCGATTTTAGCGTACGCGATAAATCCACGATCGAATTCCTCGGAGTATTTAATTGAATACCGTTAAAGGATATAGTGCAATTAATTGGCTAGATATTTATTTTACTTCGTCAAAGGAAATTATAGGTCGAAGAAACGTTCGAGTTACTTCGATTTTCTGATGGAAAATACGTACGAATTTTTTCCGACGCTTAATAAAATTGAGCTACCGAAATATTGCAAATATTGTTTCATTTGTACTATTAACGAAGTTGCTTGAATTTGAATTGTTATTAACCGTAGAATAGCTACCATAAAATTTAGTTCTACATTGAGATTTTCAACGTAGAAAAATACTAATCGAGAAATTAACCCATTTAGAATCATTTAGTAAGTGTTTTATTTCTGTAAGTACTTTATTTTATTTCATTTTATTTTAGCATAAACTCGTAAACGAAACGTCTAATCGTTGCGTTAGCCATTATCATTAATGTTTCCAATGTTTTCGAGGTATTAGTACACCTATTTAAAGTGCCATAAATTTCCGACTGAAATAGTTTCACGTCTAAATGGGTTAATGCCGTTCGAAAGAATTTTCCAAAGGGTAAAAAGAAATTAATTTTGATTCCTTGCGAATTAGTGCGAAACGCCTTCCTATGATCGATACTTCCACCCAGATCGATAGATAATAATTAGACCGCGCATCTTTATGCATTTATAAGAGATTTAAATTGGAAACAAACGTAAACTTCGCGTAATACGCGCAACAATACCAAATATCGAAAGTAAAGTTACGCGTTATAAAATTTACGAGACAAAACTAATTTCGTTTCTTTAACCATGCTTATAAAAATATGAATTCGCATAAAGATCCGCAGCCTAATATAATAATTAACCTGTTAGCTGGGACAATTTCTTAATTGGAATCTTTTCCTCGTACGCCAAAACGGCGATTAATAAAATGGAACTAATATTGGTTAGGGGAATTATACCCGTCGCGAATGCAAGAATAAACATTTGTTTATATAAATATAACGATTAGACCGTGGATCTTTATGCCTTTGTAAGAAATTTTAATATATACAAATCCATGCAATGCACGCGTAATATGTAAAAGAAATCTACTAGCATTTAAGGGATGAAATCAACCCATAATTAAATTCTACGTTCTTAGTTCCGTTTATAAAAAGGTTGAATTTGCATAGAGATCCGCAGTCTAATAACGATGCCTCGGAGAACACCGAATTTCTTAAAAAATGAAGTATCCCCGGTTAACAGGTTAATCACCCCGCCGTCGTGTCCTCTCCCTTGCGCATCCTCGGCAACTAATTTGTACGATTTTTAGGACATCCCCGAGGTGGCGAGGATCCATTATATCCTAATCCGCGACATAGGGAAAATTGGACAAGACAGGATAGTTCGACGAAACGAAACACATAATTCTATAGCTGTTGCGCACGACTCTGCTTTCGTTTACGGTATAAATCCCTTCCCATTCTCACGTGAGGTGTTAAGTTCGTAATCACTTTAACATTTATTTATCTATACAAACTTAACACTAGGTTTACGGACGTTACGCGCATACGTTGACAGGCTAGCGGAAAAGTACGTACACTGCATATATAAATATTCGAACGTAGAAGCGTGAGGATGAAGAGAATACATATTCGTACCATCGTATTACGTAAAGTTAACATAAAGTACTGAAAAATAATATTTATCGTCTCTATAATTTTAGGTATGAAATCTGAACGGCGTCAACGCGACGAGTTCCGTAAACCCAGTGTTAATATTCATGCGAGACATAAAAGTTGAACCCGCAAAAGTGCGTCAAGCGTAATAAATCAATTTAATACGGCAAAAAAGAATATTTCTCAAAGCGCGTTGAGTTCGTTCTAGCTATTACGTGCGTCTCAACTATTTTCGATACGTTTACAGTGGCAAGTAGAAAACGTTTCGATCGCCAATTAATAAAATAGGCAGCGCGAGTTGCAGCTATAAAATAGTTAAAGCTACAAAGACCACTCGATTTCGTCGAACTACCCCTAGTTTATAATGTTAGAAAAGGAAAGGATTGCAATCGGTGGAATCCTCGGCCGCCTCGGCGTCTGGCTTTGTACGGTCTCGAAAATGCATCGCCAAGATTCGAACGCGAGAAAGAATTGTCGGGAAGCTAAACAACAGAAGACGATCAATGAACAATCACAAGAGTTAAAATCCGAATTCGTTTACTAGCAGAAAAATTTACAAAGTCGAAGAATGTACAGGGTTCGCGGTGCGGTAGTCGCGCGGGTACGAAAGCGAGAGAAACTCGACAGAAGAAAATTGGTTTTTTCGTTGGAAAGTTGGTCGATGCACTTCTCTCGTTGGCAAAAGCGTTTTCTCGGTCCTTCCGGTCTCGCCAGCGCCAGAACACTTCTCTTCTCCTCCAACCATTCGACTATTTTTCGCATTTTTATTCTCTCTTTCGTTTCTTATTCCCAAAAAAGGCGAGACTGATCTGATCGGCCTTGCGTTTGTTTCAGAGCTTCGCAACCTCAGGCTGTTATCCTCCGGCTCCGTGTTTCGCGTGTGTGTATGTACGTGTGTCTGTGTGTGCTTCGCTGCTAACAATTAAAATTTCTTTCCTTCTCTCTCTTTCTTCGCTTCTTTCTCTTTTATTTCTCCACTTTTTTTGTTTTTCTTCGTTTATTATTCGTTTGCCGCGCGCGCGTTTCCATTTATTTCCCTTATTTTATTTGCATTCCTGCCGCTTTCCGTCCTCCGCCGCGTCGCTTTCGTCATTCTTTTTTTAAATTCAATTCACATTATTTAGGGTATAATAATTAATTAATTAATGAATTAATTAATTATAATAGTGTCATTATAATTCGTAATAATATACAACATTTGTCAATAGATCATTTATCCTAAAACCCACCGCATGCTCGTGTCGAAATAATCCTTTCTTTCGCGCATTTAAATCCTGCTTTTTCTTCTTACTCTCTCTCTCTCCACTTTTTTTCTTTTCTTCTTTTACTCTCCCCCCCTCCCCCCCCATTCTTGCACTCACACGCACGCAATATTTTCCCCATACTCGCACACTTGCCATAATCTCTCTCTCTCTCTTTACCGCCTCTCTTTCGAACAGAGAACAGTCGAAGTCGCATAGATCGCAGGCATACCATTTTCTCCCTTTTCGCCTTTTAAGAAACACGCACCCCGTTTTTCTTCGCTCGCTTTATTATTTATCATCTCTCTTCGCACACTCTCACACGCCGTGGGACTGTACTGGCTTCACGCGTAGCTTATCTATCTAATTCAATGATTTGTAAGTATCTCTCTGTTGTGTGTGTGTCTGCGTGTAAACGTGATCTCTGAATTCGCGTGTGGAAGTGTAAAATAATAATGCGCGTGCCGAATCGTTTCCCTTTCTTCCCAAAAGCTACGATGACAATCTTTTTAATCAAGCTTCCACGGTTCGAAGCAGAGGTGCTCGGGATTTCGAAAGTGTTCCGAATTCCGCAGGAAAATATCCGGGAAAGATTCTCGTCTCGATTTTACGTATTCCGATTCTCCCCCTCGTCTCCAAAAATCACGAAAGTATTCAACGCAAAACGAACAGCGAAATGGTCACCGGATTCGTCGAATTCTCGCTGGTATCCGAGAATCCTGAAATTTTCGAGATTCGCGGATACTTTCGGAAGTCCCGAAACTTTTCCTGCGCACCTCTGCTTTCGAAGCTTTTGCCGCGGGCGAAACTTTCGCGAAACGGCGAAGCTTTTCTTCTTTTTCGAACGAACTCGAAAGGGAACAACCAACAGGCACGATGATGTTTACGTGTTAGTGTGTCTGTGTGTGCATGACGCGTGTGTATACGATGACTTTGTACATATTTCGGAAAAGTTTCTATTTCGTTCACCTACGGGCCGCCGTAACTTGGCGGCCGGCGACGACGCGTGCATTTGAAGTGGAACCACCCGAAAGCGCAGAGTTCATGGACGTGATGAAACGCCGACGTTCGTGCCCCCCCCCCCCCCTCCCTCACCACCCTATTCTATATTTTTCCACCCTAAAAGAAGCGATCATCGATTCCTTTCATTTCTCTTTCGAAGCGCGCATATTGATCACCCTTTAACCTGCGCGCCACGACGAAATCTTCGCAGCGAAGAATCTACGGTGGCGCGGAGCAGGTTTCCTTCTTCTTGAGGATTTTTGTCGGCCAACAAAATTCTACGGTTCGCCCCGGAAACACACAGGTAAACGTGTCGCGACGATTCGTTTGCAGTGGCCCCGAGTTTTCCCCTGCATCCATTCTTTGCAACATCTCGATACGCTTATAATCGCGCTCGAGTCCGCTTGCAATTCGCAACGCGACTTGCTTTTTAGGAAACTTAAAAAGTTTAAAAAGTCGACCGCGGAAAGAATCTCTCGGTGCGACGCGAAACATTCGAAACGCTAGCGAATTTCTCACGGCATTTAATCTCTATCGATGTCTGTTCTCCAAATTGGTCGCAAATATTTCGCGCCGATTCGAGTGATCCTTTAATCACGCGCTTCGATCGCTCGTCGTTGCAAGCTCGAATTACTACTTTACGATCCGAGAGATACGAACGAGGAGCGATCGACGAAGGGACCTAACGTCGAAACGAATACGGTTTTCGAAAAGCAAAGCTCGTACCAACGTCGCGTCCTCGTGGTGACTGCGGTGTCGAGTAAAAGGGAAGAGAACTACAATAAATACACGAGTCACGATACAGCTATGTTCCTTTCTTACGAGTAAGCGTAGCGCATTTTTTTTGAGCGACGTCTGTGATTCGCCACGCGAACACGACAACCTCGAATCTGCCTTTCGCTAGGTACCATTAATCAACGCGTTGAATGCCGAATGAATTTTGTATGTTTGGATCACCATAGTTGCAACGGAATACATTTGCAATTATGCGCGTGTTATATTTATCGTATTATCCCCTTAAGCGCGGGCACACCTCTTCTGATTTAATCCTGCTGCTATCTTTAAGATCCTATCCAATTTAATCTCTATTTAATTCTACTTAATTTAGAAATGGTTCGGAATAAATGTTTTTGATTCAACGAAGATTACTTTAGATAAATGCCGATGAATTATTTATGATCCTTTTACTTTTTCGAGTAAATCAAAATTGCACGATTGTTTTTTTGTCAAACCTTGCGTATATTGCTGTGGGTAACATCGTATCGAAATCATTGCAATTTCTACGATCTACGATTGTTCATTTGATTCGAATGCTTCGGTTAATTGCAGTGTCGCCATGGCATTCAACGCGTTAACCCTTTGCAGACGAAGATAAGAATCCTTGACGAATTTTCTCGCCCAACTAACCTCTTACTACTATTAAATTTCTTGCTCTGAAAATCGACACGCGTTCAGAAAATTAAAATTGTATCGGGCGACTATTCGCCGACACTCTTCCGCAAAGGGTTGAAAGCTTTTTTACATTGTCCGGAATTCAACGTCGGGTTTTCGAAAACAAATGAAATCTCGCATACCTGCTTTCGTTGTTTTTAAACATTCATTTTCAACCGGATGACGAAATCAGGGCGACGAAAGCCGGACAATGTAAAAAGGCTGCAATTTTCATGTACACATTTTCGCGTGATTTGATAACCCAACGCGACACGATTCGAATGGGATAAGAAAGCTCAAGTATGTCTGTCTGTGTGCCTGTGTGTTTGCGTGTGTTTGAAAGCTGTGACAGAGGAAAGGAGAAAAAATTACGATAGACTGCGGATATTTATGCAAATTTGCAAAGCCTTGCGAGGCGAATTAAAAAATTCGGATTTGGATAGAAATTCACTTCACCCTTTAAATATTACGACGATTACTTTAAAATAGTGGTTTCGTGTAATTTCGACTACCACGTGCATTTCGCGCGTCTAAATTTTCCCCATAAATGCATGAAAAATCGGCAGTCTAACGATAACGGAAGATAGAACGCGGTTAGATTCGAGGATCGCGTTTGACCACGATGATTATCTTTCTCATTAAGAAGAAGATGAATTACTGAATGCAACGATGAGGATTCGCTTGCGATATTATCGGAATAATATCGATGTATAATGCCCCGTTATGCTTGGCTCGAGCTTAACAGCGAAGGAAGAGAACACAACGAATCACGAAGATTAATACAAAAATAGGAACAAACGTATAAGCATATAATGAGGAACATATATCATGTACAAACGTAACGCGCAAGGAACTTTATACTAGAATGATTCATAGTGTACGCAATCGTGGATATACTTTTTTGCCGCCCATTTTCAAACGCGTGTGTGTGTGTCTTTATTGTTCGCGTGCATCGTTTTTCGTCAACCAAATTGGATAGTCGCGCGCGATTGTCTCGCGGCAATTTTATAGCGCTGTCCTTTTTCTTTTGCCGTTCCTTTGGAACCGGAAAAACATTGCTCACAGCGCAACACGACGAACGAGCACTCGCGCAACGCGCAGATACAACTTCGTAAAAGTCACACAACGATTGGACGTGGGTACGCGCTGTGCTATGTGTGTGTGTTTGCGCAAAGTGGATCCTCGATCGATGCGATCTCGATCTTTGCCGATGCGCGGCGCCAATCGATTACGATCGCGTCGTGGAAACGAAACGCGATACGGTAATTTTAGAAATTTGAAACTTTGGAAAATCAAAGCATTTGGCAATTTTACACTCTGGAAATTCAACGTATCGAGAATCCTAAGCTTTGAGAGAATTCAAAGCACTGGGAATTCTAAACATTGGAAATTCGAAGCACACGGAATTCTGAGCATTGGAAATCGTAAACTTTGGTAACTGAACCGCGTTGGAAATCTTAAACTTTGATAATTCGAAGCTCTGAGAATTCGTAGAATTGGAAATTCTAAGCTTCGGAATCTCGAAGCATTGAGAATCGAAAGCTTTGGAAATTCGGTGCTTCGAGTATTCGAAGCGCTGGAAATTCGAAATATTGGCCACTTGAAGCCTTAGAAATTCGTAGCTTTGGGATTCATCGATCGATTAAATCAGTCGCCCATTCTTCGACGATTTCTTTAATCCACGATTGACGATTAATTTCATCGAACGATTACAAAATCTATCGCCGATTTTTCGACTATTCATTTATGCAATCAGCATTGATACATCAATCGGATTAAAAATTTTAATCGATCGATGCCCAAGTCTGTCTAAACTAAACCAATTTTAATAATAACTTTCGAGTGCAAAGGGTTAAACGCGACCGATCGCATTTTTTTACTTCTATCTTTAAATCTATTTTCACCCGATTTATCGTCACCCACGTGTCGTCGCCCCCCCCCCCCCCCGACAAACGTCGAAAGTCTCAAATTAATTCGGTAACACAATTAAAATGCGTTTTCGATCGACGAACTGCCCAATTATCAACTGATCAATGCAACGAGCGAGGATTCACCGCACGTGTGTCCTATGCGTGTCTGTGTCTGTCAATTCGTTACGTATATAAATTCGACGAATATCGCGAGAGGGATAAAACGTTCGGGAGCTCAAAGGATCTCCCCGTTCGAGCTCCAAGTTAATAATCTAGGATCGCGCGTGCACGTGGATCTGGATCGTTGGAACGCGCGGCGGACGCGATTCACCGATTTCAGCAGTGGTTCGGGACCTATACCTTCTCCTCGCGGTTCTCGTTTCTCATTTCTCGTAAAAGCACAAAGGATTAAAAGGTGTTTGGAAAGGTACACAGGGGCAACGAGGGCCTGTGCGTTGGCGTTCGATCGGGCTCCGCGCTTAGAAAATCTGTTTGAGTCTAAGAGATTTACCGGCTCTCTTACACACCCACATCCTCTCGTATCCTCCAAGTCCGATATATCACACCACACTCTCTCTCTCTTGCTCTCGCTCTCTTTCTTTCTCTCTTTCGCTCTCTCGCTCGCTCGCTCTCTCTCTCTTTCTTCCTATTCTCTCGCATACGCTTGCACAATACGTACTTACGATATACCTCTTACAATATTTTATATTCATTTATTCT
Source organism: Eucera pruinosa (assembly GCA_028830335.1). Taxonomy (NCBI): domain Eukaryota; kingdom Metazoa; phylum Arthropoda; class Insecta; order Hymenoptera; family Apidae; genus Eucera; species Eucera pruinosa. The sequence goes on from JAMYCR010000014.1 coordinate 1,337,052, forward strand.
ATTAATTATATCAATACTGTTGACGGATAGAGATTCATTCACAGCTCGCACCAGAGCGAACGATCGTCTCTGCCGTGCGCGGCGTACCGTTTTTTTTTTTTTCGTTCAACTTTTTCATCTTGCATCATTCTTATCATCATCATCATCATCATTATCATCATCATATCATCATATAATCGTATCATTATCATTATATCATCGTCTTGATCGTCGTACGTGTGTGTTTTCACCCCGACAGTCATCATTCCTATTACTTTTGTGTTTTGTTTTGTTTCTTTAATTATACTTCTTCTGTTCCTTTTTTTGTTTTCTTTCTTTTTCGACAAACAATGTCTTATCACACGCTAAACAGGCGGCCCCCAGGTCCCCCGGAGAGGCCGCGTTCACTCGCCACCGACGTCTCGAAACACGCGCCGAGTTCTCGCGAGATCGCGTTTATTCACCGTGACAAATTTCTCTTGCCTCCGGGGTTTCTATTCTCCTATTTTTTACCTCGGCGAACTCAAAAAGACACCGCGCCCCCCCCCCCCCTTTTCTCTCCATTCGAGGATTACCCACAAACGCGTATTCGGTAACGAAAATTCTGTATGTTTTATGTTTATGCGTATGTATATGTATACCTGGCGTGTAACTGGCGTCTGTACGTGTGCGTGTGTGTGTGTGTGTGTGTGTCTCCTGGGAACCTCGAACAGAAACTCGCGTCCATCCTCAGCCTCGAAATCTCTCAACAACAGGTCACAACAGCACGGATCGTCGCGTAAGAAGAAGCTCCGGTTCGAGTGCACCACACACTACCGAGAGTCCCTCCTCCTCCTTCAAGGTCACCCTTTTCGTGTCCGCTTGCAAGGTCACATCACGCGCGCGCGCACACATCGGGATGCGATTGATCTTGACTACTACGACGACGACCAACACCACCAACCAACCAACCACCACAGAATGCCTTGGGATGATCACTTGTGACCACGCTGAGCGAGAAAGTATTCGATCTGCTGCAAACAGATCAGCTGTTGCATCAGGCTTTGCAGCGGGTCTTGGCCCTGAGATTGAGCTTGCTGCGGTTGCTGAAGCGGCTGCGTCAAGCCTCCACCAGTAGGCTGAGCAGCCGGCGGCAGCATAGTGCCCGGACCGGACTGCTCGGCCAACAATTGCCGTTGAAGCTGTTGCGCCTGGTAATGGGCGACCGCGACCAGCTCCGAGGATTCCATCCCCATGGATGCTGCGGCAGCGGCTGCCGCCGCGGCGTGACCTAATTGCACCTGCTGCTGCTCGGTGTGATGCCCGGATAGGCCAGCCTGATGGCAGGCCAGCGGATGCACGCCAACGTGCGACAGCCTGCCAGCCGGTGAACAGCCAGGCGAGGCCAGGTAGGCGCCGGGGAGGTTCGGGTTCTCGCCCCGCTAGGGAGCCATGTTCTTGGGCCTGCGCCCCCGTCGCCCCCTGGTGGGGGGGCGCGGGGACTCCTGGCCTCACTGGCTCACCGCGGGGCTCTTCTTGTCTTGTTGCTGTTGACTGGCGTCCTGCGTTCCCTGTACACCTGCTGCTGCGCCTCCTTGTCCGCCTTGCACTCCCTGAAATCAGCCAGGGCCCCGTTTCGTTAGAGGAAAAGCCTCGGGAACATGCGACTTGCGAGCTCCGCGAGACCACACTTTTCTCGCGACTCGCCACTCTTTCCTAAGCGACCCTCACCGTACCTAGTTCATTTTCACACCCTATACACGTATCTCTATGTAATTTCCAATGGGCCCAGCTTAAATCTCTAGCGTGGAAAAGATTCCTCGGGCCTGGGGTGGAGAATTGGGGAATTGGAAGAGTTGTGGAGTAGCTACGGTCCGTCCGCGAGAAGCTGGCTGGCGGGACGGCACGGGGATCAGGGGGATACTTCGTTTCATACACCTATCCCCGCTTGTAGGCTCTGGCTAACATTAATAACTAGACTGCTGATCTTTATGCAATTATAGACAACGTATGGGTGCAAACGCGCAGAGCAAATCGTACGAAACGTCCCATTTTATGATTTAGAAAAAATGTAAACTTGCATAAGGATCCTCAGTCTACTGGTAACAAAGGAATAATAACTTTACAAGATTGGGGGTTGGTAAATAAAAATTACTCGCAATGTTCATACGATTTGTCGTTGACGCGATGTAAAAGCAACGATCGATTAAAGCTACTACGCGTAGGTAATAAAGTAATCCTAAGGCAGGCGGTCAATCGCGTTAATAAAAGTATAAATGTGCATAAAAATCCCTAGTTCAGCGATAAGTAGGCTGCGGATTTGTATGCATTTGCAGGAAACTTTAATCTTCGAAGAGCTACGAAATACACGTAACACGTACAAATCTATAAAACATTTAAATGAATCTTCGACTACTTCGATTGCGTTTGAAAGATATTAATTTGCACAAAAATCCGCAATCAAGCGGTAAGTTTATTGCAATACGTAAAAAATATCTTCGGTTCGTGCGAGCGTTACGGAAAATCACGCCGTCGTGGAAGAGTTAGCAACGTGCCCGTATCCAATTCCAATCCCCGCATCCCGTTTAAAATCTTCGAGGACGCGATTCATTTAGAACTGCGTGTATCGCGGACATTTGCACGATTCGCGAAGGTGTTGGGGAATGAGTATAATTACCTGACTACCGGGTCCTCCCTGTGGAGGGCCAGGACCGCGATCTGGAGGCCAAGAGTTACCCGGAGTTGGTTCCGAATGGAATTGGTGAGGATGCGGAGGTGGTCCACCCGGTGTGTCGTGACTGTGCGGGTCCAAGCTGTTCGTGGCGTCGTACTGCGTGTTCTCCAACCTGGTGATTAACCGTTCGTCCTCCTCGCCGAAGTCGCCTCCCATTAGCGACGGTTCACCCACAACCATCACGTCCTGGATCGACAGGAAAGAGTAGACAAGCATTAAACGGCGGTCCGTCGCGCTGTCCCTCGGTCGTGGACAGCCTTCTTACCGATTACAATTGCAATCGCAAACTGCATTCTGTTTCGTTCAAAAAAAGAAATATCCTCAAAGTTCAACCGAACACAACACCACTCGAGAGTAAGCACAGCCTTCGTGCGTGTTTTCTTTTGTTTTTTTTGAAACTCGCCTAACTTAAATTTGAACCGCGTTTCGCAAGCGGAAACGCGACACGCGTACAGCCTTCGATAAAGGACGCTTCGGCTGCAGCCCCGTTTAAGCTAAAAATTCAACCATTCCGATGGACATTCTTACCTGCGACGCCAGAGAAAAATTAGGCCCCGGCGATCTCTTTTTACTGGGCGCGGGCGGCGCGTTGTTCCCCGGCCCCGAGGTGCTCCCCTTTCGCTTTCTTCTCTTGCTGGCCGGCCTCTGCGATTCTGCAAGAACAGACCCATGAGAGGGTTCCGATCGGACGAGAAAACGCAGGACGCTAGCCATGTAGCAGCGCGCTAAGAAACTTCAGACCGCTACCCAGCTTTGGACCTTTCTTCAATCAAAGGTCTCTGACACACAGAAGCATGCATGCATCGGTGGACAGACAGATAGAAGATCGATTAGATCACGTCTCTATTGTCCTTCGCCGTTTAAAAAAAGCTACTTATTAAGAAAGTCTGCACTCACGTATAAGAATGTATCTTTACAGAGAAACACGCGCATCGCGCATCGAAGTAAGTCCGATGTGTTTAAACTCGCGGCCGCTCGGTTCCATGATTTCGCCGACCTTGAAACACTTGGGGGGGGGGGGGGGGGCCAGGATAATCGAAGGGGAAACGAGACGGGTCGGTGGTACCGCGGGTGAAACAGGAAACTCGGTGCTGCGCGCATACGCATGATAAAAACCGGCGATAAGAAGCGCCTCGCCGGCTCGAGACGCACGCAACATCCCATGAATCGGGGAAAAATCAGATACCGGCCTGCTAACTAGCCGCAGTAGATCGTGCCGCAGTTGAATATCACGGAATCATCGTTCTACGTAATACGAAGCGTCGCGGCTTTTCGTGACCCCGACGACGCCATCCCTCTTAACGATTCGAGCTTCAAGGTCGACCAATGGGAATCGACACTATTTCTGCAACTGTGCAATAACGAGCGCGTGCAACGACGCGAACGATAAGAGATCCGCGTCCGCTGCGAAATCGACCATTAATGCACCCGATTAATGCCCGACTAGTTTCCACGATATTAGCGAGCTTTGCGAAGTTAACCCTTTCACTGGTAATTCAAATGTTGCGTCGCTGCGATCGCAAATAATAAATACATATAGCAGGGTTGAAGAAGAGAGGATATGTTGACGTACGACGCGAATTCGCAGCTTTCTAAACACGCCTAAAGAAATGGAACACAAGTAAGGATCTGTTTCATCCCCTAAGTATCTTAAGATGCACTTCGCTCTGTATACTTCGTATCTTCTTACGAGCTGCGCGAAAATCCGCGCGCGGTCCAATGATAACTATTCGTGTTACTGTATCAATCAAAGTCAACGTAAATTGCTTACAAAATTATCTTTACGATTCCTGTAACTTGGAGCATAAAATTTGAAATCCGTCAAAAAGTAACTGCTGTAAAATTCGGGGGAAAAAAAGAGTTGTATTGCAGAGAAGGTCTTGGATATGCCGCTTTTTCAAATCTAGAGAAATCCCATTGCTGAACGAACGCGGTTCCCTTTCGGCTGCGCTTTTGGTTCTCCGTCGTCGAGATTCGCGCGTACAAGGAATAAATGATGAGAGATTAAGTAGAACAGGGGATGATGTGGGAAAGTAGCTCTGGCCGTGGAAATCGACTGGAACCGAGATTAACGCGGTAACATTGGTCGACGACGAATTTGCGTCGTCGAGCGATCAAAAAACGAATCCTGCGGTAGACTGGTCGGCCGTTTGGCTCCACTGGCTGGTGCTTCTCATGTAAAGCAACTGTTCGTCTACCTCTCTTACCCGGCGGGGCAACCATCCTCTGCCATTTCTGGAACAAGGTCGTCTTCAAGCAATCCCGCGGTGACAACGCGTACGCCTTGTGCCTCGACATCAACTCCTGCATCGGCTCCAAGATCACGCATAACTGTAAACACACAATTCGAGAGCCTCTATCAGTATTTGTTCCCCGCCAAGTGCAAATGGGGATTTCGGACACCGACGTATCGCGTAATCGAATATTTGACGGAATTTCGTGACCCCTGTCACCAATTTGCATTGCGTATGCAATTACACGTTAACCGGAAGCGTTGAATACATACTGTAGCATATGCAGGATGTTTCGTATACAAGTTGACGAATTTTATCAACGTACTTCGGAGGACATCTTTGTACTATGACTGGATACGAAGAGAAAGAGAATATCTTAAGTTACACCACTATGTTCAACTACATTTGTTAATCTACGTTTGCACACCTCGAAAATATAGAGCAAAGAAACGTTTACACTCGTGATCAAAATTAAAGAATCGAAAAATGCTGGTTTCTGACCCTTTCGCATTTTTGCATCCAACTTTTGACTTTCTTCTAAAACATTTCCAACCATTTAACTCGGCAAACGATTGTGTAACATAACGCAGCCACTGGTGACTACCTCGCAATTGTTTCAGATTTTTTCAAATGCCTGAAAAAATTACAGTTGAACGAATTTGGTTCTCCGATACAAAAAAATATGTTTGGCTACGGAGGATTAACTTTCCCATAAATGCATGAAAATCATCAACGTATCTATCGCGTACTGTACTCGGAATATTATTCAGAATTTGCCAAGGTATATTATTATTTTCGTGGTTCGCCAAATTCACGAACGATTACCTTCCCCACAAACGCGTAAAAATCTGCCGCGGCGTATTTGTCACGTATCGTACTCGGAATATCATTCGGAATTTACCAACGTGTACATTGCAATTTTTCTAGTTCCCCAATTTCGCGAAGACTTCAAAGTCCGCGAAAAAAGGAAAAAAGCCGCGTACTTCGCGGGACCAACTCTACTTGTTCCCCTCGAAACTTGACCTTAATACTTCGCAATGTGGAGTACTACTACGTCGGTGAGAACCGCGTTCGCCGGAGAGCCGGGCGAGTCTTCACCGAAATAAATGTCCCAAAAGAGCATCGAACGGAACACACGCCACCGGTGTGTGTGGTGCATCTGTATTTCTATCTCTCCCAAAGAAACGCGTTTGATTTTCGCTTTTGGGAACACGCACGCCGAGAGAGAGAAATAGAGAGGAGGGGCAAAAATAGCCGATACAGAGGGGGAAAATAAATGCGACTGTTATTTAATCCGACGCGCGACTTCGACAGGGAACTTATGCGCGCTATTAATATGAAAATTATCGTATACGGCGTGTACACCGGTTGAAAATAAACTTCCTAAAATATATTCGCGCGTAACACCGGCCGCCGCCGCCGCCGCTGTTCGCCGTTCAACGGCGGACACGCAGCCGTGTTCGAAGCAAATTAAATTTGGTTTATGTTTGCCGTAATAAAACTGAAATCCATTTTACATTATTATCGTAAGCACGTAATTTCCCGGCAGCCTTTATATTATAATGATGACAATTAAAATAATCGATAGCGCGGGATAGAGGCGCCAGCCTGCCTGCCACCGACGAATACACACAGCAGCAGAAGCAGCAGCAGACATACACGCGCAGCGCCCAGTGGGGGGTCGAAATTTTGCGAAACTTTAACTTCATTTTAATTAATACACGCGCATTAATACGGGGTCGCCATATTTCCGATCGATTCGTTCGTTCAACCTTCTCCCCGTCGCAGGTTTTTTTCCCACGCGCGCGCTAGTAAATTATATTAGCTCGCTGCACGAATTCTGTCCCCTGTTTAATTTCAATTAATATATATCAGCCGCCTGGCCAGAAAGGCTTGTCGTTCTTTTGCATCGCGGCATTAATATTGCGATGCATAATGCGGCAAAACATGGGAATATTTAGCCGAGTGCATAAAGTTTGGCGGATCCGTAACAAACTGATGGATTCGGTTGCTTTACAAAGATTTGTAGAAGCGTCGAGGGATATTTTTAAACACTCCGTTGGCTTCGCGTGTTTAACACAAGCTCTGAATTATTAGGTGCACCAATAAATGTGTGATCCACTATTTTTAAATGAATCGATGGATGATGGGTTTATTTTGCTAAAAGAAAAAGCAATTCTTTTTTTGTTCTTCGTATTGTCGTATGGAAAACAAATAAACCAAATCTATCCATCCATCTACTAAAAGAAGAAGCATTTTTTCAAATAGGCATTCGTAACTCGTCTGAAAAATCTCCTAAGCAATTTATGTTTAAGACAGAGCGAGAGATGTTTGATTCTCTTCAACGCGAAGATTGATATTTAACAAAGACGTGGACTACTTATTAGTGGTACACCTAGTATTTGTTCGCGATTCTTAAAATTGTGAAAGTTACGCGACTATAAAGGACGCATATACATGCGCGCCGTAAGAGTAATTATGGTCGTCGATTAAAATATGGACGAACGTCGATCAATTTTACTTACACAGGTCACAAATTTTAACAAAACGTTCGGATCATCAAGATTCCACTGCAAATCCATCGCAACTTTTGCACTCGTCCAATAGACTTCGTAACAAAGTCCTTAACCCTTTAACGACTAAACGTTTCTGTCTCGTAAAACAAGTATTCGATGCAAAACATATTTGTTGATCACGTTTCAAAGTAAACTGGAAACTGGAAACGAATGAAATGCATTTTCTTCTGTATGAAATAAACGTTTCGTTGAATAAATTATCGGTTACTTTTGCCGAGACAGGAAAAATATAATACGTATATGCAACAATGATTGTACGTGCGAATCAGCCGAAATTCATGTTCTCGACGCGTGGCTATTTAGATTCGTACAATTTTTAGAGGGAGAATTTTGTAGAGAAAGGATGCGTGATGTAGACGAGGCTAGGATATTTTCTCGGCGGCTTTCGATTAACGATACACAACACAATCGTTTCAGCGAGCAGAAAGCAGCGATACGCGCGAGTGAAAGCGCTTCCGAGCGTGCAAAGAAGGTGGATCGTAACCCGGATACTCGACCGTACTTTCGCGAGACGATCTCTTCGCGATTCCTGGCCCGTTTAGCCCTTCGCGTGTCTATTTCTCCGCTCTAACCCTTTCTAATCCGAATATTATTCAGCTTCGCTACGAAACGAATTATAATTGGCTACAATTTTTTAATAAGTTTTGTCACTTGACACCAGAGGACGTTCTGCTAGAGAACGATGTATGACTGTACGAAAGTGAGAGCACGTTACGATATAATAAAAAGAACGATGATTTACATCTGTATTAGAAGTGTAATTAATGGTACCATTTAGTATTATAAATATATCCTTTTACAATCTTCAGTTCAACAGGAATGCTACTATTAATAATTAACAGCTCGGTGCTCGATTGTCATTTTTAACCGAATCGTGTTCCTACTTCTTCGAAATATTTCCCAGCTTTGAAACGATTATAAAAGAATCCACGCCAATGTTTGTAGATTTATGTCGGAGCTTCTTTTTCTCAAGATTAAAGAACTTTTCGAAAGGAAAATGGGTGTAATCGAATTGAAGAGAGCTTTCAAACATCTTAATAGGGATAAATATTTTTGTACTGTAAAGAAACCTAATCAATCGATCGATAGAGATAAATATTTTTCGCTGTTCCATCTCTAATCTTCTAATCTAATTCTACCTAAAACTTTCGGATCAAATACACGACCATCGTACGAATGATAGAATAAGCTGACAAAAGGTACAAGTTTCTAGAAACTGCATCTAACCTAGTATAATAAATAATAAAGAGAACGATGCTGCTTCCGATTGCAAAGGGTTAATATTACCCCAAGAGAATAAGCAAAACTACATAACGTTACAGAGACTTAAATATTCCTCGCTGCCCCAAAAATTAATTAATTACGCTCTAAACTTTTCGACGAAAAATACACGCGACCTACAAATGGATGAAATGTGCGGAGAGAAAAGACAATACGGTATTTCTAGCCCGGTATAACAGCACATGGAACGCTGTTACTTGTGATTGCAAAGGGTTAAACTTACCCCAAGATAATAGCCAAAGTTACATATATGTACGGAAACGTAACATAACGTTACGGAGACTTAAATATTCCTCGTTGCCCCAAAAAATGATTTAATTACACTCGAAACTTTTGGATAAAAAATACAAGGGACTTACAAATGATCAAATATGCGGAGAGAAAAGACAATACGGGTATTTCTAGCCGAGTATAACGGCATAGGGAACGCTGTAACTTGTGATTGCAAAGGGTTAAACTTACCCTAAGGTAGTTGAGGGTGGAATTGGTGATGCCCTGCCTGGTGATGTTCTTGCTAAGCTGCTCGAGCATCGTTGGATCCTGTTGCATGCCGACCACAGTCCTAGGCACGAGCTCCTTGTGCGTCCTCACCGACATGTGCCACGACTTTATCCTCATAAGGTCGTCAAACGTGAATTCCAATATTAATCTACCCTCTGTGCATACCTGCGGAACAAACACGCGCGTTCGCGCTGCTGTATAAACTTGTACCCAAAGGGCCCCGCGAAACAGATCGTACGCGTGTGAAACTTCGTTCCGCGACTCGCGAGGCAACCCTTCGCCTAACATTTTCCAATCCGTACCTTTCTTAACTTGTTTCCATGCTTCGATGCACGGATTCCAAAATGCGTTAGCAAAGTATCGCGATTTAAAAATACACTAAGATTTCGGGCATCTATGCTTTGTTTAACCCTTTGACGCTGGGCACGATATTTCGTGCTGTCTGTGCATTCGCAGTATCCGTTTAATTAATTTCACGACTGGCAAATCTATGATTATTTTATCGTTAGCTGGTGAACAATTTATCGTGAAATTTAATTCTACGCTAAGTTCGTCAAAGGGTCAACTTGTTTCCATACTCGGAAAGAACTTGTTCGAGGAACAGTGTCCAAAATTTATTAATCCAGCATCGTTTTGGAATCCGTATCTCTTCCAATTTGCTTCCGTATATTCGATTAGCCAAGCTCTTCGCAACAAAGATTCCAAGATGTATTAGTCTAGCATGGTAGTTCAAAAAATGCTAGAAAATGTTTTGCGATACGTAGCTTTCCTAATTGGCTTCCATATTCGATTAGAAGTTCTTCGAGGCACGGATTGCAAGATTTGTTTGCGGTAGCTTAGAATACGGTATTCGAAGAAAGAAAGAAAGAAAAAAAAATGCAACGAAGGGTAAAGGAAAGGAAGTAGTAGAGAAGACCAGTGGAAAGAAAAACATGCACGCGTGAAATAAGACGTTGGGTGGTATTCGAAGCATGATTCCTTTCGTTTACGTTGCGCTAAATTATGAATCGATAGCGCAACAATGATAACGGATGAACGAATGCGAGAAGAGAACGCGTTTTTCCCTCTTACCTTCGTGAACATCGGTTTTCCGTGATGCGTGACCATAACGCAGTTATCACAGTCGAGGGTTATGGTGGTATTGTGAAATGACTCCTTCGGGTGCTTCAAATTGTAGTAAAGTTCCGTCACTCCGCCCTCGAATATCGAACGGAAGTACCTAGGTATTAACGTCCTGCCTATCGCTGCAAATACAAACAGAAGAAATCGCGAAACGTTACAAATAATTGCGGACATTTTGCGAAAAATCCAGTGGAATAATCGAAGGGACTCGATGCAAAAAATCAATCAGCTGCACTTTTAACAATGAGAAGCTCTCTTAACCCTTTGATATTCGCCTGATCATTGCTATGGAGCATTGGTATATTTAGAAATAAGTTCATTAGTAAAATAGTTCATTTAAACACGAACCTTCAAAGTATTATTATAACAGATAAGCAAGAATCGATCGATGCTTTATTCGACTATTTCATAAGAGTAGTCGCCTTATCTTTTGCCAACGATTTAACAATTTTTCTACTCCTTTTTACAATTGATGGAGTGCGTATATATGTACAGTTTGATAATTAATAAATCCTAGAAAGAACAGAAACTTTCTTGGTTATCTAATTTAACGGTAATTAAGGAAATAATATATAGTATATCTTTACACGTAAGTTTGAAGAAACCAGACTTAAATTGGGGCTTGTTTCACCCTTTACTATAACTTCTACTGTACTTCGAACATTTTGTATAATTTACGCGTATTATATGCACCTTTAAGAATCCTATAAATGTATACAAATCCACCCTTATAGAAGTTGATTCATCGACAAAATTAAAGACTAGAATTTTATAAACATTCCCACACCTAACATTAGACGTTCTAAAGTTGCTATAAAAAGTCAAGCAGTTCCCCTAATTAAATACTGGCGGCCTATAAAACCTGATTAGGTAACATTGATAACAATGATTTCTACAGTTTCCTCGTTGACGCCGAAAAACGTCGAGCAAAGCAACGCAGCTGATCAGACTTTGCACCGAGCCCTTAGATTGCGCGTAACGTTTCTATTTGGCGGATGGAAAAGGTCGAAAGATCGTGGCTGGAAGAAAGACGGACGGCTAGCGCGTGCATCGTTGCATCGTTGCATCTTATTGCATCGGTAATGCGCGTCGCGAAACTGTCGTTTGCGCTCGACGACGACGACGACGACGACGACGACGACGACGACGCGATGCGATGTGACATGTAATCACGTTGTTACCGTGCATTCAGCAACGAACACAGGGAGGAAGACATTAAAATCCACCGGCTGCAAAATTGCTCTGCGGTGGCACGTAATTATTTAGAACGTGTGCAACGCGTATATATCGTGCGTGCCTCGGACCACTGCCGAGGACAATGGACCGTGAAGAAGAACGCGTCGTCGCCGTAGTCGTCGTCGTTTCAAAAAGAAAAATCGCCAACAACGGAACAGGTCTGCCTATCCTATCTTCTGGTAGTCCCTCCGCAAATGAGCCTCTCACAAAGCCAAACCCCATCCATTGGCGCGCCGTTTTTCGGCCGACTTCTCCATTTCATTTCTACGCGATTATTAGATTAACCGATAAGCGAAATACAATGTTTTTAACCAGTGAATTTCATTCACCGAGGGAAGAACAAGCTTCCTTCGAAGCAGGAATTCCGAAGAACGCAGCAGACGACAATGGTACAATATTTATCTACTTAATGCACGAGAAATAATAGTTTGATATAACAGAGTAAGATAAAGTAAAAATAATAAAACGGCAAGACTTGTAACGGTAATATGAATAATAATAATAAAGTAATGGGAATAATAACAGAAGTAGCGAAGCAAAGAGAAGCACGTACGTTAAATTCGTGACAGGTATTTCATTTCGTTAATTAACCCTTTCGATACCATGGACGTATATATACGTCTTCAAGAATTGGACTGGCGTTTGTCAAAAGCATACGCGTATATATTTTTCTGTAACGCACGACAATTTCTGAGACAATTCGTACGCCAATGTAACGATAGAGTATCCAAATATTTACACCTATGTACATCATTTCCCTATTAATAAACATTATCATTAGCTACGCTTTCAGTTTTCAGTTCCAGTGCACGGGTAGTGAAAAATAAAGCGCCGAATTAAACAGAAGAAGTGGGTTATTTATCGGTACGCCTGATCTACTAGATTCAATTGATTTTACGGGGGAGTTCATTAGGTTGCTGACTTCTGAAAGGCTTTAGAATGAAGTTTGACCGTAAACTTATACGCCAGGGACACAGCTATAAACACCACGTCGAATTCTATAATCGATGCAGTATCGCGCGGTGCAAGCTGGCGAAAGCAGCGAAACACACGACTCGTAAAAATGCTGACACTTACTGTATCTCTTGGGGCCGTCTTCCAAGCAGAAGGTAAGGGTTAAGGTTGCGTCGTCCTCGAAGAATTCAGTCGCGAAAGCGTCCCACCAGAGATTGTCGCTCTCCTGTAACAAAAAGCCAACGGATACTTGTAATTTCCGTTCACTTCCGGGCAAATTGCGGCTCGAAGCAACACACCGAGTATCTTTTCCATTCGATAAACATCATTGTTGCCGCGGGCAAACAGCGAATCCGTAATACGAGTACACCGTTCTCGACTTACGGTGCGCGCGTTACTCGTAACTTCCGGCCGCGAGCTTATAATTTTTCGTCACGCGGCTAAACCCGTGCGACCGAAGACCGAAGACCGATGCCGTGTGTTTGCTCTGTAGCTCTTGCGGAAAGCCTCTGCTAAGGCAAACTGCACGCGCGCGTGCACACACACGCCTAATCTGTAATTGCGTTGCAAGATGACTGACAACAATTGCCGAAGGCGAACGACGGACGGCGGGTGGATGATCGTACGGAATAACGATGAAGTAGGCGAAAAAGCCCGACGCGAGAGAGGCGCAGCAGCAGCAGCAGAGACAAGTTTCCGGCTGCTACAAATACAACTATGTCGTTTCAACATATTCCGTGTATACTCTACATATATATTGGCGTTTCGTCGCGGCATGAATATTTATAGCGGCCGCCGATACGGAACGCTTGAAATTTTTACGTCGTAACCGTAGCTCGTCACCTCGTGAAAAAAACCGATGAACTATGGAACACACACGGCGCGAGCCGGCCTGCCCTTTGAATTATTACCAACGCGCCAATAAACACACGTGAATACGTCGCGCGACACGGATACTTGCTTCGGGAGAGGAACTTTATACACGCTTCCGCGAAACATGCATTCGAAGCTGCAGCGATTACGCGATTTCAGTTTCAACTAGTAGGTGTAATGACGTATGCACTTTCGATAAGGATACTACGTTCGAATATGATAAATTCACTGCGGATTTTTAGGCGCTCGTTCGAAGTTTAGACGGAGAAAGAGACGCGGGATGCATTTCGATACGCGTTATTTAAAGTAAAGTAACAATTAGTCGAGTATTTTAGGGGCGAAACAACCCTTCGTTTAAATCTTGTTTCTTTAAACACGCACGTGAATATATCGCGACACGAATATACTTGCTTACGGAGAGGAACTTTATACGCTTCTGAAATATGCATTCGTAGCCGGCGGTTATCCAGCTATTACGCAATGTTACTTTTTAACAACTAGGTAATGCGCATACTTTCGATGCGAGTGCTACAATCGCAGATGATGAATGGATGGCAAATTTAGACGAATAGAAAGGCGCGGAATTCATTTAATCCACTTGCATCGGAGCCCTAAGTACGCAACCAATTTCATAAGTCGAGAGACTCTCAACTAAAACTTTTACCGTACCGCCGTGCATCGACACGTATGTACTTTTACTTTCACTTCTAATTTGGCTTTACATTCAAAATACCGACCCACCATTGATTTCTAAATAACAATTAAAGGTAAAACATGCTGGTGATACGCTATAAAAACTGATTCTACTTAATTACTGACTCACAAGACGCTTTCGAATTGTTACAATCAGCAGGTGCGAATTATTTCGCCTGCGGATGCAAATGGGTTGATATGGAAAAAGATACGCGATACTCAAAGCAAAGTAAAAATTAGTGCATTTTGGGGTAAAGCAAGCCTTCATTTAAATGCATTTCTTTCATTCACAAAAGCTACCTTAGAATCGGGGACTCGTACCAAAATATACAATACCAGTCGGATGCACAAGTATTCGCAACTTGGTTCGCGTAATAACAAATAAAAATACATAATACGATTGAAATCAACATCTATTAGAAACATTAGCCTATTTCACATTAATAAAGGTTAACTTCCGCGTCTTTGATTTACGCTTTACGTGACTGTGTTTAATTACACATTATGCTAAATACAGTAACTGCACTTGTAATCCAAAAGGAAACCAACAAAGTATCATTACCAAATACAGTAAGTGAATGAACACTTACGCGACCGCCTATACGTACACGCAACCACCGCTGCGATTAAAAACCACGTCTTTTAATCAAGATACGATCCATGACCAATACCAATTAAGTTCACGCTTACAATCTCAAACAACGATCAATGTTCCACCAAAGTCGTCAAAACTTCTCCAAAAATTATCTCCACAATTCCCCAAACGAACGCGCCGCTGACCAACGAAAGAGAAGGGGTTAAATGCAGAGACTTAGGACGTAGTTCCCGGGGTGCAAGTGGAGGGGGGACGGCGAGGCTGGCAAAGCTCGAAAGGGCAAGAAAAGACGGCGGGAGGCCACGCGCGGGAAAATAATAATAAGAGCGAGAGGAGGATGCGGCGTGGGTGAAGCTGGATGCATAATTGAATGAAAGCGCAGCGAACAAGCGCGTCCAGAGCCAAGGGGTAGTTGCCGCGAGTGAGAGGGGGCGAAATGCTATAATTTCAAGCCAGACAGTCATGCGTTATTCAGCGACGAGTATAGGCCGCCTCTGTCTTCGCCTCGTCCTTTCCTCCGCCCTCCGTTCCTCTTTTCTCTCTATTCTCCTCCTTTTCATTCCCGATCCCCCGTGCTTTCGCGTCTTCATGCCCTTCCATCCCCCTGCGCGTCCAGAAATTATCCTGATTTCCGCCAACATCCCGCGTGCCTTTTACTGTTCACCCCTTCGATCCCGTGGATCGCAGAAACTTCTCGTAACTTCTTGCAGTTGGTATTTTCGCCATGTTGGGTTGTTGATTTATTGTAGCGGGCAATCGTAGATTTATAGCTCGAAGCTTCAATAATGATGTCTGTACGCGAGATTCTTCGTTAGAATCCAGGCATTCGTCGTGTGGATCATAGAAACTACTCGTAGCTTTTTGCAATTAGTATTGTTGCCATATCGCATTAATTTGCGTGGAATTTTGGGATCCGCAGCAGTTTCGGGCACGCGTAGGTTCGTAGATTTACAGCTTAAAGCTTCGCTAATGTCGTTTGCATGCTAAATTCACGAAATCTAAGTCGATGAATCTAGGATGAATTCGAGAAGACGGTCGGTTTCACTTTAGCGTCCAATGAGTCACAGGAACTTCTTGCAATTAATATTTCTGCCGTATTACATTAATTTCATCGAATTATGGGGACCACAGGCGGTTTTGGGGCACGTGTAAGTCGGTAGATTTATAGCCGAAGGCTTCAATAATGATGTCTACAGGCGAGACTCGGGGAATCTGAGTCAGTGAACCTGGGAAGAATTCGAGAAGGCGATCGGTTTTCCTGTAGGGTCCGAAGATTTATTTGGGAACGTAAGCAGCGGCGTGCCAAATCAAGCAAACTGTTGCCACTCTGGTGCGAATTGATATTTCTGGCAAGCATACAGAGCTCCATAGCGAGTTAAAATGGCAGAGGAATGTGGAGTAGATGGAAATAGACGGCAAGATCGACAGGGATCGAAGCGAGAAGAGGCTGCCGAGAACTCAAGACGAATGCCAATCGTTAACCCCCCTTTTTTTTCATTTACTCCGCAAATATTGGCTTGCTCGGAGACTTCGTAGCGATTTTGATGAAGTTCTATTCTGCAATTGGTGGCATTGCAAAGGAATCACCTTTTGCGAGGCTTTTGCTAAGTGATAATATATTTAATTCGAATAAATCTTGTTCACGGTTGATCACTTGAACAGGTTAATTAAGAAGCAGCGTCTAGAGTTGATTGAACATTGTTCGAGAAATGTTATTACCGTATATCATACATCTAGTATTACCATAATATAACGCGTTATTAATGTCCAGAAATGATTAGATGTGACAATAACTTTTAAACGGGTCGACGAATTTATTTTATCAAGAAAATAAGAATCCTCTTGAATTGGAATGTATAGCTTGCTCGGAAAATGCAGTAAATAACGGCAATTATATTTAACATCAAGCAAGTACTTATCTAATTCTGTTGAAAATAGATGCCGAATTAAAATGAGCAAGTGGATTGATTATTCGTTGGTAAACCTAACGAATACCACGCAAGAATTTATTTCGGCCAAATTGTACGCAACATTATTCAAACAAAAACGACGATAATTGTACACGCGTTGTCTTTAAGCGTTCCTCAAATATTGCTACGATTTTTCCTAATATTAACACTTCGTGCACGAATTCAAGGTTGCGCGTAAACCGGATTTTGCTTATCGCGCGAGTTCGTGTGTTCTGCAACTGTTGAACAAAACCACGAGACAATACTTGCTGCGCATTAAATTACTACTAGCAGCACGGAAGAAAGGATAATGATTAACTTATCTTTGCATTCACTTTATGAAAACTGCAATTGAAAGGCCAAAAGACAATTGAAACTAAAACTATGATGAATTGACGCCAAAACTACCAAAGTAGTCAAAATTGACTTAATTATAATCTCATAAAAATTCCACCGCGATGCATTTTGGTAAACTTGCCGCGATTTTATATAAAGGGGATGAACAAAGATTTACTTCCATTGTTTCATATATTTCTTTAATTTCTCTGCTACGAATAAGCACCCACACCTTAATTAATATTTCTAGAGTTAACTGGCTTGCCGATTACGAAGCTTACCGATCTAGTGCACAAAGCGTTACTAAATGTACTTCTAACTTGCGTCAAAAATACAATACTACGATGCCTCGCAACCCTCGCGCCAAGTTCGAAGGGGCGAAAAACGAAGGAAGGTGTTTTGGGCGTCGCGAATATCCGTAATTGCGCGCAAACGTCGTAACAGCTCTCGTAAGCTCGCTACAGTTTATCATTATTGCCGTGATCGCAGCAATATATATCGATGTTAATTACGCGCGATACTATTATTCGGGGGATGGCGTGTGCTCTATCGTTACTATGACTATCGCTAGAGAAAATTCCAACCCCGCCGCGGTAATTCGCTTGGGCTGTATTTTAATATCGCCGCGCGAGGCGGAACAGAGAAAAGTATAAGCGATGCCCGTAAGCCGCGTATAATTTACTTCCTCGACCGATGATACGTAATACTTTTCTTTCGTTCCTTTTTAAGGCCAAAGAGATCGCATCTTATTAATACGCGGCTTTTGACAGTTCTTCTCAGGAGCGACTCCGAAACCATTCTCAGCCAAAGCCTCCTCCTCGTACGTAGCTCGATGTTTGAGCCGGTAAAGAAAAGAAGAGAAGAAAAAAAAAAGCCGCACACGACTTCGCAGCGTAACTTTCGAAACTTTTAATCAAAGTGGCGCACCTAAGACACGCTCTACATAGAAAGCTAGGTCGATACCGAGAAGGGTGAACTCGCCTCGTGTTAGCGCGAATATCACACGAAACAACAACCCGCGAGCAACAACTTAAAAATTAAGCCAAACATTCCCCACATGCGAGTTTCCCCGATTTCCCGATCGTCCCAAGGAAACGTTGGCGATTCGCGAATCTTTGATCGATTCAAGTGGTAAAATTTACGCAGGGGAAAATTGGATGAATGGGGTTGTTTACTAAAGTACGATATGATACGAAAGTACGTATAGTTTTGTCCGTACCAAAGAAACAGAAATGACAGAACATACGATGCAATCGAAAGAAATGATTACTTATATTTTCTACCTACAGAAAATCACGCGCGAGATGCTCTCAAAAATGCACTGCTGCAAATTTACGTAATTCTTACGGGAAATTAGTCATCAGTCATTTCGACTGTCTCGGTAATTCCGTTAAGTTAATAATTGATTAAAGTAACAATAGAAAGTGTCGTCGTATAATTTACCGTCGATACCTAAAGTACACCGCGTTTCGTATGCTGGTGCCGCTAGGCAGGTGTCCCAATCCTTGTAACCGCGAACGGGAGCAATGGAAAAAAAAGCTACCCCTAATTTACGCCTAAGGAACCCTTTCAGCTGCAAGGTTGCTACTCGCAACCAAAGGGTTAAATTAAATCTCGAGGCAAGGCTCTCCTCTCTAGCTGGACACGGAGGGTTCGATTCTGGTCGCGGTTCGGCAGAAATGTACGCGAGTTCGTATGCAAGAAGAGGGAATTTGGCAAAAAATCGCGGCGATAGCCGTAGAAAAGCGCGACAACGGGCAAGAAATTCAATCTCGATCCTCTGTCGACCGAGAGGAGGAGGGAGAGAGGGAAAAAAGGAGAAAAATCCGTCGCGGCGCCGGAGACAGACGCACAAATCATCGCTGATTTCCACGATGTGCCCGGACAAAGCGGCGAAATACGCGCTCTTTCGGCTCGGCGTATTAGCCGGAGTTAAATTCAATTTGTCCAGACCGAAGTAGTAGTCCTGGCACAGAGAGAGAGAGACGTGGAACCATCGGGGAGGGGGAAAATAAAAACGCGAAAATCCGGGACGTCGTTGCATCGTAATAACCGAGCCGACAGGGAAACGGACCGGGAAAACCCAGAGCAACTCGAATATTTCGAATGAAATAGAAATTAAGTTAGGTTTCGCCAGACCCCGGCCCTCAAGCCCACGCTTCTGTACGGCCCTGCTACGCGTCCATCTCCCACCGTACGCTTGATTACGAGAAAATTGTAAAAAAGCCAGAGGACGAAAATAGGGGATGAAGAGCGCTGGCTATTTTCGAGTATTTAAAAAAGCAACGGTGTAAAAATATGGAAAGATTATCGTACGTGGAGCGCGGGTTGAAAGAGCGGAGAGAGTAGGAGAGACTCGATCGAATGGCGAGTATCTATCTAAAGGCTGATCGATAACCGTGTATGTACTGTCTTCGGCTCCGCGAACACACACACACGCACACATTCGTGTTACAAAAATAGCGTATTGTTAACAAGCACGCCTGTGCAACACTACTTTTAGATGTTCTAAACTTTAACGGGGGATGAAAATTCGCCCGATATTTATATACGGAATCTTTCGCCGTGAACCCGGGCGACTTTCAAAAGAATCGCCATTTTCAGAGCTTCGTAGGGGTTGAAAAAGAGAAGACGTAGGAGGGAAAACTCAAAGAGATGAAATAAAAGCGAAACAGAAGAAAGATATAAATGTTAGATTGCTAAATAAGTTCTTCCCTTCTTTGAGCTTTGGTGTAACAAACGCTACAATAATATAGTATATCGGGTCTAGGAATAATTAACGTCGTTTTTTAGCTTCACAGAAACGGGATTAATTATTGGTAGACCTGATAGCTTCTTAAAAATCGATAGTACAAAGTCAATCGTGGAAATGTGCGCGCAGCTCGTAAATTTTAAATATTTACAAAGGGTTTTGATCGTTGCAAGGATACTAATCCGTTTGTCAATGGAAGTTGGACGAATTTTAATCGAAATTAGAAGCTTTGCAGAGATCTAATATTTAGACTGATGCATATGAAATGTTGTTTTTCGAAGTAAAATAAATATAGATGGATTCGCTGAAATACTACACATACGTCGCAGTGGCAACGGGAACTATTCTTACGTACTTCAATTTTTTAATTCGGTGGTTTTCTGTCAGATTCCATATTTCAACTCCGAAACGATAGACTTTTATAATCGTATACGGGTAGTATTTAATGATAGCAAACAGCAATATGTATATTTAGGTCAGATTAATTACAGCTACAGGGATGCGCAAACAGTCTTTGTAGCAGCTGTAATCTTTTTCAACTCGCGGCATCGATAACTTTTACGGCATGTTTCCCAAAGAATTGCTTAAATATTCCCATTACGCATCCACGATGCAGCAAACTTCTGTTTCAATCCTGGGACGCAAACTAAAAGAGTAGAATCCATTTTACTAATTTCAAGCTCGGCAAAAACGCCAATGATTTCATACGCGTCAATCCAATGAATTCGTCTCAGCAGACTTCCCAAATTCCAATTCGTTCCCGAGGAATATAATTGCAACGTTAGCAGAGATAAGCACGGTCTATTTAAAAGCTAGCATTCGCGGCGAATAAATATTTCTCGAGGCATCGATTGCACTCGCGCGACAACCTATCTCTACTTGTTCTTTTAATTCCTCCCCCGATTCGTCTTCGCGTCTACCGCGATCGATTTTCAAAAATTTCTACCCCCAAAATACCAGAGAAACGAAGAAAGAAGGGAAGGATAATCTCTGTTGGTTCTTTTAATTCTCCTCCCCCGCAGTGTCTTCGCGACACCTGCGATCGATTCTCAAAAATAGCTACCCCAAAACGGAGCAGAAGCAAAGAACGACGAAGCCAAGAACAAGTAGAGGTAAACAATTTGTTCTCATGCTTTTAATCAATGTCCCGATGCGTCTTCGCGACAACTGCGATCGATTTTCAAAAAGATCCACCCCAAAAC
Organism: Eucera pruinosa; assembly: GCA_028830335.1. Classification (NCBI taxonomy): domain Eukaryota; kingdom Metazoa; phylum Arthropoda; class Insecta; order Hymenoptera; family Apidae; genus Eucera; species Eucera pruinosa. The sequence goes on from JAMYCR010000014.1 coordinate 1,358,048, forward strand.
AGAGCAGAAGCAAAGAAGCCAAGAGGAAAGAAATACGAGCAATCTTTTCTCGCTCGTTTAACCGTGGAACTACGAAACGCAGTCAAAATGACCGGCTGCAAAATTACCATAAAAATAATATAAATTTGCAACGGTGTATTTATTGTTCCCCAATCCCACGGGACTTTACAAATGTCTATCGTTTTTATTTCTTCGGTGCAGGTAAGTATACTTTAGCCCTTTAGTACTAATTCATCCCCCGATTTCAAACACATGTGCACCAACATGGCGCAGAATTGAACGAAAAACGAAGCCAAGGAAACATAAAGGAAACCCAATCTCTCCGTATTCTTTTTAATCCCTCCCCCGACGCGTCTTCGCAACCACTTCCATCGGTTTCCAAAATATCCACCCCCAAAAACTCCATCGAAATCACGAAAGAAGCGCCGAATAATCTCTCTCTCTCTCTCTCTTTCTCCTCGTTCCTTTAATTCCTCCCCCGACGCGTGTTCTCGCATCTCTACCCAGCGATCGATTTTCAAAAATGTCTACCTGCAAAACGCCGCAGAAGCAACGAAGAAGAAGAAGAAGAAGAAGAAGGATCGCAAGAGAAAAGAAAGAAAGGGGGGGGAAAAAAACACAGAGAAATAGCCCACACCTTGTATTATCCGAATGGTTCCCGGTCCTCGTCCCAGAAACGATTCACCGCCAATAATTTCTCCCTCTCTCCCTCTTCCTCCGCATCCCTCTTCTCGCTCACTCACTCACTCTCTCTCTCTCTATCGCTCCCTTTCCCGTTCCTCTCTCGCTCCCTGCGAGGCTGCATTTTTTTCCCTTCCATTTTTCGCCTACCCGGGGCGTCGCTCTTTGTGCAGCCTGTACTGCGCCGGGGTTGCCGCCGCCTTTTCACCCGGACTGTACCACCCTACTGTTGTTAGGGGGGTGTGGGGAGACTAGGGGTGGTATATGATCGTGTATATACGCCGGCGAGAAAGTATTGTCGGCGCGCTCCACCTCTCCATTTTCTTACGAAAATCCTTTTCACCGGGAAGACGGCCACGCACCCGGCCGAGAAGTATATCGAAAATTCGGCAAAATTCCGCTGATCATGGCCACCATTTTTGAGAAATTTCGCGATACCGCCAGGTGTTGGGATAGAGGCGAAGAGATTTCTCTCTGGACAGTCGGCCTGGGACAAAACTCTTCCGGCCGATCGGAGTATATACGGCCAGGGGCGGCGGCGAGAGGGGCGAGCTTGGGAGGGAGAACCAGGGATGGGGGGTACAATATGGGTTATCGAGGGGGCCCCACCCCCGGGGGAGAGCAGGGGCCCTCATTTTATTACCCAGGCTCCCATAGAGGTTCTCAACCTTCCCTCGTGTTACGAAAACTACGTTCCGAGTTACGGGAACGGCAGCAGCAGAGCCAGACTTTCACGTCCGATGTGCAGCAGTCGGTGATCAAATTATTAGGGATACGACTTGTGCGAATGAATATTTTTTCCAAACGGAATTAAAGAAGTTCCTCTAAACAGATCCATTTTCAGTTTCGTAAGTATTGGAAGCTGTGCTGAATTTCGAATATTCCGTGGGATCAAATTATCGTGAACAGACACTGTGCGGATCTTTATGCAAATTAATATTTTTGCGAACGGAATTAAAGGAGCTTCGATGCAGATCCATTTCAGTTTCCAAGTATTGGAAGCTATGCTGAATTTTGAATATTCCGTGGGATCAAATTATGGTGAATAGACACTGTGCGGATCTTTATGCAAATTAATATTTTTGCGAACGAAATTAAAGAAGTTTCGATGCAGATCCATTTCAGTTTCCAAGTATTCGAAGCTATGCTGAATTTTGAATATTTTGTGGGATCAAATTATCGCGAATAGACACTGTGCGGATCATCTTTATGCAAATTAACCCCTTGTCCTACAATTTTTTGACTACTGCACTCGTGTAAGCTGTCATTAACAGATCACACAGTTCTCGTATTTGTTCAAAAAGTTTAGCAATCCTTCATTTTCTTAAGCGAAGCTGAAGTTAAAATAGAAAATAACGTTGTATCGCAAACAGAGCTTCTATCGTTTTAATAAATCTATAATTCGTGCAACGAGTGTGACTCGTCATTGTAAGGCAAGGGGAAACGTAATTAAAGAAGTAGGGCTCTAATGCAGATCTACTTCACTTTCTAAGTATTGGAAGCTGTGCTGCATTTTTAATATTTTCCGCGATCAAATTATTACGAATAGACCGCGAACGTTGTGTAATTGGTGAACTGCAAAAATACTTCAGTGTAAAAGCATTCTTAACCAATTAACCGAGTAATTTTCTTAGTCAGCATCCCCTTCGTACGCAGAATTATAAATTAATGAAACGAAACCGATATCGATCGAGAGAATTTTAATTGTTGCAAATGCAAACGTAAAATTCGGTGTTTTTCAGACGAACAGCAAGATGTTTTAGAAGCTGAAGAATTTCTGAGAATGCAGAGTATTACGTCTAAAACAGTAATAATTCCTAGGACGAGTTAATACGTCACTATTTGGGCCACTTAAAATCTAATAATTAATGGGCAATACTTAATTAAAAGCAGAGGTAACTTTTTTCATTGAACAACGCTAAATAATCTAATATTTAACTTCAAGAGTCCTAATACATAATAAAGTAGAATAAGTATCTGATTCTGCTCAAAATGAATGCTGATTTGAATGAAAAAGACGGATTATTGATTGGTACACTTAATATTAGATTGGTGCATACGAAATGTGGTTTCTGTGATGCTTGAGATCAAGAGACGAGTACCATTCTTTTAATCGTGTCCAACCATTAATTGTAACCAATCTCATTGCAGAAAAAGAAGTTTGCTGCAATGTGCGCGAGTAGAATATCTAAAATATTAGGTGCACCAACGTATCGAAATGAACTCGTGCAAGTAATTCGTCTAGGCTTTTAATTTATTCAATTCTTGGCCATTAATAAAGTTTCGCAAACATTACGATAAATGATAATAGTAGAATATCCTAGGCAAGGATTAACAATTCTTGCTACTTCATTAATAAAGTCAAATATTAAATTGTTTAACGCAGTCCAGTAAAATAAAATTGCTCCTGTTTTTAACTACTTATTGTCTCCATTAATTATTAGATTATAAGTGGACCAAATAGGAATAGTATTTGTTCCCATTAAGAATGCTATTATTTGACTAACGTTTACAAAAATGAATCCTCTTCTAGTTCACCAATTACGCAACAAAAATTGATATTATCAAAAGCTCTACGAAGCTTCTTCAAATCTTTGCATTCCTTTTCGAATAATAAAAAGGGAGAATATCATTCCAAAAAATCTGATTCTTGTTAGACGCGATGTGAATAAAACGAAGTCTCATAAGATTATTATTAATATATACGTAATGCAATGATCAGTCGTAGGAAGTTAAGCGTTTCCGGACCCTTCGTCTAAAGGTGGAAACAGAACTAAAGAAATCTAGAACGATACTACGATTGCTGGACGTTAATAATAATTCTATTCAAGATAATTTACAAGATCTATCCTGCATCTTGTCCGTGCTACGTTTCAACTTCTAACTACTCTTTTCTTTCGTCTGCTCTCTTGTCTCTTCGCTCGGCTGCTGCTTCCTGATCGATGCGAATATTTCGACGGGATATAATATTTTTCGAAATGAACGAGGAAGGCTGCGCAGGACAGCAGGCAACTGGGATGCGTCGATGAATAATTCCATGAATTTTCTCGCCGCGTTATTTTCGCCCCGCGACTCGCGCAAACCCGAAAGCACCGGCATGCTTCTCCGCTTCATGATTGAAAATTTTCCCTTGTCGCAAATAATTTTCCTGCCCAGCTCTCTTTCTCTTTCTCTCTCATTTTTTTTCGTGCCAGAGTAGATACGTAGATTTTTCGAGATAAGTTTTAAAGAGCACCTTTGGGAGAACGCGACACACGTTTAACACTTTCGATACTATCGGCGTCTATGGGCGGTTCAAGAAGATCGCGTGCAGCGTTATTGATCAATTCTGCCGATTAATTTTGGCAATTAACCCTTACACTGTAAACTAGGGACAAATTGACCCCCAGCGCTTATTATCCAAAATCGTACGCTTCTCGTTTTCCACGCGATGTCATTCAGAAACTGATATATACTTAAATAAACTGTTACGCAATTTTTCCTCTTCATTCTCGATTTAAAATGCTCGATGATACTAGCAGAATCTTTATTAGATTTTTGCAGAGGCTTTTATCCACTCAAAACTTCGTAGAGTTAATACACAGCTCCTTATACAGTATCAGGTGAATTGAAAAATGGTTCAAAGGCTTGAAAATTGAAAGGGTTGATAATTCGAAGGCTTGAAAATTCAAAGGGTTGATAATTCGAAGGGTTGAAAATTCAAAGGCTTGAAAATTCGAAGGCTTGAAAATTCGAAGGCTTGAAAATTCGAAGGCTTGAAAATTCGAAGGCTTGAAAATTCGAAGGGTTGAAAATTCGAAGGATTAAGAATTCGACGGATTAAGAATTCGAAGGCCTGAAAATTCGAAGGGTTGAAAATTCAAAGGGTTGAAAATTCGAAGGATTGAGAATTCGAAGGCCTGAAAATTCGAAGGCTTGAAAATTCAAAGGGTTGAAAATTCGAAGGCTTGAAAATTCGAAGGGTTGAAAATTCAAAGGCCTGAAAATTCGAAGGGTTGAAAATTCGAAATCTTAAAAATTCGAAGGCTTGAAAATTCGAAGACTTAGCAATTCAGTGGTTTAGAAACTCGAAAGCTTCAAACCTCGAAGGTTTAAACATTAGAAAACATGGGCATTCGAAGACACGAATCTTCGAAAACATAGAAATTCAACGAGGACTACTAATTCGATGACTCAAATTTCGAAAGCTTCTCGAGCGTTTAGAACAACGCTTGCAAAGATTCGACAGCTGAATAATTCGAAGGCACAGAAGAGACTCGAGCATCCGAGAATTCGCAATGTTTTAATCAACCCGCGATATTAATTCCGCTGTAGCAAATTTCCAATCGAAAGCGCGGCTCGTTATTCTCATTGACTAATTGGCGTTCACGCGTTTGTTGATCGGGGGATAGGTATTTTTTAATAAAATAAAAGAATCACGCGCGCGCGCGCTAGCTTTGGAAATTCAAACTCGAATTCACGGTGCAACGAGGCGTTGCCGAACGAATGTTCGCAGGGGTTGGCAAAAGATAAATCGGCGTACTTGGCGAAACAACCGAACAATCGATACGTCCCCGAAGTCGTATAGCCTTGTTTCGATCTGTTCCCTCCGTAGCAAGGTCTTGCTTTTCGGGTTCATCTAATCGTGCATTCAATTGCGTGTCCTTGTTGTAGCCAAAAAAAGAACGCGGAAATGGGCAGCAACACGGAGAGATACAAACATTATCCAGGTTGTTCTTCCTCGACATATCCTTCCAACGACGATGTTTTTCCTTCTCTAGAGGATCGTCAGGTACACGTAAGTAAAGGGCGGTCCCGATGTTTACGTAAAACTTTTCTCGGTATGCCGAGGGGAAGAAACGGCGAACACACGGCGTGCAAGACGAGGAGAAAACAAGGGAATAAGAAGAGACACGCGCGGATAACTCTTCAGGCCTCTATCGGGTCGTTGCATATGAAACGGCCGATGTTTTGTAGCCAAAAATGTTCTACTCGTTAACCATTTGCACCAGAATGTTGCATTTTACCAATGTAAAAATTAAAAAGCGAATCTTCGATGTTAAAATTATAATTACTCGCTGGCTATGGATACGAAACGTTACATTATTGTTTGTACATCGACATATCAATGCGAATGGACATTTTGTAACGTTTTAACGAGCGCGAGGGATTGCACGAGTAGCGGAAGATTGGCGGAAGGCATAACTTAAAGTTGCAAGCTTGTAACTGTCTAATTTATGAAACAAATCGTACCATTGAAACTGTAATGATTAAAGGCATTTATTGCGCGCGTAAAGCAAGTAAAATACGATCGAAAACTTTACGCGGATTAGAGAAATGCTGAGATCGTTGCAAATGCGCTTGAAACGTAGTCGATATGTTTCTCTACATATACGTACATTTCATTATCTATATTAATAAAGATATGGATTTGTATAAAAAAAATTCGCAACGATAATTATTATACTTCGCAACGTTGCTAAAAGGTTGACGTCGATGCAAATTAGCGAAAAGGACACAGAGCTTGGAACATTTATGCGAACTGATTGATTGATTTGGTTTTTATCGATACTCGCGATGCCGACGAGCATGTTCCATTAGATAATTAACCCTTTTCATAGCGTAATAAAATGACGAATAATGGCAAAAAGGCTACGCAAGAAGCGTTCCTTTGCCCCACTGCAACGTTTTGCGAAAATACGCGCAATTTCAGCTCCTATAATCGACAGTAGAGAGGATAAAGGTTTGATCATCCCTAACTTACGTCATTACACGTTTCACCATACAGACTTTCATCGAATCGTATCCTAGTCTTCGTAATTATACTTAAGCAAGTATCAAACATAATTGATACGTATCGATACAATAGCTACTTGTTTCGATACATCTCGAATCGTTTGCAAACGTATCGCGCGTAAGATCGACGCCCAAATATCAACTCTTAAACGTGAACGTATCAATAGCACGAAACGTGTCTCAGTTCCGCCACTGCTTACACCACTTTTCTAATTAACGACACACAATTATCGCATACCTATCGATTTCCTCCTCCTCCTCCCCGCGCGCGATTTTCCCTCGCTTTGACGGGAAATTCAAAAAAAAATTCCACTTCGTCTTCGGCGTTTGACCGAGTGGAAAAATATTAGAAAGTGTAGGGGGATGGGCGCATTTGACGAAACGAGTGATCGGGCATGGAATTTCTCATCGGCGCTTTATTATCGGGGGATTTACGTGATTTCGACTGTTTCGAGGGAAAGGAGAACGGGGGATGGAGCGCGAGCGCGGGCGCAGCAAAGGTAGAAAAATTGCAGGCCTGTGCAATATAGATTTTCGCGATGAATACCGGCGTCCGTGATGTTCAGTCGCCATACGAATGCTCGCAGCCCGCGCGGCCCGAGCTTGTTTTCAAATTAGAAGTTTCCAAGCCACGACTTGGACGTTATTAAAAATTTCGCCCCCCCCAACCACCCCCTTTTTTCTCGATATTACAACACACGCGTGTTTTTGCGCAAAAAAATATTGCCAACTCCCGCGCCAAGAAGAAATATATATATATATACATCGCGAGATATCGTAAAATATTCGCGCGCGTCCCACACCTGCGTTTCTACGCTTCCGGAATGTACGCCTTTAACCCTTTGCCTCATTTTTTAGCTCCCTTTCAGTCGTATATATATATGTGTGTATGGTTGTAAGCTGAGTATTAGTTGCGGAGATTTATTGTCGGTAAACCGCGGATTTTTATGCATACGTGGGAAATTTAAGTACGCGAGATATTAAACGCGTCGCGTAACGCGAAAGGATATGTGAAATACGTATTGTTTTACTTCGGGGTGCAACGATCCCCTATTTAGGATCCCGTTTCTTTGATTCGGTTAATGGAAATACGAATTCGCATAAGGATCCGAAGTCTAATTGTATCAGTGATTATGAAAGTAGCGTAAATCGAAGCCTAAAACGGAAAGAAAGAGAGCTTCTGTATTTTTGTGCGATAGAAAAGCAATGCATTCAATTCTTGCTCAATTTCTTTTAAATTCTTGGCTTATGCTACTTTTGTAGTCACCGGCACACGATTGTTGGATTTAGATTTAGGCAGAAAGTTATGCAAAATGAGGGAAAGCACTTGGAAAGTTAATACTCGAGTGTAATTAAAAAAAAAAAAGGAGAACCTATAGAATGTAAAACCTGTAACAGTTTCTGTGTGAATTCGTGGGTTTCCAACGACAATTAAAAGAGCGAAGCCAAAACAGAAATTAATTGTATCCTTTAAATACTGTAACGGATGGGTTGCTTTGATTATTCGATGCACTTTCACGTGTTACATGCTCCGCAGTGCCTTTTTTAACATATTTAAATTCTCCGTAAACGCGTAAAAACATCGGTAGTCTAAAATCTAAGTGTTTTCCCTCATTTTGCATAACTTTCTATACCACTTTTACAGTGAAAATCGCCGAGTCAAGACTGGAACCATCGGATACGCCTACGAACTCGTCTTTTTAAGCAGACAAATTTCAAAGGATCACGCTGCTGCTAACCCCGTGAGATACGATTATTTTGGCCGGGTACAAAAAAAATATGGGGAAGTGGAACGGCTTCCGCGTATGAAACACGCGAAGGTAAATGAGATGTCATCTGTCAGGATGAAAAAATGTCGTGTCCTACGTCGGATAGTGTGTTTCGCATTCGTCAAAGTGCACCGATGGAAATGGATGCCCTGGGCGCAACGATAAGTCACGGAATTTGCAAAAGTGAGCCACGAAATTCCACTGTATTCCCCACTTCCGGTCACCGGCTACCGCGGAATATTATTCTTCGGCGAAATAATGTGTTCTTAAGAAAGAAATGACGGAGAACGTCGGAAAGCAACCAAATTTGGAAAATAATTTTCAATATTCAGGTCACCATTAATGTAAAATATAAAGATTCGGTAAACTTAGCTACGCTCCTTGTACCGTAAATTTTCTATCCTAATTAGTAGACCGAGGATTTTTATACGAATTCGTATTTCTGCGAATAAATTTGAAGAAACGGGATCCGAATTAAGAGTTGCTTCACGGTTTAAATATTATATTTTTCAACGTACCTCGAATATTTTCTTCTATAACTTTGTGAATTATTTTGTCACGTTATACTATGCATTTTTTGCATCTTTACATTTACAACGGCCACATAAAGATCCGCAGTCCGCTAATTAGGCATTGGAGAATAATTAATCGTAACCATAATTGTTCTACATTATTTTAACCTTTCTTTTAGAATTGAATCCATCAATATATAAAAATGCGAACATTCTCCATTTTTTCACGCGAAATATCCAAAATACAGAAGCTATTATATTTAGATGGTGAAACAACCCTTCGTTATATCCTGCTTGTCCAAATTTAATACTAAAATTATAAATCCACCTAAGAATCGGCAATCCAATAATTAAACTGCTGATCTTTATGCAAATCCGTGTCTTTACAAAGACAAATAACGAAGAAAGATTGGCGATAGTTTCGCTTTACGTATTTTAAGCACAATGCTCGATTTCTTTCATTTAATTACAAAATTCGTCTATCGTTAGTCCACTGATAATAATCTTCGCAAGACTTTCGAACGGCAGTTTAAATTACCAAACATTCGACACGATCGCCAAGATTTCGCGGTTGTTTTAACATAGCTGCGGGCCCTTCAATTTCGAATGCGCAACACGTGTAGATTAGCCGCGCCGGCAGCGCAAATAAATTTGCCGCACAAACAATTAAACAATCAATCGACACGCGACGACGACGACAACTTGCGTATGGATTTTACGAAAAACAAAAAATATATACATATACAGGCACACGCGGGAAGAGCGAGTGGTGGGGGAATTGTATTTAATTACAGTTTCAATTTACTATTCGTTCCAACTGCCGACCTGACGTTTATTGAATTTAGCTTTATTTCCTTCGGCAACGCGCCGTGTTGCGCTACAATGGAAAAAGTTCAAAGTTCCTCCGACGCACGTGCGATTTTCTATTAAAAATTCGCAAATAACCGACGCTTTTACCGGTGATTAAAACTTTTAAGCTCCAAGCATTGCCGATAGAAAATACACCTTTCCCTCACCCTCCAATCTTCTCCTCCTTCGTTTGCCGATAAAAATGATACAAACGCCAGTTGTTACAAATAATTAACCCTTTGCTCGCCGCGCGTAACAACGTCGAATTACTTCGCGCCCAAATAGCGTGTCGAAAATACGATTAAATCGCCAGACGATTTTCTTCGTTTACGCGTTAGTTACGTTCACCGAAATATTCGAGACTTTTCCCTAAAAATTTTCCAACTATCTTTTAGGTAGCTTCATCGCAGCTACTCGATGATTCGGTTAAATAATTCCTCGAGTATCGTTAAATTCCGTCGAATGAAATTGAGTAGAAATTTGTTAAGCGTTATTCTTTTCTCGTCCGCAAAGGGTTAACGCGTTGAGTGTCGCATAAGTTATCGAGGAACCGCGTTAATTTTCTATCGATATAACGTATCGAGAATTTACGCTAAAGTTGCACACCGTTGATGTTGGTAGTTCGTCAAATTTCCCCCGTCGAATTTCTAAGGCTTCGAGAAAGTATCGAAAGGAGAAAGCATGCGACTTCCGGTCGAGCAGCGCGGCTAGAAATCCTTTCTTTCGGGTCAACGCTATCGCCGCCTCTTGTCTATCATTCCGTTCCCTCCTCGACGCGGAATAAAATCGAATAGAATCGTCGAACTAAGGTACGGATATAAAATGAGAAATATCCGCTCGGTTGCCGGGGGTTTTACGAAAATCCACCGGCTCCTCCGACGCCGACGATCTCCGGCTAACGAAGAGAAAAGGCCCGGGCCGCCGCATTTTATTCCGTGGAACGTGACGACGAAGCTCGGTCGCAAGAAACGCCGGCGCGCGCAGTTTCAGTTCGGTGAAGCGGAACGCGTGCAATATTTCTTTATATGTTGAGATTAGAGCCTTCCTTCCTCTCGTTGCAGCGCCCCGTTGCGAACGGGGGCAAAAAGGTTGCGCAAAATTGCAACCTAAACCTTGCCGAGGTTGCCGCCGCGATTTCGCAAGCGCGGCGTTCCGATTCCAATCGCGTGCAAATTCGACTGCGGCTAATTAGAAATTCGCTGCAACCGGCCGACTGGACTCCGCGCAATTTATTGCACTTACCGGATTCGAGAATTAAAACTGCGAGAGGCACGAGACAAATTCCATGCAGCAAATTGTAAATAAATCGTTTCACGGGCTACCGGATAGAAGCGGAATTCGGTTGATCGCGCGAGTATCTATTTGCTCGGATGAAACTTGTTTAACCCTTCGACTATGGCACTTTAAAATTGAGAGCATTCTTAGCTCGTATACGAGTGCGCGTTTAATTAATATGGGAAGAGTATGCGAATAAAAATTTCGCTACTGACGCGAGTAGGCTGAGGATCTTTATGGAAATTTATATTCTTCGCGCTGGAATCAACTTTGAAACTGAAAATGAATTAATTACACCGCTGTAATAATTGTCACGTTAAAGAAATTGAAACCTAAATTGAAGTGTTGTTTGCAATACCTCGAAATGCTATACTCTGCGCATTGCTTTAAACATTTTGTACATTTATCTACGCTGATTGCATTCTACGTCTTTAAATTTCGTGTTAATGCGTAAAAATCCGCGGAATATAATTTATTAGATACTGGAAAAGTTTACGCCCTTTTTTCCGTGCAAGATAAACCCAAACTCGAGTTCGGATTCAAATTTAAATTGAATTTCACGCCAGGTTCCGCGAAAAAAACATTTTCGTTCATTTTCTACTTCGTTAAATTAATTATACTTCGTGGAAGTTCGAATTGCTTCGAGTACTTCGCCATATAGATCCGCGCCAACTTTTTTCTACCGCCTAATACATGTTTGCAACAGCGAATCGGCAAAGGGTTAAGACGGAAATTTTTTAGAGTAATTACAACGGGGATAGAGAGGTTGTAGATAGTTGGGAAGATCGGCAAGAGGCAGCAAATCGATTTCCAAATCTATTGTTCCGGATGGTCGGAGCATAAGCTTGAAAGAAGCTTATAGCGCAATCGGATAGAGCGTGGCGCAGTGGAAACGTGGCTTGCGGAGGTGCAAGCGTTTGAATTAGAATTAACGCGAGGGGGATGATACTAAATGATGCCGATCGGCATTCTTCCGCCACTTGGAAGCTTCTCCGAGCCGAACCGAACGCGAGGGAATCAAATTCAAACCCGAAAGAACGAAATACCTAAAGTCGGTGAGCGGCCCCCGATTTTAATTCGCCCCGCGTTCCTTATTTCCACGTCCCCTTTGTTTCTCTCGGGCCGAAGCGAGTTCGTTCCTTCTTGCCTAGTGCAAACTAACCCTCTTGCATCGAATCAACCCCCTTGCACTCCCTCCGGGCGAATGCAACCCCAACGAAGTCAAAACTACGACGAACTTCGGTACAGATGTTCGACCGTCTCTTGCGAAGCTTAAAAATACGAATGCTGACATGTTCTCGTGTCCACGACGAATTATGCTCGAAGAAGCTTCCTTTATCTTCTAATAATCGTCTTCGCAGTCTCAACCACGAGAATTCGCCGATATTTAGGTGCGACGTCGCTTGACATTTTGTTTCACTTGAGAATTTCTCGAAACTAATTAAAAGGTCTTTCGATTTTAATTCGTCCCGAATCTTGCACTCTATTCCCTTTATTTTTTCTTCTCGTATCGGGCTAACCAACCCTCTTACACCCCTTCGAAGTGAACGCAACCCTAACCGGAACAAAAGTACGCCGAACTTCTTAGTATTACGCGACCGTTACTCACGATGCCTAAAAATTCGAATGCAGACATTTTCTCGTGTCTCTATGGTTAACAATCCTTTCACCTCTACCTTCCAATGTGCTTCTTCTACCTTTCTAATAATTGTATTTGCACTCGTGACCGTGAAAATCCTCCGCCATTAATTAAAAATAACATAGAAAACTAAACGAAGCCGACAGAAGTTTGCGTAACTTGAGAATTTCTCGAAACTAGCCAAGACTAAAGGGTTCCGATTTTAATTCGCCTCGAATCCCCCATTCCACTCCCTTCGTTCCTTCTCGTGCCGTGCAAACCAACCCTCTTACACCCCTTCGAAGCGAATCTAACCCCAACGAAAACAAAACTACCACCAACTTCCCACGAACGTTTCTCGCGAAGCATAATATATATATATAATATCCGAATGCTAACAATTTCCCGTATCTATGGTTAATAATCCCTTCAACTCCCACTCTCGAAGAAGCTTCTCCTATCTTCTAATACTTGTATTCACTTCCATGACCACGACAATACTTCGGTATTATTCAAGTACCACGTCAATCGAAATGCTATTTCACACGAGAATTTCTCAAAACTAGCTAAAGGTACCGTGCAAACCAACCCACTTACATCCCCTCAATACGAATCTAACCCCAACGAAAACAAAACTACCACCAACTTCCCACGTACGTCTCTCGCGAAGCATAATACGTAGGTATAATATCCAAATCCTGACATCTTCTCTCTATGTCTCCATGGTCAATAATCCCTTGAACTCCCATTTTCAAAGAAGCTTCTTCAATCTTCTAATAGTTGTATTCACACTCGTGAGCACAAGAATACTTCGGTACTATTCGAGTATGACGCCGATCGGAATACTGTTTCACTTGCGAAATTCTCAAAACCAGCTAAAGGGTTCCAATTCTAATTCTTCCCAAATTTCATATTCCATTCCCTCTATTCCTTCCCACTTTCGAAGAAGCTTCTCCTACCTTCTAATAATTGTATTCACACCAATGACCACAATAATCATTCGGTATTATTCAAGTATGACGCCGATCGGAATACTGTTTCACTTGAGAATTTCTCAAAACCAGCTAAAGGATCCCAACTCTAATTCCCCCTAAATTTCATATTCTATTCCCTTTATTCCTTGCCACTTTCGAAGCAGCTTCTCCTATCTTCCCCCAGTTCTATTCCTATCCCTGACCGCGAGAATGTCGCGCTATCGTCAAGAAACTACAATAGAAAACAACGGGAAGATACAAACGCGATTGCTCCGAATCATCGCGTACTTTCATTTCACGGCGCGATTGCTCGTCTCGCGAGGGTTGCGTCCGCAGTGACGAATGCGTGGATGGACGGTAGGTAGCCGGGGAGCACGGTCGAACCTGTAGGGCGCCAAAGCCGGGGTTCGCACGGGGCTGACGGAAGTCGGCAAAGAAACAGCGCCCGGCGAACCTCGCGCACACGCACGCTGACAACGCTCGAGATCTGACGATAGAGCGAGAAAAGATGATTTATGAGTCAGGGACACGCCACACGTCGTTTGCTCGAGTTCGCGAGAATGACTGACCGAGAGTGAACACACGGCCTAGCTCGGGATGAAAGGCTTCCACCCAGGGGAAGAAGGAACCCGGTGTGCTCGCGAACAGAACCCAAAGGGGGACCACGGAGAAGAACGATAAAAAAAAACGTAGACGAAGAAGACGTATACGCGTGGGCTGGTGCGGAGCAAATTTATCCGTAGACTTAATAAATGATAAATAAACGTTCGAGTAGCCTCGATGCCAGCTAATAATGATCGAGCTTTCCGGTGACTAATGATCATCTACCTGTGATCATCCGCCTCTTGATGGCCGAGTGTTTTATTCAGAACCGAGGCTGGTCAAGGTCGACTGCGGGCAGGAGAAATTAGGTTCGTCGTGAATTAGACAGAGGCGAGAGGCAACTCCGGGAACCGTGGCAGCTAAAATTTAATGTCACCCGAAAGAACGCTCCGGCGAAGATTAAAACGAGCACTTGAATCGCTTCGAATCTTGGAAAATGGCGAAAGTTCGAATCGCGTTGGATATATCGGTCGTACCGATAAGTAATCCGCTTCATTCGTTGAACTCAACGTTTAGTTTCGCCGAAATTAGATACCTGTCTTGTCTTAAAATCGCTGTTGTTGCGTAACACTTTATACTTAGTTTACGCTCGCTGTGTAATTCGAAGCTAGATCTTTTCGTAAGATGAATTACTTATCGGTGCACGTAATAATTCGAAGACAAAGAGTCTTGACAGGCTCGAATGTCTTGGAAATTTTACAAAGTCTTGAACGGGACTTTATTGGAATAATTTGTACGAGACGTTATTCGAATAAAATATACCCAACTCTAATCTTAGCAGCCGTGGAAGTCTTAAAGAGTTTCGATAAGTTTTGAAAGCTCGACAAGAATTCGTTATCTTCGAAGTATTTTCATCACTTTCATGCAAGTGTTATTATCGACGCGAAACACGAGAGAAAACGTAGCTTGCGATAAGTATTACAAATCACGAATGTTGAATATCTCGGAAACGAGAAGAAAATAATAAACTAACTGTAAAATAATAGTATTCTAACTATACTAGCTATAAAATAAAACGAATGACGAGCTACAGAATAACCAAAACCAAGAATAAACTAACATTCAGAAGAGTTCTCAATGATTTGGCCCAAATTTCGAAAATCTTCTGGAATTCTAAAACCTAAGATTCTAAGACTTTCCAGAGTTTCAGGCTTCGAATCGTGTCCGAAGTGACTAGAATCTATCGATACACGATGTCTAATTCGAAGAGTTTCAAATCTGATCGCTAGAAAGAAACCAGCATTCGGATGATTCGTGAGAAATTTGGACGAGCATCTTCCGTATTCTGTATCTCGTTAGAGATTTTAGTTCGCATCGATGCGTGCACTGCTGCCGGGCACGCATTCGTTGCATTCGTAAATGCAGGTCAGTGCATCGCTGCTGCCACGTGATCGAACCGCGTTGCAGATATTTGCTGCATATTTATTAGATTCGCGTCAAGGATAAACTTAAGCAACTTATCGTTTGTCTCGCGCGCGACGCGCGACGTTTCTTTGCAAATTTTCTTTTCCACGGTCCGCGTATCGCCCGCTTGCTTATCCGCAGCTAGCAAAGTTCGATGAATCTTTGTATCTGTGACGCGTCCATGCGTTTAAATCGCTTCTAGATACCCGAAATTTACGCAAACAAATCGGCTTATCCTTCTAACGTTACTTTAATATTTTCTCATCTATCTGGAACTTCCACTAGTTTGCGACTAAAATTTCTTGAAATCTACTTCGATCTACTTACGTAAGTTCGATGAACGTTTGATGCTTACTAAATGTATACTAAGAAATCATTCGATTGTCCTAACAGTGTTTTATTAGGTGCCGGGGAAAAAAATGGTGCGAATTTGTACTGGAAAATTCAAGTAGGCCAAACATTGTTCGAATTTAAAGTCGAACCTCGTTTAATGAAATAGAAAGTGGATGAAACTTCCTAATATTACCACCATTGTTCTATTATTAGGAAGAAACGCTAGTAGAAATGTGATTTGATTTATGCTTGCCAATGGGAAATAATAGAAATCGCACGAATTTTTTCTACCACCACATAATATTTCATAGCTTCCAAAAATTTATTAGAATCTGTTAAAATTCGGTAGATCTTTGGATCAAAGACACGTGGAAGCATTTAAATCGAAGCTAATCCAAAAGAAACCCATTTGATTTTCCCAAAATTTACGCAAACCCAAATCATCTAATTATCTTACCATTATTTCAATAATTGCTTCTTTATCTATAACTCCCCTAAATTAATTTCAATTAATTAAAAATCGACGAATCTTTAAATCAAAGATGCGTCGATACATTTAAATCAAAGCTAATCCAAAAGAAATTCATTCAATTCTCCCAAAGTTTACGTAAATAGATCACACCTAATCGTCCTAACATTATTCTAATACTTCATTCTTTATCTGCAACTTCTGTCAATTAATCGCAATCTATTAAAAATCAGCGATACTTTGAATCAAAGACACGTGAACGCATTTAAATCGCAGCTAATCCAAAAGAAACCCACTCGATTCTCCGAAAATTTACGCAAACCAAATCACCTAATTATTCTACCACTATTTCAACGATTGCTCCTTTATCCGCAAATTGTTCTGGATCTGCTAAAAAGTTGAACGAATCTTTGGGCCAGCGACGCGTGGACGCATTTAGATGGAAGCTAATCCGAAGGAAGCCGGTTTGATTCCATCGAAATTTCAACGCCAATCAATCATCGAGGGGATTCACCGTTGTACCCCCCTCCCCCCGTTTCGCTGTATCAATCACTCGATCGTCAAACCTTTTTACTATGCGTGTAATAAACTGGCAAAAGAAGGACTACCGAAGGCTCAATTTGACGAAGGGGTTAATTGCAGGCAACTTTTTATGCTGATCGTTGCCACGTGACAAATGTAAACCGGCGCGACCGACCCGATAATATCGAGATCTCGAAAGTGAGGACCGGTTGTGCGTTGTCCATCTGGTCCACCGAGATTAATGAACGGGGGCTGCTTAGGTATCAGAGGCTCATTAAGACGCATTAACCCGGCCTCCTCTTTTCCTTCTTTCTTTTTCCACGCTACCCTAATGGCGCATTGATCACTGTTGGCCAAAGAAAAACTGCCTACCGGATCCTTCCGACGAGAAAAAATATTTGCATGCCTCTTGACAAATGCCCCGTGATACTTCTCACCGGACTTGTTTTCGCCGATACGTAGTAATATCGATACTCTCCTCGGCTGCACGTGCAGGAAATTATAAAACTACGTTACGTATCCCATTTTGTCGCCACTTGGGAATTAATTAGAATTTTGTAGACTCTATTCGTGCGGTATTGAAAAGTCTTTAAATTACTCGTACTGCATGGGGTTGAATTTATTCCTTTCTTCCAACGTTTGTTTAATAAAGTTAACCTTAAAGTTGACAGTAATTTGGATATCTACTAAAGCTAACGTAGCGTTTTCAAGTGACTACTAACAATTTCGAAGATAACATGAAAATTATTGCCGGAACATTTAGAAGGGAACAAAGAAAATAGCGTGATCAAGATTCAGCGTGCATTAAGAATTGAATAAGCGATCCATATCTTTGCGAATCGAATTACTTTCGTTTGCTACTTGCGCACGAAATTTTCTTTGCAAGGTACGCAAGATGGCGCAATAAATGTACGGGTTAATCGATGGCGAAGCTTCGCGCGCGCGGGAGTTTTACGCGAGGAAAGCAACGAGGCCGAGTAGTCTTGGAATCGCGCAAAGTCCCATGAAATGGAGCATCTACCCCCACAAAGAATCCATTAATCCGCGAGCGCACTGAAATCGACGGAAAACTCGATAGTCCGGCGAACAGACGACGACATGTGAACGATAATCCGTTCCCGAGGATTGTATCTTATCAATATTATCAGGAATCTCTGAAAGCGGAATAAGTTTATCTATCCGCGGTATATGGGCCAGATAATTTTATAGTCCTATCAGCAACGTATGGATGATTTCCACGATTTGAATCGCGAGTGCCTTCTCGCGTTAAAACTCCTTAATATACTTCCAACGTTGCCGTGTTTCTTTGCCCTGCTACTATTATTATTATTAACCCTTTGCTTTCTCAGTAGACTGCGAATTTTTATGCATTTGATAGAAATTCAAAGGTGCAGCAAAGCGCAGAATGAGCGTAATTTTGCACAGTTATACGAAATAATCGAAGTACGATAGAAATTGCTATAGAGAGTGAAATAACCCCTAATTTAAGTCCTACTTTATCGAACTTATTTATGGGGATACGAATTCGGATAAAAATTTGCAGACTACTTGTAACTAGTCTCGTTTCTGACGAATTTGTAAGCTACGTGCAACAAAAGTCACTGCATTTGAGAGCGATTTAATTTCTACTTTAATTGCTGTTCTAATTTATATATGATAAGACGACATTAACCCCTATTTTTTTCTCTACGAATCGACATTTAATTCCTTGATTCTTAAATGATTTTGCCATGATTTTTCATTTCCCAAATTTACTTCATACGCTCTATTTACATTCCGTTCCTTTTCTAATCATTTAACCGTGCCACTAAAAATACTAACTTACGTAAAAATTCGCAGCCTATTAATTAGTATTTCTACCATATCTACTTTGCCCTGGCAATTCTCAATTTTAACGAACGTACTATTAAAAGTGAAGAGAAAAGCGACGCAGTGTCGTCGAATTAAGACATTTCCGCCTTTAAGAAATTCGGTCCCTTTTAGCCAACGCAAACAGAAGAATAATTAGAGTATCAAGGGGTTAATTGGAAACGAAGGCTAAGCAATCAAAGCGACACGTTCTTTCTACTTTGTTTTCTAATATCTCTACGCGAATTGAGAGGGAAAAAAGGACACATCGATCGAACGGACGATAGATCTATCATTGTGTCAGCGTTTGAAAAGGTAAACGCGGCCGCGCGCGTTTCGAACGCGCGTATTCTGCTCGTTGGTAATTCAATCTGATCAGAAACAAGGTTGCACAAACGGAAAGCAATTAATCATCGGCATAGTTTTCCCGTCTAATACCTAGTCATCTGTCTAATCGGCCAGCCTATCTACTAATGAACTTCCTTCAACCTTTTCGAGATCTCGCGCGCGCGCGTCGACCGAATGAGAATCTTCCAACCTCGATCGACCTAATTCATCCTCACCCTTTCCTTCTTTAACCCTTTGCGGTACGAAACGCGTGTAATTTCACCAATCATTTACCAAATTACCAAACGCACGTTTCTACGTATTTCGTGCAACGCAACAGTGAAATTTTCGTCCAATTGTTATTAACGCTCTGATACGTATCGTCCGATTTCACTTTTGTCGCACGGTTTTGTAACTACGCAACGTCGTTTAATACTTTTATTTTTACATTTTATAAATCGCACGCGATTTATAGTTTCGCGTTTGCTTCTGCATTTTGCATACTCGAATACTTAACCCTTCAGGGACGGTTCTCCTTTCCGCGATTCGTATTTATTTAAAAGAAGTGACAACTATTTTATCGGCGATTATGAGACGCGTGGTTAGTCTGCGTATATTATAAACGGTGAACTAAAGTAATAGTGCAACGGGGTAAATTCGTCGAAATACAAGAATCTTTTCCGTTCGCGTGAGAAGAACAGGTGTTAACATATAACTCAAGTGTTAACATGTAACGATACTAAACCCTTCAAACTGTACAACAAAGCCCGTAAACCTCGCGTTAAGTTTTAAACTATCATTCTCGCAAAATTAAACAAAAGTAAACTATGCTTCTTACTTCGACAGAGTAGAATTTCTAAGCTCCGTGCAACGGCGGTTCTTACCGGCTAAATCTACTCGCCGAAGAAACCAGAGTATCCCCAGTTTCTTTGCCGCGAAGAAAGAGTAAAAGATGGAAGACTGGACTCACCTCGGTGCGCTGCTGTAACCTCTTGTTGAGCTCGTAGAGCCTGTAGTCCGGCTGGCCAAAGTACGGAGTATGCCTCCTGGGGACAGGCAACGATCTGTCAGATCAGACCGATCGGTCATGTTAGGTGTGCTGTGTACAGTGTGTTCTCTGGTGTGGGTCGCGTGTCGCATGCATGTAGATCGCGAAAGGGGGTTTCTCGGCATGCATCGTTGGACTTTCGTAAGCCGCCTCGAGCGGCCCAATCAAACGACGAAACACACAACCGGAACGCGGCACAGATTCGCGAAACTTACGACTTTCACTCGGCGAGCAACCATCGCGGACTAAACACGCGTATACCCCCACCGTTTCGATCGTGATCCCGAACGAGTCGCCTAGCCGGTTCTAGCCAAGTGTTTACAAAAGTTTCGGCCGCGGCTCGATCGTTGCGTCGTCCCTCGCGAAATGCTGCTTTTATTCTTTTCATAAGGACGAGACAGTTTACATAATAGGGGGAGAGGAAATATTGCAAAATTAATCTGTAATATAAATTACACTCTACTATTATATACGTATAAATAATAATGGAAAAATTTTGGGATAAGAATTGAAATTTTGTTGTAAACATCTTAACTTAATGTTGGCATGAATATTTAATATATAACATTAGATGTAAATATTTACATCTAACATTATATATTAAGTATTGGATATTCATGCTAGCATTAAGTTGAGCAAAATGTTTCACTGATTTCTTAATTAACGGGGTGAAAAATCGAATTACGATACAGAAATTTATTTAACTGTTCGTACGGACAAGGAAGTAATTTTTTAAACGTGCACATCTATTAATAAATATTGTGATTTTCTACTTGGAAAAAGATTTCATGGGATTTTACGTAGCCTCGAAGTGGAAGAAAATCAGATGCACAGAAAGTACGTGAAAATATTCCAAAGATTAATTTGCAGTACTTGTAATTGACAATAAAGACCAAAACCTTAATACTAGTAGTTTCGCAAATATAACGTTGGCTAAAAAGTTCCATCTTTTTTTCTACAATGAATTTGAATTACAATATGCAAATAAGATCTATTAATGGATATTTTAATCCATCGAATTGAGAAGAAATCTTAACGATTCGATGTGTTTGCCGTATTCAACGCTACGCGTTCGCTCGTCAAGCGAATAATTTGCATAAAGGATGCTCCCGATCGCATCTAGAGAGAAAAGGGGCGAATTACGCGTCGCGAAAAGAAGCAACAAGGTGGTACATTACGGCGGTAGTAAATTGCGAGAACTGCATAATTACCCTTATTAAGACGCGCGAGAAAAAAGCTACCGCGTGAACCTGCCATTATTTTTCCCTCCGCGGGAATGCGCCAGGATTAGGGTTGCATTTAGCATCGGATTCTAGCGCTGACGCGGAAGCAACGGCAAAACAAAGATTTACGGTCGGTACACGGAAAAAATATTTTCCAATTAGGCACCGTCTAACCATTTTCCGTATTTTAACCCTGCCATCTCAAATTTATAGGTGCATCGAATTAATCGATGACCAAATGACAAACGAAGTACGTAATATACGTTTAAAATGTTTAGATACCTTTTTTTTTTGGTATTATTATAATACTATATTTGTGAATATTTTGCGCAAACTTATACTTTTACCGGTAAAACTAAAGACACGGATAAACTCGAGTAAGTTGTTCGAGTAAAATTTCATTCGTATAAATTCTTCGAATGAGATTTAATTCGATTAACATCCCGAAAGTATTACAAAGAAATGTTAGAGAGGAACGCGTGAACTATTGACGAAAAACATCGTATCAACCGCTTGTCCTACAATTATTTTAGTAACTATTTAGGCTAGCGTTAGTTGACTACTATTTTCATATCGCGTCGCGTACAGATCAGTCGAATATTATATGAAGTTTTACTTCAGCAACCTGGTATTAAAATGCAAAGATAAATTTAGAGTTTAAATTAAATATCATCCTTGACGGTAAACATTTTTCATTAATCTGTGGCATAATTCATAAGACACGTGTAACTCGTTAAATTACGTCGTAATTTCTTCAATTACATAGTAATAAACCCATTACATTTAACCCTTCGCGGGGTCGGAAATAGTCGTCCAAGTTCTTCGATGTTTTGGACACATATCAATTTTTAAAACGAGAAATTCAACTTAAGACGATTAATATACGCTGCTGTTAATAATTGCACAAGTATTCCTTTAATACCGTCTTCAAAACGTTAATAGTTGGACAAAAATTCGTTAAATATCCTTTCGTTCCGTCCGCAAAGGGTTAACGTATCGAAAGAATGTTCACGAATAAACTCGATATTGAACAAACGCATTACGCTCCGAATCGGAACGAAATTCTTATCTCAAATACGTTCTAAAATATTGAAACGAAGTGAGTAGTAGTCTACGCTAGACGTCGCGCATCGCGGAATCGTATAAACGCGTGCATTAATCCGAAATGTGCACGGTGTTATCGGTCGCCAACTTTTAATTGAATATAGGAGTTGATTGTACAAAGGAGAGACCGTTGCACTTGCAGCGGCGATAACAGCGTGTGTTTCGAGGGTCACGAATCGACTCTGGCTACGCTGATATCGATCACCCTCGCGCGCTCAGCGTTGCGTCTTTTGCTCGTCACCGTCTAAACTTCTCAACGCAACTTTACACCGCCTTGCGAAGTATCCAACGCGCGGTATGCTTCGCGCTATTATCGCCCAGTGAAGTACTATTCTCTCTGCATCGCTGCGAAAACTCTTCGCGAAACGTTGCTCCCTTGACCGTGAAAGAAAGTGGCCATTTTGGAGAACGCGAAGATTTGTCGTCGCATAGTTTCCGCGGTGCTTCGAGAGTTGAGGCTCTTCTGTACCGACCACTAGAGGGACATATGAAATAGGAGTTTCGCGAAAGCACTCGTTCCAACTATCTGGTATAGGCTAACGCCTCGGTACAGCAAAGCTTGGGGCCTAGTGCCGCCTAGAAGCTTAAGAAGACAATAATTCTGTCCCTATCTCGACCGTATACATATATTTTCTGTCTTTAACCTTCCTTCGAATATCCCAACGTCTAAGACAGGACCTGCTAGGTAGCTGCACTGATGAGTCCACTAGCAGGCCCAGCACGAAACGTCAACACCCTGCTTTTTTCCCCATTCTATCGCCTCTCCACAGCTTCGCAAAACTAATCCTTGGGAATTGGATTTACAGGTGCGTAATGGTCGAGTTCGTAATACGGACAATTGATCGGTGGCATGAAAATATCAGCGTTCGACTGACTGGCGGACGGCCGCTGACATACCGTTCTCCGCAATTGCTATCGATTTTAATATCGGCGCCCTTCCATTAACGCCGGCATTCGCTCCGGCGAAAACCCCCGATCGAATAATCCGCTGACCCGATTTCGCCAGGAGAAATCGACTTCGGTCTTCGTCGTTCGGAAGTTTCCGGTAATGCGGCAACTTTGCTCCTTTTTTCTTTTTTTTAACACGCTAGGGTTTACCGGACATCGATCGTATAATTCGATAGACTTCTGGGAAAATAGGCGTGCTGTATTATAGATATTCGAAAATTGGAAGCTCCAGAGGGGATTAATCGCATTAATTAAAGTTACTAATCGAACTGCCGAAGTGTAATATTTATCATTCGCGTAACTTTAACTGTGGAAAATCTGAAACACGTGAAATTGACAAGCTTCGCAAGTCCAGTGTTAAGTATTAAACATTTACGAGACGCCGCGGATATCTAGTAATTCTTGCGAGCTTTTTAAGGGGATGATTTTCTTAGAGGAATTGTCGGAGATTTGATTAAAATCTACGATTTCGAATTAAGCTATGGACATTCCACTTGCGAATCTTCGAAAGGAGACGATTTAGAAAAGCAAGCTTCCTAAACTTTCTTCAGCGAGACCATTTTGGTCATTTTTTAAAGAAAATCACACGAGACGTCGGATATATGCGTACGCAAATACATACGAAATAAATGCACAAATGAGTTCACTAATTGATAGCAATAGTTTTTATATAGATGGTTTAGTTTCTGTTGCATGATGTTGAAAAGAATGAGATCGTAGCCATTCTACGATCCCTACGAATCTTCGAAGGGGGATGATTCAGATAAAACTTAGGAGGATCCATTTGAATTTACGATTTCTAATCGACGATCTAGAGAACGAAGCCGTGGACAATCTACAACCTTCAGGAATCTTTGGAAAGGGATGATTTAGAAGAAACTTGGGAGAATCCATTTGAATCTATCATTTCTATTCTGTGATCTTCAAAAGAACGAAACTGTGGACGTTTTGCAACCCTTGGGAATGTTCAAAAGTATATTTAACGAATCCATTTAAACATCGACGGCCTTTCATTAATGCAGTAGTAATATGCTTGAGATATTCCCGATCGAATAATTCGGTGACACGATTTCGCCAGGGAACAGCTTCAACGTCTCTCGAAATCGACTTCAACTTCATCGGGAAGTTCGCAGTAATGCGGGCAACTCTGCTTTTCTTAAGTATTAACCACTTACGAGGCTGCGGACATTTCGTAATCCTCGTGAAACTTCAAAAGGGGATGATTAGATGGATTCTCATCCGAATCTACGATTTCCATTCGACGAACATTGGAAAAATGAAGTTGCAAGCATTCCGAAACTTCTGCGAATCTTCTTAAAGGGATGATTTAGAAGAAACTTAGGGGAGACCCGTTTCAAATCTACGATTTCTATTCAATGATCTTCGGGTGAATAAGGACACGGGCATTCTCCGCAATCCCCGGGAATCTTCAAAAGGGGATGATTTAGAAGTAACTTAGGAGAATCCATTTGAAGGTACGATTTCTATTCAATGATCTATGGGAGAATAAGAACGCAGACATTCCGCGACCCCTACGAATCTTCGAAAAGGGCTTCTTATACTTTCTCCAATCGCGACCCTTTTTTTCGAAGAAGAAAATATTGCGTCACGTTCGCGTACGAAAACGAATAACAAGTAAAGCGCCGAGTGATACTAATAATTTTAAGTCTAATTCTTTATTAGGGCACGTTGACGTTATTGACATTAGAAACCCCAGTTGCAATTATTTCCATTTTCCATTTAGCTGATTAAGGATTTTAAGCTATTAATACAATAACTAATAATCTTTAAAACCCCTAAATTTTGTTACGCGACTCAGAACCCATAATTTAAAAATTATTGATTTAGAAGAAACTCAAAAGAGTCCATTTGAAAGTATGATTTCTATTCTATACGATCTTCGTGAGAACAAAATCGCGAACACAATGCAACTCCAGTGAATTTCTAATAGGGAACGATTTAGAAGATACTTAGAATAATCATTTAAATCTACGATTTCTATTCCATAATACGTAACTCGTTCTTATAAGTCAAAAGGGTTAATTAACACGCTAACACAACTACGCCACTGAGTAAATTATATGTACCAATAATAGGATACTTTTCTGTATTGCATTATGTTAAACAAATAGCAATAATAATCTGTATAATCCGAGGATATTTCGCAGCTCCCGTAAATCTTCACGATTCAGAAGAAACTCAGAAGAATCCATTTGACACTTCTTCAAAAGATTCTTAATTCTCAAACGAAGGTAGTTTTGTTATTAGTATAAGAATAGTACGAGTGCAAATACTTAAATACTTCATATCGTTACACTACAATTAGCATACAAGAATGACAATGAAAACGGTGTTGCGTTTTAGAAAAAATCTATGGTGCACTTTCAACAAATGATTGGCCAGTTTTTATACAGATACACGTCGAAACGTAGATAGTATAGATATAGAAATAGTATAGATACGTAATTCTTTAATTAATTAAAGGGTTAACTGTTTCGTTAACAAAGACGTATCTATGAAATCAACGTATCGACGTATCGATATAAAAATTGGCCAATCATCTGTTAACAGCGTAGCCCCAAATAGATTTCTTCTAAAACGCAATACACCATTTCGATTGTCGTTCTTACATGTATGCTAATTATAACGTAACGATACGAGGCATTTAAATATTTGCAGCATTCGGTACTCTGTTCTCGCGACGACTACAAGCGTAAAGTAGGGTAGATTCGAGAAGCAAGGCACGATACAAGAGGACACACGTTGAACGTTGCTTGCGAAGATCGATCGTGGCAGAAAGAACTTGGCCTTTCCAGTCTCCGGAGAATCGCCGCCGTGGGACCCGACGACGACGACGACGACGCCACGTCACTACCCTCGTGCGTGTGCCTCCTCTCTGTGCACAGCGGCGCACACAGCGGGCTGAATTTACCAGGGAAGGGTCGAGGCTCAAGGGTTGCAAGGGTAACCTACTGTCGTGCACACGGTTCACCAGGGACGCGCGCTCGACAAATTTCTCTCGTCCCATTCGTGTTCTGATTCATCCGTAGAACGCGCGTACGCTACCGATACCACGCGCCATAATTTTCATCTCTTCGTTACCGATAATTTGCAACAACTTTTCGCGCCCTATTCTCCGCACTTTTTCGTTTTTAACGCTAGGTTTTGCGGAACGCGTCACGTTGACGCCGTTCAGATTTCATACGTCAAATTGTAGAGACGATAAATATTATTTTTCAGTACTTTACGTTAACTTTACGCAATACAATGGTTATGTATTCTATATATATATATATATATATAATAATAATAATGGGTATGGATATGTATTCTACGTGATTCTCTTCATCATCACGCTTCTGCGTTCGAATATTTATACGCGGTATGACGTATTCTTCCGGAAGCCTGTCGACGTATACGCGTAACGTCCGTAAACCTAGTGTTAAATCCTTAATAAACGTCTACGACTCGGTAGTCTAATATAGGAACCGATAAACTAATACGTGTATCCAAAATGTCACTTCGCGTTTCTGTAAAACAATCGTAGTCCATTATTGATTTAACCGGTTGACGTACGATTTTGTTCATGGCTACAAATGATTTGATTAGCATATTGACTGCTTTAACATTATGTTAAACGTGAAGCAAGGTAATGCTGTAATTAAGTTGTACACAGTAATTTTCTATCTTGCATACCGAAGTAGCATTTTATGTTGAAATTAAATTCAATTGCAAATACAGTGTTTTTTCTTGTTGTTGTTGTATTCAACCCGTGAGTTCGACACGAGTGGAACTCGTCATTGCAAGGCAAGGGGTTAGTATATCCCTGAACTCGTGTATACCAATATTTGGAACACGTATTCCATTGCACTGTACAATAGTACTTTGCATCGCGAAAACGTCAGCGTTTATATTATCGCGTTTTTGCCAGGGGTAGTATAATCGAAGCCGTGAATTCCAAAACGCTACTAGTCCCCGTCTACCAATATTTTCGAGAGAGATATTCTTCCCAAACAATTCTTAATTACATAATTATCCATGGAAATTAATACTTAATTTTGTAATTATCCGATAAGTTGATTCCAGCCTACGTTCAGGAATAACGCGAACGAGGATAAAAATTAACGTTGCACCTTTAGGCGCTTTTTTTTAAGCCGATGCACGAGAATATTATCCATTGATCGAAGATTGTGCATGAAAGAGTGTCACGTCATCCATTCTTTCGTAAACAAGCCAGAAGAAGATTATTAATAAAGGTCCTATTGTTAGCGAATAATTTTAACCACAGGTCTCCGCCTTTAATACTTAATTTAGTCGTCGCAGAAACGGTGCACCGATCTTCGATCAACCTTACACGAGCTACCCTCAATCATCCCCATTAACCCTGCTGCGAGTTTCTCGTTACCTTTTACCCTACCGCGTTTCTTACTTAATATCCGTACGTTAATGTAACAGTTTCCGTATCGGCTGTAATTTGTTGTTCTTTCTCGGCAATTGTACAGCGTTTCTAAACGAACAACAATGCGATCGAATCGAATATAATCTTAGAAATCGCGGCAAGATTAACGTTAAGTCGACTTCTTCCAATTCTTTCCCATTACTTTTCACGTAATACAGAATTTAGGGAGCGTCTAGAGACACTAATAGCGTCTTTGATTACCAAAATTAATCGGCAGAAATGGTTAACAACGCCATTGCGTAACTGAAGGTTTAAGTCACAGGGAGAAGACAAAGATTTTTGGCGCGAAATCGCGAGGAGCAGGTTGACGAATGGAAAACAGCGGCGACAACGGCGGCGAGGGGGAAAATAAAAGAGAGGATCGAAACGCGATAATTTAGCCGACAGCGTAATTTCACGTGAGGCACGTACACGCGGTGTAGCGGCGTGCAATAATCCGAAACCGGCTCGCGTGGAGCGCACCAGTTCTCTCTCATTCAAGACGTGCCCGCCACGATCGAACTAATTAATTCGTCGCACGGCACACACCGGCGGCTTGCTCCGCGTTCGTTCCCCGGAATTCCCCCCCTCCCTGCTCCCCGGTGTGCCTTTCGCCGATCCAACGATCGTGACAGATCGCTCCCCCGATACGGAACTAATCCGCTCTGAATGAAAAACTTTTACTCGCGCTTGCGGGGCGCGTGTAACAGTTTCCATCTCTGCCTCCTTTTGCAACGACAACAGACGCCACAGCACGCCTCTTCTTTCCGTGGCGCGTGAAAGAAAACCAAAACGTTTCCCCTCCCTTCATTCTACTGGGAGCTTGTTCGTGTTTCGCGAATCGAGAGGGAAATATCGGGGGAGCAATTAAGAGGGAGATGTGAAACGATGTTGAATAGGTGAACGAAAGCGAGACGATTGGGAGAAAAGACGCGGTTTCGTAAACCTTTTTAGTATTACTGATATCGACGCTCGCGACGATTAATTTTGGCGATTAAAAAGAGAGCTGAGCATGCGACGAAAATTAACAGTTTTGAAGATTGGAAAGTTTGGGGGTTTATAGGCATTGGGGATTCTAAGCTTTGAAAGTTCGAAGCAAGGACGGTTCTAAGCTTTGAGACTGCTAAGCTTTAAGAGTTCGAATTATCGGGAATTGAAATGGTTGCAAATTCAACGCCTTAGGAATTCTTAACTTTGGGAATTCTAAGCTTTGGGGATTCTAAGCTTTGAGAGTTCAAAGCACAGAGGATTCCAAGCTTTAAGAGTTCGAACTATTGAGAAGTGGAAAGTTTGGAATCTCAACGCATTAGGAATTCTAATCTTTGAGAATTCTGAGCTCTGGGAATTCTAAGGCTTTGGGGATTCTAAGATTTGACAGTTCAAAGCACAGAGGATTCCAAGCTTTTAAGAGTTCGAATTATTGAGAATTGGAAAGTTTGCAAATTCAACGTATTAGGAATTCTTAATTTTGGGAATTCTAAGCTTTGAGGATTCTAAGCTTTGACAGTTCAAAGCACAGAGGATTCCAAGCTTTAATAGATCGAATTATTGAGAAGTAGAAAGTTTAGAAATTCAACGCATTAGGAATTCTAAACTTTCGGAATTCTAAACATCGGGAGTTCAAAATATCAAGGCGATCACTGCCTGTGTTCGTAGGCGAATCTCAGTGGACTACAACAAGAATAGGAATGTAAACACGCTATACCCTCTGTCCGTGGAAGAATAATACTGTCCGTCCAACGAAAGTAAAGCAAATTAGTCTTTACATCCTCACTGTAGATATGATCCACCGTCTTCCCCATCACCATCGCCGCCTTCGTTACTAAACACCACTGTCGATCTTTAACATTCTCTGTTAACAGTGAACGATGCGTGTGCGCGTATGAAGGCTAGTAGATTTTACGTAGAACGTGAATGTAAATACCGTTTACCTTCTTGTTGCGGATAAACAGTACTCGTTCTTTAAAACGTCATCCATTAACCTGGCACATTTCGACATTTCGAACGTGATAAACTCGAACCCATTGCTTGCTCGCGAGTTCGAGCTTGCAGCGTAACCGGCCTGATGGTGTAGGGGCTACTTTAAACGGGATCGGAAGTAGCAGCTAAAGTAGCCGCGCGCGGACGGGCTAGGTGTCCGCGACATCGCCGTCGCGGGATTTTCGAGGGGGTTGCTGCGGCGGGGCGCGGTGGTTATCAGGTGGCGAGAGTTAATAGGTTTAGTTGGCGCGGCTAATGGGCGTCCCGGCACGCCGGCAGGAATCAGCTGACCGGCCAGCTGGCCGTGGAACGAACACCACCGCGCCGCGTCCCCAGGAACCGCCGGTTGAGAGCCATCGCGGCTGCACGGCTCTCAGATTGGGTTAGCAAAGGGCGCAGTTCAGAGCGGAGGGTGGCTGCCGAGGGTGAGTCTGCCGCGCAGGGAGGAAGAGGGTGTTATTAGGGGTTGCTCATGGGGTGGCACTGCGATCAATGCTGGGGAGTCATGCTAGCCCCCCTTTCGAACTCTATATATAGAAGAATCGCGCGCGCACACACACAAGAACACAAACGCACACACACGTACACGTAAACGTACACGTACACGCGCAGGACTCTCGGAGAGACTACCGATGGCCATTCGAATATCCCTGTCTCGCGAGTTTCCGACCGATTTACCAGCAGACAGGTTTCACTCGCTTCCAATATTATTCGGATTCGCCCGACGCCACGAAGAAATATCAGCGACGCGTGTAGACACGTGTATATTTATCGATGTCAGAGGGGTGCTCGAGAGAGGCGGGGAATTTTCGCCCCTTTCGGGGTTAAGTTTTAACCCTGGAATGCGAGAAATGCGGATTGGCAGATTTTCTTGCAGCGACGTCGCGGGTTTGTTTTCGTCGCTTTCGAGTGGGAATGTAAGGGAAAGCGTGTGTAAATACGATCGCGTGGCAATAAGACTGTTATTAGCGCCAAACATTAATCCGTTAACTGGGGTAATTTCTTAGTTATAGTCCACTTTAGCCACGGAATTGACGATTAACCCTTTGCGGACGAGTGTCGGCAAATAGCCGTCCAAACCTTCTCGATTTTCTGGATAAATGTCGATTTTCAAAGCAAGAAATTTGCATTAGCCTCGCTAATAGGCACCTCTGATAATAATTGAGCGAGAATTCGTTAAGCGTTATTAAATTCTGTCCGTAATGAACTAATAATTGACTAGAAATTTCTTAAGCGTTATCTTTTCCCGTTCGCAAAGGGTTAATAAAAGGGGATTGATATTGGTTAGGAGAATCTTAATTGTCCCGAATGCGAGTACAAAGTAACGCGTGTCATTGATGTTACGCGTAACGATACTTTGGAAAGTTAGGAACTTCAGAGGAAACAGAGTCTTGCATTGAGCGGAATGATAATTCGTAGGAAAGGGTTAATTCGTCATCCTCGGTTAACAGGTTAAAATGTTGTAGCATATCGAAATTAGGTACTAATTGCAAAGAAATTAACGCGGTGTTGAATTCAATTTGCTCGTATCGTACGTTCTCTTCGTTTCTTCTACTTTAAAATGATCAATAAACTTGCACACCGTCTGAATAATTTAGAAAAATTCGGTATCAATCTTTAATTGATGATTAATCATTTAGCCCTGCCACGATCCTCGAATCCTTTTATACCCAAACCTGTGTTCATATTTTATCGAAGCATTTGGTAGCCATGAAACAAACGTAAAAGAAGTTGACATTGATACCGATAAATCCGAGTTCCAATTGCATTTTCTCGCAAGCATGAAGCGTTTCCAAAGGGAAAGAAGGATGCTATGAAATCGAACAGAATCTCGAACACTACAAATTGCTTCATATTCAACAAACTTAAGGTGAAGTACCCAAACAAATCAACCCTTATGATTTTAATTGCAAATTAAGCTTCCACTCTACAATTAATCTCATCTACGATTTTCCCTATAAACTACAATTCTACTGCATACACCTATCAAATCACTTACTACATTTTGTCTAGTATAGTATAGTACAGCATTATATAGCTATGCAATCTATTATAGTATTAGTACCGTAACGCCACTTTAACTACTTGCTAATAATTAAACTCACGGAAAGCGTCGATTTCCAAAATACGCTTCACCCTAATCGAAACTTATTCTTACGAATACGAATAACTTCGGCCACGATCATCGCGCTCTAATAGCGTTCAAAAAGCTTGCTAATAGCAGAAAGATTTGCTGGCCCGTTCGAAATGCGGTCCGAGGCGACTTGCAGCCATCGCTCGGGGCAGAAGGTATCGGCGTGAATGCGCGCACCAAGGGGTGAGCGGCTCTTATGGGGGAGAGAATTCATAGTAGGGGATGAAGCAAAGCGACGAACACGTGTAACCCTTACCCGCCTAGATTGAGATTTTTCGCAGCAAACGATCGATCCCCGTCAACGTTCCACGGATTCTACTACCTTGACGCCTCGATCGCGTTCGCTTTGCACGCGAGCAAAAGTAGCCAAGCTAATCGAATCATACGCGATTGCCACGCTCAACACTATTGTAGGGTAACTGCTAGACTGCGGAACTTGAAGACGATTCACGTTTTTATTAACCCCTTGCCTTACAATAACGAGTTATACTCGTGGTGTAACCTGTGCGCAAGTTACGATGAAAAAACACGCTGCATTTTTTTCAGAAACTTTAGTCGAGTTAATTTCAACTCGTGAGAATGGAAAAATTGACCGACTGCAGAGTTCGAATTAAGTATGACATTTTGGTGTCCGACATTTCGCATTCGAGTCAATGTTGCAGAAGAAAATAACCAACATTCTAGCAAATAATCTTCGAAAGATTCGTAAGCCAAAATATTAACCATTTGCAGTTGAATGGCGATCCTCGATCGACGAAATGAACCAGTTTTATTTGTTTATCTATTCGGTAATAGCCCTATCTATAATAGTTGATCTGGTATAGATAATTCTCGACTGCAAATGATTAAAAAGTATCTCGTAGACTTCTTTAAGTAGAGATCAAATGTTGCGTTACCATCGAACTACGATTAGTTTGCGTACTGTGAACTTTGAATATTTCGTAGAACGTATTATGTCCTGCAATTTGTTACGCAGTTTGAAGTTTCTCGCGGACGCGTAAAAATCAGCAGTCAAGTAATTTCTAGACTGTGGATCTCCATTTACACGCGCTGTATAAAGAAGTGAAAGCTAAATACCGAGCACAAAGTTGCTTCGAATGTTACCAAGCGCACAGTACCTTTAATATTTCGTATATTTTTTGCACACCATGTGGGTTGTACATCTCTTTGCCTTCTTCAATTTCCCTTAAAGACATAAAGATCCACAATCTACTAATTACTAGACTGCTACGCTTACGGAACGCACACATAAGCGTAGTATATTTCCATTTACAAACGCGAGTAAAGAAGCGGAGAGGCCAAACTCTGATTATTTTCCCTCTACAAATGTTACAAAGCCACTGTATTTTTCAATTTTGCATATCTCTACCTACTGTACGCATTCTATACCTTTTTGTATATTTAAATTTCCCATAAATGCATAATAATCGTCAATATACTAATGTCCAGTCTTCGAATCTCCATTTACAAGCGTAAATTAAAAAGTAGGATAAATACTGATTAATTCTAACACCTAAATAATACAATATGCACTACAATTCTCATATTTTGTATACTGTACGTATACAACACCTTTTTGTATATTTAAATTTCCCGTAAATGCATAAAAATCGTCAATATATTAATGTCTAGACTTCGAGTCTCCATTTATAAATGTAAATTAAAAAAGAAGCTAAATACTGATTAATTCTAACACCTAAATAATACAAAGTGCACTACAATTCTAATATTTTGTATACTGTACGTATACAACACCTTTTTGTATATTTAAATTTCCCATAAATGCATAAAAATCATCAATATACTAATGTCTAGACTTCGAATCTCCATTTACAAGCGTAAATTAAAAAGTAGGCTAAATACTGGTTAATTCTAACACCTAAATAATACAAACTGCACTATAATTCGAATATTTTGGACAATTCTGCCTACTGTACGCATTGCACACCATTTTGTATATCTAAATTTCCCGTGAATGCATAAAAATCGTCGATATACTAATGTCTAGACTTCGAGTCTCCATTTACAAATGTAAATTAAAGCAGAAGCTAAGTACTCTGATTGATTCTAACCGCTAAAGAATACAAACTGCCCTAATTAAACTACTGTACGAATTCTACTTCTTTTAGCCCTGCCAAGTTTCCGATAAATGTACAAAAATTCGCGATCCGCTAATCGCACGCAACGATTACTATGACTACGGTATCGTAGCACCGTCATCGCGAATTATTGAAACAGAGGATCGGTTTAAGGGTAAGCAGAACACGCAGGATCTCGCGGTTAAAGGCGCGACTTTTACGGGTCTTTTGTTTCGAGGCACAGAAAAGCATCCTCTTGTGAGGTACAGCGACAAGGAATGTCTCTATAAAAACGGAAGAAAGATCGTTACTTTGGGATTTATTGGGTCGTTGGTTTTATCGGGCAACGCAGAAGAGGGCACACGCAGGGCGCAAGTAGAGAGAGAGAGAGAGAGAGAGGGAAAAAGTGCTTTGAAACGTGCAAAACATCGCCGTAGCCGGGCGGAACTACGGCAAATTGAACGGCAATTTATCCGCGCGACCTTTACCTACTGCAGTTGTCAACGTTTACGGCGCAAAATTTGCGTTACTCGCAACACGCCTAATCTTCTTTATTTACTATTCCAGAGATAATGGGGCTCGTAAAAATTTGAACGTAAGACTCTTTCATTCCATAACGCGCCAACAACACGATAAATATTTCTCTGACTTTGCCGCGCTAGTTTCTCGTACGCCATTCGCAAAACGGCCAGAAATTATTCCAACTTCGCTCTGCAAAATTGCAGACATATTCGAATATTAAAAGATCAGATGGCTTATTAAGTATTAAGACAATTTCTGTAGTAATTCTTAGTTGGTGTTAGTAATCGTCTGCTGCACTAAATACATTTAAAACTGCGTTAACCCTTTCGCTAGGAAGATCGTATATATATGTGCTCTTAAAATTGGACGATCATTTGTTAACAGCATACGTGTTGCTTCTTTACGATGCTTCGTTGCATGGATTCCCATACGTACAATGAAATTAATGTCACAATTGGACTGCGAATTTTCATGCATTTGTAACAAATTTCGGCGTGCCAAACGGAATACAATGCGCACAATAAAATACGTAAAATATGCAAACTGAGCTGCATTTTAAAATACTTAGGAAGTGAAACGAATCCCTGGCTTATGTTCTATTCCTTTAACTACGTTTACAAAATTACTGAATTTGCATAAAAATCCACGGTCTAATCGTAAGCGAGAATATAAAGATTTATTACGATATATAATACGATATTTATATATTCAGATTTATGTTACAAAGCGCGTAGCGAAAGGGTGAACACCAGTTAAAGGGTTAAAGAGGAGAAAGTTTCTCCAAATGAAAAAAAAAAGAAAAAACGTTGGCTGGCGGACTTGCTCCGCTTTGGAATTCACCGCTTCGATTCTTTATTGCCTGCTTTATTGACCGGCGTTCTTTCCACGGAATTTAAACGGAGAAAAACGCAAGCAAGGCTTATCAGAGGTATACGTGTGGTTACGTAAGGTCTAAGGCCTGATAAGGACGTAGATAGAGGTATTTATCGATCCCTGATGCGAGACGAGTAATCGTACCGATAATTGAAACTACAATTTCATTGAACGGAGGGGCCCCGAGGAGAACGCGAAAGGAGAGGTGTGGCGATACTTTCGACGATAATTGACTTTCTCGATCCTCCCGCCGACTATGACGATATCTATCTCTAAACTGTACTCGAGTGTTCCGTTCAAGGACGGGCCCCGACGCGTTGAAAACGCTCTCGAAATTCGGAAACGCCGAATCCAGATTTCGCCAGAAATTATCGCTCAAAGACATCTCTCGAATTATTGGAGCAGCCTTGAGTGCTCAGGTGGGTGGGTAGAGCCCGAGATAACTGATAACTTTGGAATTGTAGATAAAATTTTAAACGTGCACTTAGCCAGCTACGCGTTCCGCTAACCTTATAACCATTGACTGAATACAGGAAGGGGGGAGAGAGGATACACCAATAGCGTGTGTATCGATCGCGATCCGTCGAATATACAAAACTCAATTAACCCTTTCGACACCATGGACGATTAAATACGTGCTCGAAAATTAGGCAAAATTTTGCTATGCTACAGTATCGTTTTTTATTCCCATCCATATCCATTGTACTTCAATTAATCGAGCAGAGGTTGGTGATATTCGTACCCGTACTATTTTTACATTTACAAATATTAACCTCCTCCAAGAATCGAGGATAGCTTTAATTTACGTGGTCCCTAGCGAAAGGGTTAAACCTACCATCCCTTGCTAAGCGTCGAATTAGTTTCGAATTAGTTATGGTCTACAACATCATCGACCGGAATTACAGCGTGTACATAAAATAATTACATACAACATGCATAAAATAACAAAGCTGAACTGCATAAACCGTATTCTTATAGCAGCTATCATTACAAAACAGTCGATTTCTTCTGCTAGCTATGCGTCTTCAAACGTGCGATCTCCTCTACTTCGTCGATTTAAATTTAGTATCTTCATAACACTATTTGCGCGTATTTGTTAATCGACTTATGCGAACACCCGTAAATAAATAAATCCCGTGTCTAATATTTATCCTATGCTTGCTCGATGCTCACGATAGCGTCGAGACGCGGAAATCTTTTTTGGGTATCGGTAAATCTTTCGCGAGGAAAAGAAGATCTTTGGCGGAATCGTGTTTAGGTCCGAAACAAAGGTGCAGAGGTTGTGGGAGAGAGTTGATTGCACGCAGAAACTCTGGTTTGCGGAATGAAGTAACGTAGAGCCGAGTCAGCGGCTGGCAGCAGTCCCTTATACTTTCGTCGCTGGCGCAGCAGTAATCGCGCCGTCGCCCTGGCGATTTATCGCTGCCCGCGACCGCGATACTTTATCGTCGATATCTTCCCGCGTTCGACCTTACCCGAGCTTCGCATCCATCCTTTTAGCGTACGCGAGCTCGAAACTATTGCGATTCGTTCGCGCGGACTCCGTTTTCCGAGCGATTCGGTAATTTCACCGAATTGAAAATAACTAGGCTGCGGACTTTTACGCATTTATGGAAAAGATAGATGATGAACGTAATTAGAGTCGCTTCGACGTCTATTAGATCGAAATAACTTCTTAAACGAGAAAAGTACAAATCGCGTCTTCATTAACGTTGGCACGTTATTGTGAAGCGTTTGATATTTTTCACCGTTTCCAATCGTTTTATAGAGGATTCGCGCACGCGATTTACGCTTCGTCTACCTGCGAATAATTTTGTAACTTCGACTACGAACGGTTCAACTATTTATTGAACGAATGAATTAACATAATGGTCAAAGATACGCGCGAAACATCGAAAATAAAGTATTACATTTAGGCGTTGAAGCTTAAGTCCGTTTAAATTCATCTCCTGCGTGTACGTGTCTTTACAAGTATAAATCCGCCGCAGTCTTTAATACCAAATTGTCTCAATGAACAATCAGATCAAGTCTACTACTCTTTGCGGTTTTCTACTGATTAACGTAAGATCGACAGGCGATAAGAAAATGGTTTAAGAAGGAACCAAATAAGGGAAATCAAAGATACAACAACGATTCCGATTCGGAGCAACCCTTATTGATCAATCGTTTCTTACGATGGTTTATCGTTAAGGAGAGCATACGAGTACGCTTTAAGAGAGATCCACGGGATCTCGAGCGAGATCCACGCGGACGCGATCGCGAAATTCGCGTGGCGCAGTTGGAAGTTCGTGGGAACCGAAAGCAATGATCCGGCTTGTTAAGCGAACCGGAGAAAACCGCGTTGGCGATGTGTGCCAACCATAAAAGAGCAATAATCAGCGTGCCACGCCGGTTCGCGTCGAACTCGGCCAGTGGCCATTGCTGGAAAAGTGAACGGTGCGCCTCTCCGTGACGAAATCTCGATCACCGGGAAACCGAGTAACCGCTGTCTCCTTTCCTCCGTCTTTCCATCCTTTATCTAGTCTACCGAATTCCTATGTATCTAACGACATCTCCGCACTATACTCTGTACCCAACGCGATATCTTCCTTACAAATCACCATCCTGTAACTCTACTACCTCAAAACTTAAACGCCCAATTCGTAATGATCGATAATGGCAAACTTGATGAACATAGTTGCCTCGCAAATAAATCCACTATTCGCGATGGTAAATTGCAATTTGCGACATGTGTAGAAAAGAATCTAAAGCTACAGTTTCCCTAAAGATAATCGACCGATAAAAGTTGCTCGCTCACAAGTAAATTCCCAATTCAATGTGAAGCTAATGAAAATAGCTTTGCGCTGCGCATAGAAACTCTCATTTCTAAAGCTTGAAACTAATTGTTCTTTAAAATAAAAACTACCTCGTGAACTAAATGCCCAATTCGTAATGGTCAATAATTGCAAGATTAATATAAATCACCGGCTATAAATAAATCTCCGATTCACGATGATCAACAGTGAAGCTAATTAAAATTGCCTAGCTTTGCGCTGTTTATAGAAGAATCTAAAGCTTAATTTTTCCCAAAAATCACCACTCTACAAATACTACCATCCCATAGCTTAAATATCCAATCCATAATAAACGATGATTGCAAAATGAATATAAGTCGCCAGCCCATATATGCTACACCACCTCTTACAACTAAATCTTCTAATTCACGATGTTTCGCGTCGCACATGAAAAAAAAACCCAAAGCGAAATATTCCCCAAAAATAGCCGCCCCATGAAGACTACCACCTTAACACACCCTACTTGGTTCATACCTAAATCCGCCTACAGATCATGCTAATAGATCCTCTCGATCAGCGGCAGCGTCGCCGAAGCGCGCCAAATTTAAATCCCGTGCCACACACGATTATCGTTAGAAACAGGCGGGATTTATTTATCCGCGCGCAGAAAGCACGCGCGCGCGGCCCGTTCGATTCGGAGCGTGTATCGACGAGCTAGCATGTGGCGTTTCACCGTTCTCTATGACGAAATCGCCCAGGCCAGGCGAAACGCCGCGGCGGCAGCGGCGGCGTCGAGAATAGAAAGAAAAGATTCTCATTTCGCCATCGATACGGAACGAACGCGGCAACGAACGAACGTTGGCTTTGTATTAGAAACTCAGCGCGGCTCTGGCGAGTGCGAGTCGCTGCTTTCACCCGTGCGGTTAGGACGAGCGCGCTTTCGAAATCGGCGATCGAGCGA